>JAUIMM010000107.1:2867500-4255000 GCA_031769625.1 Taudactylus pleione
ACCAAAACTGTGCCCCCCTTCCATAATTTCACCCACACTGTGTTCCTCCTTCACTCATTTCACCCACACTCTGCCCCCCTTCCCTCATTTCACCCACACTCTGCCCCCCTCTCTCCCTTCCCTCATCTGACCCACACTGTGCTGCCCCCTCACTTACCTGTAATAATGCTGGCCAGAAAGGGAACTTTTTGGTCCTGCTCTTCAGAGCCTGGCTGCTGCAGCTGCCATCAGACAGCAAGGCCCCACCCACACCCCAGTGCTGCTCTGTTCAGCCTCTCCAGCATAGAAGATGCTGCTGATTCTGGGCTACACTCTCAGTCCAGGCAGCCTCTTGGGGTAGTAGTGGGTGGCCATAGGACCCCCTGAGTGTCTGACTCCAGCCCAGGACTCCAGTCCCGAAACTTCCCCATGATGGCAGCCCTGAGGGTAAGGTAATGGCAAGGTTTTCTCCTCCTGGCTGCCATTGTAACAAGAATAGAGCACACGCACGGGCCGACATCATGATGTCACCACACGCTTGTGCATCAGAAGGATCAGATAACTGATCCTATTGGTGCTGATGCAGGGGTGGCAGAGCTGGAGAAGGTCCTCCCGGTCAGGTGCGGAAGTAACGCGTTACTGACTGGAGGTCCTTTAATTTCATAAAAAATTTTTGAAATGGCAGCGGAGGCTAATTGGTGGTATGGTGCAGCCCCGGACCACCCCCTAGTTTCGCCTATGCAGGGGACCGCAGGGCAGGGTCTGCTGTTTGGGCCTGTCAATTTTCTGTTTATTATTATTCTCACTTGTAGCTTCCTCTTCTTTTATCCCCAGCATCTCCTGGCCTTCCCTATCTCCTCCCTGGCCCTTCCCCATGAGGCTATGGCCCTTTTTGGATGCGCGTCTTTTGTCCCTATTTGAAAAATAGGGGAGGGGGTTCGCCAATGCACTTTCTGGCACAGGGCACCAAAAAGTCTAGTTACGGCTCTGGAATTTATTACATTGGTATTGTGAGTGTGATCCCTTCCCAAAATGAACAAAGATTAGAAAAAAACCTGGAAAGGCCCACTGTGGCTGGGATTAATTCTATAAAGTCAAATATGTTTGCCTATATAGATTATTATCACCTCCTTGAAATAGTGAAGGGGCTAAAACGTATTTGAAGATGTCCTGAATCATTTGCAGAACATCAAATTGTAGGAAGGTTTTTTCTAGTAATGGCAGATGTGAAATCACTATATAGTATTTTAGATCATAAAAAATTAATAATATCAACTCCTAGATCAAAAAATGAAGCAAAAAAATCAGAAAAATGCTATTATAGATAGAATTAGGTTTATTTGTACTAAAACTTATTTTCATTTTATAAATATATATTACCTGCAGGTAATAGCGATGACAATGGGTAACAGGTTTGCACTGAGTTATACTAATGTATTCATGGCACTTTGGGAAGAATATCCACTTTTGAAGAGCCATGACTTTGGGGAAAACCTGGTATTCTGGAATTGTTTTGTAGATTGTAGATTATGTGTTATTTATCTGGCAGGACAGAAGGAAAGACTTGGACATTTTTGTAGTTACCTCAATTATAACAATTAATTTATTGAACTCTCTTTTTGTGCCAGTAATAGAGAGTCTATCGTTTGGATTTAACAATATATAAAGAAGAAGGGAAGCATGTTTAAAGAACTACATTAATGGTGCGTACACACGGGACTTTCGACAATGATAACGATATCATTGTTCAATCTCCCGGGTGTGCTGGACAATCGATTTCGATCATCCAGCACACCATGAACCTACCAATGTGGGTCCCTATAGTAACTTGCTTGATATCAAGCAAGTTGACCTGAATGCACGGCTGATGGACGATATCGCTATCTTCCATACGTGGCCGCACATCGTTGGTCATCGGTGAGTTTGTAGGAACCTAAAAATTTATGATTTAAATGATAATGGTCGTTCAAATCACTCATTTATATCGCTCCGTGTGTACGCACCATTAGCCTACTGATTCAAACTCTTAATTAATAGTTACCACCACAAACATTGCCTTCAGATCATTCCAAATAGCCAGTTTAGGTGCGTTAACCAGAAATGTTTAACTATCAATATTCAGCAGTTTGAAAATATAAAAATCAGTTTATTGTAAAGGTATATAGCAGAGACAATAATATATGGATTAAAAGTTGTAAAGGAAACAAAAAGGTAAGAACTTCTTAAATTTTATTAAAACCAGAGCCGTAACTAGACTTTTTGGTGCCCTGTGCCAGAAAGAGCATTGGCGCCCCCCTCATTTTTCAAAGGGACATAATGCACCCAAAAAAGGGCCATTGATTCATGGGGAAGGGCCAGGGAAGAGATAGGAGAGGCCAGGAGATGCTGGGGATGAAATAATAGGAAGCTACAAGCAAGAATTATAATAAACAAGATATTTGACAGGCCCAAACAGCGCCCCCTGACCTGTGGCACCCTGTGCGATGGCACCGGCCGCACTACCCTAGCTATGGCCCTGATTAAACATCCACTTTTAAATTAATTATTAGAAAAAAAAACTAATTTTGTTTACCACAAAGCTCAGTATATAAAAAAGTATGTAGCAAAACACTTCTACATGAAAGAGCATATAAAAACGAGGGTAAAAAAAAAAGGCTTCTATAGACGTGCCCTTTGCCAAATGTGTAAGAACTGTCCAAATATAGAGAGATAAATTGATTTCTCCCTTTCTAAAGAAGGAAGGACACCTCAAACTAATAAATGTATCACTTGCAATAGCAGCAATGTTATATACTTGTTACATTGTCAGTGTAAAACATTTTATGCAAAAAGAACTGCACAACCTTTGAATGTCATGCTTGCGGAACATCTGCAAAATATTAAATGGGGATATGATAAACAATTACTTTCAGAACATATTTCACAGGAGCCCTTACCAGATTCAAAAGGATTGATAAAAAAAGATTTAAACTTAGAGGAATTTAGGAATTGCTCCAGGAATACAGGAATTACCTCTTTTCTGGCAAGAAAAGACATGGAGTTGATTTAATTTATACCCCCAAAGAATTTCATCTAGAGGGTCTGAATAATGATTTTGAAAAGAAATGTTTAATAAAATTATAAACATAAATTAAATTTATTACATATAGTATAGGGCACACATATGCCTTATAAGAAGTTATATGCTTTCAGAAAGTAACAATATATAAACTACAATTTTATGGAAAGCATTCTGCTACTCCTTTTAGTTACTAAATATATAAGCTACATTATAATGAATTACAATGCAATGCAAATATAAAAAAATGTGTATTTTCCATGCATTTGCCAAGATGGACATTTTGGTTCCCCGAAAGTTATGATGTAGGGGTTAATCACATTCATATGTTAATATCCACTATTAGAGCTGCTATAACTGTAGGCAATTTGAAATAACTAAGATGTTCCTTACAGTAGGTAGTTTGTTATGGCTAATTTAGAGTTAATTTCTCCTGTAAAAATAATTATCTGTGTGTGATTGCTGTTGTTGAATTGCTTTACAAACAGATCTATCTTTTAGGAAATATACAAAAGTTGCAATTGTGTTCAGTGTTAACAATAGATTTACACATGTGTCCTGCTACATTTCTTCTGATCGTGCTACAAACATGCGCACGCATTGCGCCATGCGATTATCCACAGCAGCGTACACCACAGTACGCTATGGCATGCACTGCGATCGCACCATGCAGTCCTATGAAGGCACAGGTGCAAACGCTGTGCGTGTATTCGCTTGCAGGTGCACGCCTCGCGCCATGCATGGTGTGATTTGATTCATACGCTGCAAAGACGTAGCAGGACACATCTGTACATGAAATTACAACTGCTTCTAAAAGAACATAAACATTAAACCTGTATGCAATGGGGGGAGAAGTTATGTATGTTAAACACAACATCCGGGCAGTGTACAATCACCTTGACAAAAATACCTGATGGCATTTAAACACATCAGAGATTGTACACAGTGATATTAGTCACTGCCAGCGAAACAGTATAAAGCAGCTGTCAGCACGGCGGGCAGTCCAGGATTTATAATAACACATGCTACGCTGTTTGTGACTGCTGTCTGGTATGGGATCTGACTACAGACGAGCAGGTTCAGTTTTCTGAAAACTGAGCCCACCCACATTTTGCATAAACAAGTACTTCCAAGCCCAGGCTTGGGTTTTCCCACCAGATTTGGAACCCAAAATGAGCTAAAATGTCATTTTTCTGGAGTCGGACCTTGCATGTTTTGCATTTGATAAAAGTCCCTCCCTTGTGATCGTGGGCATAATTTCACACAGGACACCTGGGTTTAGGCCCAACTGTGACTCTGTGATTAAGAGCTGTGGGCTACGGTATATCACACTCAGTATCATAATTATCAGTGAAGGGCTTTGGGCTGTCTGTGACTGTCAGTGTCTGTCTTTAGTGAAGAGCTTCAAACTCCAAATCAACCTGTCTTACACTAACAAAAATTAGGAGATTGGTCCGATGCCTATACTACCCCCCTCCGCCCTCCCTCCTTCCTAATTGAATAACACACCCCTGTAGTAAATTTATGATGGGCTCCAGAGAGTCTCTGTGTGAGGGACAATACCATGTGTTTCTTCTTATTCTAGTCCACAAACAGAGAGATTTTTGCTGATCCTATATCTACAAACATGCAAGCATTATTGTTGACTGCTGTAAATAATTTCTATAAAGCATATTAATTAATAATACCATAATTCTGTTTGGAGACAGAGTGAAAAGTGATAAGAAAGTGATAAGGTGCCAGCCAATCAGCTCCCAAATGTCATCTCACATGCTGTGTTTCAAAAATGACAGTTGGGAGCCGATTGGCTGGCACCTTATCACTTTCTTATCACTTTTTCACTTTGTCTCCTAACACTGTTTAGTAAATAGACCCCTAAGGCATATGTAAATGTGGTATATCACTTGGTGTCTCTCAGAGTTTTGTAAGTAGTTTACTTTTCAGTTTATTATTGAAATTACAGAAGAATGTCTGGAATCTGTCTTTTACATACAGGGGCACCGAGGTGGGGTGGTGAGAGAGGTCATTCGCTTCTTACCAGTAGCGGATCTCACCTAGAGGCTGTAAAATCCTTCACTGTTCACTGGCTTCACTGTGACTGGAGGTGGCTTCCTATTGGAAGTGCCACCTCTCAGTCATACTGAAGACAGGCAGCCAGGGGGGAATGTCTCCTCCCCCCGGGACTGCCAGTCTAGGCTGCCATAAGCAGAGAGCGGCTTCCAGTGATAGCCGCTGCTCTGCCTTTTGGGCAGCCCTACAGGACTTCTCAGGGCTGCAAACAATGCAGCCCGTAGAAGCTGGTGTTCGCATGCACATGGGCGGCACCACCGCCACTCATATGCATCTGCAGGTCCCGATGCCTACTAGATTAATTGAGCAGGCACCAAGACCCATTCCAGCAGCAGCAGCCCTTCTCAGTTAAGAGGGCAGGAACTGCTACTGCTTATTACCCAGGCTCAGGATTTTTGGGGGGGACTGGTCAGCTTCTAAGGGGAACAAATGTTCCTCTTTGCCATGCGGTGAAACTTTGCAGCACTGTGCATAGTATTGTTTCTTTATTTGAAGGTGATATGACCAAGCCTCCCTGATTTAGCCATTCTCCCAGTTCTTGGGCTCTGCTAGGCTCTAGGCGACCCTGTTTACATCCATCCTGTAGTGAAGTTTGTAAGGTATATGAAATGTGAGACCAGTCATTGTATGTATAGTATTACCACACTTAGGGCATGATTATGAGTTGGGAGCAAAGCAAAATAGAGCAAATAACTGTGCACCCTGACAACCCATGTTGCAATGCAAGAGGTGCATATATGATGTATATATGTTTGCATGCAGAGTAAATACTGGCTGATTTTGCATGTAGCCCAAAATGTTAGACAGCTTTCTTTTTATGCATTGCAGTTTAGATTTGAGTTTGGACACGTCCCTCCCAAATCTAATTCTCTCTGCAAACATTACATCTGCCCCACCTGCAGTGCAATATGGTTTTACCAAGGTGCATAGTTACTTGTTCTTATTTGCTTTACTCCCCCCTCTGAATCAGGCTCTTAGGTCCTAGGAGCTCATTCAGACCCGCTTGCTATATGTGTTCTTTCACACCCAGCGTATGCTAATTCAGCTAAGTGACAGCACTGCAGGAAATCACATGGCATGGCATAAGCACGCACACTATTATTATTATTATAATTATTATTATTATTATTATTATTATTATTATTGTTATTATTATGCTTTATTGATATGGCACCACAAAAGTTCAGCAGCGCCTTACACAGTACATAAATGAGCACACAAGAAAAACAGTAACAATAGTACAAAACAATGCAGGACAAGGATATGGTTTATAAACATTGCAGCATAGCACAACTAGCAGGGCGTTAGCTACCAAGTGTTAGGTGCCAATTGGGGAGTTAGGAGTAAATGATAGTATGAGTAAGGGGAGGCAAAGCACATGAGGGATGAGGGCCCTGCTCATGAGTGCTGAAATTCTAAAGGAGAGGGGCAGACAGATAGGGGTGACACAGATAGGTAGATAGTGAGGAAAGAGCATGGAGCAGTGGAGTAGGAATATGCCACGGAATGTGTGTGTCAGGGCTGGCTCCAGGGGCTGTGCTGGATTTTAATAGAGCGCCCGTACATTGTGTGTGACAAAAATGGGGGTGTGGCCTAATTACCATTACCACTAGCTGGGCTTCCCCCCGCCCTCTCCCATCACTGAATGGATGCGGCGCACATGCGGCGCAGCATCCATTCAGACTCTGGGGTCCGGTACCGCCAAACAGCTGAGGCAGTGGGGGTCCCCAACCTCCCAATTTGACCACCTGTGGGTCACTTTGGCCCACGGGAGAAACAGTGGGACAATACTGTCCCACTGAAATAGGGATGCTGGGGAGGGGTGCACCCGCTATTGGTGGCGCCCTTGTGCAACCTCACTTGTCAAACACCCCTAGAGCTGGCCCTGGTGTGTGTTATAAGATGACCTTGTGTTATGTCAAAATTAAGTCCTTCATTCATCTATCTCTATGACAAAAATAGATTTTATTTATGTGTTAATTGCATGAGAAATGTACAAAATAAAGTAGTTGCACTTTAATTTTTGTCTGTTATATTTTAGAATCTAAATACATCCAGGTAAAAATATGGATTTGATGGGACTGTCCCGCCATCCTATTAGTGAATACTATAGTGCCATCTGCTGGATGCTCTGCCATGCTCCTGTTAGTGGGTGCTTCTTACATGTTAGGCCCACCCACAGAGAGATGGAGCCATCCCCAGCATGCAGTGGCCACGCCCCCGCAAGGGGAAGAAACCCATGCTATTGCTGTTCTCGGGTCCAGGATTTCTCTTGGCAGCATTATAGGGGAGCCGGCAGAGACAGTCAGGAATGGGGCTTAGTGGTGGGGTAGCAAGTCCATGGGGGGAGATAGGTGGTTAAGAGTGGAGGAACAGGTAACATTGGTGAGAGAAGTAGAGGGTTGGAAGGGAGACTGGTGAGAGAAAATAAGGGGAACAGCAAGTGAGGATAGGGGTGGAAAAAGTAGGTAAATCAGAGGACCCACTGAATAAGAGGGGTGATTGATGTAAAGGTGTTCATGCTGTGGCTGAGGTAATAAGTGAGATGAAAACTGAAGTGGAGGCTGTGTGATGTAGAGACAGTGTGATGTAGAGACAGTGTGATGTGGAGGTTGTGTGATGTGGAGGCTGTGTGATGTAGAGACAGTGTGATGTAGATGCTGTGTGATGAGGAGACAGTGTGATGAGGAGACAGTGTGATGAGGAGACAGTGTGATGTGGAGACAGTGTGATGTGGAGGCTGTGTGATGTGGAGGCTGTGTGATGTAGAGACAGTGTAGATAAATGTGGTTAGATGTTCAAAATACAGGTTAAAGAACAGTGCTGCTAATGTATGAGCACAGCTCCAAAAGTCAAATATAGAGAAGTAGGTGAGTAGTGAGTACAGGAATTAGTCACTAAAATACAGAATGTTAAAGCAGATAGATGTGAAGCAATGGAGAGAGGCAATAAAGTACAAACAGAATTTTCATTAGCATGAATGCAAAGATTACAATGTACAGAGAAGATCTAGTTAAAGGTTTTTTGAACAACAAGAGCAATCAGTGAGGGCAGCACAGAGTTTGGGAAGTACTTGCAATGTTTAAGCAGAGAGTGCAGAAATTTGTTTCCTGGATGTACATGCAGCAGCTGTTAGTGATGGTGAATTTGCTTATTCACACAAGTAAGTTTGATGTTCTTCAGAAAGTGTTCTGGCTTTCAGGATGTTCTCTTTCAGTTTTTCTCCAGTTTAACTCTGGTGTAACTCTGTCTTAGTTATAAAATTGTAAGTACAATTATAATCCAACCCTTTGAAACTAACACTAACTTTAGCAGCCAAAGATTATGCAGCTTAACAGATCACTAATAAGTATAGCTACAAACATGTGTCTGTGTGTTCAATATTCCTTGGCATGCAATCACTTTGTGTATGCATACGCCCACCAGCCTGTCTTAAGATGCTGACTTGTGCACGTCATCTCCAGGAAGTGTATAAAACCATCAGTACATCGGGTGCCATCGGAAGCGAATGCAGCGCTTGAGGTTGACTATACCCTTCCTCAAGCACTGTGATCACTTCAGTGTGAAATACAACCAGGTGACGTGTACAATAATGCTGTCTGTTAATTATGCACACATCTGAAACTAGTGGCCTGCCCCTGTCATCACCCACAAACGGCCTCTCCTGTCACTCACTATGCTGGGCAGTCTATGCACAACAAGCAAACGCTTCCCGATCTTTCGCACTGGTGTGCACATGCTCACTGCGATACATACACATGTGCAGAATGCGAACATCGGCCAGCTGCAAGTGAATGCTTCTTAGCTTCTGTGTCTAAATCAGGTCCCTAATTCAGAGGTGGATGCAGAAGCACAATAAACAGCGCCTATTGGCTGTCACACATCTGTGACTATATGTAAATGCCGGTTTAAAGTCCATGAAGAAAGACCAATTCCATTTGCATGCTAAGACACATTCCTGCCATAGCCGGGGAATGCTTACTAGATTTTAAGTGCACTTCTCTGTGTATGCATCTGAAATTGCAACTGCAACTCTGCATAGACACAATTGGGACATGATTGGTGTAACGTGCATGATCGCATGAAATGCATTGGTCAGTGGGAATGCCGACAGTCACCGAACCGAAAGTAAAGAACACGACCACTTCTGTTGAATGGAGAACACTGACGTGTTGTGAGACATCACTGCGAGGAAGAGGTAATTGCTGCCAAGAGACAGAGGTAGGATTAGGGCAAGGTAGTTAGATCATCAAAGTATCTCCCGACATTGAGCAAGCCAGACAGCCCACAGAACATTTTCCATCTTTAACCCCCGATACCCAGCTCCACAAATATGCAATTAAGAGCTATAAACATCCAGTGGTATTACCACAATTAGTAACCTATTTTCTTGCAGCATTGCCATACCATTATATTTCATTTCATTTTACCATTTTAAATATATATATTTATATATATATATTATTTTTTCATTTATTTGTCTATTTATCTTTTATTTATCTTTTAGTTATTGTTTTACTATTATTACTTATTTTATACCCCACTATTCACACCCCATTACACTTACAGAATACTATCCTTGACAAGTGCTCCTTCTACATACTCAAAATTATCAAAATTAATAGAAGCTGCTATCTATACTTGTCACAGATCACATAAACCTCATTTTAATTTTCCTCTTTGACCTGCATATGTTTGCTCCCTGGTATCGTCTTGTCCATTTGGTTCTGACCCAGCGTGTTGACTATGCTGAAAGTCTTCTTCGCTCCATCCAGAGTTCACCAGCACCTTTGTGTTGGATGCAGCCAAGTCCATACCTTCATGTGTGGGTCCCTAGTGCACACTGCCAGCACATTAGACTCCGCGCCTCGGAAATAGGTCTCGTCAATTCCCGAAACACGGGTTGCGTCCATTACCCACCCGAGCATTGTGACAACAAGTAAATGAATTTGGACATGCGTGTGACTCGTGATCAGGCCCTATGTGGTCATTACAATATATTCAAATGTAATTTTTAAATGGCAAAAAGAACAAACAAATATAGTACATTGACTTATTGCTTTAATTTGGAATATTTTCATTTATTAGATAAAGGTAAAATGAATGAAAACAAATAAATGACAATAACTTGTACTCTTGACACTGGGAAAGCTGTATAGATGCTTTATTAACATCCTATTGAGACTTTAATCTATTTGCAAATTATAGGTCCTCATTGTTCTTGTCCTGACTGTAATCTTGCGCCCTCAGTCCTTTTAGTGTTCAACGTTCTTACATCTTGTGCCAGCCTATTTATTGGTGTCTACAGGAAAGTGGTACTATCTCTGGGATTGGTGGCATTCAACATAGAGGGTTCAGTTCATGTCATCGATTACCAGCTTGTGGTGGAAATTCACATTTCAATTGCACAATATTTTTCCATTAAAGAGACTAACTGGAATATTTATCACCGGCTCACCCTTAATCACTTTGGCCTTGTACTATCACTTTTATATGCTGGGCTCACTCCTTGCACTGTCTCTCCAGTGGCTAAAGTACTGAGTTCATGGATAGTGAGAACAATTAAAAGGAATCCTAGAGTTACAAAGACTGCCTTGTGGGTTGGAGGTGCCCATATTAATCCAAACTATTTTTGTTTGTTTTTTGACAAGGAGTTATTGGGAAGGGGGCCAAGACAATATGTTAGCTATTACCTTTTGGGGCCTTAAATGAGCTCTGGGTACAGATTTATAAGTACAGGTGTAGGAAGTAGCTGGGAATGGAAACTGTAGGTTATTGGAATTGGATCGCACTACAATTGAAATAGCAGTAGAAATAACAGTGTGGCATCCACCACATACTAGCTCACATCAATTGCTTTAAGTAAAATCATACATGTCCTGCACTCAGAAGGAGACTTTAATGGAGTTGACTGGCTTATCAATGTATTGCAATATTTTGGAAATGTCCTAAAATCAATTACATTTAGACATGTAATTAGGTGAGTGCAGGGCATTATTATTTTTATTTCAAATGTGTAGTTACATACCCCAGATTAAGGGCCTCATTTATCAATGAGTTTTATCATATGCAGTGTGTTAAAATTTGTTGTATGTGATAATGTTGTTCCTGCCTATCAGCTCCTAACTGTCATCTGTTTGAATAATGACAGATGGGAGCTGATTGGCTTGTATCATACACAACAAGTTGTAACACTCGTTGCGCATGATAAAACTCACTGATAAATTAGGCCCTAAATCTGTGTAGATCTTAGTGGTTAGGAGTCAGTGTAGGGACTGGCCAGAAAAAAATACTTTGAAGGAATTGGCTAGCTTAACACATTTTTGCAATATTTTGGAACAAACATTCCCTGAAATGAAATATAGGGCCTGATTCAGAGCCGAACACTCTGAGCAGAGCGCTCGCTCTGAATCAGGGCCCTCCTCCATTAAAATGGAGCGTCCTCCTGGGCGCTCGTATAGCTGAGGGTCTCCACCCACAGCATATATGAGCGTGCTAAAAGATGGTCGCTATGATCTTGACCATCGCAACCATCGGACTTGCGAAGGAGACCCAACCGCAAGCCCTGGAGTGATTTTGGCTCTATCAGAGCCAAAATCACTCCCACTGACATCACTAGTGATGTCAGTGGGGCTGGCTCCTGACGGTAGGCGTTCCCATGGGAATGCCTCCGTCTGGCAGGCACGCCCCCGGCACGCCCCCTTTGGTGCGAGACCCCGAGCAATGGAAAGACCGTTGCTCGTTGGGTCTCGCGCATGCGCAGTGGGGAACATCGACCCACTTGCGAGCGTACTGCCGCTCGCGAGTGGGTCTGAATGACCCCCATAGTTTGAAGTTTAATTAGGTGAGTGCAGGTCATGTAAGATTTCTTTATTGAAAATGGTGTGGTCACATGCTGTAACCCAGGCTGTATGTAGTCAGGGAGTCGGCAGACGAAATGCCGACTGCTAGCTTCCTGACTGTGAAATCCCGGCATGGGACTAATGATAGGCATCTAAATACTGATGCCTATCATCAGCCCCATGTCAAAATCCCGATGCCCGGCATACCAAAATGTAGGTAAGCTGTTAGCCGTGCGTGCGGGGGTTATATTAAGAGACTCCTGGGTGGAGGTTAGGGTTAGGCACTAGGGGGAGGTTAGGGTTAGGCACCCCTAAGGGAGGTTTAGGGGTGGGGAGAGGGGAGAGTTAAGATACTTACCAGGTGCCATTGGAATCTTCATCTGCCGGATTTCTGGCATCTGTATTTCATCCACCGGGCTTAGGTCCAGCAGTATGTCATACTGATTCCAAGTCATGCACTTCAGGTAGTTGAATGCCGTAGATTAAAGCCTAACTACGCAATATACTAGTTAATGTTCCATTGGTTAGGACCAAGATCTAAATGGGTGAGAATGTTAGGTAAATTTGAAGTTGAATTATCTACTAGACTAATTCCAAGGAGGCCAAATAATTGCTTCTCCACTTTCAAAAACAGGAGCACATGTACATCTTTTCTTTGCATAAATGCAGATTTTTCTTCTGTTAATAACATGTAGCAACTTACATATATAAAGCTAGGCAGCACATGTATAAGTCAAAACTTGAACAACATTTTGTTGTATCATTAGTTAAAGAATCAGTGTAATTATTCCCCTACAAGTGTGGTTAATCATTCATTTAAAGATCTTTCCAGTCTGGATGGTATAGAGTGTATTAAAATGCCTTTAACATTTTGTCCTATGAGGACATAGAGGATGGGATTGATGCAACTGTTGAAAAAAATCAGCCATATAGAAATGCTAAATATTATTTTAGATATATTATAATTAGATGTTACCAGCAATCGACAAAAGTGAATTGGAAATGTACAGATAAAAAAACACAGTATGACTGCAGTGATGATCTTATAGGGTCGCTGTTTCCTCTTTGGTGTTTTAACTTTTCTAAGTTTAAAACAAATTATACAATAACACATTAGTATGACAAAAAAAGGGACAAGAAACATGGTGACAAAACTAGTGATATCCAATACTGTATAATACTTATAATAACTACCATAGGTTATAATCATATGAGGAGAACATAATAAGAACGTAACCACCCAAAGTATTGCTGAAATTTTGCAGACTAATTTGGGTGTTCTATAAGTTTTGGACCAAAATGGCCACATTATGGAGACACAGCGATCAATACTCATGGCAGTTAAAAAGTAGACACTAGCAGTCATGTTCAAAAACCAATAAGCAATGGTGATTAAACTAACAATATGGTAAGGCTTCAAAAATGTAACTGGGATAAAGGCACAACATATGAAGTCGGCTATGGCCAGGTTAAGGAACCACACAGCGCTGACTGTCTTTAACTTGAACCCAGCAATCCAGATAACTAAGCCGTTCCCTACAATTCCCAAAACAAAAATGATGACATATAAAATGATTGACAGCATTGTATATATTATGGAATAACTGGAGTCATCATCTGATCTTGTCCGATTAGAGAACGTCTGATTGTCCAAGAGATTATAGTGCACAGCAGATGTTGTCCTGAAAGCAGATTAGAACATAAACAGTTGTATTATTATATATGTTCTATGTTTGAATTAAAGTTAAAAGTATAATGCTATCACAATAATTCAATAATTTTTATTTTTCATTATTTGTATGTTTCATATTATTTTACCCATCACAGTATTGTACAGCTTTTTCAGACACATTTCCCCCTGCCAAAAGAAACAATTTTGTAGTTTTATATTTGTTTTGGAACACATGAAAACAAGTTAACATGTCCAAAGTCACTATAGATGTGTCCTCATTCATCTTTGCTGCAGTAGCCCCCCCTTGGTGCTCCAGGCACCGTGCATCTCTGCTAGTGCCAGTCGTCATTTTCGCAGTTTTTTCACCTAAAAATGTGTCTTAGTCTGTGTACGCAGAGCCGGATTTAGGGGCGGTCTTCCCTGGGCGCACAAACACGGAGGTGACCCCACTAGCAGCGATACGCTGTCTGTGCCTGCCGCTAGTGTCCCCTCTGCTAGTGTAGAGTAGACCGCACAGTGAGCGCAGTTCACACTACACAGCGATATACACACAGCCGCTGGCGGCAGCTCTGTGTATGTTACAGCAGGCAATGAGAGTCAGACAGACTCTCATTGGCTGCTGCACAACTTAGGGAGCCGGCTCCCCCCCGCAGCTGGTGATGATGGGAGAGACGTTATGACGCCTCTCTCAACTATGCAACAGAAGAGCCGGGACTTGCATCAGTAGCGGGGATTCAGGTAAGTTTTTTTTTGTTTGTGTGTGTGTTGGGCACAGTCACTGCATAGGGGGGGAGGGAGCGCTACAGGCATCCCTGTATAGGGGGACCACTTCATGGGGGCACTGTATAGGGGGGGTGTTTGTTACTGGGGGCAATGCATAGGGGGGCTACTACTGGGGCACAGTATGGGGGGACTACTACTGGGGGCAGAGCATGGGGGACTACTACTGGGGCATTGTATAGGGGGGGACTACTACTGGGGTCACTGTAAAAGGGGGACTACTACTGGGGGCAGAACAAGGGAGGGGACTACTACTGGGGGCACTGTATAGGGGGGACTACTACTGGGGGCAGAGCATGGGGTGGACTACTACTGGGGGCACTGTATAGAGGGGGACTACTATTGGGGGCACTGCATAGGGGGGACTACTACTGGGGGCACTATATAAAGGACACTGCATGGGGGGATTACTACTGGGGGCACTGTATAGGGGTGGACTACTACTGCACGTAATGCATTGGGAGAACTACTACTGAGGGCAATGCATAGTGGGGACAACTACTGGGGGCACTGTATAGGGGGGACTACTACTGTGGGCATTATATAAGGGGCACCGCTTAGGGAAGACCAATACTGGGGGCACTGCATAAGGGGCACTACTACAGAGGGCACTGCATAGGGGGGACTACTACAGGGGGCACTGCATAAGGAGCACTGTATAGGGGGACCATTACTGGGGACATTGCATAAGGGGCACTTCTACAGTGGGCATTACTAGAGGGGCATTAAGGTGAATAGAAAGAAAAAAAATCCTAGGGTGACGAGAAATGGTGGTATATAGGGGCCCCCACAAGTTTGTTACCCAGGGGCCCCCATAGACCTTAATCCAGCCCTGTGTGCACGACTGAGTCAGAATCTGTATACGAAATGTTAGGATGCAGTGGACACAGCTTTTTTCCTCCACAATTACGTTGAGCTTTATTTACAGACACAGTCATACACAGATATACAAGTGTTGCATATCAAATTAATCAGCAGTCTCCTGGTGCGTCCTAGTACATCACATTGCAACTAAAATGCCCTGTAATATTATAGGTGCTTGGGACCAGGCATCTTACGCCACATGGCGTATTGAGGCTGGATGCATGGGCACACATCTGTACAGTATGCTTGAATGATGCCCCCTATTTTAGAATGATTGGTTTACAATAATTATAAGAAAAGCATTAACAACCACATAATTACTTGCCCTTTCCATTTAATTCCATTTAATGTATCATATTTTTATTCTTCAAATTAAAAAGAAAAGATATTAACAAGTAGTGGGAAGAAACATAGAGCCTCATTCAAAGATTAATGACTCTGTGTAAGCATCGTTGCTGGATTTAAAGCTGTGATAATATACAAATTGTGTATTAGTCTGCATCTGAATGTGCTGGGACTGATATTCCCACTTTCTGCATCTCCACATCCCTTCTATATATTAATAAATAATATATATATATATATATATATATATATATATATATATATATATATATATTTATTCATACAGTGCTGTGCAAGAGTTAAAAAAAATGCTGCAACAGAAGAATGCTTTAAAAAAATAGAACTGTAAGAAGTTTATTTTTATCAATTAACAAAATGCTAAGTAAATATACAGAAGTAACATCTAAATCAAATTAATATCTGGTGTGACCACCCTTTGCCTTCTAAACAGCATCAATTCTTCTAGGTACACTTGCACAAAGTTTTTGAAGGAACTTGGTAGGGAGGTTGTTGCAAACATCTTGGAGAGCTAGCCAAAGAACTTCTGTGGATATAGGCTTGCTCAAATCCTTCTGTCTCTTCATGTAATCCCAGACAAACTCAATGATGTTGAAATCAGGGCTTTGTGGGGACTTTATTATCACTTCCAAGACTCCTTGTTTTTCTTTATGCTGAAGATAGTGCTTAGTGACATTATCTGTATGTTTGGGGTCATTGTCCTACTGCAGCATAAATTTGAAGCCAATCAGATGTCTCCCTAATGGTGTTGCAAGATCAGTATGTACCTGACTATATTTCTCAGCATTGAGGACACCATTAATCTTGACCAAATTCCCACCAGCCCAAAACTTGCATTTGTTCATTCGGTGAACAAACTGCCTTCTGCTACAGCCAAATAATTCAAATTTTGACTCATCAGTCCAGAACACCATGCCATTTTTCTGCACCCCAGTTCCTAAGTTTTTGTGCATAGTTGAGTCACTTGGTCTTTTTTCCATGTCAAAAGGTATGACTTTTTGACTGTAATTCTTCCATGAAGACTACTTTTGGACAGACTTCTCCGAACAGTTGATGGGTGTACCTGGGTCACACTGGTTTCTGCCAGTTCTGAGCTGAAGGTATTTCTGGACATCTTCAGACATCTTCAGATTTAGAAGGGAAGTAAGCATGATGTGTATTTTATCTGATGCACTAAGTTTCCTTGGCCAACCACTGCGTCTCAATGTTGCCCATTTTTTGTGCTTCTTCAAAAGAGCTTGAACAGCACATCTTAAAACCCAAATCTGCTTTGAAATCTTTATCTGGGAGAGAACTTTGCTGATGCAGCATAACTACCTTGTGTCTTGTTTCTCTGCTCAGTCTTGTCATGGTGTATGACCTGTGACATGAAACTGTCATCCACTAACTCATCTTTTTAGCAGAGTGTGGCTGTTCCTCAGACTCCTACACTGCTGTTTCTGTTTCAGTTAATGACTGTGTATCAACCTACATATTAATATGATCATTATCACCTGTTTGATATGATATGATTGGATACTCATACACCAGTGTGATTAAAAAGTTATTTGTGAAAAATTGCATTAAAAAAATGCTGTTTGAGTTATCAGTTCATTTTCAACATAAGAGAAGCAAAATACAATTAAACAAGTATAATACAAAATCAAGTATTAGAAATGTGTGCTGACCGGTGTGTTTTTGTTTTGGTTCTAATTCACCATCATATTTTGTTTTTGACAAAACCACCCTCAAGTGTTATGATCAGAATCAGTTTCAGTTTGCTTATGAATTCCTTAAAAAATTATAAAAATCTAAAAAAAACCCTGTAAAAACAGCTAAAATCATGTAATTTGGACATTTTTATATGCAATCCAAAAACTCAAGTTTGTTTTTTAAATCTGATTTCTGAACTGCCAGAGGACTTGAGCCAGGACTTGGTTCTACTTGGAACCCCAAAATGATTCTGAACTGGGACTCGATTCGACTTGGAACCCAAAAGTTCAGGTTTGTTAGGATTTCAGGAAAACCAAAGTACACATCTCTATTAAAAATGAGATGCGAGAAGTAGAGTAAAGAGTGCACTCACCAAGGACTTTATTCAAAAGATGATTTATTGTTGTTACAAACAAGACATTAGTAAAAAGTTGACATTTCAGTCACAAACATTGACATACACCACAGTGAACTGACCTCCCTAAATATACTTGGCAACTTTTGGATTTCCAAATCTCCCACTGGAAATGACATCAAACACTGTAATAGTAGGTAATCACTTATAATATGTAATATCTAACCATAAATCCATGAATAAATTTTATTAGATCACCCTCTTGTACTCACCTGTCTTGTTACAAAGTAAAAAAATAACTAAATAGGACAAAGGCTACCAAAATTTGAAATAACCTCAACTTCCAGTCAGCGTTACCCATGAAGTCAGAAGTGTTTGGAAAATCCCACAATCTAACCAAGTATGTGAAACAACATCCTCCTAAATCAAGTTCCATTAGGAGCAGCCAGCAGGACATACAGCATGTGGAAATGCTGCAGTAGGGAAGGCTATTGACACCAGGTCCGATCGTGACTTCTGGTTTGTGCTAACTTGCAAAATCGTAAGTACCCAGAGAGTCACAAGATATAACATTATCAAACAACAGGCCCCTAGTAGTAATATATAAAAGGCAAAAAAAGAAATACTGTTCACTGGCAGCTTCCAATCAAGGTTATTAAAAAAAAAACTTTCTGTTTGCATCTCAGCCTGGAATGGAAAAAAATAGGAAGTGGCCACTTAGAATATGGCAAGCAGCAAAGAAATACACAAAACACTCAATAAGATAGCTCATCAGGGCAAGTGCAAAGAGAAAACTTGGGTATACAGCAAGTAATAATTAAAATTTAAACCTGAGGTCTCTACATGATCCAAATAGGGATCCATGAACATTCATTTTTCACAGACCAACTCCAAGGAAATGTTACTTGCACAACCATGGTTGTAAGGGAAGAAAATGTGAAACAACCCACATACTAAAAAAAGACATTACAAAAGTAGTCAAAATATCATTATAGTTGTACAAATATAGTCAGGAAACCACCAGCATCTAATTGAAAAAATGCATGTAAACAAAATTGTTAATCAGAACCTCAGATAAAACCTAAGGAATGACCATGCTTTATGTTTATGGGTTCAATACAATTTAAAGTATGCCCATTCATCTGGACTGTAGAGTCATTGTAAACATTTTTTTAAATGATTATATTCATTGAGGCCCTTGAAGGCCACAGTGTCCACACAATGTATTTATTTGCCCTCTCTTTTTAAGAGAGAAAGTCGACGATCACCACCTCTCATCTGTAGGGGTATCTAGTCTATGATCATGTATTTGAGCATAGAAATCTGGAGTCCCATTTTCAAGATGTTTGCTGCCATGGGTTTATCCAAACCATTATTGCTGTAAGACAATTGTATATATGATCAATTTGTAAGCCACAGAGGATATGGTTATTTTTTTCAATATACATTCAACCACATGGGCACTCTAGGAAATATATCACATGATCCATTTGGCATATTAAGCAATAATTGAGCAAAATTATGCATCCACAATGTGGATGGGGAAATGATTGTCCAGTCATTAATGTTCTGCTAGTCATGCAACCCAGACATTTGAACCAACCTTTCAGGGTCATTAACCAATTTCTTGTTTGTTCATGTTGGGAGTGCATATTAGTTCTGTAGAGTAGATCTTTTAAATTAGGGCCCCTACAGATATGGCCCCAATTTTTCAAGTTCTCAAAATTAGGATCAGTCTTAAAAATAGACCCATTTTTTTGCAGATCAACTTTTAAGTAATCTTCAAGCTTGTATCACATGTGATGCCCATTATCATCATTTCTTCCTGTATCTGTCTGTCTGGGGAGAGAAGGTCTCCACTGTAAATCTTTGTTGCCCTGGTGAGACACATCTTGATGATTTTCCATTATCGTCCTGTTAACTAAAATAATAGTCCATTTCTGATGTAGTTAATTACAAGCAGGTGACATATGATGGATAATTCCCACACCCCCAACAACAGTACTAGAAAAAGGTATATATATCTTCCCTTGAAACCACTCTTAATACATAATGCCAAGAGCTCTTATAATTCAATTTATTTACATGTTAAAATACACTATAATAGAACAGCTGTTCCTGAAAAACAGAAACAAATCTTTGCCATTCAATGCATAAATAACATTCCTGTAGTCAATACATCAATGGACACAATATGTGAAGTGAGTAAATATACAGTATGTTAGATCAACCTCAAAATGGAAAATATTTCTGATTGATCTTCCCCAAATAAATGGGGAACAATGTTGTGTAAATGTAGTACATAGTACATGTAGTTATACCCAGTCTGGGTATGACTTTAACCCATAGGAAGCTTTTAATTAAATTGAATATAACAGCTGTGTGATTTAAATGCTGCTAAGGTTATCAGCATGTGGCAAATTCCCCAGATAATACCATGCTGAGTAATAAACAATCCATCGATGAAATCCAGCATCCACAGCAGATGAAGGAGAATTACCAGAGAAATAACAGAGTATCTTCTAAAATACACCATTCACAACTGATGGCTAGATGATAGAGGATATATTTAAACTCTCTCTTGTCAATAGCAGCAATTAAAGATAATCTGATGTATTGCTGCAGCGTCTATAATTGGTGTCCACAGCGTAGTCAGCAGGAACAATGCAGCCAGCTATAAGTGTCATCTTGATGCATTTCTCTGCTCTACCGGGGTTTTCTCAAAAGACAATAATGAATTCATTGTCAGGTGGATGATAATTTATATCGGAATCCATCAATACATTTATTTCGTGACCAGCATGAATTGATTACTTGTTAGCAAAAGAGTAATCACATTAAAAATAACAGACTTGTAATATCAGCTATTCCAAAAAAGATACTCTGTTAATTCTCAAGTAATTCTCCTTCATTACCTGTGGATGCTGGATTTCAGTAGTGGATTAGTCACTGTGCATAATCATTACGAAGGTATACTATGGACCCATATCCAAAGATTGTTTATTACTAACCCTGGTGTTATCTGGTGAACTTGCCACATGCTACTAACCTGAGGAGCATTCACAGCACACAGCTGTTATTTCTGTCTGGTCAGAATATCAGAGAGAGATTTAATGTAATTAACAGCATGTTGTGATCAAGCGGGAAGATTTTCCACATAGTGTATTTAGAGCCCGGAATTCCTGCTATATATTTCAAGGGAGTTTTGAGGTGGATTTAATATGCATTTATCTCACTTCACACCTTGTGTCCATTGATGTATTGACTACAACAATGATATTATTATTGTTAGTGATTGTTATTGATTTTAATTCTATTCACTTTTACTTATTAATTTAATTTTACAGTCCCCTATGTTTTAAATTATCATGAGGGGTATTTATTGTATTTATTGTATCTATTTATGGTTGTGCAGATTGATCCTCATGTTGTCCCACTTTTAATATTTTGTCACCTCACAAATCATGTAATTGTAATGTTCTCAGTTAAATTATGAGAAACAAAATGGCCAATATTTGTCACACTACAGGCCATCTATCACCAAAAATATGTCTGCCTACTATAATGTTATACTAGAAAACAAAAAGATGGTCGCCGCCATCTGTGTGTCAATCGGTGGCATTGTTTGTGCTACTCTTTCCTATGTTCATATGAAATGACTTTCTTATGTTTTCTTTCTATATACAATTGTACAGTTTGACCCTTGTGTTGTACTATTGTTAACACTCAGTCACTAAAGTTTTCGTGACTGTTTGCTCCCAGTTAAGTCTTGAGAAACAAAATGTCTGTTTCTGTTACATTATGGGTCTTTTACCACCAACAAAATGGGCGCCTGCTTGAATGTATTAGGATAAACCAAAGAGATGGCCGCCGCCATCTGCGTGTCAATCGGCAGCAATGTTTTGTGTTTTCCTTCCCCTCACCTATATGGAGTGACTTCCTTATCCTATGCCCACCTAGTACTGGATCCTGGTAGGCGCGATCGCGGCAGGCACTGTCAGCTGGCCGCCACAATCTGCACATGCGCAGTATGCACCATGCAGCACTATGAAATATGGTGGACGTCATAGATGACGTCACACAAAATGGCCGCGGGGGTTTGCGCATGCGCAGAACGGCGGAAGATGCTGAAATAGTGCTATTCAGTACCTTGCTAGGTACAGTATATAAAGGGCACCCCAAGAGGCTTACCAGTACCCCTGAGGAAGTCTTTTTAGAGAAAATGCGTTGGGACCCTTGCTCCAGTCTCTTTCCACTCTGCTGACCATTTTGCAGTTAAGCATTTTACTATCTTTTTTTCAATGTCTTGTTAATCCTTGTGTACCCCTCTGTGAAAAAGCACATCTGTGATAAGGGTCATTTTCTGTTTATTTGAAGCCAACCTTATCCACCTGTATTGTTCCAGTACACATTATATACTTAATTACATTATTGGTTTTTAAACAAAATACTACACTATATCTGTGTTTCATCTGGCTCTGTCCGAGCCCATCCTATTAAGGTCTTCCTGATTCTTTTGGAGTCCCATTTCTATCCCACCACATGGAATCCCAGTAAAAGAAATACAGATAAGCCTTAAAGTTTTATTATTTGGTATGCACATATATATCTGAGCACATATATATTTCACATGGAATTAACACACTCTCAGGTGCATGTTCCTTCCCAACTTCACATATATATATATATATATATATATATATAATATATATATATATATATATAAATATATATATATACTGCAATTCAAAAGTTTGGGGTCACCCAGACAATTTCGTGATTTACATGAAAACTGAGTTGCAAAATGATTAGAACATATAGTCAAGACATTGGCAAGGTTAGAAATAATAATTTTTATTTTAAATTATAATTATTTCCTTCAAACTTTAATTTTGTCAAAGAATGCTCCTTTTGCAGCAATTACAGCATTGCAGACCTATGACATTCTAGCTGTTAATTTGTTGAGGTAATCTGAAGAATTTTCACCCCACACTTCCTGAAGCACCTCCCACAAGTTGGATTGGCTTGATGGGCACTTCTTGCATACCATACGGTCAATCTGTTCCTACAACAACTCAATGGGGTTGAGATCTGGTGACTGCGCTGGCCACTCCATTACAGATGGAATACCAGCTGCCTGCTTCTTCCCTAAATAGTTCTTGTATAATTTGGAGGTGTGCTTTGGGTCATTGTCCTGTTGGAGGTGGAAATTGGCTCCAATCAAGCTCTGGCCACAGGGTATGGCATGGCGTTGCAAAATGGAGTGATAGCCTTCCTTATTCAAAATCCCTTTTACCTTGTACAAATCTCACACTTTACCAGCACCAAAGCAGCCCCAGACCATCACATTACCTCCACCATGCTTGACAGGCACTCTCCCAGCATCTTTTCCCTTGTTCTGCATCTCACAAATGTTTTTCGATTCGTCTGTCCATAACATTTTTTCCAATCTTCCTCTGCCCAATGTCTGTGTTATTTTGCCCATATTAATCTTTTCCTTTTATTGGCCAGTCTCAGATATGGCTTTTTCTTTGCCACTCTGCCTAGAAGGCCAGCATCCCGGAGTCGCCTCTTCACTGTAGACGTTGACACTGGCGTTTTGCGGGTACCATTTAATGAAGCTGCCAGTTGAGGACTTGTGAGGCATCTATATGTCAAACTAGAGACTCTACTTTACTTGTCTTCTTGCACAGTGGAGCACCGTGGCCTCCCACTTCTCTTTCTACTCTGGTTAGAGCCTGTTTGTGCTTTTCTCTGGAGTGAGTAGTACACACTGTTGTAGAAAATGTTCAGTTTCTTGGCAATTTCTCACATGGAATATCCTTCATTTCTAAGAACAACAATAGAATGTCGAGTTTCACATGAAAGTTCTCTTTTTCTGGCAATTTGGAGAGTATAATCAAACCCACAAATGTGATGCTCCAGATACTCAACTGGCTCAAAAGAAGGCCAGTTTTATAGCTTCTCTAACGAGCAAACCCATTTTCAGCTGTGCTAACATAATTGCACAAGGGTTTTCAAGGGT
Source organism: Taudactylus pleione (assembly GCA_031769625.1). Lineage (NCBI taxonomy): Eukaryota > Metazoa > Chordata > Amphibia > Anura > Myobatrachidae > Taudactylus > Taudactylus pleione. The sequence goes on from JAUIMM010000107.1 coordinate 2,891,201, forward strand.
TTTCTAATCACCCATTAGTCTTCTAACGTGCTTAACAAACACAATGTACCATTAGAATACTGGCATGATGGTTTCTGGAAATGGGCCTCTATATCCCTATGTAGATATTCCTTTAAAAAACAGACATTTGCAGCTAGTATGGTCATTTACCATATTAACAATGTATAGAGTATTTCTGATGAATTTAATGTTATCTTCATTGAAAGAAACTGTGCTTTTCTTTAAAAAATAAGGAAATTTCTAAGTGACACCAAACTTTTGAACGGTAGTGTGTGTGTGTATATATATATATATATATATATATATATATATATATATATATACACACACACAATTTGCTTTGACCCACGGCACTCAAAACATCTGTGGTGCCAGTGGTATGTGACCACACCATAGAAATAAAAAATTCATACAAACTCAGCACTCACCATTATATTCCAAACTGTGCTTCTAATTCCAGGGAATGTTAGTATTGCAATAATTTGTCATACTGACCAACCACATCACAGTCTTCCAATTCTGTCAGTCCCTACGCTGACCTTCAAAAATATGAGCATTTGGCTCTAGGTCTCACACAGATTTTAAATACAAATTATGCTTTTCCAATCGGTTTAAGTGCTGGCTCATTAGCTTAAAGTGACAGAACCACACCCAACATACTAACTAATGACACCTGGTATAAACTGTAAATTTTTTGCTTACATATTGAAACATGGTGTGCAAGAGCAAGTGTGAGTACAAAAATTTGTACAGTATGGCAAACCATTATAGCAGCAGTGCACGGAGGGTTTCTGTGTAAAAGTCAATAAACTGGACTGCTAATACAGTAAGTCACATATGCATCTCACTGCACCAATCGACTGTATTTTCATTATGTGATTAAAATGCCTGTATAACGCGACCTGAGCAACAATGAGGGAGGATACATCTGTACCTAACTTCTTTCTCCTAAGCTGTAGTCCCAATGGAAATCTTATGAGCCATAAAGTGTTTGCAAATGAAATAACAGACCCATAGACCAACTCAAAAATACAAAATAAAGCAATCTTCCTTGAGCCAGACTAATATACAGGATCAGTCCTAAGAACATGCTATATACCTTAGTATGTAATTATATGCTACAGGTTGAGTCTGCCATATCCAAATATTCTGAAATAAGGAATTTTCTGAGCACTTCTGAGATAGTGGCACCTTTGCTTTCTGATGGTTTAATAAACACAAACATTGTATAATGCACAAAATTATTAAAAATGTTGTATACAATTACCTTCAGACTGTGTTTATTAGGCACATATGAAACAAAAGTTCATTCTGTGTTTAGACTTGGGTCCCATCCTCTATTTATATATTTATTTATTCATCAGTTATTTATATAGCGCACAAATATTCCGCAGTGCTTTACAGAGCATATTTGGCCAACCCCTTGAAAACTCATTATGCTATGCAAGTACTGCAAAATATAGAGAATTCGATATACAAAACACTTCTGTTCCCAAGCATTTTGGATATGGGAGGCTCAACCTGTATTTGTATTATTATTTAATTTATCTGTATGGTATTGCACCAGAAACATAATTCCTTACCCAAAGTGAGGGTAAACCAAAGGAACTTCCAGGAGTGCACACTTCATACACATGGGGAAAGGAATTTATTTGTGTTTTTAAATAGCAATGTGAGCACCCTAAAGAAATTGTATCCAATACATTGAAACATTGCTGTGTTAGCCACTGGTTTGTGTCAGTTATCCTGAGTGCCACCTGTTTTGCTGTATGTGTTTGTTCAGTCATCTTCACTGGATTTTGGAGGCCACTAGAACCATTTACGCAAAAGGAGAGTGCCGTTGTTATGCTATATATAACATATGCTATATATGTAACATAATGCATTTACACAATACTTATGTATATCAATATTATCTGTTATATGTAAGTGCAACCTTATTATTTACATTACTAGGTCAATGACCCACATTTCATTTGGTAACCCATATTTGACTACAGTATATATATTTATAGAATATAGATAATCATGTATATAAATAAGCTTACTGAAAGCCAGAATCCTGTGTCTCATCAAATAAGCTGTGATTTGAATCAGGAAACTTCATGTTAGCTGAACACCTACAAACACATCAATACATGTATAAAATCTGCAAATGTTAACAAGACATGAAATAATGAAATCCTTTCTTCTTTTATTTAAATACTGTTTTCATTGTAGTATATTGCCAACCATACACGGTGCAATTTAGAAACATCAAAATTTCCCTTGAGATTCCTCCCTTGAAATTCTCCATACGATGAGGTCAAATGGTGTACAATTGATCGTTACGATCATACGATCCCGAAATGCATATGTATCACATCCTACACGATAGATCTTACATTTTTTCCATAAGATCTACAATCCAGTGCTACAAATGGCGGGGACGCGTATCGGCATCGTAAACATACATATACAACACACAATGTGCACGTTACGATCAATCGAAATTGTGCACATCGTGCAAAGATACGTACTGTGTATGGGCTGCTTATGACATTCATTTTAACTAAGAGATATAAAGTAAGAAAACAAAAGCAGCCAAACATATACATGTAAAAAGCTGAGAGTTTATTAATTAAGTGCATGCATAAATCTGCAATCTACTTTTTATGTATTTTCAATACAAGAACACTTCAATAAACATTTGAAAAAATGCATTCATTAAGTAAAACCTGGATAACAATAACATGAAAAAAAAATCTGGGTGTAGGTTAAAAATAATTATGAGCCTCATTCAGAAGTGGGTGCAATACCAATGTTTTCATAGTTGAACACATTTTTTTTTATACTACACATGCATATGAGTCACACTACACATGTGCCGAGATTGAATATCAATATCAGCTGCAGTGATAATCGAGATCACAGAATGATTGACAGTCAGTGACCATTTGTGGGAGGATGGTGAATCAAACGCAGGTGTGTCGCAACCTTTTCATGGCCGTGTCTTGGCCTGTGACTGCTTCTGTGTAGGCAGTTGCAGATGCTCTGGTGGAATACTTTCGATGGACATTCATAGGGTTGCTCAGAGGGCTGTTCAGCACAGGCTCTATGTGGTGCTTCCTGCTGGTCTTCAATACATTGGTGCAGTGGCTACAGTCAAGTGAAGTACTTAGCCGGTGAATTACCAGGGATCAGCAGGAAGCACAACAACAAGCCTGTGATGGACACAGTCTCCTACTGTGTCAGGCAACAATGGCTGTGGCACACCTCGCAATCCTGGGAACTCTGCAGCAGAGGATATGGAGGGCCCCTTCCCACAAACTGCCATAACTATAAAGTAGGTGGTGTGTGTGTACGCACAACCCCCCAACTATCTCTGAACTTGTTGAAATATCCACAGCTTCACATCTGCACTTTATAAAGGGAGAGGTTCATTGTTGTGGCTTTTAGTAAATAGACTTTTACCAACCACTAACCTTACAAATAAGACTTGTACAGATACTGACCCCATTTTGTCTTATCTTACTGCTGTTTGGTTTGATATTTTAATTGATCACTCCATATTATTTAAAACCATATCTGTTATATGTTCTATAATGTTGTACTTATCTTATAAGCTTTATATGTCATTAGTAATTTTAACTTTAATTGAAAGTAATTATAAAAAATATTGGTTTATAGAATTTTAAAGAAATTGGATTTTTGTTTGTGCCCATTAGATATACACACTCTCATAAGTTTAATCAGTCCTGATTGGTTAGGAAAATCATTATAATAATGTTATAATAATTTGTATAATCTCTCATCTTCTTTGGATAGTTCTCTCCCTACTGAGGACACTATACAAAACTTTTTAACCAGCTGTAATTTACCTAAACTATCTTCCTCTGCCCTTGAATCCCTAAGTGTTGGAATTGAGGTGCAGGAGATCTCAGACGTGATAAAGAACCTTAAGACCAATAAGGCCCCTGGCCCAGACGGCTTTATGGCCACATATTATAAATCCTTTAATTCCTTACTTTCCCCCTATCTTGCTAATGTGTTCAACATTGTGTGATGTCAGGAGGCTCTTTCTCCAAGGAGGTCCTAGAGGCTAGGATTATTGTCATTCCCAAAGAAGAAAAAGACCACTCCAACTGTGCTCATTCTAGACCTATCTCGCTGTTGAACACTGATGCTAAGATGTTTGCTAAGATACTTGCCAACCGCCTGAACTCTGTATTACCTAGCTTAATTCATAATGATCAGGTTGGCTTTATACTGGGGAGACAGGCCAGGGACAACACTAGATGGGTTATTAGCCTCATTCACTAAATTAATTCTACTTGTACCCCAGCCCTGGTGATTTCCCTGGTAGCTGAGAAGGCCTTTGACCGGATTAGCTGGCCCTTTATGTTCCAAACACTGAGGGCATTTGGTTTAGGTGGTAATTTCCTCCAGGGCATCCAGGCCCTATACACTACACCTTCAGCTAGGTTCTCTATGAATGGTCTTCTCTCATCCCCCTTCCTCATAACCAATGGCACTAGACCCGGGTGCCCTTTGTCACCCTTGATCTTTGCTTTGGTTATTGAACCCCTTGCAGCTCAAATTCGCCTTAATTCAGATATTAGAGGTACCTTACTAGAAAAGGCAGAATATAAAGTGGCCCTTTTTGCTGACGACATTCTTCTACCTTTAACTTCTCCCCATACATCTCTACCAAAACTCTTTCAAGTATTGTCTGAATATGGTTCTCTCTCAGGCTACAAGATTAACCTTTCTAAAACTGAATCTCTTGCACTTAATATATCACCCATGGCCTTGGATCTCATGCGTCACAGTTATAACTTTGCCTGGTGTCCTTCTAAAATTAAATATCTAGGACTCTATATAACTAGCAGATATGACACCCTATTCTCTGCAAACTTTCCTCCTCTGCTCAAAACTATTAAACTAGACCTCCTTCGATGGCATGACCTAATTATTACCTGGTTAGGTAGAATTGTGGAAGTTAAGATGAACCTCGTGCCTAGACTACTCTACATTTTTCAGACCCTTCCTGTTGCTGTTCCCAAATCGATTTTATTGCAATAACACAGGTGTTTTGTTCAATTTGTATGGAAAGCCAAGCCTACCCGTATCAGTTTTATCACTCTCCATTGCCCAACTACCAATGGGGGCAACAGATTTCCTGATGTTAACCTCTATTATTATGCTACCCATTTAAGCCAGGCAATAGCTTGGTTTGCCGCCTCCCAGGTACCTAGGTGGGTAGAAGTCGAAGCAAATTTGTTCAATATCCCTTTTATGTCTGCTATCGTAGGTTTGGCTGCACCTGACAGACCTCAATCTGTTCACTTACATCCAGTTATTTCTTTTACATGCTCCATTTGGGATTACTATACATCTCACTATAATATTACCTCCTACCCATCCTCTGTTACTCCTATATGGTTTAACCCGGCGTTTTCCCCGGGTTTCAACCTTGCCCGCTTCTCTCCATGGATTAAAGATGGGATAAGGGTGGTATCTGATATCCTTGACTCAGGTGGATGTGCCTCTCTGGGCTCCTTACAGAATAAATGCAACATATCTTCTATTAACACTTTTACCTATATTCAAGTTTGGCATTTTATAAATTCCCTCCCCTCTAATTCAATTGATAGATCTTTAACGTAATTTGAGTCTCTATATCTCCATAGCCCTCTCATGAAAGGTATCATATCAGGTATTTAAAACATTTTGATCCTTGTTAAACTTCCAGATACACCAAATCATGAACTTCAGTGGGAAAAAGATTTAGGGAGTTCACCTGATGAGAACACATGGTCTGTGGTGTGGGAGAGGGTGTCTAAGTCCTCTATTTCTTCCTTAATTAAGGAAAATACCTATAAGGTGTATTATAGGTGGTACCAGGTACCTGCCCATTTGCACTAAATGTATAATTTAACCTCTGATCAATGTTGGAGAGGTTGTGGCGAGATAGGTACTTTTATACACATATGATGGTCATGCCCTAAAATAGCTCAATTCTGGGATGGAGTTACCAGTATTCTTTCGTAAATCTTTAAAATACCACTGATTAAGTCTCCCTGGTCTTTCCTCCTTGGCTGTCCACTTGAAGGCCTTAATAAACATGCTGATAAGCTCTCGTCACATATATTGAATGCAGCTTGATGTCTAATTGCAAAACACTGGAAAGAAATGGTACCCCATCCTCGCCAGCAACTTATAAATAAAATTTGGCATGTGACGGCCATGGAGAAAATATCAGCTTATATCCGCAATACATCTCCAAAGTTCATCAAGGTTTGGTGTGACTGGTTCCTCTATAACAACACCACGCCACATGGGACCCTGTCCTCAGGCTTCTCAAACCTCATACTCTAACGTTCATAATTAATTTATATTAGTTATTTAGTTATTTTCTCTCCATTTTATTATGGCGACTTATATTTAAGTTTTCCCAATATACAACGTAGACCCAGATTTGGCCTCTTTCCCACTTACCCTGTCCCCCATCTTATTCTTCCTCTTCTTCCTCCCTTTCTTTTCTCTTCATTTCTCCCTTCTCTCTTTTGCATTTTTTTGTTTCCTACTTGTTCTCTTGTGTATTTTGTACTATAATTTACAATCTATTTTGAATATGTGCTATGAAATATAGTAATCTTTTCTCTTCTATGTTTCATCTGTTTTCAGACTGGTTTATTGCTATATGTGTAATTTGGTTACTTTCTTATCCTATATTTTTGTTTCTGTAATATGTCAAATCCTTCTCTTATCCACACATATATTGTTGTACTTTATCTATGTAAAATTCAAAATACATTTTGTTAAAACCAAAAGAAAAAGTGCTTAGCGCTATTAGTGCAAAAATACATTTGTGATTAAAACATAAGTAATTGATAACTATTAAGTAAAGTAATGTTTTGGGCCCAGTAATAAATAGATATGATATATATACAGCACATACATTTAAAACATACTCATTTATGACACTCAAAAGACACTTCCTTAAAAAATATAATGCGATTGTCACGAACTATGAAAGAGAAACCTCAAAATCGGGATTAAAAGGGAAATCCAAGTATTACCCAATTTAATCTAAGTGCAATTACATAAACATATTCTATGATCTAGTGAGAAAGGACTTGTGTGAAGTGGACATCCCATCTGACAACAAAAATAACCTAAAGAATGGAGAAAAAAAAGCCATAAAAAACTTATGAGATAAAAAGGAAATAGTTTTAAAACCCGCTGTCAACGGGGGAAGGCAGGTGATAATGGACCATTCTTATTACCTAGAAAAAGACAACAGACTTCTAGGTGATGAAAAAATCATACACACTTTTGAAGAGCAATCCCACTGACAAATATATTGAGAAACTGAGGACATTACTGGTACAAGGATTACATAGAAGTATTATTAACAAAGAAGAATTTCAATACCTCATGCAGACCAACCATATTACCCCCATCTTTTACTTTCTCACAAAGATCCACAAGTCCTTAGAAAAAACACCAGGAAGGCCAATCATAGCAGGAATTGACTCACTTACATCACACATATGTGGATGTCTTTCTAAGAAAATATGCACAAGATCTACACTCATACCTGAAAGACACAACTAGTGTTTTACAGATCCTGAAAGACATTGAGTGGAAAGAAAACTATACGTGGGCTACAATCGACGTCCAAGCACTATACACATATATTTACTATTCAAAAGGAATTTAGGCATGCAGACAAATCCTGGATAAAGATGGGTCATTAATCCTGATACACAAGGATTTTATCTGTGATCTTATGATGTTTATTTTAAATCATAATTATTTAAAATTTTTAGATGCTTTTTACCAACAAATGTGTATGTGGCACAGCGATGGAGACAATCTTTGCCCCAACCTTTGCTAATCTTTTTATGGGAATCTGGGAAACTAAATTTATCTATAATGACAACCCTTTTAAAGATAAGATCAAGCTTTACAAAAGATATATAGACAACATTTTAATAATTTGGGATGGGTCTGAATAATCTTTTAATCAGTTTTTAATATACAATATCACCAATGATATGAATTTAAAGAACATCTGGATAGAATTATAAAGGAAGCATCAAACAAAATTCAAGGTGTGAAAAGAAGTGAACTACTTCAGTATAAGGAGAAGGAGAAAAAGAAGAAAGCCTTTGTTCACTTTATTACAACAAACAACACACAGGAACATATTATAAAAAAACTCACTAAATTAACATTGGCACATATTGGAAATTGACCCTATCCTAAAATAGTCCTTACCACCTGTCATTTTTAAGAAAGCTAGGAGTCTAAAAGACATACTAGCTCCCATCTTGCTGCATAATATTAACACTCAATATGACATTGTTTTGTCCAAATATCCTGGCTGTTATAAATGTGGTAAATGCAATATATGCAGACATTTACACCCACAGAGAAAAACCTTCAAATATCATAAAAATTCTAAAGTATATAAAATACTGCAACATATGAATTGTAACTCCACCTCCATCATTTATCTACTAGAATGTATGTGGGGAAAACCAAAATAACTTTAAAGTTAAGAATTCAAGAACACATCCGAAGCATTAAAAATAAAATGGAAGGACACATGGTTTACAAACACTTCACTTAACATCATGCATCCAATCCTGAGGAAATAACATTCAAAGCCATCGAACATGTAACCTTGGGAGAAAGAGGAGGAAATCTCACCAACACACTATCCAAAAGAGAAATGTTTGGGATATTTGAACTACAGACACTCTCCCCTCAAGGGTTAAATGAAAGCAATGAGATAGCACTCTTCATATGAACTAATCCCAGTTTCATTATGATGAGATATCGGTCAACTTGTCCTAAGGTCCCTTTATGTACAGCCATACCACACTGAATTTACCCAATCTCATCTGATCTTGAAAGCCATAAAGTGTGAGCCTGACCAATAGCCATCTGAGAGACAAACAGGGAAGATCAGGTGCTGTAGATCTTTCCCTTGGGCAGGACTAAATACTTCAACTAATTACAATTTTGATACTGTATAAGGGTGATACCCTTGCAGTAATTGGTCACCATCACTATAAATATGCTATCAATACCTGAACATTTTACTCTGCCTCAGTTGGTTTACAATATAGAGAATATAATGTAACATTTACCTCCAGTACAGGCTTTCCTTTTTTAGAAATTTTTTTTATTAATGAGGAGTCCCATGTACAAAAACTCGAAAAATTAATTAGTCAGGTCTGGCATGCACTTGTTAATATATAAGGGGGTTTGTACCCATATATGTATAATTTCACACATAAATCAATAATGGTATATTATTGATCTCAGGTACTGTTAAGATCATATATATGCCACGTTACTAATGATATGTCTCCCATGGTAGATGGCCAGGATGGTCACAGGATAATGTGTAATTGGAGAAACACATTGGTAACCAAAAATAAGGCTGAAGATGAAGCTTGCATTCCAAAGTACAATCTAGCAACCATCTCTGTGTTCCACAGAAGTGATTTGATGCTCCCAGTGTATTTACATGAAACAAAATGGTCACTGATGAAACACGCATGCGCAAAATACACTACAGACATGCCGGCTATGAATTACACTGGGGAACAACATCCAATGACTAGAAAGAAGTGATGCAGAGAAGACTAGAAGACCACCGGAAATGGGGCATGAAGAAGGAAACGACTGGATGGCGCACCCTAGAATGCTCGATGACCTTCCAGGAAGTGATGCAGAATAGACAAGAACACCTAACTGGAAGTTGAGCATCAAAGAGTGGAAGTGACGTGGAATAGACTAGAACACCTCATCAGAAAGTGGGGCATTAAAGAGCAGAAGCGACCGGATGGCATATCTCCGATTATTTGACCAAATACTGAAACCCACTTACTATATATATATATATATATATATATATATATACATATATATATATATATATATATATATACATAACATATAGATGAACTAATGAATACATTATATGATAAAACATTACTAGTGGAACTATGCACTCAGTCTCCCAGTGAAAGTGGAAGTGATGTCACTGGAAATGACATCAAGTCTGATCCCTTGTGCAGGAAATCTACCAAATTATTTAGGTATAAGTACAGCAACATTCCCCAGGGTCACCATCCCCTTAAAGAAGTCAACCAGTGATGAAACACGTTGGGAAACCTGCACCTCATATGACAATCTGATTCTCTATACCTAAAAACAGGATAAGCTTTTAATATATGTTTTTAGAGTATTTATGCACTTATATATACCTCATCCAGAAGTACTGTATTGACTTTTACTTTTTATCTAAGTCCCTTGATTTACTGTTTTTGTTGTTTTCAACAACTGTGTCTAAATTAATGTGTATGCTCTTAACATATATGCTGGATATATATCATATCTATTTATTACTGGGCCCAAAACCATACTTTACTTAATAGTTATCAATTACTTATGTTTTAATCACATATGTATTTTTGCACTGGTAGCACTAAGCACTTTTTAAATTTTCTTATGGCACTTCAAGGCACTCTGATCCGATATACAGCTTACAACTTTCATTTGTTTATAAGATGTTGAGCACTTCTTATTATTCATTGGATTGAGCTAACACCCCGTTGTTGTTAGTGGGTGCTACTATTAACTGTTTTTTTTGCTTCACTGTAACACCATACTAGGTATACTCTACTTACTGGTGCTACTGAAATCTCACTAGTTTATATATATACACAGTATATATATATATATATATATATATATATATATATATATATATAGGATAGATACACCATCCCTATACATCATTTATACCTACCTTATATGACTTTTGAATGGACTCATGCTAACTTTACCTGGAGGTACCCCAACAGGAATTGATCGCTGTGACTTATAAGATAGGCTACTTTTTCTTGTTTATTTTGTGTGTGATATGTGTATTTTTGTATATTAAAACTGAATATTTACAAAATATACCACACTATGGAAGCAAATTATTCTGCTCCAATAAGGTTGTAGCTATCTGCTCGGTGATTTCCTGGGCAGAGAAACATAAGCTGTAGGTCACGTCTGACGTTGAACCCTTTTGACTGCGATCTAAGGATTGTTTCCTTATATGCTTAACATACAAGCATATCTATGGTACGCGCATATGAATATATATACTTTTAATTTATGGTATTTTTAACTACTACACTATCAGGCGCTTGTCCTTGTTCCCCCCTTTGTTCCTAGATTATCCGACCTACCAATCAGCATTTTCAAGGACTAAGCTGCCACCTGCTTGCTAAAAAGGAGTATAGTGACACATATTGTTAGAAGGAGGAAAAAGACTTCCAGTAGTACTACCTACCCTTGAGACTGAACAATTCAAGGAGCAGTGCCACAGATCTATTCTTTTTTTGTCATATACAGTATATGTATATATATATAATCAAAATTATACGTATTTGTTTTAATATTTACATTTTTATTATTCATTATCTCATACCTTTGAATGGCAGTTCCACTATTTTTTTTAGAGACCAATACCAAAATTCTGTATGTATTGTTTGAATAGTTTTTTATAAAATATTGTCTCAGTAAATAATTTTTGTCTTCACAAACAATTAGCTGTTCCAGAGCTCTGAAAAAAGGAAGATAGAATAAACAAACAAACAAAAATACATATACATTTAAATACGTTTATATACTTGTACTATCCGGGGTGTATTTAGAGAGTAAGTGGCACATGTTCACTCACCATCCAGGGCCCCCTCCTCTCTCGCTGGCGACCGTGGCACACTGACATGTTTAGTAGACTCTGGGCAGTAGTCTATGCCCAGAGTCTGCTGCACATGCACAGCACACTGGGAAAATGGTGTGTCAGCCATTTTCCTGGCAATTTACATACTACGCATGCACAGAATGCTGGGAAAATAGCTCTGGTGGACATTTTCCAGGCATTCTGTGCAGCTCCTCTCCAGCCTATGTGGGACTTCAGAGAGGTAAGTAATATGTCATTTAATGAACATATATATCACTATAAATGACTATTTATACAAAATCTATATTTACTTTCATAAGAATAGCTGCAATAGTTCTCAGTCAATTTATTTTGTAGTTTCCATACCTACCCTACAGAAGCATCTCCATAATAGGCTCATACTGGTAGAAAAGTCACAGAAGCATGAGGATATGGCATGAATTCAAAAGGTATCCAGAAAGAGGCTTGAACTCAGTGATGCAACAGACTACAATATTTTGGAGCCCTGACAGTGAAATTACGGAGACTGGTGGAGCGATAAGTTATATGGACTTGTTGCATTACATATGTTTTGAACTACCAAAACATATTTCGCAAGGTAGGACACACAGACAGGGGGCCAATCATGGAAGTGGCACGGCTATGTGGGCACATTGGGAGGCAGAGCTGAGCTATACAGTATATCTCCATACTGAAGGAGAAAAAAAACATCACAGTCCTCTCTGCCAACAATAGCAGAGAACCATCCGATCTCCGCCCTTGATGACAAAACTGTTGGTGGCAAACCATTTATGGTAACTATGCATAGATGGTTGGTAAATTTTTCCCTATTTCAGTTGTTCTACAAAGAAATGGAGGACCGCTCCCAAATTTAAATATGGCCCAACATTTTAAATTTTCCCCCTTTTAGAAGCACATATTAGTTTTGCCTTAAAAAGTGGGAGGCACATATAAAAACCTTTGTAATTCCTACACAGTTCACCTGATTTGGATGTAATTACCCTCAAATTAAATCTGAAAGTCTGCAGTTAAATCACATCTTGTTTGTTTCATTTCAAAGCCATTGTGGTGGTGAATAGAGGCCAAAATATGAAAATTCTATCAATGTCCCAATATTTATGCACCTGACTGTATGTCTAGCAGAAATCACACAAAACTTTATTAGCAAATATTTAGAGCAGAAAGCACAGTCATATTATGTTACTGACAAAATAGCAGCAATAGCCTTTGAAGTTGTTTAAACTTGCTTTAGCAGACAATGGGGCAGATGTATGAAGCTCTGGAAAGAGATAAATTAGAGCTTGATAAACGATCAGCCACTCAGCTCCTAACTGTCATGTTACAGGCTGTGTTTGAAAAATGACAGTTGAAAGCTAATTGGTTGGTCGTTTATCACTCTGCACTTTATCACTTCTCAGAGCTTCATACATCTGCCCCAATATGAATTGCAGATACGTAGTTGCAGCTTGAGAATAAAGATATAACAAACTGTTTAAGTTTCAATTGACTATTGCAGCATGCAAAACATAGATGGTTAGTTTCAGCTTTAAAATAAAGATACATCAACAGCTAAAGTTACAGTTTGTTAACATGCTTTTTACAACATACAGAACATAGGTGTAAAGTCAGACTTTGCACATACTTCATATCAATATAGTTTGATGCTGGTATTTGCAGCAGAAAGGGTGAGTTTTAAAGCAGATGATTATTGCATGCATAGCTAACAGTCCATCCTGACACTCAATCCCTTAAATACTACTTATAAAAGTGCATACAATCCAAGGTAGGACAGTGATGGCCAATGATTATATCCCCATGCAGTGGTGTGTATAAAGACTGTCAATTGTCAAAGTCTGTTACCTTACATACATCAATCCAGTATAAAAGAGCAATATGGCACTTCTCTATGTATTTCCCTGCCTTAATAGCCCATAAGTGGTTTCCTCAGGAGATGAATTCTTGGATCTAACCTTTGAAATTGTGGACAATAAAATTCTTACATTCTATAAATAAGAAGTAGATTATCAGTACACTGCACATGCATCTTAGTGTCACTGCACATGTATCAAGGTACATTACTGTATTCGTACACAGTGACTTTTTACTTACAGTGTGATTTACAATTGAATGCATGGATCTTCCTGACTGTTTCACTATAACTGCTTTTTGCTCTGATCCACTGCTTCAACTTGTTAAATGAGTGACCACACTCATTGGCTCTCCTGACAGTGAGATCAGGGCTGTGATGTCATGCCCCAGGATTTTGTACTCTCTTTCCTCACCTGGTGTTGACGATTCACTGGCATATCTCTGCTGGCCAGTCATTTCAAGATTTGCCATTTTTCCTTAGGTCAGCTGACATTATTGCAGCCATTTACAGAGACCTTCTTTTCATGTCACTTCAGTGTGTAATCTTTGGCAAGAGGGTCTCATTCAGAGCCACTCATAAGCAGCTGCTCATTCGTTCCAAGCGATGATCGCACATCTGCGCATGCGTACGGATTGTAATATGCATGCGCGAACCAGTCAGTGCGGCCGAAAATCGTGTGCTCGCTAAATAGCGAATGCCTGCTAATTTGAGTGCCAGAATGAGGCGTATGTGGGTGGTACCAGGGGAAGGTGCTTGAAAATGGGGAGTGGAGATCAGAACGCAGGCATGCCTAAAGGTCAAAATGGGCATTTTAAGGGTATGCATAATTAATACAGCAGCGTCATTGCCCACATCACTTGGTTGTTTTATAGTCAGAACTGCTCACAAGATTGCGGTAGGAAAAACCAGCCACAAGAATAGCGAGCAGTTCAGACGCCGTTCAATGTACTCGATTAATATAATAAATAGTGGACATGACGTATGATGCGAGCGGCCAGGGGGCGTTTTTCCAAAATTACGACCGCAAGTTTTGTTCGCTCGTTCAGACATGGAGGCGTCAACAGACAACAAAGAGCAAACGGTTCATTTAAATAGCCACCCCCTTTTTCTGAACGAGCGTGCGCAAATAGTGTCCGGCTCTGAATCAGACCCAGCGAGCCCTATATAAACCTTTCCCAGGCACCTATGCTTTGCTAGTTCATCTATTCTTCTTGGAGTTCCTGCCTCTACAAACCACATCTCCATTATGTAAAAACACTGCAGCTCCAACCTGCAATCTCTTGTTGTTTCCACACTACAGGCATCCACAGCTCCATTCAGCAAAGCACCTGCAGTTCCAGTCTGCATACCAGAACATTCTCACAATGCTACTTCCAGCTTGCAACCAGCTATCTTTTGAAAAACTTAATCAGTGTTTCTCTGCTACAGTCTACCAAGTCCTCTGAAACATCACCTGCATTTCACACTGCTCAACTTCTAAATATAACCTGGTCTACTGAGCAAGTGCTCCCTAGCACCACCTGCAGTTCACACTGCTCAGCTATTAAATGGAACTTGGTCCTCTCAGAAAGTGCTCACTAGCACCACCTGCATTTCACACTGCTCAACTACTAAATATAACCTGGTCTACTCAGCAAGTGCTCCCTAGCACCACCTGCAGTTCACACTGCTCAGCTATTAAATGGAACTTGGTCCTCTCAGAAAGTGCTCACTAGCACCACCTGCACTTCACACTGGTCAACTACTAACTCTTCCAGTTCCAGACTGGTCACCATACACTATAATGGTTCCAATCTAGTCACTTTAAACTAGTAGTCTTTTATTTATCTCCTGGGATTCACACCTTACTATTTCTATCCAGATCCTGTTCTTCTCCTCAATCCTTACTCCTTGTGAAGGAACTTAATTAGGTGACCTAGTTTTCTTTAGATAGTCTCCAAACCAGCTCCCACTGAAACTCCAGTCCGGTTCCAGGAAAATCATTAATCCTGTCATGCAAGGAGCAATAGACACAGTTGGCAACTCACTCACTTCAACCCTATGAAACCTGAAGAGTGAGCAACCTGTACTAGTCACTCTGCCCGCCATCTCTCTGAGCATATTTCCTAATGATGAGTGCTGGGACAAACTTTTACCTTACATGCAGAATTCAGTTTTAGTGAGAGACTAGCTTCAAAGTTGCAGCTTGGCTGCTAAGCCCAGGACTCCGGAAAAAATATCATAGCATGGTGGAGGATATAATTTGACTATCTACAGGAGCAATTAAGAGACTGTTACATCAATAGATAACTAGGACCATAATTATTAACTATATTACCATCTGATTAAAATGTTTCAGCTGCAAATTCATTTTTCTAATATGAATCCTTATTGAGAATCAACTTGTTTAATGAAAAGGTTACAATGACAGTTTCCTATTTTTATTCATGATGATATGTGTGTATTCTATGTTTTATTGAATATAAAGTTTTCAATTTGCAAATACTAAAGTAGATGTTTATTTAATAAATTAACTATTTTAATAATTATTGATTTTCTCAGTGCTGTTCTATTGTTTTGTATTAGTATAGTAGGATTGACCACTCTATAACAGCAGTAGAGCAAGTCAAAATTATCAGCTCTCGCAGCTGCAAATTCATTTTTCTAATATGAATCCTTATTGAGAATCAACTTGTTTAATGAAAAGGTTACAATGAAAGTTTCCTATTTTTATTCATGATGATATGTGTGTATTCTATGTTTTATTGAATATAAAGTTTTCAATTTGCAAATACTAAAGTAGATATTTATTTAATAAATTAACTATTTTAATAATTATTGATTTTCTCAGTGCTGTTCTATTGTTTTGTATTAGTATAGTAGGATTGACCACTCTATAACAGCAGTAGAGCAAGTCAAAATTATCAGCTCTCGCAGACATCAAGGTTTCTTCTTTTTATACCTATGAAGACAATACTTTGCATTTTCACTCCTTGCATTGCAACATGGTTTGTCCAGGATTACATTTGCACCTTGTAGCTGGGTTTGCTCTTCTAAAAAAAGCTCTACTGTATATGTGATGTGATATTTCTACACAATGCACAAAAATATGACTTACCTCTCTGTTCCCAAGAGAACTTCTTAATATTCATATCATTCTTCTCTCAAAGCAGAATAGCAAATAATGAATGTGAATAAAACAGTTATAACTGGCTGGCTCAGCAAATAGATTTTGTTCTATGATTTTTCAACTTCTTTACATATGAATATTACAGTTTATCACACAGTTTCTGTTATTGAAGATTAGTACTGTAGATGAGTATCTGTTCAGATAGGAGACATGGAATGTACTCTCTGTTCCACAATATCACATTCATTTTAGTGAGAGATAGAAGTAAACACTAACTTATGGCTTAAGGGTGGCTCATGTATGAAGTGCAAACTGGGTGAGACACAGCAAAAAACCCTCTTTAGTATTACCATGCACTTCAGATTGTGCTGTGCCAATAGATTCAGCAGTCTGCCCCTGGATGGTGGAAGGATTTGGGTACTGAGTAATTGCACCAATGAGCATAATTTTGCCATGGATAAGATCTCACTATACACAAATAGATACAGAATATAATATAAAGAAAGGAACATAGCACATTTACAATGCAAACCTTGCTCTGAGACAGTTTCCACTTTGCAAAATGAGATGATGTTTAAGACATGTGACATTTGTTGCATTAAGTTACACTTCAGCAGAGAAGTACATTTCTAGTTGCATGTTTGCCTATTTTAAAGGCAATTACTAAACACAAAAAAGTAACATATTTAATACATATATTCTCGATATCTCCTCCCTCAAATGTGTCACTTAAGAGTTATAAATATATATATTTTTTCATTTAATTAAATGGTTGGTACTACAGTAGAAGGCAGTTGGCATTTGTTGTGACTTTTACGCTATGAAGAATGCATTCTCAGTTTTTTAACTCTCAATAGACCTTGAATGTGTCTCCTGATAGTTTAGAGCAGTATGGAGGTTGATATAAACATGGGTAAAAAACAAATCAGGTCACAGCACAGATAGTGTAATGGGGCAGCACAGATGGTGTAATGGTTAGCAATACTGCCGCACATCACTGAGGCCATGGGTTCGATTCCCACTATGGCCCTAGCTATGTGGAGTTTGTATATTCTCCTTGTGCTTGCATATGTTTCCTCCCATACTCCAAAAATATACAGGTAGGTTAATTGGCTTCAAACAAAAAGATAACCCCAGTGTGTAAGTGTGAGTGTACATGTGATAGGGAATATAGAATGTAAGCTCCACTGGAGCAGAGACTGATGTAAGTGGCTAAATATTTTCAGTAATGCACTGCATAATGTGGGCACTATATAAATATCTGGTAATAAATAAATAATTACATGCACACATCACATATGATGTTCATTGTATGACCTATTATATTCTGTATCTGCCTTTTCACCAGAATTATTACATATAGTATTTTTCCTATTTTCTCATCTTATCTATTTGCTGAAATTGCTTTTATTTTGCTAAAGAGAAAATAGCATAAAAATGATACTTTTTTAAAGTAAACATTTACTTTCTATACTTATTTGTTAAAAAAGTTTATTTGGAGTAGTAGTTCTATTGGTTATTGAATATTATTATTATTATTATTATTATTATTATTATTATTATTACTATTATTATTATTATTATTATTATTATTACTATTATTATTTCCTACCAGCTCACAGGTGATCAAATTTTATCCTATTTTCTTAATGAGAATTTTTTTTTCATAGAGCTCTGTGTATGTAGACACCCACCAGTCTGTCTTAAGATGCCCACTTGCGCACGTCATCTCCAGGAAGTGTATGCAACCATCGGTACATTGAGTACCATCGGAAGTGCTCGCAGCACTTGTGGCTGACCATACCCTGCCGCCAGCACTGCGAGTGCTTCAGTGTGTAAAACAAACAAATGACGTGTACAATGATGCTGCCCCTTAATTATGTATGCCTCTGAAATGGCATTGAGATGCTAAGGCATGCCTGTGTTCGCACCTCCACTTTCTAGTGGCCAGCCCCAGTCACCACCCCCAAAAATGGCTTCTCCTGTCACTCATTCAGCAGGGCTGTCTATGCGCAGTGAGCGTACGCATCCTGATCGAACGCACTGGCTCGCGCATTGCGATGCATACGCATGCGCAGAATGCAAACAATCGGCTGGCTGCAGGCAAACACTTCCTAGCAAGCGGGTCTGAATCAGGTCCTGAGTTTCAAGTTATATAAAGTTGTGTGATATTAAGAACCTTAACACTATCCGATTTAAATAAAAGAATATACTCTGCATAGCTGTAATACAGCTACAGCCACGTGTTACCTAAAGCTGGCCACACACTAGAGCAACTTTCATCCAACCAGCCAACTAGTTGATTGGTTGGAATAAAAATCTGGTAAGGAATGGGAGTAAATGATGATCAGCAATTTGCTCCTAAATGCCCGAAAACAGATGAAAATGGTCATCAGACAAGTTTGTTAAATGTTTCATCTAAACAATCTGTTCAAACAACAGTTTTTTGTCCATTTTCCAGTGTTTGGGAGCAAATTGCTGATTGTCATTTGCTTTCATACCTTTCCAGATTTTCATTCCAACCAATCAACTAGTTGGATGGTTGAATGTAAGTTGGTCTAGTGTGTGGCCAGCTTAAGAGTTGCATAGACACGTAAAGATTTTCTGTCCAACCATCCAACTAGTTGATTGGTTGGAATGAAAATCTGGTAAGGTATGAAAGTAAATGACAATCAGCAATTTGCTCTCAAATGTTGGAAAATGGACAAAACCTGTTGTTTGAACAAATTTTTTAGATCAAACTTTTAAACTTGTCTGACGAACATTTTCATCTGTTTTCTGGTATTTAGGAGCAAATTGCTGGTCATCATTTACTCCCATATGTTACCAGATTTTCATTCCAACCAATCAACTAGTTGGATGGTTGGACAGAAAATCTTTACGTGTCTATGCAGCTTAAGAGCCTTTAGATTTCAGTTACAATCAAGCTGAGGATGAACTTCAGAAGTATTGATTTATGCTGTAATATTTACCTTGATGAAACAATCAAGAGACATTGATAATCCTCCATATGTTAGAGGTTTATTACAGCATATCAGAAGCACACAATGATAACTTGCAGCTATATATGATATTTATTATGTCCGGTATATAGAGCATAATTGTAATTAATTGGCATGTACATAATACACCGAGTTGAGTTACAAATATAAATAAGAACACCAAATCAATATTATCCTACAACGAGGGTAATTTTACTCAGTATGAAGAACCTGTAGAATGAGGATTACTTTGATTAGTTCATACTATGGGTGTGCACCGGCCACTTTTCGTGTTTTGGTTTTGGATCTGGATCTTTCTTCGTATTTTGGATCTGGATTGGTTTTGTCAAAACCACCCTTCCGTGTTTTGGGTTCCGGGTTTTGTTTTGGATCTGTATTTTTTTGGAAAAAAAGCATAAAAACAGCTCAAATCACAGAATTTGTGGGTTTTTCTGTTCTAATGCTATTATTAACCTCAATAACATTAATTTCCACTAATTTCAAGTCTATTCTGAACACCTCACACCGAGGTAGCTGGATGACTATGCTAAGCGACACAAGTGGGCGGCACAAAGACGTGGCCCATCTAGGAGTGACACTGCAGTGGCAGACAGGATGGCAGTTAGAAAAACTAGGCCCCAAACAGTACATAATGCAAAGAAAAAAAGAGATGCAAGATGGAATTGTCGTTGGGACCTCCCACCCACCCTTATGTTGTATAAACAGGACATGCACGCTTTAACAAACCAATCATTTCAGCGCCAGGGTCTGCCACAAGACTGTGGCTGAAATGATTGGTTTGTTTGGGCCCCAACAAAACAAGCTGGCAATTAATCTGTCCCTGCACAAACTGGCTCTACGGAGGCAAGTTGTCATCCTCATCCTCCTCATCCACCGATTCCTCACCCTCTTCAGTGTTGTGTACATCCTCATCCTCACAGAGTATTAATTCGTCGCCGCTGGAATCCACCACCACAGGTCCCTCTGTACATTCTGGAGGCTGGTCTCCGTGGAAGAATTGATAATTCATTTTGATGAACATCATCTTCTCCAGATTTTGTGGAAGCAACCTACTACAACTTTCACTGACAAGGTTCCCGGCTACATTAAACACTCTTTCGGAGTACACACTGGAGGGGGGGCAACTTAGGTAAAATAGAGACAGTTTGTACAGGGGCCTCCAAATAGCCTCTTTTTTCTGCCAGTACAGGTAAGGACTGTCTGACATGCCTACTTGGATGCTGTCACCGATGTAATCCTCCACCATTCTAATCAATGGTGACAGTATCATATGCAGTGACAGCAGACATGTCAGAAATTGTTGCCAGGTCCTTCAGTCCAGACCAGATGTCCAAACTTGGTCCTGTCTGCCATGCATCACTGCCAGTGGGTAGCTTAGTATACCTAAGTTGTTTCCTGGCAGCCCCAGCTGCGGGAGAAAATGAAGAAGGAGCTGTTGACATGGGAAGCGGTATGAAATACCACTGCCTGCATGGCCAGGAGTTTGAATCCCAGCAGCATCAGGCAGACAAATGAAGAGATCGTGGCAGTGGGAGACCAACAGTGCTGGAAATCCTGATTGTCTGTAGGTGAGTACTTACTAACCTAACCCCCCTAACCCTAACCTCCCCCATGTGCCTAACCCTATTACCCCCTTAAAGTGCCTAAACCTAACCCCACTCTTCCCTGCTGCCTAAACCTAAGTCCCCCGGGGGGGTGCCTAACCCAAACCTCCCTCTGGGGGTGCCTAACCCTAACCCTCCCTCCCTCTAGCCTAACCCTAACCCTCCTTGGGGGTGCCTAACCCTAAGTCCCCCCCGGGAGCCCCTGACCTAACCTTCCCCCCTGCGGCTGTCTGCTCGAGGCACCCAGCATCTCTCTGATCAGGATGCCGGGCGCCGATCTCCCGGTGTCTGAAAAATGACAGGCATCTAGATTTAGACACCTGTCATTTAACCCTCACTGGGATAAAGCAGTTGGGAAGCCTGCTGTCGGGCTTATGTCAGCCGGCTTCCCAATTGCATCCCATTGACGTATCACGTTCCACTTCAGCTGACAGTGTTTTCACCAGCAGGTCTTTGCACCTCTGCAGGCTTGTGTCGGCCACAAAGAGAGACTCCACGTAGGCTTTAAACCTAGGATCGAGCACGGTGGCCAAAATGTAGTGGTCTGATTTCAATAGATTGACCACCCTCAAATCCTGGCAAAGCAAATGAAGGGCTTCATCCACAAGTCCCACATGCCGAGCGGAATCGCTCTACCTTAGCTCCTCCTTCACTTTCTCCAGCTACTTCTGCAAAAGCTTGATGAGGGGAATGACCTGACTCAAGCTGGCAGTGTCTGAACTGACTTCACATGTGGCAAGTTCAAAGGGCTGGAGAACCTTGCACAACATGGAAATCATTCTCCACTGCACTTGAGTCAGGTGCATACCCCCTCCTTTGTCTATGTCATAGGTGTATGTATTGGCTTGAATGGCCTTTTGCTGCTCCTCCATCCGCTGAAGCATATAGAGGGTTGAGTTCCACTGTGTCACAACCTCTTACTTCAGGTGATGGCGGGGCAGGTTCAAGAGTGTTTGCTGGTGCTCCAGTCTTTGGCATGCTGTCACTGAATGGCGAAAGTAGCCAGAAATTTATTGGGCCACCCAAAGCATCTCCTGCATGCCCCTGTCATTTTTCAGAAAATTCTACACCACCAAATTTATTGTGTGAGCAAAACATGAGACATGCTGGAATTTGCCCAGATGTAATGCCCGCACAATATTGGTGGTGTTGGCAGACATCACAAATCCACAGGAGAGTCTAAGTGGGGTAAGCCAATGGGCGATGATTTCCCTCAGATTCTCTAAGAGGTTGTCGGTGGTGTGCCTCTTCCTGAAACCGGTGATGCACAGCGTAGCCTGCCATGGAAAGAGCTGGGATTTCTGAGGTGCTGCTACTGGTGATGCTGTTGTTGTTGCTGCATAAGGCCATACATCTACCCAGTGGCTGTCACAGTCATATAGTCCTTAGTCTGCCATGTTCCACTTGTCCACATGTCCGTGGTTAAGTGGACAGTGGGTACAATCACATTTTTTAGGACACTGAGGACACTTTTTCTGATGTCTCTGTGAATTCTCATTATCGCCTGCCTAGTGAAGTGGAATTTAGATGGGATTTGCAGTGACACTGCATCCATCAATTGTCTAAATCCCACTGCACTGATGGCAGATACCAGATGCACGACTAACACCAACATAGCTGTCAAGGCCTCAGTTATCCACTTTGCTTCAGGATGACTGCTGTCATACTTCATCCTTCTCACTAAGGACTATTGGATGGTCAATTGCTTAGTAAAAGAAGTAGTGGTGTTCCTACTTCCTCTCTGGTATGATGAATGACTCCCAGCAGCAGCAACAGCAGCAGTGGCAGCAGTTGGAGTAGCAATGCAGGATCCTCCCGAGGAATGCTGGATAAGAGAGTCAGTAATGCCAGTGATATGTCCTGCAGGACTACTTCCGATCCTGACTGAGGAGGAAATTGACAAGGAGGGAGTTGACGGTGTGGTTTGCAGGCGCTTGGATACAACAGGAAAAAGGGATTCGGTGTCCCTGGACTGCTTACTTTCTTAGCCACAGTTTCTGAACTTGACAGTAACTTTTTATGAATGCGCTGCATGTGACGTATAAAGGAGGATGTTCGTAGATGGTTAATGAACCTACCCCACCTTGACATATGGTACTTATGGCAAGACAGTTGTTGTCCAGATTTGGATAGAAATATTGCCAGACCAAAGAGGTGGAATGTTTGGTCTTCTGCCCAGGCATGACCGTGATGGGCTTTTTCATCCCACAGACAACAACTGTCTCCCCCGTTGCCTGATTTAAACAAACCACATCACCATCAGAATCCTCCTCGTCAACTTCCTCCTCAGCTCCAGTTACACCAATATCCTCATACTGTTGTACTTCAACAGTGACATCTTCAATTTGAATATCAGAAAGTGGACTGTGGGTGCTCCTTTCAGCACTTTGAGAGGTCGTGCAAATGGTGGAAGGAGCCCCCTCTTCCCATTCAGTGTTGTGAAGGGCAGGCATTGCAACCATCATATTTCGTGATATCTTCTTAGAATTAAAAATCACAGTTCTTTGCTGTGCTTTTGCCAACTTAATTTATTTGATTTTTGTAGTGGGAGAAGGGTTTCCATCGTCATGTGAAGCTGAACCCAGCTTCACCCAGTGATGGTCTTCACCAGCGATGGTCGCGATGGTCAAGACCATCACGACCATCGGGATTGCGATGAGACCCTTTTAGTAGGGTCTCGTTGCCGCAAGCCCCAGAGAGATTTCAGCTCTGACAAAGCCGATATCTCTCCCACTGACATCACTCGTGATGTCAGTGGGGCCACCCCCAAACGGAGGCGTTCACACGGGAATGCCATGGTTTGGGAAGCCACTCCCCCAGCCCGCCCACCAAACAGGGCGTGCTGTCACTCAACATAAACAGCACGCTCCCTTTGGTATGAGACCCAGAGCGACGGATTGCCCATCGCTATCCAGGTCTCGCGCATGCGCACAATGGAGCCAGCTCCATCGTGCGCATGTGCACAGGCCCACCATCGACCCGGTTACGAGCGCACAGTGCTTGTGACCGGGTCTGAATCAGGCCCACAATTCACAAACACAGAAAAAAATAATTTTTTTTTTTGCACTTGGGGGGAGCACCCCTTATGGACAGATCACCCCCTGAACAACACTACAGCTCCTCTTTAGGACTACAGCTCTTATGGGACACTGCACAACACAGCCCAGCCAGCCCCTATAGACTTTGGAGTTGACACAACCCCTATGGACAACTGACTGCACAACACAGCCCTGCCAGCCTCTTTGACAGCAGCACAACACAGCCCAGCCAGCCCCTATGGACAACAGTAGCACAACACAGCCTAAACAGCCCCTTTGGACAACAGCAGCACAACACAGCCCAGCCAGCCCCTATGGACTGAGTGGACACAGCCCCTATGGACAACAGCAGCACAACACAGCCCAGCCAGCCCTAACTCCCACCCTCCCTCTTCACTGTCCACAGCCAGAGTGAAAAATGGCGCTGATGCGGGGGCCATTTATAGAATCCAAAACCACTGCGAAATTCGCCAGCGGGATGTTGACGTTTTGCCTCAATTTCAGATCCGAGTCATGCGGGAAAACTCGAGCCTGACGCGTATCCGACTCGGATTGGGGGGGCTCAGGGGGATTCAGATTCCATAAATCCGAACCCATATTTGTATGAGATCAATCCTGGTAAACAATCAATCAGAGATCTAGCTTATACTCTATTATATATAAAAAGACCTGGGAGGCAATATTACAGACACTTTATTTCTATTTCATTAACACCCCGATACATAATTTATAGATATAGACATTACAGGGCTTATGACAAAATAAGGAAATAAAAGATTTTTCTGAACAACTTCATTCTACAGTCACAATTTTATATCACGTTATTTAGTGTCCATTTGGACAACATTTACCACAAATTTATAATTTATATTTCGCCTTTATTAAATTTAATATAATAATAAAAATTATTTTTTAATATGTAAGTTATTACCAGAATCCTGTAGACCGGAATGGGATTGTATTGCCGGCGGCTGTATTGCTGCCAGTTCAAATCCTGACAGCGGCTGGCCAAAGAGAGGAAATCCCGAAAGCGGAGGAAAGTACGGCTAACCCTCCCCTCTCCCCCACCTAACCCTAACCCTCCTTTAGGGGTGCCTAACCATAACCTCCCCTTAGTGCCTAACCCTAACCTCCCCCCGTTAGTGCCTAAACCTAACCCCCCTCCCACACCCTAAACCTATCCCTCCCTCCGGGGGTGTCTAACCCTAATCTCCCCCCAGGGGGTGCCTAATCCCCCTTCCCCTAGCCTAACCCTCCCTGGGGGTTGACTAACCCTAAATACACCTGTGGTGCCCTAAACCTAACCCTCCCCCCCATGGCTAAGAAGATGTGTGCCTGTAACTACCTCATTCAGGCCCGCATTGTTCTGCTTTCCGGCATCAGATTTATGACAGGCATCAGTTTCTTGATGCCTGTCATATATCACTAGCCAGCATTCCTGCATCGGGATTCTGACCTGCGGCTTTGCGACTGCCGGTCACATAACTACATCCCATGTAGTCCAATGTGGAAAGACACTTACTAGATAATCTAAGTATGCCCAATATAAGAATACTTGTTCTCTTCTTTTTTGTGTGTGGTGATATATTTGTTCTTTGGGGCACCTCCCCTCATAAGATTAATTGATAGACAATAAGAGGGGAAAATATCTTTATTCCAGTGCAGATATACCTTGGGTTATGCGTGTGATAGAATTGGAGCTGACAGTGCAGACTACCCAGGCTCCAGGGGCAGCCCAGCATCTCCGGCGATGCTGAGCAGCCCCGGAGTGAATCTATTGGGATCCTCTGTGAGACCATTTATTTTAGACCACACTCCTTTTAGGGCACGCCTCCGGTGGCAGAGATAGTCAGAGTGCACACCGGGTGTCACCAGACCGAGTGACACCTCTGCTTATATTTATTTTATGGTATTTCTTTACTTTTATGATGTGATTAGTCCCCAACCTAAACATCATTTTCTCATCATTTTGACTAAATCAGTCAATTAACATAAATAACACAGACTGACATAAAATGTAAAGAGGATACAAGCTCCAAACAGCTTTGAGATACAAGTAAAATCTGATCAATGCTATTAATTTTAAGTCACAAGGAACAATATCTAAATTTATATATGTGTGTGTTCAAAATGGGCTCCTACAGGTCTTGTTCATTGTCAGCTCCTCTCCTGTCCTAATCTCCACCAGCCTGAAAATTCATTAAAAACCATTATAAATCAAAAAATACCAGGGAGGGGGTGTGCCCACAGGGCCTGATTCAGAGATTGACGCTAATGATTCCGCACAGAACGCAGCTCCAAAAATATGCAAATGCTGCCAAAGCTTACCCCAGCATAGGGGCACCCACTGCTGCCTCCTAATATCTGTCCAATGTTGCACTCCTGCGTAGCATTGATGCACATTGGTCAGTCATACAGACTGAACACCTGCAAACACTGCAGCTCTTCTGACACACAGTGAGCTCTTATGCTGTGAAGGAGATCGCAATGGCTGATTTATGCATACCCATGAAACTGTGTTTAAATGGTCAGACCTGCCTGCATTTGCCTAAGCACACTTGTTACCTTCCCAAAACGTTGACTACCTGTCACTCACTTTTAGAGTGAAATCTCTGTGTGAACGTACTCGCAGAACAATCGCTGCACATGCAGAGTGCAGCTCACATGCATGCACAATGGCAAACAGTTGCTTGTTCTGCATAAATATCGCCATTGCATCCATCTCTGAATCAGCCCACAGTGCACCATCAATAAAGTGCTCCACCTTTAATGATACAGTAATTGGCCAAATGTAAATCAGGTGCTCCCTCCATAAAACAGTATGGGGATACTATCCAATATTACAAATGGGATTAACTGGAAATTACAGGGTAATTGTGATTTAATCAGAGAATTATAATCCTGTATGGAAGGCTGAGAGACAAATGTTTCTAGGTGTAGTTGGGGACCCCTAGGAGACCTACAGCACACTTTAAGAGAGTCCACAAATCTGGATAAACTAGTCAGCATGAGATTAGACTACCTGCTGGGAGATTGTGTATTGATTCTGGAAGTTAATGAGCTGTTGCTGCTTCTAATGTTACCAACACATGTCATGGCCATCTACTAAGCTACAAATGTTAAAGCTCTTAAAATTTTTGAAAGATGCAGACACATCTTGTGACTCGCCCCAAAGATTTTTCACTAACCAGAAATAGGCTTTACCAGACAGGTCTGGTGGAAGCATAGAGAGGAAATCAGCAGTGGAGGTTTCAACTACCATGATTCTACCAGCCATCGGTATAACCATCCATTGCATTACTAGTGCTAATAGCTCTTCACTGTACCCCCAGGGCTTTGGGTACTGAAGTAATAAATGGTTTGTAGCATTAATGATATTGTCATTTACTCATGCTATACATGTCCCACCATGCCCTGTCATTCCCAATTTCTTTAAAAATTAATCACCTCTAGACAGGGCCAGCAACAGAAATCTTGGTGCCTGGTAAACTTGGATCTTTGGAGCCCCTAACCCACCCCCTCCCAGTGCAACCCTCCTTGACCCCTCCTCCAAAAACACATGCTGGGTCCACACATACACATGCACACCCTATTATTACAGATAGAGAAATGTATGCACACATACATACATACATACATATACACACACATATACATACACACACATACACGCACATTAAAAATGACAATAACATAGTCACTTACCTTCATACTGAGGCAGTGGACAGTCATGAAACTTGGCTTTGTCCCTGCACTCTTCAGCTGGACCAGTCGGACCCAGAGTGTGTTTATCGGTGATTGGGGGTCAGGGGGTGCCATGAGGGGAATCGCGCTGTGGTACCCCCATAGTTATGGGGTTACCCCTTTAACGAATTAAGGAACCATTCAGGAGTTCTGCAGCCCCTTTCAGTTTCTTTTTATATAAGATCATACAACACCATAGGCCCCCATAGGATAATACAGTGAACTTTTGCTGACCCTGCTCCCTCGGACCTTACTTAGCATGTGCAAACTAAGAGGTAGAAAGTGCCCCTTGGTCAGCGACCCAGTTTCGGAGGAAAAATCCTGCCCTTTTGATTGGTAGCCTGGGTGTCCAGGCAGAGATCCCTGTAGGTGGCCTGTTGCTGGGGGTCCCCTGTCCACTCATAGATGCTAGACTGACAGGGAGGAGAGTATGGGAGAGTTTTTAAAATACCATCCCCAGGGCTGTCAGTGCTGAGTCTGGGAGGCATTTCTGTAAAAGGAGTCAGGGAGGATTTGTCTGTGGAGTGCCCAGATTATGGAAATACAATAGGGGAGAGCATCCCTCTATGTTGCCCTGGATTACAAATACTGCACCTGGTCTGCTGTCTGTAAGGAGTTGCTGTGGCGTGCCCTTGGATCTGTAAAAATAGTGGTGCGGTACCTCTTTATGTTTGCCCTGGATTACAATTACCAGACGTCACATTAACCTGGAGGAAGCTTGTCTCGGGACTTGCATAGAGGACCCTGCTTTGGAAGAAGCCCCCTGAATATGGGACTGCCTTCCTAAGTGCCTGTTACTGGAGGCGCCGCATGTGAAAGCCTGTGCATGCTGGGAGAGAAGAGGAGCTGCCTGGGAAGGAAGTCTCATTGCTCCATCGCTGTGGATGAAGCCCCATATGAGGAAAAGGTCCCTTCAGTGATGAAGACCCTGCTGGCACCCGCATGGGCAGGTGAAAAGATAGCCCCAGAGGAAGAGTGCTTCAGGACTGCTGTGTTTGTTTGTCTGCCAGACAGAGCCCCTGTGGAAAGGAATCTTGCACCTATTGCCCCTTGTAAAATACCTGCCATAGGTCTGCAGCTGGGAGCTCTGGTGCAGTGCTCTGCATCCCAGGCTGTGCCTGTTCCAGAATCCAGGAGTTGGATTTGGGCAGAAGAGCCCCTGCCTGTGGTGAGACTGTGACTACCCCTTGCCTCCTCCCCATAGTGCCTTCTAGTGTGTCCCCAGCCCTTTTAGTGGGTCCTTTCTCCCTTCCTAGGAGCTGCAGTTGTGCCCAGTATTTACTCTCAGGCCCACCAGGGGTTTTTCTTTGTTTTTAGCACATTATTGTCCCATCCCCCCTTTATAGTGCCTTAAATTAGGTAAAGTGCATGTGTAATGTTGAAATAGGGGGGAAGTAAAAGATTTGTCACTCCTCTTTTCCCGAAGAATTGTATTGGAGGTCATTTTCTTTCCTGTGAACCTCTGGCTCATGTCCGGGAGGGGACGTGATTAATGGGTGTCGGCTCATGTCCGATGCCACTGTGGGTGATGTATAATATGTCCTACATTTATCTTTAAACAAAATGTAAATGCCATGTGTTATGTATTTGGCTCTGTTTACTGTTTGACTCGTGTGTTAGCTAAAGTGGGTGGTAGTGGCCCTCCGTGGCCCTTTATCTGTTATAACACTCTGTAAAGTTGTTCACTGCTCCCTGTGTTATTATTGTCAATGCTGATTAATATTTTGCTTGCCATGAGATGTTTGAATATTTACTGGTACTGGTGTTAAGGTAAATTGACTCTTATGCACTGTTTGTCCCGGTAATCCATTTCAAAATCCATTCATGCTGATGTAATGTATATTACTTGTGCTGTCATCTCATTAGCAAAACGTGTATGTTTACTGTGAATCTTTTACCTTGTCAATTTCTGTGGTGTAATGTACATTACTTGTTTATTTAGCCCTGTGTAACCCCAGCTGGCAATTCTGGTGGTAACAATTGGTGGCATAGGCATTTAGGAAGACTGTTATCCCTATTTTCTCAAGGCTCAAAGACTGTGTTAAATTATTGCAAGTTGCCAGTGAACTACTGCTATCAGCATAGCCTCAGTGTTGTCCCTATTTTCTCAAGGCCCAAAGACTGTGTTACATTATTGCATGTTGCCTTTAAACTACTGCTATCAGCATAGCCTCAGTGTTGTCCCTATTTTATCAAGGCCTAAAGACTGTGTTAAATTATTGCAAGTTGCCAGTGAACTACTGCTCTCAGCATAGCCTCAGTGTTGTCCCTATTTTCTCAAGGCTCACAGACTGTGTTAAATTATTGCAAGTTGCTGGTGAACTACTGCTATATGCAGACTGTTAGCCGATGCAGCAGGGGAACCACAAGTACTAGCCTACCCTGCAAGTGCAATATTGTACTTGGGTCATTTACTCTGCATGAACTGTTAGCCGTTACAGCCAGAGAACTGCAATTACCAGCCTAACCTGCTTGTGCTTTATTGAGTTTGGACCATTTACTCTGCATGAACTGTTAGCCGTTATAGTCAGAGAACTACAAGTACCAGCCTAACTTCCATGTGCTTTATTGAGCTTGGGCCATTTACTCTGCATGAACTGTTAGCCATTACAGCTGGAGAACTACAAGTTCAAGCTTGGCCTGCATGTGTTTTCCCACGCTTTTTCAGCAAAAGTTGAAGCATTAGCATGGACTGTACATCAAAGCTATAGGCTACCGGTGCACTACTGATACAACCCTAACCAACATGAGTTTTTCCTACGTTATCCTCAGCAAAAGGAAGCATAGCACAGACTATATTTTAAACTAAAAGCTGCCAGTGCACTAGTGATACAAGGCTAACCTACATGTGTTTTTCCCACGTTATCCTCAGCAAAAGGAAGCGTAGCACAGACTGTGGGCCTGATTCAGAGCTGCTCGTAAGCGGCCACTCGTTCGCTCTGAGTGATGTTCGCACAACTGCGCATGCATATGGGTCGTAATGCGCATGCGCAAATCAATCATTGCGGTCAGAAATCGTGAGCTCGCAAAACAGTGAGGGGCTGCTAATGTGATTGACAGAATGTACTGTTTGTGGGTGGTAACAGGGGAAGGTGCTTGAAAACGTGGGAGTGGAGATCCGAACGCAGGCGTGCCTAATGGTGAAAAGGGCGTTTAATGGGAGTGCATAATTAGTAAAGGAGCGTCATTGACCACGTCACTTGGTTGTCTTTTAGCCTGAACTGCTCGCAGTGATAGCGGTAAGAAAAACCTACCACAAGCACTGCGAGCAGTTCAGATGCCTTTTGATGTACCCGATTAATCTAATAAATACCAGAGATGACGTGTGTTGCGAACGGCAAAGGGGCGTCTTTACAAAATAGCGAGCGCATTTTTCGTTCCCTCGCTCAGACATAGAGGCGTCAACAAACCGCAAAGAGCGAGCACACAATTTAAATAGCCGGCCCCTTTTTTGGAACGACCGTCCGCAAATAGCGTCCGGCTCTGAATCAGGCCCTGTGTTTCAAAGCTATAAGCTGCCGGTGCAATTATTGATACAAGCTTGATCAGCAGGTTTCATGTTTAGGTCTCTCATTTGTTTTAGGTAAAGTTCTGCAGGAATTGTGGTTCTTATTTACACTTGCTTGCCACCTGGGGTCACCGGTAGAGGACGAGGAGGTAATAAATAAATACCTTCACATTGAAAAGTGTAATTTATTTCATTCAATTTGTAAATGTTAAATATTTCCTGTATCAATTATTATTCTTTGATTGGCAGCAATAAAATTGCATTGCACCTTCCCTCCTGACAGGGTCATTGTGTCTGCAAAAGGGGAATACAGGCTTGCCTCTCTGTCATGGTGTGTCCTATCTTAGCATGGGGAAAGCGGCCACCGAAGCATTCCGAACACACCGGAACCTGGTGCTAGTGGTGCAGCACTATACAAACCACCAGAGCATCACAGCAACATAAGAGAGGTTTGGAGGTGCTGCGAGTGGGAAGTTGAAGGAAGCCGATGGGAGAGGAGAGGAACAGGAAGAAGCAGGAGGGGTGAGGAGCCAGAGCTGGGTGCAGGGGGATGCAGCCCAGGAGGAGCACCAGCCCCTGCAGGACCCGGTATTTGACTGGGAAAGGATGTCAGTGGGAAAAGTTTCTGCTGGACAGCTGCTGTTTAAAAAGTTTACAAGGTGCTGCTGCCCCATTTTTTTCTGTTCCTGTTCCTTGGGGCTTTTAAGATCCTAGGGGCCTAGTATGGTTGTCCCCTTTGTCCCCCCTGTCACCGAGCCTGCCCCAGACTCCTCATGTACCCATTTATTAATTACAAAAATCCTATGGGCTAGTCTCTCTTCAATTAGGTATCACAGGGTACTTGGCAAAACAAAATAATTCTGCAATCTGTCCCTACAGGAGCCTAATGCAAATGAGAGGCCACTCGCTGACACTCTCACAGTGTCCAAAGAGTGGGTCTGCTCTGATTGGTCAGAGCCAGGGAGGCTTCTATGCTCTGATAAGGATGGAACAGTGAAGGGAGAAATGGGTTAATTCTGTTATCCAGAATATTAGGATATTAGTGCATAACTTCAGATTGACAAAGAGATTGGTCTATATGTAGCACAAGAGAATGGGTCCCTGTCAGGCTTCATCATTACAATAATATTAGCCAATGCTGATATTTATATATAAATAAATACATTGTTGCAGTAAATAGGAGGTCTATTTACTGCAAAAGTGTATTTATTTATATATAATCAGTTAATTTGTAGTTGTGCACTTGTATTTCTTTTTGTGTATATATCAATAGTCTTCACAGGTATCTCCTCCAATTATATATATATATATATATATATATATGTGTGTGTGTGTGTTCAGGGTGTGCAGTCTGAGACCCGTTTTCTACTCAACTTGGATCTGGCAACAACTTTCGCAGTGAGAGCTATAAAGGGGGCAATCAGTGGGGCCAAACTTAGTGAAAGCGAACAAAAATCAGGTGTATTATACATACATTGCCAATGTTTAAAGGCCACGGTGGACCTTTTCTTCATGGTGCTGTACATGGACATAAATCAGGAAAAAAATATAGTGCTATGGATTGTTTGAGGGAGGGGAGCCCAAAACTGGTATCTTACCTAGGGCCTTATGACGTCTAAATCTGGCTCTGTGTCGATGGTTGAGTCTAAAGATGCACCAAGCGGCATTGCAGTGTCTCTGTCATTGCACATGTGCTTGCTTGTACACCTAGGGAAGGGCTGATATAGTCGCTGATGAGACTATGACAAAAGATGCTAAAGTGTAGCAGCACTGTGTGATTCAGAATCAGCCCTCACATGTCTTATTTAGATCAGTAGTACATAGTGTTTGATATTCATGTTGAATTTAAACAAAGTCTAGACAGGCTTCAGGATATATAAGAATCCTCATTATTTGCTGTTACCATGCAGATCTGGTTATGTGCTTTTAGGCATCAATCATGGCATAGGGTTGGGGAGTGATGGTGAGTGAGGCATATGCAAGTAGGCAAGTTATGGAGTTGGTGGTATGCCATTTGAGAAAGTATACACTTGGGTAGTGATGGTGAGTGAGGAATATTCCAGTAAGTTAGGTATGGAGTTGGGGACTGATGGTGAGTGACTGGTCCTTCAATATTTGAGGGATGGTATATGTGAGTAGAAATGAGTAACAGTTAATATATACAGCTTCCATGGATGGGTGAGAGGCATATCAGTATATGGGTGAAGTATTTGTGTCATGTTTGAGCTAAGGATATTCCCTGCCCAGGGATTTGAAGTCGGGTCCCAGTTTGGGAAAGGAATTGGAGGTGAGGGCCCTGGGTGTATGCTTTCCTCATCCACAAGTGACGGATGTTGGTGAGACCTGATTAAAGGCGTGGAGTCTAAGTTACTGGGAGGTGTTAACCAGTGATCCCTCTTATTGGGATTTGGGTTTAAGCTGCACCCAGTAAACAGGTTGCGGCCCTTTGGTCAGGTATCCGGCACAAGTGGGAAACAGAAGAATATAATAGCAGGGAAAGCCAAGGAGAATGATGCTAGGATTTAATACTTGAGTGATGTTCAAAGTACATATACTGTGAATCCAGATGCAGAAATGGCACAGGAGAATGACACTTATGAGATGGTACTTGGATGACGTGCTAAGTGTGCACCTGTGGCTCTAGACACAGAACTGGCACAGAAGAATGACACTTAATGAGATGGTACATACTGAGTACACATACTGTGGATCCAGACGCAGAACTGCACAAGAGTATGACTCTTGGGAGATGGTATGTGGATGCCGTACTGAGTACACACACTGTAGATAAACACTAGGAGGATATCACTAGTTGAATGGAGCTTGGAACCTGGAACACTGCAACATCAAGTATCACTGGAAGTAATAACATTGTACAGGCAACTTTCTGTTGGCCAGAGCCCAGCTAAATGCCCTAAGGTAGCGGTCCATTTGGAGGACAGTGTCAGCTGACAGCAACCAATACTATGATTGGGTAAAGGGCTAATCAGATGATGTAGACTGTCATAGCTGCGTCCATGATGGTAACCACGGAAACCAAATCACGGTGCAGCACATGGATGTCCTAGCAGACCCCAGGCATAATCCTCAGCGCTTCACTCGCCACCGCACCTGGCGTCTGACCTCTTGAGAAGTCAGGGGAAGCCCGCACTGAGGTGAGTAACAGCTGATCCTAGGCCACAACCTGACAATTTGGAGGGGAGTACAGATGTGGCCACATACACCTTTCCTAAAATCTAGCCATATGGCTTAATGTACCATGCCTTTTAAATCTGCAAATTATCCACACCTTGGGATATTTCTTAAAATTTGCAACTTTAATCTGCTACACTATACAAATACTTTTGCTGGAAAAACAAATGGGAACAATTTTATTGCTCCTTATAGTGGAGCATCATCAGTCATTTGGCAAGGAAAGGTGTATGAGGACACATCTGTTTGTCTCGATGGGGAAGAGTAGTACAGGTAGCAATACCTAAACCTGAGCATACTCTGACAATGACTGTGTCTCTGCTGTTTGCTCCTACGCACTTGCTCCATGTAACAGGGATGACATTCCTACCATAACAGAACTACAGGAAGCAGCTGCATCATAGACCCGATACAGAAAAGACAGATTGCCCAAATTATTAACAGAGTCATAGCTAAGGTGTGCAATACTGTACATGTCTCTCCACCAGCGGTGACTACAAAATGGTGGGAGGTAGACGGGGTTTTTTCGGTAATCTCTCTTGCCCAGGGTGATACAATGTCTCATTACGTCTCTGATATGAGCTACAAAAGCTTGTCTACATCAAATTTAATTCAAGAAATTTTAATACACTGTTCAGGAACACAATGTTAGCAAGTAAAATATGACAATTATAAATCTGTATACAATGATCTGTACTTTGTGTTAACTGTTGAATCCTGATAATTATAATCATGCTGACAAGTAAAGTCTGACGATCAAACAATTATATATAGTATACATTACATCACATTAATTAGTGAAGCCTGAGAATTATAACCATGCTAAAATAGAAGTATAACAATTCTAAGATTATATATAGTTGAATTTAAATAATATAAATTAGAGAAACCTAACAATGATATGATTCAGGGTATTAGGCTTATCATTTGCATTCTCTACTTTTAGTTTCAAGGAATTTCCACCATCCTATAACTTTAGTTTACAGTCTTGTACATATCATCTCGCTTTACAGCCTAAATTCTTTGCTTTACTTTCATATTTTTTTTATTCATCCCCGTGTACAGTATAACAAGATATCTGTGGGGATAAATTTCCACACTAATTTGTACTTGTGAATGTGGAACATAGAAGTGAGATCAATGTATGTTAAACATCCCTATTAGATTCAACTGCATTCACATTATCTTTTTCTTTTGAAGACTGATTAGAAATATCATTTAGAGCACGTTCCAGCCTGGATGGTATGGAATGCATTAAACTCTCTTTAAAGTCTTGGCCTATGAAGACATAGAGGATGGGATTAATGCAGCTGTTGAAGTAAGCCAGGCAGACACAAATTACATTTACTGTATAGTCTGTCTCCCAAGATTTGTAATACAATGGTATTAGTGGCCAAGTGTAATATGGAAACCAACAGATAAAGAAACATGTCACAATTGCAGTGATAATCCTGTACGGTCGCTGAGAATTATTCTGTCTTCTAACATTTAAAAGTTTGAAAAATATAAGACAATAACACACTAGAATGATAGTGAAAGGGATCACAAACATGGTAACACACCTGGTGATTTTCATATTGTTCATGTGAGATGAATACATAGAATACCTTAATTTTCCAATACACTCTGAAATATCTAAGTCTACACTGTTAAAAATCACATGGGGAACACTTAACATCAGACTCAAACCCCAAATTAATATTGAAATGCTGTGGACACATTTTGGTGTTCTATGAATCTTTGACCAAATTGGCCACATTATCGATATACAGCGATCAATACTCATGGCAGTTAAAAAATTTACACTAGCACACATGGTTATATACAGTACACCAGTACTGACTTTACATAATTGATAGCCAACATCTCCTTCTAATTGCAAAGCCCAGTCTGCAATTTTCAAAGGGAGAATTGCACAGCAGATGAAATCAGCTATGGCCAGATTGAGGAGCCACACAGCACTGACTGCCTTCATCTTGAATCCAGCAATCCAGATAACTAAGCCATTCCCTGAAATTCCCAAAATAAAAGTGATACTGTAGAAAATGATTGACAGTATTTGATTGAATATAAACAATTCGCTTTCTTCAGTAATAGATCTTTCATGAGTCCAATTACAGCATGTCACATTCTCTGAAAGATTATTTTTCACGGTGGGTGTTTCCCTGAAAACAGATTGTGGCACAAAAAGTGGTATAATTAGTTACTCAGTGCATTCTGAATTAAAAAAAGTACCATGTTGGGAAAATAATTAATAAATGCTTATTTTCCATTAATTACATGAAAAGATGTGTGGTTTGGTTCTCCTGAAAACCAAACACACCTGAACTTTGGCTCTGCTAAAACTTCGGAACTTGGATTTAAATAACAAATCTCGGGTTCAGGATTGCATGTAAACAGGTCCAAATTACATGATTTTACTGCAAAACCAAAACCATATCATTTGAGGGTGGTTTTGCCAAAACCAAAATGTGGGGTCTGCGCAATCTCTACTTACAGTACATGTTGCATATTATTTTACCCAATGTGTAAACTGTAGCTAACCAATTTTTTATTGAAATAATTATTTGTTCCATAAACACATCATACCTATTTAAAAACAAAATTTATATATATATATATATATATATATATATATATATTTTATTTATAATCAATGGCAAAAGTACTCTGTAATAGGGCACTCAGTGCATACAAAAAAGATTATTATTTAGATTTTAATAATTTGTGTTTAAAACAGAGATGTGCGCTGACCCCTTTGATTTGGTTTTGGTTATAGATCTGAATTCATCTCCAGTTTTTGTTTTTTATTTTGAAAACCACCCTCAAGTGCTTTGGTTTTGGTTTTGGATTTTTTAGAAAAATAGCTAAAATCATGTTATTTTTGCAATTGAAAACCTGAAATTTTGATTTAAAACCTGATTTCCGACGTGAAGGAAGATTAGAACTGTGACTCGGATCTGTCCGCATCTCTTCAGGAGATCAAATACACGGCTTGGATCTGTCTGGATTCAAGAAATTCAGTTGGGTTTAGATTTATGGAGAACCAAAACACACATCTCTAGTTTAAAACAGTATTTACTCAAAAGGAGACATGTCAAAATGCAACATATATTGATATACTCTAATGCAAATAGTATGGTGGAAAAAGAAAGTGGCAAAATATATATATAGTGAGATTGAACAGAAATCAAAGAGAAATATAACACTCAGATTAAAAAGAATGACACCACAGCATGATAATAGTAATTTTCATAGGGAATTCTAAGGATAGATAACATCACATCACTACAATTTATAAAAAATGTATATACTATATGAGACAGTAGCTATTATCTCAACGGGGGTGGATCATTAGGTCTACAATAAAATGGTAGACAATGGTTAGGTAGATAATACAAGTTAGACAGGCAATAGGTCTGGATGGTCTGAATGTCAACACACTAAAGGTCAACTAGTAAGTAGGTTGACACACAAATGTTTTTTTTTCTAGCCCTAATATTCACCATAACCCTACCCTTCTTGCCTAACACTAACACTCCCTCTTGGTGCCAAGCCCTAACTGTCGAGGTAGGTGTTTGACCATAACCGTCCCTTCTAGTCCCTAACCCTAAACTTCTGGTAAGTGCCTAACCCTCCCTCCTGGTGCCTAACCCTAACCGTCAGATAAAGTGCCTAACCCTAACCATCAGAGAAAGTGTCTAACCCCAACAACAAAAAAAATGTCACCCATTTCTGTGTTGACCATTTGTGTGTGGACCTAATGACACTGCCAACCTTCTGTCCCTGTCAACCTTCTTACTAGTTGACCTTCAGACCCTGTCGACCTTCAGACCCTGTCAGCCTATTGCCTGTCTAACTTGTATTTTCTACCTAAACATTGTCTCCCTTTTTACTGTAGACCTAATGACCAGATATCTATCTCAACACACATCCAGTAAATGTTTAAAAAAATAGGTACAAAATTATTTTTTTCAAATCCAAACCAGATGATTACTCAGATCTTTTAAAAAGTGCAATTATCCTCATATATAGGATATTAGGCATACAGTAGCTGATTCAATGAAAATGCTTTTGATAATTCCTTGTATCTGCAAGTAAATCATTTAAGACAATGTACAGCACATTTAGCAATGACTCTGAAATGCCCCACATTATTTTGCAGCATAAACTGCAAAAATGTATCTGAAAGAATGTTTGTAAATAAAGGACTTGTTCACAACTGTTGTGATTGCTACTGCGGAGTGTGTGAAATTTGCTGGGAACATCTAGACACCTTCTAGCAAGTAGAAAAGTAGTATAGTGAGCACCTGTTTCTAGCCTGTATCACCCAAAGAGACCTGTTGCTTGGAGGTAGTTCAGGAATCAAAGAAGGAGCCAGGCCAATGAGAGTGCTCAGAGAGATATAAGGTACCTGACAGTTAGAAGTAGTGAGGCTGATGTGTCTGGTGCTGGAGTATACCGGTTGGAGCGGTGAATGGACTGGTATTTTTCAGCAGAGCTTGACCATATGGGAATATATATATATATATATATATATTTGAGATGAGTGGGTCCAGTTTTCAGAGAACTGGACCCACCCCAGACTTCACGATCTTGGCCAGGATCTGATTACGGCTTGGGTCTTGCTGCCTGACTCGGATTCCAAAGTGAGGCAAAATATTATCATCCCGCTGTCGGATTCTTGCGGTTTTTGGATACTACAGTATAAAGATACCCAGTCATTGGTGCCATTTCATTCCTGCTATGGAGAGTGTAGTGAGTAGAGGGGTGCTGTGTCCATCCAGGGCAGGGGCTGCTATGTTCATCCAGGGGTTGTTGTGTCCATCCAGGGGCAGTGGCTGCTGTGTCCATCCAGGGGCTGCTGTATTCATCCAGGGCAGGGGCTGCTAGGTCCATACAGGGATTGCTGTGTCCATTCAGGGGTTTCTATGTCCATCCAGGGGAAGGGGCTGCTGTGTCCATCCAGGGGTGTTCTTTCCCTCTAAGGGTGCTCAGTGTAAAAAAAATAAAAGCTAATAATATAATTAAAAAAGAAAAATTGTGCTGTACATCAGTGTACTATATTATAATTTTTTTTTACTGTGACACTTCTGGTCAAACCGCAGTGTATAATTCATACAAGTATTGTGACACTATAAGTCATAGTGCAGTGTATTATTACTACACTTATTGTGACACTGTAAGTGGTAGTGCAGTGTATTTGTAAAAAATATTGTGACACAGTAAGTGGTAGCGGAGTGTATTCATAAAAACTATTGTGACACTGTAAGTGGAAATGCGTTTTATTCATAAAATATATTCTGACACTGTAAGTGGAAACGCAGTGTATTCAAAAAAAATATTGTGACACTAACACAGATTGTGACACTTTGTGGAAATGCAGTGTAATATTCAACACATATTGTGACACTGTAAGTGGAAGTGCAGTGTATTAAAATAAAATATTGTGACAATTTAAGAGGAAACTCAGTGTATTCATAAAATATATTGTGACACTGAAAGTGGAAATATAGTGTAATTTTCATACATGTAATGTGACACTAAGTGGAAAGACAGTGTAATTCAACAGGTTTTGTGACACTATAAGTGGTAGTGCAGTGTTTTCATAAAAAAATATTGTGACACTGTAGATCATTGATACCGCAGTGTAATATTTTAAATTGGTACAAATTGACATGTGTGCTGTACTCCACTTTGTTCATGTTTGTTAATATGGAGAATGATCAGTTGGGAGGAGAGCAGGAACCATATACTAGTGCTGGAGCTGCTGCCAGTACCTCCAGTCATGATGATTCTAGTCCGTCTACATCATCTACTGAAACCGATTTCCAAGGGCACACAGGACTGAAGTCAGGGCATCAAAAACCAAAGACACAATCTTTAACATTAGTAAAAAAAAACATCAAAGAGAAAGTTAGCTGCAGAAAGACATACAATTAGCAATATGCCTTTCAGCACACAAAGTGGCAAGGAAAGGCTACGGTCTTGGCCTTTATTTATGACTGGTGGTTCTACCTCTTATGATGATGTAAGCACAAGTGAAAATGCTGACAGAAATCAAACATGCTTCTGTGGAAGTGAATCAGGATGAAGAGGATATTTATGTAGCTGACACTAATAAGGATGTTGATGATGATGTTGTTGATGAGGATGTTGTTTGTGTAAATTAAGCAAGAGTAGAAGAAACAGTTGTTTGCCCATGATAAGGAAAAGCCCATTGTCATGTCTTGGCATAAGACAAAAAAATCCACTTCTTATGTGTGGAATTATTTTTACCCAAATCCAAACTATAATTGTCAAGACATCTGTACTCTTTGTAAAGCCATAGTAAGTAGAGGTAGGGACCTTACACATCTAAGAACCTCCTTCCTGTTATGTCATCTGCATCCATCCAAAAAGTTTTTGTAAAATTCAGAAACTTTGGCTAAAAAAGTAACAACATGCAGTCCAGCATCATCTAGCTCCCTTCTCTCTGCTAGATTCAAGCACCTGCCATCGTCACCATCAACACCTTCATCAACAATATCCTTAATCATGAAGTGATTGGTTTGTTTGGGTCCCCACAAAACAAGCTACCAATGGGCTGCTGACTTTGCTGCAAATGCTCTCTATGTGCACAAACTGGCTTTACAGGGGCAAGATCTTGTCGCCATCATCATCCGATTCCTCACCCTCATCAGAGTCTACATCATCTTTCTTCACCCAATATTAGTTTTTCTCCTCTGGAATCCATCATTACAGGTGCCTCTGTAAGTTTTGGATGTAATTGGCTGTAAAGGTCTTCCTTGTTTAATTTGTAGTTCATTTCGATGAACATCATCTTTTCCACATTTTGAGGAAGTAGCCTTCTATACCAATCACTGACAAGGTTCCCGGCTGTGCTGAAAACTCTTTAAAAAAAAATTGCACCACCAAGTTGATTGCATGAGAAAACATAGGATGTGTTGGAATTCACCCAGCTATAATGCTCTCACAATATTGGTGGCATTGTCAGAAACCAGAAATACTGTGTAGAGTAAGCCATATTGCAATGACTTTCCTCAGTTTTTCTAAGAGGTTGTCAGCGGTATGCCTCTTAGCGAAACTGGTGATACACAGAGTAGCCTGCATCTGGATGAGCTGCTGTTTCTTAGATGCTGCTGCTGTTGGTGTCACTGAAGGCAACTCATCCACCCTGTGGGCTGTTAAAGTCATGTAATCATGTGTTTGCTCTGTTCTGCATATCCACATATCTGTGGTTAAGTGGACAGTGAGTATAACAGCATTTTGCAGGACACTGATCAAGTTTTGTTTAATGTTCCTGTACAGGATGGGAATTGCTTTTCTATTGAAGTGGAATCAAGATATGATTTGGTAGCGGGGACATAGGACCACAAATAACTGTCTAAAACCAACTACATTGTTGGCAGATATTGGACACACATATAATACTAGCATAGATGTGATGGCATCAGTAATCTGCTGTGCAACTGGGTGATTTCTGTCATACTTGCTATCCCTTGCAAAGGATTGTTTAACATTCAATTGTTTTTTTAATCTACAACTATTAATCTCCCTGTTCCCCTTCTGGTATGAAGATCCACTCCCACAAGTAGCAGCAGGCATAGTGCTCAAGGATTCTTCTTGGGCAAGGATTGCTATAAATGATTTAAATATTTTTTATATTTTTTGTAAATGCCTCTCCTCCTCCCCTCCCCTCCTCCCTCATAAATTTGCTTCAGAATAAAAAAATTTAATTAAATTTACTACTAATCACACCTTCCTGTATGTCCCGGCCTTCAACTACATACATACTCCAAACCTCTCAGACCTCTGGAATAATAAAAACATTTTTTCCTGATGTGCCATGTTGGAAGATGAACTGCCATGGTTGCTGAATGCCAAAAATGTCCAAAATGTTTATGGTCACAGACAGCATCTCCTATATGCCCCTTTACTTTTAAAAAATATTCCTTACCATCAAGTTGACTTTGTGGGCAAAACAAGTGACATATTGTTCATCCATTCTCTCCCCTCCTCCCTCATAAATTTGCTTCAGAATAAAAAAATGAAATTAAATTTACTATGAATCAACCCTTCCTTTCCCTGCCTTCAACTACATACATAATGAAAACATATGTTTGCTTATATGCCATGAAAAGTGTTGAACAGCCATGTGTTTGTGCCACCCACTGCTGCCGCTTAGCTTAGCCAGCAAGCTAGCTTGGTGCAACTTTTGGGTCTAAACTGGATGAAAAATATATTGTGAGCTGTGAGGTGGTCATAATTGACTGGAAATACTGTAAGTGGAAATGGCTCTTATTTATGTGCTAATATTGTAGGAACCAAAAAAGGCCAAATTATGTGATTTTAGCAGTTTTGATACATTTTAAAAAGAAAATACAGATC
This sequence comes from Taudactylus pleione, assembly GCA_031769625.1. Classification (NCBI taxonomy): domain Eukaryota; kingdom Metazoa; phylum Chordata; class Amphibia; order Anura; family Myobatrachidae; genus Taudactylus; species Taudactylus pleione. The sequence goes on from JAUIMM010000107.1 coordinate 2,934,402, forward strand.
AAAAACCAAAATTAAAACACGCAAGAGCAGTTTTGGCAAAACTAAATCCAGATCCAAAACATATATATGTTCAATAATAGTGAGACGTCAGCGCCATCTAGTGTAAATTCTTCAAAAGGTGACTTTAAATAATGTCCAGTCAAAAACGAGCTCCTTCTGCAACTCTCAAATCAGGATAGCGAGATATTTGGACACAAATAGAAAAAAACATAAATTAATGGTGTGATGCACATATATATAAATATATATATAATTATATATATATATATATATATATATATATATATATATATAGTGTCTCCAAGCCAAAGTGCATGTGCCACTTGATGATCTATTGCACCCTATTTCAAACAAGTGCAAATAAGCAAGCAGCATCCACAAAAGTGCAAAAATGCAAAAAAAGTGCTTCAGCACAAATAAAGTGCACAGTGTTCAGTGCAATTCTTTGCAACAGGTACCAATCCAGCAATCAAAAATAATAAGGTGCATATAGGCATACCAGAGGACTTTCACAATTTTGTCCTTATATTCACCATGTCATTCAAATGAATTTGAATGTAAGAATAGAAATAAGGTACCAATGAGTAGTAAATTTAAAACCACATTTAATAACAAAAATAATATTAACATACATCTAAGAACAGAATGATCTGCTTATCTGGTTAGGACCAACAGTAAGATGATATGGACCACCAACACCAGAGATACCTCAACGCGTTTCGTCAAGACACCAAATGGCCAGACTTCTTCAGGAGGATGTCTAGATGCCACCTATAGCCCCCTTATATACCTGAGCAAATTGTACCAATTACCTTAATTAGGGAGAGTCCAGCATCTTACCTACTGAGTTGAGAATCATGGGTAGAAGGTGGAGATCCTTATTTTTTATCATGTGGAATGATAGTTCCACATGATAAAAAACAAGGATCTCCACCATTTACTAGGAGTCCTATATACAATATGGAGACGGACATTTTGCGTGTGATAATAATACACGTTTAATGGCTGTAATTCCCATATTATTTTGAATCCAATAATTGGCATGTATAAATAAATATATAGTGGGCTAAAGTGACATGCAGTTACAATAAAATGACACTACAACTAAACTATATCTAAAAACATACTGTGATAGGATCACTGGTAAAGCTGTCAATGATAGATACATTTGCCCTAGGTTTTTGACCTTTGTGTTCTAAAAAAAGCCCCCAAGGAGAAAGTCTGCACTAAAGCAGATTTGAATTTCGGCTTTTGGAAAAGCTGGTTTGGGACCTGGGGGTGTGGATGTGAGGACAGGGTGGGCTCCTTCCACTCCAGGTTTTGGCCTCAGAGAGAGTTGCTGAAAACTACCTGTAAGTCTTGTGCATATGCTTGTGTTGATGTTGGAGGCAGTAGGCCCCACTATTTCTTTAGAGAGGGAACCTCTTATCGAGTTCGTGCCCGGACAGGGCTAGGATTTACTTTATGTTTTGGTTTCCTTTTTGTTGCACAATAAAGACTGGTACTGACCAGCTAGTACGAGACACCAGACTGGTGTACTATTTTCCCGGCTGCCTTGTGTGTGAAGAGGAAGTCCATCTACCCCAGTAGAGGGACTCCTATTTTGGTCCTGTTACAATACATATAAACAATCTAAATATATATATATATATATATATATATATATATATACTTTCTAACTATCTCTATACACAATTATACCGCTGCTATAAAAATGGAGCAATTTCATATTGTTCATTTAAACCATTTGGGATTAAAGTGTTTAAGTTATAGATCCAAAACATCTCCCTTCTGGATAACTTATTATCCAGATCTCCTCCTCTATTCCTCATTTGTACATGTTCAATTGCACCGAACCTCAGGCTACTGGGATCCGCATTATGATTATTCAAAAAGTGTCTAGGCAAAACATGATTATCTAGTTTGTTCTTCATACTCCTAACATGTTCTTGCATGCATATTTTCAGTGGGCGCTTAGCTTTGCCAACGTACTTTCGTCCGCATCCACACAATTTTAAAAATCTTCGTGTTGTCTATATTAGAAAAAGTACATGATGATGGATGTGCAAATTTACAAATAATACAGTGTCCACATTTGTGGAAACCTCATATTTTTGTACCAAAAATTCCTTTATTCTCTTTATTTATAAGTGGTAAGGAGCTAGGTGCTAATATATCTTTTAAGTTGCATGCACTCCAGAAAACCACCTGAGGTTTGTCTGGTAGAACCCCTGAAAGAATGGGATCATCCTTCAAGAGGTCCCAATGTTTGTGCATTACTTTTTTAATTTTTTTCTCCTGGTCATTAAATTCTGTAATGAAGAGAACCTGGTCTTTGTTAGACTCATTTCTACTCTTATATTCTAGTGGGGTCTTTCTTTCTAGGTTCCGTTTTTTTTCCACAGCTCACTTAGTAATTTCATCAGGATAACCTCTATCCACAAATCTATTCTTATAAATATCTAGCAGACTCATAAAAATATCCTAATTGTTACAATTACGTTTCACTCTGCAAAATTGAGAAAATGGCATATTATCTTTCCAATGTTTCACATGACCAGTTTTATAATGTACATAACTGTTAGAATCTATAGTTTTAATAAAATTCATAGTATTAATTTCATTATTATTCAAGGATAATGTTAAATCTAAAAAAATCCTTAAGAGTCCTTATTAAAATTAGAAGTAAAAGAAAGGTTATATTCATTCTGACTTAAATATATCATAAAATCATTAAAATGCTCTGCAGTACCATCCCAAATTATTAATTTAACATCAATATATCTTTTAAACAGGATGATGATTATTTTAAAGGGATTATCTCAATAAATATACTTCTGCTCCCAGCTCCCCATATGAAGATTGGCGAAGCTGGGAGCGAAGACGGTACCCATCACTCTGCCGCATATTTGTAAAAAGTAGCTTTCCAGAAATTCAAAATAATTATGTTTGAAAATAAAAGTAATCAAATCACAAATAAAATCCTTATGTGCCATACTTAGCGACGGATCATTATCCAAAAATTCTCTACATGATCCTACCCCTTTTTCATGAGTAATGGATGTGTACAAAGTTTGTACATCCCCGGTAGCCCAATTAAAATTGCCCATCCAGGTTACCTCTTTTAAAATTAGTAAAACTGCAGTAATTTCTATGATGTAAGAGCTTAACTCTCCAACATATTTATTTGAAAACACTTCAACATATTCAGAGGTATTTGCCGTTAGGGAATCAATTCCCGATTATACCGGTCCCCTGGTGGATCAATTAATTGTTTATGATTTTTTTGGTAAAAAATAAAATAATTGGAATAACTGGATTTGCTTTATTTAATAAATCATACTCATCTTTGCTTAAATTTATTGTTCCAAAAATCTTTCCTTACTAAGGGTTCCAATTCCTCCAGAAAATTATTTGTTGGATCTTTAGGTAATGGATCTTTAGGTAATTTTAAAATTCAAGATTTTATGAATTGTAACACCACTTATGTTGTTTATTTTGTAGAGTGCGGATGCGGACGAAAGTACGTGGGCAAAACTAAGCGCCCACTGAAAATCCTTCATGCAAGAATATGTTAGGAGTATTAGGAACAAACTAGATAATCATGTGGTGCCTAGACACTTTTTGAATAATCATAATGCGGATCCCAGTAGTCTGAGGTTCTGTGCAATTGAACATGTACAAATGGGGAATAGAGGTGGAGATCTGGATAATAAGCTATCCAGAAGTGAGATGTTTTGGATCTATAACTTAAACACTTTAATCCCAAATGGTTTAAATTAACATTATGAAATCGCTCCATTAATATAGAATCTGTATAATTGTGTATAGAGGTAGTTAGAAAATATATATATATATATATATATATATATATACATATATATCTCTTTTAGATTGTTTATATGTATGTTTTTAGATATAGTTTAGGTGTATTGTTGTAATTTTATTGTAACTAGATGTCACTTTAGCCCACTATATATATTTATACATGCCAATTATTGAATTAAAAATAATATGGGTATTACAGCCATTAAACGTGTAGTATTATCACATGCAAAATGGCAGTTTCCATATTGTATATAGGACTCCTAGTAAATGATGGAGATCCTTGTTTTTTTATCATGTGTAATGATAGTTCCACATGATAATTGACCTTCTAGCCATGATTCTCAACTCAGTGGGGAAGATGCTGGACTCTCCCTAATTAAGGTAATTGGTACAATTTGCTCAGGTATATAAGGGGGCTATAGGTGGCATCTAGACATCCTCCTGAAGAAGTCTGGCTATATATATATTCATTAGACAAAAAAACCTTACGGTTTTACATGTCCCATTAAGGCTTCTTAGACATGATCTGAAATTTCACAAAACCTATTGAATTTGTGCCACTCAAACTAAAAAAAGCAATGAAATAATTATGATCATTAAGGCTGATTCCTTAATGGATGTGTTCCTTGCGCAGTACAGATATGGTATGCCATCACACCCTGTGGTTAACTGCAGATTCAGCTCTCTCACAGAATGAGATTGCTGTCACTCACAAAATGGTGGAGCTATTAATTCACAGAATTCTGTGCTCATTGGAATACACACATGCAGTCTATGCAACTGAGGTTTGAGCAGTTATGTGGCTCCCACATTCCACTCAGTGCCTACAATATACCCATTCGATTTCCACAACAATCTCACTCCATTTAGAAGACATGTTCAGCTCCCTTATTTTTAAAACTATCATAACTCTGCCTATGCATGTACACTTTAATTCCCTATATGCCTCCATGCTGCTATATATTCCCCAATCACTACTGCTGTGTGGTCTCCCAACTGTGCTAGTCTGTGTTCCCTCAACAGCACCAATCTGTTTTTCCCCAGCCACACCTCCCTGCATCTGTGCTTTCTCCACAGCAACATTGCATTCTTTCTCTTATCTGTTTTACTCTTTCTTCCTTCATCTGCACTACACTGGTCCCCCCAACCATGCAACTCTGTTTCCCCCCCCATCGGCACCACTCTGTCTTCCTACCTATCCACACCAATCTGTTTTCCTCAATCCCTACTGCTGTGTTGTCTCCAACCTGTGCTAGTCTGTGTTCTCTCATCTGCACCAATCTGTCTTTCTCCATCCAGACTGCCCTGCATCAATGCCACTCTGTTTCCTTCTGCGCCACTGTCTTGCCCTAAGCCACGCCGCGCTGTCTTCCTTTCCTCTGTGGCACTCTTTCTTCCTCCATGTGCACCACTATTTCTGCCCCCCACTGTGGAACTCTGTCTCCTCCCCCCACCCACACTACTCTGTCTTCCTACCCATCCACACCAATCTATATTACCCAATCCCTACTGATGTGTGTTCTCCCATTTGTGTTAGTCTGTATTCCCTTATCCACACCAATCTGTCTTTACCCATCTTCACTGCTCTGTCTTCCCATGTTCATGCCACTCTCTACACCATCCATGTCGCTGTCCCCCCAAATTGTGCCACTCTGTTTCTTTTTCATCCACACCATTGTTTTCCTCCCATCTGCATTACTTTGTTCCTCCACCCTATCCGCACCACTGTTTTTCACCCATCTGCATTACTTTTGCTACCCCTACTGCTTAATCTTCCCTCCTCAACACACCTTTTTGTCTCACCTATCCAAGCTGCTCAGTCTCCTCCCCCCATCCACACCACTTTTATCCCATCTTCACAGCTCTATTTTCTGTTTAGACCTCAGGCGCATAGACTGCATGTGTGCATTCCAATGAGCACACAATTCTGTGAATTAGCAGCTCCACCATTTTGTGAGTGACAGCAATCTCATTCTGTGAGAGTGCTGAGTCTGCAGTTAACCACAGGGTGTGATGGCATACCATATCTGTATTGCACAAGGAACACGTCCATTAAGGCATTAGCCTTAATAATCATAATTTAATTGCTTTTTTTAGTTTGAGTGGCACAAATTCTGTAGGTTTTGTGAAACTTCAGATCATGTCTAAGAAGCCATAATGTGAAATGTAAAACCATAAGGTTTTTTGTCTATGGAATTTCATTGCTTTTTTATAATCTATTAACCATCAGGGTTTTGATGAGCAAGCCAGGCCACCTGCAGATCAGAAGGACAATAAATAGGTATACTAACATGGGAGGAGGAGCAGATAGCACACAGGAGGGAAAGACTGCTGTGGGGGCAGGCTACAGGTGTGTGGGACAGTGGCAGCAGTGGAGGTGTGGAGTAGTGGCAGCACTGGGCGTGCATGGGAGCATCAGCGGGAGACAAAGGGACTCACTGGTGCTGGACATGCACCTGAGAAAATCAAATCAATAAGACACAGATGCATGGACATTTCAGTGAGATTCATCCATGTATTGTTTTAAAAAATGAATGTGTAATATAAAAAAAAATGACGTGTCTCCACAGCAAAACCAGCATCGGGCTTGGGAACCCCAGTGCTGGTTGTGCCAAATACAGGGGACAAATGACATAGGGGTTCCCTGTATTAAGCACAACAAGCACCAGGCTAATCAGAGCCAGTCTTAATTGCCAAAATAGAGGGGATGAGCGACACTAGGGTCCCCTGGAAAAAAACTGAATTTTCCCACAGAGAAATCCCGAGGGGGCATGGTGTTTAAGGGGCTCAAAAGCTATTGGAAGTATGGTGCTGAAATTTGGCAAGGGCTGGTAGAACTGTTGCTTGAAGCTGCATGCCAAATTTCAGGGCAAAAAACATAAAAAATGAGGACTTGGGAGTGATTTCAATTTCCAACTGTATTTTTTGACACTCAATTAGGACCACTTTTCTACTGTTCTCTATGGGGGATTTTTGGGAAGGCATAACTCAGAGTAGGGGGCAAATTAACACTTTGGGGTTGTTTTATTTGGCAGCTATTGTTCCAGGGAAGGTGCTTTTGGAGTTTAGGTAATTGAGAAAGTTATGGTTTTTAAACTATTACTTCATGAATCCGCCATTATAGAGATAGGAAGTTTCAACTTGATGCACAGCCTCAGTAGGAGCCTCCATCAGGTGTACTCATTGTGGCTTCACTTGGGTGCACCAAGTTGGCAGATCAGTGCAGGTGGTAGTGGCGGTAGGCTCAGGGGAAGGAAGCAGCCATAAGCTGCATCCGGATCTGATGGATAGCTGTGGCGGTGGTGCAGGTGACAGGACCCGGGGGAGGTAGCAGCTGACTGATCTGAATCTGAACAATCCGTAATACCTGTATTTAAATAAATACAGAAGCAGGGATGGGTCAGTGGATTTTATCTGCGGCTGGGAACCGGGATGGTAGCAGTCATTAGTGGAAGCGGTGCAGCAGCAGTGCGGGCGGTAGTGGTGCAGGCGTTAGGACCCGGTGGAGTTAGCAGCTCACAGATACAGGCTCGTATCTGAAATATCCGTAATACCTGCATCTGTGTTTAAATAAATTCCACCGAAGCAGGGATGAATCAGTGAGACCCGTCTGTGCTTCTGTGTTTCATCTTAGAAAAAACCTGTGTAAAAAAAAATGCCATGGCCCCCTCCCCCAATCAGCAGCGGGCTTTGGAAAGCCAGTACTGGTTGTGCTAAATACATGGGACAAATGACATAGGGGTCCCCCGTATGAAGCACAACCAGCACAAGGATTTTCAGAACCAGTTCTGGTTGCCAAAATATGGGGGGAAAAATTACATATGGGTCCCCTATATTCAGCACAACCAGCACTGGGCTCTGAGCCAGCCCTGGTTCTGGAAATACTGGAGGAAAAATGCATAGGGTCCCCCTGTATATACCAGAACCAGCACTGGACTCTTTCTAGAGGGGGGGTTGATGCCACAGCCAGGGGAGCCCTTTCAGCAGGCCCACCAGCCGAAGCATCAAACCTGAATGCTAGTCAGCCCAGGCCGGGGATCCCTGGGGAGCTGGGGACCCCCGCCCCAATAAAGAAATCCCCCTCTCCAGGGCACCCCTATGGAGAGGGGAATCTCTATGGAGATTTCCATTTTTTTCTATTCAGCCTTAATATAAATATATATATATATATATATATATATAAACTCTTTTTCATATATATAACTTGTCTGTTAAAATTTATTAATAAAATTATTAGCAAATTTATATTTCAAAATGGAAAAAAATAGATTTTTTTTCCATTCAATAAAATCTATATTGCATTAAAATATAAACTGTAATTTAGTTTTCTGAAAGTTTATATTGTAGAAATATTCATTAGGGTTGGTGTTTTATAAATAACTTTATTAAAGTTCACAAATTTGAACAAAAATTTGGTATGTCATTGAAAGACAGACACTTGTTCTTTTTCAATTAAAGCAGTTGGAATCTTTTGAAAGTTAGGTACAAACACTCATAGGTGGCGGAATGAGGGGGGAGGGGGGTGCAAAGGGGTAGCTTGCTTTCTCCCACACAATATTTGAGAGAGGTGCCAAGTCACATTTAGTGCACTGCATTCCTGGGAGTTGAGTAAGTCCCATGAGACACCACAAAAGGTCAGAGAGGCATGAGGCTCTGAATGGTTGAGCTCATCACATACTTCTCTGACCAGTGGAGGATATCAGCAGCAGCCTCATGGGAGGATTCATCAGAACCAGGAGGCATCTGTTGGATCTGTGTTATCTTTGATGAATGTTGAGTATGAATGGAGCACCTGTAATGAACAAAAACAGTGAGGAAATTCCTATGTTGGATATACATATACACTTGTCAGGGTTGGAAAAAAATAGTTAAAAAAAAACATTTATTTTCCAACCCTAGTTAAAAAGCATTAAAACAAGGTCGATAACAGTTTCTAATACATATCAATCTTTCACAGTATTAATATAATAAGCAGGATTCAATGTTTTTTCATTAAAACATTAATGCAACAAAAACCTGGTTTAGCCAATTAACTGGTGGCATCGCATGTTATGCAATCACAGCCAGCTGTGCTTCAACTGGCAAGGTGGCATCACATGTGACCGTGCTGCCACGGTGTTCTCCCTGGTTTTTGCAGAGGAAATCCATTTTGCACTTGTACAGAACGGATCTCTTCCAACTCCTTGGACCCCCTAGATGTGATGAGGTACTGTAGTCTGTGACTGCTGATGTCACTTAAGGAATTGCACTCTAAAATGCCATGTGAATGGCACTACGGTGCATATGCCAGGGATCACAGTGTGAGTAAGGGAACTTAGGGCCTGCTTCAGACCCAATCGTGAGCCCACAGTACTCGCAAGCGGGTCGATGGTCCCCCACTGCGCATGCACACACCAGAACCGGCTCCGGCATGCACATGCATGAGCCCCAGCGAGCGACGGCAGCTCCGTCACTCCTGGGCTCACTACAAGATGGAGCAGCTGTCGATATTAATTGACAGCTCGACCGGTCAATTATTAGAGCAGGAAGCTCACTGGGGCTTGCGGGAACGAGACCCTACCACAAGGGTCTCATCGCAAGCGCGATGGTAGCGACTATCACAACCATCCTCAGGCCACTCGCAAAAGCTGTCGGTCGTCACCCACAGCTTAGTGAGTGGTCAGGAGACTAGACAAAAAAAAGCCACCCTGATTTAGAGCGAGCGCTCTCAAAGAGCGTCCGGCTCTGAATCAGGCCCTTTAGTTCTCCTCTAAGCACTATTTGGCTGATCTCTGCAAGTGCAGAGATAAGCTTTTGCAGTGGTGATTAATCATCAGTCCTCTCTGACACACCCTCCACTGTGATCTGCATATGGTGGAGGGTAATATATGCAATGTCAGACTGGGGCATGAAGGGCCCACCAGGGAAATGTAATGGAAGGGGACCGCTGAAGGGGTGTGACAAGCCAATTGGTAGGTGTGGTCATTAACTGGAAGGGTATGGCCAAAGAGCTTTAGGAAATTAGAGATGAAAATATTATGAATGGGGGTGAGTTTATTTTAGGGATGGCCATCAGTGGGGTGGCCATCGATGGTTACCATCACTGGGCCCATTGGGGATTACCATTGGTGAACCATCAATGGTTTGCACCCCCTCAATGGTCACTTCTGTTGCTGGCATGCCGGACCATGGACCACAAAAAATGGGGGTGGTGCTTAGTGATGTTGGGGAAGGGGCTAAGCTCTATTTTGCCACTAAAATAAATCATTGGATTCTGCTCATCAAATGTAGTTGACATCAACCAGCAACCTTGAACACATTGATGGTCGATGGCCATCACTAGTTTATTGCAGACAGATATAACATTCCAGAAAGTGCCCAAGAATGTTGGACAGAAAAGTGGGGAGATGAAGCAGGATTAGCAGCAGCCAGGGGAAGGAGTGGACCTAGTAGGAATAGGACGTAGGAGGAACATTTATAGGTGAGGAGAGTAATGTGTCAAAATTAGGTAGGTGAGATGTAACAAAGGGTGGCATGAGATTTTATAAGAAATGGGGTACCAGAAAGGATTAAGGTGGTTAGGAGGAGGTGGAGAAGGAAGGAAGGTGAATAGGAAGCAATTTGGAGCAATGAAAAGTGAATGGACATAAACAAAACAATGAAGCAGATACAGGGCTGTCAGGGCTATAACATACCTGTGCTGCCATTCTACAGTCCTTCAATGGAGAACTCCCATACTGCTCTGTTAGTGGGAAAACTGATAGGGACTGATTATAACTCAGACACTATGTTGATGCTGGACATAGTTGAGCCATTTTAGTTTTATTTCCCCTGCTTAAGCATTCCGATACAGAGTAGCAGGGCTGTAGCTAGGGTAGTGTGGCCGGTGCCATCGCACAGGGCACCACAGTGAAGGGAGTGCTGTTTGGGCCTGTCAAATTTATGTTTATGATCATTCTCACTTATAGCTTCCTCTTATTTCATCCCCAGCATCTCCTGGCCTCTCTTATCTCTTCCCTGGCCCTTCCCCATGAGACCATTCCCCTTTTTTGGGTGCATTATGTCCCTTTGAAAAATGAGGGGGGCGCCAATGCTCTTTCTGGCACAGGGCACCAAAAAGTCTAGTTACAGATCTGCAGAGAAGCAATAGAGATGTCAGATGCAGAGTCCCAGTAGTGATGTCCAATACAGTCGCAGTTAGTGATGTCTGATACTGAGTTGCAGTAGTGATGTTCGATACAGATTAGCAGTAGTGGTGTCAGATACAGAGTAGCTGTAGTGGTGTCAGATGCAGAGTGGCAGTAGTGATTTCAGATGCACAGATGCAGAAGTATACTGAAAATGGATTGCAGAGTCACAGTAGTGATGTCAGAAGCAGAGTGGCAGTGGAAATTCAGAGGCAGAGTAGCAGTAGTGATGTCAGGTGCAGAGAGGCAGTAGTGTTGTCAGATGCATAGTGGCAGTAGTGATGTCAGATGCAGAGTGGCAGTAGTGTTGTCAGATGCATAGTGGCAGTAGTGATGTCAGATGCAGAGTGGCAGTAGTAATGTCCAATGTAGAGCCATAGTAGTGATGTCTGATACAGAATCACAGTAGTGATGTCCAATACAGAGTCACAGTAGTGATGTCCCATATAGAGTTGCAGTAGTGATGTCCCAAACAGAGTCACAGCAGTGATGTCTGATACAGAGTCGCAGTAGTGATGTCCCACACAGAGTCGCAGTGGTGATGTTCAATGCAGAGTCGCAGTACTGATATCCCACACAGAGTTGCAGTAGTGATGTCCAATAGAGAGTCGCAGAAGTGATGTATGATACAGAGTAGCAGTAGTGATGTCAGATGCAGAGTTGCAGTAGTGATGTCATGTGCAGAGTGGCAGTAGTGATTTCAGATGCACAGATGCAAAAGTATACTGAAAATGGAATGCAGAGTCACAGTAGTGATTTCAGAAACAGAGTGGCAGTAGAGATATCAGATGCAGAGTAGCAGTAGTTATGTCAGGTGCAGAGTGGCAGAAGTGATCTCAGATGCAGAGTGGCAGTAGTAATGTTCAATGCAGAGTCGTAGTAGTGATGTCCGATACAGATTCACAGTAGTGATGTCCCATACAGAGTTGCAGTTGTGATGTCCGATACAGAGTCGCAGTCGTGATGTCCAATAAACAGTCGCAGTAGTGATGTCAGATACAGAGTTTCAGTAGTGATGTCAGATGCAGAGTGACAGTAATGTAAGATACAGAGTAGCAATAGTGATGTCAGATGCATAGTGGCAGTAGTGATATTCATTACAGAGTCACAGTAGTAATGTTTAATACAGAATCACAGTAGTGATATCAAATACAGAATCACAGTAATGATATCCCATACAGAGTTGCAGTAGTGATGTCCTATACAGAGTCGCAGTAGTGATGTCCCGCACAAATTCGCAGTAGTGATGTCCAATGCAGAGTCACAGTACTGATGTCCCATACAGAGTCGTAGTAGTGATGTCTGATATAGAATCACAATAGTGATGTATGATACAGAGTAGCAGTAGTGATGTCATGTGCAGAGTGGCAGTAGTGATGTCAGATGCAGAGTCACAGTAGTGATGATCGATACAGATTAGCAGTAGTGATTTCAGATGCACAGATGCAGAAGTATACTGAAAATGGGTTGCAGAGTCACAGTAGTAATGTCAGATGCAGAGAGGCAGTAGAGATGTCAGATGCAGAGTAGCAGTAGTGATGTCAGGTGTAGAGTGGCAGTAGTGATGTCAGATGCATAGTGGCAGTAGTGATATCAGATGAATAGTGGCAGTAGCAATGTCAGATGCATAGTGGAAGTAGTGATGTCAGATGCAGAGTGGCAGTAGTGATATCAGATGAATAGTGGAAGTAGCAATGTCAAATGCATAGTGACAGTAGTGATGTCAGATGCAGAGTGGCAGTAGAAATGTCCAATGCAGAATCATAGTAGTTATATCCGATACAGAATCACAGTAGTGATGTCCACTACAGAGTCACAGTAGTGATGTCCCATATAGAGTTGCAATAGTGATGTCCCATACAGAGTCACAGTAGTGATGTCTGATACAGAGTCACAGCAGTGATGTCCGATACAGAGTAGCAGTAGTGATAACAGATGCAGAGCTTCAGTACTGATGTTAGATGCAAAGTCACAGTAGTGATGTCAGATGCAATGTCCCAGTATTGATATCCGATACAGAGTCTCAGTAGAGATGTCAGATATAGAGTCGCAGAAGTGATGTATGATACAGAGTAGCAGTAGTGATGTCATATGCAGAGTCCCAGTAGTGATGTCAAATGCAGAGTGGCAGTAGTGATATCATGTGCAGAGTGGCAGAAATGATGTCAGATGCAGAGTCACAGTAGTGATGTTCGATACAGAGTCACAGTAGTGATGTCCGATACAGAGTAGCAGTAGTGGTATGAATTCCTAATAACCTTTATATCCAAAATGTCGCTGTTTAGCGTGTACGCATATGAAATAATCGCTCTCCAGACTTTGAGTGTGGCTCCAAAGCACAAAAGTTATTATTCACATAAAAAGCATTTAGTTACATGCTGTGATCTAAATACAATTAGCGCAAAAGATGATACATTAACATGGTACAAAACCAATACTTACGCATGCGCACTGGCCCAGTATGCAGTATTTCAATCTTGAATTCTGCGGTCACCATCACCCAAGGATATGTAGGAAATGACTGCCTACTGCCTCAGCTCCCAAGCCTATATTCGGTACAGGTTTCAAAGACAACAAAGGCACAGAATAACAAATGCTTATTGGTTCTTGCTTCAGGTCACTCCATTCATTGGTTAGTTCATATGGAGTCATCAGAGCTTAAGGATCAGCTTTCCCACTGCTTTTTTGTGTAGGTTTCCCTCTGAAGAACAAATAAAGAATAGCTACATACAGAGATACATTCTAACCTATAATTCATATCTTGCGAATGCCTGCTGCGATCTCCTTGTCGATAGAACCGGAAACCTACAAATAAACAGAGTTTTAGAATGGCAGGTTTATTCCTAAGTAGGGGGGAGAGAGACCCACAGCTGCTTGTAGTTGCCACATAGTCTAGTAGCCTGTGACAGGCTATTCTTCACTTAATTAGGATGTAGATGTCAGTTCCTATGAACCAAAACAGCACCGAACAATAGGCACACAACTGCCAATGACTTGCAGGTCCATGACAGTGATTCGTAACTTTACATTTAGAACTCTTTCTTTGAGCATACTAGTCTCTGTGTACATTTTAATTAATTGTCACAGGCATACTGTATTAGCATGTGAACTCTCTCAAAACATATGCAAACTCCCACAGACATACACACCAAACCTGTTTTCCACACTAAGCCTTGTATTTGTGTGCATCGGAATGCACTGACACAGAGCAGCATCCAAGCAATTTGTCATCAGACCATAGACAACTAAATAATTCAGATAATTATTTGCACGATGATCCTAACCAATTATCTGACTTCAACAGCCCACCCTTTGATAGTAAATATAAACTATCACAATCTTAACCTTTCCAGTCATGCATAATAATTTGTTATTCAATGTTCTAAATAGTATGACATGAGTCGGTCATTGAACCATCAATAATGCATTTCAAGAGGGTAGAGCAACCCTTATACCTACTCAGTGGATCTATATGGGACCATGGGTAGGATGTGGGATCTCATCGAACCTATAAAGGAAGTCTGGGGAAATGAGACTACATTACCTAGGATGTTTAAAGGAACATTTACAATAATTATTATTATACATGACTTTGCCTGTTCACATATTAATATCTGTAGGCACATTCAGTGTCGGGGTTATAATGCAATCCTTCACTATATTAGGGTATGTGTTAATGTATGTTGACCATACAGGTGGTACAAGAGAAAATTCAATTGGGAGAGAATCATAACAATGTAATTTATTTCACAGTTCTAAAAATAAAAAAAACTTATGATTGTTCTTATTATGTTAGCTTCGCCTAATGGGGCGAGGGCATGCTTCTGGATGATCCTGATTTTCAATCTGTGTCTCATCCTAGTATCTTCGTTATCTACCAAGAATATAATCTGTCCACAGCTGGGCCTTGTCAGCATCTAGAATAGGAAATTTGAGATATCAGTCCTCTAGAATGTCTCCATCTTTCCTACTTAATCTGACGTCTTCCACCCAATCTGTCTGCAGTCTTCAGATATCCTGCTGTTGACTTGATTTGCCTACATGGACGAAAAACAGATTCTTTGAGCGTTAGTAGTCCCCCCCCCACACTGTGATAATTTAGAATTCTGTCGGCTCCATATTGGAGTTTTCAAAAAACACAACTTATTGACATTGACGAGTGTTTACAGACTAAACTTTACCTCGTTTTCTCCACTAGGTGGCAGTCAAGATTCTACAATGCCTTTTCCTTTCTCCCTTATTATGAAAATCTCCAACCAATTATCCTTAATCTAGGAAGTTCTAAATACACTTTGACCTGTATTCCGATGTTCCGGGGAACTGGAAAGAAATGTTACTATACATCATTCATGTATGTCAATATGTAACTAATTCTTGTCTATTCTAGACATGCAAACTGTTAATAGATATACTCAGTTTATTTAGCAATAACAGAAAATTATCATGTGAATCCTGTTTAAATATAAGACCAATTTTGGAACAATCCTAAATGTATTTTTCTCATTGAAAACCCCTGGTATTTGCAGGCCTTACCACCTCTGCTGGAAAATGGATGTAAATTTTCCCTTCCACTACTATTCCTCCTAGGACATTTGAGTGTCACTACTGGACACAAGAGGTAAAACATCAAAATTACAACAGGTGTTTTTGAGAAAAACTTACATTCCAGTGAGTTATTGTCACTACAACACTTTCAAAATAGTATGATCATATGCATATTTTTATGATCTATGACAATCCTCCTGTTCTGGTGGATGAAACCTCCACCCTTTGGTTATCCATAATACTTACATTACACTTTAACTAGGTTTTACAGGGATATACATACATAAAGATGTCACGTTTGTCTCTGCTCCAACAATCACTGGAGATCTCTAAAACCATTCCATATGAACTGTTACCACTTATAACAACTTTGGTGTCATTTAACACATACATTATGTCATGAGATATACACTTTATGTTTAGTTATTAATCTTTCCAATATCTTACAAACCAAACTTTGTATATCCATCTTCCAATTCCTATGAATTTGGTCAGGGGTTGCAATACTTACCTATTATCACTATGCAATTTTAGAATCCTCTTCTCTCCGATATACATTGTTATACCTTTACCTGTACACAGTATTGAGAACAATGGCATATACCAGAAACATTGTTATAAGCATAAAAGTCAAATCCATTATCACCTGTAATCAGAAAACATAAAGACATCTCCTTATGTACCTCTGCTTTTCATATGATATCTCTACTTCTAAGGAATATCTCATGTCCAACATTACGCATATCTCATTGTTTCCCATTACCTATAATATTACATATAGTGCTATCTTAACATCATACTTCTCGCAGTCATAGTCATCGATACTTACCACCAGACTGATTTACCTATAGAAAAACAATTATTCTGTTGTATCTTAAATTAAATTATCAATTGTTTACAGACTTTGCTGACCTGCGGTTCAGTCTTTTCCAACTCCATTCTGCACACCAGCATTCATCACCTGATTTTAAGTTTCACACCAGTGTCCCCTATATTTGTTACAGAACTGAACAAATGGGTTTATAATGAGAAGTATGAGAATTCAACGCTGGAGTGATATTCTTATTGAGACAGTCACCTTATAACTTAAGTTAACATTCTAACTATGGTAATTTAGAATCACAATTTTTGGTAATACTAGATCAAAGTAAATCTCTTATAAACACAACAAAATAACCTACTCTTCTAGTCTTCTAAGGTAAAAAAACTGTTCTTATTAGCATATAGTTTTTATTCTGAATTGAATTCCCAATGTCAACATTTACTGTAAACAAAGACATTTTACTTTTCTGAAATGCACACTGATAAAACCACTTAAGTATCTAAAATGTTAATAATTGCTCTTTTATAGCAATGATAAATTATTTTGCTTAACAACACACATTTTTCCTTTAATCCATTATTACAACCAATCTCACCAATTTCAGTCATATCTGATTTTATAGTGGGTATATTTTCTTCCTTAGAAACATTACCTTAAACTGCCTTAACACAGGAGAAAACAAAATATTACTTGTTACATTTTTATTATTTTAATTATCGGCTTGTACCATTAACTTCCATCGCATAGGGCGATAGAAGTATGCTTGCGCCATCTTGCATAACAAGCTACCTTAAACAAGTGTTCCCCTTGTGCTGACACAACTTTAAACAATCATTAAACTTTACCCTTTTCTTCAGAGACTTCACTATACAGGTTTCACACTCATTCTCGACATCTTAATCCATACATCACAATGCGTAGTTGCATATGCTCCATACTTAGTATGCATTATATGCCGTGCCGGACTGATCGGCGCTTCCACGAGCAGCTCATCATCTAACATCTCAACCATTTGCTTGGCTCCCATCTTGGGAAAATAAAGCACTAAACTTTTCAATAGAGATTTAAATCTGTGAAAGAATGTCAAGGCCACTTTCACTTACCTGTGGACGATATTAACAGGCCACGCCTACACACCTATGGAAGAATAACCAGGCTGCTTCCATGCACCTTAGCCCATGCAGTACTTTGCACTGCTAGAATTAAAGCATTCAAATAACACTTACCCTTTTCAGTGATTTCGTCCACCACTACTTATTCACAATCACAATATGCCACAACTGTGTGGTTCAATCACAATGCCCATTAACCCTAACTGATCACTCAATGCTGCGATCACACTGAGAACTGATACAACAACTTCACCTGCTGTGTGTATAGACTTTGGTATCTACTACTGAGCCACTTGGCTGACACCAGGTGCCTAGCCCCTAAGGGTCCTATGATACCCCTAGCTAGGGAACATGTTACCCCTACCAACACACGTTCACTGTTACACACCTTTTTCCTGTGCAGAAAAAAAAACGTTTTCCCAGATATGGCAACACCGACTAAGAAATTTAAAACAATACTATCACACTATCAATATCACAATGCAATGTCAACGGTTTTGTAAACACGTGGCAGCAATACAGGAAATATGTATACGCTATTGTGTGACTAGTCACATACACAATAATGCGACCGCTACACAAAACATATTATTACCCTTATGCTATTGTGCAACTTCCCCTTTTAACATGAAATTTTATCAATGAAGGAAAACAAACTTTTTCCTCCCTTGTCCCTAGATTCTAATCAGCACTCCTTGAACTCACACAATAACGGACAGCGGTCTCTCAGCAACAAAGTGGTAGCAGGTTTTCGAAGGCAAAGTATTCTTTCCTGCTTATGGCGCCGTCCATCCTTTTGAGTGACCGATAACCATGTGAAACCATGTGAATGGTAGCATGATTTCACTGTGAGCCCCCATTTATGAATTCCGAATAAACTAAAAGCAAAATCTTATCGCTAATAAATTATAATGCAAAACAGCAACAATGGATGTATTAAATATCTATTAAATAAATCAATCAAATCAATTAATAATATTACAAGCAGCAGGTACTATCATGTGCCTGTGGTGACACACTAAAAACCACCTGGAAAAATGAACAAAATGTTAAGAAATATCTGCGCTAATAATTGATAAATTAAAGGTATTCCAAAAAGAATGAATGGAAGCAGATAACCACAATGCCAAAAATTGAAGTAAAAAATATATTTACTATAATAAATACATTATGACCGGTCAATAAAGACAATATAAATTCATAAATAGAAAACAATTACAACATTATTGAAAAATAAAAACCTATGCATATATAAAAACTGTTAATAAATAGCAGAATCAATACACAATAATAAGTTAATAATAATGATGATATGAATCTTAATATTCTAAATGATTCACTGGAAGAGGTTGATCCAAAAAGTAAAAATAAAAATATATAAAAAATATAGATGTACGTTAGTTTGTCTGCATCTTAGATAATTAGTGAGCAATCCCACCGGAATAGTGCTGGTAATAACAGACTGCCTGTATCTTCATTGGAAATCAAGTCACATAGGTAGCTACCAATATCTCGGGTACAGGAATACTTGCTGCAGAGGCTGTGCACGGCGGAGGAGGCACAGTAGAGACAAAGAATGAGTGGCTCCTTACTGATCTGGTGCCAGTGTTTCCATCTGGCTGCGTCTCAATCTTGCCTCAACTCACCAGGCATCGGCCATTTGTCCAGCGGAACCGTAAGTCACGTAAGCTGGTGGGGGTGAGCTTGGCTCAATAATGGGTGGAGATGTCAAGTACAGCGCGGTCCAGAATGGGTTCCTCTGATGCATTTCGCTCCACAACCATGGGGCTTTATTCTTTGATTTACTCTTTGAGAACATGTCCAATTGATATGATTAGATTTGGACATGTTTTGACACAGAGAAAATGTTTTTAGAAAATTGTACACACCTGTTACCAATGTTAATTATATTGATGAGGACCACTTCCTGTGGGGAGCTGATAGACTTATTCACACATAAATACTGAGCTCCTCATACCAGCAGCATGTCTTGAAAAAGGTCCTAGAGACCGAAACACATTGACAGCTGCAGGTGTGAGTAACTTGATATTTGGACTCTTCTTTACTCAGAACGTTTTGTTCTCAGGGTATTGTTTTAAAAAAAATGTTTTCTTCATTGGATTTTTTACTAAGTTTTTATCATTGTATATTGCTGTTTTTATGTACTGTTTCAATGGGTCTTTTGATGCTTCCATTTTGACCCTGGGTCGGATCTTTTTTACCAATAAAATACTTGTTTTGGATGACATACTCATGTCTATGCATCAATACATAATGGAACTACATTGCTGTGGATTTTCATCATATCAGCAGTTATTGTTGGATAAAGAAACCTTTATAGGAGCATCACCACAAAACTATACGCACCAAATCCCCTTTTGAGATCAGGTTGAATCCATTTTTCTAGAATCG
This sequence comes from Taudactylus pleione, assembly GCA_031769625.1. NCBI lineage: Eukaryota > Metazoa > Chordata > Amphibia > Anura > Myobatrachidae > Taudactylus > Taudactylus pleione. The sequence continues at coordinate 2,954,288 of JAUIMM010000107.1, forward strand.
CTCCTTCCGTCTAGATAGACCCTATATTGTAATGAATGGCGGAATATTAATTTTTCCCCCTTCTGTCCCCCGTTTTACTACTCAACATCCACTGATAATGTAAAACATAAACCATGTCATAGATATCCCTATTTATCACTATACCTTTATGATACTTTTGTGATTTCGATTACAACAATGTCCATATTTACATGGATCAAGTAATCAGGATTTGATTACTTCAGTCTGAAATACGTAGGAAAAATCACTAGTATCTGCTGAGCTAGAAGGATTCTGTCAATCAAAAAGGAGGGGCGGGACTATGAGAGTTTCAGCCATTCAATTGGAGGAATCCATTCTAGGGAGTCTCGGATTGGCCATGAGACAAATATGAGGGTATTTAAGTTACTTTCGGTAAGCGGCTCGGCTTACCTTGACAAAGCTACCTAGCGAAACGCCGCGTCGGTTAGCGGTGCTCCATACACTTTCATGTCCTAACATGTTACTTTGCGAGTCAGCTCAGTTAAAGAATGTGGAATGTTTACCTTATATATGTTAACTGTAGCGTGACCAGCATGCAACTGTTTGTCAGTATATAAAGATGTGTGCAATATAGCACTAATAATAAGAGGTTGCTGCTGTGAAACCTGTCTATCTGAAACTGTGATATACGATTATAATAGGTACTCATATCACCCATTATTTGAACTACTGCTAATATAGTGATTCAGTGCAGTACTGTGCCACGGAGGGACCCCTCCGGACAGGGACTCTAGCACATCAGGATCTATGAATAAAGCAGGACTTTAGTAACCAAGATATCCATAATTTGCATAAATGATTTCCCATGAATACCCTCATATGTGATGGGAGAATATACTATATGACATGGTATATGTGAAAGGAGATTATTAAACTTGGTGTGGGAAAGATTTTTAGTCCTATGCGAAGCTGCATGATATCACACATGGTGGAAAGCCCATGATATAAACAGTGAATTTTATCACTGTGAGAGTGATAATCATAGAGAGGAACTACACAGCGAATCTGCTATGATAGCAGTGGGTTTAACAACAGAATGAAAACAACCAGATATCTATATACAGAGAACCTTACTGGTCACATGTTAGAGAACATCACACATATGTAATCTGCCACTAACAACTGTAAGTGAAACAGTGTAGACTATTATTATTTGTGTAGATACATAATGTGAGGAACAATTTAGAATGTGATAGCCACAAAAGGATGATGTTTTTGACATCACTCTGATTGAGATACAATCCATACCATATAGGGGCCACACATTACACTCGAGTGTGACCATTCTGTGTGATTATATATATCCTTGAAGTGGCATCATCATCTTAATGTATTCCTATATACCAACCCGTTATTGATACTAATATCAGGACATTTCAGTGGAATAGGAGCATACACAATTTTTATAACACATTTTATTTACATTACATACATTATTCTCTTTTAATATTTTGCTTTTTAAGACATTAATTAAATAAAAGTTATATTTTATGTATCATTTCTATTTAGTGCACTGCAATGGACATTTCCTCTCTTTTTTCTATCTTTTTGTGATGTCAGTGGGGCCGGCTTCAGACGGTAGGCGTTCCCATGGGAACACCTCAGTCTGGCAGCCATGCCCCTGGCACGCCCACCAAAGGGGGCATGCTGTCAGTCACCATTGACAGCACGCCCCCTTTGGTGCGAGACCCCGAGCGACGTATTCCTCGTCGGTCACCGGGTCTCACGCATGATCACGATGGAGCTCCCTCCATCGTGCACATGCGCATTTGGCAAACATTGACCCGCTTGCGAGCGTCCTTTGCTCACGAGCGGGTCTGAATGACCCCCTTAGTGCTTAACCCTAAATATTCCTTAACCCCAGATACTTTCCTTTGGGATGCCAGCAGTTGGGATACTAAAGCCGGGATCCTGATGCTGTCAGGATTCTGGTGTTGGTATTTTTACCATTGGCATCCGGCACACTGGGATGCTGACTACCTCCCCTTCTTCCTTTGGTTGTAACCAGCCCAGCATAGTGTGTGTAGTGCTGTGATGTGCGGTGAGTTAAATGGCTGGGGTGACACTGGCTAGTATCAGAGCCAGATTTACAGATTCATATATGAACCCGAGGGTACATGTGGGCATTATACAAAGGTGATTCAGTATATAGTGCTGGAATTTGGTGAGAATTTATCAGGGATCCTGGACACTGGGATGCTGACTACCTCCCCTTCTTCCTATGGTTGTAACTAGCCCAGCATAGTGTTTGGAGTGCTGTGACGTGCAGTGAGATAAATGGCTGGGGAGACACTGGCTAGTATCAGAGCCAGATTTACAGATACATATATGAACCCGAGGGTACATGTGGATACAAAGGTGCTTCGGTATATAGTGATGGAATTTTTTGAGTATTTATCAGGTATGTGTTGAAAAGGCAGACAGGGGAGGCAGCACCTCACCTGCCATACAATTTTTACTCCAGAGTTTTGACTATAAAAATGTTTTGAATAATACAATGAAGATATTTATTATAATTTATTTCCATTTTTCTTATGTTTTTTAAAGTAAGAACTGTGCAGTATACTGAAGTATGACAGGAAAGGCTCTGCGTCACCTACTTCACCTGACCGGACATCACTAGTGTAGTCATGTCTGATAATAATTCTCATGTGTGGCATGTATGCAATATGTACTGTACCTATTGTGCTAAACGTAATGCATTATTCATTGTTTCATCAATTGCTGGATTGGAGAGCTTGGGAGTCCATATATCTGGATGAAGTTGGACATTGTAGTCATTATAAGTGCATGTTCATTTCTGTTCATAGGGATGCCATATGGAGAAAAGTCTGCAGCACTTAATATGTATATTTGTTTTTCATCCTTGAATTTTTTTTGTTACATACCTACAGAATATTTTCATTAGTTTGTGTGTGTACAGTACATGGGATAGCAGGGTGCATATACTGGGTGTGATCCTATTCGTAGCAAGCACAGTTCTATGAGCTATTCTCACAGCAAACTTGCATTGCATGATGGTCTCTGCAGTCCTAGAGCAATGTTCTGTACTCTTTAGTGATAAGCTTCTAAACTTACACCAAACTAAAACTCCCGGAATCACACAGGTAACTGTCCTCCTCCTCTTACGGTCTGGTTTAATAAATTGTCTGTACAGGGAGCTAGACGGTAGCACTGTTAGTGTTTTGCCTATGAGTGAGGAGAAAAAAAAACAGTAAAACCAAAGAACTCTCAAGCTTACTGATCTCTGTCATAAGGTAGGTGGTGTGATTAGTTACTCCAGCTGCCCCTAAGGGGGCAACATTCAACTATTTAAGGGCACCAAAATTAAATTATATCTTGGCCCCCAAACCTAAAAATTTTGTGGTTCCCCAGCAAACATTGAATTGTGGCAGCTGAGCAATTCAGATTTAATGTAGTCTAGGAAAAAATGGCAAAATTAAGGAAGGTCCTATATCCAGAAAAGGATCAAATTAAACACAAGGTAATTCTAATGGTATTCGGATGGTAGATAGACAGTAAATAGATAGATAGTCATGAGACAGACACCAGAAGGTAGACAGTGAATAAATCAACATGTTTTTGTATGGTTTTTCATGTTTTCTTAGGGTTAGGTGTAGGCTTAGGTTTAGACTGAGGTTTAGGGTTAGGGTTAGGCTAAAATAACAAAAAAAGCATGTGTTGACCATTTGCTTGCCCACCTTTTGACCATGTTTACCTTTTAACCCTATTGACATAATGCACTGTCGACCATTAATCTGTCAACCTTTTAATCCTGTCAACCTTTAAACCCTATCAACCTATTCACTTTCTACCTTCTGGTGTCTATCTATTGACTGTCTATCAAGTTACAGTCTATCTAATGTATCAATCCACACCAGATTCTAATATGTAGCTGTTCTGATGAGTAAAGGGGTAAGTATGAGATAGATAGATAGATATTCAATTGTGGAGCAATCACTACATAACATCTCATGTAATGATGGTAGTCTATAACATACAGTAGCAGACACTTTATGGCTTATGCAAAAACTGCAACACATCTAAGAACATTAGAATCAATTAAAATAAAAACATACAAGAGATAACTACAGTAACTGGAACACAGAGATCTATTACTTGGAACTGGTAACTGATACTGTATACTGTAAGAAAATAACTTCACTAATTTCTAGTTATCCATATGTCTGGATAGTTTATATATGGCAATACATATTGTTCTAGCTTGTATCCCAACATTTTTTTTCCATCTGTATCTACCGCAGTTTGTATGATCTCAGCAAAAGTAGTAGTACAGTAAACAGATGCTGACATTTGCCTATTAATACTGCCAGATTAAAGAATGATTCATTCAGAATGTGCATCTTATTCACACAAATAAAGCAACTGCCAGAGGCAAAGCTGCACTGCTAGCAAACAGAGGGGGTGACTCAGCATCGGATAGAATTGCAAACCTGAATGCAGGCGGCTTTCCAATCTGTAGTTTGCTAATATGCAAATGCAGCAGGAGGTGTTTGGCACATCCTGCTGCATTATTGATCCCAGCACTGTGACAAAGGTCACATGCTAGAATCACCATTGTGACCATCATTAGTCAATGGCTGCGATAGTGGATGCCACCATGCTGCCGGACAGCTGAGTAAGCCTCAATCAGGCAGAATCATAGAAGGGGCTGTGTGCGATTATGCAGGACCCATTCTGCACACTCGCAGAATGGCTCCTGCACTCAACCAGATTCCTGATAATCAGGAATCTGCGCTCAGCCCCAGAGACCACTGGGATTTGCTACATTAGAACATCTGTGTGCAACTGAGTCTGAATCTGTATAAAAAGGACTCCGATGAATAAGGCCCATAGTCAACAAAAATATCAGTTACAGCTGGCCCTGCACACCTCACACAAGGTGGAGGGGAGCAAGCAGAATCCAGTGTTGCAATGTGGAGGCCAATAGCCCATGTATCCAGTAGGCCTTTCACCCTACCCTGCACACACTGGAAACTATATATATAACTATATTTCTTTAAATAATCAGAGACTGCTTAACTACTCAGGAAAGTCAATCTGAGCCCATAAGCACTTCTCAAAGAACAGCAAACCTCAGAAATGGCCATGAGTCCACAGCCAGACATGGGTTTGTTAGCCACCTCCGCCAGTGCCACAGTGGGAGACTGGCCACCAGAAGGGGATCACCCTGGGAGCCAACTACCACATATCCATTAAGTAAATGAGGCTTGGAAGTGCCAGTGGGAGTGGCACTGTACTCTGTTTAAGTTGATGGAGGGGTCAGAAGGTGACAGCTAAGAGAAAGAAGGTGGCAAAAAATACAAACCAAAAAAACAGGACAAAAAAGTGAAGAAACAAAAGAGAGAACCACTACAGTATACAGATCAGACAGACAAAAACCCAGGAAATCATTTAGCACATAGTACTGCACTGAGGTGCAGCGAAGAAGAGGATACAGTCAGAGGGATAGACCTTTATATAGAATGTCTAGTGCAAAACATCTCCCCCATTCCTACAACCAAATTGGTTAACTATTCTTGTAATGCCCACTTTATGACTCTTACACAGCCATCCAATGCCACTGGGTTTAAACCTCATCAGGCAAAGTGTGTTTTTTTCAACTGTTAGAGACATCCATATATACACATAAATAAATAAGTGTGTACTGTATACTTATGTGCATCAGTTGTGCTATCCCAGATCTTGCAGCCAATGGGATACAATAATGAGTTGCTTGTACTGTGCTTTAAGTACTGTATAATATATATATATATATATATATATATATATATATATACATTCCAAAAGGTCCGGCACTCAAAATAATATGGTTACTTAACTGGTTGCCCCCACTGAATTGGTAAGATATACGGATTGTAAGTGTGGCACTTCACGTAATGAACACACAGGAAACGGCTTGTAGAAAACGGTTAACGTTTCAATGCATCAGCATTGTTCTGACGAAAATGCTGATGCATTGAAACGTTAACTGTTTTCTATGAGCCATTTCCTGTGTGATCCTTGCTTGGAGTGCCACACTTACAATCCGTGTATATATATATATATATATATATATATACCCCTGGTTATTGAACTACAGCCCCAGGCACCCCTGGAGAACTGGCATGGGGAACTGAAAGTGATTTGAAAACACATATACGGACACTGACTCATACATTTCTCACAGTGACTCAGATAATTCTTCTACTAGTAAGAATCTTTTTTTAAGAGAGAAAATTCATACACAGAGTATAAACAAATGAATAAAGGACCCTGCAGGAGAGGTGGGGTCAAACACATGAAACGCAACAAATAAGTCACAGAAAACCCCAAAGAAATAGTTGTCTTTAATCTGTCCAAGTATCAACCCAACAGTGCAGAAATGTCTGTATTATCCAAAGAATTGTCAATTGCCAAACTCACAAATAGAAAACAGTTGATTTTGAAACTAAATTGATTAAATTCCAGAGGCAATTACTTCTCCAAGATTTTTTTTCTAAACAAGGTAAAGTTAATGAGCTAAATGCTCCATTTAAAGTATAAAGTTATTTTGACCCTACTTGCAATAATGCCTCAATAAAAAATTTCATGCAACTGGTTAGATTAGACATGATACATGAGGCTATACATGCATTGCATAACAATAATTAAATAACGATCAGCCATGCTGATAAAGGCAGGGGGTTGGTTATTACAGATCACACAAATTACATCCAGGAATGTAACAGACAGTTAGCTGATACAATTTGTTAGAAAAGTTTACTTTATAACCCTACCAATACATATAAAATTTAGATAATGGGATGGGATTACATAACAATTGGATAGATGAACATACAGCAACAGTTTTTACTCAAGATTTCACCAAAATTCCTTTGTTGTATATATTATTCAAGATACAAATGTCTTTGACACAGCCCCCTGGAAGGCCCATCATCTCCTCCAGGAGCTCATTAAGTCAAAGTCTGTCATAATATGTAGATTACTATTTACAATCAATTGTACAGAACACATCTTATTTCCTGAGGAATACTACTGATTTCCTAAATAAATTGGATACTTTTGGTCAGCCACCCAATAGATGTCTTTTAGTAACAATGGACATAACTAGCCTTTATACAAACGTTGAACATCATGAGGGAATGGAGGCTGTGAGACGTGTTGTCTCCACCAGTCTACACTATACAGGTCCAACAACAGAGTTCTTGCTTCTACTGATGAAAATATTTTTACATACAAATTATATTTTGTTCAATATATCATTCTACTTTCAGCTCAGAGGGACAGCGATGGGGTCAAATATGGCTTTATCATTATGCCAACCTATTTATGTATGTATATGAACAAACCCATCTCATGTTAAATTCACAATTTTCAAGATTTATAGCATTCTACATATGGTTTATTAATGATTTGTTCATGGCGTGTACTGATGGAGAGGATGACTAAATGTTAAGAGGACAAAAGAAGAAAAGGAACTCTCATCTTTGCTGGGGCACTCTTAAACAAAATATTAAAATATAACTTATTATGTATGTTAAATGATCTTAACAACATACAACACAAAGTATCAAACAATGATACAGCAACAATATGAATAATAAATAGTATGATATTACTGAGTGTTAATATTCAGTAGTATTGGCAGCAGTCATGTTCAAGTAAATAGGCAACTCTCTGTATATAATCTGTACCTTGTAATAGCTTAGATTTACCTAGTATAGTCTTCTAATATACCAATATGTAGTCTCTTTAGCACTCACTACTTCTTATCTCCAACATATAACTACATATACTGTACATTTATATACAGTTTTCAAAATATAGTGATAGCATCCACCAATGGTACAATATGTATTGCCATTCATCAATACCAGCAATAAGTTAATGCAAATAAATGGATGGTTCTGCTGAACATACTGTGGTATAGGTTATTAGTACAGGTAATTGGTATGTTTGCTAAACAATATCAGCCTATAACCACAACAACAGTCATTATACTAATTAGAGCGGATCAATAGATGGTATTGAAAAAGCTGCAGAAAGATTGGTTTAATGTATCAAAGTATCATGTAATAGTTATATTGGTTGCTATACAGAAATAATTATAGGCTATATATAGAGAAAAATAGCTTTTGCCAAAAATATGGTAGTGTGTAGAGGTATCGCCAACATTTTTTTAAATAAAGCTACTCCATTACAGACATATCAAGAAGGCAGCTGCTGCTCTTTGTGTGACATGCATTTATACAAAGAGGGAGCGTACACTCTGATCATCCTAGGATGTGAATAAGTTTATAGGGCATCTGCTTTTCTGATGTAGATAGAGGTGAACTCTGTTGAATCAGCGCAGGGATCTCCTAAATCACCAACCCAATGAGAGTACCCAAAGAAATAAAAAGAAAGTGTAGAATATAGTTTAGAGAATCAAAGTATGAATAAAGAGAAATAATGTCATAGTCATGCAGTGGTGTGTGCTGCTGCTCCCTATGTACTAAAAAGCATTGATGGGGAGTGAGTGGTACACCACTGTGAGTGGCATTTAGAAAAGATAAGATATATATCAGGTGGATTGCTAAATTGGGCAGTGAGGGGGCCCTGTTGTCTAACTGACATTGCAGGGTCACAGCTCACACCGATACCAGCAAAACACCTCCTACCAGAAGGCGATACCTGAACAGGTTGCCGGAAAACATGGGTCTGTAGTCCAGCGGCGGTAAAGTGGAGTGCAGGTAAGAAGAAAATAAAAATAGCAGCTGCTGCCTTTTACGGGACACCTGCTCATGCACAGCCAGTGACCACTAAAGTCACTGATGGCCGTTTCGCTGAACTGCTTCCTCAGTGTGTATCAGAAGCTCTGTCCTGACTATCATTCTTATCTGCAGGATGGACCAATCAGGGATCCAAGGAAATCAGTAAGATATGTTACATGAACCCTGATTGGGGGATAACTCTTGATCTATGAAGGATGCTAATAGGATATGCAAATGATGGGTGTGTGCTTTCAGTACACAGCTGTTATAATCCACCACTCACTGCAACCTATAGTAATCACATATTGAAAGTTAGTGTTATTGCAATGAATGGATAAATAATATTAGGTCTGGATAGCATCACACGGGAAGATGATTAATACTATGTATTATAGATTTACAGTAAACCCTATTGGTTGATAGTCCCTCTTTAGCACTCACTACTTGTTACCTCCAACATATAATCACATATACATTTATATACAGTTTTTCATAATATAGTGATAGCATCCACTCATAGGTACAATATGTATTGCCATCCATTAATACCAGCATTAAATCAATACAAATAGATGGCTTCTCAGAACATTGTGTGGTATAGGTTTAGTAGTCCAGGTAATAGGTATGTCTGCCAAACAATATCAGCCTATAGCCACAAAAACAATTTATATATCAATTAGAGCCGATCAAGAGATGGTATTGAAAATTATGTAGAAAGTTTGGTCTAGTGTACCAAAGTATTAAGTAATAGTTATGTTATTTGCTATACAAAAATTAGTTATATATATAGAAAAATAAAAATAAAGAAAAATAGTAGAGAAGAGTGGTTCATATTCTGTGGAATCCGAACCGCTCCGAACATAGGGGATCCGAACACTGTTCGGGTGTTCCCTGCCTGACTCGGATCCCCGTTCAGGGACGAACGGCGGCCGCCTTATGAATACGACATCAGGGCTCCTATTGTGTAGGGCAGACCGCTGTGATAGCGGTTTGCCCTACACAGAACAAACACACAGCTGCCAGCAGCAGCTGTGTGTTTGTTACAGCAGCCAATGAGAGTCACACAGACTCTCATGGCTGCTGCACGGAGGGAGCTGACTGGAGCTCACTCAGGATCTCCATCTTCCGACTCCCTCCTCGGCGTGTGGCAGCAGAGCGGACGGCGCGGGAGCGGGGATTCAGGAAGGTTTTTAAATTATTATGTTTTTATGTGTGTAAGGGGGCACTAATGGGGGGCCTGCTAATGGGGGCACAGCTAATGGGGGGCCATACTACTGGGGGGTATACTACTGGGGGGGCAACTACTGGGGGCCTGCTCTTGGGGTCATACTACTGGGGGGCATACTACTGGGGGGGCATACTACTGGGGGCCTGCTACTGGGGGGCCATACTACTGGGGAGGCTATACTACTGGGGGGGGCATACTACTGGGTGGGCCATACTACTGGGGGGGGCATACTACTGGGGGGCATGCTCCTGGGGGGCCTGCTATTGGAGGGCATACTACTGGGGGCCTGCTAATGGGGGCATACTACTGGGGGGCATACTACTTGGGGCCATACTACTGGGGGCCATACTGGGGGCCATACTACTGGGGGCCTGCTACAGGGGGGGCCTGCTACAAAGGGGGCATACTACTGGGGGGCATACTACTGGGTACCTGCTAATGGGGACCTGCTAATGGGGGGCATACTAATGGGGGACTGCTAATGGGGGCCTGCTACTGGGGGGCATACTATTGGGGGCCATACTACTGGAGGGGGCTGCTACTGGGGGGGAGGCATACTACTGGGAGGGCCTGCTAATGGGGGCCTGCTAATGTGGGCAATACTACTGGGGGGCATACTACTACTGGGGGCCTGCTACTGGGGGAACTACTACTGGGGGCCTGCTACTGGGGGCACTACTACTGGGACACTGCTACTGGGGGCATACTACTGGGGGGCATACTACTACTGGGGACACTGCATAGGGGGCCCTACTACTAAGGGGACTGCATAGGGGGCACCACTACTGGGGGCATTGTGTAACAGACACTATTGCTGTGGGCATTGTATAAGGGGCACTACTACTGTGGGCATTGTGTAAAAGGGGCACTACTGTGTGTCGTAACATAAATAATAGACACTACTTTATGGTGTAATGTGAATCAGGGTCACTATGTTTGGTGTAATGTGAATAAGATTGTGCACTGTGACTCCTAGGGCCATAGCCTACTTTGTAAACAAGTACTGTGATTCTGCTGGCCGTACCCCACTGGGTGGGTGCACTACTTTTCATTTCTGCTACTGCTGTGTGGCAATGTTTCATACATGTGCTTTATACTGTGGTGTCTGTGTCATTGTGCCGCTGCTTTGTCGCTTAATAACCAGTCAGCTCACTGCAACCTTTGGCAAATAATGTTGAAAACAATATTATAAGCTGTGACGTGTTCTAAATTGACTGGAAATTAATGTTATTGAGGTTAACACTCTAGGAAGAAAAAAAAGACCAATTTATGTGATTTTAGCTATTTTTGTAAATTTTTGCAAAAAAATCCAAATCCAAATCCAAAGCCAGTCACCGCAGTTTGGCAGGTCCAAATCCAAAGCTAGACGACGGATTAGAACCAAATCCAAATACGGCAAAAATGGTCCGGCGCACATCCCTAAAAAATAGCTGCTGCCAAAAATATACTAGTATGTAGAGGTATCACCAAAAAAAAAAAAAAAAATGTTGTTTTCAATTAACGCTACCCCAATTACAGACTCAAGGAAGCAGCTGCTGCTCTTAGTATGGCATGCATTTATGCAAAGAGGATTAGTCTAGTCAAGAGGACATAAAAAGTATCTGTAAATCTCTATCATAATAATAATAATAATAATAAATAAAAAATAAGAGGAGGAAAGTGTTGTCTGCACTCCATTAGGTGGATATGTGAGCGTGAAGATCTCATATCATAATGAAGTTGTTGTGTCAGTGTATAATTATTATGTACAATAATTAGATCTGTAAATACTGTGTATGTGTAAAAATGTAAGGAGGATTACTTAACTGCTTTTTATATTTACTCAATGAGATTCTGGGATCAGTTAGATCCTTGTTTGTAAGCAGTCCATCACCATGGATATGTATACTCTGCTATTGGCTGACAGCTTCCATCCACAACCTCTAAAACGTGGATTGCCATATTCACAGCTTGTCAGAGTAGTAAGGATCACATTGGACACAAAATAACTCCCTAGTGCTTTGAATCTAATGGGACTAAATTTTATTAACCGTGGCTATAACCCCAAAGAAGTGCAGACAGCAATTCAAAAGTGCGCCAACTTGAAGAGAGAGGAATTATTGTCCCCTAAGAAGAGTAATGAAATATAGAAAGGATACTTTTCACGAGCACATAGCCAGTGTCCTCCAACTTGAAAGCTATCCTCAAACATTGGCACATTATTAAGTCAGATCCGACATTAGGTCCTAGTTGCCAAAACACCCCGATATTCTACTACAAACACAGGCCCTCATTCAGAACCACTCGCTATTTGCGGTCGTTCGTTCTAAAACAAGGGGTGGCTCTTCAAATGAACCATTCGCTAATTGCGGTCTGTTCACGCCTCTAAGTCTGAACGAGCGAGCTAAACTTGCGGTTGTAATTTTGAAAAATACGCCCCCTTGCCGCTCGCACCACACGTCATGTCCGCTATTTATTAGATTAATCGAGTACATCGAACAGCGTATGAACTGCTCGCTATTCTTGTGGCTGGTTTTTTCAACCGCTTTTTTGCGATCATTTCGGAGTAAAAAAAAACCAAGTGACGTGGTCAATGACGCTGCTGTATTAATTATGCACTCCCTTAAAATGCCCGTTTTGACCTTTAAGCACACCTGCGTTCGAATTCCACACCCCCGTTTTCAAGCACCTTCCCCTGTTACCACCCACATACGCCTCCTTCTGTCACTCAAAATAGCAGGCATTCGCTATATAGCGAACAAACGATTTTCGGCCGCACTGACTGGTTCGCGCATGCGTATTAAAATCCGTACGCATGTGCAGATGTGTGAACATCGGTCAGAATGAAAGAGCGGCCGCTTACGAGCGGCTCTGAATCAAGGCCACAGTGCTAACTTAAAAGAATAAATTACCTATGCTGATATTAGCCAAAGGGTCAATAACAACACCAACTGGTTCAGCCTACAAAAGGTAGCTTTTAAATGTGCAGGCTGCATAAACATGTGCATATGCAGTGTGTTTCAACATCCTAATACAGGAGTGGAGTACCATATCCAGCACCGAATGACCTGTGAAACTAAATTTGTCATCTATGTAATTATATTTTCCTGTAAGTTGACCTACATGGGTAAAACCATACATATGGTCAAAGTAAGCATAGCAATTTACAGGTCCTCAATTAAAAAGGCATTCTCTGTGATTGACCAGAATATTGAACCTGTGGCTAAACACATACCATGAAATATTTTATTTTTATGCCGATTGACCATATTTCCACTCAGAAGACAGGGGGACAAACACAATCTCCTTTTGAGACATGAATGTCAATGGATATACTGTACAAGCTTAATTCTATCACACCATATGATCTAAATGAAGAACTGACATTGTTGTCCATTTTGACGCATTCTTTTTATTAAGCTGTTGAGAAAACTAGCATATAATTGCAATGACTATGTTTATTGGATAAGTTGGCTGATAAGAAATCTTCATATTGATTGGATCCATTGATCATCTCCTATTGAATTTTTGTGTTGGGGACTTTTTATGTTATTTTTTTTTTATGGGGTTACTTACTTTATAACTTAGTACTTAATTATTTTGGGATATTACTATGCGCTAGGTTCTTCTATGTTAAATAATATGCACTTTGAACCAACATTGCTGCTAAAATATAATTTTTATGTGAGATAGTTGCAATAAGTTGCTTTCAGATATGTGAACAGCTGATTTTCATTGTCTTGTATATACAGTACTGTGAGCAATGCTGGACGAGGTTCAGCAGGATGGTGTGACATGTTAAAAATATGTTGTGTAGTTTATTGCATTTTTTTACTTGCAGGTTAGTTTGGCCTGCAGGTGCTCTTTGGTTCCTAAGCCACCTGTGGGGACTCTGCCTGTACTTCAAGAAAGTATCTGCACATCCAATGGTTAAAACCTTAAATTCAATATGTTCTATTGTTTGTTATTAAGCAATATAATGATCAGTGGTAGATTCACCAAATACATTGTTCTCTGAACCACTGCTGTTTTGTTTACAAGATGTGTTGGATGCTTAGCCACATGATGCCACTACTAAATGGGGGATTTCTATTGGTTGTTGCTGCTCGTTTTTATAGACGGCAATTCCTATATAATTGGTAACCTTATTGTGTACTAGTCGCATGAGATTTACCCCCTTTGTGTATTGGGATTTTGCATTACAGTTTTCAATTTATTTTATTTTATTTATTTTTTCACGTCTGACTGGTCTGATGATGTCACTACTGGGACTGCAGAATTATTGTTCATTTCCCCAGCTGGAGGGCAGTTAACTTTGGTTCTGCCTACTGGAAGTTGCATGGAGGGGACCCGTTGATGACAGTGCAATGGAGGTTGGGTGATTACAGGTGAGTGCACTTTAGTTTAATTTAAAGGGGATTTTAAAGTCTGGAACATGCAGACCCTTGAGGAAGGTGTAAAACACACCGAAATAGCTGCCAGGCTAGGATATGGAAGCATGTATTCCCTACTGCCTGTGCTACTGACTGATAAGTATTGTACTTGTACAATTTAACTAATATGACCTTTTTAGCTCATCAATAAATGTATTGAACATTTTCTATAAACAAACTGGAGTGCTGGAATATACTTTTTCAAGGACACCTAGTGGAGTTGATCAAGTGACTGTTTTAAATTATTATTATTATTATTATTATTATTATTATTATTATTATTATTATTACTATTATTATTATTTATATGGCGCTACAAGTGTTCTGCAGCATCTTACAAAGTACATAACCAAAAAGTACAATACAATTTAGGACAAGGACATGGATAATATACATTGATGCATTGGTGACCATAACACCCAAGTAAGTAACATATGCAACCCAGTGTTAGGTGCCCTAGTGGGGAGTAAGAAGTAGATGAAAATAAAGTAAGGAGAAGCACAAGAGGGCAGAGGGCCCTGCTCACTAGAGCTTGCATTCTTAAGGGGAGGGGCAGAAAGACAGGCATGATACAGATGGGGAAGACAGGGAAGAGGGAACATGCAGCAGCAAGTTAAGAGAGCTGAAAGGCACTGTTGAAGTAGTGGATCTTGAGAGCCTATTTGAAGGATTGTAGAGAGGTGGAGCGTTTGATGGGGAGAGGGAGAGAGTTCCAAAGGTGGGGAGCAGCATGGGCAAAATCTTGGAGGCAGGAGTGGAAGGAAGTAATCAGTTGGCATGAGAGGCAGCATGCATTTGTTGAATAAAGAGGGCAGACAGGAGTGTGAAGAGAGATGAGGTCAGAGATGTAAATGGGAGAGGAGTGTGTGAGGGCTTTGTAAGTGAGTGTGAGCACCATGAATTGGGTTCTGAATGAGAAGGGGAGCCAGTGGAGGGCTTGTAGGAGAGGGGAGGCAGATGTAGAGCATTTGGAGAGAAAGATGAGTTGAGCAACAGCATTGAGGACAGACTGGAGAGGAGTGAGATGGGAGTTGGGGAGGCCAGATAGGAGGAGGTTACAGTAGTCCAATCTGGAGATGACCAGTGAGTGTATTAGGGTCTTAGTAGCATCCTGGGTGAGAAAGGGTCTGATCCTGGAAATAATTTTGTGATGGAACGACAGGACTGTGAGAGGTTCTGTATATGTGGTTTGAAGGAGAGGGAAGAGTCCAGGATAACCCCAAGACAGTGCACTTTGGGGCTAGAGGAGATAGTTGTGCCATCAATTGATAAATAAATAGTGGGAAGTTATTTTATGTGGTAGGGTGGAAAGATGATCATCTCAGTATGAGACATATTAAGTTTAAGAAACACTGGGTCATGCAGGAAGATATAGCAGAGAGACAGTTGGAGATATGAGTGAGGAGAGAGGGAGAGAGGTCAAGGTAGGAAAGGAAGATCTGAGTATCATCAGCATAGAGATGATAATGGAGGACAAACAAGCTGATGAGTTTACCTAGAGAGGACATATAGAGGGAGAATAGGAGTGGTCCAAGAACAGAACCTTGATGAACACCTACTGGAAGAGGATGTGGGGGAAGATACGCCATGAGAGGAGACAGAGAAGGATCGGTCTGAGTCGTAGGAGGACAGCCAGGAGAGGGCAGTGTCACATAGACCTAGGGAGAGAAGGATTTGCAGCAGGAGAGGGTGGTCCACAGTGTCAAATGTAGCAGAAAGGTCTAGGAGAATGAGCAGAGAGTAGTGGCCTTTGGATTTGGCAGCAAGGAGGTCATTGCTGACTTTTGTGAGGGCAGTTTCAGTGGGGTGGAGAGAACGGAAGCAGACTGAAAAGAGTCAAGGAGAGAGTGGGGGGAAAGAAAGGTTATAAGGTGGTATATATGATACCAAGAGTGATATACCACTCTTATGTGAGTGGTTTTGCTCTAATATATGCATATCTTGGTGTGTGTTGTGACTGACAAGGTCAAAGGCTGAGTGCAGTCAACCACCTAAGGCATGCATAAATCGGAGTAAGACTGCTCACCCAAAATAGCGTTAAAAAGGATACAGAAAAGGAGGAAAAATATTTGAGATTGGTGTGTTTACTTCAAATTTTTTTTACACTGAACATTTAACTGGATAACAGTGTAATAATAAAATAGTTGAAAACTTTCTGTCAGAAATGTTTATTCATGTCAGTGAGGAAATGAAGTGCTGCTTTTCTGTCAGTAGTTTCTCTGTGAGTGATGTTGTGGCTTTGTGATATGGTCTTGGTAACAGCTGGAAGTACCTGTAGTTCAGTCATGCAGTTACCATGGAAGGTGTGCAGTCATTGGAAAATAATGCATGGTCATGTTATCTAGTGTGTCCAAACATGTAAGTATGATTTCTGTCAGCATACCACACCACTGTATAAATAAATAGATACAAATCGATATATATATATATATATATATGAAGTCACTAAGGATGGCACTCCCATATGAGAATCAAACAGTTCCTGGGTGCCATCTGTGGAAAGCATAAAACTTCCCCCATATTAGTTAACTCGTTGGTGGCACTCCAGTATAATAAGCCACGCCAGGCAGGTATAATTTGCTGGGTATTTTGATATTAGTGACGTTTTTGATTTAGTATAGATAGTTATATTTATATTTAATAATTATCCTTTTTATGCATTCTTTTTTCTATATATGATTTTTTTCTATATATGATTTTTGTTGGTGTTGTTTGTTTAGTTGATTTGTATTTTTTATGTTAATTTTTTATGATGACGATATCTGTTTATGTCTTTGTATTTTGGTATATAGTTTATTTGGTTCCATGTATCCACAGCCTCTTTGTGGTCTGGAGTGCAGGACAGCGGTCCCACTGATTACAGGCACAGGATGAGCAAACTGGAATGCAGGAGGTCAGCCGGTGGAACGCCCACTGCTGGTTTCTATGGTGATGGCTGGAGTGCATTCCGGAAGTTCAGCCAAAGCCGATTCCGGTGGGAGGAGCTGGCGCCCGACGCAGAGAGAGACGGATGGCGGTCAGATGGGAGGTATATTAGAGTGGGGTAAGTGTCACTTATGTTGTGGTTGTATGTAATTGTCCTGAGGATGGGGCTGTGACCCTGAAAATGTTTGACTCATTACATCTTGGTTTTGGATATTGTCGTCTCCGTGTGCCAGTTTTTTCTTCCTCTACTGGTCTATATATCTGTGCACCGGGGCAAATTGTTTGGATTGACTGAGTTTCGGTGAATTGGAATTGGAATTATATATATATATATATATATATATACATGCAAAGAATCAGCGGCACTCCTGGACTGGTATCATAAGCAAAAGAAGGTTTAATACATGCCAAACTGCCGACGTTTCAGAGCCAGACACGGCCCTTTTCTCAAGGCTGGCATAACAATATTAAATATATAAACAGCAGACATAAACACTGCTGAGTCTTACCTTTAAATAGCGGTGTGTTTCCTGTGTGCCGGCGCCGGCCAGGACAGGCAGGGGGAGGGGTTGGCGCGCACACGGCGGCTCCTGTCCTCCATGGATGACAGGAGCCGCCGTGTGTGCGCCAACCCCTCCCCCTGCCTGTCCTGGCCGGCGCCGGCACACAGGAAACACACCGCTATTTAAAGGTAAGACTCAGCAGTGTTTATGTCTGCTGTTTATATATTTAATATTGTTATGCCAGCCTTGAGAAAAGGGCCGTGTCTGGCTCTGAAACGTCGGCAGTTTGGCATGTATTAAACCTTCTTTTGCTTATGATACCAGTCCAGGAGTGCCGCTGATTCTTTGCATGAATATTGGACACTTACAGAAGGCACCCTGGCACATATCTCCATTATTTTTTGAGTGCCGGTTCACCCTTGGAATATATATATATATATATATATATATATAAAAATATATATATATTATATATATATGAAGTCACTTAGGATGGCACTCCCATATAAGAATCAAACAGTCCCAGGTGCCCTCCATGGAAAACAAAAACCTTCCACCATATTAGTTAACTCATTGGTGGCACTACACTATAATAAACAACACCAGGCAAGTACAATTTCAACGTTTCGATGCTTTAATGCCTGTATCCTGAAAACGATGCATTAAAGCATCGGAACGCTGATATTATACCTGCTTGGTGTTGTTTATTATACTGGAGTGCCACTGACATGGTAACTATATATATATATATATATATATATATAAACAGCAGTAGTCCGGCACTCTGAATCATAAAATTATTACTTAGCTGGTTGCCCCCACTGTAGTAGAGAATATGTAGATTGTAGCGTGCGGCACTCCATGCATCCATAAACGACCAAACAAGCAGCTTTCAGGTGTTAACGTTTCAATGCTTTATCGCATTTTCCTCAGAACAGTAACAACAGTGTACAAAATCTTACCTTAAATACCATAAGCATAATCACCCAGTGAACCACTTGCAGGCTGGTCCGGGCGGGACTGCGCACCCAGCCGCCAGCGTCTTGCTAATGACGTCATCACGTCATAGCGCAAACGTGATACAACCATCACCATAGTAACAACATAACAACGCTGCTATAATGCAGCAACAATTAAACATGACAGATATTACAGGTTGCCTTAATGTTAGAATGAGTAACAAAATATGCTGGTACACATTAATGAGCATTATTGTGCCGACAGCACATCAATAACATATACTCTGAACGCTGACAGCTTATGACTGCCTGGATAACTCAGGCTATGCAAACACAAAAATATCAATTACAATAATTACAGACACACATACATATAATACATAACATGTGATCCATTCTCAATCTCTATACATTGAAATATTTGCCGGCAAACAACAAAGTTGTCATAAAAGATATCACAATCTATAGAAATACACCTAACCCTAATTGTTCATTTAACCCTCTAGGGGCAATAGTACCAAGTCGGTGAATCCACCGTGTTTCATGTTGTATTAATATTTTAGCTCTATTGCCCCCCTGGCTAGTGGAGGGACATGATCAATCATGCGATATTTTAATGCTGACAAAGCATGTCTCGCCAAGGCAAAATGCCTGGCAACGGGCTGATCACTTTTACCACCATTGATCGCCGCCCTAATCGCACTTCTATGAGCAGCCATGTGTTCTTTGAATGTCCTTTCAGTCTTCCCTATATAGGAAAGACCGCAAGGACACACAATCTGATAAACGATGTACTGAGAATTACACATGAGCCTATATCGGATAGAGTACTTAAAGCCCAAATGGGGATGATAAAAGCTGTCTCCCGGAATTAAATATCTACAAGTGGTGCACGTACACCTAATGCATCCCAGTTTACCTCCAACATTCCTATCTGCCATGGGATCAGGGCTCGATATGTCTGCCTTAACTAGGATGTCCCTTAGGCTGCGACCCCGTTTGTAACATGACATAATGCGTGTGTTCTGCAGTTGTAAGTCAGGGTCCGTCTGAACAATAGGCCATAGTTTCTTAGATACCTTATTGATAACCTGACTGTTGTTATTAAATTGATTAAATCACGTGTAATTCTCAGTACATCATTTATCAGATTGTGTGTCCTTGCGGTCTTTCCTATATAGGGAAGACCGAAAGGACATTCAAAGAACGCATGGCTGCTCCTAGAAGTGCGATTAGGGCGGCGATCAATTGTGGTAAAAGTGATCAGCCCGTTGCCAGGCATTTTGCCTTGGCGAGACATGCTTTGTCAGCATTAAAATATCGCATGATTGATCATGTCCCTCCACTAGCCAGGGGGGGCAATAGAGCTAAAATATTAATGCAACGTGAAACACGGTGGATTCACCGACTTGGTACTATGGCCCCTAGAGGGTTAAATGAACAATTAGGGTTAGGTGTATTTCTATAGATTGTGATATCTTTTATGACAACTTTGTTGTTTGCCGGCAAATATTTCAATGTATAGAGATTGAGAATGGATCACATGTTATGTATTATATGTATGTGTGTCTGTAATTATTGTAATTGATATTTTTGTGTATGCATAGCCTGAGTTATCCAGGCAGTCATAAGCTGTCAGCGTTCAGAGTATATGTTATTGATGTGCTTTCGGCACAATAATGCTCATTAATGTGTACCAGCATATTTTGTTGCTCATTCTAACATTAAGGCAACCTGTAATATCTGTCATGTTTAATTGTTGCTGCATTATAGCAGCGTTGTTATGTTGTTACTATGGTGATGGTTGTATCACGTTTGCGCTATGACGTGATGACGTCATTAGCAAGACGCTGGCGGCTGGGCGCGCAGTCCCACCCGGACCAGCCTGCAAGTGGTTCACTGGGTGATTATGCTTATGGTATTTAAGGTAAGATTTTGTACACTGTTGTTACTGTTCTGACGAAAATGCGATAAAGCATTGAAACGTTAACACCTGAATGCTGCTTGTTTGGTCGTTTATGGATGCATGGAGTGCCGCACGCTACAATCTACATATATATATATATATATATATATATATATATATATATTAGGGGTGAGCGGGTTCGGTTTTACTCGGATTTACTCTGATCTTTTTATTGGCTATCGCCTATCATGTGTTTTGGATAGCCAATAAAATCAATCCGAATTTGCGGTAAAGTGGCGATAAGAACCGAGTGAATCCGAGTAAAACCGAATATATATATATATATATATATATATATATATATATAGTAGCAACAATAATATTCTCCAGTGTTCAAATAAAGTTAACTGATGTAGTGCAGCTGCCTCCTGACTCTTTTACCAGCATGTGTGTGATCTGGAAACAGGAGAGGACACACGTGAGGTAGTAA
Organism: Taudactylus pleione; assembly: GCA_031769625.1. NCBI lineage: Eukaryota > Metazoa > Chordata > Amphibia > Anura > Myobatrachidae > Taudactylus > Taudactylus pleione. The sequence goes on from JAUIMM010000107.1 coordinate 2,975,488, forward strand.
TAAAAACAACTTGACTTAAATAAAAGTTCACATACAGTGCATCAGAGTTTAAACAAATGATATTAGCTGTGTACAAGCCCCCTGGCAACTCAGTAATCTTAGACTGAAATCTGGACTCCGGATATACCACGTGCATGGTTGGATGGACTGGCTAGCACAAAGTCCAGATCTTAACCCCATGGAGAAGCTCTGGAATGGCTTGTAGTGACAGGTGCATTCTAGGCTGACTCGACCTTCTTCAGTGTCACAGTTGGTCATTGTACTTAAAGCATAATGGCAAAACATACAGTCTGCTGTTGTCCAGTAACTTGTGGACAGTTTGCCAAGAAGGATGTCTGCAGTAATCACTGCACGTGGTGGACCTACAAAGTACTTACAATAATAAAATCTCAGTGATCTATTTGCTATTAGTGTCCAGTAACTTTTGTGTACATAGTGTATATAAAAATATAAATAATAGTGATCCAAAGTGATATGTATAATTAAATAAAAACATAAGAATAAAAAAGTTTGTAATACACTAATATTAAAATATAAAATCAATCATATCCCTCCCAGTGTCCCCTGTGGCTCTTGCATGTGTTGTTCGACGCCATGCATGCAGGTTAGGACTCTTGGGTCATAGACCCAGAAGTCCTTACAACGCAAAGGACAGCTCTGTATCGGAGGAGCTGCCCTTTGTGTAATATTCAGAAATGTATATGCATATGTTTTAATAATGATGTTATGTAAGAAATAAGTGGTGGGATGTATTGCATATAATATGCAATGCTTAATACATGCTGCCTGATGTAAGGTCATTTTAGAGTTGCAGCTTGCTCCAAAGCTGTTGCACACTTTTTTCTTCTGGACCTGGTGTATTTTGGTCACTGGTGATTTTGTGCAATTGCAGGCTTCATTTGGGATAGCTTCCTAATGTGCAGAAGTCTTGAATATACCATACAGTAAGGTCTAAATGTTTTAATTGGCAAATAACAAAAAAATATGTTTATATTTACTATTTCCTTATTGCTTAATTCAATTAAACAAACAATTGAAATGTCTTTTAGTTAAAATGTTTCTCAATTGTTGTGCTTTTTAACCTTGGTAGTTGGTCAAATGTATATATTCTGCAGAGCTTAAATTCATATAATTACTTTTTTAATCATGTGTAATTCAGCTTGTTCATTTTTGTCTGATCATTAATATAAATTAAAAAAACAAATAATAACTTGGAGTATATTATTATAGACCCCATATGTTTATAAATATTTAATACCTGTATAAAATAATAGTAAGTTAGGAATCATCCTAATGGAAATAATGTGAGCATGCCCATCTTTTTTAGGTTTGTGATACCACCTAGAAACATTGTTGTGGACCATACACTATGGACCTCATTCAGAGCCACTCGCAAAAAACAAGTGCTCGCTCTGAATGAGGGCGGCCGCTTTTCTTTTGAAAGGCGGCCTCCTGGCTGCTCGATAAGCTGTGGGTAACCACCAACAGCTTTAGTGAGTGACTAGGTGAAGGTTGCGATGGTCGAGACCATCGCAACCATTGGGGTTTGTGACGAGACCCTTGTGGTAGGGTCTCGTCTACCACAAGCCCCAGGTAGCTTCCTGCTCTAACAGAGCAGGAAGCTCCCTACTGACATCACTGGTGATGTCAGTAGGGCCGCCTACAAATGGCAGGCGTTCCTTCAGGAACGCCTCCATTTGTCCGGCCACCCCCCATCCCCCCTACAAAATGGGGCGAGCTATCGATCAACATCGACAGCCGCCCCTGTTGTATCGAGCCCCAGAGTGAGTGCATTTGTCACTCACTCCGGGGCTTGCGCACGTGCACTGTGAGCACTGCGCGTGCACATGTCCTCACCATCAACCCGCTTGCGAGCGCATAGTGCTTGCGAGCGGGTCTGAATGAGGTCCTATGTGCTCAAGCTTATATGAATTAATGTTTAAATGTGGTGTATTTTAGTTAACCCAGTGACATTAATGTAGGTACTGTATAAGGGAATTCTCCTTTTAAATGTTTGTAAGCACATATTCATCTTATGATTCTTTGTTTTAAAGTATCATTTTCAAAGATACATTTATTTTAGTTTGCTTTTGCAAACTAAAATTAACTTTGAAATTGAAGGGGAAATTATGTGAATATGAGCTCTGCAGATAAAATAAATTTGGCCAACTACCCCGGGTTAAATAAGGATACCAACTGTGGAACATTTAAAAAAATACTTTTATTAATTTGTTCTTTTAATCAAATTAAGAAACCATGACAATACTCAATATGAACTAGCAGCTGCTTTTTTTAGTTTATTACCAATTAAAGCATTTAAAGATTAATTATGGCATACAAGGCTTATGGTATGTAGAGGAGTCCTGGTCAATGATAAACCATCTCTAATGAAGCCTGCAACTGGGTGAAATGCATAGGAAATTGTCTGTTTAAGCTTCAACTGGCTAAAGAAAATTAGTTTATGTGGTAAGAAGAGCTATATTTAAGGAACTGCAAAGCTTAAGGTTGGAAATCAACCAGGCTTCACTCATTATTTACCAGTAAGCACCTTCATGACTGTCATAGTTACACATAGATTGTGCTACATTCTTTCAGCTATGAGACACCGGACTGTTAGTTGTTACTATATATGGATTACCAGAATATGACTTACCAGAAAACCTAGGGCCAGATTCAGACCCACTCGCAAGCGGCTGTCCGCTTGCAAGTGGGTCGATGTTGTGCACTGCGCATGCGCACGACGGCGGGAGCTCCGTCGTGCGCATGCGCCAGATGCGATGAGCGAAGGACTTTCCTTCGCTCGTTGTGTCTGATCAAAGGGGGCGTGCTGTCGATGTTGATTGACAGCACGCCCCCTTTGGTGGGCGTGCCGGGGGCGTGCCTCCCTGACGGGGGCGTTCCCAAGGGAACGCCTACCATCAGAAACCGGCCCACTGACATCACTAGTGATGTCAGTGGGAGTGATTTTGGCTCTGATAGAGCCAAAATCACTCCGGGCCTTGTGGTTGAAAACCTCAACCGCAGGCTCCGGCTCACAGTGGCGATGGTCGCGATGGTCAAGACCATTGCGACCATCAAACTGCACACTCGTATAGGCTGTGGGTGGTGACCCACAGCTATACGAGCGTCCAGGAGGACGCTCCATAATTATGGAGGGCGGCCCTCATTCAGAGCGTGCGCTCTGCTCAGAGCGTATGGCTCTGAATGAGGCCCTTTGAAAACTATGACTATATTTGGGGTTATAGTAGAAGGTCAGTTACCTATTCACCACTTTGGAAATTCATTTTAGACTCTGGGAATTTATTGTGAATATTGTAGTCTCTGTTTTTGGCAAACACAAACGATTTTATGAGAGAGATATCTACAATAATTGCAGTGCTCAGCGATAGAAATCCAGAGTAGTATTCTTTACTTTAATATTAGTTTAATAAAAATTCTTGTCCATGCATTTTTGCAATACATGTATTATTATTGGTTTTATCTTTAAGTCTGGTTATTGTTTGTTTATTCTATGTAAAACAATCTCCATGATTTTGCTAGCACTACATTTTCCTCTATCCCCTACCCTGGGTTGTCCTTATTGATATAAGCAGTGTTTAAAATCCACTGCTGTTTGATGCTTGTGGGTTTTGTGGTGAGAGAAGGGATTCAAAAGTAATGTCCATCAACAGCAGTATAAGACAATAAACACCAATGCTTAGTAAATACTGTTGTCGTGGCTGGTTTCACAGTTTTAACTGTTTAGGGCATCGAAACAGAATCAGCAGCAGGCGAACTCAACAGTAACTGTGGAGGTGATAAATAGAGTCTCATAGAGACTTGGGTAGCAGTGAGAACTGCCTTTGGGGATAAATGGTAGCAATAGATAGCTGTGAAGTGGCCAGGAGGAACCCAGTTAGTCAGACTGGAGTAACTTGCAGAACTAGACTGGAACCAGCAGGAGCAGCTAGGCAGTGTAACTGCTGTAAGCAATGGTAGTGTCAATAGTCAGGCTAACCAGAGTGGACCAGTAGTAGAACTTGTTGTACTGGACTGAGACCAGCAGGAGTATTTGCCGTACTGAACTGGGACTGCATGCTGGGGGACAGGAACACTATAACCTGTTACTCCACAGAAGTAACAAGTTGTTGACCACACTCTGACAGTACCCACCCTTTTAGGGTGGCCACCAAAACACCTATTTTGCCTGTGAGAACATTTCTGATGAAAACTCTTGATTAAATGAGGAGCATTCACATACTTGCTTTGATCCAAGATCTCTCCTCAGGCCCATAGCCCCTCCAGTCTATCAGATACTGTAATTATTTTTGGCAAAGGCGAGAGTCAAGATTTTGGGCAAATTCAAATTCAACACCCTGTTTGGTTTGGATCTGCAACTTGTAAGGAGAAGACCAGGAGTGGTTTAATACCAGACGTCACAGCATAGAAACATGGAATGTATTAGGAATACAAAAGTTACCAGGGAGCTTTAGTGTACAGGACACAGTTTTAATTAATTTTCTACTGGAAATTGTCCAATAAAACGAGGCACAAATTTATTGTTGGTACTTTGGATCTTACATTTTTGGTAGATAACCACACTTGATCTCCGGGCTGAAGTGATGGAAAAGCTTGCCACTTCCTGTCAGCATAGATGAATGTTCCTCCATACTTGAACAAGAAGTTGTAATCTAGAGGCTGCTGCAGGTATATCTGGAGCTTGGAATAAATGAAATGTGGGAATTTGTGGATGAAGACCATAATTTGCAAATAGTGTAGTGGTATTCATTGCAGTGTGGTAGTGATGGTTGGTGCAAACTCAGCCCAGTACTCCACTCAGTTGTCTTGTGAAGAGGCTAAGTAAAGCCAGAGGAAGGTTTTAATTCTTAATTCATTTTCTCAACTTGTTCTTTGGTTTGTGGGTGGTAAGCAGAAGCAATATTTAATTTGATTTGTATGGCTGTATATAAGGCTTGCCAAAAATTGGCAAAGAACTGGACACCACAATCTGATACAATCTCTTGAGGCAAGCCACGTAACTTGAAAATTTTATGAAAGAAGATCTGAGCAGCAGAAGGGAGATCTGATAAGGGCAATGAAATCAGCCACATTTCTTAGAGTAAATCCATAATGAGGTCCATGGTTAAGTGTGTCCAGGGTTGAGTGGGTACAGGCAAATGTTGCAGTAGCCCTGCTGGAGGACACTGAGTGGATTTGTGCTGAGCACAAGTGGGGCAGGATTTAATGATATCTTAATTATATTTCTTCATGGTTGGCCACCAATAAGATTGTTGCAGAAATGCATAAGTTTTGAGGATTATAGTGTGCCCAGCAAATGGAGATGCATGTGGCAAGACAAAAGCTTCTTTCTTAAATTATCAGGAACTTTGGATCTTCCAGATGGAGGAGTTTGAACACTGGTACTTGTAACAGCAAAAGAAAGAGAATTAATGATGGGTCTCTTGAAAGAGTTATCATCTGCATCTGTAGTTAGAGACCTAGATAAAGCATCTGCTTTACTGTTCATGGATCCCAGAAAATACTTGATACAGAAATTGAACTGGGAAAAGAAAAGTGCCCAGCGGGCCTGGTGTGAATTAAGATATTGGGCTGTAGACAAATAGGGCAGATTTTTATGATCTGTATAAATTGTTATTGGATGTTGAGCTCCCTCGAGAAGATATCTCCAAACTTCTAGGGTAAGTTTAATTGCCAGAAGTTCCTGATCACCCTAAAAAGCATTACACAGCCTTCAATGTGGAGGGTGGAGCACAATCTAGAATGCCCACTAACTTTTCTGGATCCATCTGTAACTCAGTTCCCTGTGACCTAGGAATGGTATGCTGGAGACTTCAAAGATGTACTTGGAAAATTTGCCATACACGTTGTTGTCATGCAAACATTGCAATATCTTCCGAACTTGCCGCCGGTGAGTCGTTAGATCTTGTGAGAATATCAAGATGTCATCCAAATAAACAACTACATATTGAAACAGGATGTCATGGAAGGTTTTGTTTTCAAAGTGCTGGAACACCGCTGGCACATTACACAAGCCAAAAAGCATCACAAGATTCTCATAATAGCCATCTCTAGTGTTAAAAGTGGTTTTCCATTCATCCCCCTCTCATATTCGAATTAGATTATATGCCCCTCTCATATCCAACTTGGCACCCCATACACTGTCAAACAACTCGGTAATCAAGGGGAGAGGATAACGATTCTTCAATGTGATTTCATTTAAACTGCGGTAGTCGATGCAGTCCTCTATCTTTTTTTTTCACAAAACAGAACCCTGCTCCAGCAGGAGATGTAGGAGGTCAAATTAATCCTTTTTTCAGATTATCCTGTATATATTCAGACATGGCCTTGGGTTTGGGAACTGAGAGAGGATAGGTACGGCCTCTGGGGGGAACTTTCCTGGAATTAATTCAATTAGGCAATCCCAAGGGTCATGGGGAGGAAGCTGGTTGGCTGCTGGTTCAGAAAAGATGTCACTAAAATCTTGATAGGCTTCAGGTAATGCAGAAGGAGAAACCTCGTGGAGAGGACATACAGTGGGGATACAATTCTGATGACAAGTGGTCTCACAGGCCACTATTTGAGAAGAGATCCAATTGATATGCGGATTATGCATCTGCAACCAAGGTAACCTCAAGACAAGATGATGCGAATTCTGAGGAAGTACAAGGAATGATAATCACTCTTGATGTGAAGGACCCACTTGAAAAATAAAAGGTCCTGTAGAGAACAAGATATTCTCTTCTTTGATTCGAGTCCCATTGACTGCTGTAAGCATAATGGGAAGATCCATCAACTTGACTGGTAGATGTAGGTCACAAACTAAAGAAGAAGAAATAAAATTACCTGTGGCTCCAAAGTCCAGTAAAGCTGGCAGGTTCACAGAACTATTTGGACCCTTCAGTGTTACCAAAATTATACAGTCCTACTTAGAAGGATGTTTAAAATTTATTCCCAACCTGACTCTGCCAGAACAGGTTAGGATCACAGGTTTCCCGGATAAAGGTTGCAATTCTTCTGGAAGTGGTAGGAAGAATCACAGTATAGACATAATATTTCCTGGTGATTTTGAAGATGATCTTCAGGTGTAAGCCGAGAATGGCTAACCTGCATGGACTCTTCAATTGTGGGAGACTTGGGCCAAACTGCATGAATAGTATGTGACTTATGACGATCCCTCAATTTCACTCGAGACCACACTCCCGTAAATGAAGGTCAGTCTTCACACACAACTAGATTAGATCATAGAGTGACTCTGGTAAATCTCTCATAGCCAATTTGTCCTTTAATCTTTGAGATAAGCCATTAAGAAATGCAGTTTTAAGGGCATCATTGTTCAATTTTAACTCAGAGGCTACAGTCTGGGAGTGAACAAAATACTGCCCCGCAGAGCATAATCCCTGCTTGAGTTGAAGTAAATCATTAGAGGCAGCCACAGAATGACCAGGCTTATCAAAACATTTTTTAAAAGAGGTAATGAACTCTGAGTAATTGGACACCACAGGATCAGAGTGTTCTCATAAAGGTGACACCCACTACAAAGCAGAATCTATCAGTAACAAAATAATGTTGGCCACCTTAGTCCATGGTGTAGGGAAATTATGGGGAAGCATCTTGAAGTTGAGGAACTCCTGATAGTCCCTTGGGTTGCCATTAAAGTGGTTTGGAGTAGGTAACTGCAAATGAGACTTCATGGCTGCAGTGGAAATAACAGCAGAAGTGGACAGCACAGTAGGAGCACTACAGTAGCTAAAGCATTGGGTGCTAGCAAGACAGATTGGATTCTTTCCAAACATAAGGAAAGTTCTTAGTAAATATTGTATCACTTGAGCATGTGCTACCTCCTGTATATCCAGATTTTGTAGAGGGTTTACTCCATGATAATGTGCTTCATTTAGATCCATTTGTGGACCTAAACAAACTGTAATGGCTGGTGTTACAGATTTACCTGTTCCCGGCATCAGGGTGGAATCATCAGCAGGTGAACTCAGCAGGAACTGTGGAGGTGATATATAAATCTGTCTTTAGTGAAAAATGGTAGCAATATATAGCTGTGAAGTGGCCAGGAGGAACCCGGCTAGTCAGACTGGAGTAACTTGCAGGAGCAATGTGACTGCTGTAAGCGATGGTAGTGTCAATGGTCAGGCTAACCAGAGTAGACCGGTAGGAGAACTTGTTGTACTGGACTGAGACTAGCAGGAGTATTTACAGAACCATACTTGGACCAATGGGAGAACTTGAGGAACCGGACTTGGGGTCTCATTCAGACCCACTCACAAGCGCTGAGCACTAACAAGCGGGTCGATGTTGAGGCCCTGCACACGTGCAGCGGCCGCACTGCACGTGCACAAGCCCTGGAGTGAGAAAGAAATTATTTCGCTCCAGGGCTCACTACAAAAGGGGCGGCTGTCGATGGTGATCGACAGCTCACACGGGGTGGGGGGATGGCTTGCCAAACAGAGGCATTCCCAAAGGAATACCTGCTGTTTGGGTTCGGCCCCACTGACATCACTCATGATGTCAGTGGCGAGCTTCCGGCTCTATTAGAGCCATAAGCTCAATGGGGCTTGTGGCAGACGAGACCCTACCACAAGGGTCTTGTCGCAAGCCCTGATGGTCGCGATGGTCTTGACCATCGCGACCATCAACCTGGTCACTCGCTAAAGCTGTGGGTGGTCACCCACAGCTTAGCGAGTGGCAAGGAGGCCGGCTCATTATAGGGAAGCGGCTGCCCTCATTCAGAGCGAGCTATCACATTTTGCGAGCGGCTCTGAATGAGGTCCTTGGACCAGTAGGAGAACTTGCAGAACTGTACTGGGACTGCAGGCACCTGGAATAGATATCCCGCAGCGCCGGGGATGCACTCTGACAACTATTACTTTAGACACTAAATTTTTGTTGATTTTGAATTGAATCCAAAACTGATGATTAGTAAATTTATATTATAGCATTTAATAGCCAATTTGCAATGGTCATTACTAAAAAGTTAAAAAAGTCACTTTTGACCAAACTATTTTAACATTATTTTGTTTTCAAAAATCAAATTATATTTGTTTGCTTTACAATGGCTTTTTTTGTTTTAACCATTGATTAAACATTACAAATTGGATTTGGTAATAAGAAAATTAGTCAAATCTTTAAATCAACTTGTGAAACAAGAATACAGTATCACTCATTACCGCAAATATGCAAAATAGAAAAGGTAAAAAATATTGCATTACCTAAATATGCATAATATTTGTGCATTTAGAAATAACTTTATCTACATAAATATGCTTACTCAATGGTAGAATACACTCTCCAATTGTCGAAAGGAGGATGCGTCTTGTTGCCTTTTCCCCTACAAAGACATCGATAATGTACAGTATAGTAAGTATTCCAAAATTTGTAAACAAGCATAAAAATCTAATTTACTGTTCACTAAAAAATATGTTAAAAAGTTAGTAAATAGCATCCATTTAAACTAAAAAATAGAAAATAAATACAATCAATTCTCCAGGTCTATTTCATAAATACAATATGCCACCTGTCTACATATATAGAAATAACAAATGCAAATAGGGTCTATGCTGGTTTAAATGTGATCTGGCAATCACTTTGATTTTACCTAAATCGTCCACCCAGTATTTTTTTAAACAAGTTTTGCTACAGAAAAACACTTTTGGTATACAGCAACACTGTCCTACAAAACATAAGCTGGGAATTACACAATTCACACAGGTGAAAAAAATCAGTGCTTAAAAAAATACTACAAATTCTAATTATATTACACTCCCTAATAACTGTATAAAAGTATGGAGGCTAAAATATAAAAAATAAAAAGCAATAACTGGAAGTTCAAGAAATGCTTTTGCACCTATCCCTTTTTCCCCATGCTTTGGTCATAGAAAATTCAGGAATATGTGGGAGTGGGACATACCTTCCCACCTGTTTGAAACAATAAAATATTTTTTCTTACTATGTTCTGCCAGTCACCCTTAGAAGTAAAGCGGTTAGAGTATATGGCACCACAGTGTTTATATGGAAGGAGCCACATATACATTACAGTATTTTACCTCATGGGCCAAACACCGTTTTAATAAGAATCTGTCATACAATAGATTCTATGGAGGTTTCAGATATTTTTAGACACAAAAAGGAATCAGTATGATTTACCACCGGACGTAAGTCTGGCAGTTTAAATCCCGATGCCAGAAGACCAGAATTGAAGATCCCGACAGGGTAAGTAAATTAACTAACCCTAAAGCTCCTTTAGGGGTGCCTAACCCTATCCTCCCTCATAGTGTCTAACCCTAACCTCCCCCCTGTAAGTGCCTAAACCTCTCCCCCCTCACCACAGCCTAGACTTAACCTTCCCAGGGGGGTGCCTGATCCTAACCTCCCCCCGTGGTGCCTAACTCCACCTTCCCCTAGCCTAACCCTAACCCTCCTGGGGTGGTGCCTAACCCTAAATCCACCCTGGTGTTCCCTAATCTAACCATCCCCCCCTAAGGCTGTCTGCGCCCGCCGCCCAGCTTACCATCATTCGGTATGCTGGGCATTGTGCTCCCAGCGTAGGGATAATGATAGACATTGGGCTTTTGATGCCTATCATTAGACCCCTGTCTGGATTTGACAGTTGGGAAGCCAGCGGTCGGCATTTCGATGGTCAGCTTCCTGACTACATACCCACAAAAGCCTTAGAGAGATAGCCAGCCCCTTATAGGCTTCTTACATATTGCACATATTTTTTCTTTAAAATCTATAAACAAATATCATCTGATATTTTACTATTTACTGTATTTTCTAGTTCAGGATATAGAAGTAGCTTTTTTTTTTAGAACTTACATCATGCCACAAGATTTAAGAAACAAATGCTTTAGATATTAAAATGATGCATTTTTTATATTTAATTCATATGTACTATAGGTAAGCATTATGGCTGATAGTATAGGAGTGTACACACCCACTTGGCACTGACCACACCCATACAGCTCTGGTCATACCTCCTCCTCTCCTCACAATAAGCTCTTCATCATTTTCAGCTCCAGGCCCATGACTCCCTTAATCCGGCCCTGACAACACCAATAGCTTTTCACACTACGGATCACAGGACCTGAACCTGGGCCATGACAGGGGACAACCATGCACTAAGCCACCAAGTATGTGTTTAATGAGAGTAACGGAAATCTATTATTGTGGTAAAAATAAATAAGCGCTATAACATTTTAAAGGTATATGTAAAATATAGGCACAAAAACACACTTTAAAAACTGTCTTTGCTAAAGATTAAAACGCAAACTTGAATTGATACATTAAAATTCACTCAGAGTCAAATACAATGTATTGTCTATGCTCTTTAGTGCATATATGGGGAAGCTGGAAACTTTAGCAGTGCTATGAAGTCTGGTGCCATTGGTGGATGTTAACTGTAGGTATCAGTGACTAGCTTTCCCTACCTTTACCTCTGGTGATTGGGGTAGGCAGGAGACGTACTACCAGCTGGTTCTCCATGGCTGTGGATAGTGCGCCTGGATGTGGTAGCTGATTATGATGTCACTTAGCTTCTTCTGCAGCGCTACTGGTCTCCAGCAGAGGGCAGCTCATGTTAGAATACCCATTAGTATAGAATGGAATAAAAATATAGTTTTTTAAAAGTGTTTTTCTATTCCTAATTTTTGTTGTTTGTATAATGTGACTGTTATATTAAAATTGCATTTAATTCAATGTCTATATTCAGATTGTGTGGTTTTAAAATGTTTAGGGTCTATATCCATTCTGTCTCTATTATTTTCAAGACAGTCACCATGTCTTCTCTACAGTGTGGAATTTCTTTCTGTCTTTCTGCCCAATGTATTATTGTCCACATGGACATTGTAGGATATATATGGCCCCCTCCGTGTTATTAGTTCTTTTATTTTGAATTTATTTTTTGTATGATTTGATTCAAACTCCTCAATGGGCTTTATTCTTCTTTCTTTGTTGTTTTTCCAAAATTTGCAGTTTAAGCAATAGTGGTACCCTTGGTTCCCGTTCTGTAACTGTGCATTTTCAACTGAATGTTGTTTTTTGTGAGTTTTTTCTTTAAGTTGTTTGCTCTCCTATAAATTAATTTTGGTTTGGGCATTATGATTTTTGTTAGGTCCTCATCTAGATGGAGGATGTGCCAATTTTTCTTGATTATTTCGTCAGCAATTCTGTGATTGCCATTGAATTGTGGGGTGAAAGCCAATAGGGATTCTTCATTTTACATGTTGTGTGGCTTTTATTGGATAAGGTCCATTCTATCCATTTTTCTTATTTTGTCTATTTGCTCTTGTAGGTTTCTCTTTGTACGCTTTTTTATGAATTTTTATTTCAATTCCTTACTTTGTGAAAATTAAATGTGTCTTCATCTGTGCAGTTTATTTTTATCTTACTTATTTGGATACCTGTTATATTTTGACATTTTTTAGGCATTTTATATGTCTTGGTTTTTAATACATTAGAGTTCACAAAAATGATAAGATATAGAAATATAAGTTTTTCTGTACTTGTGGTGGTGGTGAACTCTAGGCCTGAATTGTATTGATCTTTGAAGAAAAAGTTGCATAAATAATTTTTATTGAATGTTTGTTTTCATGCTACCGTATGTAGAAGCATGCAATGCATATGCTTCTTCTTATATCTTCACCATATATGTTCCCATCTGTCAGACCAGACTTATATCTATCCTACTAAGTCAATGAGAGCTGGTGTACCATTCAATACAAAAGAGGTGTCTACATATTCTGCCTTCTAAGGTTTTAAAAATGTTATGGAGTTTTAACATCATACACTATGTATGATGGATATGTATTAATTTTTATTTCATGTCCTTGAAACAACTGAAATTGAAAACTTGAAATCACCATGAAAGTAAGGTCTTTATGACAGTTGATTTGTTTCTGTATATATTTGCAAAATTTTACGGCTTCTATATTACATTATATATCTGAATCTGAGTGAAATTTCTAAGTACCAGTTCAAGGTTGAATTTTAACCTTTAACAAAAATATTTTCAAAGTGTGTTTTTGTGCCTATATTCCTATATTTCACATGTACATACAGTACATACACTTTAGCGCTCATTTATTTTTTAATAAAGTGTTAATCCAGGGGTGTATTACGAGAAGAGGGGGCCCACGTGCAGTCTCCAGGGCCCTTTCCTCTCCACCCGGCTGCCAGTAGTGCACTTAGTGCAGCAGAGTTCGAGCATTAGAGTAGACTAGTGCTACTGTATGCCATAGTCTTCTGTGCACCATTTTCCCAATGATCACCTCACTGCAACTGAGAAAAATGCCAGGAAAATGGCCATGGCAGCGATTTTCAAGGTGATTAGTAGAGGGATGGTACCACCAAAGCGAGACTCTGGAGAGGTAAGTATTTAAAAAATGGGTGCACATGGGCCCCTGCACCCATAATAGATATGCCCCTGTATTAACTCCTTTCTGATGCACTACACATATACAGAGGTGTGGCATACACTGACTCTAAAATATATTATCCCCAGAAGGGAAACCGACACACCAGGGTGCTTCTTCTTTACAAAAGGAACAGCGGGAGGCAGTTTGTTCTTTTCTCATTCATTTGGGAGGCTATATAAAACTAAAAATAACATTAAATTCAACTATCAAATAGAGAATGCAGTAACGACAGTACAAATGAAGAGTGTTCTGAAAAAAAGAAATAGTACAACTACACTACAGGAACTGGAGTGCAAGTTATGGAAAATAAAGCCAGAGGAGATACATATGTGTCATCTAATGTCTAGCTTCTTTGTTCCATGTGGCTGAGGATGTTAAGTGCAATTGAAATGCTTCAGCACTAGTAGCAAAGCAAATCTATTTGTAAATTTTGTGTTTTAGATGAATCACAACTGCTATGAATACCTGCTCACAGTGTACAAGGGACACAAGGCTGTGACTTTCCTTGCACAAAAATTGCTATTACCCAAGTACAAAGTTACAGATTAAACACAATGGAATGTAATGGGAGAAATAGCAGTGGGCACATACTGTATATCTGATCCCTATTTAAACAGATTTGAGATTGAGTCACACACAGATGTACAAGTACCACATGCTCTAGTGGTCAGTGTATGTGTCACAATCCATATGTGAAATCCTCAGGTGAGGGTAAAAGCCAGGGCTTTAGGGTGGCTAGGGAACAACTAGGCAAGTGCCAATCACTAGGTCTCCCTATTGCGGCCAAACCCAGGTTTGGCTAGACCTGGCCAGAGGTGCTGAGTGTAACCCACTTGGTTGTCTTCACCAGTGACCCCCCACTTGGGATTTGGGTTTTGCTGCACCAAGTGGGCAGGTTGTGGCCCTCTGGACAGGTACCTGAGAGTAGCAGAAACTATATTAGCAGGACTATATTAGCATGAACATCTGAACACAAGAGATTAAGTGAATACTTGAATACAGGAGTTGAGATGCTACATGAACACAGGAGTTGAGATAATACTTGAACACAGGAGTTGAGATGCTACTTGAACACAGGAGTTGATATGAATACTTGAACACAGGAGTTGAGATGATACTTGATTACTACTTTAGAGATGAATTAAATACTTGAACACTGGGGATTCACTGAATAATTGGATACTGGAGATGCACTTCAGAATGTTAGAGATCCTAGTCATAGGCTTGCTTGAAAACACAGGAAAATGTACTGGGAATTGCTAGAGATTCAGGTGCTGATTTGCACAGAGAAACACAGAGAGATGCAGACACAGGCATGTACTGGGAATTGCTAGATGTCTAGCTGAGAGCTAACTAGTAATTAGTAGGAAACCTGACACCTCAGTAAAACAGGGAAGCTGCAATAGAGATGAGCACCACACTACAACACACACAGGAAAAATAATATAAGACACTGGAGTTCTGAGAGAGAGCTAAAGTCTCAGACTGAGAATTAGCATGGAAACTAATACAGGTTACCTTGGAAAACTGTGAATAGGTGGAAGCAACACTCTGAAGGGAATAACATAGAGCAACACTGGTGAGTATCACAGTCACTGGTACAGTGAAGTTGAGCTGCAGTTACCTGTTCCTGGAGTCAGACTAAAATACCCTTGGGTAGCTGGTCACTTGATCAGAGTATCAGCTGAGTGACCACAGAACTGATATGGACCAATATTGCTGTGCCCATGCCTGGCACCCCAGAAACCAGGATGCAAACACATAAGCCCTAGCAGACCCCAGGCAAAATAATCAAATACCACTCACCTCCACTCCCAGCAAACACCTAAGCCCAAGGATACTGGCATGAAGGTAAGTAGCGGGCAATCCCAGTCTGCATCCTGACAGTACTCCCCCTTTTCTGGGAGGACTACAAAAAATGTGCACAAAAAATTTTGTTCCAGAAAAAAATTAGAGAAATACAAGAAAGCTTCCAAAAAACATGAAACTTGAGACACTAGAAAAACTTTAAAAACTTTCTAAAATCTTGATTGAGCCAGTCAGATATCTTCAAAAACTCAAAAATTTGAGACACCAATAAAAAAATGTTTTCGGACATCTTCCCAACTTTCGTATCCCAAAAAATTACTCTTATACTCAGGGTCTGTAGACCATTCATCTTCACTGCAGATGGGACTTATATCATCCACAAAGTCTTTGGTAATGCCTTAAAAGGGGTATCTTCAAGAAATGATGCACATAAAGACTTATTATGAGGAACTGTAGATTTTCAAATCTTAAATTGGTATCTAGCACAGAAATAACAGTTCTTTCTTGTAATTCTTGGGGAAATACACAAGTAAGAATAATAGATTGAAATAACAAATGGTCTTCAGGGAAAGGACTATTATCATGCACAGGATTGAAATCCGAATCAGAATCCAGGTCCAAAGAAAGAAAGGAAGACTTAATATGGAATTGAAAATCAGAGGATTTTGAAGATGAACGGAGTGAAGCATAGCCAATTCTGATGGTATCAGGTTGTTGATTTCTAACAGTTATTTGAATCTTTTTCCCCTTTCAGAGAGGTTGATCTTGTACCATATCATTTGGTGCACCAGAGCTTTATTTCTGGATGTGTAGATTTTGTGGAGAAACCAGTAGTAGGCTTATCCGAAGGTCCAGAGCTAGAACTTACACCAAAGAAAGTGTTAATGGGCAGATTTTTAGGAGCAAATTTTCCAAATACAGCCGAATTGACAGCATCCATATCTTCCAATTTATGAGTGGTCCAAAAAGCACAAATGTTCTTATCTTTGATTGTTTTAACTCTTCTAATGTCTCAAAAGGAAAGAAGAACAAAATAATCCAATAAGTTCATATGTCGTTATTTCTATTTTTCCTCTATCAATGTCCCTGTATAAACTCACCTAGCAGCGGTGAGACACATACACATAAAGGTTTCTTTAGTTCCTCTCTAGTTAGATAGACCTCTGCTTACATAAGGGTATACACATAGACCAATGTATCTCCCCCTTAGTTGAATGCTCACCTGGGAACAGGTGTAAACTTACACCAAAAGGTTTGTTTACACTGGGCATGGAACCCTCATCCTCAGACCCATAAAAATCGAGATACTCAATATTCAAAAAAGACAATTTAGTAAAATAATGGATATTTATTCCAAAAAGTTAAAAATCACAATAAATATAGTTTTCCATGCAATAAAAATAGTTAAATAATCTCCCATAAAAAGAGGATAAAAGTCCTCAAACTGGACCACAGCAGATAGGAATTCAGAGCAAACACTCCCTCCGCTCACCCGGTATAAGTGGAGAAAGATTGCCTGGAGTAGATAGAATAAAACCAGATTCCACAACTGCCATTAAGTCCCTTCAACACCAACGTGTTTCTGACATATGTCCTTCCTGAGGGTGTACTTAGGGTATGTCTGATGGGGCTTTGTATACCCATCTTAATCACTAAGGGGTTGGGTCTAATTACTCCCTCATCCAAGAGCAATGTAAAACCCGTTTATGGACCCAAAATCATGTCCCCATTTCCATTTATATTATGCAATACCTGATAACACTGCCCTCTAAAAAAATGTATTAACCACAAAAATCACATATACATACATTAACAATCCCTCCAACATACACAATGTTCATGATAAAACACATTAATCACATGTCAATCCAGTCCATGTCTTCATATTGCTGTATCTCCATTTGGCGCTTGTTTGGATTTGATGTTAATCCTCATTCTCCATACGCGTGGTTTCAGTGACGACTTCCAGGAATGAAGAGAGACAACATCCGGTCTTTGACACGCAAGCCAGAACTAGCTACACTTGTGGTGGAATGCACATCGGGATTTGCCGGAGACCACCACAGGGATTCATTATAGATAATCCATTGTGCAATTTTAACTTCCTTTTTAGTGATCCTCTCATCAATCCATATAGTATATAAATATATATATATATATATATATATGTATGTAAGAAGGAATATGAACAGTATTAGTGATAATGCCAACAAATAATAAACCCATTAATACTTAGGTCAGACATAAAAAGTTTTTGTTTAGACTGACCCATATAAACACAGAAAACGGATAAAATCAATAATAATACATCTATAAAATGGTGTTGTACATTTCAAGTTTCAGAAAGGGGAGGAAATCAAAAGATAACATAAAGGGGTGTCCATCCATCATCATATTATAACACATTCCCATTTTTGTTTCACATTCTGTATATTTTACAGAAACCATTTAATTTTGAAATCAACGTTCAAGCCTCTAGGGGCTTGTGTTTTTAGCAGGAACATAGTTTGCATTTCCATTTTGTGAGCCTAATATCTCTATCATTTGTCCTCCAGTGTGGTTCAGCCACTTGTATTCCACAAAACGACACCAGATGTTTAACATCACACTGGTGTACATTTTTGAAATGCAACAAGACATTATGAGTCTCTAATCCTTTCTTTATATTTCTGACATATTCTGAGAGTCTTTCTTTTAATGTTCTCATGGTCTTACCCACATACTGACTGCCACACGAGCACTCTAAAATGTATATGCAATATTTAATATTACAAGTAACAAAGTCATTCATTTCATATCTATTCTTAGTTTGTGTGGATGTGTATTGTGTAATTTTTGATACTTCGCTCTTACATACTCTACACATACAACACATCCCACACCTATAGAACCCCTTAGACTTAATCCTGGGGGCACCCTTGGGTATTGAGGTGGCACTCCGTACTATATAGTCCTTAATATTGCGAGCATTTTATACACAAACTTAGGACATTTCTCTAATATAGTTTGCAGTGTAGGGTCATTTGTTAAGATGCCCCAGTGCTTATTTATAATGCCTTAGATCTGCTTATGATGATTGTTATATTTAGTAATAAAATGTATTTCTAATCCTCTTGATTTGTGTTTATGGATTCTTTCATTATGGATAATTCCTATCCTATCAATATTACCTCCCTTTTCTTCAGCATTATTAACAATTTGGGCACCATACCTCTTTGATGTAAATTGTTCTTTCAAAAAACATGCTTGTTCCTTATAGACTTCCATATCTGTGCAATTTCACCTAATTCTTTGAAATTGGCTGTTAGGAATGCTTTTAAGTCAGTTATAATGGTGATTGCTAGAGAAGTCTATAAAGGAGTTACAATCAGTGCTCTTGATGAAATTCCTTGTTTTAATAAACTCACCCTCCACATATATAGAGAGGTCGAGAAAATCTACTGAAACCTCACAATTTTAAAGGTCAGTACAATATCCAGGGCATTATTATTTAGATGTTTACAGAAATCCTCCAAAGAAGTCTGGTCACCATCCCAAATGAACAGGATATTGTCAATATTTATCCTGCATGTCACCGGGCTATCCCCAAACATATGGCCACTCCAAGCCCTACTGGCCTGACACCATGGCATAAATAAATTGGCATAGCTTGGGGCTAGCCTGGTTCCCATGGCGGTGCCCGTTGTAGATAATTTTACTTCATTAAGGCCTGCTTGATGAATAATTATTGTATAGAGAGGTTACATCAGCTGTTGCAACCTATCTCTATACAATAATTAATCATCAAGCAGGCCTTAATGCTGTAAAATTCTTCAAAGAGGAGGAAAGGATAAGAGAAGATTCTAAAAACTTTATATTAGAGGGAATTGCATTAATCTTACAAAATATTTTTTTCTGGTTTGGAGACATTTTATCTACAACTAATGGGAACCACCATGGGTACCAGGCTAGCCCCAAGCTATGCCAATATATTTATGGCATGGTGCGAGGCCAGTATGGTTTGGTGGGAGGCCAGTATGGTTTGGAGTTGCCATATGTTTGGGGGTAGCCTGGTGACATGGCGGAGATATATTGACGATATCCTGTTCATTTAGGATGGTGACCAGACCTATTTGGAGGATTTCTGTAAACATCTAAATAATAATGCCCTGGATATTGTACTGACCTTTAAAATAAGTGGTTTCAGTAGATTTTCTCGACCTCTCTATATATGTGGAGGATGAGTGTATTAAAACAAGGAATTTCATCAAGAGCACTGATTGTAACTCCTTTATAGACTTCACTAGCATTCATCATTATAACTGGCTTAAAAGCATTCCTAACAGCCAATTTCAAAGAATTAGGCAAAATTGCACAGATATGGAAGTCTATAAGGAACAAGCAAGTTTTTTGAAAGAACAATTTACATCAAAGGGGTATGATACCCAAATTGTTAATAATGCTGAAGAAAAGGGAGGTAATATCAATAGGATAGGAATCATCCATAATGAAAGAATCCATAAACCCAAATCAAGGGGATTAGAAATACCTTTTATTACTAAATATAACAATCATCATAAGCAGATCGAAGACATTATAAATAAGCACTGTGGCATCTTAACAAAGGACCCTACACTGCGAACTATATTAGATAAATATCCTAAGTTTGTGTATAAAAAAAGCTCACAATATTAAGGACTATATAGTACGGAGTGCCACCTCAATACCCAAGGGTGCCCCCAGGATTAAATCTAAGGGGTTCTATAGGTGTGGGATGTGTAGTATGTGTAGGTTATGTAAGAGCGAAGTATCAAAAATTACACAATACACATCCACACAAACTAAGAATAGATATGAAATTAATGACTTCATTATTTGTAATACTAAATATTGCATATACATATTAGAGTGCTCGTATGGCAGTCAGTATGTGGGTAAGACCATGAGTGCATTAAAAGAAATACTCTCAGAACATGTCAGAAATATAAAGAAAGGATTAGAGACTCGTAATGTCTCATTGCATTTCAAAAATGTACACCAGTGTGATGTTAAACATCTGGTGTCGTTTTGTGGAATACAAGTGGCTGAACCACACTGGAGGACAAATGATAGAGATATTAGGCTCGCAAAAATGGAAATGCAAGCTATGTTCCTGCTAAAAACACAAGTCCCTAGAGGCGAAATGAAATGGTTTCTGTGAAATATACAGAATGTGAAACAAAAATGGGAATGTGTTATAATATGATGATGGATGGACACCCCTTTATGTTATCTTTTGATTTCCTCCCCTTCTGAAACTTGAGATGTACAACACCATTTTATAGATGTGTTATTATTGATTTTATCTGTTTTTTGTGTTTATATGGATCAGTCTAAACAAAAACATTTTATGTCTGACCCAAGTATTAATGGGTCTATAATTTGTTGGTGTGATCACTAATACTGTTCATATTCCTTCTACATATGTATGTATATATATATATATATATATATATAAATATATATATATATACTTTATGGAATGATGATAAGATCGCTAAAAAAGAATTTAAAATTGCGCAATGGATTATCTATAATGAATCCCTATGGTGGTCTCCATCAAATCACGATGTGCTTTCCACCACGAGTGTAGCTAGTTCTGGCTTGCGTGTCAAAAACCGGATGTTGTCTCTCTTCACTCCCGGAAGTCGTCACTGGAACCACGCATATGGAGAATGAGGATTAACATCAAATCCAAACAAGCGCCAAATGGAGATACAGCAATATGAAGACATGGACTGGATTGACATGTGATTAATGTGTTTTATCATGAACATTGTGTAGGTTGGAGGGATTGTTTATGTATGTATATGTGATTTTTGTGGTTAATACATTTTTTTAGAGGGCAGTGTTATCAGGTATTGCATAATATAAATGTAAATGGGGGACCTGATTTTGGGACCATAACTTGGTTTTCCATTGCTCTTGGATGAGGGAGTAATTAGACCCAACCCCTTAGTGATTAAGATGGGTATATAAAGCCCCATCAGACATACCCTAAGTACACCCTGAGGAAGGACATATGTCAGAAACGCATTGCTGTTGAAGGGACTTAATGGCAGTTGTGGAATCTGGTTTTTATTCTTTCTATTCTTTCAATCTTTCTCCACTTATACCGGGTGAGCAGAGGGAGTGTTTGCTCTGAATTCCTATCTGTTGTGGTCCAGTTTGGGGACTTTTATCCTCTTTTTATGGGAGATTATATAACTATTTTTATTGCATGGAAACTATATTTATTGTGATTTTTAACTTTTTGGAATAAATTTCCATTATTGGACTAAATAGCCTTTTTTGAATATTGAGTATCTCGATTTTTATGGGTCTGAGGAGGAGGGATCCATAACCAGTGTAAAGAAACCTTTTGGTGTACGTTTACACCTGTTCCAAGGTGAGCATTCAACTAAGGGGGATACATTGGTCTATGTGTATACCCTTATGTAAGCAGAGGTCTATCTAACTAGAGAGGAACTAAAGAAACCTTTATGTGTATGCATCTCACCACTGCTAGGTGAGTTTATACAGGGACATTGATAGAGGAAAAATAGAAATAATGACACATGAACTTAATGGATTATTTTGTTCCTCTCTCCTTCTGAGACATTAGAAGAGTTAAAACAATCAAGGATAAGCACTTTTGTGCTTTTTTGGACCACTCATAAATTGGTGTATATTTGCAGAGAATTGGTGCTCCTGAGTGTGGACTAAGCAGCAGTCCTGGGGCACAGGTGGCTGTAACCTATATTTGTTTTGAGCATCCATATCTTGAAGGATTGGATCTTCAGACTCTATGAGGGCATTAGCCTAATTCCACTCCTCACCTCTGAAACTTGAAGCAGAAATTTAACAATGTTTGTAGAAGTGATGCCACATGTTGGAATAGTTCTCATAAGGACTTCCACCTGTCCAAACAAAACAACGTAGTGTGTCATATCTCCATCAAATAAAATGAGCATTGGAGCATCAGATGAGTTCTGGATGGGTGAATCACCATCAGGAGTAGAAATGGAACTACATTGAGAATTCAAAGATTGGTGAACAGAAGTTATGATTGGCATTAATTGATGTTCTTTACTTGAATCAGTGTCACATAACTCATTATTCTCATTGACAATATGCTTGGGAAATGATTCATCACTGGTTGGGGAGTACATTATTTCAAACAACCTATCCATATCTATGACCTTGATACCAAGACTCTCTGCCCTCTTTTGTTCAAACTCATAACTATCATGACCCATGATGAGATAGTTGGTTTCCATGCTAATATTCTCAACAACTCTACCCCCAACACACTGTATTAATTACTTGAGTTATTTTTTCCCATGAGTCCCAAGACCCCAATGATCACAAATGTTAGACCTTCAATAAACTCCCTGGAGACTTCTCCTGAAGAATAACACTTGGAACCCTCTCCTGGGTAATGGCACTTGGAATCACATTCTGGGGTATAGCACTTGGTACCCCCTCCTGGAGTAAAACACTTGTAAACCCCTCCTGGTCTATGAGACTCAAAATGGAAACCTCATTCTAGGGAGCAAAACCGTAACCCTCTCCTGGAGTATGAAACTCGAAATGAAGGCACCCTCCTGGGTTGTGAAACTCAAAATGAAGGCCCCCTCCAGGGGCATGAAATTTGAAATGAAGGCTCCCTCTTGCGGCATAAAACTCAAAATGAAGGTCCCCTCCTGGGGTATGAAACTTGTAACCCTTTCTTTGGGTGTAAAACTTGAAAACCCCTCCTGGGTTATAACACTTGAAATCCCCTTCTGGGGAATAGCACTTGAAATCCCCATCTAGGAAATGGAACTTGGATCCACCTCCTTGGGTAGGACACTTGAATCTCCCCCTTGGGGAGAGAGACTTGAAACTGTCATGTGGGTTTAAAAACTTGAGAACCCCTCCTGGGGTGAAAGAATTTAAATCCCCTCCAGGGGTATGAAACTCAAAATGGAGACCACTTTCTGGGGTATGAAACTTGTAACCCCCTCCTGGGGTATGAAACTTGAAAACCCCTCCTGGGGTGAGAGACTTGAGACCCCATCCTGGGGTGAGAAACTTGAAAAAGAGACCCCCTCCTGAGGTATAAGACATAAAACCCCCTGCTGCGGTACGGGACTTGAAACACCCTGTGGTTGTGAGAAACTTGAGACCTCCTCCTGGGGTATGACACTCAGAAACCCCTCTTGGGGTATAACACCAGAAGACCCCTCCTGAGGTAAGCAACTAGAAACCCCATCTGATGGTGAGGACAAAGGAATGTTTTCTGGAGTTAGCTAAATGGATTTGCTCACAGAATATGTCAGCTCAGATGTCTCCTCCAAAACTTTTGAATTAAATTCTTCTCCCATGGTTAAAGAAACTGATGTCTTAAAGAAACTAAGAGAAGCACAATCATCACTGGAGTCAGAACTAGAAGAAGCTTTACCCGGACTGAGACGGGAATGCACTGGAGGAGATATATTAACTTTAGGTGGTTGGAATATTCTGCTTAACTTTTTAAGACGAGAGTGGAAGCGTCTTCTTACAGGACCCCAATCATAAATTCGAACCTTAACTTATGTTGCCTCCTTGCCCAGAGCAGAAGTTAGGGAAGTTGTAGTAGGCTGTGGGCTGGAACTGAGAGTGTTGTCATAGGAAGTCTTACTGTAATTATCCTTACTGGATTGATGAAGGAGACAGTCCTTAATAAAGTGATCCACCTTTCCACAATATAAACAAAAAATAGTTCCAGGCATTGCTGTCGTTCTGCCTCAGGGACAGGTGGCTCAGTTGAAACAGGAACGGCACAAGACAGCTTGGGAAATATTTGTAAAAATTTAGGGAGGAGTACTTGAAATTGCACTAGAAGCTGGTAGAAACTAGTAAACTGCACCGAAGTACAGAAATTGGAGGATTCAGAGGCCAGGGGACTACTGGAAGGTTGGGTTGTACAATTAGAAAGGAATTCTGCAGTTGGAGTAGAAATTTCTTGGGAACTTGGCTTAGGAGGAAGGTAACCAGAAGAATTTACAGGCAGAACTTGAAATGAGGCTTGAGATGAAGTGGCAACAACAGAAAGAATGGAACTTAATTGAGAAAAAAATTATTGTAACTGTAGATCCATGAGTTGCTGGGCTGTCTCTTGTGCAGTCACACAAAGGAGTAGATTGGGAAAACTGGCTTCACCCTGGAACCCGATGGCTTGCATTTTGGCTGTTCAAACTGTCATGATCCGTACGGGAAGTCCTCAGGTGAGGGTAAAAGCCAGGGGTTTGGGTGGCTAGGGAACAGGGCATGACTAGGTCATCACTATTGCGGCCAAACCCAATTTTGTCTAGACCTGCCCAGATGTGCGGAGTCTAACCCACTTGGTGGTCTTCCCCAGTGACCCCTCCAATTGGGATTTGGGTTTTTGCTGTACCAAGTGGGCAGGTTGTGGTCTTCTGGACAGGTACCTGGGAGTAGCAGAAAGATCAGGACTATATTATCATGAATAGCTGAACACAAGCAATGAAGTGAATACTTGAACACAGGAGTTGAGATAGTACTTGAACACAAGAGTTGAGATAATACTTTTACACAAGAGTTGAGATTATACTTGAACAAAGGATTTGAGATAATACTTGAACACAGGAGTTGAGATAATACTTGAACACAGGAGTTAATATGAATACTTGAACACAGATGTTAATATGAGTACTTGAATACAGGAGCTGAGATAATACTTGAACACAGGAGTTGAGATAATACTTGCACACAGGAGTTGATATATTACTTGAACACAGGAGTTGAGATGATACTTGAAAACTGGTGATTAATTAAATACTGAACACTGGGGATGCAGTGAATACTTGCACACAGGAGTTGAGATAGTACTTGAACACAGGAGTTGGGATAATACTTGAACACAAGAGTTGAGATAATACTTGAATACAAGAGTTAAGATAATACTTGAACAAAAGAGTTGAGATAATACTTGAACACAGGAGTTGATATGAATACTTTCACACTGGAGTTGAGATAATACTTAAATACTACTGTAGAGATGAATTAAATACTTGAACACTGGGAATGCACTAAATAACTGGATACTGGAGATGCACTTGAGAATGTTAGAGAGACTAGTCGCAGGCTTGCTTGAAAAAACAGGAAAATGTACTGGGAAATGCTAGAGATTCAGGTGCTAATTTGCACAGAGAAACACAGAGAGATGTGGACACAAGCATGTACTGGGAATTGCTAGTTATCTAGCTGAAAGTTAACTAGTAATTAGCAGGAAACCTGACACCTCAGTAACACAGGGAAGCTGCAATAGAGATGAAAAGCACACTACAATACACACAGGAAAAATAACATAAGACACTGGAGTTCTGAGAGAGAGAGCTAAAGTCTCAGACTGAGAAATAGCATGGAAGCTAATACAGGTAGCAGACCCTTGGGGAAAACACTCAGACACCACTCACCTCCACTCCCAGCAACTGAACACCTAAGCCCAAGGACACCAGTAAGAATGTGAGTAGCGGCTGATCCCAGGCTGCATCCTGACAGTATACTAGCAATGTAGTTTGTCATATCTGATTGTTTTAACAGTACAAATAAATTTGATACTTTAGGTAAAAAAACGCTTGGTGCAGATCAGTCACACTGAGACTGGTGCCCCAAGAGAGACTCTTTGGTGTGACCCGAGTCACAGTATATGAGGACATACCTGTAGACAGAAGTGTTCTATACAGTACCAATTAGTAGTGAAAACAGTCAAGACACTGTTACTGTACAGTGTTAGGGAGTGACATCCCTGCCAAAATGATATATCAGGATGCAGTGTATATAGCCATGACACTTTGCACTATAAGACCATTTGTGGTAGATGGGAGCGTTGCAAACACCATCAATGCAATAAGTGTAACTATTAAGATGTGTGTTTCTGTCTAGTTCCATTTTGTAATGGAAACTCCCATGTGCACAACTTCACAGCAAAGCTGGAAAGGGTCAATAAACCATTAGGGTATCATAAGGTGTAAGACAAAAACAAACAGCAACAATACTAAGGGCCAAATGTAATAGGGTGAAAGTTTAGAAAATGTGAGAGTAAACTCTTTCATTTTTAAAATTGCATGTTTTTTAGACTCAAAAAACACTCATGATTTAAACTCTCATACATGTGTTTCCCATTTTGAAAATACAACTCGACCAATGTAATAGTGTGAGAGTCTACTGCTAAGCTTTCACATTTTCTAAACTCTCACCTTTTTACATTTGGCCCTAAGAGCAAAAATGGACTTAAAGGCAATGTAATAATTACAAACTGACCTAATGGAGGTGGTGACCATAATGTGGCACCATCTCCTAAAATATGTATGGAGTGGACTTAAAATACTACAGGTCTTCCATCTACAGAACAGCTTTCATAAACTTACTTTACAAACTCCACCATAAGCCCCTCCTGCACACCTCACATGAGGAGGAGGGGAGCAAGCATCATCCAGTGCTGCAATGGGGAGGGGCAATAACACCATGTACTCAATAGGCCTTTCAAACTGAGTTGCATACACTGAAAAAAGGTCTGTAGCCAAAGGCAGACCATAAGTGGTCCTCAACTACATGCACCGCTGACCCGGGCATGAGCCTTATGTAACTTTATTTCCTCTATAAGTTACTTATATATTTTTAGCTTTGGTGTTTCTTTCTTTTTCTGTTAAGTAATGTAGATGTAGAAACACATGTATCCCAGGCAACAATTAGAGGCTGTCCCTATTGCCAAAGCATCGCCAACATGACCCCTGCTAGTCATATGACAGTGGTGAGAAGGGGGAAGCGCTAGTGTCAATATGCAAGTCATGACCACCACCAATTAAAGTTGGGAACATAGATATAAACCTACAAGAAGACCAAAATCAACATGGACTGCTTCACTACTTGGGATAGTCCCAATGAGCTCAACAACATAGATAAGTTGCCAGCAAACCTGTGTCAAAAATGGCTGCAAGCACACAGGTATCCTATTGATCATTAGCTACTTTAAGCAGTAGGAGACTGGCCACCAGTCTCCCACTGTATGTGTAATAAAAGAATACAACCTACGGTGTGTATATCTTGTCATTATTTTAATTATTTTTTGCTGGTGGACTAGAGGTACCAGCAAACCCTTAATGCCCCGCATGCTCATAAATGTGGTTTTACAAGTACCAGCATGGTGTGAAGTTTTGATGGGATCTCTAGTCCTCCTATAAAAGACAATATTAGTTTATATGTACTGTATTATTTAACACAATCAATCCTGCATACAATGACCAGGGATGCGGAGGATAGCCCCGGGCTTCAGCATCACCCTAATGTATCCTAAAGCACTCTGGAGAGGGGGGAACCCTTTATGGGGTTCCCTAGCCTGGACTGACTATTGTTGTGTGTTGCAGAATGCTTTGGCCGAGGGACACCGTGAAGTGTGTTCCCTGGCTGCGGCATTATACACTCACTAGTTAGAGCCCAGTGCTGGTTGTGGTTCCTACGGGGGACCTTTACTCATTTACTAATTTTGTCCTCCATATTTCCACAACCAGGACGGGCTCACAGAGCCTAGTATGCTGCTTGATGAGCGTAGTTTTACAACCAGGACTGACCTCACATAATTTTTTCTTATTTTAACACTATTTATCACTTTTACACACAGAAGCTTATGTGGATCTCACAGATCTGTGTAAGCTATTGCTATAAACACTGCTGCTCAGGCTAAACTCGTTAACCTGAAGCGGGTCTATTGTGTAGTGTTGTGCGAGTTTTAAACTCGCACCCTATTACAAAGTGCGAGTTCTATGTTTTACATGGGCAAACATCTAAAAGTGACTTTGGATGAGATGAAAAGGGTGATGTGAGTTTCATGTGACTTTGCTCCTTCTCGCACTCTATTACATCAAGCTAAAAGAAAACTTGCAGAAACTTTTATCTTTTTAGAAATACCACTATACTGTACATTTCAGCCCATGAGTAAGAAGCCTTAATGGGACATGTGAAATTGTAAGGGTTTTTGTCTCTGTAATTTCATAGCTTTTTTAAATTTAATATATTTATGCTGGAAAATTTAGAAACAAAGAATTTGACAATTCACCCCCGGCCCATCTGCATTTCTCCCACTCATCACCAACATGGGAGGTGAAGAAGGGGAAAACGGGACATGTGGGTTCAGAAAATATTAAGTACAGTATCAGATTAGGTCGGCGCTACACTGGTGCGATGGAAAGATTGTAATTAAATCCAATGGGGATAGATACACTATATAAATAGATATGGATCAGTGCTACACCTATTCAGTGCTGCACTCAATGTGATGGAGATGGAAATAAATGTGCTACACAGACTAATATAATCCAATATGCTTGGTATATATTTATTGTAAAAATCAGGGTCACAGATGCCCTTATATATTGATTTTTGGAAGTGCACTGTTCTGAGTGAATATAGATACCTATAAATGAACCAGGACTATAGGTATCGATAGGGTATTGGTCTCAGAGTCAATGTCCTGGGTATATGATAGGTAATCTATAGTGTTTATGAAAATGGTGGACTGTTTATAGTCACCAATGGTCTCTCTGTTAAATAGATGGTAAATGTCTGGTGGTGTACGCGGGGTGTTTAAAGAATGTGTCTGGCGGGGCGGCATCCCGTATCCCCCAGGTGCACAAACTTACCCTCAGCGTCCTTTTCCGCTCACCTCTGGGTGAGCGACATCCACTTCTTCGGTCTTCTGTCTTCCGGTCCCTCGTTCCGCTATGTCTGTCAGCGCGCGTGGATACATGCGCTGACTAGGAAGCAGAGTCCTCACCGTGGGTCTGCGAGACTTCCGGGTAGTGAACTCTCGCGAGATCGTGCACTTGCCCGGGCTCAGCAGTTCCATAGCGGTGGCTCAACTCGGCGCAGCGAGGAGACTTCAGGAGTTGGACTCGACAATGTGTATAGTGTCTTGGATGAAACAGCAAGTGTCCTCCCAACGTGTATCGGCTATGCAGCCTTCCTCAGGGGTTAAAGTGTGCCATCTTGTGTTTTGCTTAAATACTCTATGTTAGAAGCCATCTTTGTTGTGGTATAAGTGACCATATTGAAGTGGCGGCCATCTTATCTGTGGGCTAATTAATTGTTCACAGTATGGATGTCGTTTTTTATTTTTGTGTCTAGATGGTATCGAAATATTGCAAGTGTGCATATATAACCATCTCTATTATCTGACCAGAAACGGGTAGTACATAATTAGACAGGAGAAGTCTATGAATGGATTATTGCATTATAATAGACCTAACTTCATTGTCTGCATTCAGACCTTGTCGTATAAAGGTTTTTAATGTGTAGATCCATTTTAATTCCTCTTTGTTCAGTGTGCCCTCAAAATCTCCTCCTCTCCAGTTATTTTCCATGCATGCAATCCCTATGTACCTCATCCCTTTGGGATCCTGTCTATGTGCTTCTTTAAAATGTAACAAAAGGGAATGAGTTTCTAGTCCCTTCCTTATATTGCGGTGCAAGTGCACGATCTTGCGAGAGTTCACAACCCGGTAGTCTCGCAGACCCACGGTGAGGACTCTGCTTCCCAGTCAGCGCGTGTATCCACACGTGCTGACAGACATAGCGGAACGAGGGACCGGAAGACATAAGACCGAAGAAGTGGATGTCACCCACCCAGAGGTGAGCGGAAAAGGACGCTGAGGGTAAGTTTGTGCACCTGGGGGATACGGGATGCCGCCCCGCCAGACACATTCTTTAAACAAACCACGTACACCACCAGACATTTACCATATATTTAACAGAGAAACCATTGGTGACTATAAACAGTCCACAATTTTCATAAACACTAAAGATTACCTATCATATACCCAGGACATTGACTCTGAGACCAATACCCTATTGATACCTATATTCCTGGTTCATTTATAGGTATCTATATTCACTCAGAACAGTGCACTTCCAAAAATCAATATATAAGGGCATCTGTGACCCTGATTTTTGCAATAAATATATACCAAGCATATTGGATTATATTAGTCTGTGTAGCACATTTATTTCCATCTCCATCACATTGAGTGCAGCACTGAATAGGTGTAGCACTGATCCATATCTATTTATATAGTGTATCTATCCCCATTGGATTTAATTACAATCTTTCCATCGCACCAGTGTAGCGCTGACCTAATCTGATACTGTACTTATTGTTCTATAGTGGATAAAGGGTATTCCCATTAAGGTCCGCAGCAAGCACGAACCATATACGAACCCTTTAGAATCCTAGCGCAGGTTTTCCCATCCCTTTGTTTCTGTCAGAAAATATTAAGTGTACCCCAATGTACCATGGAAAGACTGCAGCAGATATCTCCATATCAGCCGTGATCCCTTTATCTCCGACAGCAGCACCAGCACTCATAGGTTTCTATTAGCACTGCAAAGCTGTTAGATCTACCAAGCTCTGAATTGTGAAGCATTCCATAGTTTGGTCTTGGCAGCTAACATCTGAAGAAGGCATTTGCCACTGTAGCCTATGGGCTACATTTTGCAATTATTAGCGGGAGAGTGTTCCTCCCCAGCAATGGCTGCTACATATGCATGGTCAGTAGACCACGAATGCACAGTAGGACTTTGAGGTTCCTGATAGAGCAGTAAAGTAACCGCTCTTATGATGACTTCACTCTGAACACATTGCAGGGATGGGCTCCTTTCGAAGCACCAGTCCCTGCCTTTGAGTTTTGATAAATTTGAACAGTATATAATATCTTGTTGTAAACAGCTGATAATTGATAACAATGTCCATTGATCTTGTGTTTGACTGCAATGTAATGGTAGGTTGCAGTTGAGATAAGTGTTAGTCACAACATTATTAATTTCCTAACCATTATTCACATCAGTATTAGGACAGTGTTTAAATGGTCTTTATACCATGTCTATCAGAACAATGGGCCTGATTCAATAGAGAACCCAATTGCGATTACTGAGGCACATCAAGCAACTGTTTGCCATCGTGCATGCATATAAGAGAGCAATCTCATTGTGGTTATGGACACACAGAGGAATCCATCCCAAAGTGAGAGACAGACTGTCAGTGTTTGGTGGTGGTCAGAAAAACACTGGCGTGTTTATCCATTTGAACGGCATTTCATGAGCGTGCATGAATTAGTCACTGCGATTGCATATGCAGCATGAGAGTTCTATGCGTGCAATAAGACTTGCAGTGTTGGGTGCTGGGTGACTGCCCAATGTGTGTTGATGGTACCAATGTGAAACAGAATAGCGACTTTGGATGGATAAGAGAAAGCAGTAGAGGGTGTCTTAATGCCGGTTTAGATTCTGCAAGCATAAGCATATTTTCATAGCTGCATTCTTTGTGAATTCATAGTTACGATCGCATTAACATCCTCTGCTGAATCATGCCCAATATGAGCTGTGGTTGCAGGAGCGATGTGTATCACTGACTCTTATATGGCTGTGGAGACAGTAGGAGCAGCCAATCATTTGTGTACAGTATCTGCACCTTAGTATAAGCTGCAGCCACATCAGAAACATGGAATTGTATCTGAGATACTGTCTAATAATATGTTTGTGCCATCTGTGGCAATCTGACTAGTATGAGCTGCAGCTATAAGGGTGGCATGAAACACCGGCTTTGTAGTTGTGGAGGCACACTCAGTCAGTCCTCAGCCAGTCCTCAATGCAGCTGCAGCATGGTGTAAGCTGCAGCTACATTATACAAACATATTTTTGTTTCTCGAATACTGCCAACAGCCAACAATATATAATTAAAAACAACAGTATTGATAGAACTTATCCTAGTTGAGAAATGAATACATCTCTAACTCCCCCATCTACAAAAAGATCTGTAGATGTGGAAGGAGTTGTGCACCACTGCGGCTAAAATTGTACCAGCATGCCTAAGGACGTGTTTGCTAAAATATCACCTAATGCTCAGTAGAGCTTGGTTTCTACAAACAAGTGCAGCAATAATAACATAGTCATGAATGGTTTAATATGCAAAACTAGGGCAAAGTGGTGTAAATTGTGCTTATGTTTGAGGCAATTTACAATGGCTGTCACTCACACACAAATTGACATGATAAGGGTAGAGTTACACTTCATAGTATGATCTGTGCAGGCTAAATATAGGTTCATTTTAACGTAAAAAATGCAAAGGGCCCCTCTACCAAAAACATAACCAGCCCTCAACTTCTTCTTACCCTAAACTTGAGAAGAAAACCCATGCGTTCAACTTCTTTTCGTATAACCTGGTCTAGGCTCAACCAGAGATGCCACAGCAGGGAGACACACAGTGTGGGGGTCTCCCTGCAAAACATTCACCACCCCAAGCTTGTCAGTCCAGGGCTGGCAATCTTCAGCAAGTGGGAAATCCAGAAAATAAAATGGTGTCCTCCCCTCCCAAGGATGAACCGACTGAAAGCCCAGGGCTTTTACCTGAAAGCATATAGGTGGTGGGTGCAGGGTCAATGTGTAGAAGTTCGAAATAATATTGGGCCTGATTAGTCATAGACAATGTAAATGATTTAAAAAATGTAGTGATTTGTTTGTGTCTCACAGTGCATGCATCATTACACAACCATTCTCGCATGCTGGTAGCCTGTATTCACAGTGTGATTGACAGGCAGAGTACATTTGGGGGAGGCAATGTGGAGTACTGGATAAAATCTTAGGCATGTGCTGTTGGTGACAGGGTGTACGGTGGTCACTAATACCTCTTTTACACCTAAATTCTGGGTCTGACCCAGAAGTTGGAACAGGGTTTCAATTCGGATCAGACCTTGAATTTAGTCAGCACCTTTCACACTGGAGCCGAGTCTGCATAGACCTGGCTTTTCCAGCGTTTAAGTGGATGCTTGGAGATGATGTCATCTCCAAGTGCAACTGTGGCCGGCCAATTGACAGGCATGTGGCACGATCCAGGTCACCGTGACCCGGATCGTGCTATTTACACTGCAGGGTTTCACAGGTTATTCCCATGTTAAACCCTGCTAGTTACCTGGGTTGGATTTCCTGGTCACTAAACATGGCAATCCAACCCTGTACCCCTTTACACCAAGGAGCTACCTGGATTAACCCTGCAATAACCCGGGTTTTAGCTCTGATGTAAAAGGGGTATTAGTGTAAATTGCTGTGGAATCAGAGTCACAATGGTTTTCAGTAGGAAAAAAGACAGAGGGAAACACACCATACACCATACACAGACCACAACACTAGGTGGTGTGGTTCATCAACCTCTGTATGTATGATGCACAGTGATGCTGGTGAAGTGACCACAAGTTCATGTGTTTGGTTTGGCACTTTTGAATTTCCCGTTGAATAAATTATGTGATGTAATTGCAGCCCAGTTACTTTGTGCTGGAATGGTGCATGACCTAATAAACTTCTCGAGCCCCCACCCAGCCCCAAAACATCCCTGATTTTTTTTCAGTAACATAATTATGGCTAATTACTATCTGAATCTTAGAGGAAATTCTCTAAGTGAGAAGAATTTAGCCATATTTGTACACTCAAGTGAAGTAATTTTAAGTACACCCCTTGTAGGCAGCTACTTGACATGCACAATGCATTGAAATATTTTACAAAATTAAAAAAAAACAATATCCCCTAAAGGCCCTAAATTGGATCAAGAATTATCCAGCAAAACAAACCTCTGAGGGTAAATTTACTAAGATTGAAGTCTGATCGAGTTTGTTTTTTGTTACACTCAATTTGCATTGCCGAAACTGGGGAGATTTTCCCTTTTTAAACTCACATGAGATTAGATGAAAGTGAGTTTTCAGATGGTGAAGCAGATCGAGATCTCTCCCTTAAGTAGCAAGTTTAGATGAGATTACTCACCCAAAATTGCAGTGTTTTCTCTCTGCAAAACTCCCCTGAGCAAGCAGCCTGCACGTATCAGTGAGATATGTGAAGGCTGCTTGTGTAGTTTACCTGTTAAAGAAGGGTTAAACCTTTAAACAAAAATTATGCAGGGTCCCCCCAAAAACATAACCAGCCCTGGACTGGTCAGCCAGCCCTGGTTCCTAAAGTTATGAGGAACAAAATGATAAGGGTTCCACCATAATTTAGGAACCAGCACCTGGCTGCAGGGCCAATCCTGGTTTTCAGTATAGGAGGGGGGAATTGCGTAGGAGTACCCATATATTTAAAACCAGCACCGGACCCTATCTGACCGGGGTGCAATGCCATTGGAGAACCTATTACCAGGTCTCCATGGCCAAAGCATTCGCAACCCAAGCCAGTCAGCCTAAGCTAGGGATCTCAGGAGAGGTGGGGACCCCCACAAGAAGGAATCTCCCCTCTGCCAAAAACCCTAGACTTGGTCTGAAGCCCGGGGCTCCTTCCCACACCCCTGGGCTGTGGGTATGGAGGTAATAAAGTGTTAAATAGTTCTAAAGTAATGTATTTTACATCAGAATTACAGGTGCCAGTGTGCCTGCCCTTTTGCACTTGTGGAACTACAAGTGCAAGCAGGCAGCCAGCACCCGTACCTCCACTGTAAAATAAATAGTTAAAAAAAAAAGAATACACATATCATCTAAAGTACAACTTTATTACACACCTATCTCACTCCAGAGTCAGACTGGCCCACAGGGGTCCAGGGGAAACCCCGGTGGGCCTCACTGCCTGAGGGCCCACCCCCTTCTTCAAGGATCAGGTTCAAGACTGTGCATTTGAACTATGCAGTATACATATGCGTCATTATATTGCACAGGACTATGGTGTATTTTCTACAATGCATTGCTGTAATTAATCTTTTACATTTTAATGCATGCACCAGTAGTATTTACTATATATACATTTTTAAGGGGCCCAAGTCCATGCCCTCTCTAATGGTTAGCCCACCCTCTATGGAGAATAGCCACACACCCTCTGGAGGCTGGCCACACCCCAAAGTATGGGTCTTTATCACTGCATTGCCTGGGTGGGCGCTTTGAACCCCAGTCCATTACTGTCTCACTCACACATACTTACCTGTTGCCAGATAGTCTGTCCCCTTGTCCCATGTAGAATCAGTTTGGATGTACCTGGAATAAATATCTGATACTCACCTCCATCCTTGTGCTGCTCTCTGTAGCATCCAGGGGTCTTGGCAAAATAACAAACCAAGTAACGGAAGCCATACGGACAAGTAGTGGTATGTGTTTTCACACACACCAATACCTTGCGAATAACAGTTGAAAGGCCTCCATGGGAAATCCCACGGCCCATCAGCCAATCCAAGGCCACTCTACATATAGCGACCGCTCATTGGCTGGTTACAAGTGGTTACATATGGGTTCCGACTTCCGGCTGTGATTGTGGCCGTCGAGTACCATCACATCCGGTGATGCATTCCCAGTACCAAGCTAGTTCTGGTATAAGCAAAACACATGACAATGCCTGTTGATGTACTTCCAGCCACTGATGGAGCCGGAAGTGGAAACCTATTGGATGGTTCTTAATTGTTATGGATAGTCATTGATGATATATGAGTCTGTATCCTTATGCTTCTGAATTAAAGTCTGAAATGCATTAAGCAAGAAGGATATCTGAGGATAGTTGATGACGGGCACAGTCTCACCTAACCAGGAGTAGTGGGTTCAAGTTTCCAGGACTTGAGGACTCCAGCTCGGTGAATAACAAAACAGAATGGTGAATAATGTTGAAATAAAAGTTAAAACCTGGGAATTGCATTTTTTGCACTATAGTTTTTTATGTTTTATATGTTTGAGCATTGAAAAGCAATATGAGGATTACCGCCTTGAAAAAAAAATACTGGTGTTCAATAAAAAGGAGGATGGACTACTAACTATGGAAAATGTTCTAGTGTAAGCTGAGCTTTTTTTAAACATTTTTATTTGAAAAAGTGGTATTTATATATTAATTAGGAGAAGTGGGGTTAAGTAGATGTGCCACTGTTTGATATCTTTTCATATTAGCAATTGTCTATTAGAGATTTGATGAAGGCTCTTATTCTGTATCACAATGGCTGCTATCTTCTTAAGTGTGTGCATTGTTGATCAATCTTGGTATACTTAATTTTCATTCAATTGGTTTCAGCAAACTAAAATGAACTTTGAAAATGAAGAAACAATTATATGAACATGAGCTATGCAAAATAAAAAAAATATTACCATCTAACCCTGGTTAAATAAGAACAACAATGTCAGGTTTTGGCCTAGGATTGGCTGTTACTCATCACAGTGCCAATGTCCCCTGACTTCTCATGCGGTCAGATGTCAGGTGCAGTGGTGAGTAACTCATTGAGGATTATGCCTTAGGTGCACTTGGACATCCATGTGCTGCTCTGTGACATGGTTACTGAGGTTGCTGTCATTTGCACAGCCATGACATCTTCATCACCTGACTGACCCTTCATCAAATGGTAGCATGGTTGTTGTCAGCTGATGCTGTCCTGCAATGGACTGCTACCTTGGGGTATATTACTGGGATCTAGACAACAGGAAGTTGCCTGTACAACGTAATTTCTACTTGTTTTTGCTTTCCATCAATTTGTTCCAGGTTCCCTTGCTATTCTGCTCTGAAGTCATGTCTATTTACTCTCCTGTGCCAGCAGTGCATCTGGATACCTTGCCTGCGTACTCTGTACATCCTATGAGTACAACCACAGTGTCACCCTGTTACCTTACTGGCCCTTCATACAATGGTAGCATGGTTGTTGTCAGCTAATGCTGTCCTCCAATGGACTACTACCTTGCGGTAAATTACTGTGCTCTGGACAACAGGAAGTTGCCTGTACAATGTTGTTTCTACTAGTGTTTGCTTGCTGTCACTTTGTTCCAGGTTCCCTTGCTATTCTGCTCTTGAGTCATTTCAAGTTACTCTTCTGTGCCAGCGGTGAATCTGGATGCCTTGCCCGTGTACTCTGTACATCCTCTGAGTACAACCATAGTGACACTTTCCTATGCCAGTGGTGTGTCTGGATTCCTTGCCCGCATACTCTGTACATCCTCTGAATACAACTACAGTGTCACTCTCCTGTGCCAGTGGTGCATCTGATACCTTGCCCGCATACTCAGTACAACATCCGAGTATAACTACAGTCGCACTCTCCTGTGCTAGCGGTACATCTGATACCTTGCACACACACTCAGTACAATATCCAAGTACAGAATCCTCACTAATGCTTCTTTCAGAAGTATACATTCCTGGGCCTCATCAGTGTTTATTTTCCTCCATTTCACACCTGTATCGGATACAGTACCTGACCAAAGGGCCGCAACCTGCTTGCTTAGTGCAGCTTAAACCCTTATCCTGCTTAGAAGGGTCACTGGTGAACACCTCCCAGCAGGGTAGACTTCGTGCCTTTGGTCAGGTCTCACAACATCTGATACTTGTGAATGAGGAGGACATACATCCAGCCCCTCGCCTCTGATTCCTTTTACAACCCATGACCTCAGCTTTCAGCTCCTTAGTAGGAGATCCTCCTAAGCCAAATGGAAACTTCAGGATCCCAGTGTGTAGGAGCATGGCAAGATCTTGCCTCTTGCATGGATAATCAGGAGGCAGCACAACAATAAGTGGAACAATATTTACAAGAGCTCTCTGGGCAACTACTTTCCATCTAATCAACCTTGGCCACGTTACTTCCTCCTCCAACCGTATCTACTCCTTTGAATCCTTCATTCCATCCTTCAGTTCCAGTGACACAAAAGTTTTGTCTTTAGTTGGCATCCACTGAATGCTTTGATGGACAACCAAAACATTGCTGAGGTTTTATCAACCAATTTGAGATTCAGTTTGAATGCCTGACACAGAGTTTCACAATGTTTAGGTCAAAAGTGGCTTATATTATTTTGCTGCTGACTGGAACCACTTTGTATTGTGGTTCTCCATTATGGGAATGAGCAGATCCTCTAGTGTCTAACTATTAGAACTTTATTTCCTCTTTCAAGAGAACCTTTGATGAGCCAAACCGCACTGCCTCAGCTTCTTCTGATCTCCTTCAAGTCTGACAAGGGGCCCGTACTGTGGAACAGTACGTGGTCCAATTTCAAATAATTTCTTCTGAATTAAAATGGAATGAAGAGGCCCTCAAGGCTGCCTTTTTACATGGTCTTTCATAAAAGATGAAAGATTAGTTAGCCTCTCGGGATCTTCCAGAGTCCTTCTCTGAAGTAAATTATCTGTGTATTAAGAATGACATACACCATAGAGAATGATTGGCTAGTAGAGGACAAGAGGATAATTTTTGGGATCGGTTGTTAATAGATGCACATTCCTCTTCTCTGGCAATGAGTAAAGAAGAACTTATGCAGGTTAGTAAATCCTGACTAACTATGGCTAAGTGAACCCATCGTTTCCAGAATAAGCTCTGCCTCTACTGTGCAGCTCCATACCACGTTCTCAAGAATTTTCCTCTTCTTGCCAGAAACGCGAGACCCTAACTAGTTCTGGGAGCATCCACTTGGGAGTAGTGATCAAGCTATCCCATATAATGGATAGTCTGTTATCGGTGTTCTTTTCCCCCAAGTCGAGGACAAAAGAGTTGAAAACCTTGGAGGATTCTTGAGCCCCTTGAACTTTTTTTTAGAATCATTGGCATGTACCCTGGGTATACCTGTCAATCCTCTACCCAGCAAGCTGACCCTATTGAGGGTGGACAGCAACGTCATTCTAGGAAATTCCATTTCTTTTATTACCCACCTGGTGTCCCTCTAAGTAGGATGCCTTCATAAAGAAATGTTAAAACTAGTTTTAGGCCTGCCTTGGCTTAAAAAACATATCCCTACGCTGAATTGTTCTAATTTACAAATCCTTGATTGGGACCTGGGCTGTTTTCATCAATGTCTATCTCATGTGCTTCCTGAACATATCTATCAAGCTTCTACTGGACCTGCTTTTAAGTCTCCTACTAATGATCAATTGAAAGTCCTCCTATATCACCAGCTGCTGGCACCATATCAGGATTTTTCTGATGTTTTTAATGAACAGGCTGCTGTCAAATTATCTCCTTGTCAGTCTTGGGACTGTGGCATTGATCTCATACCTTGGAAAATGCCACCTTATGGCCAAATTTACCCTCTTTTGGTCCCAGAAACAGTAGCCATGTCCGACTACATTAAAGAAAACATAGCCAAAGGATTTTCCACACCATTCTCTTCTCCTGCTGTGGTTGGATTCTTCTTTGTTGAGAAGAAGCATGGGGGACTCATACCCTTTATAGATT
Organism: Taudactylus pleione; assembly: GCA_031769625.1. Lineage (NCBI taxonomy): Eukaryota > Metazoa > Chordata > Amphibia > Anura > Myobatrachidae > Taudactylus > Taudactylus pleione. The sequence goes on from JAUIMM010000107.1 coordinate 3,014,896, forward strand.
ACTGTCGACTCAATCTAATTACTATCAAGAACCGATACCCACTGCCACTCATCTCGGTACTTTTCGACAAGGTTTGTGGAGCTCACTTTTTCACAAAATTGGATCTTCACGGGGCCTACAACTTAATCATCATCAAGGCAGTGATGAGTGGAAAACTGCATTCAATGCCTAAGATGGCCACTTAGAAACCCTAAGAATCGCTGAGTAGCTTTCAGGGAGTTAGGTTGGGGCCAGTCCAGGATGGCACTCAGTTTGTCTGGATCCATCTGTAGAGAATCTCCAGAGATGATGTGCCCCAGAAATGGCACAGAGGATTGCTTTAAGAGACATTTGGAAATGTTTCCATACATACAGTGGTCAAGAAGATGGGATAAAACCTCTCATACATGAAATTGGAACATTCTTAAGACTTAAAAATTTTTGCAGTGATCTTACTGGAGGCCTAATTCATCATGTCCTGTGTAAAGTGTTCTCAGCATAAAGTCACTCGCAATAAAGTTGTGGGCCCATTACGTCCTTTGCCTGTTCCAGTTGCTCCATGGACACACCTCTCTATGGATTTTATTTCAGAATTACCACTGTCCAAAGTACATAACACCATTTGGGTGGTTGTGGATCCTTTCTCAAAGATGACCCATTTTATTCCCCTAGTCAGTCTTCCTTCTGCTCCACAATTATCAAAGATATTCATCCAAGACATCTTCAGGCTATATGGTCTGCCCATGGAGATAGTATCTGATCTAGGGGTACAATTTGTAGCCAAGTTTTGGAGAGCTCTATGTGCATCCTGCGAAATTAAGTTAAAGTTCTCTTCCGCCTATCACCCACAAACCAATGGTCAAACAAAGAGGGTGAATCAAGAGCTGGAAACATTTATCAGACTTGTTGCATCCTCTTCACATGATGACTGGTTCGATCTTTAACCTTGGGCGGAGTTTTTGCATAACTATAGGTATCATTCTTCTGATTCCACTCCATTTTTTGCAATCTATGGTAGACACTCATGAGTGCCTGATTTTCAAGAATTATAATCCATGGAAGTTCCAGCCATAACTAACTAGGTAGGCTCATTTGCGGACTTATGGAAAATATTAATTGTTCCTTGAAGAAAGCCTCAACTAGGTACAAAAATTTGCTGATAAAACACAGTTTGTGTTTCCCCTTCTGAGAGTCAGAAAAAGGGTATGGATGTCATCTAAGAACATTCATTTAAAAGTGCCAAGCATGAAGTTCACCCCACGCTTCATTAGACCATACCGCATTCACAAGGTAATAAATCATGTGGTGTACTGTATTCATTTAGAACATCCACCCCAGCTGAAATCTCTGATACCTTCCATATCCCTCTGTTACTTACTTTGATTCTTAATCAATTTCAACATTCTTCATCTAAAATGCCTAAAGTGCAAACTCAACAAGGTATTTGATTTTCGACATCGATCTAATTGCCTTCAGTATCTTAGAATGGAGAGGATATGGACCTGAAGAATGAGCATGGATTAAGGCCTCTGATGCCCATGCTCCTTAACTTGTTTGAGCTTTTCACAAAAGATTTCCTGATAAGCTTTGTGGGTGTCCGGAGTCCACCCTGATAAGGGAGGTACTGTGAGGGTTCAGCCTAGGATCGACTGCTACTTACCGCAGTGCCAACTTCCCTTGACTTCTCATGCATTCAGACATCAGGTGCAGCAGCGAGATTTGTGCTGAGGAATATGCCTTAGGTGCACTTGGACATCCATGTGCTGCTCCATGACTTGGTTACTGAGGTTGCCATCATGGGCGCAGGTCTTCATTACCTTACTGGTCCTTCATACAATGGTAGCATGGTTGTTGTCAGCTAATGCTATCCTCCATTGGACTGCTACCTTGCGGTAAATTACTGTGCTCTGGACAACAGGAAGTTGCCTGTACAATGTTGTTTCTACTAGTGTTTGCTTGCTGTCACTTTGTTCCAGGTTCCCTTGCTATTCTGCTCTCGAGTCATTTCTAGTTACTCTTCTGTGCCAGCGGTGCATCTGGATGTCTTGCCCGTGTACTCTGTACATCCTCTGAGTACAACCATAGTGACACTTTCCTATGCCAGTGGTGTGTCTGGATTCCTTGCCCGCATACTCTGTACATCCTCCAAGTACAACTACAGTGTCACTCTCCTGTGCCAGCGGTGCATCTGATACCTTGCCAGTGTACTCAGTACAACATCCAAGTACAACTAAAATGTCACTCTCCTGTGCCAGCGGTACATCTGATACCTTGCCCGCATACTCAGTACAAATTCCGAGTACAACTACAGTGGCACTCTCCTGTGCCAGCATTGCATCTGATACCTTGCCCACACACTCAGTACAATATCCAAGTACAGAATCCTCGCTAGTGCTTCTTTCAGAATTACACTCTCCTGGGACTCATCGGTGATATCTCCATCCATTTACCACCTGTATTGGATGCCTGACCAAAGGGCTGTGACCTACTTGCTGGTTGCAGCTTAAACCCATATCCCACTTGGAGGGGTCACTAGTGAACACCTCCCAGTACCTTTGGTCAGGTCTCGCCAACATCCGATACTTGTGGATGAGGAGAAAATACATCCAGGCCCCTCGCCTCTGATTCCTGACAAACAACTGAATATCATTTTAACAAAAATACTTTTATTCACTTGTTTTTTCTTATCAGATTAAGAAACTAAAACATTGCTAATTAAATTAAACAACAATTAAAGTATTTGAAGACCAATTATATAATTTAAGGCTTAGTGTACACAGTAGAGTCCTATGCAATGATAAACCATCTCTGATGAAGCCTTCAAAGTTGTAAAATGCATACAGAATTGCACAAACTTATCTGTTTAAGCTCTGTCCAGCTCAAGAAAATCCACTAATGTGGTAAAAAACTCAAAACTTCATGAACTGGACCACAGAAGGTTGGAATTATACAGGGCTTCACTCATCAATTACCAGTAAGCATTTACATAACTGTCACAGCTCCATATAGATTGTGCTACATTTATTCAGCTAGGAAACACTGGGCTGTTACCTGTTACTATGTATGAAGTACTATGGTGTGCAGTCATATAAATTTCCTGCCAAATTTTGAATTTTCATTGGTATGTGTGCTCCTGATTAAATAAAAAAAGTCATGGATTTGTTTGTGGACAAAGGCCCTCATTCAGAGCCGTACGCTCTGAGCAGAGCGCATGCTCTGAATGAGGGCCGGGCTCCATTTTCATGGAGAGTCCTCCTGGACGCTCGTATAGCTGTGGGTCACCACCCACAGGCTATACGAGCGTGCTTTGTGATGGCCGCGATGGTCGAGACCATCGCGACCATCGAATTTGCGAGCCGGAGCCTGCGGTTGAGGTTTTCAACCGCAAACTCCGGAGTGATTTTGGCTCTATCAGAGCCAAAATCACTCCCACTGACATCACTAGTGATGTCAGTGGGCCGGCTTCTGACGGGAGGCGTTCCCGTGGGAACGCCCCCGTCAGGGAGGCACGCCCCCGGCACGCCCAGCAAAGGGGGCGTGCTGTCAATCAACATTGACAGCACGCCCCCTTTGATCGGACACAACGAGCGAAGGACTTTCCTTCGCTCGTCGCGTCTGGCGCATGCGCACGACGGAGCTCCCTCCGTCGTGCGCATGCTCAGTGCATAACATTGACCCACTTGCGAGCGGACAGCCGCTCGTGAGTGGGTCTGAATCAGGCCCAAAATCCAGTGGAGGGTGATGCAGCCAACTACACCCTACACTCACCTTTGTTCCAGTGCTCCTTTCCTGGCTACCACAATCTCCACACATGACCATTACACAGGGACACACACACTACTGACAAGGGTTCTCACACACACACACACACACACACACACACACAGGGCACACACACGCTGACACCACTCCACACATACAGACACCAGTAGAACCACTTATACACTGATACACACTGACAGGGGTCATGCTCATGCTTCTGGAAAAGACAGTGGGTCTCATTCAGACCCACTCGCAAGCGCTGAGCGCATGCAAGCAGGTTGATGTTGAGGCCTTGCACATGCACAGTGGCCACACTGTGCGTGTGCAAGCCCTGGAACGAGAGAGAAATTTTCTCGCTCCGGGGCTCTCTACAAAAGGGTCGGCTGTCGATGATGATCGACAACTTGCACCGTTTTGTAGGTGGGGTGGGGGGCTGGCTGGCCAAATGGGGGCATTCCAGAAGGAACCCCTGCCATTTGGGGTGGCCCCACTGACATCACTCGTTACGTCAGTGGTGAGCTTCCAGCTCAAAGCTCACTGGGGTTTGTGGCAGACGAGACCCTACCACAAGGGTCTCATTGCAAGCCCCGATGGTCACGATCTCAAGACCATCGCGACCATCAACCTGGCAGCTCACTAAAGCTGTGGATGGTCAACCACAGCTTAGCGAGCGGCCAGGAGGCTGGCTCATTAAAGACAAGCAGCCGTCCTCATTCAGAGCAAGCGCTTGCATTTTGCAAGCGGCTTTAAATGAGATCCAGAGGCAGAAGGATTTAGTCGAGGAAGCGGAAGAGAAAGACAGTGCTGCAGAAGGTATGTATTATTGACTATTTAAGCTAATTGGAAACTTAATTAGTCTTTAGGGAGGGTGTCCAAGAGGTCTTGAGGTGCCATGACAATTTTTTCTTAAAATAACGAATTACTGAAAAATTTGGTAAGAAGATGCTCAAAAGAAAATTTGAGCACATCATCAAAAAAATTTAAATTACACAATCTGTTGGAGAGGAAAAACCTTGCACCACTTCTTTTTTTAAATCAAATTTACACCTGTAATTGGATATGCCTGTATGAATATATTTGGGGTTATGGTGGAAGGACAGTTACTTGTATTCACCTTTTTGGAAATTGATTTTACACTTTGAGGGGTATATTTACTAAAGTGAGAGTTTTTAGAAGTGAGTTTTAAAAGTGATGTTGCCCATATCAACCAATCGGATTCTAGCTATTATCTTCTAGAATGTGCTAGTTAATTGTTAAGTAGAATCTGATTGATTGCTATGGGCAGCATCACTTTTAAAACTCACTTCTAAAAACTCTCACTTTAGTAAATTTACCCTTGAGAATTTATTTTGAAAACAGTACTTTAATTTATGCTAAATACAAAGGCTTTTAAGAGATCTATTTCTACAATATTTGCAGTGCTCAGGGATAACAAGCCTGGATACTACTGCCTTGATTTTATACTTTGATATTAGGAGCTGATTCAGAGTCGCTCGCTAGACGCGATCGCTCTCATGATGTTTATGCAAATTGTGTAGGCAGTGCAATCACACAGCAATGCATTAGCATGCCCATTATTTTTAGAACACGATCACATAGTGTATGCAGACACCCACCCACAACCACTTGTGCACATCATATTAGGAAGTGTATGCAACCATCGGTACGTAGGGTAACATTGGATGCGATCGCAGCACTTGAGGTTGACCATACCCTTCCGCTAGCACTACAAGCACTTTTCATTATGCACACCTCTAAAACGCCATTAAGATGCTTTGGTACGCCTGCGTTTGCACCTTCACTCCCCCGTTTCTAATGGCCAGCCCCTGTTACCACCTGCTAATGGCTTCTCCTGTCACTCACTCTGCTGGGCTGTCTATGTACAGCTAGCGTACACATTGTGAACATTCGCTAAGCATACACAATGCATACACACTGCATACCATTGGCAGCAGTGAGAGTTTGCATCTTAGCGAGCGGTTCTGAATGAGCTCCTTAGTTTATTTAGAACTCTTGTCATGACATACGGTACTATCAATAAATGAGACTGGGCCCATTTTTCCTACCTATTTTTCAATACCAGCCTATGCTATGAGGCCTAGGGCTAGTTATTATTTGAATAAGGGGGAACCCCCCACATAGTTCTTTTAACTTATCCCATTTTCAACTTTATATACATCAAAGATCCTATTGATCTATACAGTGCTTGAAATTTGCTGGTTATTGACATCTCAAATGGGTTTTGTGGTGAGAGAATGGCTTTGAAACTGATGTGCATCAATGGCAGATTTTAAATGACAATTAAAACCAATGCTTTGTAAATACTGGGCCTGATTCAGAGCCGGACGCTCTTTCAGAGCGCTCGCTCTGAATCAGTGCCCTCCCTCTCTTTTTTTAGAGCGGCCTCCTGGCCACTCGCATAGCTATGGGTGACCACCCACAGCTATAGCGAGTGGCCAAAAAGATGGTCTCGATGGTGAAGACCATCACGACCATCGGGCTTGTGACGAGACCCTTGTGGTAGGGTCTCATCTGGCCCAAGCCCTGGAGTGCTTTTGGCTCTATCAGAGCCAAAAGCACTCCCACTGACATCATTTGTGATGGACGGTAGGCGTGAGTGACAGCAATGCCCCAGGCACGCCCACCAAAGGGGACGTGCTGTCACTCAACATCGACAGCATGCCCCTTTTGTAGCGAGACCCATAGCGACGGCTTGCCCGTCGCTATGTGGGTCTCGCGCATGCGCACGATGGAGCCGGATCCCTCATGTGCATGTGCACTTGGCCAACATCGACCCGCTTGCGAGCACTCAGCGCTCGCGGGTCTGAATCAGGCCCTCTGTTACCTTAGAAACTAAACCACAGTCATTAAGGGATGTTTACTAATTTTACATCATAAAGTTTTATAGTTAGATTGCAATGGTCACTATTAATACTTTTCAGAATTTGCAAGAGTCACTTTTGAACAACATTTTTAAAAACTTGAACAATTTTAAGTCACTTTTCTTGTTTTAACCATTTATAAAATATTTCTCATTTGATTCCCTAACAATAAAATGAATCCAACCTGTAAACCACCCTGCAAAACAAGAGTACAGTTTCACTCATTACAAGAAATGTACAAAATAGAAAAGGTAAAAAATAATGAACTGTGATAAACCATACATAAACATGCATACAATGTGAACATACAGAAATATACTTACCCAAGGGTAGAATCCATTCCGGAATGATTAAAGGTCCTATTGAAAATAGGAAACGTCATGTTTGGTTCTCCTCTACAAACACATCATTAATGTACAGTATAGTAATTTAATAGGTTTTAAACAAGCAAAACAATCAAAATACATTTTTCTGTTTGCTAAAATTATTTGTTAAATAGTTAGTAAATAAATTCCACTTAAACTAAGAAATGTGACCCTTACAAATGTACCCTTTCCATCCCTATTTCTAAATGTAATAACCTTGCTTCATAAAATGGAGTTTCAATTTTTAACTACTCCACAAACCTACAGTAGGTACAATGGTGCTCCTACAATATACATAGCAAGCAATGTCCTTACTCCAATGCCTCCCATAGGCCTCTACAATCCTTTGACCCTTGGCGCTTGCCATTCACATAAAATGGACACTAATGTGTTTTGATGATCCAGTGAAAATCAAGGCTGTGATGTTATTCAAGATGATCTTGCACTCTTTTGTACATCATAAAGTATCATTAGGTTTAACAATGGCAGTATTTCTTTAAACAACTTTATCTACAGAATACTACTTTTGATATCCAACAACACAACAACAGAGTGCTCGATTCAGACCCATTCGCTAGATGCGTACGCTCGCACCCAGCGTATGCAAATTTAGCACACACCCAGCAAGGCAGGTGAACGCACGGCAAGGCATAAGTATGCCCACTATATCTTGGCCTACAATTGCTTTGTGTATGCAGATGCCCACCAGTCTGTCTTAAGATGCCCACTTGTACACGTCATCTCCAGAAAATGTATGCAACCATCGGTACATCGGGTACCATCGGAAGCAGAAGCAGCACTTGTGGTTGACTATACCCTACCGCAAGCACTGCGAGCACTTCAGTGTAAAATTCAGACAGGTGATGTGTACAATGATGCTGCCTGTTAACAATGCACACCTCTGAGATGGCGTTAAGACGCTCAGGCATGCCTGCGTTCACACCTCCACTCCCCTGTTTCTAGTGGCCAGCCCCTGTTACCACCCACAAACGGCTTCACCTATCACTCATTCAACCAGGCAATTTATGCTTGGTAAGCTTACACATCCCGATCGCTCGGCCTAGTTTGCACATGCACACTGCGATGCATACGCATGTGCACATTGCAAAACATCACCAGCTACGAGCGAGCGCTTGCTGGCGAACGGGTCTGAATCAGGCCCAGAGTCCTATGAAACATAAGCTGGCAATTACCAATTCACAGAGGTGAAAACAATCAGTACTTAGAAAAAAACACAATAAATACTATTTATATATTCCACTTCATAAAAGCTGTATAAAAGGACAAAGAATAAAATATCACAAATATAAAGCAATAAACACAAGTTCAATACATGATTACAAAGTTTAAAAAAAACCCATGAAATAAACAAATATGGTTTTCAATCAAAGTTCTGTCGCACCCCCATTCCTGATGTCGGAACATGCACCATGTATCACTATTGTGAGACTAACTATACATTTGTGGGAGAGGCACCACTGTTCATGTACCACTCCCTTCTTCCCTATGCTTTGGTCAATGCAAAATACTGGAAGTGAATATTTCCCACCTGCCTGCACAAGAAAAATATATTTTTTGCTTACCAGCGGTTATGGGGTTAAAGATGAGCATATGGTATCACAGTGATTCTATGGATGAGTTAATAATTGGTGGCCACATGTACAGTCTATTATTAACAACCTCATGAGCTAAAGACCATTTTAATTAAATCTGTTATACAATAGAATCTATAGACGCTATAAATAATGATACACACAAAAAGCATTAGAGGGGTACCCAGCCCCTTAGAGGTCCTTTACATTTTGCATATTTTCTTTATCATCTATAAACAAATAAAGTCACATTTTGAACCATTTACGGGATTTTCCTAGAGTTGTGGATATAGTAGTAACAATGTTCACAAATTACATATCTGCCAAATGGATCAAGAAACAACTGATTCAGATATTACAATGCATTATAATTACATTCTTCTGAGTATTAGTTACTAGAAATACCTGGATATTTTGTACCTCATTTCTACAGTACAATTCTTTTCATATTACAATGTATCCATTAGCTGTGCACATGGCAGCCACAAAAATAATTTGAAACTCTAATTCTTAAATATAAAAATTAAAACCAACCAATACCCACCCTAACTGTATTAATTTTAAATAACTATTTTTATTTTGAATTGCACAACTATTTTAATATTTTAATATTTAACTTTTTTTGTTATAACTGCATTCACCTCATTATTTTAAATAAAATAAAAAAAGACTATAATTTAAATACTTTTCTGGTTTCCATGTTAACTGCTATTGGATAACTGATCATTATTTTGTTTAAAGTAGATAATGCCATACAACAGTAGATTACCAATATTTACATACTTATTATATTCGTTTGATGGTGTCCTTTTTTATTATCCTTGATTTATCACCTTTGAATTTAAATTCCTCAACTTCTTTTCAAATATTGTTGATAGTTTAGAGGAATTAAAATTTTGTTCCAATAAATATCAGCTGTTGCAGAGCTCTGCAAAGAAAGGAATAAAAAGCACACACACACACACATATAAGAAATATGATTAATTGCATTTAGATACTGTCATTACCAAATAATTGCTAGCTAATATTTACATTCTAATAAAATAGTAATAACATTATTATTATTATTATTATTATTATAATTATTATTATTATTATTATTATTATTATTATTATTATTATTATTATTATTATTATTTCAGAAATTACCAGTATCATAGAGTTGTTGAGATCTTGTCTTCTTAATGAATCCAGAATTATTTTGTTCTCAATCTTCATAATCCTGCTTTATATCAGCATTCTACAGCAGCACACGTGCTCATCTGTATATTATTTATGATAAGTGATTCAATTAGCCAAATAGACAGACAGAGGTAGAGGTGTTTTTACATCACTCAGGCCTTAATGTTGTTGGTTTGCTTTTAAGTAATACAATAATGTCTAAACTAATCAAATTGGACCAACTTGTCATAAAGTCAGGATAATCATTAAGATATGTATAAATAATATATGTGAAAACAATCTACAGCAGAATTGTAAAAGCAATTTTATGTAATATGTATAACAACATAATGAAAATTTACTGTGTTTAACCCTTACTAAAAAATAACACAACAGGTTGGTTTCCAGCAGTGTCAGAGTATGGTGACACTGAGCCCTGTGCAGGCCCTTCCTCCTGAAGATGTGATGCCTTGATGTCATGCTGGAGTGGTGGGGCCACCATCACCAGGAAGTAGGACACTTCTCGGAGCATCCACAGAATGCTCTGGGCAGCTGTACAAACCACAAGATGTGTGCCAGGAGCATCCACAAATTATCTGCATCAACTTTTCGGCAGCAATACTGGCTGTGTCCCCTGCAAATCAAATGCATGGGCCATGAGGTAGGGATGGTGCCACCCCCAGGACCCTATGCCCTGTGTGACAGCACTGATTGCACACTCCTAGATTGTTATCTAATATATTTGTATTGCTTGTCGTTTTTACAAATATTGTGCATGTGAATTTTTTTTTATTACATTGCTCAGTTTATCTAGAAATGTGCTTCTATGTCAGAATATGTGATAACTGATAGCCTATAACTTCTGAGCTTATCTCAGTGTCAGAACTGATAAGACAAACATTGCCATACTGTGCATAAAACTGAACTAAAGCAACAAATTAAAACTGGGGAAGATGGGCCAGTATAAGTAAACTATTGGATCCGCATCAACCACAACTATTTTGACTCTGGTGACACATTACTAGACTATAATGATTGCCAACCTCTACCAGTATTTCCATGTGAACCCCACATCAATTTCTAACATTGAGAACCCAGAGTTTTCAATCCATAACATGCTACTCAGTCAATAATACATTTTTGTTCTTTTGATCCTACTTTTGTTCTTAATTTTTTTAAAAACTGTGTCAAATTGTAAGTACTATAAAGATGTCAATGATACAATAATTAAACAAAGAGAATTACGACCAATAATAAAACAGAATTAGATACAATGTGCCAGAAAAATGGAAAACTACTTGAAGCCTTACCAGCCCCGGGCTTTCTAAAACCTGTTCTGGTTCTAAAAATACAGGGGAGAAAATGCGTAGGGGTCCCCTGTATATTAAGAACCAGCACAGGGCTTTGCAGAGACGGTCCTGGTTATAGAAAAACAGGTGAAAAAACTAGTAAGGGTCCCCTGTTAATTCCATAACCAGTACCGGACTCTTTCTGGCGGGTGGGTAATGCCCCAGCCAGGAAAAACCTTTCAACGGTTTCCCCGGCCAAAGCATTACCCCTGACCGCTAGTCACCCCAGGATCCCTGGGGAGTTGGGGACCCCCCAATAAAGGGGTCCCCCTCTCCAGGGCACCCGAGGCCTAGACTGATAGCCCAGGGATATCCCAGGCACCAAAGGGCGGTGGGTGCCGGGTTCATAGTGTTAGTGTTTAGTGTAAATTAAAGGGTTAAATATTCTCTTTATTTGTAGAACTACACATACAAGCAAGCCTCCCCTGCATGCTGGTATTTGTAGAACCACAAATACCAGCATGTGGGGCATTACAGGCCTGCTGGCATTTGTAGTTCCACAACTAAAGAAATACCTAAAAAATAAAAAACACACACCGTGATAGTAAAACTTTAATAAAATATACCTGCACACTCACACTCACACATACTCACCTTGTATCTGAAGTAATCTATATTGGTACCTATGAAAAAACTTCATACTCACCTCTGCCTTTACTCCACGTAAATGACCTGGGCACACATGTGCCCAGTCATTGAAGGAGCCGCCAGCCAATTAGCGGACATTTCCGTAGGAGCAGCTTGCTGATTGGCTGAATGCGGTCAGCCTGTCTTCCCCATAGACTTCAATGGGTTGAATTCTCCATTGAAGTCTATGATGGGAACCGCTACATTGTAACCACAAGGTTAATTGAGATTAATCTTGTGGTTACATCATTGACACAATGTCACGACAATAGTATTCATTATAAATAGTCTGGAAGAGGAGCAATCTTTCTCTTTTCCAGTTTTGGAACCAGGCTGGGCTCAGTATCACCTTTTAAAATACATTTTGCTGTGCTCTACTCCCACTGTAATTTCATTAGTTCTCCCTTTACTGCCCCCATTTACATATCCATCCTAGTCTCCCTGTGTCCTTCCACCCATGCCTTTAGTAAGCAGGCTTTTCTCCCCTGCCCCCAACACCGGCGTCTCCTCCTCACCATGCCCCATGCCCGCCATTATGCCCCCTCCCTCCATGCCAGTCAATGAGGTGGCCAGACCCCTTACCTCTGCAGCCGTGGCTTTCTGCGAGCGTGATACGCAGCTAACAGCAGGATGTTGTGCTGTGCTTGCCTCCTCCCCCTGCATGCACACTGGGAACTCAGGTGCTGGTGCTGTCACCCCCTTCACTGATGCCAGCTTATGGTGGGCTCCACAAATCACCCAGACACACCCCACCAAGCTGCACAGCTCCCCCATCCCAGCTCCCCCGTGCTCTACCCCACAGTCTGTCCCCACCAATGAAATCCCAGTGGCCATTTTAGCTGGACAGCAGCAGATAGTGCCTCTGCTTTTCACCCACCATCCCCTACGACATTAAGCACTGGGGGGCCCCCAGTGCCATCACTCCACCATAGTTATTTGGCCCCAGGGTGCCAGGTCTTTTGGTCCCTCATGACTTAGCATGCTGCCAGGGTTTCAATACCCAGCCCCCCACTTTGGCCAGTCCCACCACCCCCCTCCAGCTCAAGCAAGGGCTGACAATGCAGTCAATGCAATGACGGTGCAGCATCAACCTCCCCCCTTAACTTTGCTGCCCCCCTGCAATACATCATGTCTGCAGGTTTTTTGCCCTGCTTGTACCCATTTCACAATTAGTCCTGGTTTTACCAGCATTTACAGCCGCCACTGCGTGGCAGCACTGTTACACAATCACCCCCCCTGCCCCGGGCCCGCTACCACCATTTCACCTATACTGATCAGCTGAAGGAGGTCACACCCAATGCTTCCACCTCACATGTTATTATTTCAAGTTCTCAGGTTGCCGTCTCAGAGTCTCCCAAGGTTCCACAGGAAGTGTCTTTGGCTGTCCAGGTTGTTTAGAATGCAAGGTGATTCAAGTCATGGTGGGCACACCGCGCACCGAGGGACAAGCATTAGCAGGCAGTCGGTCATGGCTGGGCCTTCCTCTGCCAGATCTGGTGAGCATATTTTCTCCTTTTGCGCAGCGTTTCCCCTTTTTTTTGCAGATTATAGTGATTCTTCCAGATACACAGATATGCCCAGTAAGTTCATGAGGTGTTTAGTGCAAAAGATTAAGGGTAAGCATAAGAGCCCAAAGAGATCTAGTACTGTATTAGCAGCTAGGGTCCTGGTTGCAGCAGGGGATGTGGTCCATTGTGCGAACGCAACTATACTTAGTGGATTTGAGGTTGAAATTGGCAGATGGTGTAGTGGCTAGCATTCCTGCCTCTCAGTGCAGAGGTTGTGGGTTCATTTCCCACCTTGGTCCTAACTGTGTGGAGTTTGTATGTACTCCCATGTACTGTGGTTTCAGGGAAAAAAGCAGATTAGGAAAGGAAGTTTGTAGGCATGTTTGCCACTACAGCAGATGCTGAAATGCTTAAGCCAGGCGAGGGCTTTTTGAGCATTTGGGGACAGTGCCCGTAGTTCTTACCTGATTTGCTTAACTGGCAGGTATGTATTCATGGTAAGTTTTCCTGGGAAACCGGCTGGGGACTCCATAGATGTGCTGAAGTACATGCAGTATTCAGGAGGGCACAGGGGGGTCAGGCAGTGTTTCACTTCATCTTCAAGGACATAGAGTTTTAGGGCCAGAGGTGGTGTTCCATGAAAGCCTGGATGCAGCCCTGTCAAGCCCGTCCTGGTACCTCAAGTTCCAGTACTACGGGGAGTTGGGCGTCAGTACAGGAGTATCTGCAGGCTGTGTGGTAATGGCCATCGGCCAGGAATGCGGCCATTTGGGGGTGAAGGAGCGGGTCTAGGGGATAACAAATTGAGCAGCAAGGGGGATTGAATCAGGTGCCCCCGCCTCTTAAGGCAAGCGAGCCGCGAGAGTGGTGTGCTGGTGAGTGTATTGTACAGAGAATATTAGGAAGCATAAACTGGATTCAATCCTATTAGGTGTGAGTAGGGTCTTCTGAGTTGCTCTCTAACTGAACTCATTTTGCATGATGGTCTCTGCAGTCCTTGGAGTATATTTACTAAATAAGGGTTTACAGAAGTGGAGGTGTTGCCCATAGCAACCAATCAGATTCAACTTATCATTTATGTAGTACCTTTTAGAAGATAATAGCCAGAAACTAATTGGTTGGTAGTGGCAACACCTCCACTTCTATAAACCTGCACTTTCGTAAATATACCCCCTAGAGCGAGGTTCAGTGCACTGTAGTGATAAGCTCCTAAGCCTATGCCAAACTGCAACTCCTGGCAGCATGCAGATAATCTGTCAGGATGCAGGCTGGGCTTCAGCCATTATTCATCTCTGCACAGTCATTTTTTGGCTTAGGTGTTCAGTCGCTGGGAAAGGATGTGAGTGGTAGCTGAGTATTCTCCACAGGGTCTGCTAGGGCTTCTGTGCATGCATCTTTTTCCCATGGTGGCGGGCATGGGTGCAGCCATGTTGGTCAATTTCACCTGACTAGTCTCTCCCAATGGTAGTCCTGTTGTTAATCAGCTGATTCTCTGATCCAATGACCAACTGCCTAGGGGTATTTAGGTCTGACTCCAGGAACAGGAAATTGCCTGATCAACTTCATCTCTTCAGTTACTGCAAGTCTTCAGTGTTCCAGACTACTCCTTACTCCAGGCTCTCCATTGTCTTCAACTTCCAGTGTTTTCCAGTGATTCTTTCTACAGTGTGCAGTTAAGCTGGTTATCAGTTTTCTGCATTTCCCTGTTCATGCTGATTTCCCTAAATTATAAGTATTTGTTATCATGCTAATTTCTCTGAGTACATGTCTAGCTCTCACATACTGTAGTTCCAGGGCAAATTCTAGTATTTCCAGTATCCCTCCATTTCTAGTGTTTCCCAGTGCCATCAAATTTCTATTAAGTCCCCAGTTTGTCTCATTCTTATTAATCTCTAGTGTTTCCACAACATTTAGTAAACCTCTAGTTTATCTTCGATCTCATCTGTTGATTTGTGTAAGGAACATCAGTCACTTCCAGTTGTATTGTCTATTCCTGCTCCTGAGCATAATTCTACTTCCCAGGATTCATTGAACATTCCTACATACATTCTTTTTGATGGAGACATGACTCAATATTATGCACTACTTGAACAGTATATGGCCTTAATGGGAGCTAATCCTTCATGTGGTATTACAACCTCTAACTTTGTTAAATTCCTTCTTCTGAACTTCCTAGGAAAGGTGTTACAGTGGGCTAATCCACTCATAGAGTCCAGAGACCCTATACATTTTTAATCTGAGGGCTTTCAGTGAGGCTTTCTATAAAAAATGTTCTCCCACATGTCCGCCTTCTGTTACCTCCTCTGACAAAACTTCTAGTGCAAGTTTACCACCCTCAGATATTAAAATCAGGTACACTGATTTACTCCCTTCTCCAGATTTTATGATACAGGATCAATCAGTCCAAAGAAGAAGTCTCAAAGGAATATTAAGAACCAACATTCTAATACTATCAGTGTGGGTTATGCTTCCCACTGTTCATCTCCAGAGTCCTCTATGATATCTAGTCATACCAATTCTTCCATTAGATATGAACTTGGAGTCAAAATTTGATACTACACAAGACAATGTCCTGTTTTCTGAGGATCTTCCATTGTCTGTGCCTAGTCTTCCAAGCCATGTATTTCCTCAGGAGTTACATTTGAGAACTATGACTGTGCAGTAGAAAAATCAATCCTTCACCACAAGATATCAATTAAGGATTGGTAGATCTACAGTTCCTCATACCAAGTCTTAATTTTTTCTCCTGGTATCTTTTGCTTTGATGCTTTGAGTTTTTCTAGCCTCTAAAGTTTCGAGTTTTTGATTTTGTTTTGGTGCACTTCCTAGGTGTCCATGGTCCACCCTGAAAGGGGGGTACTGTCAGTATGCAGCCTGGGATCGGCCACTACTTACATCCATGCTGGCATCCTTGGGCTTAGGTGTTCAGTCAAGAGGTGAGTGAAAGCTCAGTATTCTCCCCAGGGTCTGCTAGGGCTTCCGTGCATGCATCCAGGTTCTCGTGGTGGCAGGCATGGGAACAGTCATGTTGGTCCATATCACCTGACTAGTCTTTCCCAATGGTAGCCCTGCGCTCAATCAGCTGATCCTCTGATCCAATGACCAACTGCCTAGAGGTATTTAGGTCTGACTCTAGCAACAGGACATGGCCTGATCAACTTCATCTCTTCAATTACTGCAAGTCATCAGTATTCCAGAGATAGAGAGTACTACTCTATACTCCAGGCTCCCCATTGTTTTCAACTTCCAGTGTTTTAAGCTGCGTGCACACCTATAGATATATCTGTCCAATACGTCTGGTGGGATGGAAAATCTGGTAATGTATGGCAAATAACAATAGAAATTTGTTACCAAACACTGGAAAATGAACCAGATTTTCCTTCCCAACAGACAGAGTGAACAGATATATCTGCAATGAAAGACAAAAGATATCCCTTGAAAATTCTGGTGGCTGTGCTGAATGATATCTGTCATGTACATGACAGATTTTGGCAAACGGCGAACGATGAACGATATCGCATGACATCATTCAGGGAGTGGATTTTTTTCTCTGCAGCTTTCTGTAGCTGCTGCTAATATCTTTCATCATTCGTCGTTTACCGCATATAAACTGCACGATATTGCTAATATCATTCAGCTATATGCGATAATTGACCAACATGATGGAGAGATGATAGATTCGATTGATCGGCCATGGGAGTGCGCATCTGTCTTCGTTCAGGGCCTATCCATTAGCAGATGTAATGAACGATTTAATGATATATCATTCAATCATTCATTTTATCTGCTAATGGATAGGCCCCTTTACAGTTATTCTCTCTCCAGTGTGCAGTTAAGATGATTATCAGTATTCTGAGTTTTTCTTTTCATGAATTATAAGTATTTGTTTTCATGCTAATTTCGCTGAATACATGTTCAGCTTTCACATTTCCAGTATCCCTCCGTTTCCACAGTTTGTCTCATTGCTAGTAATCTCTAGTGTTACCACAGAGATCTTAGTTGCATATATTTGCAAAAATATGGCAAAGCCTCCAGGCCACGTCATGGCTTCTCTGATACTGAAGGTCTTTTCTTAGCATTTAATTATACCTTTCACCTATGTATCACCTATTAACACAAAGTATGTGTTAATAAGAATAAAGCAAAAACTAACACTTTAGTCTTTCACTGGTGTGCTTCCCTGGAGTGGCTGGCTTTTGCCTGCTGTTTTGGGGGGTTCTGCACCCCAGACTCTGACCAAGTGTTAGGGACTTCTAGTATCAGAGAAGCCGTGACATGTCCTGGAGGCTTAGCCATATTTTTGCAAATATATGCAACTGAGATATCTGAATTATCTACCATCATGTAGTTTTTCAAAGCCCCTGCACTGCAAAGAGGTAATGTGACACTGCAAAGAGGTAATGTGAGGTCTTACACACTACACTTCCTCTTCCTCTGTGAATTGCTGGGCCATGCAGCCTATTGCTATAAAGTCCAAATCCTGACCATCCATGGCCGCCACCTTTTAAATGTTTTGGTGGTGGCAAGATGCCCCATTGTCCCCCCTGTTCCGAAGCCTATGCCCACACTAGCAGTGCTCCTTACACTTTATGCCCACAGTAGTACTGCCCCATACACATTTTGCCTACAGAAATAATAAACTTACCCTGGTGTGCCCCCCTGGAGACTCACACAGCAGGCAGTGTTGCTGGCGCTGTGGTCCAGCAACGCACTATGTTACAGTGAAGAAACTTAAAAAACACCTACATCTCCCAGAAGCCCTATAAGTGTCTTCACTGTAGTGTGGTATGGTGCTGGACACCAGCACCAGTAAATCTGCCTGATGTGTGAGTCTCTGGGCCAGGCATGAGAGTTTCAAATTTGCCTGTCACTGGCTGTGGCCGGGTAAGGGCACTCCCCTCTATATGGCACCCTACTCAGCCGTGTAACTAGCATATAGGCAAAACTGGCCCTGCTTCCTATTACTTTAGTTTACTGCTTTGTGCACATCCTCTTGCATTATATCAAAAATAATTTTCAGTTGTAAAAGGGAAATGGATGTATTTTAAAAATTCCTTTTGGATACAACTCCACTAAAATTCTCTTTCTTTTAAAAACTGATTAGAAATCTAATGTATAGCACTTTCCAGCCTGGATGGTATGGAATGCAGTACATTTTATTGAAGTCTTGGCCTATGAATACATAGAGGGTGGGATTAATGCAACTGTTGAATTAAGCCATAGAGACAGAACTATTTTTTACTGTATATTCTTTAAACCAAGATTTGAAAGGCAGCAGTATTAGTGGCCAAATGTAATACAGATAAAGAAACACATCACTACTGCAGTGATAATCCTGTACAGCTGCTGAGAGTTATTCTGTCTTTTAACTTTTATAAGTTTGAAAAACATAAAATGATAGTGAAAGAGATCACAAACATGGTAACAAACCTGGTGATTTTCATATTTTTTGGTGAGAGAAATACTTATAAAAGTTGAATTTAGCCATACTCTCTGAAATCTCATAATACACATGGGGTATGCCAGTGGGTAAGGTTTGGCTTTAGGGAGTGATGGCAAGTAAGAGGTATGCCAGATGGGCGAGGCATGGAGTAACAAACTGATGGTTAGTGAAGGTTTTGCCAGTGGGTGAGGTACGGAATCGGAGAGTGATTTTGAGTGAGGGGTATGCCAGTTGGTGAGGTATGGAGTCAGGGACTGATGGTTGGTGAGGGTTTTACCAGTGGGTGAGGTATGGAGTCAGGGAGTGATGGTGAGTGGTATGCCAGATGGGTGAGTTTGGGGATGGGAGTGATGGTGAGTGAGGGTTATGCCAATGGGTGAGATGCTCTATGGAAGCAGGGAGTGATGGTGAGTGAGGGTTATGCCAATGGGTGTGTTACTGTATGGAAGCAGGTAGTGATGGTGAGTGAGGGGTGTGCCAATGGGTAAGATATGAAGTTGGGTAGTGATGGTGAGTGAGGGGCATGCCAGATGGGAGAGGTATGGACATGGGGAGTGATGGTTTGTGAAGTTTATGAAAGTAGGTGAGGTGTAAAATAGGGGACTGATGGTGAGTGAAGGGTATTTCAAAGTCTGAGTGATGGTATATGTGAGTAGAAGTGGGTAAGAGGTACTTTATACAGCTTTGCTGGATGGGTGAGATATCAGAGAATGGGTGGAGTATTTGGAGAGAAGTATGTCTGGTGGATGGGTGGAGAACAGTACAAGTAGTAATACCTATACCTGAGCATTCACTGACAGAATCTGTGTCTCTGATGTTCACTCATTGTAACAGGGAAGACATTGTGTACATTACAGAACTATAGGAAGCAGCTGTATCATGCACCCTGCAACAGAACAGATACATTCCCCAAATTACTAAAAGAGTCATAGATAAGGTGTGTAGTACTTGTCTCACCACCAGAGGTGACCTCAAAAATGGGGGGAGGGGAAGGTGCTGGTGTTCTTTGTTGCCCACATTGATATCTGGCTACTTCTTTGAAATGAGCTACAAAAATTTGTCTACATCAGATTTAATATATATGTAGATATTTTAATACATTGCTCAAGTACAGTATATTAACAATTGAAACATGACAATTATATGTCTGTATACAGTATATTGTACTTCATGTTAACTGGTGAATCCTGACAATTATAATCAAACTGACAAGTAAAGTCTGACCTTTGTACAAATATATATGGAAAATATTAGATCATATTAATTAATGAAACATTGATAATTATAATCATGCTAATAAGAAAAGTGTAACAATTATAAGTTTATATATAGTTGAACTTAAATCATGTAAACTAATGAACCCAAACAATTACAGTATATGATTCAGCATTAAGGCATCTCATTTGTTTTCTCTCTTTGGGTTAGATACGAGATGCTGGAAGTCAGGATCCTGGCGGTCAGAATCCTGACACTGCAACATGACAGGGGCAGGATACCTTCAGCTGTTGGTCAGTATCCTAACCCTCCCTTTCTCCCTACACCTAACCCTAACCCTCATTCCATGATGCCTAAATCTAACCCTCCCCGCCAGTGCCTAAACCAAACCTGCCCCAGCATACTAAACCAAACCCCCCCACAACTTAGTACCTAACCCTAATGCAGGGGCGTATCTACCCATTCGCCAGGATGGCACTCGCCAGGGGCGCCATCCAAAGGGGGGTCACCATCTGGCAGTGCCACCAGCAGCCAAGGGGTGGACAAGTCCCACGGCCCCACAAGTGTAGGGCAGACCTCAGTGAGAGTGGTCTGCCTTACACAGTTTACAAACAGACAGCTGCCAGCGGCAGCTGTGTGTTTGCAATATGAGGAATATGGTGTACATGTGCGCTCCTGCTGGGTGTGTGTGATGGGATGGTGTGGGGAAGAGGGAGGGGGGGTGGGGAGAGATGTGTGGTTATGTGCCTAAGTGCAAGCTGTGTTAGTGTGTGTGAGTAAAAATGAGGCAGACAGTGAGTGTGGAATCCTACCTGTTTTATTGGGCAAGACACAATGCTTCTCTAGGCAGTTCCGTTGCTGGGTGTGGGGATGAGCAGATGGCTCTGTGCGATCTTCTGTTGGGGAGTGGGTGGACCCTTTCAGGAGGCTCCTTTTCCGTGCAGTCCTAACTCCTGCATGTTCCCCTGCTGAACCTATGTTCTACAGTCTTCCGGAACCGGGATGCATGGGGTGTTGCTATAGTCCAGTACTGTATGCAGTTGGCGGCGTTCTGCACTGTCTCTGGGATCTGTTAACCTACCGAAAGGTGGAGAGATGTCTGTGGTGTTGTGCAGCATTAGCGGTGATCGCAGGTGCTGGCCAGGTGGTGCGTGACACCTCCGTGAGCCCGCGGGGTGTCTGGAAGACGAACGCCTGTTGAGGTTCTGCTGTGAACAGTGGAGTGATGAGGAGAGCCGTGGTGTGGTGCTGCCCCATGGTCCCGTGGGGTCAGTTTATTGTGCTGTAAGTGCTGCCAGGGCAGGCAGGGGGGACCCAGGGTCTGCCAGGTGCTGCAGTGCTGGATCCTCTGCAGCCTGGATACGGTGTAGCAACAGATAGTCAATCAGTGTATTTGTAGTGTTGGTGAGTGAGAGGTGCTAGTTCTTCAATGCGTTTCAGCCACTTTGCCTTTATCAAGGAGTTAAGTGTGTGTTTGTAATAGCGGCCAGCCAATGAGAGTCAGGTAGACTCTCATTTTCTGCTGCATCGTCCGCAGAGGGAGCTGGCTGGAGCTCACTAATGAGCTAGTCTTCCAGCTCCAAACCACAGCATTTCTTGGGAGAGACATCATGACGTCTCTCCCATGCAGGAGAAGAGTGGGCTGGGACTCAGAGAGGACAGTGGCGATCGCGTCAAGAGCGGGGATCAGGTAAGTTGTATTTTTTTCTGTGTGTGTGTGTAAGCCTGGCACTGCGGGGGGGGGAGAGGTGGCAATAAAATAGTGGGTGACCACCACTGGGGGCACTTTATGGGTTGGTGCCTGAGGCCGGGGGCACTGTACAGGGGTGGCCACTATGGAGGGAAATTTAGGGGGGGTGCCAGTGACTGGGGCACTGTACAGGGTTGGCCACTACTGGGAGCAATTTAGGGGGGGTAGCCTCTACTGGGGGCACTGTAAAAGGGTGGCCACTACCAGGGGCAATTTAGGGGGGGTGGCCACTACTGGGGGCACTGTATAGGGGGGACTACTACAGGAGGAAATGCAACATTGGGGGAACTGCTATTGGGGCCACTGTATATGGGGGACTACTATTGGGGGCACTATATAGGGGGGACTACTACTGGGAGCAATGCAGCATGGTGGGGGGTTACTACTGAGGGCACTGCATAGGAGAGTGTAGGGGGGCATCAGTCCATTACATTGACAGGGGTGCATGGATCCCTAGATACACCCCTGCCCTAACGCTCCCCCTAGTGCATAACTCTAACCCCTAATCCTAACCCTCCCCCTAATCCCAGTACTTACTTTCAGGATGCCAGCAGTCAGGTTGCTGGCACTGGGATTCTGACAGGTGTCAAGATTCCTGAACCGGCATGCTGACTGTTGGAATTGTGACAGGATCACCTCTCTTTATAGTTTCAACTGGAGTTTTCACCTTCCGACAACTTTAATTTACAGTCTTGCACTATATCCTAAATACTTTGCTTTACTTATATATTTTTGTTTTATTTACCCTTCTGTATAATATAATAAGATATCTTTGGGGAATTTTTTCCACGTTAATTTGTACTTGTGAATGTGGAACATAACAGTGAGATAGATGTATTTTAAACATTTCTATTTGATACAACTACATTAAAATTCTCTCTTTCTTTTGAAGACTGATTAGTTATCTCATTTAGAGCACGTTCCAGCCTGGATGGTATTGAAAGCATTAAACTGTCTTTAAAGTCTTGGCCTATAAAAACATAGAGGATGGGATTAATGCAACTGTTGAAGTAAGCCAGGCTGACACAAATTACATATACTGTATAATCTCTCTCCCAAGATTTCAAATGCATTGGTATTAGTGGCCAAGTGTAATAAGGAAAACAAAAGATAAAGAAACGTATCACAACTGCAGTGATAATCCTGTATGGTCTCTGAGACTTATTCAGTCTATTAACATTTAGAAGTTTGAAAAATATTAGACAATAAGACACTAGAATGATAGTGAAAGGGATCTAAAACATAGTAACACACCTGGTGATTTTCATATTGTTCATGCGAGAGGAATACATAGAAAACTTTAATTTTCCCTTACACTCTGAAATATCCAAGTCTACACTGTTAAAAGTCACATGAGGAACACATAAGATCAGACTTAAACCCCAAATTATTACTGAAAATGCTGTGGGCACATTTTGACGTTCTATGTACCTTAGACAAAAATGGCCACACTATCAATATACAGAGATCAATACTCATGGCAGTTAAAAAATGTACACTAGTACACATGGTTATATACAGTATATCAGTAGTGACTTGACATAATTTGTAGTCAACATCTCCTTCTAAATGCAAAGCCCAGGCAACAATTTTTAAAGGCAGAATTACACAGCATATGAAAGCAGGTATGGCCAGATTGAGAAACCACACAGCACTGACTTTCTTCATCTTGAATCCAGCAATCCAGAAAACTAAGCCATTCCCAGGAATTCCCAAGATAAATGTGATACTGTAGAAAATGATTGAAAATATCTGATTGAATATAAACAATTTGCTTTCTTCAGTGTTAGGTTTATCTTCAGTCTGATTACATCTTGTCAAATAGTCTGAAAGATTTTTGTTCGAGATGATTTTTGTCCTGAAACCAGATTGGGGCACAAAAAGTGGTATAATTATTTACTCAGTATTTTATGAGTTTAAATTAAAGTAAAAAAGTACCATGTTGGAAAATAATTCAGAAATGCTTTCTTTCCATTACTTACATGAAGAGATGTGAGGTTTGGTTTTCGTAAAAATCGAACACACTTGAACTTTTGGGTTCCGAGTCGAATTGAGTATCGGCTCGGAACTCTTTTGATCCAAATTAACACTTTTGAAACAAGTCCCACTTTGGGTCTGCTGAAACTTCAAAACTCTAGGTCAATAATCTGGGGTTTTGGATTGCATGTAAACAGGACCAAATTAAAAAATTAGCTGTTTATAACAATTTTATAGAAATCCAAAACCAAAACAGAAAAAGAACCAAAAGAATTGAGAGTGGTTTTGGCAAAACCATAACATTTTATGGTGGTTTTGCCAAAACCAAAACAGGGGAGTCTGTGCACATCTCTACTTACATGTTGCATAATATTTTACCCAACACTTTAACCTTAGTTTTAATTTCAAGTGAAATATTTATTTGTTCCAGAAACACATCATACCTATCATGTATTTAAAAGCAACATTCATATATGTAGTATATTTATTAGCAATTGTACAAATTGCAATGAAAAATAAAAATATGAATAAAAATAACATTAATCATTATTGGCCATAATGAAAGCAAACCTAGTCATTTCAGCATCATCCTAATTTGCCAAAAGAGAGTCATTTACCTACTTTAAGAATATACTGGCATTTGGCATTTCAAACAAAAAATTTGCCAACAAATAAAAATACAGTATGTAGCTTTTAATAATTTGTGTTTAAAGCAGAAACGTCTGCTGACCTCCACATTTTTGTTTTGGATCTGGATTAATCTTTGTGTTTTTGATTTGGTTTTGCAAAACCACCCTCAAGTGTTTTGGTTTTCGTTTTGGATCTGTGTTGTTTCTTTTACAAATTAATAAAAAGTTTTTAAAAACAGCTAAAAACATGTTATTTTTGCAATCCAAAACCCAAATTCCGACCCAGGGAAGATCAGAATTGTTACTTGTATTTTTTCAAATCTCTTCAGGAGATCAGAACCGCGTCTCGTATCTGTTAAGAATCATGACATTTGGGTGAATTCGGTTTTCTGGAGAACTGCACATTTCTAGTTTAATACAGGGTTTACCCTAAAAGAGACATTTCATATTCCAACATATAATGACATAATCTTAAAAAAATATAAAATATAGGATACAGTTATCCTGGAGAAGATAGTTGATAAAAATATACATATATACAGTATGGGGTGATAATAAGTTGGTGCTATTAGTAGACACCAAACTATAATAGGGTGCAAAAAGAATGGTGGAAAAAGAAAGAAGAAAACTACAGTATATAGAGAGATTGACAAGAAATCAAAGAGATTAAAAAGAATGGCACCACAGCATAATAATAACAATTTGCATTGTGAAATTCTAAGGATAAATAGTAGCACATTACTACAATTCATAAAAAATGTATATATAAGACAGTAGCTATTATCTCAATACCCAACCAGTACTGTAAATGTCTGATAAAAGATAAGTAGCCGCCTCATGGGAGGGTACAATAGAGCCAGGCAGCACCTGTTGGGTGTTTATTACTGAATGCTGAGTTAGAATGGAGCCCATGTAATGAACAGAAGCAGTGAGGTAATTGCTATGTTGGACACATATATACACATGTATGTAACATGTCTGTAACATGTATGACACAGTATTAGAGGCTTAAGTTTAGGGAAACTGCATACTGTATATGGTTTTTTTTTACAATATATTTACCATATAAATGGCAGTATTCACAATACATACTATTGACGCCTCCTATAATATTAGGACAAATAAACAACTTAAATGTGTAGCTATTTAGATCCTAGTGAAATATGAGTTTGATTTTTTTTAATAAGACTGTTTTTATTGTTGTTGGTTTTTGGTCATTATATGCGGAAGTCTGAGCATGTATTCCTCCTCTGAGGGTAAACAGCCCAGCAAAGTGTGTGTAGAGGTATCTGATAATAATTCCCATGTGTGGCATGAATGCAATGTGTACAGCACCTGTATTGCTAAACTTAATGCATTATTCATTGATGCATGAATTGCTGGATTGGAGAAATTAGGAGTCCATATGTTTGTATTTAGGTGGAGTCTGACATTATATGTACGTGTTCAAGTCTTTACATAGGGCAGCCAGATGGAGCAAAGATTGTGGTGTTTTATATGTATATTTAATTTTTCATTCTTTAATTGTTTTCTTGTTTCATATCTTCAGAATATTGGCAGTGGTTTGAGTTTGTATAGTACAGGGAAGAGCAGGGTGTATACACTAGGCTCAAGTCTATTAGTAGCAAATAAGGTTCTGTGAGCCATTCTCATGATGAACTCACATTGCATGGTGGTCTTTATAGTCCTAGAGCATGGTTCTGTACTCTGTAGTGATAAGCTCATAAACCTATGCCAAACTACAACTCCTAACTATCCTCTTCCTCTCCCATTGCTGGTCGGATAAATTGTCTGTAGAGGGATAAGCATAGTACCGCTGTTAGTGTTTTGTCTGTGAGTGAGGATACTGGGAGAGAGCAGTGATGTCCACATACAGAGGTAAAATCAACAAAACCAAAGACCGCTCAGGCTTACTGATCTCTGCCATCAGGAAGGTGGTGTGGCAGGTTACTCAAGCCTGCCATGAGGGGGCAACATTCAGCTATTTAGGGGCACCAAAATATAATTATATATTTCCCTCCCAAAATAAAAACATTGTGGCTCCCCTGTGAACATTGAATTGTGCAGATGAACAATTTAGATTTAATATATTCTAGAAAAAAGAGGCAACTTTCAAGAAGGTCCTAGATCCACAATAGGATCAATTAAATCACAAGGTGATTCTAATGGTAGATAGACAGTAACTATATAGACAGTCAACAAATATACACCAGATGGTAAATTGTGAATAGGTCAACATATGTTTTTTTTTAATAGTTTTTCATGATTTTTTATGGTTAGGTGTAGGGTTAGAGTTAATGTTTCAGGGTTATGAATGCACAGAAATGACAGGACGCTAAGTATGGGCTATATCTACAGTATTCCAGTGCTGTCCCATTCATTTCAGTCAGTGCTCCCAATGTAACAGCAGCAAACTGTGGTCAGGCATTGTCTTGGAGCAAAAAACAGTTTCTTCACCTTATGTGGTATTTTCTTTCTCATGGCTCTGTGCAAATGGGTTTTCAGGCTATTTGCATAGTAGTTACCATTAATTGTCTGTCCATGGGGAACTCAGTGCTGTAGGATCATACCGTGTGCATCAAAGAATAGCAGAAGCATGACTTCATATGCCAAATTCACACAGAATTTTTTGGGCGGAGTCAAATTTGTGTATTTCCATACACTGGAATGTTGTTTGGATTCTGGATCATAATGATGAAACCATGAATCCTCACACGTTGCAATCAGGTATCCTCTCCGACATGCAAACACTGTTCTTGCACGATTGAACTGTTATCGCATCTGCTCTTCTATGAGATTTCTGGGTACCCATATGGTACACACATGATGCAATTTCAGTCACAATACGCTGAACCCATTCGAACGAGATGCCAAGGGAAGCTGAAAGTACATGTAAAGTTAACCAACATCTCTGCAGTTTTGGCAAAAATGTAAATTTTTAACCTCAGTGGAAGGTCTCCTTGGTTGACCTTCATTAGTCACTCACGTATTACACTTTTTGAAGTGCTTCCACTACCAAAATACTGCAGCATGGCTAATTGTTTCTCCACCGTATGCTTGCCGTAACATTTCATGAGTTTCATTTCCATTTTTTCCAAGTTTAACACAATATTCAATCACACATTTCTGACGTAATCTAAAAAGAAACACGTCATCCTCAGCTGCCATGACGAAATATATAAAGATCTTCCACTCGCTGTGACCAAACAAATAAGATTATGGCAGTCCAACCGCAGGTTCAGACACATCGATGTACAGTATGAGCTTCACAATAACCAGCATAGCGTTGGCAGTCTCATTACTTTTCAATCAGCCCTCATAGTTGCTCTGCTGTGTAAAGTGGCAAGTATGATAGATAGATAGATAGATACTACATAAAATGACATGTAATGATGGTAGTATATAACATACAGTAGCACACACTTTGTGGCACATGCAAAAACTGCAACATATCTAAGCAGATTAGAATCAATTAAAATGAAAAACATGCCTATAGAGATAACTATTGTAACTGGAACACAGATACATTACTTGGAATTGATAACTGATACTGTATAAGAAAATAACCTCACTAATCTCTAGTGATCTATATGTCTGGACAGCTTATATATGGCAGTACATCTTGTTCTAGCTTTTATTCCAACATTTTCTCCAGCTGTAACTAGCTCAATTTTTGTAATCTCAGCAATAGTGGTAGTACAGTATACAGATGCTTACATTTACCTATTGGTACTGCCAGATTATAGAATGATTAATTCAAAATGTGCATCTTATTCACACAAACAAAGCAACTGCAAGTGACAAATCTGCATTGCTAGCGAACACAGGGCCTGATTCAGACCCGGTTGCTAAGCTGCGTTTACCCGTTATCGGTGACTGTCGCCTATCTGCGCATGAGAATGCATCTAAATACGCAAGCGCAAACCAGTCATTGCGTCCAGGAATCGTGTGCTCATAGTACACTGACGGGACACAAGTTTTTATTGTTGTTGGTTTTTGGTCATTATATGCGGAAGTCTGAGCATGTATTCCTCCTCTGAGGGTAAACAGCCCAGCAAAGTGTGTGTAGAGGTATCTGATAATAATTCCCATGTGTGGCATGAATGCAATGTGTACAGCACCTGTATTGCTAAACTTAATGCATTATTCATTGATGCATGAATTGCTGGATTGGAGAAATTAGGAGTCCATATGTTTGTATTTAGGTGGAGTCTGACATTATATGTACGTGTTCAAGTCTTTACATAGGGCAGCCAGATGGAGCAAAGATTGTGGTGTTTTATAAGTATATTTAATTTTTCATTCTTTAATTGTTTTCTTGTTTCATATCTTCAGAATATTGGCAGTGGTTTGAGTTTGTATAGTACAGGGAAGAGCAGGGTGTATACACTAGGCTCAAGTCTATTAGTAGCAAATAAGGTTCTGTGAGCCATTCTCATGATGAACTCACATTGCATGGTGGTCTTTATAGTCCTAGAGCATGGTTCTGTACTCTGTAGTGATAAGCTCATAAACCTATGCCAAACTACAACTCCTAACTATCCTCTTCCTCTCCCATTGCTGGTCGGATAAATTGTCTGTAGAGGGATAAGCATAGTACCGCTGTTAGTGTTTTGTCTGTGAGTGAGGATACTGGGAGAGAGCAGTGATGTCCACATACAGAGGTAAAATCAACAAAACCAAAGACTGCTCAGGCTTACTGATCTCTGCCATCAGGAAGGTGGTGTGGCAGGTTACTCAAGCCTGCCATGAGGGGGCAACATTCAGCTATTTAGGGGCACCAAAATATAATTATATATTTCCCTCCCAAAATAAAAACATTGTGGCTCCCCTGTGAACATTGAATTGTGCAGATGAACAATTTAGATTTAATATATTCTAGAAAAAAGAGGCAACTTTCAAGAAGGTCCTAGATCCACAATAGGATCAATTAAATCACAAGGTGATTCTAATGGTAGATAGACAGTAACTATATAGACAGTCAACAAATATACACCAGATGGTAAATTGTGAATAGGTCAACATATGTTTTTTTTAATAGTTTTTCATGATTTTTTATGGTTAGGTGTAGGGTTAGAGTTAATGTTTCAGGGTTATGAATGCACAGAAATGACAGGACGCTAAGTATGGGCTATATCTACAGTATTCCAGTGCTGTCCCATTCATTTCAGTCAGTGCTCCCAATGTAACAGCAGCAAACTGTGGTCAGGCATTGTCTTGGAGCAAAAAACAGTTTCTTCACCTTATGTGGTATTTTCTTTCTCATGGCTCTGTGCAAATGGGTTTTCAGGCTATTTGCATAGTAGTTACCATTAATTGTCTGTCCATGGGGAACTCAGTGCTGTAGGATCATACCGTGTGCATCAAAGAATAGCAGAAGCATGACTTCATATGCCAAATTCACACAGAATTTTTTGGGCGGAGTCAAATTTGTGTATTTCCATACACTGGAATGTTGTTTGGATTCTGGATCATAATGATGAAACCATGAATCCTCACACGTTGCAATCAGGTATCCTCTCCGACATGCAAACACTGTTCTTGCACGATTGAACTGTTATCGCATCTGCTCTTCTATGAGATTTCTGGGTACCCATATGGTACACACATGATGCAATTTCAGTCACAATACGCTGAACCCATTCGAACGAGATGCCAAGGGAAGCTGAAAGTACATGTAAAGTTAACCAACATCTCTGCAGTTTTGGCAAAAATGTAAATTTTTAACCTCAGTGGAAGGTCTCCTTGGTTGACCTTCATTAGTCACTCACGTATTACACTTTTTGAAGTGCTTCCACTACCAAAATACTGCAGCATGGCTAATTGTTTCTCCACCGTATGCTTGCCGTAACATTTCATGAGTTTCATTTCCATTTTTTCCAAGTTTAACACAATATTCAATCACACATTTCTGACGTAATCTAAAAAGAAACACGTCATCCTCAGCTGCCATGACGAAATATATAAAGATCTTCCACTCGCTGTGACCAAACAAATAAGATTATGGCAGTCCAACCGCAGGTTCAGACACATCGATGTACAGTATGAGCTTCACAATAACCAGCATAGCGTTGGCAGTCTCATTACTTTTCAATCAGCCCTCATAGTTGCTCTGCTGTGTAAAGTGGCAAGTATGATAGATAGATAGATAGATAGATACTACATAAAATGACATGTAATGATGGTAGTATATAACATACAGTAGCACACACTTTGTGGCACATGCAAAAACTGCAACATATCTAAGCAGATTAGAATCAATTAAAATGAAAAACATGCCTATAGAGATAACTATTGTAACTGGAACACAGATACATTACTTGGAATTGATAACTGATACTGTATAAGAAAATAACCTCACTAATCTCTAGTGATCTATATGTCTGGACAGCTTATATATGGCAGTACATCTTGTTCTAGTTTTTATTCCAACATTTTCTCCAGCTGTAACTAGCTCAATTTTTGTAATCTCAGCAATAGTGGTAGTACAGTATACAGATGCTTACATTTACCTATTGGTACTGCCAGATTATAGAATGATTAATTCAAAATGTGCATTTTATTCACACAAACAAAGCAACTGCAAGTGACAAATCTGCATTGCTAGCGAACACAGGGCCTGATTCAGACCCGGTTGCTAAGCTGCGTTTACCCGTTATCGGTGACTGTCGCCTATCTGCGCATGAGAATGCATCTAAATACGCAAGCGCAAACCAGTCATTGCGTCCAGGAATCGTGTGCTCATAGTACACTGACGGGACACAAGTTTTTATTGTTGTTGGTTTTTGGTCATTATATGCGGAAGTCTGAGCATGTATTCCTCCTCTGAGGGTAAACAGCCCAGCAAAGTGTGTGTAGAGGTATCTGATAATAATTCCCATGTGTGGCATGAATGCAATGTGTACAGCACCTGTATTGCTAAACTTAATGCATTATTCATTGATGCATGAATTGCTGGATTGGAGAAATTAGGAGTCCATATGTTTGTATTTAGGTGGAGTCTGACATTATATGTACGTGTTCAAGTCTTTACATAGGGCAGCCAGATGGAGCAAAGATTGTGGTGTTTTATATGTATATTTAATTTTTCATTCTTTAATTGTTTTCTTGTTTCATATCTTCAGAATATTGGCAGTGGTTTGAGTTTGTATAGTACAGGGAAGAGCAGGGTGTATACACTAGGCTCAAGTCTATTAGTAGCAAATAAGGTTCTGTGAGCCATTCTCATGATGAACTCACATTGCATGGTGGTCTTTATAGTCCTAGAGCATGGTTCTGTACTCTGTAGTGATAAGCTCATAAACCTATGCCAAACTACAACTCCTAACTATCCTCTTCCTCTCCCATTGCTGGTCGGATAAATTGTCTGTAGAGGGATAAGCAAAGTACCGCTGTTAGTGTTTTGTCTGTGAGTGAGGATACTGGGAGAGAGCAGTGATGTCCACATACAGAGGTAAAATCAACAAAACCAAAGACCGCTCAGGCTTACTGATCTCTGCCATCAGGAAGGTGGTGTGGCAGGTTACTCAAGCCTGCCATGAGGGGGCAACATTCAGCTATTTAGGGGCACCAAAATATAATTATATATTTCCCTCCCAAAATAAAAACATTGTGGCTCCCCTGTGAACATTGAATTGTGCAGATGAACAATTTAGATTTAATATATTCTAGAAAAAAGAGGCAACTTTCAAGAAGGTCCTAGATCCACAATAGGATCAATTAAATCACAAGGTGATTCTAATGGTAGATAGACAGTAACTATATAGACAGTCAACAAATATACACCAGATGGTAAATTGTGAATAGGTCAACATATGTTTTTTTTAATAGTTTTTCATGATTTTTTATGGTTAGGTGTAGGGTTAGAGTTAATGTTTCAGGGTTATGAATGCACAGAAATGACAGGACGCTAAGTATGGGCTATATCTACAGTATTCCAGTGCTGTCCCATTCATTTCAGTCAGTGCTCCCAATGTAACAGCAGCAAACTGTGGTCAGGCATTGTCTTGGAGCAAAAAACAGTTTCTTCACCTTATGTGGTATTTTCTTTCTCATGGCTCTGTGCAAATGGGTTTTCAGGCTATTTGCATAGTAGTTACCATTAATTGTCTGTCCATGGGGAACTCAGTGCTGTAGGATCATACCGTGTGCATCAAAGAATAGCAGAAGCATGACTTCATATGCCAAATTCACACAGAATTTTTTGGGCGGAGTCAAATTTGTGTATTTCCATACACTGGAATGTTGTTTGGATTCTGGATCATAATGATGAAACCATGAATCCTCACACGTTGCAATCAGGTATCCTCTCCGACATGCAAACACTGTTCTTGCACGATTGAACTGTTATCGCATCTGCTCTTCTATGAGATTTCTGGGTACCCATATGGTACACACATGATGCAATTTCAGTCACAATACGCTGAACCCATTCGAACGAGATGCCAAGGGAAGCTGAAAGTACATGTAAAGTTAACCAACATCTCTGCAGTTTTGGCAAAAATGTAAATTTTTAACCTCAGTGGAAGGTCTCCTTGGTTGACCTTCATTAGTCACTCACGTATTACACTTTTTGAAGTGCTTCCACTACCAAAATACTGCAGCATGGCTAATTGTTTCTCCACCGTATGCTTGCCGTAACATTTCATGAGTTTCATTTCCATTTTTTCCAAGTTTAACACAATATTCAATCACACATTTCTGACGTAATCTAAAAAGAAACACGTCATCCTCAGCTGCCATGACGAAATATATAAAGATCTTCCACTCGCTGTGACCAAACAAATAAGATTATGGCAGTCCAACCGCAGGTTCAGACACATCGATGTACAGTATGAGCTTCACAATAACCAGCATAGCGTTGGCAGTCTCATTACTTTTCAATCAGCCCTCATAGTTGCTCTGCTGTGTAAAGTGGCAAGTATGATAGATAGATAGATAGATAGATACTACATAAAATGACATGTAATGATGGTAGTATATAACATACAGTAGCACACACTTTGTGGCACATGCAAAAACTGCAACATATCTAAGCAGATTAGAATCAATTAAAATGAAAAACATGCCTATAGAGATAACTATTGTAACTGGAACACAGATACATTACTTGGAATTGATAACTGATACTGTATAAGAAAATAACCTCACTAATCTCTAGTGATCTATATGTCTGGACAGCTTATATATGGCAGTACATCTTGTTCTAGCTTTTATTCCAACATTTTCTCCAGCTGTAACTAGCTCAATTTTTGTAATCTCAGCAATAGTGGTAGTACAGTATACAGATGCTTACATTTACCTATTGGTACTGCCAGATTATAGAATGATTAATTCAAAATGTGCATCTTATTCACACAAACAAAGCAACTGCAAGTGACAAATCTGCATTGCTAGCGAACACAGGGCCTGATTCAGACCCGGTTGCTAAGCTGCGTTTACTCGTTATCGGTGACTGTCGCCTATCTGCGCATGAGAATGCATCTAAATACGCAAGCGCAAACCAGTCATTGCGTCCAGGAATCGTGTGCTCATAGTACACTGACGGGACACAAGTTTGAGTGACAGAATGTGCCATTTGTGGGTGGTGACAGGGGAAGGTGCTTGTGAATGGGGGAGTGGATATGCGAATGCAGGTGTGTCTGAGCATCAAAACATAGTTTAATGGGTGTGCACAATAAGCAAAGTAGCGTCATTGAACATATCACTTGGTTGTATTTTAGCCTGAACTGATCGCAGTGCTTGCGGTGGGGTAGGGTCTACCGCAAGTGATGCGTGCAACTCCGATGGCACTAGATGTTCCCAATTAATCACACACTTCCTTGAGATGTGGGTGGGCTTCTTTATACACTTCCATGAGAGAAAGGTGGGTGGCTTTATACTCCTGGTTATGCTTACTGCTGTTGCTCTCTGAGACATAGAGGGCGTCCTTAAGCCACAGTGCAATTGCAGAATTTGCATACCTGGGCCCTTTTGGCAACTAGAGAGCGCAGTTTAGCAACCAGGTCTTAATGAGCTCCACAGACCACTGGGATTTGCAACATTTGTAGATCTGTGTGCTACTGAGTCTGAATCTGTATAAAAAGGACTCCAATCTGTATGAAAAGGACTTCAAGTCATGTCAAATTTTAAACACCTACTCTCCAGTTGTCAGTCGGGGTTTTGCACTCAGAGACATTGTCCTTTAAACTACTCGATTGTCCCTTGACTCCTGTCATTCTTGGTCTTCCGTGGCTTAGGGATCATAATTATTGATTGGCAGTCTGGAGAAATAATCAAAATCATTGCTTGGCCATGCCAGTTCAGTCAGAACTACCTGCGGTTACCGAGGCACCTCCAGTCGTTCCACTCCAGTACCGTGAATATGCTGATGTTTTTCCAAAAAACTTGTGGATGTCCTTCCTCCACATAGGTTCCACGACTGTGCCATCAACTTGATCCCTGATGCTAAACTACCCAAAGGTCGGTTGTATTCCCTTTCTGTACCAGAAGAAAAGGCTATGAGAGAGTAAATCAAGGATGCTTTGGCCAAAGGATTTATCTGTCCCTCTAAGTCACCAGTGAGAGCTGGCTTTTTATTCATGGGAGAGAAGGGAGGGATCCCTTCATCCCTGTATTGACTATAGAAGACTTAATAACATCATGGTCAAAAATTCATATCTCTTACCTCTCATTCCGGTACTGTTCGATCAGCTGCATAAGGCCAATATCTTCTCTAAGATTGACCTTCGAGGGGCATACAACTTGATTCAAATCAGAAGTGGGGATGACTGGAAGATGGCCTTCAGTACTCACTCGGGACATTACGAATATCTTGTCATGCCCTTTGGTTCATCCAAAGCTTCGGCAGTTTTTCAAGACCTCATCAATGACATCCTGCAAGAGTTTTTGGGGGAATTCATTGTTGTATGCCTGGATGACATTCTCATTTTCTCTCAATCACTGGATCAACACCATCAGCACATATGTCAGGTTCTTCAAAAACTATGGGAGAACCACCTGTACGGCAGGTTGGATAAATGTGATTTTGTGGTCATTCAGGTTTCTTTTCTTGGATATACCATCTCATCTCAGGGATTTTTGATGGATCCTGGTAAACTTCTCTCAAGGCTATCCTGAGTTTCCTTTGCTTTTCTAATTACTATCGCTGATTCATCAAATGTTTCTCCAGCATTGTAGCACCCATTGTGAATCTGACCAAGAAAGGAGCAGATACCCAAAAATGGTCTGTTAAGGAGGTCCAGTCTTTCAAAGCCCTCAAGGTTGCATTCACTCAGGTGTCAGTACTCTGACATCCTGATCCTGACCTTCCATTTGTCAAATAGGTGGATGCCACTGAAGTTGGAGCTGGAGCCATTTTGTCACATAAAGGTCCTACTGATGATAAGTTGCACCCGTGTGCATTCTTTTCTTGCAAATTCTCTTCTGCTCATGATGCATCTTATAGTGAGCAGGATGTACTAACACTGATATGCAGTCAAACCTCTAAAAACTGCAGTTTTCACATTTTTGACTGCATTCCCCAATTGTAGCTCCAGAAAGTGAAACTTTCACACAATAGGTAACACCATCTACAGATGGTGTTCCCTATAGAAGCCATTGTGTACTGATTATATATAGCTATGAGACTGCGCTATGAAATCACCTAAAAAATAAAATGTATAATAACCTGTGTAGTAAATGCTTAGAGATGGAAACAATCAAAGAAAGGATGCAGCTATCAGTAACACAGTGGTCACCTGGTAAATGATATCAAGGAAAAGTGGGTGGTGATAGCGCAACTGGTATTGGATGTTTATATATATAGAATGGTGGGTGGCAGTAACCTAGAGATACTGTCTATAACAAGGCAGATACTTTTATAATAAACACAAATTTATTACACATACTGTATGATATTCATATTAAAAACAAACATGATAAAACATTGACAATTGATGTATGTAATGCTGATGTATTAAAAAAATATATGTGTGTATGAATGGTTGATATCAATTTGAAAAATGAGGTGTAAAAAATGGGATTGGAGGAAAAAATAAAAATATAAAAATGAATAAAAATATAGGTTGATAAAAATAAAATGGACAGATAATGTTTATGAAAAAATAAATGGATACATTCAAATGGATAAATAAAAAGACCCTGTTGGGAAATATTCAGAACACGTTGCTGAAGAATTGATGAAAATTGCCTAACCTGCAGGTTGGTTTGTATTGAAGTCCGTGTCTCCCAAAGAATCGGATGCATGATCCAATAGTATCAAAAATCAATGTGAAGTGCTCAGCAGTGAATAGCTGGACGCCGTAATCCAAATGGAAAGCTGACAATCCTCTATGGCGGTGAAATAGGGAGTCCATATATCACGGAGGATCAAGGTGCTTGTATAAATAAATGAGCTTCCAATCGTGCTGACAGCTGTAAGCTAGTCAGCTGAGGCAATATTAAATTCTGGCCCCTTGTGGAGTCTATGCTGGGATCCAGTCCAGGATGAAGGGGAGATGGGTCACAATGGCATCTGGTAAGAATGGACAAAGGCTCATTCAAAGTAGCATGTGTAATGTGCATGTGTAATGAGTGTTTGCACTCATGCCCCTTTTATCCCACTTGCTTAAGTTAAATATGGCAGCGTCCATGGAGGAAGCAGTGGGAATGCTGTAGTCAGAAGCGTGGCCGAGACTCCCGGACCGAGTCCGCAGGACACATACAGGACCACTCCGAGTGCCCACTCACCCCTCTCCAACATCCCCAGAGAGGTAAGAGTGCAGCCCTCTGGCAGTGCTGGGACCACACTTTGACAGTACCACCCCTTTTAGGGTTGCCACCGAACACCTATTTGGCCTGTGAGGAAATTACTGATGAATACTCTTGATTAGACAAGGAGCATTCATAGCCTTGGCTTTGATCCATGATCTCTCCTTGGGCTTATAGACCCTCCAGTCTATCAGATACTGTAATTTTTCTTGAAGAATTTGGGGAACTTTAAATTCAACTCCTTGTTTGGTTTGCATCTGTGGCAACTTGGGAGGAGAAGACCGGGTGCAGTTTAATACCAGAGGTTGCAGCAAAGAAACATGAAATGTATTAAGAATACAAAAGTGATCAGGGAGCTTTAGTGTATAGGTCACAGAATTAATTAATTTCTAATGGAAATGGTCCAATAAAATGAGGTAATTTAATTGTTGGTTCTTTGGGTCTTAAATTTTTGTTAGATAACTACACTTGATCTCTAGACTAAAGAGTTGGAAAATCTCACCACTTCCTGTCAGCATAGATGAATGTTCCTCCATACTTGAACAAGAAGTTCTAATCTAGAGGCTGCTTCAGGTACATCTGGGAATAAATGAAATGTGGGAATTCGCGGATGAAGACCATCATTTAAAAAAAAAATAGTGGTATTCGTTGCAGTGTGGTAGCGATGGTTATGGGCAAACTCTGCCCAGGGTAAGTGATCCACCCAGTTGTCTTGTGAAGTGGTTATGTAAAGACAGAGGAAGGTTTCTAATTCTTAATTAACTTTCTCAACTTGTACGTTGGTTTGTGGGTGGTAAGCAGAAGTAAATATGATTTGCATGGCTGTACATAAGCTTATCAGAAACTGAAAGAAGATCTGGGCAAGTTTGGCAGCAGAAGGGAGCTCAATAAGGGCAATAAAATCAGCCATCTTTCTTTGAGTAAGTCCGTAATGAAGTCCATGGCTAAGTGTGCCCAGGGATGAGTGGGTAGAGGCAAAAATTTAGGTAGTCCTGCTGGAGGGCACTGAGTGGATTTATGCTAAGCACAAGTGGGGCAGGATTTAATGATATCTTCAATATATTTCTTTGTGGTTGGCCACCAATAAGATTGTTGCAGAAATGTATAAGTTTTGAGGACTCCAGTGAGCTCAGCAAATGGATATGCATTTGCCCAAGCTTCTTTCTTAAATTATCAGAAATTCTGAATCTTCCAGATGGAGCAGTTTGAACAGTGGTACTTTTAGCAGCAAAAGAAAGAGAATTAATGATGGGTCCCTTGAAAGAGTTATCATCTTCATCTGTAGTCAGAGACCTAGATAAAGCATCTGCTTTACTGTTCTGGATCCCAGACGATACTTGATACTGAAATTGAACTGGGAAAATAAAAGTGCCCAGTGAACCTTGTGTGAATTTCAAATAGGGCAGATTTTTATGATCTGTATAAATTGTTATTGAATGTTGGGCTCCCTCATGAAGATATCTCCAAACTTCTAGTGCAAGCTTAATTGCAAGAAGTTTCTGATCACCAATGGAGTAGTTTTGTTTGTAGAAGCCGCATGGATGAAGTTTCTGGTCCTCTGCATAATGAAAGAGAACAGCCCCAACACCCACAACAGATGCAACGACTTCGAAGATGAATGGTCTTTCCAAATCGTGTTGCAAAAGTACAATTGAAGAAGTAAGTTCCTGTTTTAAATAAAGAAGAGCAGCATGAGCCTCAGAAGACCAACGGGTAGGATCTGCACCCTTTTAGTCAAAGCAGTGATAGGTGCTACCAG
Organism: Taudactylus pleione; assembly: GCA_031769625.1. Lineage (NCBI taxonomy): Eukaryota > Metazoa > Chordata > Amphibia > Anura > Myobatrachidae > Taudactylus > Taudactylus pleione. The sequence goes on from JAUIMM010000107.1 coordinate 3,053,644, forward strand.
GGAGGAACTTTTTTTATAAATTTCCTATAGTAGTTTGAAAACCCTAAAAAGCATTACACAGCCTTCAATTCTGTAACTCTGATCCCTGTGACCTGTAAATGTATGCTGGAGACTTCAAAGATGCACTTGGAAAGTTTGCCATACAGGTTGTTGTCAACACCTTCCAAACTTGCTGCTGGTGAGTCGTTAGATCATGTGAGAATATCAAGATTTAATTCAATTAAACAACTACATTTTGATACAGGATGTCATGGAAGCTTGTGTTTACAAAGTGCTGGAACACCGCTGGCACATTACACAATCCAAAAGGCATCACAAGATACTTGTAATGGCCATCCCTGGTGTTAATAGCAGTTTTCCATTCATCCCCCTCTCGTATTCGAATTAGATTATATGCCTTTCTTATATCCAACATTGTGAAGACCTTGGCACCTTGTACACGGTCGAACAACTTGTTAAACAAGGAGAGAGGATAACGATTCTTCAACGTGATTTAATTTAAACTGCAGTAGTCAATGTAGGGAAGCAGTCCTCCATCTTTTTCACAAAAAAGAACCCTGCTCTGTCAGGAGATATACAAGATCAAATTAATCCTTTTTTCAGATTATCATTTATATATTCAGACAGGGCCTTGGTTTTGGGAGGATAGGCATGGCCTCTGGGGGGAACTTTTCCTGGAATTAATTCAATTAGGCAATCCCAAGGGGGAACTGGAGGAAGTTGGTTGGCTGCTTTTTCAGAAAAGACATCATTAAAATCTTTACAGGCTTCAGGTCATGCTGAAGGAGAAAACTCACAGAGAGGACATACAGTGGGGATACAACTTTTATGACAAGTGAGCCCCCAGGCCACTATTTGAGAATATATCCAATTGATATGCAGATTATGCATCTGCAACCAGGGCAACCCCAAGATGTGAATTGATGTGAAGGACCCACTTGAAAAATAACAAGTTCTGTGGAGTACAAGATAGTCCCTTCTTTGATTCAAGTCCCATTGACTGCTGTAAGCATGATGGGAAGATCAATCAACTTGACTTGTAGATGTATGTCATGAACTAAAGAAGAATAAATACAATTAACCCTTCAGTATTAAAAAAATTAAACAGACTTAGAAGGATGTTTAAAAGTTACTCCCAACCTGACTCCTCCAGAACAGGTTAAGATAGCAGCAGGTTTTCTGGATGAAGGTTGCAATTCTTCAGGAAGTGGTTGGAAGAACTACAGTATAGACATAATATTTCCTGGTGACATTGAAGATGTTCTTCAGGTGTAAGCTGAGAATGGCCAACCTGCATGGGCTCCTCAGTTGTGTGAGACTTGGGCCGAACCATAGGAATAGTATGTGATTTAGGATGATCCCCTCAGTTTCTCTCTAGAACATGCTCCCATAAACGAAGGTCTGTCTTCACACACAATGAGATTAGATCACCGAGTGACTCTGGTAAATCTCTCATTGCCAATTTGTCCTTTAATCTTTCAGATAAGCCATAAAGAAATGCCGCTTTAAGGGAATCATTTTTCCATTTTAACTCAGAGGCTGTAGTCTGGAAGTGAACAACATACTGCCCCATGGAGCATGATCCCTGCTTGAGTTGAAGTAAATCATTAGAGGCAGCCACATAATGACCAGGCTCATCAATTTTTTTTTTTAAATAGGTAATAAACTCTGAGTAATTGGACACCACAGGATCAGAGTGTTCTCATAAAGGTGACACCCACTCCAAAGCAGAACCTTCCAGTAACAAAATTATGTAGGCCACCTTAACCCTTGGTGTTGGGAAATTATGGGGAAGCATCTTGAAGTATACCTCACATTGGTTGAGGAATCCCTGACAGCCTCTTGGTTTGCTATTATAGTGGTTTGGAGTAGGTAACTGCAACTTAGACTTTGTGGCTGCAGTGGACATAACAGCAGGAGTGAACGGCACAGTAGGAGTACTAGAATAGCTGAAGCACTGGGCCCTAGCAAGACAGATTGGATCATGTCCAAACATAAGGAAAGTTCTTAGTAAATATTGTATGACTTGAGCATGTGCTACCTTAGTAAATATTGTATAACTTGATCATGTGCTACACAGTCTTCTGCTTTATTTGGATCCATTTGTGGGCTTGAACAAACTGTTATTGCTGGTGTTACAGACTTACCTGTTCCTGGCATCAGGGTGGAATCTGCAGCAGGCAAACTCAGCAGGAACTGGGGAGGTGATATATAACTCTTTCTCATAGAGACTTGGGTAGCAGTGAAAACTGTCTTTGGTGATAAATGGTAGCAATAGATAGCTGTGAAGTGGCCAGGATGAACCTGGCTAGTCAGACTGGTGTGACTTGTATGAGCAGTGTAACTGCTATATACGTTGTTACTGTCAATGCTCAGGATAACCAGAGTGGACCGGTAGGAGAACTTGTTGTATCAGACTGAGACTGGAAGGAGTATTTACAGAACTGGACAGGGACCAGTGGGAAAACTAGAGGAACTGGACTTGGACCATTAGGAGAACTTGCAGAACTGAACTGGGACTGCAGGAGCCTGGAATAGAACTTGCATGCTGGGAGACAGTAACAGTATAACATGTTACACCACAGAATTTTCTAGTTGTTCAGCCAATAAGTGTTTGCACTCATGCCCCTTTTATCCCCCTTGCTGGGTCAGGATTGGAGGAAGCTTGAAATCAGGATCCGTGATTGGGTGGCTTTGATCATGTGAAATGGGAACACCACGGTCATTAATGTGGCAGAGACTCCAGGACTGAGACCACAAGACACATGTAGCACCTCTCTGAGCAGCCATGCATCTCCCTCCAGCATCCCTGGAAAGGTAATAGTGCAGACGTCTGGTGGGGCCAGGGCTGCACTCTGACAACTGTTTCTTTAGACACAAAATGTTTGTCAATTTTCAATTGAATCCAAAACTGATAGCCATTTTCCAATTGTCATTACTAAAAAGTTTTAAAATTTGCAAATTACTTTTGAACAAACTTTAAAAATTTGAAAAAACTTCTTTAACATTATTTTGTTTTCAAAAATCAAACTGTATATTTTTTTTTTGCTTTACGATGGCTTTTAGGTTACTTTTTTTTTTAGCCATTAATTAATCATTACAAATTTGATTTGGTAATAATAACATGAGTCAAATCTTTAAATCAACTTATGAAACAATAGTACAGTATCATTCATTACAACAAATATGCAAAATTGTTAAGGTAAATAATATTACATTACCTAATTATGCATAGAGTTTGTGCATTCAGAAATAACTTTATATACATAAACATGCTTACTCTAAGGTACAGTCCTTTCTCCAAGCACCACCGAAACCAGAATTCATTTTGTTGGCTTTTCTCCTACAAACACATTGATAATGTACAATATAGTAACTATATCAAATGTTGTGATTGCATAAAAATCAAAATACATTTTACTGTTCACTAAAAAATATTTGTTAAAAAGTTAGTAAATAGCATCTTTTTAAACTAAGAGATAGAAAAATAATACAATCAATTCTCCAGATCTATTTTATAAGTACAATATGCCACCTGTCTACATATATAGAACTAACAAATGCAAATAGTGTCTATGCTGGTTTAAATGTGAACTGGCAATCACTTTCATTTTACATAAATCGTACACCCAGTATTTTTCTAAACAAGTTTTGCTACAGAAAAATACTTTTAGTATCCAGCATCACAGGCCCTACAAAACATAATCTGGGAATTACACAATTCACACAGGTGACAAAAATCAATACTACAAATACTAATTATATTACACTCTCTAATAACTGTATAAAAGTACGGAGGCTAACATATAAAAAATAAAAGCAATAATTGGAAGTTCAAGAGATGGGTATGCAACCCTCCCTTCTTCCCTATGCTTTGGTCATAGCAAATGCAGGACTATGTGGGAGTAGGACACAAAATATTTTTTTCTTACTATGTTCTGCCAATCACCCTTAGAAGTCATGGGGTTAAAGTAGAGTATATGGTACCACAGTGATTATATGGAGGTAGCCACATACTGTATATATTACAGTATTTAACCTCATGGGCCAAACACCATTTTAATAAGAATCTGTCATAAAATAGATTCTATAGAGCTTTCAGATATTGATAGACACAAAATACCTTAGAGTGGTTGAAAGCCCCTTATAGGCTTTGTAGCCAGCCCCTTATAGGCTTCTTACATATTGCACATATTTTCTTTAAAATCTACAATCAAATATGGTCACATACTGAACTATTTAATGTATTTTTCTAGTTCAGGATATAGAAGTGGCTTTTTCTTAGAAATTACATCTTTCCACATGATGTAAGAAACAACTGCTTTAGATATTAAAATGATGCATTTTTTATATTTAATTCATATGTACTGTAGGGAAGCATTAGAGCTGATAGAATAGGAGTGTACACACCCACTTTGCAATGGTTACACCTCCTCCACCCCTCACAATAGGCCCTTCATTATAGTCAGCCCCGGCCCATGACTCCCTGAATTCAGCCATTACCACACCAAGATTTTCACACTAGGGATCACAGGATCTGAGCCTGGACCATGACAGGGGACAACCATGTACTGAGCCACCAAGTATGTGTTTTATATGAGAGTAACAGAAATCTATTATTGTGTTAAAAAATAAATTGGCACTATAAAATTGTAAAATGTACAGTCTATTCTCTTTAGTGTATATATGGAGAAGCCTGAAACTTCTGTGTCACGCCTGTCTGTCTGCCCCTCCCCTTAGAATGTAAGCTCTCATGAGCAGGGACCTCTTCCCTCATGTGCTTCTCTTTACATTTTCTTCTACCCTCTACTCCCCATTAGGGCACCTAACACGGAACTGCCAACTCCCGGTAGCTTATTTTGAGTGCTTTAATCACTATTTCAGCAATGTATATAAGTTGTGTCCTTGTCCTGCACTGTAATGTACTGTAAGTTACTTGTTTCTTATTCACCTATTAGCTCTATGTACTATGTAAGGCGCTGCGGAACACTTGTGGTGCCATATAAATAAAGTCTAATAATAATAATAATAATAATAATAATAACTTTAACAGTGCTATGTAGTCTGGTGTCATTGGTGGATGTTAACTGTAGGTATCAGCTTTCCCTACCTTTACCTCTTGTGATTGGGGTAGGTAGAAGACTGTACTTCCTGTGGTAGCTGATTATGATGTCACTTAGTTTCTTCTGCAGTGTTACTGGTCTCCGGCAGAGGGCAGATCATGTTAGAATACCCATTAGTATAGAATGGAATAAAAATATAGATTTTAAAAAGTGTTTTTCTATTCCTTATTTTTGTTGTTTGTATAATAAGTGACTGTTAAAATAAAAATGCATTTAATTCAATGTCTATATTCAGACCATGTGGTTTTAAAATGTTTAGGGTCTATATCCATTCTGTCTTAATTTTTTTCAAGACAGTCATCATGTCTTCTCTCAACCATGGGATTTCTTTCTCTATCCATATAAATTGCAATTCACTGGGATCACGGTTACAGTATGTTTTTCCACAAAGAGCTAGGAAATGGTATGGGTTTTTAGTCCTTTTTTAATGGTATATTTTTGTGTTCTGCGATCTTTGTTTTTATTTTTTTATAAGTCTGACTAATGTATTATTGTCCACATGGACATTGTAGGATGTATATCACCCCATCCTTGTTATTTGTTCTTTTATTTTGAATTTAATTTTTGTATGATTTGATTCAAATACCTCCATGGGCTTTGTTCTTCTTACTTTGTTGTTTTTGCTAAATTTGCAGTTTAGGCAATAATGGTAGCCTTTGTTCCCGTTCCGTAAATGTGCATTTTGAAACTGAATTTTGCTTTTTATACGTTTTTTCTTTAAGTTGTTTGCTCTCCTATAAATTAATTTTGGTTTGGGCATAATGATTTTTCTTAGGTCCTCATCTAGATGGAGGATGTGCCAATGGTTTTTGAATGTTTCTTCAACCATTCTGTAAATGCCATTGAATTGTGTGGTGAAAGCTGTGGCAATTATTGCATAAGGTCATTTCTATACATTATTCTTATTTTGTCAATTTGCTCTTGTAGATGTTTCTCTTTGTACCATTTTTCATGAACTTTTATTTCAATGTCTTAATGTCTCTTCATCTGTGCAGTTTCTTTTTATCATTCTTATGTTGACACCTGTTATATTTTGTATCAATTTCTTATGCATTTCATATATCATGGCTTTTAACACATTAGTGTTTCCAAAAATTTAAAAATATAGGAAAATAACTTTTTCCATGCTTGTGGTCATGGTGAATTCTAGGCCTACTTTGATAGTTTCATGTATTTCATGCATTTTGAGACCCAAGTAGGTCTCATCCTAAAGTTAGGCCTTGGGGAAGATACAAATAGTAAAGTCTTGAAATGCATTGGCTACTTGTAGGAGGAGCAAGACCATCTTTACCTCCGATCACAGCAGTTCCAGGCCTGGTAGATTCCAGAGTCTCCTATTTAAAACTGAAGAAAATATGCTTTTTATCTCTTCAACTTATATCTTCCCATCTGTCAGACCAACCTAATTTCTATCCTACTAAGTTAATGAGAGCTGGTGTACCATTCAATACAAAAGAGGTGTCTACATATTATGCCTTCTAAGGTTTTTAACATTTTATGGAGTTTTAACATCATACACTATGTATGATGGATATGTATTAATTTTTATTTCATGTCCTTGAAACAACTGCAATTGAAAACTTGAACCCAGCATAAAAGTAAGGTCTTTATGACATTTGATTTGTTTCTCTATTTAATAAAAAAAATATAATTGCTTTTATGGAAGTGCCACATTCACAACAACATTTTGTATATTTCATTATACATCTAAATCTGATTGAAATTTCTAAGTACCAGTCCAAGATGGAATTTTAACCTTTAACAAAGATTTTTTGCATGTACCTACTAACAGTAGATGCATTTTAGTGCTCATTTAGTTTTTAATAATGTGGTACCATCCCATAAATATGTAGGGAGTGGACTTAAAATACAGGTCTTCCATCTACAGGATAGCTTTCATAAGCTTCCTTACAAACTCAACTACCACCTCCTGCAAGCAAATAGCCCATCCACTATAGCCCATCCTGCATACCGCACACAAGTTCCCCAGCCTGGGTTGACTAGTGTTTGGTGCTGAATGCTTTGGCTGGGGGACTGCATAAAGTGTATTACCTATCTGCTGCATTATACCCTAGTTATAGCCTGGTGCTAATTGTGAATACTGCGGGAGACCTTAACTCATTTTGTCCCCCATATTTGCACAACCGGGACTGGCTCACAGAGCCTAGCATGCTGCTTGATTAAAATATTGGGGAACTTTATGTCTTTTTTACATGGACACAGATCCTGGTTTTACCACTTTCAGAAAATAGGGGCAAAATGCCCCCATTTCTGAAAAGGCAGGCCATCCCTGCAACACTTTCTTTCAATTAGGCAGAGGCATATGGGGACAAGCATGCGATTTGCAGGACCCATTCTGCACATGTGCAGAACAGGTCCTGCACATGCTGAATGAGGTCCAAAGTCATTGGCTTTACAGCTCAGTGTTTTTTAGATGAAAGAATGGCGACCTATCTATACAGGTCACTGGTTATGTATTACCATGGTTCCCCTTTGATTTCAGCCTTTAGCAGTCTAGTTCTTGAGGTGTCAGTCTTCTTATCACATTAGCGGATTTTCTTTAGCTGCTCACATCTCTTGGTGTGAGTTACTGTACTGTCGGAGCTGCCACTTACTTAAAAGCTGTTACTCACTTTTTTCTTCTGGTATCAGTGAGTTTCACTTGGCTTGCAGGCTTCAACAGGGGTCACTTATCTAATACACAATAAGCTTTAAATGCCTTAATTGTTCTTTAAATTATTTCATTAATAACTAAAAAAAGATGTTAGTTCATATTTACAATTTACTTGTTGCTTAATTTATTTAAAACTCAATTAAATAAGTCTTTTTGTTAAATATTTCTCAATTGGTGTTCTTTTTAACCTTGGGAGCTTTTCAAATTTGTATATTCTGCATTGTTCATATTTATATAATTGCTCTTATAAAAATGTTTAGTCCCAGAGAACCGACAACAACCGAATTTAGGGGTTCCGAGTTGAACTGAGTTAAGAATAACTTTGAGGTTTTGAGTCGAAACCAAACTGGGGTTTTGGATTGCATTTAAACATGTACAAGCATGTCCAAATTACATGATTTCAGCTGTTTTTTTTAAGTACAGATCCAAAACTAAAACAGGTATGGGTAGTTTTGCAAAACCAAAACATAAAGATGAATCCGGTTCCAAAACATAAACATATAAGTGAGTTATTTTTTTAAATCTTGGTAACCACATAATCTTCTTTTACTTTTTGGTCAAAAGTATAATTTTTAAAGTTAATTTTAGTTTAATTTGTTTCAGAAAACTAAAATGAACTTTACATAAGAAGGAGCAATTATATGAATATGAGCTATGGAAAATAAATAAATAAGACCATCTACCCCAGGTTAAATAAGAACAGCAACTGAGGAACATTTTATCAAAAATACTTTTATTCATTTTTTTTTATCAGATTAAGAAACTAAAACATTGCTAATTATGAAATAGTAGCTGTTTGTAGTTAAACACAAATTAAAGCACTTAAAGACAATTTATGGCATTTAAGGCTTGTTGTACATAGCGGAGTCCTGTGCAATGATAAATCCTCTCTGATGAAGCCTGCAAACTGGGTAAAAGGCATAGGGAATTGTTTAATTTATTATTTATTTATTAACAGTTTCTTATAAAGCACAGCAAATTCCATTGTGCTTTACAATTTGAATCAACATTAATAGAACAAGACTGGGTTATACGACACAGACATAAAGGTAAGAGGGCCCTGCTCGCAAGTTTACAATCTATATGGAATAATTGCAAAGACTATCTGTTTAATCTCCATCCAGCTAAAGAAAATACATTAATGTGGTAAAAGGATCGCAGAAGGTGGGAATCAAACTGGACGTCACTCATCATTTACCAGTAAGCAACTACATAGTCACAGTTCCATATAGATGATGCTACTTTCATTCAGCTAGGAAACACTGGGCTGTTACCGGTTGCTGTGTATTGATTACTATGGTGTGTAGTCACAGAAATCCTACCAGAAAATTACATACCAGAAAGCATCAAAGATTATGGGGCATATCGCCCACAAAAAATTTCACACACACCTCACGCCCTGTTTTGAATTTACGTAGGTATGTGCACCTCCTGATTCAATAAAAAAAATTGGATTACTTTGTGGGCAAAAACCAGTAAAGGGTGACGCAGCCAACTACACCTTATGCTAACCTGTGATCCAGTGCTCGTTTCCTGGCTGCTGCAAGCTCCATACACTGCCCATACACACAGAGGCCACACACACTACTGACAGTGGGTCTCATACACACAGGGCACACACAGACACCGGTAGCACTACTCGCACTGACAGACACCAGCAGCTCCCCTCACACACACTGGCAGGGGGTCACACACACACTGATACAAACTAACAGGGGTCAAGCTGCTGGAAAAGACAGAGGCAGAAGGCTTCAGTCAAGGAAGTAGATGAGAAAGACAGGCTGCAGAAAGTATTTAATATTGACTATTTAAGCTAATTGGAATCTTCAAATTGCATAATTAGCCCTTAGGGGGGAGTGTCCAAGAGTTGTTGAAGTGCCCCAACAATTTGTAGTTTAAATTACAAATTACAGAAAAATTGGACTTGGTCAGAAGATGCTCAAAAGAAAATTTGAGGACATTGTCAAAAATTAAAGATCATGCACCCTATTGGAAAGGAAAAACCCTTCAGCTGTGGAAAAAAATATGTGTCACTGTTTTTTTTAAATTCACAATTACACATGTAATTGGATATGACAGTAAGAATATATTTGGGGTTATGGTAGAAGGACAGTTACTTGTATTCACCTCTTTGGAAACTGATTTTAGATGTTGAGATTTTAGTTTGAAAACAGTAGTTTATTTTTTGCTAAACACAAAGAATTTTAAGAGATCTAAATCTATAGTATTTGCAGTACTTAGCAATAACAAGCCTTGATACTACTGCCTTGATTTTATACTTTGATATTAGTGTATTAAGAACTCTTGTTATGACATACTATGAATAAATGAGACCGGGCCATTTCTCCAACCTATTTTTTGTAATACCAGCCTATGCTATGAAGCCTGGGGCTTCAACTATTTAGTTCCTATTGGTCTATATAGTGCTTGAAATTTGCTTGTGATTACAGCAGCTTCTTGTGGGTTTTGTGGTGAGAGAAAAGCTTTGAAACCGATGTGCATATATGGCAGATTTTAAATGGCAATCAAAACCAATGCTTAGTAAATACTGTTACCTTAGACACTAAACCACAGTTATTAACAGATGCTTACTGATTTTACATTATACAGTTTTATAGCCAGATTGCAATGGCACTACTAAAAACTTTTTAGAAGTTGCAAAAAAGTTCAACTGTTTAATAACTTGAACAATTTTTTAAGTCACTATACTTGTTTTAACCATTAATTAAAAAATTGTCATTTGATTCCCTAACAATACATTGAGTTCAACCTGTAAATCAACTTGTGAAACAAGAGTACAAATTCACTCATTACAAGAAATGTGCAAAATATAAAAGGTAAAAAAATAATGAATTGTGATTAACCATACCTAAACACGCATAAAATGTGTACATACAGAAATACCTTTTTCTACATAAATAAATATACTTACTCAAAGGTATAATTAATTCCCCAATCATCAAATGCCCAATTTAAAATAGGAAACATCATGTTTGCCATTCCCCTAAAACAGGGGTGGGGAAACCTTTTTCTGCCAAGGGCCATTTTGATTTTTAGAAAATAATTCGGGGCCATACAAAATTATTAACTTAAAATTTGCATCCTATATTTGGTTAAAAACATTATTAACTCACCCTTAATGTGATGGCTGTAAGTAACTGCTTCTCTTTGGTATTTTGCCAGGCAGAGTCTGGAGGGGCAGTCCCTATGGATGTGTGACACGCAGATTGATATGGCAGCCCTGGGGTCCTCTCAGTCCTAACCAGCTTGATGACAGCACTGATTGTACACACCCCCTGCTGTGCCACCACTGCCTGCTTGCCCACACTGTTAGGGTGAGACCCTGCATGCCCCTGCAATAACCAGCTCAATAGCAGCCATATGACAGCCCTAATTCCCCCCCTTGTGCGTTGCCTGCCTGTCACCACTGATGGGGAGAGAGCCCTGCATGCCACTCATTGACAGCCCTGACACCCTGATCCCTCCCCTGTGCTACCTGCCACCGCTGATAGGGAGAGAGCCCCTGCACTAATCCACCCGATGACAGCCCTGACACCCTCCACCACTGCGCTACCTCCTGCCGCTGATAGCCGATGACAGCCCTGATACACACACCCTACCCTCACTGTGCTTCCTGCTGCTGCTGATAGTGCAGCAGGGGGAAGGGGTGTGTCAGGGCTGTCATTGGCTACCTGCCGCCAATGACAATCCTGACATCCCCTCTTCCCCGCTGCGCTACCTGCCGCCGATGACAATCCTGACATCCCCGCTACCTGCAGCTGCTGACAGCCGCTACACTATGCTGATTCTGCTGCTGCCGCTGACAGCCAGCCAGGCAAGATGATTTCACCTTGCGGGCCGTATACGGCCCACGGGCTGGAGGTTCCCCACCCCTGCCCTAGAAAAACGTCAATAATGTACAGTATGATATGTATTTTAAAGGTTTAAAACATAGATTTGTTAAAATAGTTAGTAAATTACTTCCACTAAAATTAAGAAATGTGATAATTACAAAAGTACCCTTTCCATTCCTATTTCTCAATTTTATAACCTTGCTCTATAAAATGGAATTTGAACTACTCCACAAACCTACAATAGGTACAATGGTGCTCCTACAATATACATAGCAATAAAAGTTCTTACTCCAATACCTCCCATAGGCCAGTACAAACCTTTGACCCTTGGCATTTTTCATTCACATAAAATGAACACTAAAGGGTTTTGATCAACCAGTGAAAATCTGTGCTGTTATTCAAAAGAACTTGCACTCTTTTGTACTTCATAGAGTATCATTAGGTTTAATGATGGCAGTATTTCTTTAAACAAGTTTATGTACAGAAAACTACTTTTGCTATTCAGTAACATAGTCCTATGAAACATAACCTGGGAATTGCTCAATGCACAGAGGTTAAAACAATCATTACTTACAAAAAAATCATTCTAAATACTATTTATATATTCCACTTTATAAAAGATGTATAAATGTACAAAAAATTAAATATCACAAATAAAAAGCAATAAATACAAGTTCAAAACATGATTAAAAGATATATTTTTAAAAAACACATGAAATAAACAAATATGTTTATTTAAACAATCAAAGTTCTCTCGCACCCCCATTCCTGATGTCAGAACATGCGCCATGTATCCCTATTGTGAGACTCACTTTACATTTGTGGGAAAGGCACCACTGTTCATGTACCACTCCCTTTTATCTAATGCTTTGGTCAGTGCAAAAGGCTGGAAGTGAATAGTTCCCACCTGCCTACACAGAATTTTTTTTTTGCTAACTGTGTTCTACCAGCTGTGATGGGGTTAAAGCAAAGCATATGGTACCACAGTGATTCTCTGGAGGATTTAGTGATTGGCGGCCACATAAACAATTGTAGTATTTACAAGTATGACCTCATGGGTCAAAGACCATTTTAATAAAATCTATTATACAATAGAATCTATAAAGGTATCAAATATTGACACACAAAAAGCTTTAGAGGGGTACCCAGCTGCCCCTTAGAGGCCCCTTATATATTGCATATATTTTCTTTATCATCTATAGACAAATAAAGTCACATATTGATCCATTTACTGGATTTTCCTAAAGTTGAGGATATAGTAGTCACAGTTTTTAGAAATTACAGTTTTGACAAATGGTTCAATTAACAACTGATTCAGATTTTACAGTGTATTAGAATTACCTTCTTCTGAGTATTAGTTACTAGAAATACCTATATATTTTGTACCTCATTTCTACAGCACATTTACTTTCCTATTACAAGTTAAAAATTAGCGATGTACAAGGCAGCCACCAAAATAAATGAAACTTTAATTATTAAACAAACACTTTCAAAACAACCTCCCTAATTGTATTCATTTTTTATTAACTTTTATTATTTTGAATTGCACAACTATTTTAATATTTAACTTTTATTGTTATAACTGTATTCAACTTATTATTTTAAATAAGATAAATAAAGACTAAAATGTAAATATAGTTTTCTGTTATTGAATACCTGATTTTTGTTTGTCGTAGATAATGCCATAAATTCATGTGCATACAATACTACAGTAGATTACCAATAGTATATAATTATAATTTTCTTTGATTGTGTATTTTTTTATTCTTATTGATTTATCACCTTAGAATGTAAATTCCACAACTTCTGTGCAATTATTTTTGATAATTTAGAGGAATTTAATTTTGTTCCAATGAATATCAGCTGTTGCAAAGTTCTGCAAAGAAAGGATACCAAGCACACACACATTTAAAGAAATATGATTAATTGCACTTAGTTAGATTCTGTAGTTGCCAAGTAATTGCTAGCTAAAACTTACATTCTAATAAAATAGTAATAACACATGTATTATTATTATTATTATTATTATTATTATTATTATTATTAATATTATTAGAATTTACCAGAGTTGTCAAGAGCTTCTGTTTTCTTAATAATTTCAGAATTACTTTGTTCTCAATCTTCATAATCCTGCTTTATATCAGCATTCTTCAGCAGCACATGTGCTTCTCTATGTTTTATTTATGATAAGTGATTCAATAAGCCAAATAGATAGAGATAGAGGCGTGTTTACATAGCTCATCCTTAATGTTGTTGGTTTGCTTTTAAGTAATAAAATAATGTCTAAACTGATCAAATTGGACCAATTTGTCATAAAGTCAGGATAATCATTAAGATATGTATAATATATGCGATAAAATTAGCAGAATTTCACAAAAACTACAATATAAATAATATAATATAAATGCAATATGTATACCAATACAATGAGAATTTAATGTGGTTAACCCTTACTAGTAAATTAGAAAAGAGGTTAGTTATCAGCAATCCCAGAGTAGGGTGACACTGACCCCTGTGCAGGCCCCAACCCTAAAGATGTGATGTCATGATGTTATGCCGAGGGGGTGGGGCCACCAACACCAGGATTTAAGACACTGGGCCTGATTCAGACCCGGACGCTATTTGCGAACGCTCATTCTGAAAAAGGGGCTGGCTATTTAAATTAAGCGCTCGCTCTTTGCGGTCTGTGGACGCCTCTATGTCTGAGCGAGTGTCCAAAAAATGCGGTCGCTATTTTCTAAAGACGCCCCTTTGCCGTTCGCATCATACGTCATCTCTGCTATTTATTTGATTAATCGGGTACATCGAAAGGCATCTGAGCTGCTCGCAATTCTTGTGGTAGGATTTTCCTACCGCTATCACTGCGAGCAGTTCAGGCTAAAAGACAACCAAGTGACGTGGTTGATGACGCTCCTTTACTAATTATGCACTCCCATTAAACGCCCTTTTTACCATTAGGCAAGCCTGTGTTCGTATCTCCACCCCCCCGTTTTCAATCACCTTCCCTTGTTACCACCCAAAAACGCCTTATTCTGTCACTCAAATTAGCAGGCCCTCACTATTTTGTGAGCGCACGATTTCCGACCACAATGACTGGTTTGCTCATGCGCATTAGGACCCATATGCATGCGCAGTTGTGCGAACATCGCTCATAGCGAACGAGCGGCCGCTTATGAGCGGCTCTGAATCAGGCCCACTGTCAAGAGCATCCCCAGGATGCTCCCGGCAGCTGTACAGGCCACAGGGTGTGTGCCTGGAGCATTCGGAAAATGCTTTGCAGCAGCAATACTGGCTGTGTCACCCTGCAAGCCAAATGGATGGGCTGTGATAAATCGGTGGTGCTGACCCCAGTGCCCTGTGCCCTGTGAAACGGCACTGCTCGCACAATCCTAGTGTAGTGTGGCCCTTGTTGCCAGTTTAGTATTCATACCTACCTACATGTCAAACATGGTGTATTACAAAGCTGCATTACATATTTCAAATACAGTATTTGAATTGTTTGTCTTTATTACAATTATTGTATGTGAATTTTTTTTATTACATTACTCACAGATTACCTAGAAATGTGATTCTAAGCCAGAATGTGTGCATTAAAGGTAACAGATGATATATGATAGCCAACAACTTCTGAGCTTATGTGGGAGTTGGTAAGTGTACAGTGAGCCCTGATTGGTAAGTCAAACATTGGATTACTGTACATAAAACTGAACTAAAGCAACAAATGAAATCTGAAGAAGATGAACTAGTATAAATAACCTATTGGATCCCCATCAACCACAACTGTTCTGACCCTTGTGACACATTACTAGACTATAAAGACAGACAGAACCTGTCGGCATCTTCATGTGGTTCACACATTGATTTCTTAACCATCTATCACATGCTACTATCAATAATTCATTTTCATTTATCAAAAAAAATTTTTTGTCACTCTGCACTTGCTTTTGTTCATTTTTTTTAAACACTGTGTCACATTACAAGCACTATAAATATGTCAATGATATTAAACAAAGAGCATTACATCCAATAGTAAAACTGAATTAAAAAATGCCAAAAAAATGTAAAACACAGCCAGTGTAATAACAAAAACTACTTGAAGTAATTATGTCGGCTCCAGAGGTCGGGCTGCAGCACAGTCCAAAATTCAAATAGGGGAGTCACACCAACTGCAATCCTAAATGTTGCCAAACATCACTATTCAGCACTCACAGGCAGTTGTGTGGCTCACCTATTTGAATTTTGGACTGCATGGGAGCCCCACCTCTGGAGCCATCACTGATCAGAGAAACAATTTAGCTGGAAACATATTAACAAAAGAAAACCACAAAAAAAGATGTTAAGATGTGTGTGGTGGAACCCCACACCTAGTTGAGAAGAAGGGGTACTGAATAAATAATATATAGTCAATTATCCAGGAGAATTGGAGGGACCTCAGCTAGTTGGCAGTAACAGCACCACTGAGTATGTTGAAGTGAGTCACAGCTCCTCAATTTTAAGTCTACGGGAATTGTATTAACGTAGATCTCTGCTTGTATCACAAAACTGGGAAGCCCTATGGTTCTTATCCAAATATATGGAACAGCTTTTCTTTAAATATAGTCAGGGAAGAAGGGACTGGACTAATCCAAGTTTGCAATATGGCTTTTAACGCAGCAGTCCTGACTATTAAAAGTAATTTTTTACATCCGCTAGTGATTCTTTGATCTGTAGGTAGAATACCAAAGACAGCCCATTCACTGGTAAGTGGGAGGTAATTGACTAGAATTTCCAAGGCATATTTCCTGGCCTGAAGCTAGAAGAGTCAAAAGAATGGACAGCTCAAAAAATAATGGGAAACGTTCACCTGAGGTGCCTGACAGCAAGATCATGAAGAAAAAGGGTGCATACCAGCTTATGATGCATTTTATATACCTACTGGATAAATTTGCTAAATGGCATTGGACTGAATGGATAAAGAGTACAGTAGCTTTGTTCACCTACCAGTACAATGTTATGTAATGTGTATGACATAACTGCAATGGGTGCATCCACAATACAAACAATAAAGTGGACTACAATATTACAGTATGTTTTTTTACATGTGTAATGGTGCATACACATGGTCCAACTTGCTAAATCATCAATATCGTTGAATGATTTTTTCTATTTTAAAAATTAACGATATTGATTAACGATGTTAAATATTTCACCAATGATCATGAATGCTTTCATTAACGATGAACGATATCTGACAGTATTTAAATGACGAAGAGTTAAAATGCCTATGATTGGTCCAAGTTTTCTTGAGGTATGTATGCTGGGCAGATGTTTCAAGAATGTTGGGATGGGCTACCATCAGGGAATACAATGTTTGGGGACATTTCTTGCTCTGTGGCTAGTTTGGTTTGGTTTATACCTGCTGAATGTTGTTGCATTGCTAATATGCTCGGCTTTGTTTTTGGCTTGTCTTCAACAAATTGCATCTATTGTGTCATGGATCCCATTCATCACCGTGTAATGGTGGTGTATGCAGGAGTCTTGATCTTGTCTGAGAGGGAGAGGGCTGAGAAGAGGAGAAGGCCTGTTGGACAAAGGAGTGGCTGCTGCAGAGGGATACAATTTCTCACATTCCTCTGTTGATGGAGATTCGTGAGAATAATTTGGACAAATATTTAAATTTCTTAAAGATGGATGAGGTGACATTTAAGGAGTTGCTGTGGCTTGTGACCCCTTTCATCCAGAGATAGGATACAAGCATGAGGAGGGAGAAATTGGCTGAGTGGAGGCTAGTGGCTACCCTGCACTTTTTAGCTACCGGACAATCCTTGGCTGATCTGAAATTGAGGACCTTGATTTCACCACTGGCTTTTGGTGTCATCATCTCCAAGATGTGTAAGGCCATATAAAAGGCACTCAAGACTGAGTATTTAAAGGTAAGATATTTTGCACATTATGCACTATGATATATGCATTCAATGAGACACTGTATGTGACCTTGTGCATGTGACCTCTAGCCAAATATGATGCTAGATAAATAGTAGTTACATTTTTAAATGATGTCCTTATATGTATATTAAAGTACAGTATTATGGGGGAGATATACAATAGCCCCATTTATGGTGCTGCTGTAATGCTTCCTGCTTCGCCTCATTACCGAAGCAAATTAGGAAACAGCAACATTGTGATGTATTAACATGTCATCTGCTGGATCAGGGGAGTGATAACTTCCTCCTTCGGCAATCCCGGAGAGATCACAGCGCATCAGCCTAGTGGTGATGTGCAGTGTTTCTTTCCCTGCCATCTCCACTGAGCATGTGTGAAATTTAGCAAAGATCACAAGATGAACTGAATGTTCATACATAGCACTTGACCATCAACTCTGCTATCTTGTACATAGTAGCGGACATAATGACAGGGGTATATAGAGCCCCTGTCATTTACCGCCCAACACCCCAATCATACACAGGAGTGAAGCGGTATCAGAGCACATAACATTCACTGATGCCACTTTATCAGTTAATACATCTCCACCTTTGTATTAGGACCACTATCTGACCACCCAGTTTAAGAAAATAGACCTTAAATGTAATGATATAATAAAAATTCTAGTGTGTAATCCATTTATTATAACTTTATTTATTTATTTTTCTATTTTCAGTTTCCTTCTACTGTCAAAGATTGGCAGACCATCGCAAGTGAATTTGAAAGGATATGGTACTTTCCTAACTGTGGTGGTGTCATTGATGGCAGCATGTGAGGATTACGCAACCCAGCAAAACTAGCTTGTTGTACTACAATTGCAAGGGCTATTTTAGCATAGTCCTTATGGCAATATATGGCAATAGTTATGGCCAATCATAGTTTGTGGACGTTGGGAAGAATGGACGGGCCTCTGATGGTGGATCTTTTAACCACTTAACTGACAAATTCTTTTTCCAAAAATGCTCCGAAAATGTCAGATTTTTTTATGATTGAATTAGGTCAAGAACATCATTTTAAAACGTATCCAACATGATTTTTAATAAAAAAAAATGTTTAAACACAGTATACCATAAAAATATCAAATTTTATTGAATGTTGTATTGATGCCTATTGACAACTGTACCATCGATGGTCAATTGGCCAACCATCGATAAAAAATTGTTGCTTGAGACTGATGTTTCATTAACACATATACTGTAATTGAGAGGAGACCGACGGAGGGCACCAATATATCTTTTAAAACATTCTCACATGGGAGTGATGTCCACATGGCATTTTATGTAAGGATCGGTGTGTGAGCAGGAACAGCTGCTTCTGGACTGAGGCAGCCATTACTTTCTCTTCCTATTATTGGATACCATCTTATCTTCAACACAGTTTGTGTCCAGTTGTTTATTTCTATTTATCAATCCATTGTGATTGGTTTATGATTAAGAATTATGGCAGATGAAACAGGGGGATTATAGGAAGATGCATATGAGGCTGTTAATTTGGCCAAGCTCACACAAGGCAAAACTCTAACATTCTCTGAGACTGAGGCTTACTCCATCCTGTTAAAAGAACAATTTGATGAAGACTTTGATGTTAAATCGATGCAGCAACTATATAGAGATTTCTTAAAATTAAAACAAAGAGAACTCGATTATTTTTACCATGGGGTTACTTTGAGTGATTACTACAAAGAAAAGAGAATACCACGTGGGTTCCGTGTAAAGAACTGTCCTACCATTGGTCATCACAATACCACCTTTGTAAAAAGGTGGATAGTTATATTGAACAAATTTAGCTATGACCTTATGTTATTGGTTATTGAGAAGACAGAATGAGAACTCCATGATATAAATGACAATATAGTGAAATTTGAGTTGCAACATAAAAGTACTCTTGAATTGGATGAGAGCGACAATTGGTTGGACAAATTAAATGGCCAGACCTCTATTTATAAGTGACACCTTATACAGTTTAAAAATTGAAACTTACTAAAGTAATGGCAGACTATAAACATAACCGAGTTTATCAATGGATCCATGGAGGTCAACAAGAATGGGGAAGATCCTTTTCGAGAGGTTCCCGCAGACCCCGCTTTGAGGGTGATTCATCCCAAGAGCCACTCACTACAAGTGATTCAGACAATAGTATGGGTGCCCGTGTAGGTCCAGTTCAACTCCCTTTAGGGATGTGTAACAGAACAAGGGGTTTAGATCCAGGAGGAAACATATGAGGAGAGGTGGGCAGTGGAAGACCACCCCAACTGAGGAAACAATAATCTTCAATCTATCATCCCATCCTTTATCAGACCTAGAAACTAAGGTCCTTAGTAGTGGATTATCATTTGTACTGACTACTAAATTCTACCAGATGGATTGGAAAAATGAAAGATACCATTTGAACCACCAATTGAAGATTCATGAATATTTTAATGGCGTTAAAGCATTACCCAGAGATAGAGTAATATCTGATATACCTAAACAGTTAAAGAAAATTCTAATATGCTCTAATTTTGAGCCTAACTCCAATTATGCAGTGATAAAAACTTTCAATCGCATGCTTGAAAGAGATGTTTCTTGTATTATCTCTCCTGGTCATATGTCCTGTACCAGCAGCAAGAAGTCTAATTACAACAATAATTTATCTGCAGGGGAATTTAATGCCTTATGCAATTTATCTGAACATACCTATATTGTCATTCACCCTGCTGACAAAGGTGGGGCTATTGTGGTTCAGAACCTTGACAATACAAAAATGAGATTGCCTGACAATTATCTGATCTGTCTGTATATAGGGTGTGAGACAAGGATCCCACTGACATCTTTAGAAATGAATTATCTGTGATCTTACAAGATGCTGTCAGTGAAAATACTGTATCTCAATCTCTGTGTGATTCTTTGTTACCTAAGGCTCCATTAGTGCCTCTATTATATATGTTGACAAAGGTACATAAGGGATTAGAGTATCCACAGGGTCGACCAATTATATCTGCCCGGGGATCACTTTTCCAACCAACCTCGGTATATATTGATGCATTGCTACAGCTGTGTATTCTGGACCATCCTATGTATTTACTTGACTCCACAATGTTTCTCAATAAGCTGCTGGCATTAGGTGAGGTACCAGTTGGTTGTTTATTGTGTAACATAGATGTTTCCAATCTTTACACGGTAATTCCAACAAACAGGGTTTGCAAGCTGTTAAAAAATTGATTATTGATAACCACCTATATGCTGGATCTAAGGTCACTTTTATATTGGAATTGTTATCTATGACCCTAACAACAAATTATTTTGTGCATGATGGACATTTTTATATATAAGTATCAGGCTATGCGATGGGGTCAAATGTGGCCCCATTGTACACCAATTCATGTTTCCAATGGAACAGGATATTTGTATCTGGCAGAATAAATTTTTATGCCAGGTACATAGATTAACTTTTTGCGATCTGGATGGGCACTTTTGATGAGTTTGAGTCATTCATTAAAGGGCATAATGCGACAGAGTGTCTAATTAAATTCACCTATAGTATTAGTCCCAAGAAAGTTAGTTTCTTGGATGTTATGGTGTCTATTTCTGGAGGTAAGATAGCAACAACGCTGTTTAACAAACCTACAGATAGGAACACTATTTTACACGCATCTAGTTTCCATCCCAAGCCACTTAAATTTGGTTTACTGTACTCACAGTTTTTGCATGCATTACGGATTTGTAGTGACCAAAGAGCAGCCATAGCACAAATTGATCGGATGATAGTTACATTTCTACAACGTGGGTACGAGAAACCGGTATTGGAAAAAGCTAAAATCAGAGCATTGCAAAATCCAACAGATCAACTATAAAGCCCTGTTGTGAGAGAACAGGCAAATAACAGAATGCCATGGGTGACCCACTTTAATATTGAAAGTAATAATATCTGTAGAACTTCCAAAAAATTGTGGCCTATTATCAGTTCAGATGATGACTTAAATTTGCAAGACACCTCAATTATGCCCTGCTATACTAGAGGGCGCAACATACATGATTGGGTTGTAAAAACAGATATTCGCACCCATGATAAGGTTAAGGAGGATAATTTTTTAAGATGAAAGAATGGACACTTCAGATACTTAAACTGTACAACTTGTAATTATTTGATAACAGGTGACAGTTTTTGCCATCCGTATAGTGGCAGGAGGTTTTACATTAACCATAGGTTGGGCTGTATATCTAAATTTATTGTCTATCTTATTAAATACCCATGTGACCTATATTATATCAGGAAGACCGAAAGGACATTGCTCGAATGGATGGCCTTACACCGATCTGCCATTAATCTGCTATACAAACGGGACACAGTGACCAACCTGTGGCCCACCACTTTCCTCAAGCAGGCCACAATTTGGCAACATTCAGATATATGGCCATTGACCATATAGCCCTATCTGTTAGAGGTGGGAACAGACAGAAGAGGTTATTGCAATGTGAGTTCCAATGTATTCATAGATTGGGGACGCTTGTACCCAAGGGGCTCAACGATGGGTTTGGCTTACATTACTTTATTTAACCTGTTATAAAACATGACTATACTGTTTCTTGTTTGTTTGTTTGTCTGTTGTTTGCTCCTATTTATGTAGCAATTTTCCAATTTTTTTATTATTTGGTAGTATTTTTACTAGTAGCTGCATTAACTTAAGTGTGCAGATATATAGGTCTATCAATTCCAATGCATTTGTCCATCCACTGTAAGTAAATTCTATCTGTGTGCATAGTGTAAGTTTGATATAATGTTGCAAAAGCAACTGCATTACATTTGAACATGACCCTTTTTAAAGTAACAAAGTATTTTTCAATTACCGATGGTGATTTGTAACTGATAATGCTTTTCATTTCTATTGTCTGCTATTTTTGTTGTGTTTATGTTTTATAGTCATGGCAACGGACACAGGATGTGGACGTCTTCTGTAGGAGCTACATGCCTGATGTCATAAGCCGTGGGTGTAAAAGGTGAAGTTGCTTGTATATAGGTTTGCTTAAATTTTGTTATCTTTTATTACCCTGATTACGATGCAATAAGGTGGGGCATCAAAACATTGGTGACTTACCCTGCCTCTGTGATATTTATTGTGAGCTGAGTGCCGCCGTTAAGAAGTTGTATATGGCCCTTTGAATGGAGACTGACGGAGGGCACTGGTATTTCTTTTAAAACATTCTCACATGGGAGTGCCATCCACTTGGCATTTTATATATATGTATATATATACAGTCAGGTGCATAAATATTGGGACATTGACAGAATTTTCATATTTTGGCCTCTATTTACCACCACAATGGCTTTGAAATGAAACAAACAAGATGTGCTTTAACTGCAGACTTTCAGATTTAAATTGAGGGTAATCACATCCAAATCAGGTGAACGGTGTAGGAATTACAACGGTTTCTATATGTGCCTCCCACTTTTTAAGGGGCCAAAAGTAATGGGACAAACTAAACAATCCTAAATCTAACTTTCACTTTTTAATACTTTGTTGCAAATCCTTTGCAGGCAATTACAACATGAAGTCTGGAACGCATATAGACATCACCAGACGCTGGGTACCATCCCTGGTGATGGTCTGCCAGGCCGCTACTGCAAATGTCTTGAGTTCCTGCTTGTTCTTGGGGCATTTTCCCCTCAGTTTTGTCTTCATCAAGTGAAATGCATGCTCAATCGGATTCAGGTCAGGGGATTGACTTGGCCATTGCATAACATTCCACTTTTTAGCCTTAAAAAACTCTTTGGTTGCTTTTGCAGTATGCTTTGGGTCATTGTCCATCTGCACTGTGAAGCCCCGTCCAATGAGTTCTGAAGCATTAGACTGAATATGAGCATATAATATTGCCTGAAACACTTCAGAATTCATTCTGCTGCTTTTGTCAGCAGTCACATAATCAATAAATACAAGGGAACCAGTTCCATTGGCAGCCATACATGCCCACACCATGACACTTCCACCACCATGCTTCACTGATGAGGTGGTATGTTTTGGATCATGAGCAGTTCCTTTCCTTCTCCATACTCTTCTCTTCCCATCACTCTGGTACAAGTTGATCTTTGTCTCATCTGTCCATAGGATGTTGTTCCAGAACTGTAATGGCTTTTTTAGATGTTATTTGGCAAACTCTAATCTGGTCTTCCTATTTTTGTGGCTCACCAATGGTTTACATCTTGTGGTGAACCCTCTATATTCACTCTTGTGAAGTCTTCTCTTGGATTGTTGACTTTGACACATATACACCTACCTCCTGGAGAGTGTTTTTGATTTGGCCAACTGTTGTGAAGGGGTTTTTCTTCACCAGGGAAATAATTCTTCTGTCATCCACCACAGTTGTTTTCCGTGGTCTTCCTGGTCTTTTGGTGTTGCTGAGCTCTCCAGGTGCTTTCTTTCTTTTTAAGAATGTTCCAAACAGTTGATTTGGCAACACCTAATGTTTTTGCTATCTCTCTGATGGGTTTGTTTTGATTTTTCAGCCGAATGATGGCTTGCTTCACTGATAGTGACAGCTCTTTGGATCTCATATTGAGAGTCGACAACAACTGATTCCAAATGCAAATGTCACACCTAGAATCAACTACAGACCTTTTACCTGCTTAATTGATAATGAAATAACGAGGGAATAGCCCACACCTGTCCATGAAATAGCTTTTGAGTTGATAGTCCCATTACTTTTGGCCCCTTAAACAGTGGGAGGCACATATAGAAAATTGTATTCACAGAGAAAAGTGAGAAGCGCTAGTCACAAAAAGACAATATTTAATTACATAAAAATCTGCGGACAATAAAAATGCATGAAAAAAAATATAAATAAAAATGAAAATAATTAAAAAACATTTACCGATAATGTTATAATGAGAATTAATACAATATGTGCATTATTTAGACATCGTATGAACAAGTATAAAAGACTGTTAACCAAATCTCAATTTTAGGAAAAAAACGATGATTCCAGAGCCAAATCTCTGAATACTCCAATTGATCCAAAATAGCCTAATGGCTGCTCCTCCATAATGCAATGTTCCTAAGCAAAGGAACTTTGTAACTCAAGCTTATTACTTGCAGTGCTGTAACATGTTTTCACAAAGTCTATATGGCTAGCTTTGTATCATTCTGATAGTCCTGTAACCACTAATGGCTATTGTAGAACAAGTCTATTTATTTTCAGCGCTGTAACTTGTTTCCAAAGGAAAAAAATTAACTGATTTTATTGTTACACAGTCCTATTTGCAGTGATAGGTATTGTGGATTACTCGGCAAAGGAAAAAAAAGGTAACGTGGAAGATCTTTCCAGTATGATAAGCACACAACAAAACCAAAAAGAAAACTATTCCGTTTTGTATATATGGCTCTAAAACTAGTTTCCTCTTGTTAATGGTATCTAATCATAAGTTAGCGATATTACCAGTCCATTCGGCTTCTGCCTTCCAAACACATGTGCTGGTGTGCTGGCATGCTATGCATTCGAATCCAGTGTTAGCCGGGAATAGCGCTATTCAAACAGGAAAAAACCTGTAATGGTGCATAAACTCCTGTGTCACCTGAGCTTCTCCACATATGGGTAATCTGGCACATATAGAAACCGTTGTAATTCCTACACCGTTCACCTGATTTGGATGCAGTTACCCTCAAATTAAATCTGAAAGTCTGCAGTTAAAGCACATCTTGTTTGTTTCATTTCAAAGCCATTGTGGTGGTGAATAGAGGCTAAAATATGAAAATTCTGTCACTGTTCCAATATTTATGCACCTGACTGTGTGTATATATATATATATATATATATATATATACATACACACACATAAATATATATATATATATATATATATATACATACATAGATACACACACATATATACAATGTAGCCATGCTCATTTATGCCCAGATGCGCTTGCGGCATGGATGGCGCGACTAGCTTGCCCATGGCTATGGCATTTGTTTGTGCATGCATGCACCGCACACCTTAGACTTCAATGGGGTGCTCACAGCCTGGCAATTGCTGTGCTATGCCATGATGTGCGATGAGGCTGGCTCCACCTGTATATATATATACAGTATATACACACACACACATATATATACTGTATATATAAAACCAATGAAGTTGATGAGTGAGTGACAGCAGTGCCTATTCACTTCATATATTTATATAAAGATATTTATACTAAAATTGTGCAAAGAACAATCAATATAAAGTGTCTAGTGCATATGTGCATAGTGCATAATAAAAAGTAAACCATAAGGTAATACCCAATGCAATCTTTTCAACAATTATTAAGTAGTTGAATCTAATAAATATTGACAGTGCAAAAAGTTATATAAAATATATAAGAAAACATTTAATGTACATATATAAAAAACAGACAATTATTAAAATAAGTATATAAAGGCAAGAAGAGGAAATATAAATATGTAGATAAAAGATTATATTTCATAAAACAAAAAGGAGGTACAGTAGATCATATGCTTATCTTAATGGGGTAATCAAACCCAGTTCATGGAGGCAAGAATAGTGCAAGACCCAACGCGTTTTGTCAGTAATCAGACTTCATCAAGGGGAAGTCTGATATAAACATTCATATATATATATATATATATATATATATGCACTTATATATATTTATATATATATATATAAATATATATTACATACACATATATATATATATATATATATATATACACAAGAGAAACAGGGCTCTGCTCATGCTGACACATACTTGGAGGGGTGGCTGGGGACAGCATGCTGCTTAGACATTGAATAGTGGCTGCATAGATGTCAGAGCAGCCAACGGTGGATTGGTGCCAGCTCCCTCTGACTAGGCTGCATCTGCAGCAGTGGCAGCAGGGGGAGTGGAGAGAGGCAAATGGCTTCTATTTGCCCAGTGGCTGCTCCAGCGGTAAGGGTAAGTGGGGAGGTAGTGAGGGATCCATGGAGGCCAGTGGGTTAACTTTTTTCCTTGGCTGCTACACCATCCACTCTGCAACAGCCGGGTGTTGGATCCGCAGGGCTGCATTCTCTAGCCAGATGGCGGGGGGGGCTAGAGGACAGCGGCTGAATTCTATTACAGCCGTCAGGTGTGTGAACTGCTGGGCTATCTAGCTAAGTGGCGGGGGGGCATAAAGCGGCTTGTCTCTTTTATTTTACCCGGTGGCTGCTCCATCTCCTCTACAGCCACTGGGTGGGGGTGCGCCGGTACCGGCTTCCCGATCACTGCTTCTAGCATGGGAATGTGCAATGGGTGCAGAGTGTCCAGGAAGTCCCTCTGAATTGGACAGCTGCTGGAAGTTAATTTCCAGCAAGCCACCCACTGGGCATTTCTAACTGATCGTATCAGATACGACCACACCAGGCAAGTGGTTAAAAACACAGTTTTTTATGAACGGATGGTAAACAACACCCTTAATCTCCCACCAACAGAACAATATACTCATGGGTTGAGTTATGTCTTTGTAGCATATGAGGCATTTGCTTTACAGTTACACATCTTAAAGCTTTATGCCCAAAGGATATTGAACACCAAAAGGCGTATTTTCAATTACAGGCTGTCCAGAGCACGACGGACAGTTGAAAATGCATTTGGGATCCTCAGCAACCGATTTTGGGTATTTCATGCTGCAATAAACTTGAGGATTGATTAAATTCATTGGGTCGTGCTTGCCTCTTGTATTCTGCACAATTTATTGTTGAGGAACACCCAAAGTCAATTGAGTTTGCCATCTGCTAATTTTCCAGAATGTGTGGCTCAAAACTGTCCTTCTGTGAATTGTCTGCCAGTTCCACATGCTGGCACAGCAGGGGCAAAGGAAGTCAGGGAGTTGTACCTTGCATATTTCAATGGTGAAGGGGCCATTTCCTGGCAGACAGACTGTATTCCCTAATTGTAAACATAAATTACTTGCTAAACAATTCTGATTAAAAATAATAAAGATTACTACATAAAAACTTCTTTGTTTAACCAAATTATGATTGTTTTTTTTGCTTTCAAAAGTGTCTACAGGTATTTTGATTTAAATGAATATCAAAACTTAAGAAATGTATAACCATTGAAGAGATTAATTCACATTAGATTATAAACTCAATGTGTAAAATTTGCTTATAAATGGTTTTGTTAAGTTTGTCTTTATTAATGTATAGGTTATTTAACAATGCTTTAGGTTTGTAAAGCCTCTAGGTGGACAGCACAGCAATACAGGAGAACCTGAACAATGTAGATCCTGACTTCAGGTGGTAGGTACCCAAAATCTCCCCTCTTCCTACCACACAACAAGCATTATTCACTGTTGTGGTGTTTTACCCTAATCTCCACCTAGGTTTCGGGATATACCCCCCTAATAGACACATACTTTCACAACCCATATATCCCTGTGCGTATCCACTAACACATAGAGGAACAACAGTATGATTACAGCATTATAATATGTCATTCAGTGCAAGCACCATCCCTCATCCCCGAACATGGCCAATCTTTTGTTATTGGCAGGCTGACGGTCATGTTCTGCCGATGATTGATCCAAAAAATGACCAGCGGGAGCATACATCACTGGTAATTTCTGACATGAAACTGCCCAAAATATGCACAATTAATGAGCGATTAAACGATAACGATGATGTTATGGTTCAAATGCTCACTAACATTGGCAAGTGGATACGTGTGCCCTGGTCTTACCTCTTTTAGTCAAAAATAGGTTTATATCAAAAATAAACTTTAAAACATTTTATCTTATAGATTTGTGAAAATATGCACCATAAATAAAGATAGACACCCATTTTTTTATATAGATTTTTTTTATATAAATTATTAATAGGAAAACTGGTGAATTCTGGACAGGGTCTCTAGATTTTAACCTAGTCAATGAGTGTCTTCACAATAAAGAATACTCAGATCAGGATAACTAGGCACATGAAGTTTTGGTGATGTATAGCAGTCATCCAAAGAAAACTGCAGACATAACTAGGTAAAGGTGAAGATACTGATACTTCCAAACAGTGTCCGCGGAAGTCACAACCAAATATACGAATGCCAAACATCCAGCAACAGGGGCAATTGAGGTGGAGAATCTCAAAGTTTATGGTATGATGAAATACTCAATATCATCCTAAAGAAAGAGGAGAAATCAGGCAGAACAATTTCTAAAGTATGCTAAAAAAAAAGATTATAAAAAATGTTCAAATTAAAAAATCCTTCATTGGTAACAGTTGACTGTGCACCCCACCAAGCAGAGCATATGCCACTTGAGGATGGCCCAGAGTGGTTGGTTTTTTGCACAGGGGTTCCTGAAGTATATTGGGGATAATACTGGTGAGGAGGATTTTGGAGATACGGCGGTGGGTGATAAGAACTACTAAATTCCTTAGGAGCTGGCTGCTTGGGTTTGTATGGGGTTAGCTTTGTGGTTTCATTGATTTCATAGACTATACCACGATGCAACACCTCATACATGACCATTCTGCAATATAGCTGGGTTTGGGGCTTAATTTTCCTCATTTACCAATGCTGAGTCAAAAACAATGAAATCATCCATGTTCGTATGTAGCACCTCCTTGGCACGTTTTAAAAAAAATTCTGGCCGACCTGGTCTGGAACTTGAGGATGTGGATGCATTGCCCGCCGACCTCTGCTTTTTGGCAGAAGGTTCTGAAAATGGTGATGGCATCTCAGTGATGATGTCCTCAAATACCACCAGCTCACTAGCCGGAGCATTGGGATCCACTTCCATAAGAAGGAACTAGGAGACAAACACATGTTAATTATCAAATAAAGTACATGACCAAATTGGTCCAATATTTTTTTTCTTATATTATAAATATCATTACATTGGTAAAGTGAGTAAGGGTGAAAACAAGTAATTAATCCCTTTCCACTGTTGTATAATTTTTAAGTACAGTCATTTTTGCTATAACAAAAAAACAACAAAAACAAGAAAAAAAAATATATTTGTTGATTGACTTACGGTGTCCTGACTCTACGGTTCATCCTCAGGACAGACCTCCACCACGTCCTCATCCAGTGAGCTGATTTACCGCATCTCCTGATCTTTCTCCAGGACAAAGTAGAGTAGTTCATAATACATAAACTTGGTTTCTGCACCTCGACAGCTCCTGCTTCGGATCATTTGGCATTCATATATTTGGTGAGCTCCTGTATGAACACTGTCCGGAACTTGTTGATCTTCTGCTTTACCCAGGCTATGTCTGCATTCTTCTTCAGGCACCAGCCATACATCAGCAGTTTCTTATAAGTCTGGTTTTTAAGGTCCCAATCTTAATACTCTTTCAGCATTATGTTCCACAACACTCATTGGCTTGGTATAAATCCATGAATCCTGTCCAGAATTTGTGGTTTCCAGCCAACTCTGAAATAATACAATTTTTAAACACACATTAAAAAAATAATTAAAAACAGTTCTTTTGAGTTCACTATTATACTGAGGATGTTAAATAAGGGCCTCCAACTATGCAGTTCCCTGTTATGTGCAGTGCTCCGTTATGCAGTGTCCCTTAAATGCAGTGCCCCTTTATGCTGTGCCCCCTTATATGCAGAGCCCCCTTATGCTGTGCCCACTTTTATGCAGAGCCCACCTGCACTGCCCCATTATGTAGACCCCCCTATTGCTGTGCTCCCTTATATGCAGAGCCCCTTATATGCAGAGCCCCCCTTTTATGCAGTGCACCCTATGCACTATGCAAAGCCCCCCTGTTATGCAGTGCCCCTTATGCAGTACCCTCTCATATGCAAAGCCCCCCTTTTATGCAGTTCCCCCTATTCACTATGCAAAGCCCACCTGTTATGCAGTTCCCCTTATGCAGTGCCCTCTCATATGCAGAGCCCCCCTTTTATGCAGTGTCCCCTATGCAGAGCCCCCATTATTCAGTGTCCCTTTTGCAGAGCCCACCTTTATGCAGTGTCTGCTATGCAAAGCCCCCATTATTCAGTGTCCCTTATGCAGAGCCCACCATTATGCAGCGTCCCGTATGCAGAAACCCCATTGAGTGGAATTTATTGGTGGCCAGCGGTGGCTTTAAAACCAATGTAATTATCTTTCATTCACTTTTAAACAAGTGCTGAGCTGCAATGTTCGTTTGTTCCAGCATCACGCGCTTCTGAAAATGGACTCCAGGGAGTGTCCAGGGAGTGGCTAACTTGGTCGATATCAACGATCATTGATCATTCATATCGTTCAATGTGAACGATATGAATGATTTGGTTAACGATATTGACCAAGTTGACCTGCATGTACAGTCAACCTCAGATATCGTTATCGTACATGCGGCCACACACACTGTTGGTCATTGACATTAAAAAAGTCAACAATATGAATGATATAATGATAAATTATATCATTATTGTTTATATCATCCTGCAAAGTTGGACCGTGTGTACGCACCATTTTGCATAAAATGCATTTCTTTTATAAATACTGATCAACATTTTCTAAACAGCTAATAATAATTCACCAAATATCCATAATAATGTCTAATGTATATATTTAGGTGAAAACCAAATAATTGATGCCAGACTTTGGGGTAGATTATATTAGACAATATAATGGACTATTTGTCATTTTGAGCCAAATTGGAGTTACAAGTCGTCAAAATTGCCTAATGTGTATGCACTATTGCATGCTCCCATGCATTGTTCCTCACATCTTCTGATCTGGTAAGCATGCACAGCAGGTCAGAAGATATCTTTAGCAATTTTGTACAATCGTGTTGTGTGTACACCCAACCTGATGGCCAGGATATATGTTTATGTTATATTATTAATGATGGAATGACCAAATGATTCAAGATATATTGTTTGGTTGTTTGAAGGATTGCACAGTGCGTATGCACTATATCATTTGTTCTGGGGATGAAGGGAAATCAGAACAATTATTGTCTATGCATGCAGCATATGGCTTTGCAGCATGAAATCTAGAGGTTGCCCAAAAAGAAGGAAAGCACGGGCGCATTAATTTTTAGCCATGTCCCAGCTGCAATTCTATGTAATGAATGTGATGCTTTATCTCATCAATTCTACTAAATAACACAGCTTAATTCTTCTAGTTTATGAGACATTGTTTCTCATTGATTCTTTTAATTTTCAACAATTCTTTACATCTACAGAGCATGATGAACTCATATCTCTAAGGTCAGAAAATATAAGGTTGTTGATTAATTAATTAACCACTATATTATATGCACATGAGCAAATTTCATATCTTTCAATCCAACAATTAATTAATTAATACTAATTAGAACAATTTCTGATGTGTTATGTGCACAAATTTTTTTCATGAAATCCTTAAAAGGTACTTTAGAAAACCAAAATGATAACTTTTTTCTTGCTAGAATTAAGTATAAAGTTTCCAATTGTATCTTCAACTTTACATAGTCATTAATTGATTGATTTTCTAAACTTTATGTAGGTATTGCCACTTTTGTGTACTGTTTGCACTTTTGCACTTTGTTGGAATTCTATAATAAACACACATAGCACTTTGGCCTTAATAGGTATCAAGTTTACAGAGGCATTATGCACTTTTCCCATTACATATACCTCATTGTTATTGAAAGTGTTGCACAAATTTGAAACAATTTTATATTTGACCACACTTATGTATACTTTTTTTTTATTTATTTAATTTACAACTAAGATTATATTTTAAGCATGGAAGGCGCTCATTGTCAACCCTATATGTTGTCTAAAATTTATTTGGTGGATTGCCGACCACCACAATCTTGTTGATAGAGCTGACATCAACAAATTCTGAGAAGTGCGTTTTACTGTTTAAAATTGGGTATAATTACTACCACCAAAACACAAAGTCCATAAGTGTACAGGAACCTACTTGGCGCTGAAATCATCCATAACACATGTATATAAGTATTCACATAAAAATATATAAAGATAGATAGATAGATAGATAGATAGATAGATAGATAGATAGATAGATAGATAGATAGATAGATGTGCACATAGCTGAGAGAATTATAAAAAAAACATATAATATACAGTGAAATACTGAGTAGATTAAATAAGAACAAAATTGATTGATTACTTAATAGACATTGCTAGATCAAACTTATTTATAAACATCAATCAACATCTAAGATATCTAAGGTACACCATTCATAATACCTATCTCCATAACTAGTCCAAATTAATGTCCAAAAATGGTTCAATTTGATTTAAGAAAAAAATGATATATAATAAATCAATAAGTTTAATTATATCATTATTCTTATAACATTAGATGTATATAATATAATAGAAGAATTTAAAGTACCTGGTTCAACTAAACATAATAGTTAAATGTACAAATATCAATGTGAAAAATCATAAACATGCACATAACATGTTTAAACATTTGCATGTGTGTACAGATGTAAAAGCACACAGATAAATAATCAATCATGTGTGCACATGCACTAACAAACTCATGTGTGTATGAAACTCACACTCAGAATATACACAAATACATTCATATACAAGGCATCAACAAACAACAACAGTCATAAGTATAACAAACAAAAAGAGATAGGACCCATGTGCATAGTCAATTATATGACCATAAACACATCTAGGTGTCAATGACATATATCCACATTTGCTACCCTACACTAAGTCAACATATACATATAAATAAATCAACCACCCAGTGGAAAGAATATGTCACTGTACTGCTATAACTGGATAAAATTATCACATGTTGATCAAAAATATATAACTAAATTAAATGTAGCAGTCTCCTAAATGAAGACTAGAATATCAAAAGGAGAAATACATGCAGTGCGACACGTAACATCACAGGGAGAAATTGACAGCAGCATAAAATAGGAGAGAAAAGAGAAGGACAATAATGGGGATAAGGAACAATAGGTGGGTAGGGGCACCATGTGGCATCCAGTGACCGGACAGTACATCTGGATGCAAGACGGTGACCACCTACCACATCCTGGGATATAATCCAAATTCCATGGCTTCATTCTGCCCATCTTGGGACAATGTTTGTAGTTTGAATATCCATTCTGATTCAGCTCTACAGAGTTTACGAAAGCGATCACCTCCTCTTAATGTATGACCTATAGTTTCTATACCCAAAATGGACAACTCTTTAGGATCACAATTGTGATGTTCATTAAAATGTCGGGGTATGCTGTGTGTCATTAGTCCTATTAGAATATTTGTACAATGTTCTTGTCGAAGTCGGATGATTGGCTGAGACAGATATTACAATTAATATCTAACGATACGATTCAGGATAGCGAAAGTCTGACATGCTACTGCATGTGGGTGTGGATATGCACAATGCACATTAGCGAATACAAAGCATACTCATATGCACAACGCATATTAGCAAAA
Source organism: Taudactylus pleione (assembly GCA_031769625.1). Taxonomy (NCBI): domain Eukaryota; kingdom Metazoa; phylum Chordata; class Amphibia; order Anura; family Myobatrachidae; genus Taudactylus; species Taudactylus pleione. Next base: position 3,087,610 of record JAUIMM010000107.1, read on the forward strand.
TCATACAATTATCTCACACTCACACATGCACGCACTTATAAAAAGGTTTCCTAGCATTAAGCTTAATATTAGAGGTTTTGTTAGCTAAATAACTATGATGTAAAATGTAATGTAAATGATGTCTAAGGTTTAGAACATAGTAGACATGTCATGATTGGTATTATATTAAATCCCTGTTCATTTGCAGATCTCCAGTTCTATTGGAAAGTAGATCGCATCATGCATCCGCAAGTTATGGATTATAGGGAGTTATTGGTTAGAATGTATATCTCTGTATGCAGTGTTGTAGTCAGTTTAGACATGTTCTTTGGCAGGAAAAGACACACAAAGGAACTGTTGGGAGGCTGATTCATACCCCTGATGACACCGTATGAACTGACCTATGACTTGCATCGTCCCAGACTGACCGGGAGCAAGAACCAATGAAAACCTGTTTGCTTGCCTCTATTGTTATTGTTGAAACTTGTAAGGTATATAGCTTGTGTACTCTAGCTAGTATTCAGTCATGACCAAGTGACCCCAGATATCAGGAGTGATGGCTGGATACTGGATCCAGTGCACACGCATATGTATCGGTTTGTACCTTTGTATTTACTTGCTTTTCTATGCTAATTGTTTAATTCAAAGAGTGTTACTTTTTCTCTGACAATATAACTTTTTGTAAACAAAGGGGGTGAACCACGCTATTTATCTAAGATGTACTATTACATATATATCATAAATCACAATAAAAAATGCAAATTCATAAAACAGTTGTCATGTACCAATGGTCATACATAGATGTAATATATTCCGTAAAAATACTGACCAAATGTGGCTTGATTAAATGATAAAAATAATTTATTCCTAAAACAAATTGACCAAAATTATACAATACATAAATACACATATAAAATCAATGATCAAAAAACCCCAGAAATATATATATATATATATATATATATATATATATATATATATAAAATAATAATAAAAAGTAAAAATATGCCGAAAATGGCAATGAGTCCCAGTGAAGTCTCAATTATTGAGTGGAGTAGGAAACAATTACAATATCCCAATAAAGTCTTAATGCAGTGAGTAGAGTGAAAGACAGTCACTGACCTGTATTAGTAAGTGGGTCCGGATTAATGTCCAGCTAGAAGTATTTACCAGAATGGAAGTATGTGCAAAGACAATGCACTGGCGTGCTGATGGTGCAGGTATCAACTGGAAAGAAGATGCTGGTCCGGAAAAATATCCACAACGGGCTTCAAGTGCTGTATACACGATGATGGGGAGGCTAAACGCGTTTCTCTGTGGCAAACCCACAGCTTCTTCAGTAGCATGTTCCCCAATGGCCAGAATGAGCTTTTTATACCCTCACATAATTCTTAATAATGGGCAGCTGAGTTCATTTAAAATACAATTAATCAAGCCACAGAGAGATTTAGGGTTGATCCAATCCAGACCAACTTGTCTAGACTGAACCAACCTAAAGCGCCACACATTATTACAATATTCAATGTATAACATTTATAACACTACCTCATTTTGATGTGCAGGGATTGTGATCTCCGATCATGTGAACCCAATAGACACCATGTGATTCGTTTCTGCCTATAAGGACTTAGTATCATGTCACATGTAGTAAATACATAACATGTGACTCCACCTGAGTATAGGAAGTGATGCTAGATGTCACATGTCACAGAGTGTGGATCGTAAACTCCGATCACGTGGCCTCAACTAAAACCAACTGATCCAGTTCATTTTATAGCGATATAACATTGCATTACAAATAAACATAAATCATGTGATACAGCCTTATTAGGGAGATGTAACATCAAGTCACATGATGTATATGATGTCTGGTGTATCAAATCATGTAATGTAAACCTAATACCATTTCTCATTAATTTCAACCAATACATGGTTACTAAGGGAAGATGTTTGAAATATGGATATATCATATAATTGTCTCAGTAATATAGGTTACTCATATATTACTGTGCAAATAAGATATAAATATGTTAAATATCAATAATATAATCCTAGGGGAGTGCTTCCAAATTGTGCACTATAGTTCACAGTATTCCTTTGATACAACCCAAGTTGGTGTTATAATGTAAAACCACATAGACATAGATTAAAATAAATCATTAACAAAGTGTATCTTAATTCTACAGTAGTTCCCTATTAGCTATAAGATCATGTTGATAGTATAGTCAGGAAATTATTCAGATAAATATATCAATCATAATAGCATATAATATCTAAATAAATTCCATAACTTCATAGATTTACATGTATCAAAAGATATAGATTCTCTCAGATGATGGATACTACAAATGTAAAAATAAGAAGAAAACTGCAGTTTTCATATAGAAATAAAAAAGTATAATAATAATATGTAAAATAAAATAAAAAGTAAGAAAAGGGTGATGGGGACCCTATCTACCCATAATCCCACTGTATTAATCTAAATGAATGTATTTAATTCAATGGCTTTTAGGCAATGGCTTTTTTTGAAGAGGCTATGAGAGGATGGAGAAACTCCTTTCCTCTAAATGGGCAATCATATCTGGGTATAAACATTTCATCTCATCCATTTCAATTATATGAAATTAACTATACTAAGCTCTGATAAAGCTGAGAAACATGTTGAAACATGACTCCATTTTGTTGTTTAATTGCTAAGAAGAAAAACTAGAATGTGTTACACACTGTCACTGAAAGAGGGCCCCTGTTTCTCTCAGCTTCAACTCTTAGGAATATATTCATAAAGAATGTTTATGTTAGCGAATTAAAACTAGAACATATATATATATATATATATATATATATGTTCATAATAAGATTAGAAATAGCAGAATATATACAATCATTGTAATTATATATAATTAGATAATATGTTCTATGAACAGTGCTGGAGGTGCCAGACCGTGCCTTGCACATAGAGTTTAAAGTTACAGGGCTGGGAGATAACAAGAGGAATCTTTTAATGAGGTGACATAAGAAAATTTTAATACTAGTAAGTAAGGCAATACTGCCATCTACTGTTGATGTATGCAATGCTTGAAATATGCAAAATATATATGAATATGTATTTAGCATAATGTTGGCACATGTGCAGTGTGATTTTTCTTTATCTCTATGCAAATCAGAGTGCTATAAAATAGTCTGTCTATTCAAAATAATGACAGGGTGATCTTAGTAACACAAGTTTGTTGTTGCGCTATCACTCTCCAGGCGTTAAGCATGCCTAGAAGATGACTGAATGACTGACTACTTGATGCGAGCTGTGGAAGACAGTGGCTCTGTTGAGATCCATGTTATCATCTCCTATGGATTTTATTAAATGGGCCCATCTTCCATTATATTTTTTAGGTAGATGTCATCTTTATAAAAGTATACGTTTCCCAAGATTTTTATATGTTCTTAATTACTAAAGAATGGGCTATTTGTAATATATATTCATATATTCCAGCTTCAGGATTAAGAAAAAGAAATTAACTACTTCTTATTAAATTGGTTGCAGCTGCAAAAAACATGATTTTATTGCAATGGATGGAAAAATGCTCACCTTCCTTAACATTAATGTGTCCTAGAATATTATATTTAATTATGATGGATTGGATGGAAGCATCCCTAAATAAGTACTGTAAGGTTGTAATAAAAAATTTTTTAAGCATTTGGTTACCTTATGTTTATACATTATCCTTAACATTTAAATATACTCTTATAAGTTGTTTTAATTGTACCACATGATACTGTATACAGTAACTTGGAGATTCTTGAGAGGGGTATTTAATTTTTAATATCTAATAATGGTAAATTTTTCATATTATTCTTTAATGTAGGGGATCATTATAGGATGGATATTAAATGTTTAAAGATGGATAATGTTTGTGGACATTGCAATTCCTTAATGTCTTTTCTTGGGAGGAGATAATCTAAACTATTAATGTTATTAAAGCATTATTGATATTATGTCAACCAATTGTATTGTATTTTATTGAATTTACTAATAAAATATGAACAAACAAAATAAATAGAGTATATTTATTGATAAATTTGAAAGTTTTTTGTTATTCTACATGGGTTTTTATCCCCCTTCATGTTTTACCTTAAAGTTAATAAAATTGACAAATGCATGAATCAGATATTAGAGTACCTATATCTTAAAGCAGCCGGGAGTCTATTTCATTAACAATTATATTTTGTATTAGTTCATGATTATAATCAAGTATATTTGCACTCTGAATTATTCATGTTTATTGTTTGGCTTAGTCAAATATCTTGCTGGAACACTTTAGGAAGTGCATAGATCATCTTTAAAAAATGTACTTGTATTTTATTTTTTTTTTCAAATTAAAAAGAGGAAGTACATTGGGACTTAATACAAATGCATCCATGTCAAATCAAGAGGAACTTTAAAGTAATTATATAGTATGCACAAATTGATATAAAAAGGCAAAGCATTAAAAAAAATCTACTAAATAAATTCTAAATAATATTTAAAACATGGATGGTTGCCAAGTTCTCAATCCTATGTAATAATTACAAATAAACAAATTCACAAAAAAATTATAATTTCCGTATAAAATCTATACATATATGTTAGCTGCACCTCTTATGCAAATTAGGGTGGAAGTAAGTCATCAAAATGTCCTGTTTGTGGTGCAAGTAAAATGATGAAGTCTATGTAATAAATTTTAAGACTCTTGTATTGTATAAAATCATGAATTTCACAACAAAATTATTAAAAATACAAATACAGTAAGAGAAAAAGCCTTCTACCAAAAATAATGATAAATAATGATAAATATACTGATGAGTTAACTTGTATTTAGGTCATCAATGTGACCAGACATTTGTGTCATATGAAATAAAACAAGTTCATAGTGTAATAATTTAAAAAAGGATCAGATTAGTATGCAATGACTAGAATAAAAGGATGATTCCTAGCTTTGTACCAAAGAAATTTGAGGTACACTTGAGTGTAAATTTGAGTGTCTTTCCATTTCTTCTATATATTGGATGAAGCACTCACTCATGATAATATGGTAGAGATGTATTCATATTATTAAAAATCATAATGATCAATTTTAAAATGTGAATAAAAATGAATGTACAAAATATCAGTAAGGCCTAGAAGACAATTACCCTAGGATGCTGAATCTCATGGCAGAAGTACAAAGCAGGTCATTTGTTCCATAATGGTTTGAAAGATGTGAAAAGCTTTCTGTACCTCAAAATGTTTCCTCCTATTGGGACTTCATCAGGGTTGTATATAAGGGGGGAGGTCTATGCAGCTCTCTCACATGTAACTCAGCACCATGGGTCAGAGGAGCATGTGCTGAGCTGTGATTAAAGGCAATGATCACATGTTTCTATGAATAGTGGAGATCAAGAGCTTCAAGTCATCAGAGATTGCCGACTCTTCTGCAGACAGCAATTGATCACATGCACCTTCTTCCAGCCCTGACACCCCTATAAAATTCTCATATATTGGAAGGTATGATCTTGAATGGGTAATCTGATGTTATGTTGAGGTACAGTAGTCTAGTGGTATTTAGAAGGGTTGTAGAGGCATGTGGAGCAGATCTAATGGCATATGGAGGGGATTTAATAGCATGTGTAGCAAGGGCAGCTCCAAACGGGGATAATCAGTATGATTGCCCTTCCCCTTATAATACTTCATACCTGTCCACTACTGCTAGCTGCTGTATAGCAGTACAGTGGCAGCAGCACTGCAGTCTCCTCTCTCTCTCCCTGCACTCATGTGCCACAGCAGCAAGCAATAGTAGAGAGGTAAGAAGTGTTATGGGGGGTCGCACCTCTGACCCCATACACCACCTGGATCCACTCCTGTTGTGGAGAGGGTCAATAGTTTGTATGTGTTTGTGTGGATTTGTTACAGGTGCTCCAGTTTCTTTGAACAATCCAAAAACATACTTGTACATTAATTGGATTCTAACATAAAAATAAATCTTAGTTTATGGAGGTGTATGTGTATATGCAGTAAGGAATACACATGGGGGTATATTTACATAAGTTCGAATTTGGGTGATTTAGCATTCGATTTGCATTCAATTTTGATTATCAGATATTTACAAAAGACAAATTTAAACATGAGGTCGAATATAAAACTGAATCACCCTTTAATTAAAAATTTAACAAAAAATCAAACACAACATCTCCCCCAAAAAATAGACCTGTTTCATGCTGGCAATTGTATGAAAGTGTTAAAAAAAGCACATTCAGCACTGGGCTGTGTGAGCAGGTCCAAGTTGTATAAATGCAGGGAAAATACAGTAAATTACATTTTGTGTTCGATTTTATATTCAGTTTTATAGGTGATTTTATGTTTGATTTTGAAATGGACATCCAAAACCAAACAAGATATCACTAGTTAAAATTTAACAAAATCGAATTTTATTTTGAAATTTAACTCAAAATCGAAGTATACGTAATGTGTGATTTTGACCGTGAAATAGAAATTGATATGATTCAATTTCTGGTGAGTTAAATCGAACATAAAATTGAATGCAAAATTGAACTTTCATAAATATACCCCTAGGACAGAAGTTCCCAGACACAGTTCTCAACGCACCTCAACAGTTCTGGTTTTGGAGATGTCAAGTCACCTGTGGTCAACCATAGACATCTCTAAAACTAGAAATGTTGGAAAGCCTTGAGAACTGCTTTTAGGAAACTCTGCCCTAGGACTCTAGCCAGTGGAGTCCAATCCCACAGCCTATTTTGTATTTTCTATTTTTATAAGTTGTGATGAGGTTTTGATGTAAGCGGAAAGTAAATCAGGCAGGTATGCTGGGAAGTGTAATCCTGATGAAAGTTTGAACAACCTAAACATTGATTTAAGTATCCACTCTGTGTGAGTATATTTTCTTGGAAGCTATGAGTGCCACACCTTTGCTGTTGTATGTACTGTCATGCCCAGATGTACATAAGCTACAACTGCAGGAGCTTAGGCTTGTGGGCTAAGGGTAGTGGGTTAGTGGAAATGGGAATGCAATATATATGTCCTCTTCATATGTCTCTCCCAGGTGTTGATGAGACCTACCCCAGGGTCACGGAGTCTAGTCCACTTGATGATATTCACCATTTACCCCTCCAAGCGGGATGTGGGTTTCACTGCACCAAGTGAACAGGTCGCTACCCCTAAGGCAGATACCTGGAGAAAACACAGAGATAGATATGGGAGGACTACAGTATATAAACACTGATGAGCAAGGATGATGATCCAAAGACTGATATGTGAGTTGCACTGGTAATCAACACCACGTACCGCATGTTGAACAGCGATGGTTATCAAGACTTGGTATGAGATGCTGAGTGATGATGGTAATCAATAGTTGGTATAAGATGCTAAGTGGCGATGGTAATCGATAGTTGGTATAAGATGCTTAGTGGCAATGGTAGCCAGCACTTGATAGAAGACACTGAGAATTGATTATAGTGAGCAATTGGAATGAGACAATGAGAATCGATGGTAGTCAGCACTTAGATTGAGACACTGAATCGATGGTAATCGATAGATGGTATGAGATGCTGAGTGGCGATGGCAGCCAGAACATTATATGAAACACTGGGAATTGATAGCAGTCAGTACTTAATATGAAACACTGAGTATTGATGGTAGTCAGCATTTGGTATGAAACACTGAGAAATGATGGCAGTCAGCACTTGGTATGAATAGCTAAACAGTGGTGGAAGTATCAAGGAAGGTTTACTGGGAAGGAACACCACAGATCCTGAGACACAGTCACAGTAGAAACCAATATAGGAGCGAAGTTGTAAAGGCAATTTCCTGCTGCAGGAAGTCCCATAAAATGCCCCTTGGTAGCTGGTCATTGGCCAGAGACATTGTCATAGTGCACCAGACACCAACACCTGATTTCTAGGGGATCTGTTCAGTTCCTGGTAGATTGGAAGGGGTATGGTCCTGAGGCATGTTGTTGGGTCAAGGCTTCAGACATCCACGCACCCCAACTTCTTCAGAAATTCCATCAGAAGTTCCCTGGCAAGCCATTGTTGTGGTCTTCAGTGCCCACCCCTAGAGGAGGGGGTAATTTCACAGCACACCGAACACTAGCATTTACTTACTGGGTCTGGCAGTGCTGGTCTGCAACAAGGCAGTGGGCAGGGAGTCCCCAGCGCCTGCTGCTGGCTGATTCCCCTTCCTTCCGGCAGTATGGTGTGGGTGGCCACACCTCCCTGCGGGCGCACATGCCAACCTGAGGAGAATTAAAGTGACATTTACACCAATTAGGTGTAATCACTGAAGGCACCAAAATCAGGCCCTGCCTATTTAAAGAAGTCTTGGAGAGCACTCCTGTGCCAGAGTATAGGCTCCATTACCTTACTCCAGAATTCCAGTGCATATCCTGTTATCTGTTCCTGGCCTTGGCATGTTTGTGACTCTGATTTTGCCTGACCCCTGGTACTGCATTTGATATCTGGTTCTAACCATAGCTATTTCCTGTGACCCGCTTTTGTCTGCTCCCTGGTACCATCTTGTCTGTTTGGTTCTGATCTATCCTGTTGACTATGCTGAAAGTCTTCTTCTCTACATCCTGTGTTCTCCAGCACCTGTATAGGGGAACCTATCCTGAGGGCTGCAACCTGTTTCGCACGAAGCCAAGTCCATACCTTTTATGCGAGGGTCCCTGGTGAATACCGCCGGCACATTAGACTCCGTGCCTCAGAAATAGGTTATGCCAATTTCCTAAATATGAGTTGCATCAACTAACTACCCAAGAGTTGCGACAGACATCAGCTGACTGACTGCAGAACTAGCATAGGAGGATACTGATCAGCTGGCATAAACCAACATGGCGGCATCTAGAACTGCACCAGCAGCAACCAGGATGCACACATGAAAGCTTAAGCAGTCCCTTGGCAGAATACTCAGCCACTATCTGTCTCCCCGGACACTTAGGAGCCTGAAGATGCCATCGCAGATGTGAGTAATGGCCAAACCCAGGCTACATCCTGACATGTACTTTACATGTGAAGGCACTGGAGTAAGATAATTTTGTTGGATGGAGTGGTGGACGCTTGGATTATTCATATAAATAAATATAAATATTTTTAAAAGACTGCACACACAGGCTTGGCCTGCCCCTTTTGCCTTCATCTTAACCATGTATTAGAACTGGAGTTTGAACTGGATTTGGACTTTGGAGTACTTTTTAACCCAAAATGAAACAATTTAGCAAATACTGCAGCTCAGGAATGTTATTACACCACCTTCATTTCAACACCCCTGAGACTGCAAACATTTCAGTCGCACAATATATGTCAAGCCCAAACTGCATCCCTGTTTGCTGTTTTTGCTATTCTTTGTTTTGTATCATGTACTTTCACCCCACTGTATGATATGCCAGTATGTTATACCTCCCTGAAGTGTATCCTCAGGATTTACTTCATGTGGAACTATTCATACAGAGTATATCATACTGCCACATGTGTCAGTTTTCCCATATATACCTTGGGTCCTTGTACGGCTTATCTCCCACATTGTGACCTTCATAGTGCACTCAACATAGCTGCCTCACCTGGTACACTTGTGGCTGGGATGAAAATTATACTGAGCTAACAATTATGGTGGGACCCTACTCCTAGCTTTAGGCCATTGGAACCACCCATTTTGTGTTATCTCTTCTAAGCATAACCTTTTCTACCTAGGATAATCCTACATAGTGCACCCAAGATGGCTGCCTTTTCTGGTAGCTTTTATGGGTGAAATATATAACCCGTGGAAGTTATTTCTCAGAATGTCTGCATCAACCATGCAATATGCTTATTGTGTGCTCTAGGTTAAATTTATTTTAATTATATTTTTAATGTGTGGTTTTCCATTTTCTTCATAACCAAATCCTTGTACAATGTACCAAGTTTTCTGATGTCTTTAAAGTGACTTTGAGTCCTATGGGAGAAAAGCGCTATATAAATACAATTATTATTATTATTTATTACAGAGATGTGCGCAGAAATATCACCAAGATTTTCATATCTCTAGTTTATTATTTAACATTTAATAATATAATAAAATATCCTGTACCTTATGTAACATAATGGGTGTTTTGATTTATTATTAATATTTAGTCTTATACTTAATTCAGTTATTAAAGTAAATAGATGTTTTAAAAAGCAGCTAAGGGCCTGATTCAGATATGTACAAAGACCTGATGATTTGCATATATATCTGATTGTTAGGGGTCTGCACATGCATAGGAGCCATTCTGAACATGTGGACAACGAGGTCCTGCATGTTATAGCATGCAGTGCCCCCGAGCCGCAGCATGACTGACATATCTATGGATGCTGCACTCAGATCCCAGATCCATGCAGGAGCTGTATAATTCCTACAGACACCTCCTTATGCATTTGTATTTTGGTAGGACGATATTACACAGCCGCTTCCTTGCAGCTATGCCAAACTGTCCATCTCTGAATCAGGGCCCCAATACAGGAACACTTGTAATGTTCCATTAAATAAATTCTGTTAAACTGGATAATTTAACATAATGTTTACAAATGTAAATTGAGAAATATTGAATAAGTTAAATATATTTTATGCAGACTGTTGTTTGTGCATATGGGTATGCAATACCCAGTATACCTGTTCCACTACTTTAAACTAGGGGTGTGCACCGGCCACTTTTTGTGTTTTGTGTTTTGGACCTGGATCTTTCTTCGTGTTTTGGATCTGGATTGGTTTTGCCAAAACCACCCTTCCGTGTTTTGTGTTCTGGATTTCGAGTTTTGGATCTGTATTTTTATTTTTTAAAAGCATAAAAACAGCTAAAATCACATAATTTGTGGGATTTTCTGCTCCTATGCTATTATTACCCTCAATAACATCAATTTCCACTCATTTCCAGTCTATTCTGAACACCTCACACCTCAAAATATTGTTTTTAGGCCAAAAGGTTGCACCGAGGTAGCTGGATGACTATGCTAAGCAACACAAGTGGGCGGCACAAACACGTGGTCCATCTAGGAGTGACACTGCAGTGGCAGACAGGATGGCAGTTTGAAAAACTAGGCCCCAAACAGTACATAATGCAAAGAAAAAAAAGAGGTGCAAGATGGAATTTTCCTTGGGCTCTCTCACCCACCCTTATGTTGTATAAACAGGACATGCACACTTTAACAAACCAATCATTACAGCGCCAGGGTCTTGCACACGACTGTGGCTGAAATGATTGGTTCGTCTGGGCCCCCACAAAACAAGCTGGCAATTAATCTGTCGATGCACAAACTAGCTCTACGGAGGCAAGTTGTCATCCTCATCCTCCTCATCCACCGATTCCTCACCCTCTTCAGTGTTGTGTACATCCTCATCCTCACAGAGTATTAATTCGTCGCCGCTGGAATCCACCACCACAGGTCCCTCTGTACGTTCTGGAGGCTGGTCTCCGTGGAAGAGTTGATAATTAATTTTGATGAACATCATCTTCTCCACATTTTGTGGAAGCAACCTCCTATGCCTTTCGCTGACAAGGTTCCCAGCTGCGCTAAATACTCTTTCGGAGTACACACTGGAGAGAAAGCAACTCAGGTAAAATAGAGCCAGTTTGTACAGGGCCTCCAAATTGCCTCTTTTTCCTGCCAGTACAGGTACGGACTGTCTGACATCCCTACTTGGATGCTGTCACCAATGTAATCCTCCACCATTCTGTCAGTGGTGACAGTATCATATGCAGTGACAGTAGACATGTCAGAAATTGTTGGCTCGTCCTTCAGTCCAGACCAGATGTCCAAACCGGCCCTTGACTTATGACACTGGCGCACGCTTGGCGCTGCTCCTTTGTTGATGCACGTGCGGCTACTGCACATACATTTCACACACAAACAGAAAAAAAAGAAGAATTGTTTATTTTTTGTGGAGCGCACTTTGGGGGTTACACCACCCTTTAACAGACTTATGGGACAAAGGCTCATGCTTGGCGCTGCTCCTTTGTTGATGCACGTGCGGCTACTGTGCACACATTTCGCACACAGAGAAAAAAAATAATTGTTTATTTTTTGTGGAGCGCACTTTGGGGGTTACACCACCCTTTAAGAGATGAGCTAGTCAGCCCTTTACTTATGGGACACAGGCGCACGCTTGGCACTGCTCCTTTGTTGATGCTCATGCAGCCACAGTGCACACAATTCACAAACAGAAAATAATTTTTTATTTTTGTTGGAGTGCACTTTGGGGGTTACACCACCCTTTAACAGACGAGCCAGCTGGCCCTTGATTTATGACACAGGCGCATGCTTGGCACTACTTTGTTGATGCACGTGCAGCTACTGCGCACACAATTCACAAACAGAAAAAAAATGTTTTACATTTTTTTTTGGAGTGCACTTTGGGGGAGCACCCCTGATGGACAGATCACCCCCTGGACAACACTAGAGCACCCCTTTAGGACTACAGCCTTTATGGGACACTGCACAACATAGTCCAGCCAGCCCCTATAGACTTTGGAGTGGACACAGCCCCTATGGACAACAGCAGCACAACACAGCCCAGCCAGCCCCTATGACAGCAGCACAACACAGCCCAGCCAGCCCCTCTGGACAACAGCAGCACACAACACAGCCCAGTCAGCCCCTATGGACTGAGTGGACACAGCCCCTATGGACAACAGCAGCACAACACAGCCCAGTCAGCCCCTATGGACTGAGTGGACACAGCCCCTATGGACAACAGCAGCACAACACAGCCCAGCCAGCCCTAGCTCCCACCCTCCCTCTTCACTGCAAACAGCTGGAGTGAGAAATGGCGCTGACACGGGGACCTTTTATGGAATCCAAAACCGCGAGATCTGGAAGGCGGGATGATGACGTTTTGCCTCGATTTCAGTTCCGAGTCAGGCGGGAAAACCCGAGCCGGACTCGGTTCCCGGCTCGGATGGGGGGGTTCAGATTTCAGAAAATCAGATGCCTTTCAGAAATCCGATCCCGCTCATCCCTACTTTAAACCCATTTTTCTACAGTTTTCACTTTTTCACCCCAAAAATGACATGTCATTGTTGGTCAAATTGAGCTAATTAAAAAAAATATTTTGCATAATTAGTCATTATGGAGGGTGTACTTGTGGTTCTGAACCAAGCCCCAACACTTTTACCTAAAAATAGGGGTTTTGAACAACTTTGCACTTGTTCCCAGGGTCCTAGTAAAAGACAATTATTAACTCCAATGCAGCATAAACTTCTGTTAACTGGCTGGCTAATTGGATAGCATGATACAATATTATTAATGCCATAATTCATTTAACTCTCGTTAATGGCTTATTGGGTCTAATTGAATTGCCCACCCTATGAGCTTATGCTCGTTTGAACTATGTCCATCTGTAAAATTATATGGCTCAATCCCACACATGCATCCATACTCAGGATTGGCCGCAATTTACACATGTGCCTTTTACTGATTGGAAAGGTAGAAAATGGGAGGGAAGGGTGTGGCAAATATAGGCCTGGTAGCATAAGGGCACGGTTGTTGAATTGTGATTGAAGGATACCTGCAAGTAAACACACAGACTATACTGTACGAGTACATCCATACTTGTTAGAAGTGTCATTCATTACCATCATAACCAGTCACAGGGAGATCCTCCCTTGAATGTTGCCTATGGTAATGCAAACTGTTATTGAAAGTTCCACACTCCAGATCAAATACTATTTCTGGCCAATGCTCTCCTTTATTGCCAGCTTCATAGACAATAAGCCAAGCTGCAGGAGTGGATGATATTTCCAGCCGGAACTACAGAGTTTCATTATAGCCATTGGCGGCTAATATCCCGGCTGCCAGTTTGCCTCATTGCCTGTTCTACAGGCATTTATCTAACTGCTGGAGGGGCCATCATGATCAACCGGGACTACATTAATTTATACAAGCCACCGGCAACTCCCCAGAATTCTACCTACTATTGCACTCATATACCGCATGAAGTACCCTGAACTAGAGCATTGGCTTTCTAACTGGACGATACAAGGCTTACTGCGGGATCTGCATGTGGGGATCTATGCCATGACTTATTATCGGGTGCTCCCTTGACTATAGTAGAGCAATATATAGTTCTAACAGTACAGGTACTTTTGTCCTAGTCAGAGCCAGTTTCTAATATCTACTTATAGTTGTCTATTTGGATACTGTTACAATTGTTTGATACATTTCAGTTATTTTTAAAAACTGGAATTTTTTTGCACCTTTGTAATCAACCTATTTAGTCCATATGTATTAAGCATTTAACTCTTAGCAGTTTTCAGTGTGTTTGCATATAGTTTTAAAATGATACAATATTATTTTCCTTTGGTAAAAATATTTTACAGTGTTGGTACCAGTACTTTATATATTATCTTTTACAGGGGTTATACATATTTTTTTGTAAATTTTTTGTGTATGTTTAATTGAAGAAATAAAAACTGTATGTATTACAAGATCAATCTATTTACATTTTATTAGCTTTTGTTTATTATAGCACTGCTATTCTGCATTTACGGACTTTTATCCTTTTGAGTGTTGACATTCCTGCTTAACAGCTGTATAGGTAATTTATCTGCACCAAGGTTGATTTTTTTTTAAGAATCTGCACTTGAAGTCAAAATTGGACTTTCAGTATAGTGCAAATGTGTGACCCAGGTCATACATGTGCAGACGGACATGGACTGATCAGCAAAATATCAGGTCTGTAATTACCATTTCTGGGCAAGTATGGCCAGGGATCTGAGCAACTCCTGTGCTCATCCCACCCTTAACTAAAATCTGTAATCTCTCTTTCTCTACTTGCATCTTTCCATGACTGTTCAAGCATGCACTGTTTACTCACATTTTGAAAAAACTAAATTATGACCCTAAATCTCTCTCAAATTACCATCCTACAACCCAGCTTCCATGCCCCTACAAGCTACTGGAGAGATCTGTCTACACTCGCCTCTCACACTTTCTTAACTCGCACAACTTATTGGATCCACTTCAGTCAGGTTTTTCGTTCCCAACAATTCACAGAGACAGCACTGACTAAGGTAGTAAATGATCTGGTCACTGCCAAGGCTAAAGGCTATTACTCAGTTCTTATTCTTCTAGATCTCTCTGCTGCCTTTGACACTGTTGACCACTCTCTTCTCATGCAAACACTACAATCCCTAGGTCTTCAAGACAAAGCCCTTTCTTGGTTCTCATTCTACCTATCTAATCGCTCTTTCACTGTTCGCTTTTCAGATTCTGCCTCCTCTTTGCGATCTCAGTTTGAGTACTGCAAGGCTTAGTCTTAGGTCCTCTGTTTAGCTTTCCTTCCCACCAAGCACCCTGAATTGAGGTTTGTGATTCACTAAGACACAGCATATCTGCTCATCCTGGCACACTGTATGCCCTAGTGCTAACTGCTAGAGCACTTGGTACCAATACTATATCCGGTGGGATCCAGTGGTGAAAGTGAGCAGCAGGACAATTGAGGTACAGGACGGATCCAACATAGGGAGCTGCCACAGCATGCTACAACAACACAGGATCACTAACAAAGTCTCTTGGTGTTGGAAGGCATTTATTAAAGCAGCCGGTACTTGTGCTATGATACTAAGAGGAAGGTAACTCTTGTATGTTACACATGGACATTAAGCAGTCCATTGACATTTTACACAATGCTCCATTTCTCCTTATCCAGTCTATACTTATACATTTCATCTGCCTCATTTATATATATCCAGCTGGACTTTTATTTACTACCATTTATATGGTTCATACTTTTTGTTGTATGTATGGTTTATGTGTGATTTATATATGCTAATTCAGTATATGATCAGCAGTGCTGATTTTCTGTATATGCTAGAGTGAACATAGAAACATTTTTGCAGTGACTAGTCAGTTGTTTTACTGTGTAGCAAAATCTTTATTGTTACAATTAACTATTATACTGTGTTAACTGGTGGCTGTTTTTATCCAGCGTTTTTTCTTTCTAAACAGTTATAATATATGTATAAATATTTTTATTTTGATATACAAGTCCATTCAGGCTTAGAGACTTGTCATCATCTATAGCAGGGGTGGGGAACCTTTTTTCTGCCATGGGCCATTTTGTTATATATAAAATTATTCACAGGCCAGTGCAGGCCATGCCCCCTCCATTTGATGTCACAAAGAGGCAGGGTCACAATCGCCGGTGATTACAGCAATGCCCCGAGCTGTAAGGGCAGTGGTGTGACCATCTGAAGCATCCTAAGGACGCTCCAGGTGGCACTGCTGCATAGGTTCTGGCTGCAGGGTGCCATTCTAGGCACCCTGCTAGCCAGATGAGGCTAGCATAAAAAAGCTAAGAGAGCCATACCAAATAATTCCGGGGCCTTAGACGGCACCCGGGCCAGAGGTTTTCTATCCATGCTCTATAGTGTCAATAATTTAAATCCATTATTCCCATGGACATATATTACATAGCTTTTATGGCATATACAGTATACCCCTTACTATAATCTGTTATTCAGGTAATCTAATAGTATTAGGGATATTTATCTCAAACATCAATCCCTTCGGCGCGCGTGGCAAAAAATAGTAATACATATTATCCTAAGCCTGGAACTGCATATCTCTTCATAGTAATACATATTACACTAATACAGTAATACATATTACATCAATCGCCTTCGGCGCGTGCGGCAAAAAAAACATGACACACCCCTTTATTTTCACACTGAACATTCCTATCCATATGCACCCCAGTAGTGCCCCTTATACAGTACCCCCAGTATGCAGTTGTGGTCCCTCTTATGCAGACCCATAGTAGTGACCCTTATACAGTATCCCCAATAGTGGTCCCCCTTTTAGTTCCCCTTATTAGTTCCCCAATTAGTTCCCCTTATTCAGTGCCACCAGAAGTGGTCCCCCCCAAATGCAGTGCCCCATGTAGTGTTCCCCCTTATGCAGTGCCCCCAGTAGCAGTCCCCACAATGCAGTGCGCCCAGTAGTGGTATCCCCTTATGCAGTGCCCTTTATATAGTTCCCCCAGTAGTAGTCCCCCCCTATGCAGTGCCCTTTATATAGAGCCCCCAGCAGTAGCCCCCCATGCAGTTTTCCTAGTACTGGTCCCCCTTATGCAGACACCAAGTAGTGAACCCCCCTTATTTAATGCCCCCTGTAGTGGTTTCCCCAGTGCAGTGCCCCTAGCAGTAAGCAGCTTATATAGTGCCCCCAGCAGTAGTTTCCCCCCATGCAGTGCCCCCAGTGGTGGTCCCCCTGATGCAGTCCCCCAGTAGTGATCCCCCCTATCCAGTGCCCCCTGTAGTGGTCCTTCCTATTATTGCCCCCAGTAATGGTACCCCCAGTGCAGTGCCCCTAGTAGTAGGCCCGTTTTATAATGCCCCCAGTAGTAGTTCCCCCCCAAGTAGTAGTCCCCAGTAGAGGTTCCCCCTCCCGATTAAGTTCCCCCAGTAGTAGCCCCCCCAGTAGAGATTCTCCCAGTAGTAGCCACTATCCCCCCCCATTGTGCAGACAGGTATAAAAAATATATATAAACAAATATACTTACCTTTTCCCCGCTTCTGCTCCGGACCGCGCCGCCGCTCCCACCGCCGCCATCTGCCAGTCCTCCCTGGCTGGCAAACTCAGCATTATGGGAGAGACGTCATGATGTCATGACGTCTGTCTCATTACCCACTGCAGCAGCTGGACGGAAGCCTGGCTCTTGCAGTGGGTGCTGCAGCAGTCAATGAGAGTCTATTTGACTCTCATTGGCTGCTGTTTAACACACACATCGCCGCCAGCGCTGGCGGCAATGCGTGTGTTATACACTGCCTGAGCCCGCCTCCTGGCACTATTGGGCAGGTGCTCAGAGGGAGAGAATGGGCTCAGCTGTGCAGCACAGGACCGGTGCTGGAAGCCTAGCGCTGGTCCTGTGTAAATGTGAAGCACTGACCGCACTCACTGCGGTCAGCGCTACACTGGCTAACTAGGGCGGGCTGGTTCCATGGCCGGCGGTGCCCCCCCGCGCCGTCGATCCCACGGCACCCAGGGCATGCATCCTGCTTGACCCCCCCCTAGTTTCGCCACTGCCTGTTATAGGTCAAAAGGTATTAAAATTCTAGGTTATAAAATAGTATAATAGACAGGTTATAGTGTAATTTGTTTCAATCTGAAAATTTAAATAGTTTTCAGCGTTTATTCTTAATCCTTATGCAATCAAACAGAAATTACTGTCAGAGATACTATATTAATATTATTATTTCTCTGTAACAGTTTTTTTAATTGGTCCATTTTACGTGATTGCACATTTACCAGTTGTGAGGATAATGGTGCAAACAAGCAACTTTTTATTATCTATCTGCATGTCTATAGGAGCCTTATATCTGCAGACACCTTCACAATTGTTAATGTAAACCTTATGGAGACAGTGTTAACTGCAGGCTTTATTAAGGTATGCAGATTATCTGTGGCCGCTTTATATGCCCCTGCTCTCAACAAGTATTGTAGCACTTTTTAGAGAAAATGTTGTCAAATCATATTGATCTCAATTAGCTCAGTTAGAATCTCACTCTCTGCAGCAGCCTCATACATGTAGCTGCTCTCACAAGTGTTATGGAGATTATATACTGTACAAAAAATATTGCACGCATTATGTCTGTGTTAATCAGCTCTGACAGAGTCCATTCAGCTGCTTTAATTTTTGTGTGTTCACCCCACTTTCTAAGCTATACACTATTAATTGTATACAACAACAAGTTATATTGATTTCATGAGAAACATAGTGGGGGCGTACCGAAGTGCGTTTAGCTGTAAGTAGCTTTCTCAAGGCGAACCCAATAGCCTATACTGTCTAAAAAATATTAATTTGGAGAGATCAATCAAATCGTGGACTTTAGTCACGTGACATTCAGCAAATCAGGCTCCATTTTCCTCTACACAAAGTGTTCTATCTTCCACCAGGTATTGAAATCGCGAGAAAGGGGCAGACAGCGCTCACAGAAGAGGGATATATGTTACCACTACCAATTACCACCTAATAGTGTGGATGTTTGTTATAAACTTTTATATCTCTTTATTAAAAGTCCAATTTGAATTAGTCTCATTGGCATCATTGCGTGCTGCACCAATTGAGCCCCATACTTACACGCACCTGATACACCTGGACGCAAGGAGGAGTCTGACCAGCAGACATTTTCACTAGGTAAGTAGTTCCTTACTTACCTGCTACTGCATTCTAGTGTCATAAGACATCCTGATACTGCGTTTCCTTATTTCTGAGGTGGAGTGTGGTTATAACGAAGGTGGCATCTACAACATACGGTTCTAAGCACGATACAAGGCGTTTACACCCACATCTTGGTTTTATAACATCCAGCCTACAGTTATTGCCCACGTGTCCTAGCCGGATATTAACCAAATACATTAACAGTATTTGGCCCATTACGATTTTCCACATACAGGAACATTTCCTGCACCAATATCTGGAATATCTTTACATTGACGCTTTTTCACCTACACCCAGCCTCAAGTTATTGCCCACCTGTTACTAATATCTTCACTCCTATAGGAGTTTTTGTTCAGTATAAACATTTCTATATCCTATTCATATACGGCATTGAAACCTCAGAAATTGATTATATATACATACAATTAATTAATCAATTCTTTTTGTCCACACATCTATATATCTCTATACCACAGAGCGCTTTCCTCCCTTTATTTGTATTTTTCCACCAGGTATTACCATGATTCATCATTGTGGATGTATTTGTCTAACCAATAAATCTGCTGGGTATGTACCTTTTTATCCAAGGTCATACTAGCAGGAAGATGTAAATGGAGAGAGAATCACAGTTCAACGATTTTTCTGATTACCATAGGAACAGTGTCAGCTATTTCATATTGTATAGGGAGGGTATGGAGGCATTAATGTCACCTGAAAAGCACTTCCTCAATGTTGTAATAATCAGATTAATTTGTATTAGTGTTCATAAGTATTAGTGATTCATTCATATTGGGGTGTAAAATAAGTTCTTCCTTGTTAATAAGTTCACAAAGAAAAAAAACAACCGCACAAGTTATAGAATGTATCTCATTATCTATATGGCCCCTAATGCCTTTTTATTGGAAATAAATATATTAAAATATATATATATATATATATATATATATATATATATACATACAGTCAGGTCCATAAATATTGGGACATTGACAGAATTTTCATATTTTGGCATCTATTCACCACCACAATGGCTTTGAAATGAAACAAACAAGATGTGCTTTAACTGCAGACTTTCAGATTTAATTTGAGGGTAATTACATCCAAATCAGGTGAACGGTGTAGGAATTACAACGGTTTCTATATGTGCCTCCCACTTTTTAAGGGGCCAAAAGCAATGGGACAAACTAAACAATCCTAAATCTAACTTTCACTTTTTAATACTTTATTGCAAATCCTTTGCAGGCAATTACAGCCTGAAGTCTGGAACGCACAGACGTCACCAGACGCTGGGTTTCATCCCTGGTGATGCTCTGCCAGGCATCTACTGCAAATGTCTTCAGTTCCTGCTTGTTCTTGGGGCATTTTCCCTTCAGTTTTGTCTTCATCAAGTGAAATGCATGCTCAATCGGATTCAGGTCAGGGGATTGACATGGCCATTGCATAACATTCCACTTTTTAGCCTTAAAAAACTCTTTGGTTACTTTTGCAGTATGCTTCGGGTCATTGTCCATCTGCACTGTGAAGCGCCGTCCAATGAGTTCTGAAGCATTTGACTGAATATGAGCATATAATATTTCCCAAAACACTTCAGAATTCATTCTGCTGCTTTTGTCAGCAGTCACATCATCAATAAATACAAGGGAACCAGTTCCATTGGTAGCCATACATGCCCACGCCATGACACTACCACCACCATGCTTCACTGATGAGGTGGTATGTTTTGGATCATGAGCAGTTCCTTTCCTTCTCCATACTCTTCTCTTCCCATCACTGTGGTACAAGTTGATCTTTGTCTCATCTGTCCATAGGATGTTGTTCCAGAATTGTAATGGCTTTTTTAGATGTTGTTTGGCAAACTCTAATCTGGTCTTTCTGTTTTTGTAGCTCACCAATGGTTTACATCTTGTGGTGAACCCTCTATATTCACTCTTGTGAAGTCTTCTCTTGATTATTGACTTTGACACATATACACCTACCTCCTGGAGAGTGTTCTTGATTTGGCCAACTGTTGTGAAGGGGTTTTTCTTCACCAGGGAAATAATTCTTCTGTCAACCACAACAGTTGTTTTCCATGGTCTTCCGGGTCTTTTGGTGTTGCTGAGCTCTCCGGTGCATTCTTTCTTTTTAAGAATGTTCCAAACAGTTGATTTGACCACACCTAATGTTTTTGCTTTCTCTCTGATGGGTTTGTTTTGATTTTTCAGCCTAATGATGGCATGCTTCACTGATAGTGACAGCTCTTTGGATCTCATATTGAGAGTCGACAGCAACTGATTCCAAATGCAAATGTCACACCTAGAATCAAGTCCAGAGCTTTTACCTGCTTAATTGATAATTAAATAATGAGGGAATAGCCCACACCTGTCCATGAAATAGCTTTTGAATTGATTGTCCCTTTACTTTTGGCCCCTTAAAAAGTGGCAGGCACATATAGAAACCGTTGTAATTCCTACACCATTCACCTGATTTGGATGTAATTACCCTCAAATTACATCTAGTTAAAGCACATCTTTTTTGTTTCATTTCAAAGCCATTGTGGTGGTGAAAAAGGCCAAAATATGAAAATTCTGTCAATGTCCCAATATTTATGGACCTGACTGTATATATATATATATATATATATATATATATATATATATGTGTGTGTGTGTTGCAAGGGGGTGTTACCACTTCACAAAAAATTCAAGTATAGAAAATGGAAAGACAAAGAATTGTATATTGTGGTGCACAAAAAGTCAATTTAAATAAAATATAGCTTTTATTGTTTATTAAAATATCATCTAAGAAAGACTGCAAAATAATATAATATAAAAAATGAATGATGTGAAATAAAGAGAGAAAGAGTGGTTTAAAAAAATGCTGTGTGCAGGGATGTCACTGTCTGTCTCAATAATTATATATTGTATCCAAGATTAATATAGCACCTTCTAATAGGGATGACGTGTCAAAGTCAAATAATTGGATATGATATCTTTATAATTATTATCTGTCGATATAGTCATCTATAGTCTGATGGCATGTTATTGGGATGCTACTTTGCATCGGTGTACATCCAATGTGCACAAATGCGAATCGGACGCAAATATGCGAACACCCACATACATATATGCACACACATAAAATGGTTCCCACACATTATAGTTAATAACCAGAGTTATTAAATGTATTGCTAGCTAATAATTATGATGTGAGATGTACTTAAGAGATCTAAGGTTCAAAATATAGTGGACATGTCATGTTTGATATCATACTAAATCCCTGTTTATTTGCAGACATCCGTTTCTATCGGCAAAGAGATTGCATCATGCGTCCGCTAGTTGTGGATGATAGGGAGTTATTGATTAGAATGCCAATTTCTGTATGAAGTGTTGTAGCCAGTTTTAACCAGTTCTTCGGTGGGAAGATGCACAATGTAACCGTTGGTAGACTGATCCATACCCCTGATGATACCGTATGAACTGACCAATGACCTGTATTATACCAGACTGGCCTGAAGCAAGAACCAATGAAAACTTGCCAACTTGTCTTCTTTGTTATCTCTGTATCCTGTATCATATATAGGCCTGTGTACTGGGTCCAACAGTCAGTCATCTCCATTTTTCGTGACCGCAGGTTTCAGGACTGAATGGCTGCATGCTGGATCCAGTGCGCTAGCGTATGTATCGGCTGTACTTATTGTATATTTTATTGCTTTTTACTCTAATTGTTAAACTACTATCGTGTTACTTTTTCTAAATAAAATAACTTTTTTGTGTTTTGGAACCACACATTTAGACTGGAAAGCAATTCTCTCTAATGCGACTTGCATCACAAAATAGCAACTAAACGGCATTCATAGAGGGGGCTCGCAGTTGATATCACGTTACCGAGAAATCGCACAAAGCGTATAGATTTCGTTTCCTCAACAAAGGCTGGAGATGCGTCATAAACGGGTTTGAGCACAATCTGTTCAAAGCCTGTTTATCACTTTATGTTGTGAAACTGAAATGTCAGTTTTTGTGTAATTTAAGGAGCACTGATTAAGACCTAGGGACAAGAGAGAAAAGTCTTTCTTTTATTGTAATTTTTTGCGCTGTAATATGCGATTCGCACATAGCGTATGTGTATTTCCTGTATTGCTGCCATATGTTTAAACAATCATATTTATAGTGTGATCGCTTGGTAAAACCTCTGAATAGTTATTACAACCACTTGGGAAAGCAATTTTTCTGCACAGAAAACAAAGGTGCATGTGAATGTGAATGTGTGCTTGTGAAGTGAAAAGTAAAGTTTTTGTACTGGTGAAAATAGACAGGGCCAGTTAGGTGTCCAAGAGGTGGGTAGGACAGCCATAGCAGTATACACAGCAGGTATAACAGGGTGAAAAAATGGAGGTTGCTTTTCGGCCAACACCCAATAGTAATTGCAAAGTCCATTGATAAGTTAGTGTCTCTTGGGCAATACGATCGGACCGCATGGTTGCATAAACCATGATTGTGACTTGGGGTGTTGAGGGAGGAAATCGCTGGCAAGGTTAAGTGTTAGTGGAATACTTAAATGCTACCAGTTAGAGACTACTCAAAGTAGGGAAAAGTTAAATCAGGATAATTGCATAGGCTATTTGCTGTTTCCTCATTGTATACTCTGACAATCATGCTTAAGTGGTCGGTTGTGCGCAGTGGGAGGAAATGAGTGGATGCAGCTTATAAAATGTATCCGCTGGTCGAAGTCTTTAGTGAAAGTAGCGAAAGCATTGGCCCAGATGGGTGTTAAGCAGTCACTAGAGAAAGGTATATAAGGTATATAATGTATGTGAATTATGGTGCTTACGCTAAGGAGTACGGCAACATATGGGTCAAGATGACCAAAGGATGTATGAAACCATTTCCCAAAGTTGCCAGTTTTGATTCGGAGATATTAAGTAATATTAGAGATAACATATGTTTAGTCAAATCACTGAATAAAAGAGTAAAGTACAATGATTGTTTGAAGCTATGGCAGCATGACGGGAACAAGTGGCAAGGTGGTGTATGCATGCCACAAAGCAGTGCACTCATACCACAAAGCAGCGTGCATGCACCGCAAAACAGCACACTCATGCCCCACAAAGCAGAATGTACATGCTGCAAGGTAGCATACTCACACCACAAAGTTGCGTCATCACGTAAAAAGAAGAAAGTGCATGAACACATCTGCTGCCCTATGTGGTTGAAGGTGGAAGTACAGCCAATACAAAAAAATTGTAACAAGTAACTTATATCCTCTATTAAGTCATCTTAAAGAAAATGTTGTTGTAGAAGATGATGAACCCACTGTAATTTCAGCCATTGCCTACACTGTTCATATGCTAGATGCTCCACAGAGACAAGGAAAGGGATTGATCCAACCAGTGGGGGCAGCGGTTAAAATTGGTGAGAGTATAGGAGAACATAGTAAAAGAGGGAACAACCATAGTACTGAAACAATAAGTCCAGTAATTAATCCTGAACATAGTGATGTAGTAGGTATCCTGTACATCCTGTCCATACAATAGCAGTTCCCAATGGGAAACTTGACAAGATGGTATAGTTCCTATAACGAATGTAGCAATGCAATGTCCATGGACAAGAGCAGAATTGCATTCAATTATGTCAGATTTCCCAGATCCTAGGAAAGAGTTGGCCAAATGTCAGAAATTCGTTAAAGATTTTGGTAATGCTCATGAGCCAACTAATAAAGTTTGAGGAGTGGTGTTAAGGGCCTGTCTTCCTTCCAATACAGATATACAAAAGTTTATTGCAGATTGTATACTGGAGGAGGATGGATCCTTAATGGATGAGGATAATCAGGTAAACATCAAGCGAATAATCACACAGTTGGCCATATACTTTCCAGTGGTAGTGAATTGGAGCAAAATCTTCACTATTAAACAAAAAGATAGTGAATCTGCAGCAGAGTATTTCACCAGAGAGCTGCTAACAATAACCCAGTATACAGGGATATTAGATATAAAGGATGATGTACACCACAGGGAGGTAGCTGTTTCGGTAATAATGGATGGTCTCAAACATAATCTAAAGACCAGGGTGCAAACCTCTTTACCTAACTGGAGAGGAATCACTGTAGATGCACTCAGGGAATCTGCTATAGAACATGACAAAAATATATCCAGGAAGAAAGAGACACAAAGCGATAGGTTAATGACAGTGAGCATTCAGGCTCTAGAGGGATTATATACACAGCCACAAACTTAGAACACATACCAACCATGAAGGTGTTATAATTGCAATAAAGAAGGACACCTAAAGAGCGATTGTAAAGTGATAAATTGGGGGGCACCTAAGAAGGGAACACATAGATACACACAGAGAGGGCACCGAATGCTCTTCTGGAGAGTGATAGCCAGCGCTAGGGGTCAGGTCATACCTGTAGTCTGCAACCAGTCAGGTTAACTGAGAACACTATCAAAGAACCTACAATGACAGTTGATATATCTAGTACTAAACACACTTTTTTTGTAGATACAGGGGCAACCAGATTCGTAATAAATTCTCCATCTAATTTACAGGTTACAAACAAACCATACCAGCAATGGGAGTAGAGGGGAGAGTGCAGCATTACCCTTTAACCAGACCTGCAGAGGTTACTATCGGGCCGCTGCAAACCAAGCATTCCTTTCTCCTGGCAGCAGCAGCTCCTACTAACCTGCTGGGAAGGGAATGGCTGTGTAAAATGGGATGTGTCATTTACTGTACCCCTGATGGTATATTCCTAAATATACCAGAGAAGGTTGCACATGAGGTACAAGATATATTGGACACCCCACAAAGGATAATGCTACACTCTGCCATTCTAGAACAAAGTCCATCTCAGGTAAAGGAGATGTTATTGCAAATACCGGGTTCCCTCTGGACCAAAGATGGACAAGACATCGGATTGATGGCAAGTAATGGTTAACTTGAAGAGTGGTAGGCAGGCTCCAAAAATCCCTCAGTACCTATTAGAGCCAGAGGTGGAGCTAGGGGTGTATCCCATAATTGAGAGGTTCTGCAACAAGGGATTTTAATTCATACAGCAAGTACAGCAAATAGTCCCATTTTTCCAGTGAGGGAGAGTGGGGGGAGGGGCTATAGATTAGTACAGGACCTTAGAGGGATTAACAAAGTTGTTGAAAGCCAATTCCCCGTAGTGCCCAATCCAGCTGTCATCCTCATGCAGATTTCAGTGACTACTACTCACTTCACTGTCATTGATATATGTTCTGCTTTTTTCTCTATCCCTCTTCACCCTGACTGTCAATATCTATTTGCATTCTCCTATAGAGGGGTACAGTATACATGGACACAATTGCCTCAGGGTTTCATAGATAGCCCCAGTATTTTCTCTCTGGCCTTACATGACTGTTTGCAATCTTTTCAACCAAGCAATGGGTCTGTCCTAATTTAATATGTAGATGATTTGTTGTTGTGCTCTGATTTCTTTATGTCATATTTAAATGATACTAAATTGTTGTTGCTTTATCTTTCACAAACAGGGCACAAGGTTGCAAAGGACAAATTACAGCCTTGCCAGACTAAGGTCAAATACTTGGGACACTGTCTAACCCAGGGGCTAAGACACTTGACAACAGACAGAATTCAGGCAATACAGACTATGACACTGCCGCAAAACCAGCAGCAGATCTGTACCTTCTTGCGGATGTGTGGATATTGCAGGAACGTGGATCCCAGGTTTTTCTATTTTGGCATTGCCATTGCAGGACTTAGTTTCATCCTCAAAACCCGACCATGTCACACACACTGAGGAAACAAAGCAGGCTTTCCTTAACCTTAAGGATAGTCTGACGAGAGCACCTGCCTTGGGAATACCAGATTATGAAAAACCCTTTGAGTTATATTGTATGGAAGCTAATGTTTGTGCAGCAGGTGTCCTTACACAGAAACATGGTGATGCTAGCAGACCTATAGCATACTACAGTGCACAATTGGACACTGTGGTGAGATCACTCCCAATGTGTTTAAGAAGAGTAGCTGCAACCACTCTTCTGGTAAATAAGAGTGAGGACTTAGTATTAGGGCATGATACAACTGTCTATACCCCACATGCAGTATCTGCTTTGTTGAATTCTGCCCAAACCAGACATGTCTCTTCAGCAAGGTTCACAAAATGGGAACTATCTCGGATGGCAAATATTACCATTAAATGGTGCAATACATTAAATCCAGCAACGTACCTACCATATGTGAATCGAGTTGCACAAAGGGTGGAAGGAGGTGAGTTTCTGGTTGAGATGAGTTTTGCAGGTATACTGACACACATCATTGTATGGAATATTTGAATCAGACCTTTACTGCAAGACCAGACATACATGACACACCATTAGAAGATGTAGATTTGATGTTTTACACAGATGGGAATTGTCATAGATGGACAGACACAGGAGAATTATGCACCAGTTATGCTGTTGTACAAGGATGCCTTAGAAGCTGAACATCTTGGCCCACCACACTCAGCTCAGGTGGCTGAACTAGTGGCATTAAGGAGGGCGTGTGAGTTGGCAGAAGGTAAATCAGCTAATATATACACTAACTCTAGATACGCCTTCGGGGTAGTACATGATTTCGGGGCTCTGTGGCATTTTAGGAACTTTATGACAGCATAAGGCACACCAGTAGCACATTCACAACACATAAAAGGACTTCTGACAGCAATCCAGTTGCCAAAGGCAGTAGCTGTCATCAAATGCAAAGCCCACACATGCGAAGAAGACCCGGTGTTGATGGGCAATAACAGAGCAGATGAAGTTGCCAAATGGGCAGCAGGGTTACGTGTAAATATACCAACTAACAAAGTGATGGTCTTTCAGACAATAGATACACAGAAATGAATTGAAATGCAAGATTTGTGTTCCCTACAGGAAAAGGCGGTCTGGAGATAGAAGGGATGTGGTCAAGAGTCCTCTGGACTCTGGAGAGATGGACAAGGTAGGCCTGTGGCTCCCAGGGCATACTACGTAAGCATGGCTGAGGCAGCGCATGGTCTGACTCACCTAGGAAAAGAAGGTATGTGCAAGTTGGTCAGAGCATATTGGTGTGCACCAGAGCAATGTCCTGTCTGACTTGTTGAGGAAAAATGTCAGGAAGGTACTAGTTATAGTATAGTTGGTATTAACTAAGCCATCCTATATCCCTCCAACAGATGGACCTTTTAAGGTATTACAAATTGATTTAATCCAATTACCACCTGCAGGAATCTCAAATATGTATTAGTTTGTACTGATGTATTTTCTAATTGGGTAGAGGCATATCCAGCTGACACTAATACTGCTGTTTTTATTGCTAAGAAGATTGTTCAGGAATTTGTATACAGATATGGTATCCCTGGAATCATAGAAAGTGATAGGGCTACCATTTTACTGAAGATGTTTTCCAGAACATGTGTAAACTGATGGGAATAAATAGCAGACTTCACACCTCCTATCGACCACAAGCCAGTGCCAAGGTGCAGAGGGTAAACGGTACTATTAAGAATAAACTGAGTAAGATAATGCCAAAAACTGGATTAGGATGGCCAGAAGCATTACCACTCATCCTCCACAGCATCAGAACCACTCCCAGACCTCCTCTTAATCTGTACCCCTTTGAGATACTGTTTGGAAGGCAACCCCATTTGATCAATATCTTATAAAAATGAGCAGACAACTGAAACAGCAGCAATAGAAACTCAAAATGCTGTTACCTGGTATGCCAGAAACAAACTGTCATGATGTTGAACCTGGAGAATATGCTATGATCTGAAATTTCTTACGCTCAGGTTGTTTAACAGACTGTTGGGATGGTCCTAACCAGGTGTTGATGACAAGCACCACATCTTTGAAAGTAGCAGAAAGAGATACCTGGGTCCATTCCACTCACTGCAGAAAGGTCAACCACCCAAAGGAGGTACAAGGTGAAGTCAAGACAGACAACGTGGACCTGTCAATTGTGAACCAGTTCCAAGAGAACTAAAGACTGCAGTGAAAACACCTTAGCCAGAGGCGTGTACAGACTACTATCCCAGTAATGTATTGGCAATTTGTTTCTCTTTCTTGTTCCAGGGTTCTTCTCATTTTTATTTGATTCAGGATTTCCTATTTTTGTGATGGAGGACAGATGACGGAGAGGGAGGCCGAAAGTAATATCGATAGAATGAAGTCAGAGGAGAGAGCAGTAGAATGATCAGGGCGGCACATGGTCAAACTCAGTTCAGGAGTTATTAAGAGATCTGCTAGCTATGGAACTCGGAGACAGTGTGAGGGGCTATTGTCTGGGGAATATTGTATCTGTGAGTACTGTGGGTCCCTAGTTGACGAGAAATGCATCCAACGATGTCAGTCCAAGAGTAAACTGAATGTGGGCGGGCATCCTTTAGAGGATTACCATTCCTTAGTGGGTAAGGTCTTAAACCAGACTGAATGTTGGGTGTGCTCTCACCTGCCTCAGGGACAACATAATGTAGGATTAGTACCATTCCCATTAAATTTCTCTGAGGTCCTTGAATTACAAAGAGGGAGGGAGATCCTTGTGGTTGGGTCTCATCTGCCGCAAGCCCCAGTGAGCTTCCGGCTCTAATAGAGCTGGAAGCTCACCGCTGACATCACTTGAGATGTCAGTGGGGCCGCCCCCAATTCCTTCAGGAATGCCTCCGTTTGGCCAGCTACCCCCCCCCGGCCTGCCTACCAACATCTAATCCTCCTCAAGCTTGATAATCACCATCAGTGTGGGTGCAAACATACAGTCCTATTAATATATTTGTAAGGACACAGCAGCAGAGCCCACACACGGCTTCTAAAAGCTGACACATGCTTCGCAGTGTCAGGTTCGTCAGGGAGACCAGATGGGTGTCCGGAGCCTGTTTAAATACCTCATCCAATCATTGACCTCTAATAACTTTTCTTTTTCAGTCTCTGATCCACCTCCTCATTGTGACATCACTGGGGAACTGCATCCCATGATCGATACAGCTATTCCTCCTATGCTGTAAGGACCTACTAATCAAACCCAGAAAGAATCACCCTGCCAGACTTGATATATGGAGCACCTATCATTAATGTAAAATTCACTTTTTAATATAATAACAAGGAGACCCCATGGCATCATAAGGACATCTTGTTATTAATGTTGTTAATGTACAAATTTTATAATAGGTATCCATGTGAAATGTCCTTCTAATTATTATATAGACAAAAGCTCATAAGTACCAAATACCCATAATTCTTGTTGTTCTTATTACTGTATCTGGAAATAAATAAATCAAAAGTATCTCTGCGTCCCTTGATCTTTTATCATTATATAATCCAATATATGGTACTTTTAATTTACCTAGGGTAATATTCTTACCACATTCTTACAATAAATATATCTAGGCATATAATATTTCTTTAATACAAATTATTACAGAACTGGAGTTATATATATATATATATATATATATATATATATATGGTGATTTGGGGCTATCCATGCCCCCTGTTGGAATATCCTAGTATTACATTTGATCATGTCCATAATGCATTATAATATTATGCAAATCTATCCCTTAAAAATCTCTCCCCAATTTTAAATATCCTCCTATATTAGTCACATAAATATGTGTACTCAGACTTGTGCTGCCCTCTATTGGACTCAATAAGTAAAGCTCCTTTTAATAAAGATAATTCTATTATTATGTTTTAATAGTGTAATGTGATAAAACTCCCTTCATAGAGAAATTTATATTATTATGTTTTAATAGTATTAATGTGATACAATAAAATGCATTTATTTAACAGTGATAAATGTAATAAATCAAATAATATTCATCCCTTAAATAATTTACATGTCTTCTAATGTGTAATATAATCCACACCCCCTGTAGGAATATCCTGGTATTACACATGAACATGTCCATAATGCATTATGATATAATGTAAATCTATCCCTTGAAAATCTCTCTCCAATATTAACTAACCACTTATACTAGTTTGGAGGGAAAAATCTGAATTTGGAGGGAACCAATCTGAGACTGCACATCTCTAGTTGGAATAGGAAAATACTGGCCTTTTCTAATAAATTATCCACTCCAGATACACAAGCTTGTGGAGAGACCTATGTATGTGTCCTGAAGACGGTCCCGATGTGGACTGATACGTCGACCTGTCCTATGTTTTAAAAGCTAAGTAATAAAGATGTGATTTTATTTTTATATCTGCTGAGTGCCCTCTTTCTCTGTTTTTCTATATATATAGATTTGTATATATGTTGTGATAAAAGCACTGGTAAAGTGGTCAATGACAGATACATTTGGAAATTCCAGTGAGATAAAACTGACTATTTAAAAAATATATTTTTAAAAGGAATATAAAAACAAAAAAAAAACATCTACACAGTACCTTCTCCACAAAATACACAAAAATGGCAGGCATATAGCATCTGGAGTGGATAATTTATCAGAAAAGGCCAGTATTTTCCTATCCCAACTAGAGATGTGCAGTCTCGGATTGGTTCAGATTTTCCCTCCAAATTCAGATTTTTCCCTCCAAATTTTGGGTCTCAGCAAGGTAAAATGTTATCTTTCATGGACAAATTTCATATTTCATAAACAAAGGTCCATGTAAGATGTTGTTTGTCCATGAAATACGACATTTTGCCTTTTTCTAAGACCCAAAATTTGGCTGGAAAAATCTGAATTTGGCAGCAAAAAACAGACCAATCTGAGCCTGCACATCTCTAATCCCAACACCTACACAAGCATATACTTACCCTGCCATTGTATGTTAAAGATATGATGGATGTACTTAACTAACTCAATTTGAATGTGAACCCTGACATATAGCTGATATTATGTTATGTTAATAACCTTCATATAATCATCAGTGATAACAATGGAATAAAAGATGGATATGGGAACACAAAATGACTTTAATCATTTTTTGACCACTCTCTTTGAATTTGTATTAAGTAAGAACTACTTTATATGTAATGGACGCTACTACCTCCAGGTCAGAGGGATGATAATAGGGATGGCTTGCACCCTCACTTACAGTATGCCAACCTCTACATGGGGTGGTGGGAAAAAGAGGTGGTCTATAATGAACACTATGAAAAATATACTGAGAACATTTTACTATACCTCTGCTACAGTATATTGACAATATCATGATACTGTGGGTGAATAAAGAGATTTAGAACAATTTATATTCATTCTGAACTTTAATTATCTCAATTTAAAACTAATCTGTGTCATGAGTCAGGAGAAAATCAAATTTCTAGACTTTATGATAAAGATTGAGGAAGAAAGTCAGATCACAACTGATATGTTCAGGAGAATTACTGTCATTAACAATATTCTCCACTTGAATAGCTTACATCTACCTGTGAACATACAGCCAATTCTAATAGGAGAATTCTTATGCATCAAAAATAATGTTCTACCCAAGATTCCTATAAAAAGAAAGAAAATAATTGTGTGAGACAATTATGTGGATCATACACCGTGCAATATTTTGCATGATGTGGAGCATTTTAATCGATGGTAATGATCAATCGTGTACATCATGTGTTGTATTTGTATGTTTACTATGCCAATGCACGTCCTTGCCAAATGTATAGCTGGATCATAGTTATTACAGAAAAAACGTAAGATTGTGACCTATCGTGTATGATGTGACACACATCGTATGCTGGTTTGCTGGTTCTACGATCCAATGTATGAGGTATTGCAAAATCCCTGGCCACTCCCCTCCTTCATTTTTTGAGAAACAAAGCATCGGTATCATATGATCGTATGTACAATCATACAAAATTTTACCACATCATATTAAGAATTTCAAGGGAAGAATCTCAAGGGAAATCATACAACACATTGCTACATTTCTAAATCGCACCATGTATGGCCGGCATTAGTGATAGAGGATACAGCAATAAAAACTGTTAAAAAAAGCAGGTAGTGATCCTGAAATGTATCCAAGAGATGAAGAACTGCTTAGATTTATAAGAACCTTCAATGCACATTGGAAAGAAATTAACAACAAAAACATTGGACAATTCTCCAAACTGATATAAACTTTGCTGCACTCTTACCTTTGAAAATACCAACCAGTTGGAGAAGATCACACAATATTAAGGATAGACTAGTCATTAGCCACTTAGTAGCATCAAATAAGCTGATAGAGAATAAAAGGATCCTATGGCTGTGGATACTGTAAGATATGTCATTACATGACTCCATGGAAAAAATTTTATGATATGTACAATAAAAAATGGACTATTCAGTGCTATATTACTTATACCACTATGGGCACAATATCCCATTTGGAATGCCCTAGCAGGAAAACATATACAGGGAAGAGATTGAAAGGCCTAAATATAAAGACATTAGAATACATGGATACCATTCATAATGCCATTCAGGATGTAGCTAAATGTAATCTTAAACATCAGTAGCCAGGCACGTCTATGAATATCTTAATGGTAACCCCAAAGGTTTAAGAGCATTTGGTATTAAACATATTCAAATGAGAATTCAGAGGAGATATGGATAATGAATTCCTGAAGGTGGAAACCAAAATTATATTCCTTGTGGATAGCTTCCACCCTAAAGGACTTAGGGCCTGATTCAGTATCAATCACAACTGCGATTATGCATGCATTTGGCTGATTGTTGCGTTCCACACATGCATGTGCGTGCACGAAGACTCCACAGTGATCAGGATTGTGATCACAGTGACTATGCAGACCCATTGCAGAGTGATTGACAGGAAGTACAATTTGGGGGTGGAGACAGGAGGGTGGTCAGCAAAAATGCACGCGTGTCAGTGTGTTTGAACACCGTCACTGCATAAGTATTACGGATGTGAGCAAAGTAAAGTGGGCATCCTTATGTTAGGCTGCGACGGCATTGCAGCAGCATTGCATGTTAGGCTGCATGTTAGGCTGCAACAGCTTAGTGCAGAGGTTCCCAAATGTAGTCCTCAAGGCTCCCCAACATCTCAGGTTTTAGAGATATCCATGGTTAAGCACAGGTGGTTATATCAAATTGAATTTGTTACTAATTAAATCACTTGTGCTCAACCATGGATGTCTCTAAAGCCTGAACTGTTGGGGAGCCTTGAGAACCATGATTGGAAACCACTGGCATAGTGATTGCAATCATTAGCATACAGTATCTTCGCAGTGAAATTGCATGTATAATTGCTATTATGATCGCAATAGCAATCCTTATTGAATCAGGCCCTTAATGAGGGAAACAGTTAGAAACCATTCCTCTGAATGATTCCATAGTCTTCTTCCTTATATTCAAAACCAAATTACATTTTCACATGACCAATATGCTCTCTTTTATGGTTTGTATTACTTTAATATCAGTATATACTTACCTACTATATTAAGGATGATTTAAAGAAGTAACTTTTATTATTTTTTTTGTTCACCTATAAATGTACATCTGTATATTAAAATACTAGAAAAGGAAGACAGTATTTTCTTTTATCATTTTTTAGATGAACAACACATAACTAGGGACTTAATATTTAACTAATTTAATCTATTTAACAGTACTTATCTATTCACATACTGATTGCTTGCCTTTTATAATCACTTTAGTTTACCTCATCCTTTATATGCAGGATGTTTGAGAGTGTCATTGTAGGTATCACAGAGTATGAATTTTCAGTAAGTCACATATTAGCCAATGATTATTTTATTATACCACACACATTATATATATATATATATATATATATATATATATATATATATATATATATATATAATGTAACAATGTCCGCACTCCAAACCAAACAAAGTGAATGGTTTGGTGCTCCTCAAGGATCCAAAAAAATCCCCAATATAGAAACACAGAGAAAGAGGGCACTCAGCTGATATAAAAATAAAATCACATCTTTATCTGAAACAACGACCTGTCCTATGTTTTAAAAGCTAAGTAATAAATATGTGATTTTATTATTATATCTGCTGAGTACCGTCTTTCTCTGTTTATATATATATATATATATAACCAACCTTCCAAATAAACAGAGGCACTCGGAGACTGATGTAGATGAGTAAATAGTGTATAATAAAGTTGACACCAACGTTTCGGGACCAAACGTGTCCCTTTGTCAAGGCATATAACAATAAAATGAAAAATAACTGACCTTAAATGCAGTGAAGAAGCCCGCCATGTGTGAATCACCAAGCACCGGAAAAACAGGAAACACTTCCCATGTGACGTCAAGGCGCTGACTGCGTACCGTTGCCCTAGCAACGCTAACTCAGTACGGAAGCCCTGAAGAAACAAATAAGTATAAAAGACAAAACATGAATCACATTAAAGATAAAAAGATACCCTCAAGTGAAAAACAGTATAACACCCAGTGAGAGTGAGGAGACAAGGCAGCAAATCGCAATAAGTATCATATATTTTAAATCAAATCGGCACTAGACCCTCCTATATAACCACAATGAAACCCATATTATGCAATTGGCAATATACTTAAAACATACATCAAGCACATTCCATGAAACCTGAGGGCCTAGTGGCAAAATATATAAACATAAGGCAGAAACAACAGGAGTGTAAAATGGTGAAATCAAGTGTATATTTGTAAGTGTACTATACAATCCAAATTAATACTGTAGTGTTGTGTTGTGATAATACAAATGTGTAGTGAGTTATTGAAATATGTTGTGTCAGAAATGTAAAAGTGTATATGAAAAAAACACACTAACGTGACTGTAAAATGACATAACATATCATACCATACCAAAACTCAAATCATGGTGCATGTGTGTGTATATAAAATGAAATTTATGTGATAGAATGATGAAATAGAATGATAGAATAAAAAGCTTTCCTCAAAGGAAAACAAATAAAAAAAAAACCGGTATTATTTAAAAACACTCCATTGAATTTGCTCATTCAGTCCCTTTGGATTAATTTAGTTGAGGTTGAAGATCCAATGTGCCTCCATCCGTAACAATTCACCCCCACGATCTTCTCCTCTCAGACTCCTGGGAACATGGTCGATCAGCTGAGGTTTAAAATCACTCAACTTGTGTTTAATTTCAGCGAAATGCCTAGCCAGCGGTTGTTCAGAGATCTTACCTGCTATGGCAGATTTAATGGCAGACCTGTGTAAGGCCATTCTTTCCCTGGCTGTGCGAATAGACTTACCCACGTAAGCCAGCCCACAAGGACACAAGATCAAGTACACTATATACGTGGAGGTACAAGTAAGAATATGTCTAATGTTATAAGTCCTGTCCAAATGAGGGTGCTGAAACGTCTGTCCCACTATCATGTGGTTGCATGTAGTACACCCAAGACATTTATAACATCCGGGTTTCCTTCCCAAAAACCCAACATTCTTGGGAATTGAAGAACTCTGTTCAAAGCCCGTGATGTCAGTATGTACCACAATCTCCTTTATATTTCTAGCTCTCGTGTAACAAGTAAGTTGTTTCTTGTATTTAAAACATGGTAAATTTCTATCAGTAGAAACTATCGGCCAAAGAGCCCTTGTCACTCTAGGTATGACCGCACTAGAAGAGCTATATTCATTGACAAAAGGGATGCACTCCTTCAAATCTCTATGACTAGGTGCAAATAGTTTCTCCCTTGGGATTTTGAGGACTTCCATTTTGTGTTGTGCCAACAAATGGGGGCTGTAGCCTCTTTCCAAGAACCTGTCTACTACCTTATCAAGGGCTGATTCTAGCTCCAAGATATTACTGGTAATCCTGGCCACCCTGGTCATTTTTTCAAAGCCACAGGCTGTTGGCCCTCAGCAGGGTGTTTTTGTCAGTGGGCTTCACATACACCTCCGTATTAAGTTGATTGTTATTAACGGAGACTAGAACGTCCAGATAGTTGATAGATGATGTACTCGTTTGGGATGTAACTCTGATTGGAGAATCTCTGGAATTGATGTATTCCACTAGAGAGACTAACATATCCATACTTGCTGTCCAGAGTATAAAGACATCGTCTATGTATCTTGAATAGGCGAAGATGTGACTGGAAATGTCCTCGTTTGAAAAAAACATATTAAGTTCTTCAATGAACATAAAGATGTTGGCAAAGGATGGCGAGACGTTGCTCCCCATCGCACATCCACTAATTTGGTGATAGAAATTGCCATTAAACAGGAAAAAATTCCTCGTCAAGGTGAGTTCAAGTTTTTTCTTAAACAGATTGAGGTTCAAGGAAGTGAAATTCTCTTTGATTAGGAAATCCCTCATGCATGTTAATCCTTGCCCATGTGGAATACTGGTGTAGAGGCTACAAATATCCATCGTGCACAAAATGGTACCCTCCAGTACTGTCTCAATATTCTTGATGTTAAGGAGAAAATCAGTAGTATCCTTAATAAAACCCCTTTGCTTCACAATCAGTGGTTGCAACATGTTATCGAAAAACATAGAAATAGGTTGAAAGATTGAATTCCTGGCCTATATGATCGGTCTCCTTGGACGCTTGGTCAAACATTTATGGATTTTAGGAACTGTAAAGAAAACCGGTACCACCGGGAACTCTTGTTTTAATGCTTGGCAAATCTTCTTTGTAATTAAGCCCTCTGTCATCGCCACATCCAACAGGAGATCAATTTCATTTTTCAATTCTTCCGTAGGGTCACATGTCACTAGTTCGTACGTAGTAGTGTCCATTAATTGGTTTGTAATTTCCTCCTTGTAATCGGAGAGATTCATAATGACCACTCTGCCCCCCTTATCAGCGGGTCGGATAATGATATCTCTATAGGCTCCCAGTTGTTTAAGGGCAGACCATTCAATTTTGGATAAGTTGAAATTTTTATTGGACGAAGCCGCCGTGTATTTGATGACAGATTCATCTAGTAGTCTTACAAAGGCTTTAATAGACGAGTTATTGGATTGTGGATCGAAGTTAGAAATGTGTCTTTTACTAAGGTACTCAGAATATGGAGAATTACTGGTATAGTCCTCATGTGACTGAAAGTACTACTGCAGTCTTAATTTATGGGCAAATCGATAAAGATCAGTTTGCCATTTCAATTCACTAAACGGGTTGGTGGGTACAAAAGGAAGTCCCTTCTCTAATATCCTCAGTTCAACCTCATTGAGTTCCTTATCCGACAGGTTGTAAATCAGGGTTTTTTGCTCGAGGGGCCTCCCCTTAAGTCATGAATTTTGGCCACCCCTGCGGGTGGGTGTCCTTTTGTTCTTGACCCTTTTGGGGTCCTTGGTGTCACCCCTAAAGGGATGAAAGTGTTCTCAATGGAGCCTTCCGAATCCACGCAGGCAAATTCACTCTCACTATTTGAAGTCATTGCATCTTTAGACTGGTTTTCTCTGCGTCTTCTCCATTGGGGTTTAGATCTTTTATAATGGACCTTCTGGCTACCCTGCTCGCCACCTGTGAGCCATCTATATTCTGTGTTGGTATCATAATCTTCCTCCACCACTCTCTGTTTGTTGCTTTTGAATTTAACTAACTCCATGCGATGATTCTCACATTGTTTCTGTAACTTGTTCAACCATACAGTATTTGATTCCAGATGTAAGGTGGATCGATGTTCACCCTCAATAATACTGATTTTGTCCCTTGTGTTTTTCAGCTCTCGACCAGCTTCCTCAGTAACAGGCAGGATCAGATCAAAACTGCATTTATTGAGGATACCAATCCATTTTTTGCAAAAGTCTGGATTGCTCCTTCCAATAGTGGGTACATTACGCACCCTAAATCCTCTAGGGATAAGCTTCTCCCTGAAATAATCAGACAAGGAGATACCATGCATCAGGTAATCAATCTCGCATCGTTTGAGTTTCAGTAACTGATGATAAATGTCCTCCATCTCATTGACTTTCTCACAAGGAGATAGTTTCTCTTTAAACAAAACTCTCTCCGCCTCTTCGCTATTAATGTTGAAGATTTCCCCATTGGTGGACTGTGCACTACTATAAACAGGTACTTCATCTCTGCCGCTGTGTCCCCAATTCAGCTCCATGCTGAACTTAAAAATATAAGTGATACTCCCAGTGAGGTAAGATCTCTGAACAACCGGTGGCTAGGCATTTCGCTGAAATGAAACACAAGTTGAGTGATTTTAAACATCAGCTGATCGACCATGTTCCCAGGAGTCTGAGAGAAGGAGATCGTGCATGTAAATACTTATGGATGGAGGCACATTGGATCTTGAACCTCAACTCAATTAATCCAAAGGGACTGAATGAGCAAATTCAATGGAGTGTTTTTAAATAATGCCGGTTTTGTTTTTATTTGTTTTCCTTTGAGGAAAGCTTTTTATTCTATCATTCTATTTCATCATTCTATCACATACATTTTATTTTATATACACACACATGCACCATGATTTGAGTTTTGGTATGGTATGATATGTTATGTCATTTTACAGTCACGTTAGTGTGTTTTTTTCATATACACTTTTACATTTCTGACACATAACACATTTCAATAACTCACTACACATTTTTATTATCACAACACAACACTACAGTATTAATTTGGATTGTATAGTACACTTACAAATATACACTTGATTTCACCACTTTACACTCCTGTTGTTTCTGCCTTATGTTTATATATTTTGCCACTAGGCCCTCAGATTTGATGGAATATGGTTGATATATGTTTTAAGTATATTGCCAATTGCATAATATGTGTTTCATTGTGGTTATATAGGAGGGTCTAGTGCCAATTTGGGTTTATATATATATGATACTTATTGCGATTTGCTGCCTTGTCTCTTCACTCTCACTGGGTGTTATACTGCTTTTCACTTGAGGGTATCTTTTTATCTTTAATGTGATTTATGTTTTGTCTTTTATGCTTATTTGTTTCTTCAGGGCTTCCGTACTGAGTTAGCGTTGCTAGGGCAACGGTACGCAGTCATCTCCTTGGCGTCACATAGGGAGTGTTTCCTGTTTTTCCGGTGCTTGGTGATTCACACATGGCGGGCTTCTTCACTGCATTTAAGGTCAGTTATTTTTCACTTTATTGTTATATGCCTTGACAAAGGGACACGTTTGGTCAACTTTATTATACACTATTTACTCATCTACATCAGTCTCTAAGTGCCTCTGTTTATTTGAAAAGTTGGATGAAATTTTGTACAGAGTGCACCTGAGCAGCTGCATGCGGAAGGAGAGTGCCGGTCCTTAAGAGATTGTGTATATATATATATATATATATATTATATATGTGTATGTATATATGTTGTGATAAAAGCACTGGTAAAGTGGTCAATGACAGATACATTTGTCTTAGATTTTTGGCATATGTGTTCTTAAAAAGCCCCAGGAGAAGTTTGTTGGTTAAAGTAGACTAGTTGTGTCGGCTTTTCGAACAGCCGGTTTAGGTCCTGGGGTGTGGGTGTGAGGAGAGGAGGACTCCAACCACGAGCCACTCCAGGTCTTGGGCCTTCAGCCTGGTAGCCGGCTCATCAGGGCTTTCACCTGGAAGTGGCTAAATATATGCTGGGTCTAGTTAGGACTGGGTGTCTCACACCTGGCAGAGCAGGCACAGGCTAGCTTGCTCTGAGTCACTGATGGAATAAACGTGTGAGTAACGGGGACGTGCTTTGTTTAGTGTTCGGTTTGAGAGGGAATATGATGTGTAGTTAGTGCCCAGCCGATCTAGGCTTTATTTTGTGTTTTTGTCTCTTTGTTTTGATGTTGCACAATAAAAAGTTTTGCCAACCAGCTTCTGTGAAAACTCACGACTGGAGTGCCATTTCCTGGCTGCTGTGTGTGTAAGGTGGTGTCCGTCTATCCAGGAGAGGGACCCCCTACCCTGACCCATCACAATTGGTGGAGAATGCGGGCATGCACACACTGAAGTTGCAGTGAGAGGAAAACGTTTCATTTAAAATTTAAAGGGAAAAACACCCATTTTTCAGTGTGGATATAAAATTGGGTCCTTTGAAGTCCATAGAGGTGGTGTCTGCAGATGCTTTGGGAAGCCTGGTTATGCTTCCCATCTACACCCCAGGACAAAATGTAGGACATTGTTAAAGCCTTGCTCCAAGCTACAGCAGCTCAGCAAGAAGCTACCAGGGCCCAACAGGAATCCACCAGGGTGCAACTAATGGCCTTTGAGACTGCCCAGAGGCAACAACAGCTCGTCATTGAGGAAACCCGTCAGGCCTTAGCGGAGTGCAGCCAGGCCATAAAAGAGGTGGTATGACACCAAGTAGCCAGACTGGAAATGCTTCCACTGACCCTCCAACACACACTTGCTCCATCTGCGCCAGTCACTTTCTACAGAAGATGACCCCGGGCGATGATGTTAAAGCGTATCTAACAGCATTTGTGAGAACTGCTGTAAGAGAGAGTTGGCCCCAGGAACAGTGGGCAAGTCTTGTGGCACCCTTCCTATCTGGGGAACCACAAAAGGCCTACTATGATCTATGCCTGGCTGATGCAAAGGATTTAAAAAACTAAAACAGGAGATCCTAACTCACTTGGGAGTCATCAGTTTGTTCGTGCCCAACAAGTCCACCACTGGGAGTTCCAAATGGACAAGCATCCACGTTCACAGATGCACGACCTTGTCCATCTATCCTCAAAGCGGCTACAGCCCGAGACGCTGACAGGACCACAGATCATGGAAAGGGTCGTGATGGACCGGTACCTGCGATCATTACCTGTGACTCTGCGCAAGTGGATGAGCCATGCAGACCCTAAGTCCATGGACCAGTTGGTCGAGCTGGTGGAGAGGTACATGGCGGCTGAGGAGCTGATGAGTGTGCCCCACAAAGCCCCAATGGTGCATCGGCAAACTCCCACGGACACTGGTAAGACTGTTCCAGGGTAGAAGGGTGCTAGCTGGTGGAATGTACCTAAGACTGAGGGTGTAGAACCTGGAGACAGACCTGCCAGGCCAGGAAGATTCTTACCCCATAAATGACTAGACATTAATATGACTGTGTTTCCGATGTGGTGGCTTTGGCCATATTGCAGCTAATTGTTCACTTACCTCTGAACATATGCAATGTGATACTGCTCATGTCTACCGCAGGGGGTCTTTCTTTGCACAGACAGCCTGTACTGCTGACCGGCAGGCTGAGACTGATAAGCACATGTGTGTACTCACTGTAGAGGGCAACCGAGTAGAGGCACCATTATACTCTGGTATCCTGGTGACACTTATAAAAGCTGAGTTGGTGGACCCTTTGAAGCATAAGGGGAAAACTGATGGTGTGACCTGCATACATGGGGATACTCGGTACTATGTTACTGCTGAAGTGAACATCAAAACTTCATGTGGTTCTGCGATAGTCTCCGTGGGTTTGGTGCATGGTCTGATGTATGATGCAATATTGGGGAGAGACTTTGCTCACTTCTGGAAGTTGTGGGAAAGCCGATTTGTTCCAGAAGTGAACAACCCCAACCCATTTGAGAAGGTTTTTGATGCAGTACAAGGGGAAGTTTCTTCTGAATCTGTGACGTTCCCTTTTTCTAGCATGGTTGGTGAACCTGAGAGTGATGGTGGCTCACCAGGTGGTGTGCCTCCCACTGAGGTGGGACGTGTTGATGAGCCAGTTGATCGTCTGCCTGATTTAGAGGTCAGAAGAGAGGTCTTTGCCGTGGACCAGTTAAATGACCCTACTCTGGTAAAAGCCAGGTGATTAATGGTAAACCCCAAAACCCCGATATTTCTTTGTCCTATCCTCACATGGCAGTATGTCAGGATTTGTTATATCAGGTGTCTAAGAAGGGGAACTATATTATGGAACAATTAATGGTTCCCAAAGCTTACAGAAGAACTGTGTTGGATCTGGCCCATGGTCATATAATGGCAGGCCATTTAGAGGTAGAAATAACCACTGAGCAAATTATGCAGAGATTTTTCTGGCCTGGGCTCCATAAAGAGGTATCTGACTTTTGCGCGTCCTGCCCTGAGTGTCAGTATCATGCTCCCAGACCATATTTTAAAAGTCCACTAGTTTCATTACCTATAATAGAGGTGCCATTTGAAAGAATAGTGATGGATTTTACCCTTAATGAAGTCTGCCAGGGGCCATCAGTATATTCTGGTAATAATGGATTATGCTACCCGGTAATCCTGTTGTGCAATATGTCAACCAATTCCATTGCCAGAGAGCTTGTCCATGTCTTTAGCAGGCTGGGTATACCTAAGGAGATACTGACTGACCAGGGTACCCCGTTTATGTTAAAAGTCATGAAGGAATTGTGCCACCTGTTCAAAATTGAACAGTTAAGAACCTCGGTCTACCACCCCCAAACTGATGGGTTGGTCGAGAGGTTTAACAAGATGTTAAAACACATGCTTAGAAAAATGGTCGAGAAGGATGGTAGAGATTGGGATTATATATTGCCTTATTTACTGTTGGCCATAAGAGAAGTT
The DNA here is from genome assembly GCA_031769625.1 of Taudactylus pleione. Lineage (NCBI taxonomy): Eukaryota > Metazoa > Chordata > Amphibia > Anura > Myobatrachidae > Taudactylus > Taudactylus pleione. The sequence continues at coordinate 3,131,132 of JAUIMM010000107.1, forward strand.
CCCCAGTCCTCCACTGGTTTTTCACCCTTCGATTATGTTGTATGGGAGACACCCAAGGGGGTTACTAGACATTGCCAAAGAGACGTGGGAGAGGCAGTCCAGTCCTTATAAAACAGTGATTGAGCATGTTTCTTAAATGCAAGAAAGAATTGCTGCGGTAGTGCCGATAGTGAGAGAGCGCTTGGAACAGGCTCAACAGGCACAGCAGAGGGTATACAACCATAATGCTCAGTTACGCAGCTTTGCTTCTGGGGACAGAGTGTTAGTGTTGGTTCCCATAGTGGAAAGTGGAAACTTTTGGCTAAATGGCAAGGGCCCTTTGAAATCTTAGAAAAAGTGGGACAGGTCAATTACAAAAGTTTACCAGCCGGGGAAAATAAAGCCGGAACAGATATACCATATAAATCTTATGAAGCCCTGGAGAGATAGAATGGTTAGTTCCCGAAGTTACAGTGGCAAAAATCCTGTCGGCAATTCAACAACAGTTTCTGATCAGAAATAGGGTGCTGTTTTCTGACGTACCGAGAAAAACCTTGGTAATTAAACATGACATAATCACCTACCCAGGGGGTTAAGGGTAACCTAAAGTCCTATAGGTTACCAGAAGAACAAAGAAAATCGGTATCAAAAGAAATTTAAAAAATGCTAGAGTTGGGGGTTATTGAAGAATCACATAGTGAATGGTTAAGTCCCATTGTGCAGATTCCAAAGCCTGACGGGAGTGTGCATTTCTGCAATGACCTCCAAAAGTTGAACAGTGTTTCAAAATTCAATGCCTACCCAATGCCAAGGGTGGATAAACTAATTGAAAGACTAGGGACAGCAAGATATTTAACCACTCTTGACCTAACCAAAGGGTATTGGTAAGTGCCGTTGACCGAGAGCGCCAAAGAAAAGACAGCTTTCTCAGCACCAGAGGGTTTGTTTCAGTACAAGATGTTGCCCTTCAGGCTACATGGGGCACCTGAATGATGGATAGGATTCTAAGGCCCCATAGATTGTATGCGGCTGCTTATCTGGATGACATAGTCATTAATAGTCCTGACTGGCAGTTTCGCTTAGCCAGAGTACACGCAGTATTGGACTCCATCTATAAGGCAGGTTTGACAGTTAACCCAAAAAAGTGTTGTCTAGGGATGGAGGAAGTAAAATATCTGGGATACACCATTGGCAGAGGTCTGATAAAGCCTCAGTTCAATAAGATTGAGGCCATACAAAACTGGCCACGACCTCTGAATAAGAAGCAGGTGAGAGCCTTCTTGGGATTTACAGGGTACTACAGGAGGTTTATACCCAACTTTGCCACCATGGCAGTCCCACTGACTGACCTGACCAAGGGAAAACAAAAAGTCATGGTGGAATGGAGTCATGAGGCAGAAAAAGCTTTTCAGGAAGTGAAAGTAGTGTTGTGTTCTCAACCAGTCCTGATAACTCCTAATTTTGACAAGGAGTTTATAGTACAAACCAATGCATCAGAAGTAGGTATAGGAGCGGTCCTGTCCAAGAACAAGGAGGGTGAGGAACACCCTATTTTCTATCTAAGCAGGAAGTAAAATTTACATGAGAGAAACTATGCCACAGTGGAGAAGGAAACATTGTCCATAAAGTGGGCAATAGAGACTCTCAGGTACTATGTAGTGGGAAGAAAGTTCAGGTTGATCACTGACCATGCCCCACTGAAGTGGATGTCCGAAAACAAGGACACTAATGTGAAAATAATGAGATAGTTCTTGGCATTACAAACCTTTCAATTTTCAGTGGAACACAGGCCAGGAAGCCAGCTGGCCAATGTAGACACGCTGTCACACGTTCATTGTTTGGGGGCTGCAGGTGTTCTGCCCCACAGGTTGAACAAAGGGGGGATATGAGATAAAAGCACTGTTAAAGTGGTCAATGACAGATACATTTGTCCAAGATTTTTGGCATATGTGTTCTAAAAAACCCCCAGGAGAAGTTTGTTGGTTAAAGTAGACCAGTTGTGTCGGCTTTTGGAAAAGCTGGTTTGGGTCCTGGGGGTGTGGGTGTGAGGAAAGAAAGACTTCATCCATGAACCACTCCAGGTCTTGGGCCTTCAGCCTGGTAGCAGGCTCATCAGGGTTTTCACCTGGAAGTGGCTAAATATATGCTGGGTCTAGTTAGGACTGGGTGTCTCACACCTGGGAGAGCATGCACAGGCTAGCTTGCTCTGAGACACTGCTGGAATAAACCTGTGAGTAACGAGTACGTGCTTTGTTTAGTGTTCGGTTAGAGAGGGAATATGATGTGTAGTTAGTGCCCAGCCAGGCTAGGCTTTATTTTGTGTTTTTGTCTCTTTGTTTTGATGTTGCACAATAAAAAACTGGCACCGACCAGCTTGTACGAGAACTCACGACTGGAGTGCCATTTCCTGCCTGCTGTGTGTGTAAGGTAGTGTCCGTCTACCCAGGAGAGGGACCTCCTACCCTGACCCATCACAATGTGTATATATATATATATATATATATATAAACAATATACAAAAAGAAGAAAAAGTAGTCCCATACGAGTGCACAGCTGTCTCACAATATTCGTAGTTAAAACTTAACTTTTATTAATCTAAACAATATCCACTCAAGTGGTATTGAAACACATCAAAATAAAAGACAGAAATATTAAAAAGTGTGGAAAATAAAGTCAATGCACCCTTTGAGTGCTCTAAATAGTCCATATATATATATATATATATATATATATATATATTAGGGGTGTGCACCGGCCACTTTTCGTGTTTTGTGTTTTGGTTTTGGATCTGGATCTTTCTTCGTGTTTTGGATCTGGATTGGTTTTGCCAAAACCACCCTTCCGTGTTTTGGGTTCTGGGTTTTGTGTTTTGGATCTGTATTTTTTTTTTAAAAAGCATAAAAACAGCTAAAATCACAGAATTTGTTGGTTTCTCTGCTCCTATGCTATTATTAACCTCAATAACCTTAATTTCCACTCATTTCCAGTCTATTCTGAACACCTCACACCTCACAATAGTGTTTTCATGTCCAAAAGGTTGCACCGAGGTAGCTGGATGACTATGCTAAGCGACACGAGTGGGCGGCACAAACACGTGACCCATCTAGGAGTGACACTGCAGTGGCAGACAGGATGGCAGTTAGAAAAACTAGGCCCCAAACTGTACATAATGCAAAGAAAAAAAAGAAGTGCAAGATGGAATTGTCCTTGGGCCCTCCCACCCACCCTTATGTTGTATAAACAGGACATGCACACTTTAACAAATCAATCATTTCAGCGCCAGGGTCTGCCACACAACTGTGGCTGAAATGATTGGTTCGTTTGGGCCCCCACAAAACAAGCTGGCAATTAATGTGTCCCTGCACAAACTGGCTCTACGGAGGCAAGATGTCATCCTCATCCTCCTCATCCACCGATTCCTCACCCTCTTCAGTGTGTACATCCTCATCCTCACAAAGTATTAACTCGTCCCCACTTGAATCCACCACCACAGGTCCCTCTGTACCTTCTGGAGGCTGGTCTCCCTGGAAGAGCTGATAATTCATTTTGATGAACATCATCTTCTCCACATTCTGTGGAAGCAACCTCCTACGCCTTTCGCTGACAAGGTTCCCGGCTGCACTAAACACTCTTTCGGAGTACACACTGGAGGGGGGGCAACTCAGGTAAAATAGAGCCAGCTTGTACAGGGGCCTCCAAATTGCCTCTTTTTCCTGCCAGTACAGGTATGGACTGTCTGACATGCCTACTTGGATGCTGTCACCGATGTAATCCTCCACCATTCTGTCAATGGTGACAGTATCATATGCAGTGACAGTAGACATGTCAGAAATTGTTGCCAGGTCCTTCAGTCCGGACCAGATGTCCAAACTTGGTCCTGCCTGCCCTGCATCACCGCCAGCGGGTTGCTTAGGATACCTAAGCTTTTTCCTGGCAGCCCCAGTTGCGGGAGAAAATGAAGAAGGAGCCGTTGACGTGTCACGTTCCGCTTCAGCTGACAGTGTGTTCACCAGCAGGTCTTTGCACCTCTGCAGGCTTGTGTCGGCCGGAAAGAGAGACACCACATAGGCTTTAAACCTAGGATCAAGCACGGTGGCCAAAATGTAGTGGTCTGATTTCAACAGATTGACCACCCTGGAATCCTGGCAAAGCGAATGAAGGGCTTCATCCACAAGTCCCACATGCCGAGCGGAATCGCTCCGTCTTAGCTCCTCCTTCACTTTCTCCAGCTGCTTCTGCAAAAGCCTGATGAGGGGAATGACCTGACTCAAGCTGGCTGTGTCTGAACTGACTTCACGTGTGGCAAGTTCGAAGGGCTGGAGAACCTTGCACAACACGGAAATCATTCTCCACTGCGCTTGAGTCAGGTGCATACCCCCTCCTTTGCCTATGTCATAGGTGGATGTATAGGCTTGTATGGCCTTTTGCTGCTCCTCCATCCTCTGAAGCATATAGAGGGTTGAGTTCCACCGCGTCACAACCTCTTGCTTCAGGTGATGGCGGGGCAGGTTCAAGAGTGTTTGCTGGCGCTCCAGTCTTCGGCACGCAGTCGCTGAATGGCGAAAGTGGCCAGAAATTTTTCGGGCCACCCAAAGCGTCTCCTGCACGCCCCTGTCGCTTTTCAGAAAATTCTGCACCACCAAGTTTATTGTGTGAGCAAAACATGGGACGTGCTGGAATTTGCCCAGATGTAATGCCCGCACAATATTGGTGGCGTTGTCAGATATCACAAATCCCCAGGAGAGTCTAAGTGGGGTAAGCCACTGGGCGATGATTTCCCTCAGTTTCTCTAAGAGGTTGTCGGCGGTGTGCCTCTTACTGAAACCGGTGATACACAGCGTAGCCTGCCTTGTAACGAGCTGGCGTTTCTGAGATGCTGCTACTGGTGACGCTGCTGCTGTTGCTGCGTAAGGTGATACATCTACCCAGTGGGCTGTCACAGTCATATAATCCTTAGTCTGCCCTGTTCCACTTGTCCACATGTCCGTGGTTAAGTGGACATTGTGTACAACGGCATTTTTCAGGACACTGAGTACACTTTTTCTGACGTTTCTGTACAGTCTCGGTATCGCCTGCCTAGTGAAGTGGAATCTAGACGGGATTTGGAACCGGGGACACACTACCTCCATCAATTGTCTAAATCCCACTGCACTAATGGCGGACACCGGACGCACGTCTAACACCAACATAGCAGTCAAGGCCTCAGTTATACGTTTTGCTTCAGGATGACTGCTGTCGTACTTCATCCTCCTCGCTAAGGACTGTTGGAGGGTCAATTGTTTAGTAAAAGTAGTGGTGTTCCTACTTCCTCTCTGGGATGATGAACGACTCCCAGCAGCAGCAACAGCAGCAGCGGCAGCAGTAGGCGTAGCAATGCAGGATCCTCCAGAGGAATCCCGGATAGGAGAGTCAGTCATGCCAGTGACATGGCCTGCAGGACTACTTCCGATCCTGACTAAGGAGGAAATTGACGAGGAGGGAGTTGACGGTGTGGTTTGCAGGCACTTGGATACAACAGGACAATGGGATTTAGGTGTCCCTGGACTGCTTACGGTCTTAGCCAAAGTTTCTGAACTTGACAGTAACTTTTTATGAACGCGCTGCAGGTGCCGTATAAGGGAGGATGTTCCTAGGTGGTTGACGTCCCTACCCCTACTTATTTCACCTTTACATATGGTACATATGGCAAGACAGTTGTTGTCCGGATTTGGATAGAAATATTGCCAGACCAAAGAGGTGGAATGTTTGGTCTTCTGCCCAGGCATGACCGTGATGGGCTTTTTCATCCTACGGACAACAACTGTCTCCCCCGGAGCCTGATTTAAACAAACCACATCACCATCAGAATCCTCCTCGCCAACTTCCTAATCAGCGCAAGCTACACCAGTATCCTCATCCTGTTGTACTTCAACAGTGACATCTTCAATTTGCATATCAGCAAGTGGACTGTGGGTGCTCCTTTCAGCACTTGCAGGGGGCGTGCAAATGGTGGAAAGAGCCACCTCTTCCCGTCCAGTGCTGGGAAGGTCAGGCATCGCAACCACCACCACACTTGGACTCTCCTTGGGGATTTGTGATATCTTCTTAGAAAGCACAGTTCTTCGCTGTGCTTTTGCCAGCTTAACTCTTTTGATTTTTTTAGTGGGAGGAGGGCTTCCATCGTCATGTGAAGCTGAACCACTAGTCATGAACATACTAGGGATCGACCTTAGCCGTTCCTTGCCACTCCGTGTCGTAAATGGCATATTGGCAAGTTTACGTTTCTCTTCAGCTGATTTAAATGTCTTTTTCAAGGTCATTTTCCTGAACTTTGCCATTTGGGATTGTATGTGCCCTCTACTATGACATTGGGCATCGGCCTTGGCAGACGACGTTGATGGCATGTTATCGTCTATGTCATGACTAGTGGCAGCAGCTTCAGCACTAGGAGGAAGTGGTTCTTGATCTTCCTCTATTTTATTTTTATCGGAGAAAGTTTGGTCCTCCATTTATGTTATATCGATTTGATATATACGTGCGGCTAAACACAGAACATAATTTTTTTTTTGGTTTGGACTGGAGTGTACTTTGTGGGTTACAGCACCCTTTAACGGTCAAGCCAGCCGGCCCTTTACTTATGACACAGGCGCACGCTTGGCACTACTTTGTTGATGCACGTGCGGCTACTGCGCACACAATTCACAAACACAGAAAATATTTTTTTTTTTAGTTTGGACTTGAGTGTACTTTGGGGGTTACAGCACCCTTTAACGGTCAAGCCAGCCGGCCCTTTACTTATGACACAGGCGCACGCTTGGCACTACTTTGTTGATGCACGTGCGGCTACTGCGCACACAATTCACAAACACAGAAAATAATTTTTTTTTGGTTTGGACTGGAGTGTACTTTCGGGGGTTACAGCACCCTTTAACGGTCAAGCCAGCCGGCCCTTTACTTATGACACAGGCGCACGCTTGGCACTACTTTGTTGATGCACGTGCGGCTACTGCGCACACAATTCACAAACACAGAAAATAATATTTTTTTTGGTTTGGACTGGAGTGTACTTTGGGGGTTACAGCACCCTTTAACGGTCAAGCCAGCCGGCCCTTTACTTATGACACAGGCGCACGCTTGGCACTACTTTGTTGATGCACGTGCGGCTACTGCGCACACAATTCACAAACACAGAAAATAATTTTTTTTTTGGTTTGGACTGGAGTGTACTTTCGGGGGTTACAGCACCCTTAATGGTCAAGCCAGCCGGCCCTTTACTTATGACACAGGCGCACGCTTGGCACTACTTTGTTGATGCACGTGCGGCTACTGCGCACACAATTCACAAACACAGAAAATAATTTTTTTTTGGTTTGGACTGGAGTGTACTTTCGGGGGTTACAGCACCCTTTAACGGTCAAGCCAGCCGGCCCTTAACTTATGACACAGGCGCACGCTTGGCACTACTTTGTTGATGCACGTGCGGCTACTGCGCACACAATTCACAAACACAGAAAATAATTTTTTTTTTGGTTTGGACTGGAGTGTACTTTGGGGGTTACAGCACCCTTTAACGGTCAAGCCAGCCGGCCCTTAACTTATGACACAGGCGCACGCTTGGCACTACTTTGTTGATGCACGTGCGGCTACTGCGCACACAATTCACAAACACAGAAAATAATTTTTTTTTGGGTTTGGACTGGAGTGTACTTTGGGGGTTACAGCACCCTTTAACGGTCAAGCCAGCCGGCCCTTTACTTATGACACAGGCGCACGCTTGGCACTACTTTGTTGATGCACGTGCAGCTACTGCGCACACAATTCACAAACACAGAAAATAATATTTTTTTTGGTTTGGACTGGAGTGTACTTTGGGGGTTACAGCACCCTTTAACGGTCAAGCCAGCCGGCCCTTTACTTATGACACAGGCTCACGCTTGGCACTACTTTGTTGATGCACGTGCGGCTACTGCGCACACAATTCACAAACACAGAAAATAATTTTTTTTTGGTTTGGACTGGAGTGTACTTTGGGGGTTACAGCACCCTTTAACGTTAAAGCCAGCCAGCCCTTTACTTATGACACAGGCGCACGCTTGGCACTACTTTGTTGATGCACGTGCGGCTACTGCGCACACAATTCACAAACACAGAAAATAATTTTTTTTTTGGTTTGGACTGGAGTGTACTTTGGGGGTTACAGCACCCTTTAACGGTCAAGCCAGCCGGCCCTTTACTTATGACACAGGCGCACGCTTGGCACTACTTTGTTGATGCACGTGCGGCTACTGCGCACACAATTCACAAACACAGAAAATATTTTTTTTTTTGGTTTGGACTGGAGTGTACTTTGGGGGTTACAGCACCCTTTAACGGTCAAGCCAGCCGGCCCTTTACTTATGACACAGGCGCACGCTTGGCACTACTTTGTTGATGCACGTGCGGCTACTGCGCACACAATTCACAAACACAGAAAATAATTTTTTTTTTGGTTTGGACTGGAGTGTACTTTGGGGGTTACAGCACCCTTTAACGGTCAAGCCAGCCGGCCCTTTACTTATGACACAGGCGCATGCTTGGCACTACTTTGTTGATGCACGTGCGGCTACTGCGCACACAATTCACAAACACAGAAAATAATTTTTTTTTTGGTTTGGACTGGAGTGTACTTTCGGGGGTTACAGCACCCTTTAACGGTCAAGCCAGCCGGCCCTTTACTTATGACACAGGCGCACGCTTGGCACTACTTTGTTGATGCACGTGCGGCTACTGCGCACACAATTCACAAACACAGAAAATAATTTTTTTTTTGGTTTGGACTGGAGTGTACTTTGGGGGTTACAGCACCCTTTAACGGTCAAGCCAGCCGGCCCTTTACTTATGACACAGGCGCACGCTTGGCACTACTTTGTTGATGCACGTGCGGCTACTGCGCACACAATTCACAAACACAGAAAATAATTTTTTTTTTGGTTTGGACTGGAGTGTACTTTCGGGGGTTACAGCACCCTTAACGGTCAAGCCAGCCGGCCCTTTACTTATGACACAGGCGCACGCTTGGCACTACTTTGTTGATGCACGTGCGGCTACTGCGCACACAATTCACAAACACAGAAAATAATTTTTTTTTTGGTTTGGACTGGAGTGTACTTTCGGGGGTTACAGCACCCTTAACGGTCAAGCCAGCCGGCCCTTTACTTATGACACAGGCGCACGCTTGGCACTACTTTGTTGATGCACGTGCGGCTACTGCGCACACAATTCACAAACACAGAAAATAATTTTTTTTTTGGTTTGGACTGGAGTGTACTTTCGGGGGTTACAGCACCCTTAACGGTCAAGCCAGCCAGCCCTTTACTTATGACACAGGCGCACGCTTGGCACTACTTTGTTGATGCACGTGCGGCTACTGCGCACACAATTCACAAACACAGAAAATAATTTTTTTTTGGTTTGGACTGGAGTGTACTTTCGGGGGTTACAGCACCCTTTAATGGTCAAGCCAGCCGGCCCTTTACTTATGACACAGGCGCACGCTTGGCACTACTTTGTTGATGCACGTGCGGCTACTGCGCACACAATTCACAAACACAGAAAATATATTATTTTTTTAGCACTAGGGGGGAGCACCCCTGATGGACAGAGCACCCCCTGGACAACACTACAGCACTCCTTTAGGACTGGTACACTGCACAGGACTTTGGAGTGGACACAGCCCCTATGGAGAACTGACTGCACAACACAGTCCAGCCAGCCCCTATGGACTTTGAAGTAGTGGACACAGCCCCTATTAACAACAGCAGCACAGCACAACACAGCCAGCCCCTATGGACTTTGAAGTAGTGGACAACAGCAGCACTACACTACACTACACTACACAGCCCTAACTCCCACCCTCCCTCTTCACTGTCCACAGCCGAGTGAGAAAATGGCGCCGACGCGGGTACCTTATATAGGATCCAAAACCCGCGAGACTCGGAAGGCGGGATGATGACGTTTTGCCTCGATTTCAGATCCGAGTCAGGCGGGAAAAGTCGAGCCTGACTCGGATCGGACTCGGATCGGGGGGGCTCGGGGGGGTTCAGATTTCAGAAATCCGAACCCGCTCACCCCTAATATATATATATATATATTAGGGATGTGCAGGCTCGGATAGGTTCGAGTTTGCACGTTGAGTTCGGATTTTTCCCTCAAAAAAAACAGAACTCAGAAAGAGGCAAAACGTCATCTTGCATGGACGAACATCATCATTCCTGGACTTTTGTCCAGGAATGATGATGTTCGTCCATGCAAGATGACGTTATGGTGAGTGATGTGTATGCCAGTAAATGTGGTACAGAGTTAGAAGTGCTAGTAAGGTTTAAGCTAGTAGCTGAAGTATTGAGTCAGTATGTGGTAGAGAAAAGGGGTATTTCAATTTCTGGTGGATAGAATCTGTGAGTAGTAGTTAATGAGAGATACTATGTACAGCTTTAATGATTTGGCAAGAGACATATCAGTGTGTGGGTGGAGTGTTTGGTGAAAAGTATGTGTGGTGGGAGGGGCGAGTAGTACAGGTAGCAATACCTACACCTGAGTATGCACTGACAGTGTCTGAGTCTCTGCAGTTTGCTCCTACACACATGATCTTTGTAACAGGGAAGCCATTATGGACATTACAGGAATATAGGAAGCTGCTGTATCATACACCCCAGAACAGCATAGACTGTTTACCGAAACTACTAACAGAGTAATAGCTAAGGTGTGAAATACATGTCTCACCATGAGGGGTGAATACAAAATAGTGGGAGGGTGTGGGGGGTTGCTGGTGATCTCTCTTACCTAGGGTGATAAAATATCTAGTTAAGGCTCTGACATGATCTACAAAAAACTTCTCTACATCAAATTTATTCAAAATATTTTATTACACTATTCTTTTACACAATGTTAGCAAGTAAAATGTGACAATTATAAGTCTGTATACAGTTTACTGTACTTTATGTTAACTGGTAAATTCTGATAATTATAATCATAATGTGAAGTAAAGTCTGACAATCAAACAATTAATATAGTATACATTACATCATATTAATTAGTGAAGCATGATAAATATAATCATGCTAAACATAGAAGTATAACAATTCTAAGCTTTTAAATAGTTGAATGTAAATCATGTAAATTAGAGAAACCTACCAATTATATAATTCAGATATCCAGGGTAGAAGAAATCTCATTTGTATTCTCCCTTTACAGTTTCAAGGAGTTTCCAACTTCCTAGAAATTTAGTTTACTATCTTGAACATATCCTCTTGAATTATTTCTGAAATACCTTGCTTTACTTTCATATTTTACTTTTAAACATCCTTCTGTACAATATATCAAGATATATTGGGGATTTAAACCATACTTGTAAATGTGAATCATAGAAATGAGAGGGATGTATTTTTAATCTACTTATTGGATACAGCTAAACCAAAATTATCTCTTTCTTTTGAATACCTATTAGAAATATCATTTAGAGCACTTTCCAGCCTGGATGGTATGGAATGCATTAACCTCTTTTTAAAGTCTTGGCCTATGAAGACATAGAGAATGGGATTAATGCAGCTGTTGAAGTAAGCCAGTGAGACAGAAACATTTTTGACTGCATTATCTATATCCCGAGATTCATCAGTCAGTGGTATTAGTGGCCAAGTGTAGTACGGAAACCAACAGATAAAGAAACATGTCACGACTGCAGTGATAATCCTGTACGGTCGCTGAGACTTATTCTGGATTTTAACTTTTTTAAGTTTGAAAAACATTAGACAATAACACACTAGAATAATAGTGAAAGGGATCACAAACATGGTAACACACCTGGTGATTTTCATATTTCTCTTGTGAGAGGAATACTTATAAAAGTTAGATTTTCCCACACACTCTGAAATATCATGAAACACATGGTTAAAAATCACATGAGGAACACTTAAGATCAGACTCAATCCCCAAATTATTACTGAAATTCTGCAGACACTTTTTGGGGTTCTATGAATTTTAGACCAAAATGGCCACATTATAGATATACAGCGATCAATACTCATGGCAGTTAAAAAATTTACACTAACACACATGGTTATATACAGTATACCTGTACTGACATGACATAAATATAAGGCAAAATTTCCATGTAAATACAAAGCCCAGTCTGCAATTTTCAAAGGGAGAATTACACAGCAGATGAAATCAGCTATGGCCAGGTTGAGGAACCATACAGCATTGACTGTCTTCATCCTGAATCCAGCAATCCAGATAACTAAGCTGTTCCCGGGAATTCCCAAAATAAAAGTGATACTGTAGAAAATTAATGACTGTACTTGATTTAATGTAAACAATTTGTTTTCTTTAGTGATAGATATATATTGAGTCTGATTACAGCATGTCCCATATTCTGAAAGATTATAGTTCATAGTGGATATCCTGAAAGCAGATTGGGGAACAAAGAGTTATAGAATTATTTATTCAGTATATTCGGAGTTTAACTTAAAGTGAAAATGTACCATGTAAAGAAAATAATTCAGAAATTATATAATTCCATCACTTACATATTCTCCAATTACCACAGTTACATATATGGTTAACACCACAGTGTAAAAACACACATCAATCGGATAATTAAATCACCCTTAATTCAGCGGGTACTGGTAAGTCCATTCATATGTATGGATGAATGTCCACAAGGTTCCCTTTGAGAGAAGATTCCAGACCTCTATTGGGTTTTATGGATCATGTGCAAGCACTAAAAGCACTTTATTAATAAAGTTGAGTTTTGGATCCTTTATCAAAAGGTTTCAAATAAAGTTTTAAAATTCAGGATAAAAGCATGTGACTGTATGGAAGACCGTGCGTGGAACTCACTATGGAAGTTCCGGGTTCTGTGGAATACATCCAGGTACCAGGTATCATGTGACTGTATGAAGGATCGTACGTGGAACACATTATGGAACATCCGGGTGCGGTGGAGCGCATCTAACTTCCGGCTTCCGGTTGAGCCGGAGACAGCATGGCAAGTGACAACAGCTGAAAGCTAGGATTATACAAGGTATATAAAGCCCCACTTGGATGAGCCTAATTACACTTCTGACGAAGGACAAACGTGTCGAAACGCGTTAAGTGTGGCTCACTTCTTCTTTGACCCTGAGCAGTGCCTGCATCGCCTCCCGTCTTTGGTGGACCTGATTATCTGGATTTCAGGCTCACCTTTCCCTTGTGTGAACTGGGACATGGGATGTTTTCCATCTGTCATTTGCTGATGCTGCCTGCCTATGGAATGTTGTTATGTGCCTATTTACCACTTCATGATTGTAAGTGCAACTTGTAATTAAAGGTGTTCATTTTTAAAAAGGAATCTACACTATATTTTTATTTCTCATGTGTCTTTGCATGCCTGGTGTGAGAATCTAAGGGCTGGCAAGGCATCATTTTATTACAGTTATCCCCTACATAGAGGTCTGGAATCTTCTCTCAAAGGGAACCTTGTGGACTTTCATCCATACATATGAATGGACTTACCAGTACCCGCTGAATTAAGGGTGATTTAATTATCCAATTGATGTGTGTTTTTACACTGTGGTGTTCCATGTTTTGAGTATTTCCTTGGGTGTATACTCATTTGTACCACTCCAGCTGCACTTTAATTTTTATTGCGCACTCTCTTAAACTATTTCTCTTTGAATCACTTACATGTTGCAACATTTTTTACACAATATTTTACATATACAGTACTTCCAAATTTTAAACATTAACATTCTTCAAATTACATGTTGCAGATATTCCTAAGAAATGGGCCAGAGACACAAGATTTTTTTCAAACTTTTACCCAGAAAATGACATTGTAGAGTTTGCAAAGCTCATAATCAAAATGAAAAGCAAATGAATCCCAAAATGATTAATGACATACATTGAATCAATGGTCACTACAATATACTGAAGTTCTTAGTGTGTTCCTAAAAAATATGTTGGGGTTACATTATTACCCAGCTGTATTCTGCTAATCTGTTGCTGACTCCTATCATTGCTTAAAAAAGTGTTAAATTGTGTCTAAGTAGGTAGTGTTGAGGTAAAACCACAGCCAGACTGGTCATCTTGCACTTTTGGAAATGCCAGAAGGGCCGACGGACTGATGGGCCAGTCTGGCCTCCTGAAGGCCTGGTTTAACAGTTATTTTTGGCTGGCATGCTGAAACTGAGGCCAATTCCCACCAGACTAGCGGCACACCCCCATGTTGCATGGTCACTCTCCTAAGATGTGTGGCCCTTTTCCATGTGCTGAGCACACAAAGAATTTGGAGGTTGATTTTTGGCCCCTGTCTGTCCCTGGAAAATACATTCAATTTAATGTGTTGGAAAAAAATTTAATAAAAATGCTATGCAAAGTACTATGAGATCACAGATAAATTCAGCTCATTGCTGGTACTAAAAAAATATACTGTACTACTGTACAAACCTGTATATGTAATAGAAACTATAAAACAAATGTATGCCAGCATAATGGAAAGTTTTGAAAATATTTTTGAGCATCTATACTGTATCTGACGCACACAGAAAATATTTCTTACTTTTTATGATTTTATTATTTAACATTTTCTATAAGTGCCTGCATAATCATTAAATTGAATCTATAAAAAATGTGTGCCAGCAAATTCCCCTATCCATAAAGCACAGTCATAATTCAATACTATTAATTCATACAATCTTTTATTGATGCCAAATACTCTAAAATCCAATATTTTAAACCATAGTTAATACATGTATAGTTTATAATCCATTTAATAATTCCTAATACTTGTATACAAGACTCACAAACTTAAATATCTAAAAATTACTCCAAAAATTACTAAAAAGTAAAAAATAGTTCCAAAAATGTTTATAGACTTTCTATAGAGAATGTTATCTTTAGAGAGTCTCTCTTTTATATTCCAATTGTCAGCTGGTAGCCTTATATATCATACTTCTGTGTTCTTGGTATAAATGACCATACTCATACACCTCCCCAGTATGTGGAATAAATCTTAGTTTTCCTCCCAAATTTTGCCTGTGACAGGCTATACGTCAGTGCCCGCTAATAGGTAACTGTCCATATTCCCTTGCTGCAGGACTTAATATTAATGACAGTGCCTGGGGTCCAAGCGGTCACCGTAGTCTGGGCTGTTGTGTGAATCTCCTGTGTCAGCAGTGTCTTGTGAGCAACTTCGGCTTGACTGTCCCAGGTCCTAGTCATTGCTAAGTGACCAGGACATCACTGTACTTCTGGCTGGAAGCTTACTCCACTGGTTGCTAGGCAACCAGGATTCCGGGTGACCGTCGGGGGTTGTGGGTGTTAGGAGAGATGTACAGTGCTCCAGCTGCACATCATCACTCATCTAGGGGGGCTTGTCTGGGCTGGCTCCTATTTTCCTTATCTTGCAGTCAGCACAGTCTGACCTTGCTGGTTATAGCTCTTGCTTGCTGCATGAGCCCCTTGTCCTTTGTCCTGGTGCCTGTGTAGTCCTGTTGGTTCCAGTTCTGAATCCTTCTTTGCTGGTTCACCATCTTCCAACTAGTGTCCTGAGTAGCTGGCTTGCTACACCTCTGATTCATGTCCTGCATTGCTGGTTTGCCATCCTCTAGCTAGAAACCTGAGTGGCTGGTCTGCTGCATCTCTGGTTTTGTCCTGCATTTCTGGTTTGCCATCCTCTATATAGAATCCTGAGCAGGTAGCCTGCTTCACCTCTGATTCCTATCCTGCATTGCTGGGTTGACATCCTCCAGCAAGAATTCTGAGTAGCTGGCCTGTTACATTTTTGATCTATGTCCTGCATCACTGGTTCTAATACACCAGCTAGTGTGTTATTCATTCACATCATATCTGCCTCATCTCCTATCTCTGTTCTAGTATTGAGTGACCCAGCTTAGGGGGCCATGACCTGCCTGTCAGATGCAGCAAAGTTCATACCATCTTGCTGGGGTTTCTACTTTGGTACACTCAAGCCTTTTCACTTCAAGGACACCCAATATAGTAACATAGTAACATAGTCTGAGTGGCCCTTAGGGTCTTGTGAAGGGTCTTCTGTGTGTATCATAACACAGTGTCCATAATACGGGGAGCAGCAAGGGCAGTGTAAGAGACACACAACCCCTTTAGTTTCACAGGTCATCTTCCTAATTTTATATTTTCTATTGTTTTCTTTAATTTTACTTCCTTTATAAGTCTTGTACTTCTATTATTAGTTTTTGTACATGCAGGAAATCTTCCACATTTAAAGAATCCTTTATTTTCAGAGTCAGGCCATGTTCCTTTACCTTTCTTTTCTTTCAAATGGCTTTTGACTAAACTGTTCCTGCCTGTGGAGGATCTTCTATACACTACTTTTGGATGCTCTGGTAAGTATTCACGTAAACTTTCACCCTCAATAGGACATGCCAGTGCTTTTGTAGACTATTTTCCAACAGTTTACTTTACATCAAATGATTGGCTATGAACAGAGGATGGGTATGATCTTCCTTCCTAGTTTTATATAAATAAAACTCTCCCACAGTCCATTGTCTTTACTTTGACTTTTGTTTTTTCTAGCTCTTCCTTATTACAGTTCTTATCTCTTAGTTATTGTAAACATTTCTTTGACTGTGTTTTAAAATACTCTTGTTCTGAACAATTCCAATTAATACTGTGTAACTGGCCCCCTGGGGTGTCTCTTATCCATGCTTTAAGGTGATTACTAGTAGCATCTAGATAACTATTACAATCTGTGGTATTCATATATGTTTTTATTTCCAGTTTATTTCCTTTCATGAAGATGGTCAGTTCTAAAAACATCAGACTTTGGTTCCTGACCTTGCTTGCAAACTCCAAATTGCCCATTGCTTTTTTTTGTTCTCTTTATACTTCTCATTTGTCCAGATATTCTTGACCTCCCTTTGCACCAGAAATAGAATTTAATATGATGGGGCAAAACATGTCCCCATCACCATGCCCATTTCTTGCAGATAAAAATTATCTTTAAACCAAAAATAGTTTTGTTGTAAAATAAACTTAATCATCTCTGTGATATAAATTGATGTGTTTTATCCATAGGTTTGAATGATTCTCCAACTTTTTAATCATATTCTTACAACCTATTTTGTGGTTGATACATGTTTATAATGACTTGATATGACACATTGCCAAGCAGCAAGGGAATATGGATGGTTACCTATATTGTATTTTGTAGTGCTTTATCCATCTATTGCTGTATTATTCATCATTATAGTTTTAATCAGTGGTGCATGGGTCAACCAGCGGTGAAGCTGTGTATTGTATGCCATGGATATTGTCAAGTCTCACTGTGCCTTACAGCACCATGTCACACTATTCTCATGCCACAACTTAGAAGCCTCTATGGCATGATATGAGCAAAAATGTAGCAGGACCCTTCTTTAAATAATACTTTTCAACACAAAAAACAATATAATATGAAAATAACCAAAGTATATTTGAACCATTCAAGATTATGATTTCCCATTTTCTGTTAAGCAGGATGTGATTTGTCTCTAATTCCATGCATTATACTTGTTACATTTTTATATCTATATATTTCTGTATGCTTCTCCTGACTTAATTATAGTATTACATCTCTGTTTGTAAATTGTTAATGTTCTGGGATACTACTTTTGTTCCTTTAAATAATAAAAAAATTCTACTGTGACAAACTCTTGGTTTGCACTTTAATGCAAGTGCAGTCCTGATCATGCTTCTAATCTACACCTAGCAAATTATTCTCTTGGACCACCCAATTTCTCTCACCGGCCGATGTACAGCTGGGCCCCTTCAAACATTATTGCCTTGGCTATTAGGTTATATAGTGATAGAGGGGGTACAGATGAACTGGGGTATGGAGGAGAGGTTTCCTAACATTGGAGTAATATACTTACTGAAAATCAAGATCCTTTGTCCAAGTAAATAAGGTGTGATTTGAATCAGGAATCACACTGTTAACTTTCCTCCTACAAACATATAAATACATGTATAGTCAGCATTTTGAAAGTTGTAAATAAGAATAAAACTTTAAAGTACTTTACTTAAAATTTCTGTCAAAAATATAAGCACCATCATCCTCCTTAACTAAGGGATATAAAACATAAAACCCCAAACTATAAAGCAATCAATTGCTTTATAGTTTTAGAAATGCCATAATGTTGCCTGTCTAAATGTGTGTGTGTGTGTGTGTGTGTGTGTGTGTGTGTGTGTGTGTGTGTGTGTGTGTGTGTGTGTGTGTGTGTGTGTAAAGTGGGAATATAGCATATACTGGGTTACACCTCCAATGAAAATCATTTTTAGTTTGTATAAATATTTTTACCCTGGGCCACCCTTATGTTATGGGCTTGGCAGATGCTTGACAAACTAAAAGTGGGCCAAGGTTTGCCAACAGGTTCAACCACTTCTTTCACCCAATTAAATTTTTCCATTTTCCTCTTAAATTAGTATCTGGTTTTTACTAATTTATTGCTCAAATTAATCATGGGTATATGAGAACATTGGGACTGTTTATTAAGCTGTGTAAAGTGAATTTCCTATGTGGAATAAGAAAAACATGCTCCATTAATTGTATAGAACTAGCACCAATTTTTACCAACTTCTGTCTGATGCAGAACTCATACAGAATTCAATACAAGTCTAGCAGAGTGAAAATGGTTGTTTGACCAATCACAAGCAAGATCCACATACATATATTATAGTGCTTGACACAGAAGCAGAACATGCCAATAATGTATGGCACCACTTTTTCTGACTACTTCCATTAGCGATGGCTATGGATGGTACAGAATGAATCTCCCCCATGGATAAGAGAATGGAGGGGGCTAAACTCCAACAGTGCAGTAGTGTGAGTGTGACCAAGAGTCTGGCTCTGTACAATGCACCTTTCCCCTGCACTAACAGCTTACTGTATGTGTCTTTGAGCTACAGTATAGGTATAGAACTACAGTATACCCATTTATCTATATCTTTGGTTTATACTATTTGTATAGAAGGGATTTAATTTAAAGTTTTGACATGTTAGGCTTGAAAAGTGCTACTGGCTTTATAAAATATTGATCTCTACCTCATTATGGTTAATTATTTTAGAAATTCCTTATTTTTTTATTTTTTATTGGATAAAAGCTCTATAAACATTATATGTTTAATAAATTACAATTAGCAAAATATCTATGAGCTGGCCTGTGCAAAACATGCAATAAATCTGACAATAGCATATATTTGTTCAATGATATAGAATTTCAGTAAGGAATTTATATGGAATACCAGGCCCACCGAGAGCTGAGGCGGGCCCGGGTAAAAGGGGTGTGGCCTCATTGCGGGAGGCATGACAATGCCACCTTTCAAGGAAAAAAAAAGTTGTGCAGCACTGTGAAGACACACTGTGCGCTGGCGAGGGGGCGCTCTGAGCTCCCTCAGCCCAGCGCATAATCAGAGGGGGCCCGATCAGCTTTCTCACTCCCCCTACAGCTATTGGAGACTGCTGTGGCTGCTTCATAGCAGCCATGAGCAGTCTCCCAGTGCAGCCCAGCACACAGCAGCATGTGCTGGGCTGCTGTGATGAAAGAGAGGGGGGGAGTGGTACCGGACCCGGGCCCCTCCTGCAAGCCCAGAACCCTTCTTGGCACTCCTGTGTAATACTCAAAAATAACAAGTTGCTCAAATCAATTTATTAGTCCACTACAGGTGTTTTCAAGGGATGGGCTGGTCTAGACAATAAAAAACATGGGATTCCCCCAGTGCACCATAATGAACCAGTAAATGAGATTTACATCCTACATGATAGTAGAAATGCAGAATCTCAGTTTTCATAAACTTTCTAACATATGCTTAAGCCACCAGCCACTTCACTGAGGGATTTATTAGTATACTGTAGATACACATCTGAGATGTAATATTATAAAGAGGTCTATTTCCCATTTGGATATACTATGTGAGACATGCAGTGCTTACCCCAAAGTGGATCACCTTCTCAGGGATGATTTGACTCAAATCTATTTCCAGATGTTTTGCACAGACACCTCTATAAGAAATTTGATGTGACAAAAAATATCTGAGGGAAAATATAAGTAAACATGAAAGAGATGCAGGAACACAAGTGACAATAGAAACTGTGAAGTGATTATGTTATAAAAGAGCACTTAAATGCATCTAAAATTATTTTCACACCAATAAAAATCCTTAAAGCTTATGGGGACTAGGCGCCTCTGACCACCTGCCATTACATTCAACTTTCCATATGGCCGCTTCAAAATTATCACTTCAATCTATGTATTTTTTTTGCTTACTGAGTTCCACTGGCTCTCTATTGAACACTGTTGCACATTATGGGAAGTTAGATCAACAACACTACTCCTAGTAGAGTTAAAAGTAGTGTTGAAGGGTCTGAATAAATTCCTCTATAAAAATGAGTGGATGTTGTCTGCTACCATTCCCCAGTGGACAGAAAATTATTTCCCAGCATGACCATGGGCAGTAACTTTAATGTCTAACTCTTCTCTAGTCAATAAAAATGCAAGTTTTGTTTTTCTGCTTATTTTACCAATGACTTTCTGTTGTTTTTTTATTTTTTTATTAATAGAACTGACTCTCTATAGAGACATGACATGCATTCCTTTTATTTTTAATAACAAAACACTTCTTAACTTCTCTGCACTTCCCTCCTTGACATTTTATGTCACATTATCTACTATATATATCTGTCCTCGTACCCTGTGGCCCAGGACCCACCAAATATTCAATTTTGTGTGCCAGGCTCCATGCTACTTGGCCATATTGAGCATCTTTTTGCTGAAAATGTTCATCTTATTTGTAAGACTGAGTCTGTGTCAAACGGATTCCAATACGGGCATTCATGGATTTTCTTCCTACCATACTATAGCCTTCAAATTAAGCATGACATCTGAAGCATGGAGTTAGAACCGGAGCTGAATTTTAATACCATCTTTAATCTCTTTCCAGGTAAACTAATGCCATCTTCCATATCTGATGCCTTTCACTTAAAGAATAGTCTGTATTGAAAGTTTATTTTCCAACTGTGAGGCTGCATCTTCCCCCACCATTAGTTAGCTTGTTGAACAAACTGCTCAAACATTCCCTCCCACTGTACCAGCTGACCTAGCCTCTCCTGCAAAAGGGTCTCATCTTAAAGCCTGCACACACAGGCTTGGCCTGCCACTATAGCCTGCATCTTAAGCATGACATCTGAAACATGGAGTTAGAACCGGAGTTCGAACTGGATTTAGACTTTGGACTACTTTCTAACCAAAATTTAAACCATTTCACAAACACACAGGATTGCTGCCACTCCATCTTCATTTACACTCCCCTGAGACTGGAATCGGGTGCCATCTCATGCTGCAGCCAAATCGAACTCCACAAACTGCTGGATGCAACAAGACCACACACTCGAGCGAAGGAGACTCTGTGGCTTTTTGCAGATCACTCTATAATTTTTTAATTTATTCTTTTTTCTTTTTTCTCCACCTGGACTTCCACTACTTGCACACCCTGCCAGATGTAACCTACATAGTGCGCCCCAGATGGGTGCCTCGGAGTGTTCATTCTTCGGCAGGATGAACAAACACGTGGATCTATTATATCAGTGCATTTCATATTTCAAATGTTTCAGTCACCCGTATATCTCATGCCCAAACTGCAGCACTGCTTGCTGTATTTACTATTCCCTGTTTTGTAAAATGTATGGTATACTGGTGTGCTATACATCCACTGAAGTGCATCCTCCATGGGTAGGATGTACTTCATGTAGATCTATTCACAAAGGGTATATCAGTTTTCCCATATATTCCTTGGGTCCTTGTATAGTTTATCACCCACAGTGCAACGTTCGTAGTGCACCCACCATGGTTGCTTCACCTGGTACACTTGTGGATAGGATGAAAAATACATGGACCTGACTATTATGTTGGGACCCTACTCCTAGCATCTGGATGCTGCAACCACCCATTTTATGTCATCTCTTCTAGGCATAACCTATTCCACCCAGGGTAATCCTACGTAATGTGCCCAAGACGGCTGCTTCACGCACGTGCCCGCTATTCCCCATATTCAATTCTAAAGTAGGTGAAATCGGGAACAGGTGAAACTTTGATCGGCAGAGAAATATGGGAATTTTCGGGAAATAATTGTAGGACCTCCCTAAAGATGTCCAGACCTGAGGGATCACTATGGGTACCCCCATTTTTGCCTGCAGAAGAAAGTTGGGTTTTTAAATAGCCGCTGCAGGTGTTTTTCCCCGACTTTGAAGAAGTGATGCAGAAGAGCACTTAGCTTTTTTTTTCATTTTTAAAAGTGGTCCCATCAAATTTGGGGTACATGAAAATGGATACTTGCATATTTTTAAGTCCCTAAACTAATTTTTTAAAAATTCTGCAAAAATTAACTTGCCGCTAATAGCCAATTCTAGAAAATACCTGCCACATACTTGCAGAACACCCCTGAACCTATTTCGCTATTTTTAAACACTGTTCACCTTTTTTTTTTTACCCCAAAATTTTTAAGGGTATTTTTAATTGTTGTTGACACAGTTTATTCTAAGGGGACATAATGAAGGCTGCAGGCTATTTTTTTTTTACCCTACACCCCTAAATCCCAATTCTGCACTTTTTCTCACCTGCTAAAGGCAGGCGAATAATTATCCCCGTTTTTTTACATTTTCTTTTTGCATTGGCTAAAAGTCAATGTAATTGAATACTGGGATATTTGAAATAGGAGAACATGACGTCATCGGTGATAAATGATCCAGTTCCGACATTCCGACATTTCGCCTCAAATTGAATATGGGCATAAGATGCCAAATTTAAAGAAAGTTTTGGTACGCTACCAATCATAGTGTTCTGTGTGTGTTTACACTACAAATATGTAAAGTGCTCTTAGTCCTATTGGGAGAAAAGCTCTATGTAAATAAGGGAATTATATTGTTAATGTGTGTCAAAAATCATTCTTTTCTTTTTTGAAAACTATTAATTTTCAGAAGATATTATTGGTTTGTTTATAACACAGATGAACAATAGTTTTTGGATTTCACAGTACTTTCCATAAAGTACTGTAATTGCAAAAAGGCTGCATTTTTTTTACTATAAAAGGATTGTAGGAATGAAAGAGTCTCCCACTATCACAGACATTATTTAAATGTTGTTGTTGATTAGTGGGTACAGGTGCCATCACAATATGTGCACACATCCAACCTCTCCACAGAGGTTATTTTTAACCCTTATACTGCAAAGCAAGTGTGACTCTATGCAGTTATGGAGAACATGTTTAAATCCAGAATGCCCAATCTCTCCTAGTGTAAATGGTTAATACACAGTATATGGTATATCAGTGATTCTATGGAGGTATTAGTAATTAGGGCCACATATATTAACTAGGACCTTATGGGTCAAACATCATTTTAATAAACCTGTCATACAATAGAATCTATAAAATATTTAGTTGTTGAGGACATTAAAAGTCTCGGAGTGCAACTCAGACCCTTAATGGCTCCTTGCATTTTTAACCACTTTGCAACCAAGCGATGCCCCATTTTGGACCATATTTTGTCTTATCTTATAGTTCATTTAATATACAATAAGAAACAACTGATACAGAAATGACAAATTATTAGAATTACTGTACCTGCTTCTCAATATTACCTACAACAAAATCTGGGCATATTGATGACTGTGGCTCAATTTGCTGAGTTAATTTACTTTCATAGGACAGACAAAGAAAGAAGAATTATCCAATAGTGGGGCACAAGGTAACCACACAAATAAATACACATTTTAACCTCTAGTTCATATACATTAAAATTGTAAGTATGTCATCTCTTATATCAGGATAAAAAAATAGAAGTTGATGAATCAAGAAAAAGAAGATTTAGATGATATAGAGAAATGTAATCAATAGTTTTCCAACTTTGCTAAATTGCTATTTTTCTTTTCATTCATGAAGCGCTTTCTAAAATGTTCATATATTTTTTTTAATCATGTTTACATTATCCTTATTCTCTTAAATACAAGAAATAAAGATTATATTTGTGATTTCCATCTTAAAAAGCAATTGTATAGCTAAAATTTTTCTTTGTCTACAGATGAGAATGCCATAATTTTCAGAGGTAGCACCCTATGATATTCAGAATATTAATAATCAATGGTAATAACATATATAATATTTACACAGATGGAAAACCAATTATAGGAGCAAACATACGTACAAATGCAAAAAGTGCAATGTATGTATTAACATTAATTTTTCTTCAAGATTTGATCAGTGATTGCAAAACATTCTATTGTGTATAGAAGATTTATACATACAGTATTTTAAATTGTATTACATTTTTTGCGATGCTTGCAACAAAAGTATAATTAATTTAATAGCTTAATACATTAAATAGGAATTTAAAACTTGTGTATATAGTTTTTATCCACAACTGATAACTGTACTTTGTTGTTCAGGTTGAACCATTTTTTTTTATAAAATGATGCAGATGGCTGTCATATAGTACAATATATTCATGCTATTTTACTCCATTACTCAATGTAATTTACATCACATGCATACAATATTACAATATGAATAGTGCATACTTACAGTATTATTCACTTTTGATCATTTCCTTTTTTATCTTTCTTCATTTTTATTTCAGTAAATATGAGAGCTTGAGAGCATTGCAAAAAGTTAAAATAAAAACTAATAGAGAGAAGTGTATTTAATTAAGATTCGATATAAATACTAAGTAGTTGCTGGCTAATACATTTTCAAAAGTAGCAAAAATAATAATAATAATAATAATAATAATAATAATAATAATAATAATAATAATACAGATACTACCAGTATTATAAGGCTGTTGAGAGCATCTGTTCTCTTAATAATTCCCAATTGTATTGTTGCTTTAATGTTTGTTATCCGGCTTTATATAAGCATCCTCTCCCAGGATTCATACTATCTATTTAATTGTTGAACATGGATACATTAGTCATATAGACCAGATAGAGGAATACATAGGTTTAACTCACTCCAGTCTTAATGTTGTTTGCTTTCAGGTAATAAAAAGTGATAAATTATTAATATTGGACCAATTTGTCCTAATGTAAAGATGAAATAAAATAAAACATATGTCTTTAAAAACTGACTGCAAAAAAATATTATTGTAATTAGTATTAGAGATGTGTGCCGACCCCCAAATTTTGGTTTTTGGTTTTGGATCTGTATCTCCTTCATGTTTTGGATCTGGATTTGGTTTGCCAAAACTGCCCTTGAGTATTTTGGTTTTGAATCTGTGGTTCTTCTAAAAAAATATAAAAACTGCTCAAATCACATAACTTGTTTCGGTTTTTGTTCCTACATTACTATTAACCTCAATAACATTTATTTCCAAGCCACCTCATAGCTCACAATATTGATTTGATCCTTGATAGGCCAAAAGGTTGCACTGAGCTTGCTTGCTGACTAAGCTAAGTGACAGCAGTGGGCATCACAAACATGTGGCAGTTCAGCTTCCAACATGGCACATCTAGGAAACAGAGTGACATTGCAGTTGCAGACAGTATTGCAGTTTTATAAACTATACAACCCCATAGAAAGAAAGCAAGAATGCTTTCATTAATCAATAACTGGATCAGAGGCTCAAGGGAGATGGACTCTGTTTACGGAGTAGTTGAAAGCAGGGAAAGGAAGGAATAATTGATTAGTTTATACATTTATTTAATTTTTTTAATCTGAAGAAGTTCTTATTTTCCTGAAGGACATCTTTGATCTGGAGAAGGTTCGCTATTCGAGCATAGATAGTTTGTCATAAGATATTATGCAGTGTCTGCACCATCACACAGAGATGCTTGGGACGTATATGGAAGCAGGATCACTGAAGCCAACTTGTGTCCAATCCTATGTGAACCAACCACCTAAAACCTGATCACCTAAGTGACATCTGCAGAGCATCTGTCACTAACACACAGTGAGGGCAGCCATTTTGTGCCACTTCCTTAAGGAATATTGATTCAGCTCATATACGCTGTATTTGTTTTACATCTATAGCAATGTAGCGAATTTGCTTGTGGAGCTGCTAAATAGTACACACTGTAAAACAGACATTTACTTTGTGCTCATGGAGTGTCAGGTTGTGGCCTAGCATCAGCCATTACTTACCTCAGTGCTGGCTTCCACTGATCTCTAGAGCGGTCAAACACCAGGTGCGGTGGCGAGTGGCGCTTTGAAAATTATACCTGCGATCCACTAGGACATCCATATGCTTGCTCCATTAAGTGGTTTCTGTGGTTGCTGTCATGGATGCAGCCATGGTAGTCTGACTAACCCTTTACCCAAAGGTAGCATTGGTTGCTGTCAGCTAATAGTGTCCTACAATGGACAGCTACCTTAGGGTATATATACCGAGCTCTGGACAACAGGAAGTTGCCTGCATGACATTGTTACTTTTAGTGTTAATTTGCTATTGCAGTGCTCCAGGTTCCAAGCTCGTTCCTTCTAAAAACTTGTTCCTAGTGTTTCCATGGTGTGTGTACTCAGAAAATCTTCTGAGTACATTCCATTAAGGGTCATCTTCTGTGCTATCTCTGCGATGTATGTATACTTGGTACACTATTCAAGTACCATGTCGTGATACCAGTCTTCTGTGTCAGTGCTGCATCTAAAGCCACATGGCATGTACGAAGTACATTATTCAAGTACCATCTCCTATTTCATTCTCCAGTGACAGCTCTGCATCTGGAGCTATTAGAGTGTATACAGTACAAAATCCAAGTACCACCTCCTGTGCCAGCATTGCTACTGAAACCATTTGTGTGTTCACTGTACACCATTTCAGGACAATTTTTCAATATCTTTCTCCTGTTCTTGTCCTGTGGTAGTGTTCTTCCATTTTTTCCCACTTGTGCCAGATACCTGACCAAAGGGCAATGACCTGCCTACTGGGTGCAGCTTAAGCCCAAATCCTGCTTGGAGGAGGTCACTGGTGAACACCTCCCAGTAGGTTAAACTCTGCACCTTTGGTCAGGTTTCACCAACATCTGGTACTGGTGGATGAGGAAGACACTAAACCAGGCCCCTCGCCTCCTGTTCCTTCTTCAACCTGGGTCCACATCTCCCAATTTTATGGCAGAGAATCACCTTAGCCTGAGCATGACAGGGATGTTGTTGGGAATAAGGGGACCAAGACTTGTTGTTTACATTAGAGGAAAGCAGCCTGTAGCTCTCTGGCTGAACTACAACTTGCAGCATTCATGCTGTTTGCCAGACATGCTGGAAGTTGTTTGTCAGCAATGGGTGGAGTGCCTCAGGTAACAAATTTATATACAGTATATATGTATGTAACCAATATACACATTTAACTTTTGTATTAAATGTATTTGCACTTTATTGCACACATCCTGGCAGGAAGATGTTGCTGCTCATATGTCTTGTCTCTTGCATGACATCCACCATCTACATTAACCAATTATTCTGCTTAGAGTCACCTACATATAAAGGAGACAGGTGTTTATTAAGCTGAACTATTATTATAACAGCCTGTCAATTCACCAGGGTCCTGGAACAAAAAGTTTGGGGGGGGGGCAGTTAAAAAAAAACTGGGTACATTTTAAAATCTACCATGTTTTGCCCACCCAATTAAGGTGGTGGTTCAGAATTTAAAAAATTGAAAGTGGCATTTTTGGGATTCATCAACTGCATGTACAGTAGAAGATTTCAGCAGCTGTGGCTGTGCAACTTCCATCATGGCACATCTAGGAGATAAGAGTGGTACTGCAGTGGCAGACAGTATGGCAGTTTAGGAAACTAAAATAAAGTTTGTCATCTACACAAAAAAGACAGCAATATTCCAAACTGCACATAATGCAAGGTAAAAAGATGCAAGATGGAATTGTCCTTGGGCCCTCCTGCTCAACCTTATGTTGTATATGATTAACAGGACATGTAAGGGACATGCATAGTTTAATAAAACAAACACTTAAGCAACAGGGATTGACACTTGTAGCTAAAGTGATTGATCTGTTTGGGCCCCCACAAAACAAGCTACCAGTGGGCAGCTGACATACACAAACTGGCTCTACGGAGGCAAGAAGTTCTTGCCATCATCATCCAATTCCTCACTCTCATCAGTGTGTACATTATCTGCACACAATATTAATTTGTCACTTCTGGAATCCACTAATACAGGTGCCTCTGTATTGTTTGGACGTAATTGGCGGGAAAAGGTTTTCCTTTAATTGGAAATTCTTTTTGATGAATTTTATCTTTTCCTCATTTTGAGGAAGAAGCCTCCTATTCCAATCATTAACAAGGTACCCAGCTGTGTTGAAAGCTCTTTCAGAGTACACACTAGAGCAGGCTTTGCCAACCTGTGGCTCTCCAGCTGTTGTGAGACAAAGTTCCAGCAAACCTCCCCACAGATAAGATGGAAAAGCATGCTGGGACTTCTAGTTTCACAACAGCTGGCCAGGCCTGCACTAGAGGGTGGGTAGCTCAACTAGAGCAAAGCCAGTTTGCCCACCAGCCTCCAAATAGCCTTTTTTCTGCAAGTAGTCAAACAGACAGTCTGACATGCCTATTTGGATGCTACCATTAAAATAAATCTCCACCATTCTTTGAATGGTGACCATTTCAGATGGAGCCAGGCCTGCACTAGAGGGTGGGTAGCTCAACTAGAGCAAAGCCAGTTTGTCCACCAGCCTCCAAATAGCCTTTTTTCTGCAAGTAGTCAAACAGACAGTCTGACATGCCTATTTGGATGCTACCATTAAAATAAATCTCCACCATTCTTTGAATGGTGACCATTTCAGATGGAGTCATGATAGACGTATCATTAAATGTAGGCAATTCTTTTAGACCCAACCAAATGTCAAAATGTTGTGTTGACTTATCTGTATCACCAGTGGGTCTTTTGGGAAAGTTTTTTACTGGCAGCCACATTTGCTGGAGAAACTGATGGAGGAGTCACTGCTGCATTACGTGCCGCTTGAGCTGACAATTTGCTCACAAAGAGCTCTTTGCATTTCTTCAGATCTGTGTCCATTGGGAAGAAAGACATGACCTAAACCAAGTATCAAGCATGGTTGCCAAAATTTATTGATCCAATTTGAAGATCCTGACAACCCTTGAATCCTGGCAAAGCAAATAAAGGATTTGATCTACAAGTCCATCATACTTAGCAGAATTGCTTAGTTTCAGTTCATCTTTCAGTTTCTTAAGCTCTAATTAGGGAAATTACATGACTGGCAGTGTCTGAACTCACTTCATAGGTGACTACTTCAAAGAGTTTCAGCACCTTTCACAACATAGAAAGTATTCTCCATTGTGCTTGAGTAAGGTACCTATGTCATAGGTCATTGTGTAGCTTTGGATGGCTTTTTGCTGTTCCTCCATTGACTGCAGCATATAAAGGGTGGAGTTAGACCTTGTTAATAACTATTGCTTAAGCTGGTGGCAGGCAAATTAAACAGTTCTGTCAGGCAGTTGTGTTGAAAGGGGGGGCATGCACTATTTGCCTAGGCCTGGGCTTGCTGGAGGGGCCCGGCAGGGACTCAGGTCCAATGTCGCTCCTCCCTGTCAGCTGAGCAGCTCAGCACATGCTGCTGTGTGCTGGTCTCCAAAGGAAGACTGCCTGTGGGGGGGTAGTGATCATCCTGATCATGCCCCCACTGGATATGCACTAGGCTGAGGGGGTTCACAGCACTCCCCCCAAATACCAGCATGGCAACAGTATTTTTTCCATTTTTTTCTTAAGGTGGCATGGCCACATCTTTCACGATTAGACCATGCCCCCTTCACCTTGGCCCAGTGAGGCTCTTGCAGCCCTGTTTGCAGGTGCTACAATCTTCTACCAGCACCTGCTAAATAGCAAAAATGTCCCAATATTTATGGGCCACAGAGAGCATCTCCTGCACGACCTTGTCATTTAAAAAAAAAATTGCAACACCAAGTTGATTCTGTGAGCAAAACATGGGATGTGTTGGAATTCACCCAGCTGTAATGCTCTCATAATATTGGTGTCGTTACCAGATATGACAAATACAAGCCATTTTGCAATGACTTCCCTGAGTTTCTCTAAATGGTTGTCAGCGGTATGCCTCTTAGTGAAACTGGTGATACACAGATAAGCCTGCCTCTAAATGAGCTACTGTTTCTTAGATGCTGTTGTTGGTGCTGCTGAAGGCAATATATCCACCCAGTGGGCTGATACAATCATGTAATCTTTAGTTTGCCCTGTTCCACTTGTCCAGATATCTGTGGTCAAATGTACAGTGGGTACAATGGCATTTTGGAGGACACTAAGTTTTTTTTAATGTCCCTGTGCAGGCTGGGAATTGCTTTTCTAGTGAAGTGGAATCTATCTGAGATTTGGTAGCGGGGACACAGGACCTCAATTAACTGTCTAAAGCACTGCAATAATGGCAGATATTGGATGCACATCTAATACCAGCATAGATGTTATGGCATCAGTGATCACTGTGTAACTAGGTGACTGCTGTCATACTTGAATTGAATTAGGTATTATGGCCTGAATTTTATCACAAACAAAATAATTTTTTCACACAAAAAGTGTGCACTGACTGCGACACACATGCAACACTCTACGTAGTGGCCTTTTATCTACTGACCACTACTGACTGTGATATCTCACATAGACAGTGGGCCTGATTCAGCAAGGAATGCAAAGGAGAGAACGCATGCACCTGTCCACTGCAAAAATATGCTAATCAATGCATGCACATGGAGACAGCAGGACAAGATGCAGACCCCCCAGCCCTATATTAAGCCGCCCATCTCCCTTTACTCAAACCCTGATCAGTACAGAAGATAGCATAAACATCAGTAACATTGAAAACCATTGACCTCATTTGCATAATAGTGACTGACCAGACCTCGCACAGGATCTTGGCAACTTCCTGTGTGCATGGAGTCTCATCACTGCATCCATCGCCACACTGGCTTAATTATGGACACTCCTATAATGGCATCCCAACACACAGGCACGCCTGTGTTCTCCCGATCACCCCCCATCACCACCCACAAATGGCACTTCCTGTCAATCAGTATCGGAAGTGGTTTGCGTACATGCTGCGTGTAGTCTGCATTCTTACCCGATCACACTGTCTAGTTTGCACATGCGCAGTGCGATGCATACGCATGCGCAGTATAAAAACATTGGCCAAGTGCATGCATTCTCTCCTTTGCATTGCTTGCTGAATCAGGCCTAGTATCATGGTCTAAATGTTATCATAATCAAAAAAAAATTTTCTTACCAAAATATACGAGTCCACCGACTGTGACACCCCGCATAGTGGCCTTTGATCTACTGACCAATACTGACTGAGATATCTCACATGAACAGTATCACAGCCTGAATTTTATCACAAACATAATAAGCAAATATATTTTTTTTTAAATAAAATGTGCCCACCGACTGCGACATACTGTGCAGTGGTCCATGACCTACTGACTGATATATTGTATTACAGCCTGAAGTTTCATCACCGAATAAAAAAATAGTTTTTAAGTTACATATACAACAATATTAAAGATTATTCCAGTATATTAAATTATGTCCATGCACTATTTAAAAAACAAACAAGCAATGATTTACTAACTGCTTATCCACAAAACTAGCTTGGCCAGAATTACTTAGGGGACTGTTACTGACACTCAGAGCCGTAACTAGACTTTTTGGTGCCCTGTGCCAGAAAGAGCACTGGCGCCCCCCTCATTTTTCAAAGGGACATGCACCCAAAAAAGGGCCATGGCTTCATGGGGTAGGGCCAGGGAAGAGATAGGAGAGGACAGGAGATGCTGGGGATGAAATAAGAGGAAGCTACAAGCAAGAATGATAATAAACAGAAATTTGACAGGCCCAAACAGTGCCCCCTAACCTTTGGTGCCCTGTGGGATGGCACTGGCCGCACTACCCTAGCTACGGCCCTGCTGATACTCAATGTGGCACTGCCCATCAAGGACAGTGGGCCTCATTCAGAGGTGGTCGTTAGATGCAAGCAGTCACTATGAATCAGGGCGGCCGCTTGCAACCTGAATGGCCGCCTCCTTGTCGATTGTTAAGCTGTGGGTTAACACCCACAGCTCTAGTGACCGACATGGCTTACGACCAGACCCTAGGGTAGGGTCTGGGCACTCATAAGCCCCAGGGAGCTTCCTGCTCTGTTCGAGCAGGAAGTTCCCCACTGACATCTGACTGGAACGCCTCCGTTTGGCCGGGCACGCCCCCGGCCCGCCCAGCAAATTGGGTGAGCTGTCACTCAACAGCGACAGCACGCCCCATCTGCGACGAGACCCCTAACAATGGCGCACCCGTCGTTAGCCAACTCCGTCGTGCACATGCGCTGTGGGGCAACATCAAGTTGGTTGTGAGCGCTCAGCCAGCGCTGACCCAGGATATTCCTGAGTCAGCGCCATTCACGCTGGAGCCATGTCAGCAGTGACCGGGCTATTCTGGTAACGAAGTGGATGCTTGGAGATGATGTCATCTCCAAGTGCCACTGAAGCTGACCAATCGGCAGGCATGCGGAGTTCACACTGCAGGGTTTTACAGGTTGTTCTCGCGTTAAGCCCCGCATATTACCTGGATTGGATTGCCGGGTCACATGACCCGGGAATCCAACCCTGTTCCCTTTTACACCCAGAAGCAACCCAGATTAACCCTGCAATAACTTGGGTTTTAGATCTGGTGTAAAAGGGGTATTAGATTGTCATTGGACTAAGCTGATACCACTTTCAGACAGAAATCCTGGCTTCTACCTGGCATTTGTGTCCTGGTCATTTGCTGAATAACATGGGCATTTCTTCTGTGTGAAAGGGTCAACCTGGGTTGAAATTCCCTGGTGTCCGACCCTGGTAAATGCCTGGGTCGAAATCCTAGGAATTTCAACCCGAGTTGACCCTTTCACACAGAAAAAAACCTGTGTTGATCTGCAATTTACCAGGTAAAAGTAATTTACCCAGTAATTCCATTTTCTATCTGAAAGAGGTATAAGCTAACTAACTAATACCCCTTTTACACCAAAATCTCGAGACTGACCATGGAATTTGAACACTGGTCAATCCCGGGTCGAACTCGGCTTCAGACCCCGTTTACACTGCAAATCGACCCGGGTTATTCCCAGGTTTGCCCCGTTTTCACTGAACCCGGGTAATCCCTGCTTTTCACTATAGATTTCATTAAAAATTGACTTTTTTAAGGGCTGACAAAGATGAGGTCACAAAAGGCAACAAAAGAGAGGGGTGGGGACTGCTTACAACATTTCAGCAATGATGGCAGACGGAGCACTTGTGGGTATTCCCGATTTCGTCACTGTTTTCAGCCTTCTGCTGATTTCAGCAACAGAGAATTGGATGCAGCTTCTTATGATGTGGCACCTTGTGCAGGGTTCGAGGAGTAGAGCGCAATTCTTGGCTGAGAGGGCCAGATTTCGACGTCAATATTTGCGCAGGAGGAGAGCACTGATATCAGCCATCATCACCACCATGATGAGATTGACCATGATGAGAAATAGAAGAATTTGGGCCAGAGACCGCCACCATAGAGAAGCTTTCATGCTGACTATAGAAGCTTTCCAAGTGGAGCAGTGGCTGGAACACTTTCGGATGTCGCGTGCCACCTTTTATTATATATTGGAATTACTGGCACCAGCACTGATGATGCAGACCACCAACTATCGAAAGCCCATCACCCCAATCAGGAGATTAGCCATTGCCCTCTGGTGGTATGCTACCCCCGGAGAGTACCGCACACTCTCCTGTCTATTTGGTGTTGGGATTGGCACAGTCTGCAAGATCATTTACCAGGTGACGCGGGCATTAGTGGATATCCTGTACCAGTGCTTTATCTCCTTGCCAGAAGGACAGCACCTAGATGAAACCATCCAAGGCTTCCTCAGGCGTGGGTATCCGCAGTGTGCTGGTGCCATAGACGGGACCCACATTCCCATCATCGCCCCCCATGAAAACCCTGTGGATTATTATAATCGGAAAGGGTGGCATTCCATTATTCTTCAAGCTGTTGTGAACCACCGATACTGGTAAGTAAATTTGTACTAATTATTCTTTCATATCTACTTTTATTTTATGTTTTTTGTTGGTAGAATACTAATTTTTTTTTTTTTTTTTTAGTTTCACAGATGTTTTCATAGGGTGGCCTGTACGGGCACATGACGCCAGAGTACTAGCCAACTCGGAGTTGTACAACATTGCAGAGGAAAAGTTGGATGGCTTTTCCCTAGAGAGGTAAGAATATATGGTTCTTTTTTCTCTTTATATCCACTATACTTATGTGCTTTAGCAAAATATTAAGTGTGAAATGGTGCGGAATGCATGATATTCCAAAGTATTTGCCAACACATATATTGTCCTGTAAAATACATTAAATTTTGGAAGCCTACTTGACCACCATGTGAATACATCTATGCCACTTCTCATTATCGTGACCATATTATTTTTTAACAGAAATCGGTGACCGTAGATAGCATGGAGGTCCCGGTCCACATCTTTGGCGATGCAGCATATCCTTTGAAGCATTGGCTAATGAAGGGTTATACACAACATGTACAGTTGTCCCCGGAAAAGGTCACCTACACTCACAGCCTTAGCTCTGCCAGGATGGCTGTGGAAAATGCTTTTGGACGTTTAAAAGGACATTGGCGCTGTCTCATGAAGATGAATGATGTGGACCTAAAAATCATGCCCCATGTAGTAGCAGCCTGCTGCATACTTCATAACATTTGTGAAATTCAAAAAGACCACTTCCTTCCCATGTGGAATGTGCAGGACACTGAGGTGGGGGGCATTACAAGTGATGCAGTATGCTACGTGGGGGAGCATGAGGACAGCGCCGAGCTCATCCGGGTCACCATTGCAACAAACATTCCCTTATTGGTTTAAAATAAAAAGGCAAAATTTCATATTCCAAACATGTTTTTGGTTTATTTGGTTGTAAAGTTTTTCTTTTTTTACCTTAACCATGTGCATATATTGTGTTTTTTAATAGAACAGTTTTAACACAATCTCAGATTGTTGCAAAAGTATAAAAACAGTATAAAACATATGTCAAGCATCGTATGCCCAGTATAAAAGAAAAGTGCCTTATAGATCCCTGCGGTCAAAACAATACACTATAAAAGTTATAAAAAAATGAAAAGTGCCTTCACACAATAAACATTATAATTTTAGCCACACAATATAAAAAACAAAACTAAAATAGAGCATGTTCCGGTTGGTACAACAATAAAATATTTAAAATGGCCATGTTTACGGCAATTGCCTATACACTGTATACTGTGGTGACTCTTGGTTTGCTTGTGTTGTGTTAGGGTTAGTGCTAGGGTTGTAATAATTGGGCCCCATATTGCACTGCCCAAATCTGTGTTCTGGGTACACTGGGGCCTGTGGTAAAGGGTGTTTTTGGTTGGGAAAACTACGAGCAAATGTGCGCTCTCAAAAAGGCATCTGTCTGTCCTGCATATCCATTAATTGTCTCATAAATGACTGCTGCATTTGCCTTTCGGACTCTAGAAACTGATCCAATCTAGCATCCTCCTGCCTCTGAATGTCGGCATCCAATTCACGGAGATGCTCCACGATCACAGAAGTCATCACTCTAGCCGCTTGCTCCGACCTGTTGAGCTTCTTCTTTTTGGGCGGCACTTTATAGACTGCAAAGGGGAGAAACAAAAAAAAAATATATAATATGCACTGAGCTGACATAAAGATAGCATTGGTGTTTGCGTACATGTGCTTGTGGCCTTCTATCTACCTGCACGCTAGCAGCACTCTGCAACAGTTACCATTTGGATTTAAGTGAATGTAGTGTGTGTGTGTGTGTGTGTGTGTGTGTGTGTGTGTGTGTGTGTGTGTAATGTGGGTGTTTTTATTTTTTTAAATACTTATTAGCGCGAAGCGGAGGGGTCTTTTTAGGGAGCGCAGTCTCTGAGCTTGTCTCAACTACCTCATCTATGGTGGAAGCGATACTGTCAGCATTCACAGATGAATCCATCCCACTACCTTCTCCAGGCTCATCGGTCAGTAGGAGCAGTGATGTTGGTCTACATTGTGAGGACGGCAGGATAACCTGTGTAGCTGGTACCTCTTGACTATCCTCCTGCTGGCTGGAGCAGGATGGCGCAATTGAGTAGGACAGTGCTATGGGGTTTGAAAGCGCTGTATTTCCAAAAGCGCTGTAGCACAATTGGTAATGCACCCATTCCTTGCGGCCTGCACCACTTTTGTTGCCGCTATGATTGTGCACTTTAGTGAACTGCTTACGCAAGGCCTTCAATTTATTTACCACTTGCTGCTGCATGCGTTTTATCCCTCGGGACTCCAGCATCTGGGCTGTATTGTGGTACACTACTGCATCTTTAACTGTGCCAGTCATCTGGTGTTTAATTTCTTCCTCCACCCTGATGAGCAGTAGCTCTCAGATATCGGCATCGGTCCAGTTTGTGGCAGCACACATGCTGCTGTAGTAACAGGGTGTGGCTCAGGCTGCTGTTATGGCTGTGTATCAGCCTGCGTTTGGAGCTGCTGGTCAGGCTGTGGTGCAGGCTACAGTTCTGACTGTGGCAGCATGGGTATCAGCCTGCGTTTTGTGGGAGTTGGTCAGGCTGTGGTGCAGGTGGTTAGGCAGGTAAGTAATGGCTGTGTGTGTGTCTCTCTGCAGGGCCCTGACAAATGACATCATCTGCCAGCGCCCCAGAAGCTCCAATCAGCTAATAGCAGAATGTAGCCGGGTCAAATAATCTGGGTAGCACCCGTTCACACTGCCGCATTACACGGGAACAACCCGTTTTCAACCCTGCTCTCAACCCGAGTAAGATTCCCGGGTAAATCAACCCGGGATATTTTTCTGGAAGCCGTTCACACAGAGCATCGACCCGGATCGACCCGGCAATAACCCAGGTTATTCGGTTGGTGTAGAAGGGGTATAAGTTATCCTAGCCTAGCTTACCCTCCTTCCCCTCCCCCAGTCCTCTGAAAAATTATGCTGAATCACTGCTTATTCAGCTTGGATCACAGTTGCTAATACTGTATATACACAATCGACCGATTGTTGCTTTCAGCGCATGTGTATGGATCGCAGTGCATTCGTGTGAACTAGCTATTGCAACCGGGACTGCAATCACAGAGGCTATGTCGACCCATTGCAGAGTGATTGACAGGAAGTGCCATTTGTGGGTGGTTATGGGGGGGTGGTCGGAGAAACGCAGGTGTGCCATTGCATTCGCACGCCTTTTCAAGGGTATGCACAAATTATCCACTGCAATGCCCTGTGCTGCCTGAGGCCTGATAGCATGCACTGAAATTAGCAATTTCCGAGTAAGGTCAGACCTTGTGCAAGTGTGCGTGAGGCTGCGATGGTACTCGATTGTACCAATGTTTTCATAGCCTTGCTAAGTATTACAGATGTGTGTAAGTTAAAGTGGGTATCCTTGTGTACTGCTGCAGTGGCATTTCGATCGCAATGATTTAGCATACTATCACATTTGTACTGTGTGTGTTATCGCAGCTATGATCGCAATAGCGATCCAAGCTGAATCAGGTCCTTATAAAGAATCCAAAATTTGCGAGATATAATGCCGCCAAGATGATGTTGCACCTCATTTTTGGATCCGAAAATGGCAACCAGTTCCGAGCAGCGGCTTGGATTTCCTCAGATTAGACAAGTTCAGGTGGGTTTTGTTTCCAGGAAACTCAACCTGGTCATCTCTAACAAGTATACCAATAAAATAAGATTAAGTTTTAGGTCACTCTTACTTGAACAGTAAATTAAAAAACAGATAAGTCACATAAAATGAAATTAATTGTAGTTTATTAAGATTTCTGAAACATTTTAAATGTTTTTATCACAAATATTTTGCATGTTAATATTTTCATCTAATTGTTTTTAGTGAACATAGAAATGAGCTTACTTGCCAATGTGTGAGTTTAAAGTATCAGCTGATGACTGATGACCGCACAATCAAAGTTTGTGCAAAATTATTTATTTTGCAGCTGAAAAAATACCATGCACCATCTACAAAGCAAGCAGGGAACTATTAGATCTGCCACCAAAGAAAATGCAATGCCCGCTGCAGCATTCTCTTACTCAGAAACATAGGCAATTTTTTCAGCAAATTAATTTCAGTTTGGCATAAAGCTTAGTGCATATGCATAAATCAAAATGTGCTTAAAGAACAAAGGCAATATTTTGCTGTAGTTTGGCCTTTCAATGTTTAAAGGGATTTTTGAATCACTTATGTGTATGTTTGAGTTTTTGAACTTATTCAAATTGAATGACTAACTTGCATCTGTAAAGCCTTAGGATTTTGCTTTTATGGGGGAACACACTGAAAGAAGTATAGCTGCGATACTCCTAGAGATGGTGGCCATGGAATGTTTAACACAGTAGGCACAAAAGCTGAAAGTACAGCTGGTGTGACACAAGGTACACAGATGCATTGGAACTGTTTGTATAGCACATAGCATGCAATAAGGAGTACAGAGGTGTTGGCATTGTTTGGACATCATACAGTATGCTATGAAATACTGTACACATATGTGCTTGCACTGTGGGAACAATGCATAGTATGCAATGATGGCACTATGTGAACAGAGCATAGCGTTCGAGTAAAGGCACTTAGGTGAGTGCACTTTGTGCAGCGTGTAATGAGAGGCACAGATATGTTGGCACTATGAGAACATCACATAGTGTGCAATGAGAGCCACGGATATGTGGGCACTGTAGTAACAACATGTGATAGAGTATAAGACCCCTAATGAACTTCACCAGGAATACATGCAGGAGTATGGACTTTACTGAGTAAAGGCCCAGGTCATGAGCCAGTGTAGTTGGTTCCCACCTTTAAAGCAACAGAGTACTCTTCCTGGAAATACTGCAGATGGAAATGTGGATAAGGATGTTCTGTTGTCAAGGAAGCCAAACACCGGAGTATAAACACTGGAAGAAAACAATACTGGTTAGTATAGTTCTGAGCAGCTATGTAGAACACAATTGATACTCAGGAATTGCTGGAGTGCACTGAACAAGTTCTTATATTGGCTGGCTGATGGGTGATTCTCCATATGAGTCACCAGTGCTGGAGTTTTATGGTAACACCTGAGAGAGGTGTTATGTCATCTTTAGCTAGTTAAGGATTCTAATTGGGAAGACCAACAATCAGTGACCTGTTGAGTGTTGGAGGCAGGGGTGTCCATGACAGTGTGTTATGACAGCATATATTTACACTTAAGGTCATATTGCTACAGTACATTTTCAGACTTTTAAAATCTATTTTTCTTCCATTTTTGCAGAAGATCTTAAATAGTTATCTAAACACAGTAATGTTTTTTATTTACATAAAAAAAACTTAATGTATTATACCAGTGGTTCCCAACTCCAACTATCAAGTGCCCACAACAGATCATGTTTTGAGGCTGTCTATGGAAGCAGGTGGGAAAATTATTGACCAGGAAAATAGATTATAGTAGCTCACCTGTTCATGATTAATGAATTCCACAAACAGAGGATATAGCAACAATCTGTTAACAGGTTATAACCAAGAGTGCTGTTATATCCTCCTCCAACTCAACATATATGCTTTTTTTACATGCAATGGGGATGGATGATAATTCCTTTTCTCTCCTTAGGCTACAGGAGTAAGGTTATCCAATTGAGTGCCACCCGCACATCATTCATTCCCTACTGTACTGATCTTAAATGAACAGATTAGCCCAGTGGTTCCCAAACTGTGCGCCACGGCACCCTGGGTGCCTCGGGACACTTGCAGTGGTGCCTCAGGTTGGTGGTCCAGCACCAAATCAAATTATTTATGGTCAATGTAATGTAGATATGTAGACAAACAGAAGTGCAATCCTGTCCACCACCACATAACTGAACCTAGGGATGACAGGTAAGCACAATTGGATTTGCCTTGGGACTCAAATTATAAAAATGTCTGTTTTTTACCAAATTATTTATAGAAGTGTTATTTCTCATTATCTGTATACACTTGTATTGAGTTCAACTATGAGAGGCAATAATATGCTTTTTTATACTACATATGATTTACCTGTCCAGGTGCTGGTACTGTAGCCTCTTTAGTAGTAGCTGTTATAGACACCATGAATGGCCAATTCACTTAGGACCTCATTCAGAGTCGGACACTTTTTGCACTCGCTCGTTCAGAAAAAGGGGCTGGCTAATTAAATTGAGCACTCACTCCTTGCGGTCTGTTGACGCCTCTATGTCTGAGCGAGTGTCTGAAACATGCGCTCGCTATTTTGTAAAGACGCCCCTTGGCCGCTCGTAACATACGTCATCTCCGCTATTTATTAGATTAATCGAGTACATCGAAAGTCATATGAACTGCTCGCTATTCTTGTGGTAGCATTGTCCTACCGCAATCATGCGAGCAGTTCAGGCTAAAAGACAACCAAGTGACGTGGTCGATGACGCTGCTTTGTTAATTATGCACACCCGTAAAATGCCCGTTTTGACCATTTGGCATGCCTGTGTTTGGATCTCCACTCCCCGTTTTCAGGCACCTTCTCTTGTTACCACCCACAAAGGCCTCATCCTGTCACTCAAATTAGCAGGCCCTCGCTATTTTGCGAGTGCATGATTTCTGACTGCAATGACTTAAGGTGGGTAGATACTGTGCCGATGGATCCTCTGACAGGCGGCACCAAACCCAAGCAGCTGATTTGGTAAGCTATACAGGCTTACTGGTCGGCTGCTCGATGTGTGTTCCCTGACATCACAACCGGGCAGACTTTTGAATTTGCCCACCCAATTGAGCTGTCAGTCACCGGCGGTCCCTGCAGCAAGTGTATGGGTGGTCTGCAGATAAATCGCCCATATGTTGTGTTGCAGATAAGACGCAATATGTCTTGAATGCGCATGCAATATATTGGCTGTTCGATTGAACGGCGGATATATCACCCAGTGTGTAACCTTTTAAGCTGAAAACACTAGGCCGATGGGTTGCCTGCAGCATGTGTACGGGCGAACTGCAGGTCACCCGTACATAACAGCAGATGCACCCATTTATCTGCAGATATATTTGGCATCTGCTGTGCTGCATGGCCAATCCAATATGGGCGATATATATCGCCCAGTGTGTACCCAGCTTTAGGGGGGGATCTATCAAATCTTGGAGACAGATAAAGGGGAGAGATATATACAGTACAAACCAATCAGCCTCTAGCTGCTATTTTTGCAGGCTTTGCTAGCAAAATGCCAGTTAGAAGTTGATAATTTATCACTCTCCACTTTATCTCTCTGCAAGATTTGATAATTCTCCCCTTTAGCCTTTGACAAATGAAAAAGTCTGTGCAGATAAAAGTGTTGCTTGTTCACTGCCATGTGCTATCTGGAGCTGATATGTGGGGAACTTTATATGTTACAGTTGGGAGTGTCAGGGGTTGACTGCCCCCTGTCTGTAGCTGCAATGTGGTCGATATTTACACAAATATTCACATCTCATTAGTCTTAGTTTTTATAACACTATTTATTCTAGAACAAAGCAGGAAGAAAATAAGCAAATAGATGAGTGCAGTGATTAAAAGTGTATAAATAAAATTGAGATGTAAACAAAGTCAAAGTTATGCATTAGATTATGGACTGTACACTATAAAAAACTGAAGTATTTTAAGATAAATTTGGCAAAAACAATATTGTCATTAAAATGTAAACATGACATGAAAGAAAAACCATATACCGTATATACTCAAGTATAAGTCGACCCGAATATAAGCCGAGGTACCTAATTTTACCACAAAATACTGGGAAAAATATTGACTCAAGTATAAGCCTAGGGTGGGAAATGCAGCAGCTGGTAGTACCCCCAGTAGTATTCCCCCCTGGTAGTGCCCCCTGAAGTAATTCCCCCTGGTAGTGCCCCCAGAAGTAATTCCCCCTGGTAGTGCCTGGTAGTGCCCCCCAAAGTAATTCCCCCTGGTAGTGCCCCCAGAAGTAATTCCCCCTGGTAGTGCCTGTTAGTGCCCCTGAAGTAATTCCCCCTGGTAGTGCCTGGTAGTGCCCCCAGAAGTAATTCCCCCTGGTAGTGCCCCCAGAAGTAATTCCCCCTGGCAGTACCCCCAGTAGTAATTCCCCCTGGTAGTGCCCCAGTAGCAATCCCCCCTGGTAGTGCCCACAGAAGTAATCCCCCCTGGTAGTGCCCCCAGAAGTAATCCTCCCCTGGTAGTGCCCCCAGAAGTAATCCCCCCTGGTAGTGCCCCCAGTAGTCCTAATAAAAAAAAAAAAAACACTTACCTGAAACCCCGCTCATGGTCCCGCCGCTGTTATCAGCTTTTACGGCTGCTTTGCATTATGACGTCTCTCCCATTACCCACTGCGGGAGCCGGAAGATGGCTCCCGCAGTGGAAGCAGCAGCAGCTGATGAGAGTCTGACAGACTCTCATCGGCTGCTGATTACAACAAACACACAGCTGCCAGCTCTGGTGGCTGTGTGTTTGGCAGCGTCCGGTCAGCGCTACACACGCGGTGCAGCTGTGACACAGAGACACACTCTGCACCGCAGCCCGTATCATACGCTACTCAGCTGCGAACCATGCGGGTATCACTCAAGTATAAGCCAAGGGGGTGCTTTTTCAGCACAAAAACTGTGCTGAAAAACTCGGCTTATACCCGATTATATACGATATGTATTTTTAAATACTGCAAACAAATTATAGCAACTATTAAAAATAAATACAACATTAGCTTTGTCTGTAACTATACAGTATTAGAATAAAACACACACGACCCAAAATGATACAGAATAATAATATATAAAGTGTACAGTATACTGTATATCAATTTAAAATCATTTAGTTTCCACAGACAGACAGGCTACAGTACTTAAAATATTTTTTAAAAAGTAATCAGCTTTTGTTTAAGTATTTTTTCTAATGCAATGTTTTAAAATTTCTTGAATAGATTAGGGTTTTTAATCCTATTTATGTTTTTTTCAAAACAAGCTGGGATATCCGGCATTGCCCGGGTTGAAGACTGGACCTGGAAGTACACCTGCAGCCTTTATTTGTTTACACTGTTCTTGTATATAGCCCAATTCCATTGATCCTGAAAAGGACCCCACTGTTTGCTAACATGGATGCAAACAGTGGCCTAACTACCGTGGGTGCAAGCTATGGTGACTGAGCTGACTCTGTGGTCTGCAACTCACTCTGCACCCAGTCACTTACACAAGGTGGGCCTGTACAGTCAGAGCTGCCGAGGGCCTGGGGGTCAGCGGTGTTGACTTGGTGATGGCCCACCAGCTGATTACAGCTGGCACACTGGCAGGCAGACATGGAGAGACAGTTCCACTAGTTAATAGGCAATTGGAGCTCAAGGACTGGCAGCCAATCAGCAGTGGTGGCTCCTGATTAGCTGCTAGTCCACGAAGTCAAATTGCATTGGTGCTGTCTGTCTATGTCTGACACTGCCTGCCAGTGCACCAGCTGTAATTAGCTGGTGTCCCAACACCAAATCCACACCTGCTGGCTGCTGATGGCACACAGAGTAAGGCAAAATGCTGATGGAAGGGCCAAGGTGAGTTGCTGGGGGGGCATAATGTATAAGGGGTATTACTGTGTAGAATAATGTTATAAGGGGCATTACTGTGTGGCATAATGTGTAAGGGGTACTACTATTTTGTGGAATAATGGGTTACATGGGGCATTACTACTATGTGAAAATGGTCATCAGACAAGATTGTTAAATGTTTGATCTAAACCAGAGGTTCTCAAACTCGGTCCTCAGGGCCCCACACAGTTCATGTTTTCCAGGTCACCCAGCAAGTGCACAGGTGTATTCATTACTCACTGACACATTTTAAAATATCTACAGGTGGAGCTAATTATTTCACTTATGATTCTGTGAGGAGACCTGGAAAACATGCACTCTTTGGGTTCCTGTGGACAGAGGGCCAGATTCAGACCCGCTCGCGAGCGCTGAGCGCCCGCAAGCGGGTCGATGTTGGCCCAGTGCGCATTCGCACGAGGGAGTATCTGATAGAGCCGAAAGCACTCCAGGGCTTGCGGAAACGAGACCCTACCACAAGCCCGATGGTTGTGATGGTCTTGACCATCGCGACCACCTTTTTTGGCCGCTCGCTATAGCTGTGGGTGGTAACCCACAGCTATGCGGGCGGCCAGGAGGCCGCTAAAAAAAACAGAGGGACGGCCCTGATTCAGAGCGAATCAGGGCCACAGTTTGAGAACCTATGATCTAAACAATTTGTTCAATCAACAGTTTTTGTCAATTTTCTGACATTTGGGAGCAAAATGCTGATTGTCATTTACTTTCATACCTAACCAGATTTTCATTCCAACCAATCAACTAGTTGAATACGTGTGTATGCAGCTTAAGTCTTTTTTATATTTTGTTCAAAATGTATCAATTATTAATACCATATCCTGTCAATTACATAACATAATGGATGTTTTAATA
Source organism: Taudactylus pleione (assembly GCA_031769625.1). Classification (NCBI taxonomy): domain Eukaryota; kingdom Metazoa; phylum Chordata; class Amphibia; order Anura; family Myobatrachidae; genus Taudactylus; species Taudactylus pleione. The sequence continues at coordinate 3,175,551 of JAUIMM010000107.1, forward strand.
TATTATTCCTATTTAGAAATATACTTATATTTTTTTATTAAATACAAAGATGTTTTGAAAAGTAGCTAAAAGACTCTCAGAACAGCATTCATTTATACTGCCAATTTTCTGTCAAATAAATAATTCTCATACTGGACAATTTGACATTACATTTTAAACTAATGTATGTTTGTAATGCAAACAAATATTTGTGCATTTAGCTACAGTACTTAAACAGACCAAAAAGTGCAAACTTTTTTCTAGTTAATATCACTGGATTGATAAATTAATTTTATTAAAAAAAATAGCAGACACTATGGACCTTATTCAGAGGAGGCCATACGGTCTATGACCGCCTCGATGTTTTGCCAGTGCGCATGCGCACGAGGGAGCCGGCTCCCTCGTGTGCATGCATGAGACCCACTACGACCGACAGCGCCGGTCGTAGCGGGTCTCTTTCAATAGGGGGCGAGCTGTCGATGTTGATTGACAGCTCGCCCCATTTGGAAGGCGGGCCGGGGGGGTGGCAGCCCAAACGGATGCATTCCCATGGGAATGCCTACCGTTTGGGGGAGGCCCCACTGACATCACTAGTGATGTCAGTGGAGAGCTTCTGGCTCTGACAGAGCCAGAAGCTCTCTGGGGCTTATGGCAAGTGAGACCCTACCCTAGGGTCTCGTCGTAAGCCCCGATGGTCGCAATGGTCAATGACCATCACGACCATCACCCGAGTGGTCGTTAGAGCTGTGGGTGTTAACCCACAGCCTAACGACCGCAACAGAGGCGGGCGGTCAGGATGCAAGTGGCCGCCCAGTTTCTGAGCGACCGCTTGCATCCTCCGACCACCTCTGAATGAGGCCCTATGTGGCACTAATCAAATGGATTTTGCATGTTCAAACAAATAATCTTTTTGCATACACTCTAACCTCAGATTTTTTTTAGTTAAATATACATTTTTTTGAGTATGTAAAAATTGATTTTAAATGACCAATATTTTTATTCAATACATTTTTTTAAAATCAATGGTGGAAATAGCAAAACAATCATATTTTCTTTTCAATCCCCATTCCTAAAGACTGTCATTTATTAGGCTGCAGTTGGTTGAGGTGTATTGTGCACATCCGCGGTGTGGTCTAGTTGGAGGAAAATGTGGAGTGGATGTGAGGTGGGGTGGGATAGTGTGGAGGGGGAGGGGTGTGGGAAGAGGTGGAGAGGGGTGCCCTCTACCCTGAAGTGAGGTTTAAAAGTACCACTTTCACCGCATTCACTGCTCTCAGCTACACTATTTTCCTCTCCTGGAAGAAGGCCAAAGCCGAAATGCATTGGAGACCACCCACTCACATTCTCCCCCCCAGGCACAGCTAGGTCCTGACCTCCAGAGTCATAGCCACCTGTGCTGATCCCAACATCCGCTCTCCCACACACAGGTCAGCTCACAAGACCCAGTCCATTGGCAGCCACTGGCATCCCCACTTTGGGAGGCCGCAGAGCACAGCCCAGACCGCCATCTACAACAGCTGCGATTTGACATCCACCCCACACAGAGGAGGGTCACTCACCACCTGACCTCCAGCTGCTGTACATCAGTGAGCCACCATCAGGTGACAACAATTCTGCTACACCTGGGTTCCAGCCACCATACCAGCAGAAAAAGGCAAGACAAAGTAAAAGAAGGGTACGTACCCATGTATACTCACAGGCCACAACATTGACCACACGAGCAATCTACCGGGAGGTATACCTAAGAACTAGAGACACTGCATCTCACTACCACCATGCGGGATGCCACCGGCACAAACTTCCTACCACAGACCCCACTCTTTCAGATAGCTCCTGAAGACTGTAGACCATAGGCCCAGCAGGGATAACATGCTGGTCAAGAACCGCTTGGCAAGGAACCCCCTGAAAGGGTTGACCTACCTTCCCACTGGAGCCCATCCCATCACACCCCTCCCACCAGACACCAATTTCTCCCCCCACTCCATCACCTTCCACCCCCTTGGACCTTATTGGAGCAGCATTGTGCCTCTCATTAAATGATTTGGCTCCAGCATTCTGTTTCTGTCATTTCTTACAGCACTACACACCATACTACATACCACCACCTCCCCACACAGACACCAGCCCCACCCACCACCAAGTTTATCCATCACCCATAAGAAGAGCACACCCAACCCATTATTATCAGTTCTGTCATTTATTACAGTACAGCTCTTAGAAGGGCACAAAAAATCATCACAAGAGCTTTTTCAGAGATTTTTTAAATTGTTATTGAATATATTGTATTGCCAATGAAGAGTCATAGGTATGCAGAACCCCTTTGTAAAGAAAAAAAACAAGCAGGCTAAGTTTAATGGAGAGTTTTGCCATACCACAAGTGTCCACACTGCCTGTTGGGGTCCAAATGTATTATTAATGGTGCTGGGAGGAGGCGGTATATATATATATATATATTTTTTTTTTAACAGCACCAGATTAGGGGTCACCTCCCCTGGGGTACGCGGACTCCCTCTCTGCACACACAGCAGCCAGCACACCAGTCCGTGGTTCTCGTGGAAGCTGGTTGAGACAGTCTTTATTGTTCCAGACAAATATAACAAAACATAAACAAAAGTCCTAGCCCATCTGGGCACTAACTAAGCATTACTACTGCCCTCACCATCAATAACAGCACTTGCACAGTACTCACAGCAATATCACACAGTGTCTCTGGACATGCTAGCCTGCATGCCTGCTTCCCCAGGTGTCAGACTTCAGCTACAACTGAACAGAGCTTATCTTGGCCACTTTCAGGTGAAAGCCCTAATGAGCCTGCTTCCAGGCTGAAAGGCCCAAAACCTGAAGTGGGTTGTGGATGGAGCCTACCCTCTCGTCAAATCCACACTCCCAGGTCCCAAACTGGCTTTTCCAAAAGCCAGAACTCAAATCTGCTTCACTGCAGACTTTCTCCTGGTGGTTTTAGAACACATATTACTGGAATCTGGGACACATATACATGACATTCCTAACTTCTCCAGTGTTTCTATCACATATCCCCCCCTCCTTTGTTTTGACCTTTGGGCGGAACAATTGCAGCCCCCAAACAATAGACCCATGACAGAGTATCTGCATTGACCAGCTGGCTTCCTGGCCAGCTATGGCTTATTATACCTCTGCCATCGGTGTAGCCAAGACACTTTACTTCCTCCATCCCTAGGCAACATTTCTCTGGGCCGTCTGTCAACCCTGCCCTATGGATGGAGTCCAACACTGCTTGCACTCTGGGCAAATGAGTGCCAATCAGGACTATGAATGACCACAACACCTAGACAAGCAGCAGCATTCCATCTATGGGTTCTTAGAACTCTGTACATCATCTTTTCAAAGGTGGTTGGTGCCCCATGTAACCCAAAGGGCAACATCTTATATTGGTACAACCCTTCTGGCATCGGAAAAGCTGTCTTTTCTTTGGCATTCTCAGTTAATGGCACTTGCCAATACTCTTTGGATAAGTCTAGCGCAGTTAAATACCTGGCTGTTCCTAGCCTTTCAATTAGCTCATCCACCCATTGGGTAGGCATCGAATTTTGACACACCATTCAATTTTCAAAAGTCATTGCCGAAACTTACACTCCCATAAAGCTTTGGAATAAGAGTAATGGGATTTGACCACTCACTATGCTATTTTTCAATTACACCCAGTTCCAACATTCTTTTTAATTTCTCTAGACACTGATTCCCTTTGGGCTTCTGTTAACCTACAGGGCTTTAGGTTAATTTTGACCCCTGGGTCAGTGATTATGTAATGTTTAATGACTGTGGTTTTTCCCGGTACATTTGAGAACAAAACCCTATTTCTGCTAAGAAATTCCTTTACTTCCTGCTGTTGAACTGCTAACAGGGTTTTTGCTATTGTCACTTCAGGAATCAAAGGCCCTAAATTTACTGGAGGGGCTGGGTCAGCTGACAGAGCTGCTCTATCCTTCCAAAGTTTGATAAGATTTACATGGTATAACTGTACTGGCTTTCTTTTCTTAGGCTCAATGACAGTTTCATAGGGACTGGACTGCCCCTCCCATGTCTCTTTAGCAATGGCAGGTAATCCCCTTGGACCTCTCCCGTACAAAAGATCCTGGTGTACTGCCATGTGAGGATATAACAACAGACTATCAGGGTCTGTGGATTTACCATCGGTCACATTTACATTTTCCCTGGCTTTCACCAGAGTAGAGTCATTTAACTGCTCCACTGCCTAGAACTCTTTTCTGACCTCAAGATCAGTCAGACAACCAACTGGCTTAGCAATACTTCCCATCTCATTAATCTCTGGTTCATCAATCACGCTAGAAACAGGAACTTCTCAGACTCGGAAGAAACTTCCCCTGCTACTGCGTCAGCAACCTTCTCAAATGGGTTGGGGTTATTTTCTTCGGTAATAAATTGGCTTTCCCACAACTTCCAGAAGTGAGCAAAGTCTCTCCCCAACATTACAGTATATCATACTTCAAGCCAGGCACCAAACCCACAGAGACTATAGTGGAACCACACTGTGTTTCTATGTTCACTTCTGCAGTAACATAACACCAAGTATCCCCATGTATGCAGGTCACACCAACAGCTCCTCCCTTGTGCTTTAAGGGGTTCACCAGTTCTGCTTTCATAAGCGTAACCAGGCTGCCAGAATCTAAAAGAGCCGCTACTTGTTTGCCTTCTACAGTAACCTTACACATTTGCTTATCTGTCTCAGCCTGTCGGTCAACAGTACAGGCTGGCTGTGCAAAGAAATACATTCTGCGACGGACATAAGCAGTATCACGTTGCATAGGTTCAGAAGTGAGTGGACAATTAGCAGCAATATGGCCCAATTCACTACATCGAAAACATTGTATCATATTATTATCAAGTCTTTTATGGGGTAAGAACCTTCCTGGCCTGGCAGGCCTGTCTCCAGGTTCTACACCCTCAGTCTTAGGTACATTCCACTGCCCAGGACCCTTCTCCCCTGGAACAGTCTTACCAGTGTCACTGGAAGTTTGTCGATGCACCATCGGGATATGGTGCGGCACACTCATCAGCTCCTCAGCCGCCACATACCTCTGCACCAGTTCAACCAACTGGTCTGCGGATTTAGGGTCCACATGGCTCACCCACTTGCGCAGAGATGTAGGTAGCGATCGCAGATACCAGTCCATCACGACTCTTTCCATGATGTGCGGTCCCGTCAGTGTCTCAGACTGTGGCCATTTTGTGGTCAGACGGACGAGGTCATGCATCTGTGAGTGCAGAGGCTTTTCCATTTGGAACTCCCAGCAGTGGACTCGTTGGGCCCGAACAAATGAGGTGACTCCCAAGCAAGTCAGGATCCCATTTTAGCTTTGCATAGTCCTTGGCATCAGCCAGACACAAATCATAGTGGGCCTTTTGTGGTTCTCCAGACAGGAAGGGTGCCACAAGACTTGCCCACTGTTCCTTGGGCCAACTCTCCCTTTCTGCGGTTCTCTCAAAGGCTGCAAGATACGCTTCCACATCATCACTCTCAGTCATCTTTTGCAGAAAGTGACTGACCCATATGGAGCGAGTGTTGTTTGTAAGTCCAGTGGAAGCATCTCCAGGCCAGTCTACTAACTGTTATACCATGTCTTTTAAGGCCTGGTGGGTTTCCTCTATGGCGACTTGTTGCCTCAGGGCTACCTTCATGGCCATTAGTTGCACATTGGTAGATTCCTGCTGAGCCCTGATAGCTCCTTGCTGAATTTTGTTAGTTTCCTGCTGAGCTCCCATAGCTTGTAGCAAGGCCTTAACAACATCCTCCATGTTGTCTTTAGGGGTAGGTTTGTAGCAAAACCTGGCTTCTCTAAGCATCTGCCGACACCACCTTCACGTACTTCACAGAACACGAGTTGATATCCCACACAACAAATTGGTGCCTGTCACTTTACATTTTAAATGTAAAAAATGTCCTTACTGCAATTTCAGTGTGTACTTGTCCGCATTCTCCACCAATTGTAACAGGACCGGATTACTGGTCCCCTCTCCTGGGGTAGGTAGACTCACTCTCTACACACACAGCACACCAGTCTGTGGTTCTCGTGCAAGCTGGTCTGAGACAGTCTTTATTGTGCCAGACAAATATAACAAAACATAAACAAAAGTCCTAGCCCATCTGGGCACTAACTAAACATTAGGTACCCTCACTACCAGAACGGTAGGGCTTACTGCCCTCACCATCAATAACAGCATGTGCACAGTACTCACAACAATATCACATAGTGTCTCTGGACATGCTAGCCTGCATGCCTGCTTCCCCAAGTACCAGACTCAGCAACAACTGAACAGAGCTTATCTTGGCCACTTTCAGGTGAAAGCCCTAATGAGCCTGCTTCCAGGCTGAAAGGCCCAAAACCTGAAGTGGGTTGTGGATGGAGCCCACCCTCTCCTCACATCCACACCCCCAGGTCCCAAACCGGCTTTTCCAAAAGCCGAAACTCAAATCTGCTTCACTGCAGACATTCTCCTGGGGGTTTTTGAGCACATATTCCTGGAATCTGGGACACATATACACACCATCCCTATCTTCTCCAGTGCATCTATCACAATATATATATATATATATATATATATATATATATATATATATATACTAGAGAGGTGCACAGACTCCCATATTGTGGTTCTAAATTATCATTGTGTTTTTGTTTTGTTAAAACCACCCTTGAATATTTTGGTTTTCAATTTCTTTAAAAATTGATAAAAACTGCTGAAAACATGTAATCTGGACCTGTTTTTGTTCCTACAGTATTAAAAACAATAATTTCTGGTAATTTCCAGTAAATTTTTACCATCTCACAGCTTATAATAATGTTTTCACCTTGATTGGCTAAAGGCTGCAGCAAGCTAATTTAAATGAATATATCATAGGGGAGTGTTGGTGAAAACCGCAGAGGTTTTTCAGTCTACGTTTGCTATCCCACACACAGACAAGTTTTATCACATGGAGGTTTGATATATGTGACCAATTCCATGTTGCATGCCATGTACTGTATTGTTATCCATAATCTTCTTCTTTCTACCTATTTCTTAGCAACAAAAGTAATAATCTATATAACCCAGTACATTGTGAGAAAAGGAAAAATACAAAAGTATGGGAATCTCTACCCATGGTGGAGCATAATGCTAAGCATCTAAACAAAAAAGCATATGGCATAAAAATGCCAGTTGCATGAGGACACATCTGTATCTAATGAAATAAAACAGTGTCCACAAAGTCAGGACCTGTAATCCAATTAAATGAAAATAAATCAACAGATCTCTTCAATCAATAATACAAGAGATGCATTGCAGAGATCTCTGGACAGTTATACTGTATGTGCATAGTGCATGAGATAATAACAGGAAATACATTCAGAGCATTAGTTATGTTGCAAAGCAACAGCAGTACTCATCCTAGGGAATTATTTACTCATAATCACAGATCATTGCCCAGAAACACAATTAACATAACACAAACTTGTAATGCCAGAAAGTTGCAGCAGAAAATTAGAGATAGATAAAATGTAAGTAAACTACAGTATACAAACTGAATATAGTAATGTAATTAAGGAAAAGATAGAAAAATACCATAGATTTCCAAACAAAACATTGAAAAAGGAAGAAACTACAAATTGGAATAAATGAAGTGGAGCGTACAAAAATACAAAACACAGTCAAAGCCAACCAAGCAGATACATCCAGAAACTTAATACAGATGTGACTCAGTAAATAAACAAAAGTCCCAGTTAACAGCATACTGCACATCATAGCTAGGCTGCAGATTAATGAGTTCCAAAGCAAATTCCCTTTATTACAGAAAGCTGAGGGCCTGATTCAGAGCCGGACGCTATTTGCGAACGCTCGTTCAGAAAAAGGGGCTGGCTATTTAAATTAAGCGCTCGCTCTTTGCGGTCTGTTGACACCTCTGTCTGAACGAGCGATCAAAACATGCGCTCACTATTTTGTTAAAAACGCCCCCTGGCCGCTCGCTTCATATGTCATCTCCGCTATTTATTTGATTAATAGAGTATATTGAAAGGCGTATGAACTGCTCGCAGTGCTTGTGGTTGGATTTTTCTACCGCAATCATGTGAGCAGTTCAGGCTAAAAGACAACCAAGTGACGTGGTCAATGACGCTGCTTTGTTAATTATGCACTCCCATTAAACGCCCGTTTTGACCGTTTGGCAAGCCTGCGTTCGGATCTCCACTCCCCGTTTTCAAGCACCTTCCCCTGTTACCACCCACAAACACCTCATCCTGTCACTCAAATTAGCAGGCATTCACTATTTTGCGAGCGCACGATTTTCGACCGCACTGACTGGTTCGCGCATGCGTACTAAAACCCATACGCATGCGCAGATGTGCGAACATCGCTCGGAGCGAACGAGCGGCCGCTTACGAGTGGCTCTGAATCAGGCCCACAGTCCAGACAACAGCCTTCTATGATGAATCACAGACCTTCACCAACCTAAAAATAAAAGACAGTGCCTAAAGGCACACATCCACTAGACAAGACAGGCAAAAGACTGCACGATTAAAACATTGTAATTGTGCAGTCGTTTGTCTGTCTGTGATGTGTCACTGAACAGGCAGTTGTTCAGTGAAGGCACATCAATCATCTGCAATTATGTTGAACCTGACAATATTGTTAGGTTGTACAACATATTTGTACGATGATAGATGTCTAAATGACCAGCGGGAGCGCACATCGCTGGTTGTTTTAGACATTTTTTAATCAATCTACAAACGATTTTCAAATGATTTTCAAACGTTTATCGAACGATGATCGAACAATGATCCAATGATGATGATATCGTTATCATTCAATCACTCAATTTAATCGTCTAGTGAATGTGTGCCTTAAGACAGATACAGAAATGCAGAATCACACACACAGGCAGAGTTAAACAGACACATAAATGTAACATACACATACTTAGATAAAAAGCTAGCCGCAGCTAAATAAAAGCATTGAAATTGTTAGTAGAAAATAAAAATCTTGTTATTAAGCAGGCAGATAAGGGTGGAGGTGTAGTGATTCTAGATAGATCCAATTATGTAGATGAGATAAATAGGCTGTTTCCTGATAAACATTCATATGTTAAATTAAAATATGATCATACAAAGGAGTATGTAATGAAGTTAAACAATTTATTGGATAAAGGCAAAGCTGAAGGTATAAGTGCAGGTTAATATATATGTTTTTGAATGAGATCTCTTGGTTAAAAACACTGTGTCATTTGGCAAAAATATATTGAAAACAACAAAACTTTCGGTACAGTATATTGGGATCGGTATGAACGGTCGCCGGAAGACTGACAGCAGTGAAGATACCGATAGGTAAGTAAACTAACTTTACCTAACCCTCTACCCCCCTAACACTCCCTTATGTGTGCCTAACCCTAAACCCCCCCTTTTAAGTGCCTAAACCTAACCCCCCCTTCCTTCAGTCTAAACTTAACCCTCCTGTGGGGGTGCCAAACCCTAACCCCCCAGGGGTGCCTAACCCTAACCCCCACTTCCCTTAGCTTAAACCTAACCCCCCCTTCCTTCAGCCTAAACCTATCCCTCCTGGGGGGTGCCAAACCCTAACCTCCCCAGGGGTGCCTAACCTTAACCCCCTCTTCCCCTAGCCTAACACTAACCCTCCCAGGGGGATGCTCTACCCTAAGTCTCCCCTGGGAGCCCCTAACCTAACCCTCCCCCCTGTGGCTGTCTGTGCCTGCTGCCCAACATACCTTTAATTGGTATGTCAGGCTCCTGGTGTAAGGATAATGATAGGCATCGATATTTTTATGCCTATCATTAGTCCCCTGTCAGGATTGCACAGTTGGGAAGCCGGGGGTCGGCATTTCGACTGCCGGCTTCCTGATCGCATACTGGTATATTAATTGCAGATTAATATAAATATTTTTGAAAAGAGAACCATTAGATTAGCAAAACTGTATCATGTACTGAAGATACATAAAAATAGAGAAGCTCCCCTTGTTTAGCAAATAGTTTCTGGGATTAATTCTATGACTTCAATGGTCTCAGAATATGTTGATGCGCTCATTAAAAATAATTACCAAAGTTAGAATCATGCAGTATGTTACAGATTTGACTCGTATTAAAGCTGTTTAATAATTTCTTATAGGGTGATCAGTACAAATTGGGAACTATCGATGGTCATTCCCTTTATGCCTCTACTTCTCATGATAAGGGGTTGGAAAGCATTAAAATGTATTTAAGTAAGACCCTGCTACAGTATGGAATCATTCAGGATTGGTTTCTTGCTTGAGTGTATACGTTTTGTATTAAAACATAATTACAGTATTTTACCTTTTGCGAAGACTTTTTCCAACAGGCTTGATGAACAGCAATGGGCACAATTTGTGCACCCAGTTTAGGAAACAATTAGTGAGGTTAAGACACAATTTTACTTCCTTAGCTAAATTTGAAGAACAATCTAAAATGTATGTATCCTGAGTTTTAGAAAAAGATTATCCATCAATCCTGATTAATTTAGCAATAGAACAAGCTAGAAATATGAACAGGAAAAAATTGATTGAATATAAGAAAATTTAAAATTAAAAAAAAAACAAAATCTTTGGAATAGTGGAGAAAAAATATCTTGCCTATTTGTGTCCAAAAGTAATAATGACTCCAATGACAATGAGGCAGAATATAGTGAATCACAGACCAATCATGGTCAAAGGAATGCTGAGGAAAAGCATAGAAGTTCCCATTGTGTGGTGCCTTGGCCTGGTCCAGCTCCAAGTGTTAGAAAGAACTGTTCCAATATTGTAGCCACAATGGTCTGGCACTCACATGAAAAAATATAACTGCGCCCGGTGCCTCCACAAAAAAGCATAAATACCCTAGATCTACCATCAGAATGGCGCTTACTAAGAGCACTAGTGACCAGCCAGTGGCTCGCCACTTCATTGAGGCAGGACACAATCTTTCATGCCTGAAATACAGGATGATCGATCATGTCCCTCAACCCACTAGAGGAGGTGAAATGAATTTAATGCTTTTGAAACATGAATCATTCTGGATTCACTATCTTGATGTTATTGCTCCTAAAGGCCTGAATGAGGTATTATCCTTAGCGTGTCTCTGATTGTATATATCATTGCAATGAAGTATGGCTTTATGTCTATTTTCGCTATTATATAATCTGTGTTTATTGTTTATCTGCTGTATTGGTTTTTCTTTTGCTCCATGTGTCTGTTATCCTCTGTCTCCATGGTGATGGGTTCTGATTCTTTTCACTGGCAGAGACTGCATGACGTTGTGGTTGACATCATTAATGTGCGCTCACACCTGCTCTGTGCTGGAACGTGCTGCGCTGTGTGTCACATACTGGGTGTAAAGTTATAAGGTAAGATGTGTGTGATTTCTTTGTACTACCTGATGAAAATCATATAAATGATTGAAACATTGTAACTCCTCTGCAGTGTTGCACTTATTGAACGTTTTCATAGCCCTGAGTGCCGCACTCGTGATGTGGTATATATATATATATATCTATCTATCTATATATAATCAGCGGGTCTTCCGAGGACAGAAGGAGGAGGCACTCATCCAGACTTATTTAGACAATAAATAGCTTATTTAATAAGCCGAAGTTTCAAAGCCGATAAGGCTTTGTCATCAGGGTGTAAAATGTAAAATTTTACACCCTGATGACAAAGCCTTATCGGCATTGAAATGTCAGGCTTAGGCACTCCTAGCGGGGAGGGTTAGGGTTAAGTACCACTGGGAGGTTAGAGTTAGGCTTAAAGGGAGAGACTTAGATTTAGGCACTACAGGGCCAGGTTGGGGATAGGTTGCGGGGTGGGGAGAGTTAGGTATAGGGTGGGTTAGGGCTAGATGAAGAATGGAGGAGGGTAAGTATACTTAGCCAACCCTTTTTGGGATACCAACCTTCAGGATGCCACAGTATTTTGAAAGGATGCATCCCGACAGCCAACATTACAGACTGATTCCGTAAATCTGAACATTTTTTTTATTTTTTATATTCTTTCATGTCCATGATGTTAAATAATTTTGCATGCAATAGCTACAGTACAAACCATATTTACAAAAAGACTTATTCTTTGTGTATATGCTTGCTTACAAAAGTTCCTCACTGCTATATAACTGCAGAAAGACAAAGTAATGAGCAAAGGCCCTGATTCAGACCCGGACGCAAGTGGCTGATCATACGTTGCCGTACGACCGAAAAATTGCAAATTCAAGTGGCCGCTCGAAAGTTCGTTCGTAGCGACTTTTCCTCCCTATAGTCTCCCAACCCCTCCTCTATTTTGTGACCGTTCAAAATAGCGACAGTTCAACTCCTCTTTGGTTGTTTTGGACGCTCGCACAAGTCAATTCCGGAAGTGGACCTGTCAGATTTCGATTACCTGCTCGTTCATTCTGCATACATACTTTCATCGTTTCATGGCAATCAATAGATTAATTCGCTTAATTGGTCTTCACATGTTTGCAATCTTTTTTTTTTTTTCATTTTCAATAAACTTTAATCTTGTCCGTGTGTGTCATTTTTCCCGCAGAATACGTACGGTTTAAACAATGGTTTACTTTATCCAAAATACATGTTTTAAACAATTATCCTATTGTTTTCCTGTGTTTGTGATAGGCCTATTTTTATATTTTTAGTTCTTTATTTAAATTACCTTACACATGTCACTTCATCAAGCCTATCATAACTCACATTGTATTTTTCTGGCTGGAGGACACATGACTCATACAATAACCAATAGAATGGTTCTTGCTAATTTACCAAGTACATTAGCCAATCAAATTGTTTCTATGCCGTTTATTAAAACTGTTTTGTGTAAAAAAAATCATTGCCATCATGAGAGCCTCCGCATTTACCACACGGGAGCTGTTGGTCCTCATGGAGGTCATGGACCGGAGGATCACCAGCCAGTCCCCCTCCATCACCAACCGGGCAAAGCGTTCTGCCTATGCGGAAGTTCGTCACCACCTGCGCTCCTTCGGCTCACGCCGTAATATCGGGCAATTAGAGCGCAGGTGGTCGCACCTGCGGTGCCACACCCCCCGCTTGCTGGCATGTTTGCGGCAGAGGATCACTGCAAGTAAGTGATAATTTTTTTTTTTGGCCCAATCTGCATGTGCTTGTTTCCAGTATAGCCCTGTTTGTTTATTGCGGCCCTATCTGCGTGTGCTTATTTCCAGTATAGCCCTTTTTGTTTATTGCGGCCCTATCTGCGTGTGCTTGTTTCCAGTATAGCCCTGTTTGTTTATTGTGGCCCTATCTGCGTGTGCTTGTTTCCAGTATAGCCCTGTTTGTTTATTGCGGCCCAATCTGCATGTGCTTGTTTTCAGTATAGCCCTGTTCGTTTTTTGTAGACATGCCTGCATGTGCTTGTTTTCAGTATAGCCCTGTTTGTTTTTTGTAGACATGCCCTTGTGTGCTTCTTTTCAGAATAGCCCTGTTTGTTTTTGGTAGACAAGCCTGCGTGTGCTTGTTTTCAGTACAGCCCTGTTTGTTTTTTGTAAACATGCCTGCATGTGCTTGTTTTCAGTATAGTCCTGTTTTTTTTTGTAGACATGCCTGCGTGTGCATGTTTTCCATTTTTTTAATGTCTGTACATTTTTGTAGTTGTAAATTTGTGTCCCCCCCTCCAAAAAAAAAAACTAAACTTTTTTCTTAATTCATTTAGGGGCTGAACGCAGAATCCGCCCTCCAAGCAGACTTCGTCGCCGGGCTCGGCCCCTGTCCCCGACGACTAGTCCCAGCCCATCTCCCCAACCTTCCCCCAATTCCCCCTCCACCCCTGAACTGCCAATAGTGGAGTCCCCTCCCTCTCCCAATTTGGCCCACCACCAAAATTCTCCATCCACTCCCCCCCCTCTCTTTTCTTCACCCTCCCCTCCCCCCCTTCAATTTTTCTCCCCGTCAACCCTTTCCGCCATCTCCCCTCCCTCAAGCCAGAACCACTGGCCCACCTCCGAGGAGGAGGAGGATGGAGGGCCTACCAGACCTGCAAGGCTAATGACCGGTATGTTTCTCTTTTTTTTTAATAAAATCATTATTTTTCATTGGATATACAATGTCTTGGATGTTTGCCAATGATACATATCACACATGTCCAAACCCTCATTCTTGTGTATTTTTTGTTTAGCCTAACAAGGGTACGTCGTCATTTTTGGGGCGCCTTTTTGTGTGTTCATTTCTAATTTAGTATTGATACCATCTTAGCATTTGCCGGTACTTGGTATTTTTCCCAAAAACTGGATCTTGGTTTAAACTTGATTTATTTGTTTAGTTTGTTTAGTAAACTTCTAATGTAAACCGTCATTTCATTAAGGATCCCTTTTTTTTATACCAACAGAGGACCAGAGGTGGATGCATGGTATGCTGGAGGTCGTGGCCGCCTTGCATGGCCACGTCATTGCCATGCTCGTGGTCCTGGACCACATGGCTGCGCTCCTTCGGAGCTGATTTGTTATTTTTGATGTATTCTGTTATTTTTTTACCAAAAAATAAAATTGCGTTGTATGTTACCGAGTCTCATTTCTTGACTTATATTATTGCATTGTTTAACCTTCCCTAAGTCGACTATTTTGTCATGTTCTTTAAAGTAAGGTAAATTATATTGTAGAAACCGCTAGTAAGTATTTAAGCTGCCACATTAAACACCTCACCATACCAATAGGTTTGTTTAAAATACAACAGTTTGTTGTTTTTCTTGGGGTGGGTAATGTAAATAAAAAATGAAACCTGCTTAGGCCTATTTTTAACAACCTACTGATTCACCCTAATACCTTTGTTGTTTTTTCTAAACCACAAAGCATGGTCACAGACTTAACCATTTAACACATTACAGGATTAGTTATTATGAAAGGTGGCATATTTTGAGCCAGGTTACATGTGCTTGTAATGTGTAAATAAACAGTCTTTTTAATGGAAAACCAAACTTTAATACACAAAAAACACAAACAGAAAGTGAATTGTGACAATCAATTCACACAGTGAAAACACACTACAAAAAACAACCTACACCAAAATTTAAAAAAAAAAAACTCAAGAACTGTTGAAATAAGTAGCAGGCCAACATGATTCCAGAAATGAGGAGAGGAAATAATTGGTCCCAAAGTTAGTTCCAATGTGGCCACATGGAGACAATTTCATGGAACAGGTAGTAGGCATCGTTTTTTCAGTGTTTTTAAAGGAAGACAAGAAAGAAAAAAGAAAACAAAATTAAAAAGGCACATTACAATGGTACATGTAGACATTGGGACAATTAAGTAAATGTTGTTCAATAATTACCTGAAAAATCTGGCCACCACATCATCGAGTATGGGCCCCCCACATACTGACCTCCGACCAACCTCGGGGGGGCCATCCTCAGGTAAGGCATCCTCTGGCTGCATTGGGACACCACTCCTTATGGCGATGTGAAATATCCCACACAGGACCACAATTTTTGAAACCATTTCCGGCAAATACATGAGTTCGCCACCAGAGCGGTGGAGGCATCTGAATCGGCCTTTTAAAAGGCCGACACAGCACTCCACTACCTGCCTGGTGGCTGTAAGTGCTGAATTATACTCACTTTGTGGCCCTGGTGTGGAAGCCAAATAAGGAGTGAGCAGCCAGGGTGTGCAAGGGTAGCCACGGTCTCCTGTGAAAATAAAAATACAATAATCAGGATCACTGTGTATCAAGCTGTGCATTGGTTTCAATAAAAGGTCTCCACTTACCCAGAAACCATGCATCACCAGCTTGTAGGTTGTCTAATTTAGGCCAAATCCCTGATTGCCGGATGATGAATGAATCATGTGCCCTCCCGGGGATTTTGGCATTCAGGGACAGGATCTGGAGGGAGGCATCACATACCACCATTACATTCAGTGAGTGATAGTGTTTGCGGTTCCTAAAAATTGCCTCCAGCCATGCTGGAGGCTGAAGTGGTATGTGAGTGCCATCCACAACCCCTATGATGTGTGGGAAGCCAGCTATTTGGTAAAAATTGGCCTTCACCACACTAAGGGAACCCACATCCATTGGTATTTGAATAAAATGATGGAGGTGCTTGAAAAGGGCCTCCATCACTGCCCTCAGGATCCTTGAAAAGGAGGATTGGGAGACTCCGGCCACTATTCCCACCATGGTTTGAAAGGATCCTGAGGCACAGAAATGTAACACCGCCATTAATTTTGTAAGTGGTGGTGTTGCTGTAGGACTGACAATTTGCCTCTCAAGATCACTCTCTATTAATGAGAGAGTGTCTATGATGATTTGTGGAGGAAGACGGTATCATCGTAAAGCCTCATCATCAGGCATTCCAAAAAGGGTGACACATGTTCTATATATCTGGGGCCTTGCACGCCTACAATGCCTATGCCTGGGACGAGGTTGAGGTTGGTCGAGTTCCGGAAGCATGGCCAAAATAATACGACCAACATCAACCTGAAATGGTAAGCCAGGTAGTTAATCTATGAGTCAAATGTGAATATAAAAATATACTTATCTTTTTGGAACAATGCAAAGATGCTTACATGCCGGGGTATTGTCATGAGGCCAATAACCTACATTTCAAAATTATAAATTTGATTTTCAATTTTGGTTGTTCAGATTTGAATCTAAAAACTTTGGCAAATGCGTTAAAAGAAAGGGGGGAGCACACACTAGTTTGAAAATGCACCATACATTTAGTGGACAAAGAAGAATGTCCAAATTTATACTCCAAAAAACATTATTGCACTAAATAGATTGCTTTTTTACATGGGGAATAAGGAGACATTAGTGCGCTAAATAGATCGCTTTTTTACATGGGGAATAAGGAGACATTATTGCGCTAAATAGATCACTTTTTTATATGGGGAATAAGGAGACATTAGTGCGCTAAATAGATCATTTTTTACATGGGGAATAAGAAGACATTAGTGCGCTAAATAGATTGCTTTTTTACATGCGGAATAAGGAGACAGTGCGTTAAATAGATCGCTTTTTTACATGGGGAATAAGGAGACATTAGTGCGCTAAATAGATCGCTTTTTTACATGAGGATTAATTTATGAGTGCATAAATTTTTTAAGGAGGTTAAAAATACAGTCAACTGAAACAATATTATGCAAAAGAGTCAGCTATATTTCGTGTTAAGACAAGATTTTTAACTTAAAAAAAAAACAAATACTTGGCCAAACATATGCTTACACCAACACATAGAAAATGTAACTTCAGGCATTGTGAGGAATATAGCGATATGGCACATAGCGCAAATTATAGTTTTAATGTCATAACAGATTGGTAATTAAAAGCCATAGAATAACTGGTTTTCTGAATGTGAGGGCAGGAGAGCTGACTGTCTTTATTAGGTCATGTATTCTTTGAGTCCTTGAGGCAGGGTAGATGGAAACTAACCCTTTGACATGCAAATAGCACCTAGCTCTGTATATTCCTGAAAGGGCCTATTTCACATTTCGGAGCCACAGCTTAATTTTAAGAATTGTTAAATGTCATAGGACTCACATGATAATTATTCTTTGAAGTTTACAAGTCAGGAAACCTTTTGGTTAAAGTATTGCCCAGGTAATGTATTTAACAGGGACAGGCTAAGTTCCCTGTTAATGAAATTAGGAAATACAACACAGATTTGTCTAACTTAGAGCCTATCTGTGTTTCCTTTCATTTATGATAAGGTTGTCACCTGGGCATGTGTATTGCTCTGCCTTTGTGTCTGCATCTATAGACATTCAGCACCATAGGGGGTAAAACAAATAGAAACCAGGCTGATGAGATATGGCAGATCAATGATCAGTCATATTTGGATGGTTTATGTGATAAAAGTGATGTATCAGTGATAGCTGGAAGCTTGGAAAATTATATACATATAACTGGACTCCATATCCAGGTTGTGTGCGATTCCCAGATCACTGAGACAAACAGATTTGAAGATATGAGATATCTTAGGAATGCACTATGACAACCACATCATATTTACACTTGTATAACAGATAAAATATGGACAACTATGATGAATACCCCATATTGTAGGTAGTCCATCCACAGGGGAAGTTATTAGGTTTATTCTGTTATAAGTTTAAAAGGATTTAAACTTAGCTGGGAGGTTCCTGACCTCCAATCATCTCATCCACCAATCGGAGCGGGCTGTGATGACCTCACCTGAGGTGTGATACCCTTCTGATAAAATGGATTGAAGCCCTGTGTTCTGTGTTCAACTGGGGGATCAATTTGTCGCATTGAAGTTTAACCTGCAGTCTCTGCATTTCTTACCATTCCTCCTGGGCGGAACGCTATGTGTTTCTAACACAGCGTGTTTTCCGTAAGTCTACCTTTACCATTTTTATTTTATATTGCTGTATGTACCTTTGTAACCATTCTGTTTTCTGTAACACTCTTTTTTAAGCATTGTACTACCTTTTGTGTAAATAAAGTATTCTTTATTAGTTTATTTCATATATGCTCCGAAACCTCGTCTTTGAAGAGATTGTTAGTGACGCTACACATATTGTTAAGTACGGGAAGCAGAGGGTTGGTCACAGCAAACTGTGTGGTCGTCTGGGACGCCTAGTCTGTGCAATTGTGGAGAGGTTAAGTGACAGATTAACTGCGTGGGGATCTTGCTGCTGAGCCTGTGCAATTATTGGGATTTAGGGGACCGGTGGCCTCTTTACATTGTTTCCATCGGTGGTGGCAGTTTCGTAAGTAAGGTAGTTGTATTACGGCGCTCTGTCTATAGCAGAGGTGCACACCCCCCACATCAGGGATACTGGGTCCGGGTCCCTGACAGGCATTAAAACAGACTTACCAAAAACGGCTAAATAAACCAAAGTCCAAAAACCTCACGGGGGCAAGGCCAAATTAACTGGAAAAATACAAAATAAATGTAAGTACTAACATATTAAATTGGTAAAAATGTACTTTTAAAGGTGGATTGATAAAATACTTACTCAAAGAAGAAACAAAAATGAAAAAACAACAATCCAAAAGCGTACGTAAAGAAAAATAAAAGGGAAAAAAATAAGCCAAAACAAAGAAAGAAAACTGCTCCAAACAACTACCAAAACCTCCACAAAATGCCAACAACTACTGCACAACCACCTTTCGCCACCCGCCACCACGACTCGAGTCACACCAAGCCATAAATAGTGTTTATTTTCCCGCTCAAATTACGGACGGACAATAGGAGCGCACAATCAATGATGCGGATGAGTAATGCGGACGTAGGTATAAATACGTCACAGAAAGTCTCAAACGGTCTGCTGTAGTGAGACACACCTTACCAAAATGTCTACTGAGCAGCAAAGCACGGGCCAATACGAGCAGGGTAAGTATTTGTATTTTTAGCAAGACAGGATTTTTCTACACAAAAATTTTGGGAACGTTTAACATTACAATTTGTAAAATTTATTTTACAACAGGAGTGGAGGATGCCATGTCTGAGGCTGCTGGGCTTAGTAGGCCCACCAAACCGCCTAAGAAAAAAAGGCAGCCACAATTCACAAGAAAAGAGATGGAGGTTTTGGTTCAAAAGTGCACGGACAACCTGCCACAGGCAGACAGGAATATGGGTGCAAGCCAGAAGTGGAAAATGTGGGATGAGATAGCCAGTGCTGTCAATCGGGTTGGTGAGTTTGACCGTACAACCAAGGAGGTCAAACGGCGGTACGTAAAAACTACCTTAAAAAAATAAGTGATTACAGGGCCAAATACTGCAGGAATAACGCCAACTTTGTCACCCACAGATGGAGCGACTTCAAATATCGCCTGAAGCAAAAATTGTCGGATAGGGCTAGGCATGCAAGGGGGACAGGTGGGGGTCCCACCCCTGTGTCATAGGTAAATGTTGTAATGTTACCAACTGTGAAATGTGTTTGTGACACTATGTAGATTTTATTGTTACTCTTTTTTCATTTTTCACACAGAGACACAGGCGGATGAGTCTGCTCCAGAGGGGAGCGTTGGCTGCAGAATTTCTGCTGGCTCTGCAGGGAAGGAAGCAGTAGATCCGTCTGGGGACCCTGCAGCAGCCAGTCCAGGGCAATCCCCCTCGCAGGCAGTGGCCCTCCTCATGGATCTCAATTTTAAATCGGATCACCACACGGAGATTCTGCAGAGGATGACGCCAGTCTGCTACGGGTGGCAGACGCCATGGAGCAAAATGCTGCGGCCAATGTGAGCATTGCTCAGGCCCTAGCCGCAAATACAGCGGCAAACATCAGAATCGCCAATGTCCTGGAGCAGCTCGTTCGCCAGCACGTGTTGGAGCCGGCCTCCCTTCCTGCCGGAGCATCAGGACCCTCCACCTCTGGCACAACAACAGCCATCCCTCCAAATGTGCCTAGCCCTATGCCTAGTCCAGAGGCCCCAACATCTGCCTCTGGACAGGCCAGCCGATGGACCTCCAGGACATGGTCAGGCTCCCTCCCTACCCCGGTCAAACGTGGCAAAAGGCAGTGACAGCACTGGCTACTTTTCCCACAATCCTTCTGTGCTTGCCCCATATTCCTTAAGGGCCAAAACTTCCCTCTCCTTTCTTGTGAATTGTTTTTAATTTGTGTGTTTTTGTGTGGCCCAAGTGGCTCAATTTATGTTTGTGTGTTTTGTTATTATTTGAAAATATTATTTACGTTATTTGTTTGGCAACTTGCCAAATTACACATGCAAATAAAAATGTGTAAACAAAATAAAACATCATTAAAATGTGCTTATTTGTTATGTGATTTTTACCAAACACTGGTTAATAGGTAAGCCTGCATAAAAAAACAAAAACAATCGAAGGGAAATCTAAGCATTATTTAGGATTTGGCAACCCAAGGGTTAAAATCCATTTATGAGTTAAAAAACACACTTTGCAAAACAAAACCAAGAAAAAATTACAATTGGACCCTTAAAAAATAATAAAAAACATAAACATGCTGACAATATTGTTGCATTTCTAAATTTATAAAAACTAAAATTTGCAAAACAAATTTTACACATAAATGGGTAAGCTAATTGATTGGGTAATCCAGAAATTAGCAGTTGAGTAGTTCACCTGCGTACGGTTTGTGCGAGGTTAAAAAAAGGATTTCCTAAACACATTCCAAGATGTTTTTCAATTCTAAGTTGATTGGTTTTCTGATTGCAATCGATAAATCGACAACCCATCGATGAGACTCAGGAGGGACGAGGAGACCATCGACATTGTGGTAGAGAATACCAGACCATAAGCTGAACGTTCAGTTTGGCTGGAAAGTGATGTATGAGTTTTTCCGTTCACATTGGCCGTTCGCATGAGTTAATTTATATACGCCCACAAAACGCCTCGACACGCCTGCGTTTTCCCATCTCCACCCCCGTCACCGCCCAAAAACGGCCTGTTCTGTCAATCACATTTGACATGTCACTTCCTGATCGCTATTCGATGAACGACGATAAAAATGATCGCAAACAGCCGTACACACATGCGCAGTGTTACACCGGCGCATGCGTGGTTTCAAAACATCGGAATGCTATGAGCATACTGCCGCTTACGAGCGGCTCTGAATGAGGGCCAAAGCCCACATGTAATTTGTTTAAGGTTACAACAAATGAGGCTGCTGGAACAAAGTTTAAATTTTCTGTTATAGTATCTAACAAAGGCTGCAGTTATAAACAGTGCTTTCTGCTTGTTTTTGAAAGTATATGCTGCTATATGCACTGGAAAATATTACTTCTTTTGCTACTAAGCATTTATGGAACACTGGGCCTGATTCAGAGCCAGACACTCTGACAGAGCGCTCGCTCTGAATCAGGGCCGTCCTTCTTGTTTTTCAGAGCGGCCTCCTGGCCGCTCACATAGCTGTGGGTGACCACCCACAGCTATAGCGAGCGGCCAGGAAGATGGTCGCGATGGTCAAGACCATCGCAACCATCGAGCTTGCGACGAGACCCTTGTGGTAGGGTCTCATTGCCGCAAGCCCCAGAGTGCTTTCAGCTCTAACAGAGCCGAAAGCACTCCCACTGACATCACTTGTGATGTCAGTTGGGCCGGCTCCAGATGGTAGGCGTTCCCATGGGAATGCCTCTGTCTGGGCAGCCACGCCCCCGGCCCACCCACCAAAGGGGGCGTGCTGTCACTCAACATCAACAGCATGCCCCCTTTGGTATGAGACCCGGAGCGGCGGATTGCCCGTCGCTATCCGGGTCTCGTGCATGCACACGACAGAGCCGGCTCCATCGTGCGCATGCACACTGGACCACCATTGACCCGCTTGCGAGCGCATAGCGCTCGCAAGTGGGTCTGAATCAGGCCCACTTAGTGCTTCTGTAATATATATATATTGCTGCTTGAAATAAGTTGTAATTTAGAATTTAAATGAAAAATTACTCTTACAGAATGATGTGAGAAATCTGTGAGTCTTTTGATATAGAGCTTAAAGGATTTTAAATATGGTTTTAAATGTGGGGGATTTTGATATACATATGTGATATAACAAAACCAATATAAGATATGGTGCTTTTACTAATTATTATTAGTTGCATACTGTTTTGAAAGTTTTTCATAATTTAAATATGACATGATAAAAATGGCTGGTGTTTTATATGTAAGGAATATTTTAGAAAAAGAAAATAAATTGGTTATGTTGTAGAGACACTACTTGTCAGCGCTTTCTATACTTTTTTATTTATAATTTTAAAACATAGTAGCTGAAGCACCCGGCATAACCAAGGTTTAAATCTGCAAATTATTAAGTTTTATAATGTAATGTCATTCAAATCCATCCAGTGGAAGGCCCAGAATAGTCTCCATGGGTCATAGTTCTGCCCATTGCACTCTGTTGTGAGGTCTAACCAGGAACCCAACCACTCCATTAGGCATTCCAGACCAATTGCCACCCCACAGTAAAGTTTTCATCCAAATTCATCCAGTAATAAGCCCAGAACAGGCTCTTTGGGTCAAAGCTCTGCCCAGCGAACACCAACATGATGTCCAACGGGGACCTCAACCTCCTAGTATATCTACTGGGATCCAATGTTACCAACCCTTTGAAGTTTTCATCCAATCCATCCAGTGAAAGACACAGAACAGGCTCTCTGGATCAAAGTTCTGCCCAGCGAACACCAACAGGATGTCCAGCCGAGACCTTAACCCTCTAGTATGTCTTCTGGGATCCAATGTTACCACTCTGCTAAGACTACATTCAAATTATGTGATGCCATCAAAATGTATCCAGTGGAAGGCCCAGAACAGGCTCGCTGGGCCACAGTTCTGCCTTACACACTCTGTTGTGAGGTGCAACTGGGACCTGAACCACTCCATTAGGCATCTCTGTGAAGTTATCTCTCAAATCCATCTAGTGGAATCCCCAGAACAGGCTCACCTGGTCAAAGTTCTGCCCAGAGTCCCCAGGTCAAAGTTCTGTCCAGCATACACAATGGGAGGTATGACCAAAACCCAATCCTTTAGTATTTCATCTAGGATCCAATGTTACCACTCTGTGAAGTTTTCATCCAAATCAATCCAATGGAAGGCTCAGAACCAGCGTCCAAGGTAAAAGTTCTGCCCAACGTACACCAACAGGAGGTCAAACCGGGACCCTAAATCCCCTAAAACCTGGCCAGAATCCAACTGCACCACCTCTTGTTGTTTTCATCCCAATCGGTGCAGGGGTGACCGAATGCATAACAGGACAAACAAAATCAACAATGAATTTTACATATAAAATATAGCCTGTAAAAGTAAAATTAATAAGTAGGATCTATATGGATGTAGTCACCAACCCAGCCTTCAGAATCCTAGCACTGAAATTCCAACAGCAGTCACAATCCCGGCTTCAGAGTCCCGACTGCTGACATCCTGATGGCATTAGACTTAGGATTAGGTAGAGGGTTAGGGTTAGGCACTAGGGAGGGGGTTAGAGATAGGCTGCAATGGGAATGTTTAGGGTTAGATTGCGAGGGGGGAGTTTGGATGTGAGAATGGTGGGTTACGGCATGTTGGAATTTTGACTGTCAGGATGCCATTGTTGGTATTCTGACCACTTGCTTCCTGACTGTCGGGATCCCATACCCAACTCATTCTATGTACTTGCTTTCATAAGTTCACAGTTTTTACTGTGAAATACTATGAAGCTGTCTCTCAAGTCATCAGTACTGTGCTGTATATACTGCAAGCACTGAAATTCTTATTTAATAAGGTAAAAAGCAGGGTTGGCCCCAGGTCTATTCATACCCTGTGCAATAAATTTTGGAGTGCTCTCCCCCCACACAATAACAAGCAGGAAAAAAATACAGATTAGCCAACACAGGAAACAAAATAAACCCAGACACATTACCCCCCCCCCCACTGTAACAAAATAAAACACACTGCGGATCAGCCTGGAGAATTTCAGGATGGGATTTTGCAGATGCAGTAGCTCCATCCCAGACCAGTCACTCCCCATTGCCTTCATCCATGGAGCATGGAAGCTTTAGAAATTAACCTCATCCGTAACTGCAGTGCATTTTGCAGTGGCATGACTTATGATGTCATGCCGCCATGTCACCATTTAACGGTCATACAGAAGATGAGCCCAGTGCTGCCTGGGCCACAAGTTCATTTATAAGCTCCATGAGTGTGGAAGAATTGCTGTTAGTCGCTGGTGGTTGCAGCTGATCATAAGTCCTGGGCAATGTGCCTCCTATGGGATGGTGCCCTTGTGTGGCATCTCTGGTATGATGGCCCTCGAAGGTAAAAATGATTGCATTGAAACACTTTGATTCAATGGACCTGATTCTGAGTCTCATGCTATGTTACTGTGCAAGCGCCAAAGTTGCACTGCACATGTGCCCTGATTGTGATTGTACAGAGTCACTGCTGAAATTTCAGCTGCATGCAAGGAGATGTGTATTACAAATGTATTAGGCCCTTCTGGGCAGTGACTGGAAGGTGGCTATACAGATGCATGGAAATGATCCATCTTATAATAGTCTTAAAATAGTGTTATAATAGGTAAGGGTACATCTACAACATGAATGTACAGTGGAATCCGTGGCGCATGCCAATGGTCCAAGGATTCCTACAGTGAAGGAGATGGGACAGACTTAGTTCCACGGGAGAGAAAGGGCCATATTCAATTTGGAGTGAAAAGCCATTCTTGGCAAAACTTTTTCACCGATTACATCATTTTTGCCAATTTCACTTATCCCGGTATTCAATTGTAGCATCTTTTCAACAGTGTGAAAATGCAATGCAATGTAATAGGTGAAAAAGTTTTGTCTATGTATACCCAGCAGAGAAAAGTGCAGAATTCCACTTGTGGGGTGCAGAGGTGCAGAAATCACTCTGCACCCTTTGTACACCCCCTATGAAGCTAACTGCATCAAGAAAATCCTCAAAAAACACAAAGGACACCCCAAAAGAGTAGTTTCAAATTAACGGTGAAAAAAAAAAGTTGGGGGACAATCTTCTAAAGCCATGCTAGTGCCCATTTTCTATTTTTTTTTTACAAAAAAAATTGCCAAATGCTATTCTTCAACACTTTCTCAAAAAATCTAAATAGCACCTATTAAGACCATTTAAAGACCCCAAATACCTTTAGCAGGGCTATTAGGGGGTACCCATGTGAACCCCCATGTCAGAGCATCTTTTGGGTGGTGTCAGGCTGATTTTGACAAAAATGACAGGACTTTCTGCCGGTTTAGTTTTTGCAGGGTCCCATTTTCATGGATTTGGAATTGAATACGGGGATTTGTAGGGATGAGCGCGATAACTTTTCGATGTGAAAATCTCAAATGATGGCGAAAAGTCCGGCAATGGACTTTTTGCTCCAAATTGTATATGCCCCAAAGACCTGGCCATCCTCCAGAAATATGGTGAGTATGGAGGGGCAGAGAAAAGGATGGATGGTGGTGGCAGATGGGAAAGAGTTTAGCTGGGGAAAGGTCAAGATGGTGTGGAGTGAGGGGTGGTATAAGAAAGAAACATCAATCAGAGTGAGGGAGGAGCTGCGGATATCAGGGGTGGGGCTGGTCAGATCTGGGGGCAGGACAGATTGGTGGCAGACCTGGCATATGTTGGGTCTACTTACAAATGTTAAAATAAAAGAAAAGTGCCACTGTATTCTGTTTATTTATGAATACTACCCCTGTATAATTTGTAAATAATAATAGAGATTCCATATGGTTGTATCCTGAAATTAGTGAACACATGTTTCTAATAATCTGTAATAGTTTCCACTTAATTGATTTATGTCATTTTTGTTTTTGGACAGTCACTGCTTAAATATTTCTGTGGTTTATGTAAATACTTACCAACAAACTTCTTTTTATGTTCTGCCAAAACTTTTGAAATGTATTAATGTTTGGTAAGCTCACTTATTTAATAGACAGCCAAACAATAAGGAGCGGACTCTCATTTTTGATATATAAGAAGACTATGGGTGAGATTCAATTAAGTTAACGGGTGCTAATTGAATACCGGCCCATATTTAATTATCCAGGCATATTAGGGATTGCTTTTTGGGTATCCTGAGACCCAAAAAGAAATCTCCATTAACTGTGAACATGCTGTGAACTTTCCCTGGAACATTTTTGTTACAGTACAATGCCTTTTCACATTAAGGGTAGCTATAAGTTAGAACAACATATATAACAATTCTAACAGCCATATTGTTTAAAAACAATATACACAATAATATTTTTTCTTTCTTTTTGTGCTTTATTAATTTTTTCTATAATGGAGTGGATTTTCTGAAGTACTGTTTTTACCATGGACTACTGTATGTATGGTACTTTGCAACATTCTTATTATTAATTAATTGTAAGACACCACACATTTCCACAGATACAAAACAGAATAAACTGAGTGACATAATAAAAAGTATATATTCTGTAGTAACAAATGGGCTTGGGCAGAACAGAAATCTTAGAGCTCAGTACACTCATGTTTTTGGCTCATCCCCTTTGTCACTTCAACCTCATCCTGCGTGTATCTATCCAGCCCCATTTTTGGTATATTCAGTACCATCCTCTTATGCATCTCCAGCACTATCCCACTACATTTCTCCAGCCACATCCCCCTTTCTGTCTCTTCAGTCTTATCTCCCCCTCTGTCTCTACATCTTCCCATCTCCCTCTTTGTCTCTCCAGCCTCATCCCCATCCCTGTCTCTCAATTTCCCTCCTCTCTGTCTTTCCATCTCCAGTCTCATCTCCCTCTCTGTCTCTTCATCTCCAGCCTCATATTCCTCTCTGTCTCTCCATCTTTGACTTTATCATCTCTCTAACTAGTAATCTCCAGCCTCATACCCCTCTCTGTCTCTCAATCTCCAGCCTCATCTCCCTCTGTATTTCTGACCAGCATCTACCTCCCCCATGTCTTTCAGGTTCTGGCCACATTCCCCCCCAACACAGTGTACTGCAAAAAAAGCTGTATTGCACTGACTGATGGGCTCCCTCTTCATGCCTAAACCCTGCAGTATTCCCTGCAGTGGGCCAGACAGGACAGATGGCAGTGGTCAAAACCTAGACTGGACTCTGCTGTTTAACGGGCAAAAAAACACTTACTCAAAGTAGGGGTTAAAAGACAGATTTTTTACTCAGTTGCCCATAACCTCATGGTAACACTTAAAGATAATGGTCAGGTTTATTTATCTGCCTATTTACACAATTAATTACAAAACAGCATTTCTGGGACTGGATATACACACTTGTATGACTGACGTATGCCTAACACAAATTCTTCCATTTCTGACATGGTGGCATCTTGAAATACATCCAACCCTACCTATCTACAGTATGTACATAAATTACACTTTTTTCTATAGTCTTTTCTGAGTACATTCTGAGAGCAAAAGTTAATTTAGAAAGTAGACCCAAAATATGCAGAATATAATATTTTCTTACATTTTTGCTGAATGTTTTAAAGGATAAAGGATACAATAAACACAATTTGCATTGTTTTGAATTACAGTAAACACTTGAATGATTTCCTTGTGGTTACTAAGGATGTTTGTAAAAAATAGATTGCATGGAGATAACTTTTTTAAAATCTGGACAAATAAAGGCATACAGAAGAAGGTTGACCCAACTATTGACAGAGGTCAGACTCATTGCAATTGGTAGACCAGCATCATTAACTCCATCTAGATGGCTCTCTCCAGTAAATGATGAAGACAATTTCAGAAGCGAGAATACATGGTAGGGAAACCAGCAAGTGACAAACAAAATCTGATATGAAAAAATTAATTTTAAGCTAGTGGGAAACTTTGAGGATTGTTTCCTATGGTAAATCAAGGCAGTAGCCACAAGACAGGACAATATTATCAAGAAAGGCATTGCAAACCCTACAAAGAATGCAATTATTGCTATGGCCCGATATTGAGATTTATGCATGTCAATAAATCCATTTAATTCACTATAACCAAAGCTATAGAGGCATTTGGTTGTACCATGACAGTCATATGTATTTTTAAAGATGAAATATGATACACTGAAAGAGATAGCAAGGATCCAAATGACCAGGACTTCTATAGAAGCCAAGTGGGGTTTCCTGTGGATATGATAACGAAAGGGAAACATAATGACAATGCAATAGTCAATACTGAATAAACTGAGAATGAAGGTGCTAAGAAACATATTAAGATATAAAATAAAACTATTTAACCTACACATGAAAGAACCAAATGGCCAATGAGTTCCATAGCCAAAGTAGACAATGTTCAGCGGCAGGAATAATGAGTAGATAAAGCTTGAAATGCAGAGGTGTAGGTACAAAATGGAACTGAAGGTCTTCTCCATCCTGAAGACTTTGATCCAGATGACAAACCCATTTGCTGCTGTTCCCAGTAAGAATGCCAATGAATAAATTACAGTGGAGAAAACATTAGTGAAATGAGTGATGTGGTTATCTTCCTTCGCAATTTGGTAACAAAGTATTCTTGAGATATTGTTGACATTGATGCTTGAGTCAGACGTAGAAATATTCTCCATTCTGAAAATTGCTACAATATAAAATTATATTGTCATTTAAAATCTGAAATAAAGAGATCACTGTTTTTGAAAAATTGTAATGCAATATAGAAAGCAGATATTATAAATAAAATTGCCATCACTTGATCCTGTGGTTCCACATTAGTTAAAATACTTCAAAAACTATAGTAGACAAAGGGACAGAATTAATTAGCTATTGTACTTACAATGGGAAGAAAGTCTAGAACTGTAATGCCCAAAACTATTCAATTATTTCCTCCCATGGTCTGGGGCATTGAGAGTCTGGCTGGGCCCTGAGAAGGGGGGAGGAGAGCTGTAAGTGGGAGGTGTGTACAAGCCCTCTAAAGGTGAAAAAAATGGGGAGGGGGAGCTGTGAGCCCCTCATCCTGGAGCAAAACTGATTAGTGTGATTGCTCTCTCCCCACAGGCATAGGAGGCTGCCTCTGGTTACTGCTCAGCAGCCTCGAGCAGTCTCCCACTGCAGCCCAGCACACAGCAGCATGTGCTGGGCTACTGTGAGGTAAGAGGGATGGAGGGCGGTGCCGTGCCCCTCCAGCAATCCCGGGCCAAGGTAAATACTACCGGCTCCCCCCTCTTGACACCCTTGCCCATGGTAAACCAATAGCTAACATGTGTTAATCCATGGATACCAGGTAAAGTACCTGAAGCTATGGCTAATGTGCTCAGCACTGTTGCAGTAAGGGCAGAAAGCCCTAAGTAATGTTGATTTCTGTTCATACCTTAGGACTGTGCCCTGGATACTACTACAAGCCTACTGTAAGCACCACTTCTAATTGAATCTGCACCAAAGTATTTAATTTAAAAATGGTTCCAATTCTTCTTTAATTATTTTTTCCTCCTGTAATTTTTAAACCGCCATCGATGAGTGGCATTTACAAATGGCCAAACCACCAGCGGAGTCACCGTAACAGTCACAAAATTGCCACAAAATTGCCAGAAAGCTATCTTGCCAATCAAAAGATGTGGAGGCAGAGTACATTTATTATATGGACAAGCGATGTTCATTATATAAGGTTGAAAACACCTTATTAATTATCTTTTGGGGGCAAAATGTTTTAATGAATATAATAGGGGACCAATTAATGCTTATATTTATTGACAATTATTATGATTTACTTATATCAAATTGCCAATGTTAAAATGTTTGCTAGTAGGGTTAAAAAAAAAAAAAAAATTTTCATTAGAAATAGTGCCCACATTATAACAAAATTGATTATTTCCCCATTAGCATAGGCCAGTATGGTTTATTGGATTCTGTTTTCTACATACGCAAGTAGCTTTTGGCTGCCATGGCTTGCTGGTTTCTATGTAAGAGTGGGACCAGCCCAGCCTGATAAAGCCTTGTACTGGAGCTTAGTCCAGATTTTATTTTTTCATTTTTTTGGGTAGGGGTACACTTTTTATTTATTATTTACACTACACACTTCATACCAGGTGTTCAAGTACCAGTAAGAAATACAACAGAATGGCATATCATTGGGTTTGTCCACTTCTATTTGTGTTGAAATTATATGAACACACCATTTTACTTACTCTTTCATAAGGTCCAGGATACTCTTTATTATTTAGGTGGTCCACAAATCTCAGGAAAAATGAGTGGCCCTTCTCCATCCCACCCAGTTCCTAATGAAGAGGGCAGGATGGAGAGTGTAATATCATGACTTGTAGTCCATGAGGAGGGGATGAAGTCAATAAGATGTGATTTAATGAGAAAAGTGTTATTTAGTCCCAGCCCTTCTTCATAGACCCATGAGTTCTGCAGGGCCGAAACTAGGATTTATGTCACCCGGGGCAAGACGATAATTTGCCACCCCCAACAATAAAAAAAATAATAGAGCACAAAAAGAATGTGTGGTTTTGCACACTGTAGTCAGTAGCACACACAGGGGGGTTTCTGAGTACCCAGAAACCCCAAAAAGAAGAATTGCAGGTGCACAACTCCAACATTACTAATTATATATATAAAATATATTTTGCAATAGAATTTGGCAATAAATAAATCAATAGAGGTTTTGACATAATCATGGCCATGGTTATGGGCCTACCCACCACACCCAGGTAACCTCTGAGGGTAGGTCCCTAACATACTGGGGTTGAAATCCAGAGTGCAGGACACCCCTAAACAAGCCCAGCTGAGCCAGCCAAAGGCATTACTCTAATGAGGAAAGGTGAAGTGTAAAAAGGTGTTAGATAGATAAGAGCAGCTATTGCTGCATATACTAAGGTGAAAAATAAAGATGTGAAAATAATACATACTGTATATATTAAACAAGCAATAGCGGTGCTAAAAGTGCAGGAAAATAAAAATGTGTTTATAATGTGATGCCCTAAAGCAACCCAACCAAAGCAATCCAGGGGACCCACGCCCCAAAATCAACCCATAGCTGCACTACAGTATAAAAATTTGGAGGACTTACCTAGATTACGCCTCTTACTTAAGTGCAGTCAATATGCCAGATTCCTGCTTAAAAACCTGTAGTGCAGCTATGGGTTGATTTTGGAGGTGTCCTGCGCTCTGTAATTCTTCTTCTTGTGTTTGCAACAATAGTCTCCACAGGTAGCACCTTCCATTATGTATGTATTCAGGGTGTGCAGTCTAGGGCCCTTTTTCTACATATGGGGTAGGGGGGGGTAAGGTGCGCTCTTCCTGCTAGTAATGGTGATGGTGATGACTTGTGTGTGTTTGTGAGTGGTGTTAATTAGAATGTTTCTTCTGGTGGTGGTGATGTTTTGGGAGTGTGGAGGGTGTGATTGGGTATGGAGTGTAGTTTGGAGTAATGTGAAAAGGGGAATGGAATAGGATCAAAATGAGGCCAGCGAGACACAGTAATTTGGGGCAAAATCTTTTATTGAGTAGTCACAATGCTGCTCTGTTAAGATCCCGGGCAGGTGGGTGGGGTTCAGTGATGATGAGACTGGGGAGGTAGGTGGACCCTTTAAGGGGCTCCTTCCCGTGCGGTTCAGCGACCTTGCACATCACCCCTGCTGGACCTATGGTCGACAGTCTAGGAAGTCTCGAGGGGTGGGGGGATTTGCAGAGTGGGTTGGAACACCTGTGCGGCGTCCCGTGTGTTGGTGTGAGTCTTGGCAGTACTTACCTACTGGTAGGTTTTTTGTTATGGTGATGTAGGTCGATGTTGCGGCCGTCGCAGATAGGTTGGAAGCTGCAGGTTTGTTGGTGAGCTGGATCAGCGTGTTGCTGGTGTGCTGCAGGTGCACGGCTATTCTGATTGGTCTGCGGAGGTCAGCGACCGGAGTATGCAGCTGAAATTGGCTCTTGGTCGTGCTGCTGGTGGTGCGGAGCCAGAGGTGTGGATGGGTGAGCTGCTGGGAGGCTGGGTTGCAGCGTGTGTGCAGGGACCACACCTGGGGGGTGGTCTGCCCGGGATACTGATTCAATAAAAGCCAGGGAGGAGGGGGGATGTGGAAAGTGCGACCGGGATGGAGCTGGTCACTGGCGATGTTGGCTGGGCGGACTTGCGGCAGGATGTGCGGGATGCTCTTATCACTGATGGTCCCTCATGGAAATGGGGGTTGACGGTGGAGACACCCCTGGCCAGGAGTGAGTTGCTGGGCACGCCCGTGAGCTGGGGGGGAGAGAGGCTGGTCCGGGGTGGAGCCGGTCACTGGAGGTGTGAGCGGTGTGGACCAGCAGGTGGGTGGGGTGAGAGCTTTCTGCACTGGTGGTCCCTGGTGGGCATGGGATCTTTAGTGGAGGTCAGCCTGGATCGGTGTTGGGTTTGATGTGAGGGTCTCCAATGCGTTTCGGCACAGGTCTCTTCTTCAAGGAGGTGTGAGAGGATCAATGCTTCTGAGGTTCTTATGTAGGGCACTTCCGGGGGTGGGGGTGTGATCAGGTGACTCATGGGGCCAATGGTGTGTTTGAAAGGTAATATGGTGCAGGTGTGTGCAGGGACTTGCTGATTGGTGATGCGGTGCAGGTGTGTGCAGCAACTAGCTGGAGTGGTAAGTGTAATCATATTAGGCCAATGGTGTGTTTGAGAGGTAATGCGGTGCAGGTGTGTGCAGGGACATGCTGATTGGTGATGCGGTGCAGGTGTGTGCAGGGACTAGCTGGAGTGATACGTGTAATCATATTAGGTCAATGGTGTGTTTGAGAGGTAATGTGATGCAGGTGTGTGTAGGGGCTTGCTTTGTTTTTTTTTGAAAGGTAATGCGGTGCAGGTGTGTGAAGTGTCTTGCTGAATGGTGATGCGGTGCAGGTGTGTGAAGGAAGTAGCTGGAGTGATAAGTGTAATCAGGTTAGGCCAATGGTGTTTTTTTTTTTAAAGGTAATGTGGTGCAGGTGTGCGCAGGGACTTGCTGAATGGTGATACGGTGCAGGTGTCTGCAGGAAGTAGCTGGAGTGATAAGTGTAATCAGGTTAGGCCAATGGTGTTTTTTTTTTTTTTTTTTAAAGGTAATGCAGTGTATGTGTTTGTAGGGACTTGCTCAATGGTGATGCGGTTCAGTTGTGTGCAGGGACCAGCTGAAGTGATAAGTGTAATCAGGTTAGGCCAATGGTGCTTTTTTTTTTTTGAAAGGTAATGCGGTGCAGGTGTGTGCAGGGACTTGCTGAATGGTGATGCGGTTCAGTTGTGTGCAGGGATTAGCTGGAGTGATACGTGTGATCATATTGGGCCAATGGTGTGTTTGAAAGGTAATGTGGTGTAGGTGTGTGTAGGAACTTGCTGAATGGTGATACGGTGCAGGTGTGTGCAGGAAGTAGCTGGAGTGATAAGTGTAATCATGTTAGGCCAATGCCAATGGTGTGTTGTTGTTTTTTTTAAAGGTAATGCGGTGCAGGTGTGTGCAGGGACTTGCTGAATGGTGATGCGGTTCAGTTGTGTGCAGGGATTAGCTGGAGTGATACGTGTGATCATATTGGGCCAATGGTGTGTTTGAAAGGTAATGCGGTGCAGGTGTGTGCAGGGACTTGCTGAATGGTGATAAGGTGCAGTTGTGTGCAGGGACTAGCTGGAGTGATACGTGTAATCATATTGGGCCAATGGAGTGTTTGAAAGGTAATGCGGTGTAGATGTGTGCAAAGAATTGCTGAATGGTGATGCAGTGCAGGTGTGTGCAGGGACTAACAGGAGTGATAAAAGGCGAGGTGATAGGGGTTGGGGCTGGAGGAGAGCGTGGGTGGGCTGGTTGGAGATTACTTCGTTATAATGGATTTGACTTCGTTGTCAATGTTGAGTCCCCTGGGGGTTAATGTTTTCAACGTGAATATCCATCTAAGTTCCTCCTTGTTGAGGATTTTGTTATGGTCTCCGCCTCTCCAGTTTTTTTGCATGTGTTTGATTCCTATGAAAGTGGTGCCTTGTGTGCTGCTATGGTGGTATTCTTTGTAGTGTACGGGTATGTTATGGTTCTCTGTTTGTTTGGTGATGTTTCTCAGATGTTCAGCAATTCTGGTTTTTAGTGGTCTGGTGGTCCTGCCTATGTATTGTTGATTGCATGGGCATTGTATGAGGTAGATTATGTTGTTAGTGTTGCATGAAATGTGTTCTTTAATTTTATACGTGGTGTTTGTCTGTGTGGATGAGAATGTTGTAGTGGGTGTGGTGCTTCTATATTTTAGTGTGACGCAGTTGGTACATGAGCCGCAGTGGAAGAAACCCCTTGTGAGTTTGGAGTTGTCTAGAGTGCTTTGTTTTCAGATGGGTGGAGGAATGTGGTTGGATACGAGTTTGTTATGGATGTTGGGGGCCTTGCGGTAGATGACTTAGGGTCTGTTGGGTAGGATACTTGTCAGTTGTGCATCTTCCTTAAGTAAGTGCCAGTGTTTGTTGATGATTCTTTTTATTTGTGTCGCCTGGGTGTTGAATTGTGTGATGAAGGGAACGTGGTTGTCTGTGTTTTGTGGTTGTTGTTTGTATTCCAGAAGTGGTTTCCTATCTTCTAGTCCTATTCGGGTGAGTGTGGCTTCTAATGTGTCCGGTTTGTATGCTTTGTCCGTGAATTGTTGTTTAAGTGTTGTGGCTTGTTCGTGATAGTCCGTGAGTTTTGTGCAGTTGCGTCTGATCCACTTGAACTGTCCTGTGGGGATATTGCTGAGCCAGGAGGGGTGATGACCACTACTGGAGAGGATGTAACTGTTGACGTCTATGGGTTTTTGAAAAGTCTTGGTCTGTATCTGGTGATTATCAATGTATATTTCTAGGTCTAAGAAGTTGACGGAGGATTGGCTGTCGTTGGTCGTGAATTTGAGGTTCCAGTCATTGTTGTTGATGTATTGAATGAAGTCAAGTAGTGTGTGTAGGGGACCCTTCCAGATGCAGAGGACGTTGTCTATGTATCTGGTCCATAGGACCAAATTCGCATCCCAGTCATGACCCGTCCATATGTGGGAGTCCTCCCAACTGCTCATGAACAGGTTAGCATAACTGGGAGCGAACTTGGTCCCCATAGCGGTGCCAGTCCTCTGCAGGTGGATGTCCCCATCGTACCAAAAGTAATTGTGTGTGAGAATGTATTCAATGCCCTTGAGGATGAATGCAATCTGTTCTGGTTCCAGTGTGTTGTCGTGATTGAGATGGAGTTTGATGCTGTCAAGACCCTGTTGGTGATTGATGATCGTGTATAGGGATGTGACGTCACTGGTGATAACCAGTGGTCATCCCCCCAGGTGGTGTCCTCGAGTATTTTCAGTATGTGTGTTGTGTCCTGTAAGTGTGAGCGTTGGTGTTTGACGTATGGTTGAAGATAGTGGTCGATGTATTATGATAGATTAGATGAGATGGAATTAATGCCGGAAATGATGGGTCTACCTGGAGGATGTGTCGTGCTTTTGTGTATCTTGGGGAGATAATAGAATACGGGTATGACCGGGTTTGGGTTATGGATGAAGTTATATTCCTGCTTATTGAGGATGCCTGTGTCTAAACCGGTCAGTAGTATGCGTTTGAGTGTTTGGTTGAACTTGAGTGTCGGGTCAGAATTGAGTTTCTCTTATGTGTCTCTGTCTTGAAGGATGCGGTGTGATTCTGCAATGTAGTCGAGTTTGTCCAGGAGTACTATGCCCCCCCTTGTCTGCTGGTTTAATTATCAGGTTTCTGTCCGATTTGAGATTGTTCAGTGCACTTTTTTCGTTAGTGGTGAGGTTTGGGTTGTGCCATTTGTTAGAGGTATTGAGTTTGTTGATGTCCTCTGTTACCAGATGTTCGAAGGTGTGTATGAGGTGGCCTTTTAGGTGACTGGGGAAGAAGCTGGATGGGGGTTTGAGTGTAGTTAGTTTGTATTGGTTATGTATGGGTTCTTTTGTGATGGGGTTGGACATGAATTATTTTTTGAGGGTGAGTTTCCAAATGAGTCTGTTTAAATCAAGGTAAGAGGGTTATGTGGGGCAAATTTAAGTCCTTTGTTTAGTACGGAGATGTAATTCGGTGTGAGGGTGTGGCTGCTTAGATTGAAGATACCTGTACTGTTGGGTGGTGTGGGATTGGTCAGTGTTTGGGTTTTGGTGGTTTGTCCACCTCTGCATCCTCATCTCATTGGTCTAGCTTGTGTTTTGGCCTTGTTCGGGTGTGTGTTAGGGTAGGTGGTAGGCAGGCATGGTTGCCTGCCTCCAGATCTAAAAAATGCTGTGACCATTGTTCGTCTGTGTGGATGGGTGTACATGGAGGTGGCAGTGGTGGTTGTGGTGGTCAGGTGGATTCTTGTGTGTTGTCTGTTTGTGTTACTGTTTGGTCTGGTGTCCCTCTGAGTGTGTTGACCCACCCTTGGTTAAGCGATTGTCTTGCTAGCTGTTCGTAGTGTTCCAACTCGGATGGGTCTTCTATTTCATGAATGCTAAATGATGTGTTGCAGTCTACATACCCAGTTATCCCCCCTGACAGTGTGAGAGCAGTGTTGTTCAGCCCTACCTCCCACTAGCGACAAAATTCTGCAATTTGCGGGCCAATATGGAGGAGGTGGAATCAATATGACATGATTCCATTAGATTAGCATCATGTGGCCCTACCCTCCCATCTAACCCCCAAATTTCAGCATGTTGCTACTGGGGGAGGGACCTAATGACATGGGGACAGGTATGGATGTATGTGTGTGAGTGTATATATGTAAGTGTGTGTAACTATATGTATATATAGGGCAAATAAAAATATACCAGGGGGTGCTGGATAAACAATTTAAATAGTGTTCTCCTAAAGAATGTTCTCCTATAATGTTCTCTTTTAGAATGTAAGCTCTTATTAGCAGGGCTCTCTACCTTCTTGTGCTTCTCCCTACTTTAGTTTCATCAACTTCTTACTCACCAGTAGGGCACCTAACACTTGGTTGCTTATGCTCTGTTGCTTATCTGGATGTTATGGTCGCTAATGTAGCAATATATATATTATCCATGTCCTGGTCCTATATTTTATTGTTCTGTAAGTCGCTTGTCTACATCTTGTTTATGTACTTTGTAAGGTGCTGTGGAACATTTGTGGCACCATATAAATAAATGATAATAATAATGATATAAGTAATAAGTCTAAAATTTGGTCTTTCTTTTTTTATCTCAAATTTCAGATGAATTATTTCTCTTTGTGTAGAAACTCTAATATGTAAACTTCAAATATGACCAATAGATGTCTGGAAGATATTCCCCTCACCAAATCATCCAAAGAAGCCAAAGGTCAATCAGTAATACAACTTTCACAATTTTATTAAAATCTTTATACAGCAGAATTCTAAAAAACTGTGCTTACAGCTTAAAATGTTGTCGACATCCAATACCACTGTGGTACAGGGAGATGATAAATACTCCAGTCTTCACCATTTCGGGAGTGAGCTCATATGACACGGGCCCTTTGCAGTAATGGATGAAGTATTCAAACCATACAATCATACATGGGGAAGACACTATCACAGATGGGATAATTCACTCCAAATGGGTGGATGAACCATATGCAGAGAAATAATTTTCCAGATTGATTAAATTTTAAATGTGTTTTGATACCCCTGATAAAGTCCACTCTAATGGATGAAAAGTGTATAGTTTATATTATTATTATTATTATTATTATTATTATTATTATTATTATTATAATTATTATTATTATAATTATTATTATTATTATTATTATTATTATTATTATTATTCACCATTAAGGTGTAATCTCCAAAACTTTGTAACAGTCCAAAGAAGTGTATCCAAAAAATAATTTATTCATGTATGACAACATAGATCAGAGAAAACAAAATAGTTTCACAATCAATATTAATTTATAGAGAGAAAGAGACCCTGATGTGCAGAAACAACACTGTGTTAACTGTGAACTGGGTAAGCTGTTTTGGGCAAATATAAAGAAACCTTTATATGTTTTCTATTGTTCACCTCAAAGTGAGTGAATGGTACGCAGTACTTTTCAGACACACACCGGGTGACAGATCATTTGTTTAAAGAAACCTTTATAAGAGGCTTTAAGGTGTTTTCCTTGTGAGTAGGGTATGCATTGTACATCACACAAACTATCTTCTAGAGTGTGGATCTCTTTAATGCATACAATTTATGCAGGGATAATGTTTGCCAAGCTGGATGAGGTGTCCACTAAAAAGAAGTTCATGAGGAAATGATCCTAATTGAAAAAGATAGTCTATTTGAACATACGTTATAAGTATATACCTATATCAAGCGC
Source organism: Taudactylus pleione (assembly GCA_031769625.1). Classification (NCBI taxonomy): domain Eukaryota; kingdom Metazoa; phylum Chordata; class Amphibia; order Anura; family Myobatrachidae; genus Taudactylus; species Taudactylus pleione. The sequence continues at coordinate 3,214,105 of JAUIMM010000107.1, forward strand.
TTGTTTGTGTATATCCTCTGTTGTTATTATTTTTTTGTTTCTATATGTATGGATTTGGTGATTTCCATTTAGACTTAGGAGGTCCTTTAGGCTGCTCTGTGCACATGGGCACCAAGAGGGGGGAGCAGGTACAGTTTACCGGGGCCCAGGCTTGCTAGAGGGGCCCGGTGGGGCCCGGGTCTGGCGTCGCTCCCCCCTTCCTCACAGCAGCTCAGCACACAGCTTGTGCTGGGCTGCAGTGTGAGACTGTTCGTGGCTGCTGCAGCAGCCGGAGCAGTCTCCTATGGCTGTGGGGGGGAGCGATCACACTGATCGTGCCCCCCCGCTTAGCACCAGGCTGGGGGGGCTTACAGCTACAAGGCACTGCAAAAGTGATTTGTTTATTTATTTTTTGCCAAGGGGGCATGGCCACACCTCCCGCGATTAGGCCATACCCCATCCTTTACCGGGGCCCGGCCAGGTTCTCTACGGCCCTGTTTGTGCATGTAATGTGAAACCCACCACACCTTATTTGTCATGTTGGTTTAAAGATATTTGTAGCTGTAGAGATATAATATTTATTATTGGTGGTGTGAGACAGCTGGACAATGTACTTGTATTCACAAGAGACAACATACATGATTAATGTCAGAGCAGGGAAGGAGAGCAGTATCTCCTTAAACTCACTCCCTGCAACAGTATGTGGCAATGGAAATGTATTCACAAGAGATAACAGAGATGATTACTCTCAGAGTAGGGAAGGAGAGCAGTATCTTCTTAAACTCACTCCCTGCAACAGTATGTGGCAGTATTGGGAGTGTAATAACCCACAGGACTCTGGGCCTGATTCAGAGCAGGGTGCTCTGACAGAGCGCTCGCTCTGAATCAGGGCCGTTTTTTTTTTTTTAGAACGGCCTCCTGGCCGCTCGCATAGCTGTGGGAGACCACACACAGCTGTAGCAAGTGGCCAGGAAGTTGGTCGCGATGGTCAAGACCATCGCGACCATCGGGCTTGCGATGAGACCCTTGTGGTAGGGTCTCATTGCCGCAAGCCCCAGAGAGATTTTGGCTCTAACAGAGCCGGAATCTCTCCACTGACATCACTTGTGATGTCAGTGGGGCTGGCCCCAAACAGTAGGCGTTTACATGAGAACACCTCTGTTTGGGTAGCCACCCCCCCAGCCTGCCCACTAAAAGGGGTGTGCTGTCACTCAACATCGACAGCACATCCCCTTTGGTGCGAGACCCAGAGCGAACGTTTGCCCATCGCTATCCGGGCCTCACGCATGCACACGACGGAGCTGGCTCCATCATGCGCATGTGCTCTGGGGCACCACCGACCCGGTTGCGAGCGCTCAGTGCTTGCGACCGGGTCTGAATCAGGCCCTCTGTCTCCTGTAACAATGAGCCACACAGCTGAGAAGATGGCGATCAGCAGTGTGTATGGGCTGCAGTATAGCCCTGTGTTCCTTCTACACAGCACTCCCCAGGTAGCTGATAGAGTGGTGGTGGTATAGCGGAGGACATCCACACTAAAAGTGCCCATCCACTAGCAGTCTTCAAAACGACTGCATGATTCTGACATTGTAATTGTGCAGTCGTTTCATAGTCTGTGTTGTGCCTACACTGAATGAGCAGTCGTTCAGTCTAGGCACATCAATCATCTGCAGACATGCTGAACCTGACTTTATTATCAGGTTGTCCAGCATGTTTGCCTGATGATAGATGTCTAAACGACCAGTGGGAGCGTGCATCGCTGGTCATTTTAGACATTTTAGAAATTTTTCATAATGATTTGCAAATGATTTGCAAATGATTTATTAATGATTGAACGATAACGATATCATTTAATCATCTAGTGGATGGGCACCTTTAATGCTGATCCATCCTTTGCAGCCGCAGCAGAGGAGCAGGTCTGCAGAGCCACAAGTTAGTGATGTAAGATGACGGCTGGATAGGGAGGGAGAACAAGCGTCTCCGTGTTCTGGGGTTTAATGAGTTGCGGGGAGCCAGGAGATGTCAAGCCACTTACCTGTCATCCACAGGTGTCTCAGCTGTTGTGGGGATGCTCCACAAAGGGGTGAAGGCACCTTAAATTGCGGGGCTCATGGATTCCTGGAGGGCCACAGTGTTGGCCCACCCACTGGAAGTCATCCTGGACACTCTTAAAGAGGGATGGGAGACACAGAACCCCAGACATGTCACAGTTATATGACAGGCTAAGGTACTGTAGATAGGGCCGTTAATAAAACAACACTTGAAACATGTCCTAGAGCATCATAAAATGCATTATGACCCTCATTTAGCATTTTTTTTTAAAGGTGATAAAGTTCTAGTGCCCACCTGAGAAAGTAAGCCAATTTCACACAGACATGGACTCTCTGCAGTAATTAAAATGGGTAGACCAGTGAACTACAGAGTCTTCTAGTTGGGTTAAAGATGAGATGAACGTTTTCTTATGTAAACCTGTTGAAACCTTGGCATGAGGAAAACCCTCTGTCTGCGCAGTCAGTCACTAAAACAGAGGACTGTGAAGGTTCCATTGAACCTACCTTAATACCATCCCAAAGGCAGCAGGCAGTATAAATGGTACAAGGATGTCTTTAATCATAATCTGGGGTGTACCAACCTTATTGAACATAAAAGTCAAAACCTGGAGAAGTCATTAAACAATGGCCAAACCTTATCCCCGAGTCTAGACGGGCTGTAGTGAAGCTTCAGATGGAGGATATGATCCTAATAGATGTGATAGAGGAATCCCACAGTGAATGGAATGGGCTCATTGTGTTGGCCCTGAAACCCAATGGAACAATATGCTTTTTGCAATGACTTAGACAATTAAATAAAGTTTCTAAATTTGACACTTACATAATGTAATGTGTAGATGAGCTAGTGGAGAACTTAGGAGTCTATTTACTAAGCCTTGGATGGAGATAAAGTAAACAGAGATAAACTACCAATCAACCAGCTCCTAACTGTCATGTTTCAAACATGGCATTTAGGAGCTGATTGGCTGCTACTTTATATCCGTTCACTTTATCTCCATCCAAGGCTTAGTAAAAAGACCCTTTAGACTTAAGTAAATATCTGACCATGGCACACAAAGGACTGTTGAAGATAGCCCTGACAGTCCAAGATTTAATTTTTGATGCTTGAGGACTTGATCCTCTACAAAAGTGTCCTCATGGAACTATCCCTTTTCCAACATAATGAATGAGAAGTCTTGTGCAATTCCCATTCTGAGTACTTTTCCTCACCTTGCTACTTTTGCTTGTTACTGTTTCTGTAATTGTGCTAAATTTTCCTCAATCTTAAGGCCTGATTCAGCATGGATCACAACAGCATACACAAATCGCCCAATAGTGCATACTGCGCATGCATGTGCACCGCACTGCACATGCGCTGTAATAGCACTGCAATCACGCAAGCACCTAGGAATCCATCGCAGAGTGAGTGACAGGCTATGAGCATTTGGGGTGGTGACGGGGGAGTGGTTGGAGAAGCGCAGACATGCTTGTCCATTTGAATGCCATTGCATGGGCGTGCATAAATTATTCACTGCAAAGCCATATGCAGCTTGTGTACTCGCTGCTGCAATTGTGCATGATGGGCCAATGTTCCTCAATGTTACCAATGTGTACGCATGACTGCAAGGTATTATATATGTAAGTAAGCAGTAGTGGACATCTCTATGCTGGCTGAGCAGTCGCAGACTTTGGGATCTATTTACTAAGCAGTGTTAGGATACAGAGTGAAAAGTGATAAGAAAGCAATAAGGTGCCAACCAATCAGCTCCCAACTGTCATTTTTCAAACACAGCCTGTGAGATTACAGTTGGGAGCTGATTAGCTGGCACCTTATCACCTTCTTATTAGCGATGAACGGGTTCGGTTCCCAGAGAACCGAACCCACCGAAACTTTGGGGATCTGGGGCGATCCAAGCCCAAGCTCGGATTTCCCTGTCTGCCCCGGATCCCTCTCCCGAGGCAAAACCTCAAGATTTTCTGTCGGATCTCGAGGTTTTGCCTCGAGCGGCCATTTCAAAAAAATACCTTTGCCTTTAATAGTCAAAGCATTGATTGGCTGACAGAGCCGTCTGTCACGGCTCTCAACCAATCAGCATTATGGTTCCCATTTGCATGTAGCAGGGACCAGGGAGATCCGTGCTACATACATCTGTGTGATTGACACAGTGCATAGATGGGTCAGTGAGTCCCATCTGTGCTGCTGTGTATTTCAATCACACAGATGCACGAACGGACCAGGAGATCCATGCTACTTGCATCTGTGTCTTTGACACAGAGCACTGATGGGTCCGTGAGAAAAACCTGTGTAAAAAAAGAAAAAAATGGCATGCCCCCCAAAAAAAGAGCAACCAGCCCCGGGCATTAGTGACCCAGTGCTGGGTGTGCTTAAATACAGGGGACAAATGATGGTAGGGGTCCCCTGTACTTAAGCACAACCAGCACCGGGATAGTCAGAACCAGCGCTGGTTGCCAAAATACGGGGGACAAACGACATAGGGGTTCCCCTGTATTATGCGCAAACAGCTCTGGGCTCTGCTCCGGTCCTGGTTCTGGAAATACAGGGGAAAAAAATTAGTTGGGTTCCCCTGTATCTTCCAGAACCAGCACTGCACTTTTTCTAGTGGGGGGCTGATGCCACAGACAGGGGAGCCCTTTCACCCAGCCCCCAGCTGCAGCATCAGCCCTGACCGCTAGTCAGCCCAGGCCAGGGATCCCTTGAGAGCTGGGGACCCCCCCAATAAAGGGGTCACCCTCTCCAGGGCAACGCATTCATTGGCTGAGAGAGGTCAAACCCCATCTTTCAGCCAATGAACGGCTCCCTCCATTGTAGTCAATGGTGGGAACCGCATGGTAAACTTCAATAACCCTGCGGCTCTCCATTGACTACAATGGAGGGAGCAGTTCATTGGCTGAGAGATGGGGAATGACCTCTCTCAGCCAATGAACGCTTTGCAGCGGGGTTTCCATGGTGATACCCCGCTGCTCAGCTCTCATTCAGGAAGTACCTTTCTATAGAATGGTACTTAAGTTCGTGGATCGGTTTTGCAGGTTTTTTTGCCAAGGCTGGGGATGCCTACTTTGGAATGAAGAGGATAGAACCTCGCATAGGAGATGGTGAGTATGTTTTTTTTTTTACAGGTCCCCTATGTATACTTTACCGGAGAAGTGGACCGATGCTACAGGGATACATAGGTGAGTATGTGTACATGTGTGTGTGTGTATGTATGTTTAATAAGCTTATACTGTCATGGTGTGTGTGTCCTGTGTTTTTTTTTTTGTTTTTTTTACAGGTGATCTACAGGTACTAGAGGGTCCTTAATGCCCTGCATGCTGGTACTTGTGGTTCTCCAAGTACCAGCATTCAGGACAGGCTTGCTGGGACTTGCAGTCCTACTTGTAAAACCAATGTTTGCTATTATTTATTTACACCACACCACACAATCAACCTGCCACCCACTGCCACCAGGGGTGGCGGGGATAGCCCCGGGCTATCAGCCTAGGCCTGGGGTGTCCTGGAGAGGGTGATCCCTTTATTGGGGGGTCCCCAGCTCTCAAGGGATCCCTGGCCTTGGCTTACTAGCGGTCAGGGCTGATGCTGCAGCTGGGGGGCCGGTTCAAAGGGCTCGCCTGGCTGTGGCATCAGCCCCCCACTAGAAAAAGTCCAGTGCTGGTTCTGGAAGATACAGGGGAACCCTACTCATTTTTTTCCCTTGTATTTCCAGAACCAGGATAGGAACAGAGCCTAGTGCTGGTAGCACAGAATAAGGGGGACCCCTATGTCGTTTGTCCCCCGTATTTTGGCAACCAGCGCTGGTTCTGACTAGTCCGGTGTTGGTTGTGCTTAAGTACAGGGGAGCCCTACCATCATTTGTCCCCTGTATTTAAGCACACCCAGCACTGGGTCACTAATGCCCGGGGCTGGTTGCTCTTTTTTTTTGGGGGGGGGGCAATGCCTTTTTTTTCTTTTTTTACACAGGTTTTTTTTTTTTTTACCACAGCAGCACAGACGGGTCTCACGGACCCGTCATTGCTCTGTGTCAATGACACAGATGCAAGTAGCATGGATCTCCTGGTCTGTGCATGCATCTGTGTCATTGAAATCAGGGCCGCAACTAGGGGGGTGTAAGAGGTGCACGTGCACCGGGTGCCAGATTGCAGGGGGTGAAAAAAGCTGAATCAAGGTGGCTTGGGGCTGCAGACTCAGAAAATGGCCATCCAAAAATGGCTGCCGCCAAAGAGGAGACAAGTGCTAGAGGTCCTTACTGGCCAGGGGGGTTTATGCTCATTGCCAGGGGGTTTATTCCAGCCGTCCGCATGGTCGAGCAAGGACAAACTTCAGGTACAGGAAGGGAGGGCCCATAAAATTGCTGCCTTGCACCGGGTGACAGATATCCTAGTTTCGCCCCTGTTGAAATAAACAGCAGCACAGATGGGTCTCATGGACCCGTCATTGTCCGGGTGTCAATCACACAGATGCATGTAGCATGTATCTCCCGGGTCCATGCTACATGCAAATAGGCACCATAACGCTGATTGGCTTCCTGTCTGCCACTGCAGTGCCACTCCTAGATGGGCCACGTGTTTGTGCCGCCCTCTTGTGTCGCTTAGCATAGTCATCCAGCTACCTTGGTGCAACCTTTTGGCCTAAAAACAATATTGTGAGGTGTGAGGTGTTCAGAATAGAGTGGAAATTAGTGGAAATTAATGTTATTGGGGTTATTAATAGCGTATGAACAAAAAAAGGCCCATTTTATGTGATTTTAGAGTTTATTTTTTATTTTATAAGAAAAAATCCAGATCCAAAACACAAAACCCAGAACCCAAAACACGGAAGGGTGGTTTTGGCAATACCAATCCAGATCCAAAACACGAAGAAAGATCCAGATCCAAACCAAAATACAAAACACAAAAAGTGGCCGGTGCACACCCCTACTTCTTATAACTTTTCACTCTGTCTCTTAACTCTGCTTAGTAACTAGACCCATTTAGCATACAGATCTGCCCAGCTATTTTGTTGCTGATGGCGTGGCATGAGTCGCGCCATGGACTTGTGGCATGGCGTGCAGGCCTCTGAGTCGTGCCATGGACTTGTGGAATACCGTGGTATTCTTCAACGAAGGATATGGTACGGCATGTAATACAGTGCTTTACCGTTGGGTGGCGAGTGCTCCACTTTTGTAATTGCATGTAATATAGTGCTTAACCGCTGGGTGGCGAGTGCTCCACTGTACTGAATGCCTTGTACCGAATGCCATACTGTTAAACTTACACTAAATTTGATGGATATCACATTCACAGCATTTGCATGTACGCACAACCCATACTGTATTTTTAATGTCACATAATATACATATACAGTATATAGTACTGTACCGTACGTAACATCTTATAACAGGATGCAAATCACTGCACATACTGTATTGTACATACGGTACGGTGCAGTAACTGAATAGTAGAGAAGTTGCCCGAGTTGTTGTCACGGTATAACCGATACTGTAGATTAATGAGATACACGCAGAGCTTTCACTGAGATGGGATGCATTACTGTATGACAATTTATTTATTTTTTATTAAAAAACAGCAGCAGGAGGAGTGCACAAGGATGAGGCCACTCTCTGTGGTTCACTGTAGCTGTCGTGTGGGCTAGTGGTTAGGTGATCACTTTGGTAGAATTATGGTCCCGGGTTCGATCCCTGGAAAAGAATATACCGTACCGTATATTTTTTTTTATTGTCACTGTCTGCTCTGGACACTATAGTGAAAATACTTTAGTAGTGTTGTACTGTACTGTAATACTGTAGTGTTGTTTAAAAGGCTGCTTAAAAGTAAGACATTACAAACAGATTGTGTGTTTCAATAGTGCAAAACTTTCGTCAATGTCTGCACTGTGGTGGCTGTCTGCTTCGAGGTGTTGCAATGGGATTTCATGCGCATGCCCAGTGGAGGGTTTAGAATGGGATCTGTAGTGCCAAGAGAGGGCTCTGTATTTCAATGAATAGTGATTTCATACTGTAACTGCAGAAACTGCTAGTGAATCTACTGTCTAGAATGTGAGACAGGGCTCTGCATCACAAACTGTGTGCCCAAAACGCAAAACGCAAATATGCGACAACGCATATGCGGTGTCAGCCTTGCGCACTATGGCAACGTCCCTTGGATTGTGTCTGAGAGTGGTTTCCGTCTGTGAGAGAGCGCTCTGTGTTCAAAGCTGACTGTGTTTTTGAAGCGCAAAATAGCGTTGCATCGCAAACTTATGACAATGGTGATGCTGCTCCAACCGTGCACACTAAGTACGGTAGTAGTGGGATCTGTATGAGAGAGAGCTCTCTGTATTACATGGTTGGCGCTATGGTGGCTGTCAGCCATCTGTGATGGATTAGAAATGGAGGGGGGTACAATGGGATCTGTGGCGCCAAGCCATACGCCATGTAGCGCTATGCTATCACTGAGCATGGGCAGTTGGCTGTATTACTGCAGTCGGTACAGTACTGTAAGCTGTTGCATTTCCATCTCTGGCAGGTGCATGCCCAGTAGGAGGGTTGCGATGGGATTTCTGGCGCATGCCCAGTGGGCCGAGAGTCATACACAGTGCATCAGGTCCCTTCCCCCAAAGCAAGCAAAGAGCCTCACATTACCATAATAAAGGAAGCTTTGTTAATCCATTTACTGTAAGCAGTCAGCTCTGCCCTAGAGTCCTGAAAAATGCTATGAATTGTGACCATTGCCAAGGACACCATCCCCCGTCTGCTAGGACAACTAGTGTGCCGCTATGAATGTGCCTGTACTGAATATTAAAAACTGACGGTGCCATACAATTTAGCACCACAGAATAGTGATTTCATACTGTAACTGCAGAAACTGCTGGTGAATCTACTGTCTAGAATGTGAGACAGGGCTCTGCATCACAAACTGTGCACCCAAAACGCAAATATGCGACAACGAATATGCGGTCTCAGCCTTGCGCACTATGGCTACGTCCCTTGGACTGTGTCTGAGAGTGGTTTCCGTCTGTGAGAGAGCGCTCTGTGTTCAAAGCTGACTGTGCATTTGATGCGCAAAATAGCGTTGCATTGCAAACTTATGACAATGGTGATGCTGCTCCAACCATGCACACTAAGTACGGTAGTAGTGGGATCTGTATGAGAGAGAGCTCTCTGTATTACACGGTTGGTGCTATGGTGGCTGTCAGCCATCTGCGATGGATTAGAAATGGAGGGGGGTACAATGGGATCTGTGGCGCCAAGCCATACGCCATGTAGCGCTATGCTATCACTGAGCATGCGCAGTTGGCTGTATTATTGCTGTTAGTACAGTACTGTATGCTGTTGCATTTCCATCTCTGGCGGGTGCATGCCCAGTAGGAGGGTTGCGATGGGATTTCTGGCGCATGCCCAGTGGGCCGAGAGTCATACACAGTGCATCAGGTCCCTTCTCCTAAAGCAAGCAAAGAGCCTCACATTACCATAATAAAGGAAGCTTTGTTAATCCATTTACTGTAAGCAGTCAGCTCTGCCCTAGTGTCCTGAAAAATGCTACGAATTGTGACCATTGCCAAGGACACCATCCCCCGTCTGCTAGGACAACTAGTGTGCCGCTATGAATGTGCCTGTACTGAATATTGAAAACTGATGGTGCCGTACAATTTAGCACCACAGAATAGTGATTTCATACTGTAACTGCAGAAACTGCTAGTGAATCTACTGTCTAGAATGTAAGACAGGGCTCTGCATTTCAAACTGTGCGCCCAAAATGCAAAATGCAGACATGGGACACCGCATATGTGGTCTCAGCCTTGCGCACTATGGCTACGTCCCTTGGACTGTGTCTGAGAGTGGTTTCCGTCTGTGAGAGAGCACTCTGTGTTCAAACCTGAGTGTGCGTTTGAAGTGCAAAATAGCGTTGCATCGCAAACTTATGACAATTGTGATGCTGCTCCAACCGTGCACACTAAGTACGGTAGTAGTGGGATCTGTATGAGAGAGAGCTCTCTGTATTACACGCTTGGCGCTATGGTGGCTGTCAGCCATCTGCGATGGATTAGAAATGGAGGGGGGTACAATGGGGTCTGTGGCGCCAAGTCATACGCCATGTAGCGCTATGCTATCACTGAGCATGCGCAGTTGGCTGTATTACTGCAGTCGGTACAGTACTGTATGCTGTTGCATTTCCATCTCTGGCGGGCGCATGCCCAGTAGGAGGGTTGCGATGGGATTTCTGGCGCATGCCCAGTGGGCCGAGAGTCATACACTGTGCATCAGGTCCCTTCCCCCAAAGCAAGCAAAGAGCCTCACATTACCATAATAAAGGAAGATTTGTTAATCCATTTACTGTAAGCAGTCAGCTCTACCCTAGTGTCCTGAAAAATGCTATGAATTGTGACCATTGCCAAGGACACCATCCCCTGTCTGCTAGGAGAACTAGTGTGCCGCTATGAATGTGCCTGTACTGAATATTAACAACTAACGGTGCCGTACAATTTAGCACCACAGAATAGTGATTTCATAACTGCAGACACTGCTAGTGAATCTACTGTCTAAAACGCAAAATGCAAGCATGCGAATGAATGAGAGACAGGGCTGACAGTGCTGTGTATAGCATTACACCACAAACTTGTAACAATGTATTGATAGTGATTTTATGACTTTAGAAACTTTTCAATCCCGTGATGCCCACACTACTTTGCCACTACGGTTATGACTACATTACAGTGCACCACAGACGCCTGCCGTAACGAGTGAATTAGTGTCGACGTGTGTCGTGCGATGTACGACGTGCGATGTACGACGTGCGTCACTGGCTAGTGAAAATGGCTTCTATGAGGGCAAGACGCTACTCGTCCGGCGAGCTCTTTGTCTTGGTGAAGTGGCAGGACCAAGCTTTTGCCACAAACCAAGACAAAGAGCTCGCCTATAGAAGCGTTAGCAGAGAAATCTATCGCCTATATGGCATACGGCGAAAAGTACGGTCACTCCAGCGCAGGTGGTCGGACCTGCTGAGGAGGGACAGGCCTCGCCTAGAGCGAATTCGGAGGTGAATAATTCGAAGTAAGTACAGCATTGCTGTATAATCACATGAATTACAGTATACTGTACAATAACGAATACAGTACAATGCACGACTCTGACATACTCTACATTACTGTACACTGCACTGTAGGGTGTTGGAAACTACAGAATCTGACGATGACTGACAATTAACACATACTGACATGACTGGCAGACATTTGATTGACAGGCTGATTAAATCTACAGTACTGTACATGGACTAAAGTGTTACTATTGGTCGACATGGCTTGTTTGATTAATAAATTAGTAACAAAAGGCAAGTTGATTGAGCCACCATTCTAATGTCTGTCGACCAAATTTATGTTAACCTACAGTACTGTACACACTATTTGTCTGTGCTGGGCCCCTTTAAGTCTGACATTATTACTGTACGTCATGGACAGATTCAGGGGTCTCCAATCAGCTCCCAACTGTCATCTCACAGGCTGTGTTTGAAAAATGAAATTTGGGAGCTTATTGGCTGGTATCTTATCACTTCTCACTCTGTGCCCCATTTACAAATGAAGGGAAATACCAGGGGGAATTTTCGTTTGGTATCACTGTGATACAAACGAAAATTCCACTGGTACTGTATTTATTAATACCGTACTTACCCCTCCGGCGAGGTCTCGCAAAGTTCTCAGTGGGGTCATCCGCTGGGTTCGGGATCCAGTGTCATGTGCATGTGCCATCTTGTACAGCTCGTGGGGTGGCGACAGTGCCACCCACATAGCCTACTCTATGTGTAACGTTGCACCACTTGGTCATACAGTACTTTACTGGACTGTATATTTTTTTATATACAGTACAGTACAGTACTATACTGTTTTATTTTGGGCCCAATGCCAGCTTCACAGACTACAGTAGTTTATGTACTACAGTATACTGTATTGGTTTGTATTTTAATCAATAGCTAATTCCCTAAGGCCATCTACAGTACTGTACCGTAATCCCTCTCCAATTTGGAATAGAGGTCTGAACTCTTGTTTTCAAATGCTCCTTAATGACGACATGTATTTTTCCCCACAGGGCGAGAAGCCCCCCCTGCCCCGGCAGCGCCACCACTGACGCCACCACCGACGCCACCACCGCCGCCACCACCACTGCCACCACCCTCATCACCGCCAGCAGCCGGGCCCAGTGGGCTGAATTTTCAGAGTAAGTACAGTACACACTTCTGTACACTGTTCTCTTTCTCTCTCTCTCTCTCTCTCTCTCTCATTTGTGTGTTTGTTTTTGGTGTTTTTGGTGTTATGGACACTCTGGTCAAAAGTTGTACAGTTTATTTGTTTAAAAATGGTTTTGAGGGAAACTGACAGTACAGTGTTCTTTTTCCACAGTCCTACCTCCATGACCACAACCACCACCACCTTCTCCAGCCTCCTCAAATGACAGTGGTAATGATTACAACAGTTACAGTATGGACACAATAGTGTCATGCTACTGCCTTTTTGATTTTTTGTATAATATTTTTTTTCTTATACTGTACACACAGACAGACTCGTCATTGATGAGAAGGCTGCAGGAAGCCCCCTGCCCTGTAAGTAAAGTACACCACATTGTTTTCTACAGCACTGTATATCTCTCATTTTCTTCCCTTGTCAGTCTCTCTCTCTCTCTCTCTCTGTCTTTCTCTCTCCTTCTCCCCCTCCCTCTCCCTCTTTCTTTCTCTTTATATTTCTCTCTCTTTCATTTTCCTCTCTCTGTCTCTTTTTCGCTCTCTTTCCCTGTTTTTCTCTCTTTCTTTTTCTCTCTCTCTCTTTCTCTCTCTCCCTGTCTCCCTCTGTTTCTCTCTCTCTCTTAAAACACCTCCAGCGTCTTCTCCTTACCCAATAATTGTTTCTGTCCTTGTGTATTTTAGTTGCAGACATTGAAGTGCCTCAGCCCTCCCCAGGGCAAGAGGAGGACCCAGACTCCCCTCCCCAGCCAAGTAAGTACTGTATACAGTTTTATACTGTAGGACATTTTGTATTAATACTGTATTGTAATACAGTACAGTATACTGTATACTGTAGTAATGTTACAGTTGAGTATGTTTACCCTCTACTTTCCCACTGAGTACTGTACAATAGTGTATTATTATTTTCTTTATGCTGAACACCTCCATATAGTGATAGTGGAGCTGGACAGCAGCGAATCCAGTAAACCTTTCTTTGTTTTTCTCTCTCTCTCTCTCTTTCTCTTTCTCTCTCTTTCTCTCTCTTTCTCTTTCTATCTCTGTTGCCCTCTCCCCCTATCTCTCTCTCTCTTTCTCTCTCTCCCTGTCTCCCTCTGTTTCTCTCTCTCTTAAAACATCTCCAACGTCTTCTCTCTTTTCTGTAACATACTGCACTGTCATTTTTTTCAACAGCATCACCAACCAGTGGCCTCCCAATGCCATGGTAAGTACAGTACTGTATCTCTCTGCTTTATTTCCCTAGTCTCTCTCTCTTTCTCTCTCCCTCTCTCTCTCTCTTTATTTCTCTCTCCCCCTCTATCTCTCTCTCTCTCCCTCCCTCTTTCTCTCTTTCTTTTTTTCTCTCTCTATCTCTTTCTCTATCTTTACAAGTTTTTTTCCCACAGTTCCAGAGACCGTTCCCCCAGCCGGCCCCAGCGATAGTCTGCGTAAGTACAGTACTGTACACTACAGTACATTGTTCTCTCTCTCTCTTTTTCTCTCTCTCTCTCTTGCTTTTTCTTTCTCTGTCTCTTTCTCTCTCTTTTTCTCTCTCTCTTTCTCTCTCCCTCTTTCTTTCTCTCCTTCCCTCTCCCCCTCTCTCTCTTTCTTTTTCTCTCTCCCTCTTTCTTTCTCTCCTTCCCTCTCCCCCCCTATCTCTCTCTCTTTCTCTTTATCTCTGTCTTTCTTTCTCTTTTTCTCTCTCTCTTTTTCTTTCTTTGTCTCTTTCTCTCTTTTTTTCTCTCTCTTTTTCTCTCTCCCTTTCTCTTTCTCTGTTTCTCTCTCCCTCTCTCCCCCTCTATCTTTCTCTCTCTCTCTCCCTCTCCTTTGTTTCTCTTTCTTTCTCTCCCTCCCTCCCCCCCTCTCCCTCTCTTTTTCTCTCCCTCTCCCCCCTCTATCTTTCTCTCTCTCTCTCTCTCCCTCTCATTTGTTTCTCTCTCTCTCTCTCTCTCTCTCTCTCTTTTTCTCTCTTTCTCTCTCTCTTTCTCCCTCTCTCTTTCTTTCTCTCCCTCCCTCTCCCTCTCTCTCTGTCTCTCCCTCTCTCTCTCCCTCCCTCTCTGTCTCTCCCTCTCTCTCTCCCTCCCTTTCTGTCTCTCCCTCTCTCTCTCCCTCCCTTTCTCCCTCTCTCTCTGTCTCTCCCTCTCTCTCTCCCTCCCTTTCTCCCTCTCTTTCTCTCACTCTCATGTTTTTCCCTTTCTCATGTTACATGTTTTTTTTTCCCACAGTTACAGAGACCGTACCCCCACCCAGCCCCAGCGAGAGTCTGCATAAGTATAGTACATTGTTCTCTCTCTCTCATTTTCATTCTCTGTCTCTTTCTCTCTTTTTTTCTCTCTGTCGTGTGTTTTCATTAATTTTTTGACTTGTCAACATTTGTTTTTCTTTGACACACAGATGACTGCTGTATCGTGGAGGCAGGCAGCAGCCCTGCCCCGATCTGTAAGTACAGTAGTGTACTGTACATTACATTGTTCTACCACTGTATACTTACTGTCTCTCTCTCTCCATGCATCTCCAACCTCTTCTCAATACACGCTAATTCTTTCTCTCCTTGTGTTTTTCTTATTTTCCAGTACTGTACAGTATGTTTCGGTGACCTGTCTTTAGGTGCATACACACTAGACGATTTGGATGAACACTAACAATATTGTTCATTATACAGTGTTGTTCATATCATCTAGTGTGTACTGTATGCAGTAAATCACCAAGGAAGCATGTGTGCGCTCCCCCAAGGCATCAACGATATCCACAGTGGACTGCACATGCAGGTCAATCTATTGATATTGTTAACCCTCCCACTCCCTTGTCTTTCTTTGCTGCCGGCATCAGCAAGTGTGCATAGGGTACACTTGACAACGCCTCTCTCTCCCTCCCATACTACAAAGACCCATGTCACTTGCTCCGGGGCTTGCGTGCACACTGCCAGGCAATCAACCCGGTTGCTCACGGATCTGAATCAGGCCCTACTGTAATTCTTTCTCTACTGTACTTGTATAACAGGAACATTCTGTTTTTTTTCCCCCACAGTTCTGCAACAAGGAAAGCACCAGCTTTCCCCCACTGACCCAAATTTGGGTTTTGCCCGCATAAGTACAGTACCTTACACTACTACAGTATACAGTACTATAAATTGTCTTCTACTGTATCACTCTTGTTTTTTGTGTGTTTGTATTGGTGTTATGTACAGTATGGAGGTGTTATTTTTTCTACCGTATCATCGTTTTTTCTTAAACACACAGTGAAAAAATTCGGAGCCACAGCTCCCTGGCTGCTGTATGCGTAAGTAGAGTACTGTATCTTTTTCTGTAGTGTTTACGCACCATTACACAGTTTATTTGTTTCCAAATGGTTTTGATGGAAACTGTTCTTTTTCCACAGTCCTACCACCACCAACGGCGGCGGAGGCACCACCACCACCACCACCAATGGCGGCAGTGGAGGCGGAGGCACCACCGCCTCCAACGGCGGAGGCGGAGGCACCACCACCACCACCACCAATGGCGGCAGCGGCGGCACCACCACCCTCCAGTGGCGTTTCCATGCCGCATAAGTGCAGTACACCACATTCTTTTCTACAGCACTGTATCGCTATCCTTTTTTACCCTTGTCAGTCTCTCTCTCTCTCTCTCTCTCACTCTCCCCCCCTCCCTCTGTTTGGGTTTGTTTTTGTTGTTATGGAGGCTCTGTTAAAAATTTATGGTGCGTACACACTGGGCGATAAAGTAGACGTCTCAGGGAGCATATCGTGTAGTGTTTACGCACCATTACACAGTTTGTTTCCAAATGGTGTTGATGGAAACTGTTCTTTTTCCACAGTCACACCACCACCAACGGCAGCGGCACCACCAACATTTTCCGCATTTAGAACGCGGCTTGCCGTCCTGAGTAAGTACCGTGCACTACTGTACTGTACATTGTGCTCTCCTTTTTACAGTGCCTCTCTCTTCCTCCTGCACTCCAAAGACCCATCTCCAACCTCTTCTCCTTACACACTAATTGTTTCTGTACTTGTGTAACAGGAATATTTTTTTTTTCCCACAGTGCGGGAACGTGAAAGGCCACAGCCCCCCACCGGCCAGTTGCCAGAACCTTGGCCAAGCAGGCCTCACAGGCCGTGTAAGTACTGTACACTACACAACTGTACAGTACTTACACGGCCTTTTGTTTTCACAGCATCTCTTTCTCTCTCTTCTTTACAACCAAGACGCATCTCCAACCTCTTCTCCTTACAGACTTCGTGTTTTTATTTTTTTTTATAAAGGACATTACTCTAAAGGTGCCCATCCACTTAAAGATACCGGTATGACAACCACTGCATGATTACGACATTGTAATCAAGCAGTTGTTTGTCAGTACAGTAAGTGATGAGCCTACTCTGAACAAGCAGTTGTTCAGTGCAGGGTCATCAATCATTTGCAAACATGCTTTGCAGATACTGTACAGTAATAGTCATTAAATTGTGGGAGGTTACTGTACTGTATCTACACCGCACCAAAAGTATCCCTCTGTCTGCTAGCTTCAGTCAGTATAATCACCTTTGGTGTAGCAATGTTTAAACTGTATAGTACTTTTCCTGCATTGTACCGTACTGTAGCCATTGTATTGTTCTGTTTGTTTATGTACTGTACAGTACTTTGTTAGGAGCTACAGTAGAGAAACCATTTACAGTAGCACCATACCATATAAAGGTAAATACAGCACTGTTAATGTGAATATATTTTTTTCCAATACAGTCTTCAGTCATGGACCCTCAAGGAGGCAGGGACCCCAAGGGAGGCAGGGACCACGCCTGACTCGAGATAGAGTACAGTATTTATGTTAGTGTCAAGACTGTACAGTGTTGTAATACTGTACCCTTTTTTTTCTCTCCACAAAACAAATTATGTTCTTTTTAGGCCTGTACCGGCAGATGGCCCACCACCTGGTGGATCTTTTTTTTAATTTTCTGGTTACCTTATTTTTGTTTATTTATGATTTTTATTAAAATTTGTTTTATTCAGTACAACGTTTTCTGTCTTTACTTGGTTCTGTGGATAAAGTACAGTATACTGTATTTACATTTATTGATACTGTAACAACTAAAAGGTAAAAAAATACAGTACAGTAAGTCACCCATTCAGTACTTTTATTAATTGCACACCACTCTTAAGGGGTGATTTAATAAAGCTTGGAGAGAGAAAAAATTGGAGAAACTGTAAATACAGTAGCACCAACCAATTAGCTACTGTACTACAGTAACTGTCATTTTTCAAACACAGCCTGTACAGTGACAGTTAGGATCTGATTGGTTGGTGCTATTTATCTACAATTTTATCTGTCTAAGCTTTAACTAAATAAATACATGACAACAGTAAACTTTTTTTAGCCAATCACATGTTTTTGCTCCAATGGGTGAAAAAGTGCCAACCAATGTGCTCCCAACTGTCATCTCACAGGCGGTGTTTGAAAAATGACAGTTGTGAGCTGATTGACTGACACCTTATCACTTTTCACTCTGTCTCCTAACACTGCTTAGTACAGTAAATAGACCCCTTGGAATGAAAAGACGAGACCGGCTAAAAAAAGTAAATAGACCACCCCTAAATTGAAAACGTCCCTCAGTGTATACAGTACTGTATGTCTACTGTACTGTATTCTACTGTAAGTGCTGGGCAGCTGTGAAATCACTGTGATGGGCAACAGGGATACTGTACAGTATATGACTGTGGGCGGCAACCCCCATCGGCCGGAGCGCACCTGGTGAATGAAATCCTGGCCAATAGGACGATACACCCCTGCATCTGTATGTTATTGACTTTTTGTACCTTTTTAGTGACAGATGCACGTGTTGGGTCTCAGGCGCACTTAAAGACTGAATTACATACAGTACAAACACCAATTGTATAAATTAAGGACATGAGAACAGT
Organism: Taudactylus pleione; assembly: GCA_031769625.1. NCBI lineage: Eukaryota > Metazoa > Chordata > Amphibia > Anura > Myobatrachidae > Taudactylus > Taudactylus pleione. The sequence goes on from JAUIMM010000107.1 coordinate 3,232,217, forward strand.
CCTTACTCAATGCCGACCGATATGCCCTACTGGACCGAGGACTACACAAAAAGATTAGGCTTTTAAGTTAAAATCATCACTGGCACTTTTGGCCTCAGATGCAGAGTTTCACCTATACCAGGTGCAGACTCTACCGTGCATCAGAGTGCAAGGTCAACTGTACGCCCTGAAGAAAGGAGGATAGGCAGAGACGAACAGACAGTAAAAGACAGACACACAGGTATGGTACATACAGTACTCACCGGAGATACTCTTTTTCTTCGTCCCCACTCAATTACACACAGAGGTCCCTGTAGGAGAGAGAATATGCCATGCAAGGCTCTTTCCTGCTCTAATAGTGTCACACTAATCTATTGTAACATTAATATCAGCCCTACTGTATCTCACCAGCCTAACAAACTACAATATTAATTAATGTACAGTACAGTTGGCCTCACAGAGGGCCTACCGGTACCTGTTATGGTGGAAGAGGCTTTGAGGTGTGGAACTTCTTTAGCTCTTTTGCTTTCCACCCTTGTAGTCCTCTCCTGTCCTCCGCTTTTCTCTTCACATGGGTCTTCCACTCTTCAGACCTGTTGGTCTACTGTAGGTTGGGTTTAATGTTGCGTTGGCCTCACATAGGGCCTATCTGTTATGGTGGAAGAGGCTTTGAGGGGGGGAACTTCTTTAGCTCTTTTGCTTTCCACCCCTTTAGTCCTCTCCTGTCCTCAGCTTCTTTCTTCAGCCGCTGCCACGTCCTGGACAGCGGCGGCGCCGGGTCTTCCTGTCTTCTGACAAGTCCCTTCAAGTCGTGTTTGTTGATTGCGGATCTGTACTTGTATGCGTGACTGTCCTCCATGCATGTTTCCTTGGCATGCGCAGCACCCCATTCAGCATGTCCTTTATCTGGGTAAGTTCTTCCTTGCCAATCCTGAATCTTGTCCGGCATCTTGAGAGGATATCTTCTCTTAAATTGTTTGGGATTGGCACTTTCTTCCATCAAAGTTCACCCACTTTGTCCAATTACAATACAGGTCGTAGGGCACGTGTTCCGGAAATATTGCTTGCGCATATCGATGCATCTCACAATTGACAGCTCTGTAAATTTCATTGTCCTTGTCAACGTTGATCACAGCCAATGGTATATCCGGTAAGGTTGTTCCAAATACAGTCAGTGGTGCTGGCGTGCTCGACATGACAGGCGTTCCTGGTGAAATACAGGCATGCTTGCATTGTTGATCCTCGATTCTTCAACTGACCGTTCAGGCAGGCAATGTGATGTCACTGGTTTACTCTCCCACTGAGGCAGGCTGCATGATGGCACTGGTGTCATGTCCAAGTGCTCTGATGCCACTGTATTGTCCATATCTAGCAAGTGGAAGGATGGGTCAGTCTCCAAGTTGAAATCGTCGTCATTCTCCTCAGGCTCAAATTCATCCGGTGTGACCATTTCATACTGGATTGCCTGGTCATGTCTCTTCCTGGTACTCTGGGCAGCGGCCTCTTGCCATTCTTCTTTACTTTGCCGGATTGCTTCTTTCATTGCTTCTGCAATGGTGTCCTTCAGCCCTTCCTTCAGCTCTTCTTTCAAGTTCTCAATTTTCGCTTCCAGTTGACCAACTTTTCCAACGAGGTCTCTCACCATCCTAGCACAGCTACATGTGCATGCGTTATCTTCTTGGAATGACAGTTTTTGCCAAGTTGGTGAGCAGGATACATCTTCAACAAGAGGCTCAAAGGTGTCCAATTCTTCTGGCCCATAAATGACTGGTGTTTAATCCTGGTTCGGGATGTTCATGGGTTGCTCCACGTTCCCTGGTCCATTTTCTCCGATGTCCACTTGCAAAGTGTTGTTCTTCGCCTTTGCATTCTTCCTTGCCTTGACTAGAAGAGGTACCTGTAAATTTTCCTTACCTGTTTTCTTCTTGGAAGGTTTGCTTGTAGACCGTTGTGGGACTAGTGCACTCAGCCTTTTGGTCAGTGGAAGTGGGCAAGATTCATTTCCGTTGTAAAAACCTTTGCTCTTCACCATTTTGACAGTTCAGTGCACTCTGAAATACACAAGTATAAAGACAGTAATTACAATGTTAAGTAAAATTGTGGAAATACATGTACTGTATACAGTAAATGTTTCACATTACAACACTGTAAACAATTACAGTACTCATACTGCACTTTCAAGAATGTGCTGCTACTGTACTCTATACAACTCCAGTAATAACCCTATCACACAGAAAAGCCAATTACAGTACTGTAGCATTTACATTAAAGCACTTTACTGTACTTAGTGCAGTATTTTGCTGATCATATTTTTACTGTGTGAAAGGGTTGGTTGGTAAAGTACCTTAGAGTTTCACTGTCTCCTAAGACTGTGCGTGTTTTATACAGTATATACAGGTAAATATAGGAGATTACACAGTGCTAAAACTGTTAAAGCACTAACCACTATTGTGAGATTGTATAGAGGCACAAGATAATAAATATGATAAATACTGGTGTCTAAAAAACACTCCCTAATTATATACTGTACAGTACTGTACGGTAAGGTAGGTGTCAGCTCAACAGTAATAAAATGTGTGAATATCTGAACTGATATACAGTACAGTACTGTAAAGTAGAGCGCCAAATTTGCTATTTTTATAACATAAATCAAAACTTAGTGTGTACATGACCATTAAAACCATTAGTCTCAAAGTTAAATGTGCAAAGTGGTGCAATAATGCAAACACACGTTAAACACAGCAATATTGTGACTGAAACTAAAATGGCTGCTGAGCAAAACAAGATGGTGGTGGGGACAGGACGGTCACTCAGGGGAGACTATGAGGGGCAGCGGGAGACTAGGGAATGATTGTTGTGTGTGTGATAGTTACTCCATACACAAATAAACATCTATGGGGATGGGTGAAGGACTGGGCATACCGAGGCAGCGGGACGATAAACACAGCAATATTGCGACTGAAACAAAAATGGCCACCGAGCAAAACAAGATGGTGTCGGGGACAGGACGGTCACTCACGGGAATCTATGAGGGGCAACGGGAGGCTAGGGACGATCGGTATGTGTGTGTGATAGTTACTGGATTCACAAATAAGCCTCTACGGGGATGGGTGAAGGACGGGGCATACCGAGGCAGCGGGACGATAAACACAGCAATAATTGCGACTGAAACTAAAATGGCTGCCGAGCAAAACAAGATGGCGGCGTGTACAGGACGGTCACTCACGGGAGACTATGAGGGGCAGCGGGAGGCTAGGGAACGATCGTTGTGTGTGTGTGATAGTTACTACATACACAAATAATCGTCTACGGGGACGTGTGAAGGAGTGGGCATACCGAGGCAGCGGGATGGTAAACACAGCAATATTGCGACTGAAACAAAAATGGCCACCGAGCAAAACAAGATGGTGTCGGGGACAGGACGGTCACTCACGGGAATCTATGAGGGGCAACGGGAGGCTAGGAACGATCGGTATGTGTGTGATAGTTACTGGATTCACAAATATGCCTCTACGGGGATGGGTGAAGGACGGGACATACCAAGGCAGCAGGACGATAAACACAGCAATATTGCGACTGAAACTAAAATGGCCACTGAGCAAAACAAAACGGTACCGTACTGTATATGCATTGAAACCTCGCTACGCAAATCAGCGTCTAACACCGCAAACTGCAAAAACATAGCAAGCTACCGTACTTACAGTACTAGCTAGTTGATACTGTATGAAACAGCTGTAGAAGCTCAAGGTACAGCAACAAAGGTGACTCGGAAGTCAGGCAGAGTTGCAGAGGTAGATCATGGTAATGAGCTGCAACAACAGCGACTTAGAAGTCAGGCAGCATTGCAGGTAGTAGTATCTCAAGGGTTCGTACTGTTGATACGTGCCGATGAGACAATCCGAGCAGCAAGTCCGAACAGTTAAGTAGCAGATTCACAGTGTGGATAGCTAGTGTGGTCTGAGACGCTCTTTTATGCTACCAGAGACAAAGAAAACCTTGCTGCCGAAACTCTGCCATGCCATTGGACCACAAGGAAGTGCATTTTTCAAATACACCAATCAGCGGCCAGATTTTCTGCGGGAAGGAATTCTTTTGTCTCTGGTAGCATAAAAGAGCGTCTCAGACCGCACTAGCTATCCACACTGTGAATCTGCTACTTAACTGTACGGACTTGCTGCTCGGATTGTCTCATCGGCTTGTATCAACAGTACGAACCCTTGAGATACTACTACTACTACTACTACTACTACTACTACTACTACTACTACCTGCAATGCTGCCTGACTTCTAAGTCACTGTTGTTGCTGCTCATTGCTGTACCCTGAGCTTCTACAGGTGTTTCCTACAGTATCAACCCGCTGGTAATGTAAGTACGGTAGCTTGCTATGTTAAGGTTCACGGTCATTTTGAAGTTTGCTGTGTTAGACGCTGATTTGCGCAGCGAGTTTTCAATGCATATACGGTACCGTTTTGTTTTGCTCGGCGGCCATTTTAGTTTCAGTCACAATATTGCTGTGTTTATCGTCCCGCTGCCTCGGTATGCCCCGTCCTTCACCCATCCCCGTAGACGCTTATTTGTGTATGGACTAACTATCACACACACAATGATTGTTCCCTAGCCTCCCGCTGCTCCTCATAGTCTCCCGTGAGTGACCGTCCTGTACCCGCTGCCATCTTGTTTTGCTCGTCGGCCATCTTAGTTTCAGTCGCAATATTGCTGTGTTTAACGTCCCGCTGCCTCGGTATGCCCCGTCCTTCACCCATCCCTGTAGACGTTTATTTGTGTATGGAGTAACTATCACACACACAACGATTGTTCCCTAGCCTCCTGCTGCTCCTCATAGTCTCCCGTGAGTGACCGACCTGTACCCGTCGCCATCTTCTTTTGCTCATCGGCCATCTTAGTTTCAGTCACAATATTGCTGTGTTTAATGTCCCGCTGCCTCGGTATGCCCCGTCCTTCACCCATCCCCGTAGAGGCTTATTTGTGAATCCAGTAACTATCACACACACATACCGATCGTTCCCTAGCCTCCCGCTGCCCCTCATAGTCTCCCATGAGTGACCGCCGCCATCTTGTTTTGCTCAGCGGCCATTTTAGTTTCAGTCGCAATATTGCTGTGTTTAACGTCCCGCTGCCTCGGTATGCCCCGTCCTTCACCCATCCCCGTAGACGTTTATTTGTGTATGGAGTAACTATCACACACACACCGATCATTCCTAACCTCCCGTTGCCCCTCATAGTCTCCCGTGAGTGACAGTCCTGTACCCGCCGCCATCTTGTTTTGGTCGTCGGCCATCTTAGTTTCAGTCGCAATATTGCTGCGTTTAACGTCCCGCTGCCTCGGTATGCCCCGTCCTTCACCCATCCCTGTAGATGTTTATTTGTGTATGGAGTAACTATCACACACACAACGATCGTTCCCTAGCCTCTCACTGCCACTCATAGTCTCCTGTGAGTGACTGTCGCCATCTTGTTTTGCTCAGTGGCCATCTTAGTTTCTGTAGCAATATTGCTGTGTTTATTGTCCTGTTTGTCTCCTTCATACGGTAGATGCATATTTCCGTATTTAGGGGCATACTGTATGAAAGCTTGATGTGAGATTAAATTGGGAAATATATATTACTAATTAGCTCAAAACTATCATTTATTAAACACAGCCTGCAAAATGAAATTTACTAGCTGGTTATACTGTACAGTACAGTAAATACCGGTGTACACATGTTACGGCTGATGTACAGTAAGAATGTAATACCCCCCTGTGTTTAAGATACTGAACATTAAATTATGTACTGTATACTGTACTCAGTCTGTATACTCAGCAAAAGTACTGTAACGTATTTCTCTTGTTCTTTACACAGATTTTGTCGTCAAACATGGCAAAAATCAGCAAAGCCATCAGCAAGATAATTGCAAGCATGAAAAAAGAACACAAAACAACACGACAGATCCAGGCCTGGCTGAAAGAGTGTGGTGTTCTTGTTAGTTTACAGACTGTGCGCTATCATGCATTTGAGAGAACGCGGACCAGATATAGATTTCCTTCTAAATGCTCATGGTAGGTACTTTACATCAACCTTTTTTTATTACAGTATACTGTATGTTGCTAGATTGCTACTGTACTGTGTTCCAATTTCAACACTAACTGTCCAATAATTGCTATATGCTCTGTATGTGTTCTACCGTAGGAGCGTCAAAAAGATTGTGCACAAATTGACTTGTGAGGATGATGAGCGTACAGCTTTACAAATCCAACATATTCTAAAAGCAGAATGTGACCTGGACATCACCTGTTCCAGCATCAAATGGATGCGTAAGGAACTGGGATGGACTTTTGGCCCTACAAGGTACTGTACATACTGTAAAATATATATATACTGTATATTAATAATGCACTGATTTTACATGACAGTAAACTAAAACTTGTTTTTATTCCACAAGATAAATCCCATGATAAGGGATGTTAATAAAGTAAAGAGAGTTGAACAAGCACAACGGTGGATAGAGAGTGGAGAGAATTTTAATGATGTCATTTTCACAGATGAAACTTCGGTTTCTCTCGAGAGGTTTTCAAGACTGTCCTTCCGACACCGTGCACATCTCTCACTTAAACCACGTCCGAAGCATCTGTTAAAGGTCCATGTATGGGGAGGTATATCTCGTTGGGGTGCAGGACCGATCTATATTTTTGAAGGTGCAGTACTGTAATGTTTGTTGTAAAAATGATTTACAGTCCTGTACAGTGTTCGCTTGTTACTGACAATTTCTCATCTCTTTAGGCATCATGGATAAGACCTTCTTCCAAGAAAAAATAGTAGATTGCTGTATGGTGCCATTTGTGAGAAAATGCTTTCCATCAGGACATCGATTATTCCAGGATAATGATCCCAAACATTTGGCTTCAGCAAAATTCATGGAAGAGAGAGGGATAAATTGGGAATGCACACCACCAGAGTGAGTATTGTCCTATAGTACTGTATTAACTGTTTATTGTACCAAAAAATGTACAGTACCGAACAGTAATTATTCTAGTACACTTTTTACTAAAGTACAGTACTCTGTGACTGAATATTTTTTTTTTACTTTCCTGTAGGTCACCGGACATGAATCCCATTGAAATGGTCTGGGCCCAGTTGAAGAGGTTCATCAGGTCTGATGTGAAACCAACAACTAAACAGGAACCTTTGGATGGGATAATTAAGTTTTGGAGAACAGTATTGACACGTGCCCAGTGTAACAATTATATTGGTCATCTCCATAGAGTCTTACCAGTTGTCATCGAAAGAAACTGTCAAGCAACTGCTATGTAGCTTATACTGTACTGTATATAATTAGTAATGTGGAGGAGGGGTTTAACTTCCTCTTTTCAGTTTGTGATCCGGTACTAAGTACTGTACACTGTGTCCATACTGTATGTACAGTATTGTGGTTCTGCTTTCTGTCCCTACATTATACAGTATACAGTATTCTCCTAATTTATTTTATAAGCTCTTTATCTACAATAACTTTCCCTTACTGTACCTTATGTACTGTACTTCATACTTTTCCTCTTTTCCTTATACCTACTTTTACTGTACATTGCCCCCTGTTCCAAGGCACACATTGGCATCGTCACAGATTGTGCTGCAGCTGCCAGTTTCTGCTACTGCGCTTGATGTTGCTGTTTGTAATGCAGATGTTTCAAGTTTTCAGGTTCCTTTGGTTCATATACAGTACAGTAGTAGTGGCTGCTTCAACATCCACATCCATAGTTGCAGACATACAGTACTGTACAGTAGTGGGTGCACTGTGAATTGAGAGACAGGCTTCTACTGTACATCTACTGTATGGTTGGAGCGGCGGTCCCTTCGACATCAGGATAAGGTGAGAAAAGCATTTTTGATAATGTTAGTGCTCTGTTATCGTATTCAGACAGCTGGTGTTCACCTCCATCTGGGGCACCCAAATACTGTCTTGTTTCATGTATTTTTTTTTATCGTTATATTATGGGCTGTGGGCCTAGGGGAACTGCTTACAGTATTTCACCACCAGGCTTAATTATAATACAAATTAGTTATTAAAAAATTTGTTAGTCTGGTTAGTTAGGGCATATATTAATGTGGAGAAGTGGATTAGTGTGACACTGTTAGAGCAGGAAAGGGCCCTGCATGGCGTATTCTCTCTCCTACAGTACAGGGTGTGTGGGATCAAGCAGGATGAAGAACAAGAGCATCTCCTGTGAGAACCTGTGTGTCTCTCTTTTACTGTCTGTTTGTCTCTGCCTATCCTCCTTTCTTCAGGGGGTACACTGGACCTTGCACTCAGATGCAAGGTAGAGTCTGCACCTGGTATAGGTGAAACTCTGGATCTGAGGCCAAAAGTGCCAGTGGTGATTTTAACTTAAAAGCCTAATCTTTTTGTGTACTGTAGTCCTCGGTTCAGTAGGGCGTATCGGTCGGCATTGAGGAAGAACTGTTCTCACGTCATCTCCTTCATCCTACTGTAGGTACTGTACAGTAGTCATGTCTGTGTCCATCTTGGAATTACAGGACATGCCAGCGGCAGAAGAAAGAAGTGGGGGACAGTAGAGGACTATGGGGGTGGAAAGCTAAAGAAGTCCCCTCCCCCTCTGTACAGCATGTTACTGTACAGCAGGTTAAATAAAAATTGTCATTAATTTATACAATTGGTGTTTGTACTGTATGTAATTCAGTCTTTAAGTGCGCCTGAGACCCAACATGTGCATCTGTCATTAAAAAGGTACAAAAAGTCAATAACATACAGATGCAGGGGTGTATCGTACTACTGGACAGGATTTCACTCACCAGAGGCGCTCCGGCCAATGGGGGTTGCCGCCCACAGTCATATACTGTACAGTATCCCTGTTGCCTATCACAGTGATTTCACAGCTGCCCGGCACTTACAGTAGAATACAGTACAGTAGACATACAGTACTGTATACACTGAGGGACGTTTTCAATTTAGGGGTGGTCTATTTACTTTTTTTTAGCCGGTCTGGTCTTTTCACTCCAAGGGGTGTATTTACTGTACTAAGCAGTGTTAGGAGACAGTGAGAAGTGATAAAAAAGTGATAAGGTGTCAGTCAATCAGCTCCCAACTGTCATTTTTCAAACACAGCCTGTGAGATGACAGTTGGGAGAACATTGGTTGGCACTTTTTCACCCATTGGAGCAAAAACACGTGATTGGCTAAAAAGTTTCGGAGATTACGTCATTTCGCCAGGCGTAAAATTATTGCTGTATTCAATTTGAAAGCTTTTCCGCCTACCGTTGGCGGGAAGTCAATGCAATGTACAGTAAGACAGTATGTGAAAAAGTTTCGCCTACTGTATGAATAGCAGGCGGAAAAAATTGGTGAATTGGGGTGCAATGTTGCGGGAAGCCTTCAACGTCCGCTAAAGGTACTGTAAACTGCGTAACTTTTTTTAAAAAAAAGTCAGAACACACTAAAAATTCACTTTCATTTTGGGGGCAGAAGAAAAAAAATTGGGGGGAAAAAGTGAAACTTGTAGGGGTAAATTTACTAATTTGGGAGTTCTATTTAAGAAGTTACTGTACTGTATGTTGCCCATAGCAACCAATCAGATTCTACTTATCATTTATCTACAGTAGCACCTTCTAGAAGATACAGTAATACCTGGAATCAGATTGGTTGCTATGGGCAACATCACTTCTTAATAGCACTCCCATCTTAGTACATTTACCCCCAAATATATAAAATGTACTGAGTTTGGTAAGGGTTGGATAACAATACTGAACAAAAGTAGCGAAGACTTAAAAAAAAAAAAAAAAAAAGCGCTACATGGGTATACAGTAGATCTGGGCATGCACCTGAGATACGATGATGTACAGTATTGTAGGAAACACTCAAGCCACGTGCAACCTTGGTATTGCAGGCGGCTGTAGTGTAATGGTAAGTAATCAAACCAATACATTACGCTGCCTGTACAACCCTTTTGCGGGTTCGAATCTTGAAAGGTTACACTTTTTATTTTTTATTATTATTACACAGTCAAGGTTACACTTTTTTGTCATAAAGTACTGTGGCATAGAAATACCAGAATTTCTGGATAATGTATTAGTGAAGATTTAAAACAAAATAAAATTACCGTATACAGTATGTACTTTAAAGGTCTCGAACCAGCGGGACAAGAAAATGGTAGATGCAGTAGGGCTAGGCATTAGCCCCCTAGACTACTGCATCTACTGTACTGTAGTTCCTAGAGTCAGGGAATCACTACAATGTCTACCATATTGTACTTACAACTACAGTTGTAAGTACCGTATAATACAGACAACTGGGCATGCGCAATGCCATGAGACTCAATACGCAACTAGCAATGCGGTATACTGTATGGCGTACCATATGGAGCAACAAACTACAGTACTGTAGCTGGGCACATCTACAGTACAATATATTGATTTTTGTAAGGGTAGGATAACAAGACTGAACTACAGTACTATAGTGAACATTAAAAAAATAAATTAAATTATCAAGGTCTCGAACATAAGGAGAGAAGTGTAAGCAGGACGGATCACCTAAGCCCTTGCTCACAAGTCTCTCCTAGTCCTCTACAGTACTTTATGTGACATCTACAGTACCATACGATGAAGTACTCAGGCGTTTGTAGCGTAGAGGTAAGAAATCGAACTTCTACATTGCAGACGTCTGTACAACCCGGTTCCGGGTTCGAAACCAGGAAGCTTGAACTTTTTTTTCATTATTATTAGACAGTCAAGGTTACACTTTTTATTTTTAATATTATTATTACACAGTCAGTGTAATAATAATAACACACTTTCACTGTGTGAATCATGACCCGCTACTGTACAGTATGATATTCCATACAGTGCACCATGGCGTACAGTACATAGCCATAGCGCTACAAGGGTATGGCTATGGCGCAGCACCACTGGCAATGCATTGCAACCCTGCCACTGGGCATGCGCCAGAGATCCTATTTGTACCATAACCCATCATAACTGGCTATAAGTTACCATAACGCAAACTGTGCTGACATTGACACAATTTTGCGGTTTAAACGCAGACTCAGTTTGTACTATAGAGACCCCTCTCTTATACAGAGTCAACTATCAGTTACTAAACATATTAAATTACTAAAGTTTCCAAGTCTAGGACAGCATTTTCATTGACGCAAGTTTGCGCTCTGCATCACAGTCAGTATGTAATAAGCAGCATTCCCTACAAACTGCTGTTAGTCCACTACTGTAGTACCTTATGAAGTCATGAATTTACTATTGTGTATACTGTGCGGTAAGTCAGAATGGCACAAGTGTGAAAATTCAACAGTACTGTGAGCAATACAGACAACTGGGCATGCGCCATAAAATAGCGCTACTTAATGTATGGCTTGGCTCCATTGGACATGCGGCACACATTCCATTGTGATTGAAACCCGACCACTGGGCATGCGCAGACATTGACGCAATTTTGCGGATTAAACGCGCAGTCAGTTTGATATACAGAAACCAGTCTCTTTAACAGGGCCCATTGCCACTTGATGGTCATAATAACTCACTATAATGTCCATGTTTATGTCAGCGCTGGCATTGACGCAAGTTTGCGTTCTAAGGTCCAGTACTGTATGTACAATAATAAAAATCCTATTTTCGCTATTTGACTCCCGAAGCACTGGGCAGGCATGCGCTCCACATGTACTGTATTGAATACTGAATATTTTAAGTGAAGATTTTAAAAACAAATTAAAAAAACATACTGTATTTTCAAGATCTTGAACCCACGAAACAAGAAGAGGGGAGAAGCAGTGAGACTAGGCATTAGACCGCTAGGCCACACGCTTCACCCATTACTAGAGTTCTGTAGTTTGTAAAGTCTAATGTCTAAGTCTGGGACAGTGCCGACAGTATTTACATTTGCACAAACACAGTATGATTTCAACTGCACAGTCAGTGGGTAATACAGAGCTTAATGATTTCAAACTGCATTAAACATTCTTCTACCGCTTTATTATACCGTACATTCCTGATTCCATGTGGAAAACGCTGTAATACTGTATAGTGTACCGGATCACCGCTTCTGTCAAACAATCATCGGGCAGTGATACAGAACATACCGTACGGTACATTGGAAATCACACGCATGCGCTATGTAGTTTAGGAAAAGTGACACCTGGTGGGCAAAATGTTGTTTTACACGTAATGAAATCACATGCATGCGCTATGTAGTTTAGGAAAAGTGACACCTGGTGGGCAAAATTTTGTATTACACGTAATGAAATCAGACGCATGCGCTATGTAGTTTAGGAAAAGTGACATCTGGTGGGCAAAATGTTGTATTACACGTAATGACTTTTTTCATTACTAAACTTTCTTTGTGGCATGACTCTTGGCATGGTGTGTGGCGCGCCATGTGTGGCGTAAGATATAATGCTGTGATGCCACGTTATAGCTGGGCACATCAGTATATACCACATTTAAGAATTTGTGAATTTCAACCTACTAAATAACCCAATATTATCACAGGAACAACAATGTGCAAGTGCAAGCTCTATGAGAGATTATGTGTCCCTTAACTTGGTGCTCCAGATAATCTTTAAAAAATAATATAATAAAGTAGTATGCACAAGAAAATGCATTAATGATCTATGATTAATCTAATATGACACTATTTGATCTGTTTCAAATAATAAGTAATGTGGATGAATTCCAAAGTGGCATCATGAGAAATGAATACCTTTGAAATTCAGGATCTGTCTTCTGAAACAATTAATGATACATTGTTAATAGGTATCTGGTCAACCATATGAGAAATAAAGGTTTTTTGGGAACTATATAAAAAACTGAGAGTGTATGAGAGAATACATATGGAAACAAACTAATCACTCTGATAATAATTCTGAGAATTCAGACACCATGTATTTCATGTATATAATGTGTTAAAATTGCATCATTATGGACAATTAGCTCCTATGACATATGTAATGTAACCAATGCACATCATAAATAAACAAGAAACATTGGAAAGTGAGATAGATTTTATATTTTCTTTATTAAAAATCTTTTTGTCATATAATTATTTACATAATTAAGTTTCTTTAATATTTCACTGGAGAGGTATATTATTTAATTGAACACAATAAAGGTTACGTTTTAATATGTTATATTCATGAGTGCCAACAAATAGACATTCTTTTTTCTTCTTTCTATGCTTCAGTGTATTTAGTGTCTCTGGTAGCACCCCCAGAATCAAATGAAAATATTACAGTTTAGGATTGACCATACTGGGGACATTTTATCAGTTACAGTGTGTGAGAGCTATTTACCTACTAGTGCAGAAGTTTTTCCCTTTCCTCAATCTTCATTAAGAACACATTAAATGAAAATAAATAGAGCATTCAGGGACACTCACTTGTTGAACCCTGACCATAATGGACAGCTAATCTGCAAATGTAACACTGTCTCAGTCTTTTAGTCCTGTCTCTCACAGGTAAAGATATTTGCCTCCTAGCCTGGCTTGTCTGCCACAAAGTCACACAAAACCTCTCTTCGGGACCTCCCTGTCTGACTGCAGGTCTGGACATGGCCTCTTGGCCTGTAGCGTGGCAGCTACAACTTCACATACATAGTCTTAGAGATTTGTGGTCCTTCCTGTTTGTCTGCAGGGCAGAACATGGCCTCCTGGCCTCCCACTGACCAGTCTTATTGCACTGGGCTTTTCTCAGTCCACCTTGGACTGATCCATTTGCAGCCTCACTGGTGTCCCTCACTCTTCCCTGGACTGAATCCACTGGGTAACCTCTAGGTATGGTCACATTTCCTATTTCTAACTTGTGTGGGTGGGTCCCCAAGCCACACACAGAATACATAGCTTACTATCACCACCTAGCATGATATTGCCACAATATATTATAAAATTCAACCCTGAAATAAATTAGGCCATCATGCAAATGTGATGTGGCATGTGCACATCACCCCTAACTTTACCATGCACGACCCTGCTCTCTCTGTGTCTGCCATGCACAATAGATGTGATGTGCTTGTGCGCACCAGTAGAGAAAAGGAGCTGTAATGGAGGAGGCTTTTGAACATAATGTAGGGGGTTAAATGTAATAGGCTTTGAGACATCATTGAGTCCTGTGCGAGACTGACCAAGGTTTAAAGTAGCAGTCTTTTAGCAGACATAACCAGGTTGATTTTGCCTAATAAAAATCTGCTTCTTTAAAACATTGGTTGTGCAATTCAAATAAGTTTCCCCAATGGAATTATTGCTGAGGATAACCCCATTAATGTATAGGATAAAGTAAAACAAGACCTTGAGTCAGTAAAATTGATTTTTTTGCCCTTTGATAAATCAGTTCCAGGGGTAAATTAAATAGGCTGCAGCTTTGAGACATCAGCGAGTCTTTTCAACAATCCAGAACCACTAAAAACTGAATATGGTTATATCCCACCATTAGATATTTAGTTTTTGGGATATTTTATATCACTATTACTTCACTTTTGTGCATATTCCAAAATATTTACCATGTCTATACTACTCACACGTTTTATATTGTGCAAAAATTAATAAACAAATGCCACTGGCAAGGACTGTGAAACTATATTTCTGATATTTGGCAAACATAATTAAATAACTGTGGGGGGATGGCCCTTCTTACTCCTCCTCTAGATAAAACTGGCAATACCTTCCTTTTCTCCATGATGCATCTCACCTCATCTGGGGTGGATTGGGCTCCAAAGAACATCTACAGTACATAGGGTGTGATTCAGCTTAGGGTGGAGTTGAAAAGCACTCAAGCAGCTTTGCAATTCCATCCTTGCTAATATGCAAATGCAGGAGGTGTATGACACTCCCTGCTGCATTTGTGATCCCAACACTGTGACTGAGACTAGCGAGCCAGCTGAGTAACCAGAGTAAGGCTCAGCTTACACAGGTTGGCCAGCTTGTGAGGCCAATAAATTGCATCTGTGGAAGCAGCTTCTGGCCTTGCCACTCCCAAAAAATTAGACTGACATGCCCCATTTCTGAGAATGCTGGCCTTCCTGCCTCTGAACCATCTGTGTGCTATCATGCAGGACCTGTTCTGAACTTCCACAGAACTGCTCCTCCAAATGTGCACTACCAGGCTAGGGGCAAATCTTGCCCATGGATAAAAACCTAAAATACAAATACTATTGTTTGCATTTTCTATTTGAAACGAAAACATATTAAAGCTGATTACCTAAATCATATGTATTTTAAACTTGTATCAATTATGTACTGTATACATGGTCTATATAATGGGCCTGATTCTGAGTTAGATGGATCTCTGTTCAAACAGCAAATGTTTGAATACATACATGTGAAATTTCACTTGTGTATGTCTGTCCTATTCAGAATCGGACATAACTTGGCTGCATGTCTTTCTTTGAAATAGGGCATTTCAGGGCAAGAACTGGGTGGTCACAATTTGATCGCATGTAACTGGCCTGACTAGTGGGGCTGTCTTTGGAGTATAATGGGTACAGAGAAGGAAAGTCTGTTTCTGAATGAATATCTTGCTCTTAGCACAGAGCTGGTGCAATTGCAAATACAAATGATGATGGTTCCACCGGTTTATGTAATTGCAGTGAGTGACACAGGTTTCTGCTTGCAGTCACATGAACCCCTGCATTAGTGCTATGGATTTTCACATTAGCATAAGGTAGTACAGTAAATCAGGCCTCCACGGCTGCTCACACCTATGACTCTTTCCATGAGACTCAGAATCAGCCCCAATACCTGCTGCATGATAAATATGCTGAACTGTGATTGTACAGGATTGTATATATGTAAATGCGTAAAAACATATTCACACTTGTTTATGGATTTCACCATTTTGCATATATAGTAGTTTTAAAACTTAAACAAATGTAGTGTTTATCTTTACCAAGAACAGCATATACTCAACTTTAATCTCTGATGTATAATGGATTCATTGGAAAACATAGGCAGACTTTGGAAAATTATTATTATTTTAAATTCATTTTTTAAAAAAATGTTTCCCTCATTTTTTAAAGTATACATAAAATAAAAAAAAATTATATGATGCTATTTAAATGTTTACCTCTAGGCCCAATGTTTGAGCTATGTCTTTACTCCAGGCTCTGTGTGACCCAAGCACTAGGGGAGCAGAAGCTAAGGTAGATGTTGAGGGTTCTGCCACTGTGACTCCGGCTCAGAGAGGGGTTTTCCTTTTTCACAAAACATAATTTAACATTGGTTTAAAAAGGGAAATTATACAAAATACTAAACCAACTACTTTGTTACTCTGACAGAGCATCCAGGCAAACCGGATGAAGCCAAGGAGGTCAGACCTGGGGAGCACAAAGCTGTGGAGGAGACCAGCCCACTGAGGCTCAATATGATGAAAGGAAATAAAAATAAAATCTTGTACTAGCTGATAAACATGTTTGATTACGTAAGTACGAAACTTTAGCAATATGTTCAAAAAGTGTGTGTACCTTCCCAATGGACACTGTATTCCCATTCTGCACATGTTGCCTATTAGCAATAACATTTTGTTTTAAATGAATCTCCTGTACACCAGTAGGTGAGGTATGGAGCCAGGTACAGATGGTGAGTGAGGGGTATATCAATGTCTGAGGGGTGGTCTATGTGAGTCAAAGTGGGTAAAAGGTATCATATACAGCTTTGCTGGATGGGTGGGAGGCATATCAGTGTACGGGTGGGGTATTTGGTGAGGAGTATGTGTGTTGGGTGGGGGAGAGTAGTACAGGTAGCAATTCCTACACCTGAGCATGCACTAACAGTGTCTGTGTCTCTGTTGTTCACTCCTCCACACTTGTTCCATGTAACAGGGAAGACATTATGGACATTACAGGACTGTAGGAAGCAGCTGTATCATTCATCCTGGTACAGGACATATAGATTACCCAAATTGCTAACATAGTCATAGCTAAGGTGTGTAGTGCATGTCTCACCATCAGGGGTGACTACAAGATGGTGGGAGGGAGAGGGGGGTTGTTGGTGATCTCTTTTACCTTGGGTAATAATATGTCTAGTTATGGCTCTGATATAAGCTACAAAAACTTTTCTTCATCAAATAATATTCAATATATTTTATTACACTGTTCAAGTACAGAATGTTAACAAGAGAAACGTGACAATTATAAGTCTGTATACAGTGTACTGTACTTTATGTGAATCATGACAATTATAATCATGCTGAGAAGTAAGGTATGACAACTATACAATTATATATAGTAAGCATTATATCATATTAATTAGTGAAATATTATCATTTTAATCATGCTAACAAGAGAAGTGTAACAATTATATGCTTATGTATACAGTAGTTGAACTTAAATCATTTAAACTAGAGAAACCTAACAATTGATTATTATTTGATATGATTCAGGTATCCAGGGAAGAAGCTTCTCATTTGTATTCTCTCTTTATAGTTTATAGAAGTTTTCACCTTCAGGTCCTGTAACTGCAGTTATACATATACTCATTCATTGATATCCCAAATACTTTGATTTACTTTCATATGTTTTCCTTTATTCACCTTCTGTACAATATAACAAGATATATTTGGGGATTTATTTCCTCATTAATCTGTACTAGTGAATGTGAAACATAGAAGTGAGATCAATATCTGTTAAACATCTCCATTAGATACAACTGCATTCAAATTATCTCTTTCTTTTGAAGACTGATTAGAAATATCATTTAGAGCACGTTCCAGCCTGGATGGTATGGAATGCATTAAACTATCTTTAAAGTCTTGGCCTATGAAGACATAGAGAATGGGATTAATGCAGCTGTTAAAGTAAGCCAGGCAGACACAAATATGATATACTTCATCGTCTATCTTCCAATATTTTTTAGGCAATGGTATTAGTGGCCAAGTGTAATACGGAAACCAACAGATAAAGAAACACGTCACAACTGCAGTGATAATCCTGTACGGTCGCTGAGACTTATTTGGTCTCCTAACTTTTATAAGTTTGAAAAATATTAGACAATAACACACTAGAATGATAGTGAAAGGGATCACAAACATGGTAACAAACCTGGTGATTTGCATATTGTAAGTGAAAGCATTAAAATACTTTCCATTACACTCAGAAATTTCATAATATTTGTTGGTACTAAACACATGAGGAACACTTAAGATCAGACTAAAACCCCATATTATTACTGAAGTGATGCGGGCACATTTTGGGGTTCTATATATCTTAGACCAAAATGGCCACATTATAGATAAACAGCGATCAATACTCATGGCAGTTAAAAAATTGACACTAGCGCACATGGTTATATACAGTACACCTGCACCGACTTTACATAAATTTGAAAAAAAATATCCTTGGAATAACAAAGCCCAGTGAGCAATTTTCAAAGGGAGAATTACACAGCAGATGAAATCAGCTATGGCCAGATTGAGGAACCACACAGCACTGACTGTCTTCATCTTGAACCCAGCGATCCAGATAACTAGGGCGTTCCCTGGAATTCCCAAAATAAAAGTGATGCTGTAGAAAATGAATAACATTATTAGAAGCACTTGAAAAAAATCAGAAATGCCATGAAAAATATCATCTTCATCTCGTGTATGATTACTGTAGGTTTCATCATTTGAAAGATTATAGACCACGATGTCATTTATCCTGAAAGCAGATTGGGACACAGAGAGTGGTATAATTAGTTAGTACATTCTCAGTTTAATTTAAAATGAAAAGGTATCATGTAAGAAAAATAATTCAAAAATCCCTAATTCCCATCACTTACATGTTGCACAGTATTTACCTAACACTTTACATAAACAGTGCCCCCAAATATTAAACATTAACATTCTTAAAGTACCTGTTGCAGATATTCATAAGAAATGGGACAGGATTTTCTCAAATATTTAACCAGGAAAGAACATTGTAGAGGAAGCAAGGCTCAGAATCATAATAAAGAGCAAATTAATCCCATAATGACAAATGATAGGATTGGTTACATTGAATCAACTGTTATTATAATGTAGATCTAACTTAGCTGCTGATAAATGGATGTTATAATCATGGCTATAACTAGGAATGGGTGCCGCCGCTCAGTATGCAGGGCATTGTGGGTGGCACCATCGCTGCCTCCCGGATTTTGCCTCTGGCTAGGGGGGTGCCTGGAATGGCATAGTGCAGTCAGGTTTGTTGATGCATTGCTGTCCATAGCTGCTCTCCTTTGTATGCCTCCAAACAGGCACCCTACAGAATGTGCAGCCATTCGGAGTCTCCTCAAGGCTCTTTGGTCAGTGCTGCACTCCCAAGTGCTGGTGGCCCCGCCCCTTCTTCATGATGCCATGACATTATGTGCTTAGAGGGCGGGGCAGCACTGGGTGCTCTGGGGACCTGCTATGCCACTGGTTATATTATTACCCAGTTGTATTCTGCAAATCTGTTGTTCCTATCATTACTTTAAAATACAGAGTGTTTAAAAGGCAACCCGTAATTTGGTCTGTATAGGTAGTGTTAAGGTAAACCAAGGCCAGACTGGTCATCTGGCACTTCTGGAGTTGCCAGAAGGCCCAGTGGCCTGTTGGGCTGGTCTGACCACATGAGGGCCTGGCCAAACAGCTCCACCTCCAGGTGCTCTGCATTGGCGTATCTGCTGCAGTGTATGTCATGCATCTGGGCCTCTGAGTCAAGGAGGGCCCACACTGCACACCCTGCACTCATTCAATATACTAACAATTCTGAGAAAATTGCTCTGGTGTATGTACAGTTGAGAATTAGGTGGAACTTTTTTCACTATTGTCATTTTCCTAGAGACATGCACATGTGCAGTAAGCTCTGGCACCATGCCAGAGTGTCCATTACACATATGTTAGCATGTGGGGGAGGGCCTGCACAGAGCTTGCACACAGACTCCCTCTTTTTAAAAAATGCCCATGGTGGAATTAAATCCATTTATTTAGTTTAAATCCAGCAGACAAAGGGAACAGGAAGTCCTATTAAACATATATGACTATTCATAGGAAGCATTCCAAATTCCACCAGTGATCACATAAAGCACAGTGGTAACAAACACTGTCTCATTTCTGTCTAGCTTTCTATGTGGAAATTGTAGATTGGTATGAGAATCAGTAAGACAACCAGACTCTGGAGAACAGTTGACCAGTAGCGTAACCATGGCAGACCGAGCAGAGGGGGGTGCACCGGTCAGGACATCGTGCCCCCCCACCCCCTGCACCTTTATTGCTCCCAGATGAAAAATAGAACAAACTGGCAAGTGTGTCTGTTGGTGCTGCTGGGACACTGTAGGGGGAGCTGCAGCAGAAGCATGCAGCCCCTCCCAGGCAGTCTCCCCATTCTCTCTATACTGAGAGCTGTGGGTGCCGCTGCAGGGTCATTCTCCGTCCCTGGTGCTATCTCTGCTCCGGCCCAGGCTGGCAAGAGGTTTTCTTTTTGCAGGGATGGGGAAGGGTCGGACTTCCACGGGGGGGGGGGGGGGCACAGGGGATGGGTGACTTTTACTTGGCTTGCTGCATTTGTGGTGAATAGAATGTTTGTATGTGTGTCAGTGTGTGTGTATCTGTGTCAGTGTGTGTGTGTATCTGTGTCAGTGTGTGTGTGTATCTGTGTCAGTGTATCTGTGTCAGTGTGTGTGTGTGTACCTGTGTCAATGTGTGTGTCTCAGTGTGTGTGTATCTGTGTCAGTGTGTGTATGTGTATGTCAGTTTGTATGTGTCTGTGTGTATGTGTCAGTGTGGTGTATGTGTGTTTGCATATTTGTCAGTGTGTGTATATATCAGCCACACCATCATCTCACTGCATCATCTCTTAGCCACACCATCATCTCCATCCCTATAGGGGTGCAGCTGATCTGGGGTATGGAGGAGAGGGGGTCTAGCAATGGTGTAATATACTTACTTATAGTCATAATCCCGTTTACCAAATAAGGTGGGATGCATTTCAGAAATGTCCATGTTGACTTTTCCCCTACAAACATATAAATATATGTATAGTAAGCATTATGAAAGTTGTAAATATGTAAACATAAAACTTAAATTCAATACGGTATATGTGAAATGTAGTATGATAAAAGGTCTATTTCCAATTTAAATATGCTACATAGATTGCACAACACTGAATCCAAAGGTAATTACCTGCTCAGTGTGACTCAGTTCTATTTCCAGATGTACACTTTTGTAAGGAATCAGTATGAAATACTGCCGGCCGCATTCCTGGCAGCGCATGGCTGACAAAAGCAGAGTTCCGGGCAGCGGAAGCCCGACAGTGCTAGAAATCCCGATCGTCGCTAATGTAAGTATAAACTAACCTAACAAAACCCCCTAACCCTCCTTAGGGGTGCCTAACCCTAACCTCCCCCCAAGTGCCTAACCCTAATCCCCCCTCTAAGTGCCTAACCCTAACCCCCCCTTCCCCACTTCCTAAACCTAAGTCCCCTGGGGAGGTGCCTAACCCTAAATCCCCCCGGGGGTGCCTAACCCTAACCCTCCCTCCCCCTAGCCTAACCCTAACCCTCCTGGGGGGTGCCTAACCCTAAGTCCCCCCCAGGTACCCTAAACTTAACCCCCCACGTGGCTATCCACTCATGGCGCCCGGCATCCCTTAGTTCGGGATGCCAGGTGCCGGTCTCCAGGCATCCGGGAAACGTCAAGCGTCTACATCTAGATGCTCGTCATTTCACCCTCACTGAGATATGACAGACGGGAAGCCGGCTTACGGTATTAAGGCAGCCGGTTTCCCGATTGTATACCTTTTGTAAAGACCCCTATAAGTAATTTTCTTTGTATAAGTTCCACTAATATATAAATCCTAAATCAGTGACTATTAAAGGCAATGCCTGTATATTCTATGTGAGATGGAAGCTTTCACTTTGAATATGTGCAGGTGGGTAATTGTCACACTACATATGTGTCAGTGTGTGTGTATGTGTATGTCAGTTTGCATGTGTCTGTGTGTATGTATATGTCAGTGTGTATGTGTCAGTGTGGTGTATGTGTGTTTGCATATTTGTCAGTGTGTGTATATATGTGTGTCAGTGTGTGTGTATGTATGTGTCAGTGTGTGTTTGTATGTATATGTGTCATGTACATGTGTCAGTGTGTGTATGTATATGTGTCAGTGTGTGTCTGTGTATTGAGAGACTGTGCAGAGGGGAGGTGATGGTGTGTTGAGAGTTGATGCTGGAGGGGTGATGGTATGCTGAGAGACAACAAAGGGTGGGCAGTGATGGTGTGCTGAGAGACAAAGCAGGGGGGGCAGTGATGGTGTGCTGAGATATGATGCAGAGGGGGCAGTGATGGTGTGCCAAGAGACGAAGCAGAGGTGGCAGTGATGGTGTGCTGAGAGATGACACAGGGGCAGTGATGATGTGCTGAGAGATGATGAACGGGGGGTTGGTGATGATGTGCTGAGAGAGGATGCAGGGGGGCTGGTGATGGTGTGCTGAGAGACAACAAAGGGGGGTGGTGATGGTGTGCTGAGACAATGTGGGGGGGAGGTGATGGTGTAGCTAAGAAGAGACCACACAGGGATGGAGATGATGGTGTGGCTAAGAGATGATGCAGTGAGATGATGGTGTGGCTGAGAGACGTGGGGGGAAGGAAGTTAAACAGGGGGAATGATGACCTTCTTAGTATTTCTACACAAACAGACATCTTCCGGACGATGCGACCTGCATGAATAGTGAATACCGACTGAAGACGCCATCGTCCCAGGGAGGATGCATTTCTTCAGAGGTTCCATATTGTGAGAAACCACCGTAAAGGTAAGGTGCATATGGAATATAAAGGAATGTACCCAGAGTGACAAGGAATTGGTGGCGTGTCATGTTGGCCCGCCCCATTTTCAGTAGCCACACCCCTTTTGTTGTTTGATCATGCCCATTTTTTTGCCAATAACCTTCGGCGCACACAACAGATTTTGCTATGGGGAGGGGGGAGCTCAAAATCTTAAATTTGCCTGTGCTCCAAAGACCCTAGTTATGCCACTGCAGTTGACACATGTCTTTTTACCACAAACTGCATATCCAACATGGCCACTCACTGCTTCTGAAGCATTAAAACTGTTTTTCATAAAGTAATTTCTGCCAGCCAAATGCATACATCTACAGAAATGACATATACAGTAGTGAATAACACCTATGTCATTATAAGCATAGATAACTCATAATGAAACTACAGTGTCCACTGTGTCTCTCCCTCTGATCCAACTATATATTAAACCTGGGTCTAATATTTTCCATCTTTTTGCCACATCAGAATCCACTCCAGTGTGTTAATAGCAGAGATGTGCCGTTTGGTTTTCCTGAAAACTGAACACACCCAAACTTTGGGGTTTTATCAATTATAAAGAAATCTAAACAGAAAATAACCAAAACACTTCAGTGCCAAAACCAAAATATGGGGACTTCACACATCTCTAGTAAATAGGTCATATTAATTGTTTAATAAAGCATGCTTCATGGTTTTCTCTGAAATATATATATACGCAGTTTTTTCAGAGGAAGTGAGGGAATGATGTCCAAGTCAGATTTAAACTTTAGCTGAGCATTTTAATTTCAAATTACATTTAAAAATTGCAATTTCCTTTATTTGTTCCAGAAACAAATTATACATATCATGTATTTAAAAACAACTTACATAAAGTACTGTATATGTACGTATAATTATATATACAAAATTCAATGAATCATCCTAATTTGCCTAAAGCAAGTTATTTACCTAGTTCAAGAATATAATTAGCATATCTTTAAAAATATAATAATTAAATGTTATATTTAATAAAATGTTCATATTTTATAAAAATTTAACATTTCAAATAAAATCTTTATTACATTGGAAGGTAAACTATATTTTTTTTTCTGTAAGTTTTTATTGTATAAATATCATTCATCATGTTTGGTGTTTTATGAAGCCGTTCCCTAAAGATGACAAATTTGGACAAAATTTTGGAATGACAAAGACAGACAGACACATGAGGCCAAAGTGATTGTGTGAGAGTTTAGAAAATGTGAGAGTTTAGCAGTAAACTCTCACTTTAGTCAAGTTTTATCTTCAAAATGGGAAAATATCTGGATGACAGTTTAAATCGTGAGAGTTTTTTTAGGCTAAAAACATGCGAGTTTCCATGTTCTCTGACTCTATTAAATTGGGTTTACAGCTAAACTCTTACATTTTCTAAACTCTCACCCTATTACATTTGGATTATGGTCTTTCTAAGTAAAGCTGTTGATATATTTTGAAAGTTGGTCACATATGTGAATGGTGGCAATTGGACAATTCAGAATGTATATAGTCTTGGAAAACTTTTGGGAGATTTTTTTATTATAAAATTGGCAAGGGCAACATTCCAGATTGTCCAAGATGCTGAATAGGATCAATTGAATTACAAAGTGATTCTTTCTAATATACTTTTGCTTTGATGTGCAAAGTTTTTTGTTAATAAGTTACATTTCATATATTTCTTAAAAAACGAAAACAAAATAAATAGAGCCAAAGTTTAACTGAAACAATTCAGGTTTATGAATTGATTTCCCCACTATTAAGGTAGACAAGATTTGTCTCTAAAACCGTGCAATATACTATTTTTACATTTATGTTTCTGTATGTTTCTCCTGACTTAATTATAGTATAACATCTCTGTATGTAAATTGTTAATGTTAATGGATACTACTAATATCCATTGAAATAAATATAAAACAGTACTGTGAAAAACTCTTGATTTGCACATTAATGAAACTGCTGTCCAGCTCATGTTTCTAATCTCACTGGCCCGTTTACAGTTGGGTACCTTCAAATACTACGGTCTTTGCTATTAGATCCATATAGTGGGAGGGGGCTATAGGGGTGCTGCTGATTTGGGGTATGGAGGAGAGGGGGTCTAGCAATGGTGTAATATACTTACTTGTAGTCATAATCCCGTTTACCAAATAAGGTGGGATGCATTTCAGAAATGTCCATGTTGACTTTTCCCCTACAAACATATAAATACATGTATAGTAAGCATTATGAAAGTTGTAAATATGTAATCATAAAACTTAAATTCAATACTGTATATCTATGTGAAACGTAGTATGATAAAAGGTCTATTTCCAATATAAATATGCTACATAGATCGCACAACACCGAATCCAAAGGTATTTACCTGTTCAGTGTGACTCAGGTCTATTTCCAGATGTACACTTTTGTAAAGACCCCTATAAGTCATTTTCTTTGCATAAGTCCCACTAATATAAAAATCCTAAATCAGTGACTACTAAAGGCAATGCCTATATATTGTATGTGAGATGGCAGCTTTCACTTTGAATAAGTTTCTCTTTAGAAATTATCAGATGTTGTGTCCTACCATCCCCCCCTGAACATTAAATTAGACCCCAGCATGATCATGGGCAGTCACTTTAATGTCTATCTCTTCTCCAGCCAATAAAAATCTTTCTGTATGTTTCTCCTGACTAAATTATAGTATAACATATCTGGGTGTAAATTACTGATGTTAATGGATACTACTTATATCCTTTGAAATAATTATAAAACACTACTGTGGAAACTCTTGATTTGCACTTTAATGAAACTGCTGTCCTGCTCATGCTTCTAATCTCACTGGCCCGTTTACAGTTGGGCACCTTCAAATACTACAGTCTTTGCTATTAGATCCATATAGTGGGAGGGGGCTATAGGGATGCAGCTGATCTGGGGTATGGAGGAGAGGGGGTCTAGCAATGGTGTAATATACTTACTTATAGTCATAATCCCATTTACCAAATAAGGTGGGATGCATTTCAGAAATGTCCATGTTGACTTTTCCCCTACAAACATATAAATACATGTATAATAAGCATTATGAAAGTTGTAAATATGCAAACATAAAAAATAAATTCTATACTGTATATCTATGTGATATGTAGTATGATAAAAGGTCTATTTCCAATATAAATATGCTACATGGATCGCACAACACTGAATCCAAAGGAAATTACCTGCTCACTGTAACTCACATCTATTTCCAGATGTACACTTTTGTAAGGAATCAGTAGGAAATACTGCCGGCCGCATTCCTGGCAGCGCCTGGCCGACAAAAGCAGAGTTCCCGGCAGCGGAAGCCTGACACCGCTAGAAATCCCGATCGTCGCTAATGTAAGTATAAACTAACATAACATAACCCCCTAACTACATAGATCGGACAACACCGAATCCAAAGGTATTTACCTGCTCAGTGCGACTCAGGTCTATTTCCAGATGTACTCTTTTGTAAAGACCCCTATAAGTCATTTTCTTTGTATAAGTCCCACTAATATACAAATCCTAAATCAGTGACTATTAAAGGCAATGTCTGTATATTCTATGTGAGATGGAAGCTTTCACTTTGAATAAGTGCAGGTGGGTAATTGTCACACTACATATTTATAGCATAATACATCAGATAGTACATTTGGTAAGCACACTGTAATGGTTTTCTTTTCATTCAACATACATTATTTCTATAATGGAATTGGTACTATTATGAAGAGCAATAAATATCAACGATGTAATCCACTTACTGTAGGATAAAAATGACATGGAAAGTTGAAGTGACACAAAATGTATGATCAAAAATATTAGTACACATGACAGTGATGTGGTAACACAAGAGATAATTGAAATGGTGTAATAAGACAGAGGAGATGATTACTATTTAGCAAAATACAGGATGGTTACCAGAGGACCAAGCATACATTTAATGTATTTTATGTTATAAAACATAATTTAAATGCATCTAAAATTAATTTTACACTAACAAAAATCTAGAGATGTGCGAGTTTTGTTCCCAGACAACCGACAACAGCCGAATTTAGGGATTTGATCCAAGACCAAGTCTGGAATCACTTTGGGGTATCTGAAGTTAAAGTAACAGCATTAGCCCTAGGGAAGTTGTAGCTAGTGCTGTAGGGTCTGACTAAGTTCCTCTATTGAAACAAGTAGATGTTGTGTCTTACCATCCCCCAGTGGACATTAAATTAGACCCCAGCATGATCATGGGGACTCACTTTAATATATATCTCTTCTCCTGCCAACAAAAATGTGAGTTCCAGGTCTGTCTCCTTATCCGGCCAATAACTTCTGTTTTGCTTTTAAATATTTTTTATTTAGAGAACTGACCCTCTAAAGAAACTTAATATTCAATCATTTTATTCTTAGCCACAAAACATTTCCCAGCTCCTCTGTACTGGCCCTTTACATTTTGACTCCCCTTATCTACTATACAGATGTATCCTCTTTCACTGTGGCTCGTCATGACATATAGCCCCTCTTGCTGTGCCAGGTCTGTGCGACTTTGCCAAAGTGAGCTTTTTTTCTGAAGATGTTTGTATTATTCTCACTGCTAACACAACTAGAAGCGAGACAACTACATTGCTACCATACGCTGACCACTGGGCCATGCAGTACTTGTATGTCTGTGTATGAGTCTGTGTAAAAAGGGTTCCGATAAAGGCATACATGGTTGCAATTGCACTTATTTCTGTGTGAGTGACATCACAGACTTGCATAGATGGTGCCCTGTGAGCAGCTTTTCACTCTGAGATATGACTAAGATACAAAATTTTAAAGAAAGTTTTGGTACATTTTTCATCTAGGATTGTCTCTATCTCAATGTATGCCTTGTGCCATATGGTACAAAGATGCTATAGGTATATGAGGGTACACCTGTACAACATAAGTATTATTATGTTGTATTTGGTGACTGCAGCATATTTCATGGTCTTGGTTATGGAAAACATTTTACATGTATGTTGCTTTTAGCACTGCATAGCAAGCTTGCACAGTGGTTAGTTATGTTGCCTCAGTTCGGTCTTGGGGCCTCATTCAGATGCGCTCGCAAGCACTATGCGCTCGCAAGTGGGTCAATGGTGGGGCACAGCACACGCACGGCGTGCGCAGTGCATATGCGCAAGCCCCGGAGTGAGCGAGAAATTCCCTCACTCCAGGGCTCAGTACAAAAAACAGGGCGGCTGTCGATGTTGATCGACAGCTCGCCCCGTTTTGTAGGTGGGGAGGTTGGGGTGGCCGGACAAACGGAGGCGTTCCTGAAGGAATGCCTGCCATTTGTCGATGACCCTACTGACAAGTGATGTCAGTAGTGAGCTTCCTGCTCTATTAGAGCAGTAAGTTCACTGGGGCTTGCGCAAAGGAGACACTACTGCAAGGGTCTCGTCGCAAGCCCGAA
Source organism: Taudactylus pleione (assembly GCA_031769625.1). NCBI lineage: Eukaryota > Metazoa > Chordata > Amphibia > Anura > Myobatrachidae > Taudactylus > Taudactylus pleione. The sequence continues at coordinate 3,260,375 of JAUIMM010000107.1, forward strand.
GGTCGAGATGGTCATGACCATCGCGTCCATCACCTGGCCGCTCGCTAAAACTGTGGGTGGTCACCCACAGCTTAGCAAGCAGCCAGGAGGCCAGCTTTTAAAAAAAGCGGCCATCTTCATTCAGAGCGAGAGCTCGCTTTTTGCGAGCGGCTCTGAATGAGGGCCATGGTTTGTTTCCAACCAAGGCACTATATGAGTGGCATGTTAATGCACTACTGGTATTTGCATCAGTTTCTACCAGGTACTATGCTTTTCTCCCACAAAAAATGTAAAGACATACTGATAGGTTAAATGGCTTCTGACAAAACATATTATAGTGTGCTGTGTGTGTGCTTACACTAAGGGACAGGGACTGATATGTATGGTTACTTAGAACAGAAACAAAACACACCCAAGTTGACTGCCTCACCCTCTACATATATATAAAGAGCTTTGAGCCCTATTGGGAGAAATGCTTCTAATAAGAAATTTGTATTATTAATGTGTCGCAAAATTCATTCTTTTTATTTCTGAATTCTTTTCATTTTGAGAAAACTATTTTGGTTTATTTATAACACAAGATGCTCAGTAGTTTATGGATTTGACAGCAGTTTACTGAAAGTTTCACAACTGGCAAAAAGATTGAATTTTTTTGTTTACTAATAAAAAACTATGATAAGTTACTGTAGTTATAGGGAGATTGTCCCAATGATAGGATCTCCAACTATCACAGACATTATTTACTGGTTGTTGATTAGTGGGTACAGGTGGCCTCACAATATATGCACACATGCAGCCTCATAACATAGGGTTCTTTACCCCTTTACTGCAAAGCAAGTGGGATTCAGTCTTTGCAATTTTGGAGAATGCTTTTAGGGCTAGAGTGACCAATCTCTCCTAGAGTAAATGGTTACTTTACAGTATATGGTACGTCAGTGATTCAGTGATTCTATGGAGTTTCCTGTAATTGGGTGCCACATATCTTACAACTATGACCTCATGGGTAAAACACCATTTTAATAAAATCTGTCATACAACACAATCTATAGACTATTTAGTTATTGAGAGACACAAAAAGCCTTGCATGGCCTCTTAGCTCCTTAATGGCTCCTTACATTTTTCATAACTTTTTTAACACCTATAACCAAACAAGGGCCCTAATTCAGCAAGGAACGCAGCTATGCGATCGCACGCACCTGGTGCATGCGATAGTATGCAAATGCGTGCAATCACAATTAGCCGACAGCACAACATGCAGATGCTCAGCACTACATAAAACCACCCCCTTACCTTTACTCAAGTAATACTTAGCAAGACTGCTAAACATCGGTAACATTGAGAACAATCAGATCTATAGCCACAGTTGTGGTTGACCTGACCTTACTCAGAAATTGCTAAACTTCCTATACGCATTGATAGCCCAGGCATCGCAGTGGCTAAATTATGCACGCCTCTGCAACCGCTTCCAAATGCACTGGCATGCCTACGTTTTGCCGACTACCCCACCATCATCACACACAGATAGAACTTCCTGTCAATCACTCTGCTAAGGGTCTGCATACTCTCTGTGATGGCAGTCCCAATTGCAGTGACTAGTAGGCGCATGCACATTGCGATGCACACACATGTGCAGAATGCAAACATTGGCTAAATGCATGCATATTAGCAACTGCATTACTTGCTGAATAAGGTCCAATGTCCCATTTTGGACCATATTATGTATTATCCGGAAGTTCAGGTTATAATAGGTTGCAAACTTCAAAACCTACATATTTACCATACAATTAAAGAAAAAAACTGATGCTGGCAATACAAATTAATATGCTTACTTCCTTGTCAGTATTATCTACTATGTCTCAATTTATAGCGTTCATTAAACTTACTATTACAGACAAAGGAACAAGAGTTATCCAATAGTGGGACACATGGAAACCACAAAATTAATAAAAATGCTAAACTCTAGTTTATATACTTTACATTTAGAAATATACCAGGATAAACATTATAAGTACTGTGTGGTAGATGAATAAAAAAGGAGATCTTAGATGTTCAAAAGAGAAATGCACAAGTTTGCCCCAAACTTTATTACTTTTGAATTTTATATTTTTCTTTTCAGTCATTAAACTCTTTCTAACAGAAATGTATACAGTGCATCTGGAAAGTATTCACAGTGCGTCACGTTTTCCACATTTTGTTATCTTACAAACTTATTTCAAAATTGAATAAATTGAATAAATTAAGATGTGTAATATTAATAATAAAGGTGTGAAAGAATTCCCAAATAAGATGAAAAAAATCGTATTTACTTAATTAAAAATCACACATATGTAAATATAATCACAAACAAATGCAATAGAGGCAGTAAAGCTTGAGGTGAGTAATCCAACAGGTGATTACCTGTATATATCAGAATAACACACTGGGAGGTACACATGCAGTATATAAACAAGGCATGAATGCCAGATGTTAGAAGGTGTGTACCTCTAAAGTACAAATACAATCCTACAATGTCGATAATTGGGAATGGTTGTCAGGGGATACGGGTGTAAGGCGAGGGTCTGGAGATATTTAGGCCGGATAGGAATATTCTCTAAGGGTAAATTGAAAGTATGCTGGTGCGGCGTCCCGCACTGCATAAGTCAGTTACAGCAGCCGTGTGAAGGATGACAGGATGCCCGGGGTGATGTTCTGGGGTAAGTAGTATGGATATTACCTGGAATGCAGTGGGAGGCGTTGGACACTGACACCAGGTCCGGCCCGCGGAATTGCCGGAGGGCACAGGGCCACCTTGTGACCACAGGCACGTCTCGTCGGGTGGGACTGTGTGGTGCACGCTGAAATGGATGACCAGGGACGGCTCTGGTGGGAACGGTCCCGCTCTCCCCCTGCTGCCTAGGAACTCACCTCCTCTTGCCTCGACAGGACTCTGCTCTTACCCCTGCCGGGTCAATGTTCTCTGGAATCGTCTTCTCTTGTCTTGTGTATTCTATCTCTGTGTCTTTATGGCTCATGTCATCTGACACTGTATGGGGTGTGATGATCCTCAGTCCTCACTAAAGGAAAACTTTGAAAGATGGATATAGTCTTGTGCCAGTTTTTGTTTGTGATTATATTTACATATGTGTGATTTTTAATTAAGTATTTAACATAATGTAGATGACTGTCAAATACTGTAATAAACAATATTTATACAATTTTACAAAGAATAGTACATACTTAATATTCACTTTTGTTAGTTTCCTGTTCAATCTTCCTTTATTTATCACCTTTGATTGGCAGTTGTACAACTTCTGTTCCAATTTATTGATTTTTAAAACATATGTAATTCCTGTTTCAGTAAATATCAGCTGTTAGAGCACTGCAAAAAGTGAAATAAAAGAAAAACAAATACAATTAATGCATTTAATTACAATTAGGTAGACACACAAAGTAATTGCTAGCTTATACATTTTTAATAATAATACTACTACTAATAGAAAAATAATAATAATAATAATAATAATAATAATAATAATAATAATAATTAATAGTACAAGATTGAATCAGATATTACCAATAATAGAAAGCTGTTTCAAAGCTTCTGTTCTCTTAATAATTCCAGATTTATTGTGGCGTTAATGTTCATTATCCTGCTTTATATCAGCAACCTCTTTTAGGACTCATGCCCTCTATATTATTGATGATAATGACTATTTTAGCAAAATAGACCAGATAGTGGGAGAGAGAAGTGTTTACATCACTCCAGTCTTAAAGTGCATACAGACTGGGCAATATTTTGGACAATAGACTGATAACAATATAATTTATCGTTCAGTCATCCAAAATATTGTTAATTTTTTGCACAAAAACCATGAATGATAATGACCAGTGATGTGCGCTCCTGCTGGTCATTTGTCCTTGTCGTTCATTGCCAGAACATGAAGGCCAACCTGACAATATTGTCAGGTTGTTGCATGTTCAGGAATGAGGGAGGGAGCCCAGCACTGAACAATATCATTCATGATATTGTTCAGTGTTTGTGTTCAGTGTCATTAATGACACTAAGCACATCCCTGCCAGAGATAAGCGGGTTCGGTTCCCAGAGAACCGAACCCACCCAAATTTAGCATATCCGAGTCAGATCCAAACAGGCTCGGAGGTTCTCACCTTATTCAGTTCTCGAAACCAAGGCAAAACCATAGAGACAAAATCTTGTGGTTCGTGAGCTTTCGTCTCTATGATCAATGTAGTATATAGGGACCACGCGACAGACGCCATTTCACTCTGGCTGTGGAGACTGAACAGGAAGGGTGGGTAGTGTAAGGCTGGGAGAGGTGCTGGTGCTATCTGCTGTGTCCTGGGCTGGTGCTGATCCATTCTGGTCTCTGGTCATGGTGCTGTCACTGTCGCTGTGCTGTCTCCTGAGTCCTGATCCATTCTGGTCTCTGGTCACGGTGCTGTCACTAGCAATGTGCTGTCTGCTGATCCATTCTGGTCACGGTGCTGTCACTGTCACTGTGCTGGCTTCTGAAACATCAGGGTTGTCTGCTGTGTCCTGGGCTTGTGCTGTGTTCATCTCTGGGCCCAAGTTCTGTACTCCAAAAACAAAAAAAAGTAAAAAAAAAATCAAAGTGTCTTTATTATGTTTTTCTGTGTGTGCTCATGGTTTAACCGCAGTAGCGCACAAGAGCCAGCCAGTGCTGCCCGACTCCAGTCATGCTCGATTAAAAAAAAAAACAACACAAGTGTCTTATATAGTTATATTTTTTTGTTCTGTGTGTGCATGCGTGGGTGTTAGGCTGAACCACAGTAGCGCACAAGATCCAGCGGCTCCAGTCATGCTCAATAAAAAAAAAAAAACAATACAAGTGTCTTATATTTTTTCTTCTGTGTGTGCATGTGTGTTAGGCTGAACAACAGTAGCTCACAAGATCCATCGACTCCAGTCATGTTCAATAAAAAAAAACCAATTAAATTGTCTTATATATTTTTTCTTCTGTGTGTGCATGCGTGGGTGTTAGGCTTAAACACATTAGCGCACAAGATCCAGTGACTCCAGTCGTGCTCAATCAAAAAAAAACAATTAAAGTGTCATATTTTTTTTCTTCTGTGTGCTCGTGGGTGTTAGGCTTAACCGCAGTAGCGCACAAGAGCCAGCCAACAATGCAAGTTGCAACCTTGTGCTGTCCGACTACAGTTGTGCTCCAAAAAAAACTCTGGGGTCAAGTTCTTCTGGAGCTGACAAAAAATAAAAATCAACATTTGTCTTTTTTTCTAATATTTTTGTGTGTGTGCACGACTGCATGTGTGTGAATTTTGTAACTGCACCTTGGCTACAATATTGGTGATTGTGACACTGCTTCTAGACTGCAGAAAAAATATGGAGGCCTGTCACATGACAGGAGAGCAAGGCAAAGAACCACATGTTGTAGCTGCCACCAGCAGAGCAAGGTCGTCAACTTCCTCGACCTCTAGGAAGGCCCATGCTCCAGGGCTTAAGTCACACCATCGATATGGTAAAGCAAGTTTTACTGAAATTAAGAAAAAAAATTGAAAGGATATTTGCCTTTAGATAAACAAAAAATTAGCCATATACCATTCACTACACGAAGTGGCAAGGAAAGGATAAGGCCTTCTTTCTTTATGAAGACTGCTGATTCTGATAGCCCTTATGCTTGTAGTAGTAGTGGTGGTGGTCCAATTAAAAATGTGAAAGTTGTTAAGACAGCTCCGGAAAAACCAACTGTGTACCCTAAGAAATCAAAATCACAAAAACCACCCTAGGAGAGTGCAAGTGTGTCCGCAGTTGCTATGTGTGAGCCTGACCTACTGTAAATACTAGTGTACTGTAGGATCTTCCAAGTTAAAACATTTGTGTGCCGTCTGTAAATGTGGGGAAGGGCAGTCAACATCTTGCACACGTAGTCATTGAGGATGCTTCTGTGGAATTGCACATGGAGGAGGAGGATATTTTGGTGGATGAAGGCACTAAGGATGATGAGGATGTTGATGATGAAGATGTTGGTGATGAGGATGTTGATGCTGAGGATGTCCTTTGTGTAAGTAAGGCAACAGCTGTTGCCCATGGTTTGAAAAAGCCCAAGCCCATTGTTGTCATGCCGGGATAAAAGACAAAAAAATCTACTTCTCACGTGTGGAATTATTTCCATCCCAATCTGGACAACAGTTGTCAAGCCATATATGCCCATTGCCATGCAAGAGTGAGTAGAGGGAGGGACCTAAACCACCTAGTAACCTCCTCCTTGTTAAGTCACTTGGCACGCATTCATTAAATATCAAAGTGTATGTCACCAAGTTCCAAAACTCAAAGTTAGCAGAGGAAGGGATGTTAACAATCTAGGCACCTCCTCCCTGTTACATCATTTGCAGCGAGTTCATGCAATTTGTTTAACAAAATTATAATTTGTAAATTAATAACAAGCAATCCAGTATCAGCTACCAGCAGTTTGGACCATAACATGTAATCTCCACCACCAACACCCTCATCATCAATCTCCTCCTTAATAATTGAAGTTAGTCCTTCCAAAAAATGTTTTGTGGGGCCCAAACAAACCAAGGCGTTCAGCCACAAAAATGTCAGTCCTAGTGGCTAAAGTGCTTGGTTTGTTAAGCTGTGCATGTCCTTTTAATATCCCACATAAGAGTGGGTGGGAGGGACAATTCCATCTTGCACCTCTTTCCTTTAAATTTGGCACAATTTGGGGCATTGCCCACTGACATTATTATAGTTTATTAAACTGCCATCCTGTCTGCCACTGCTGTGTGGCAATGTTTCATAGATGTCTGATATATTTTTAAACTGCCGTGCGTTTGTGCTGCTGCTCTGTTACTTACTTTAGCCAGCCAGCTCGCTGCAGCCTTTGGCCTGTATTGGTGAAAAATAGTGAAATCAATATTGTGAGGAGTGAGGTGGTTAAAAATGCCAAGAAATGCTTGAAAATCATTGTTATTAAGGTTAATAATACTGTAAGAACAAAAACAGGCCCAAATTATGTGGTTTTAGCTGTTTATATAATTTTTTAAGAAAAAATCCAGACCCAAAACCAAAACACGAAAACAAAATACGAAGGAAAAAATCCAAAACCAGATTCAGATCCAAAACCAGGGGAGATCCAGATCCAAAACCAAAACATGGGGGTCGGCGCACATTTCTAATCCCTACCCACCCTTGCTGGGGACACACTAGACGATGTTGCTCATGGAGCAAATCGTCTAAAGTGTATGCACCTTTAATGTTGTTTTTGTATCAAGTAATTAATTGTGAATAAATAAATACAATTGGACCAAGTTCTCGTAATGTCAAGACGACAATTATAATAAGACATTTGTCTTTAAAAATCTAATGCAGAATTGCTGAAAAATATTATTGCAATATTTATATTACTAAAATAAGTTAAAAGTTTTGGTAAATTTTACTTGAACAGTAAATTACAAAACAGGTAATTCATCTATTTAACGTTAATTTATATAAAATTGAATTACTTGTAGTTGGTTAAGATGTCTGAAACATTTGAAATGTTTGTCTTTATTACAAATACAGTATTTTGCATGTGAAGCTTTTTATTTTATTGTATAGAGTAGAAATGAGCTTCTATGCAAACAGATGATAACTGATGATGGCACAATCAGAGTTGGTGCAAATTAAGTGTATTCACAGCTGAAAAATCACCATGTACCCTCTACAAAGTAAGCAATGCCCCATAGATCTTCCATCTATTTATCCAATGAAAATTGCTATTTTTTGCACTGCCCTCCCCTCAGCTTACAGCACACAATCATACTCTTCCTCAGAAACATGGGCAGGTTTTTCGGCAAAAGACAAACAAAATTGGATTGGCATAAATCTGAGTACAGTTGCACATATCAAACTGTGCTTTAAGAACAAATGTGATTTTGTGCTGTGTTTTGGCCTGTTTGTGCATTGTAAATCACCTCCGGAGCTTCTGACAGCTTAGCAGATCTGCTTTGCACAAATAAAACATACATAGTAACAGAATGTCATAGTAGATTACAATAAATGACTTTAGTAACAGCTTTTTGACCTGTATTAGATCTGTTAGAACACTGTATTAAGGATATGAGGGGAGTTTCCATGGTCTGTATTGAAGTGTGGATCATTAACATTGAACAATGGGGCTAATTCAGAGATGTGAGCAACCCAACAGTTAGCGCATATCTCCGATTGCACCTCCTTTGCACAGGCGATCACCATAAAACAGTGACCATCACATGATTATTAGCGATATACAAAGTTTTAAATGATTCTCAAATCACTTATTAAATGTAAAAATGTGCAATAAAATTCTGCAACTTTATGGGCCTTATTCAATACTGATTACAAATGTGATCGCAGCTGCAAGTTCGCAATGAGCGCAGCTGCTAAAATATGCTAATGCCGGCCATAGCTCAGCCAGTATAAAGATGCCCACTGCTGCTTTCTCTCATCTGTCCAATTTCACTCTTCTGCGTAAACTTCGGTACCATCGCACCTCGGCTAGTCACACAGCATTTACAGCAGGTCTGACCAGCCACAGACACTACAAGTCTCTTCACACGCAGAGGGCTCTCATGTTGCGTATGAAATTACAGTGGCCAATTTATGCATGCTCAGGAGACGGCATTCAAATGAACAAGCACCCCTGCTTTCTTCTGACCACCCACAAAAGCTGACCGTCTGTCATTCACTATGCAAGGCTTACTCTGTATGCCCGTAATCACAGTGCAATCGCTGTGCTCATGCAGTGTGGCTTAAGCATATGCATAAAAATTTGGCTGACCCTGGCGCTCACCATTTGTTCTGTGTGCCAGTAATTAGTTGGTTGCAGCTGCCCACAAAGAAAAATTGTGTATTCTTTTTCGAAAATGAATGTTTAAAAAGTATGCTGCATTACCCAACAATTTGTCACTGTATAGTCAATTCAATGTTTATTACAAAACTTTTCACACAGATAAAAGTAAAAAAATAGGTAAATCAGCATATGCTGTAAAACACTTCCTTCATAATATACACCCATTAGTACAATATAGAACATTGCTCCGAAGCTCCTCAGTTACATAGACTGCATGTGTGTATTCCGATGAGCACACAATTCTGTGAATTAGCAGCTCCACCATTTTGTGAGTGACAGCAATCTCACTCTGTGAGAGTGCCAAATCTGCAGTTAACCACATGGTGTCAGGGCATACCATATCTGTATTACACATGGCACTAGCGTGCACTGATGAGTTAAGGCCGCAGTCTTTAATCAAAAGTGATGTGTGATATTTTCATGATGAGACTTGTATTTTATTAAAATGCTGACAATACTTCTAATAGCTTACAGTACAGTCTTGCAAGCTTATCATACTGGTGAAGCATAGGCACAGGTCCATATGCCCCACTTTATTGATTATTCTCCTGTCTGTGTCTATGCTTCACTAGTATGAGAAGCTTGCGCTTTGAATAAGGCCTCATTCTTTGTGCCATAATTGCAATGAATAAGAAACTGTACTGTAAGCAGTTATAGACAATGCCAGCCTTTAACAAGGGTACAAGTCTCATCATGAAAACATCTCATTTTATTAAAGACTGCATCTTCGACATTATTATTGTTGTTATTATTATTATTCAGTAGTCCTGTCCTCAATGGGACTTGGGTATTTCACGCATGCACAATGAAAGTTATCAAAAGTGACATCTGGTGGAAATAAACCAGTATTACACTCTTTGGCGCCTTAGCACACTATGTTGTGACTGAAAACATTATGCTTGAATATGATACAATGTGTCTTGTTGCATGTGCATGAGATGAGACCAGCTAGTTGTGCTACATGTTGGATGGGTGCAAGATGAGTGAGGACACATCTGTATTAGAATTACATTCTTCACAGTATTACCTGCAAGAAATATCTGGGCATTTTGGTAACTGTGGCTTAATTTGTAGAGTTAATTTACTATTCTATTACAGACAGAAAAACAAGAGTTTTCCAATAGTGGGACACATAGAAATCACTAAAGTAAATGCCAATGTTTACCTCTAGTCCATCCATATATGTTGAAATTAAAAGATGTCATCTCTATTTAGTCATTTATACCAGTATAAAATTGTAGAAGTAGAGGAATCAAGAAAAATGAGATCACAGATGATCAAAAGAGAAATTCAATTAATAGTTCCCCAACTTTATTCATTTTGAATTTGCTATTACTTACAATCATATAACTCTTTGTAATAATTTATTATTTTGTATTTTTAATCATGTGTACACTATCTCCATTATTGTAAATACAAGAAATACAGCTTATTATTGTGATTTCCAAGTTAAAAGTTATTGGATAGTCAATGTTTTTCTTTGGCTGCATTTGATAACAACTTTGTTATCAGTGATAACACTCTCTAAAATTTAGAAGATCAATAATCAGTGGAAAGTATATCATATTATAGTTACACAGAAGAATTCATATAATATTTACACAGAAGAAAAGCCCATTATATGAACATACAGTAATATACAGATGCAGAAAGTGCAATAAACCCAAGTGTATACATTAACATTTAATTTTCTTCAAGATTTGGCCAGTGATTGCAAAACATTCTATTGTGTTTAGTAGATTTACACATATTTTATAAAATGTACTGTATCCCATCTTTGTAATACTAATAATTATATTACTTTAATGCATGTAATAGCTCAATACATTACATTGGAATTTAAAACTGTTGTGTATATAGTATTTGTCAACAAATAAAACTGTACTTTGATGTCAAGTATGAAACAGTTTTTTAAATGATGTAGATGGCTGTCATATAATACAGTATATTCATGCTATTTTACCCCCTCACTCACTAATTAATTTGACATGCATACGATTTTTAAGAATAGTACATATTTATTTACTCTTGATAGCTTACTTAATTATAGTTCTTAATTTATTACCTTCAATTGGCAATTGTACAACTTCTGTTCCAATTTGTATAACAGGTTAAATATATGTGATGTTTTGCTTCAGCATACATCAACTGTTCCAGAGCACTGCAAAAAGTGAAGTAAAAAGAAAACAAAATAAAGAGTGTTTCACTACAATTAGATGGAGTCACTAAGTTATTGTTGCCTAATAAATTTTCATAATTAGCAGTAGTAATAATAATAATAATAATAATAATAATAATAACTACAAAAAACAAAGATAATAATAATAATAATAATAATAATAATAATAATAATAATAATAATAATAAAATAAAAAAGCATAATTGAATCAGATATTACCAGTATTAAAATGCTGTTGTGAGCATCTGTTCTCTTAATAATTCCAGACGTATTGTGGCTTTAATGTTCATTAACCAGCTTTATATCAGCATCCTCCAGGACTCATGCTATCTATATTATTGATGATAAATACTAAATTAGTCAGTTAGACCATATAGGGTAAGACATATCTATTAACACAACTTCAGTCTTAATGTAGTTTGTTTGCTTTCAAGTAATAAAATGTGATAAATTATTAAAATCTCCTAATGTTAAGATGAAAATTCAAATATGACCTATGTTTATAAAGATCCACTGCCTAATTGCTGAAAAATATTATTATATGTATACCAATAAAATAAGGTTAGGATTTTAGGTCAGTCTTAATTGAACAATTAATTACAAAACAGGTATGTCACATAGTTAATGTTAATTGACATACTGTACAATGGAATTACTTGTAATTGATTAAGACATTTGAAACTATTACAGTGTTTGTCTTTATCTTCTATATAAAATTAATTTGTCTGTTTGATTGTGTGTTTGTTTGTGCAATTATGCATTCGGATACATCTGCATCAATTTGGATGAAAGCAATGTGACGTGGTCCAGATGGACAGATGGATCCTGGCCAGGTTTTTAGGGGTTAAGGGATAAGGCCTCCCGTTGGTGTACGCTGGTCAAAACTTTGACCAAAGGAGCCTGTTCTGAGCCTTTCACTGGATGGGTTTGGATGCAAACTTTACAGGGTGGTTACATTGGATCCCAGAAGACATACTAGGGGGTGGAGGTCTCAGTCGGACCTCCTGTTAGTGTATGCTGGACAGAACTTTGACCCAGGAAGCCTGTTCTGGGCCTTCCACTGGATGGATTTGGGTAAAAACTTCACAGAGGGGTAGCAATTGGTCTAGGATGCCTAATGGAGTGCTTGGGGTCCAGATCAGACCTCATGGCAGAGTGAGCTGGTCAGAACTTTGACCAAGGGAGCCTTCCACTGGATGGATTTGGACAATATAACATAATTTGGATTAAAACTTCACAGAGTGATAGCAATTGGTCTTGGATGCCTAATGGAGTGCTTGGCGTCCAGGTCGGTTTTCATGGCAAAGTGTTCTGGCCCTTCAACTGGATGGATATGGATGACATCACATAATTTGGATGAAAACTTCACAGAGTGGTAACATTGGAACCCAGAAGACATACTAGGGGGTTGAGGTCCAGTTAGGTAGAACTTTCACCCGGGGAGCCTGTTCTGATCTTCCCACTGGCTGGATTTGGATGAATACTTCAGAGGGGTGGAAATTGGTCTGGCATGCCTGACGGCATGGTTGGAGTTCCGGTTGGAACACAAAACAGAGTGCACCAGGCATATATTTTACCCAGGGAGCCTGTTCTGGGCCTTCCACTGGATGGACTTGTATGACATTGCATAATAAAACTTAATAACTTGAAGATTTAAACCCGGGCAATGCTGGCTACTTCAGCTAGTTAACTAATAAATCATAAGGATCAATAACTAAAACTAAGGAAACAGTGTAAGTAGTATTAGAGTAAAAGATTGCATATATATAAAAAGCTAAGTTAAGAAACCATGTGGATACTAAAAAAATGCACAATTTCATTTGATATAAAAAATACATAACATAAAAACATGTACAGTTTAGCAATTTGTTGCATACAAACAGTAAGCCGGGGTATTGAACCACAAATATTTTCCGATCATACAGATATGTGTAGTAATAAAAAATACACCAGAATAATTGCTGTATAGACTTGATATACATACTCCTCCACTGTATTAAAGTTTTAAATAAAAGTCTCAAAGTAAGTGAGGGGCCACAAGCATAATTACCAGCATGTAAGTCCAGGATGAGACAAGAGGTTCTTTGTATCTCGCTTAATAATATCCTGCAGCCTGTGTAGTCCCTAAGGATATATGTGATCCCACTGTTTATTGTTCTAAGTTGAAAAGAACTTTAGGTGCTAAGGTTGCTGGTAGTTGGTAAATGCGGCTTTCAGAAGTAGTAAAGCAAGTGGAGGGCGGTATTAGTTGTAATCAGTGCTGTATTTTTTAACAACAAATTAAATAGTGCATATATTTTGAGTACCCATGTGGTTCCTTGACTTAGATTTTTATATATTTGCAATATTTTCCACTAATACTATCTAAACTGTTTTAGTAAACGTTTATTCTGTGGGTGACTGCTCTGATTCTAAATGGCAACAAATAAGTGTTATTAAGATTGAATATTTTTAAATCATTTAGAAATCTGTAATAACCCTTCCTGGAATGACTTTGTCAGGATGCGGCCTGGGATCGGCCTTACTCACCACTGAACTGTTGTCTTTAGGCTCCAAGGCATTCAGATGCTGGTTATAGTAATGAGTTAGGGCTGAGGATTCTCCCCAGGATCCGCTAGGACTTCCATGTGTGCATCCTGACTTCCATGTTAGTGGGCATGGATGCAGCCATGTTGGTTCATCTCACCTGATCAGTCTCCTCCAATGGCAGCCATGCTGTCTACCAGCTGATCTTTTGATCCAATGACCAGCTGCCTAAGGGTATTTTGGTCCGACTCCTGCAACAGGAAGTTGCTGATCAAAATTACTGTATGGCTGCACGTAGTCAATCCCTATGACAACTGTCTCATGTTCCAGAGGCTTTATGTCTTTCCTAAGTGTTCCTGGCTTCCTTCTTTTTTCCCTGAGACCTCTGTGTTTTCACCCTTGTGTTCAGTACGAGTTCTTCCTGTGTGTCTCAAGTCGCACCTCTGTGCATTCAGTCCCTGTGTTCAGTACAAGTTAAAAATTAATCCTGTGTGTCTCAAGTCACACCTTTGTGCATTCAGTTCCCATGTTCAGTACAAGTTACAAGTTCATTTTGTGTGTCTCAAGTTGCACCTCTGTGCATTCAGGACCTGATTCAGAGCCACTTGAAAGGGCGTGATCGCTCGCATCTGCAGTGAGCGAGAAAATGCAAAGTGAGCGCTCGCTCGCAATGCAATGTGCATGTGGGTAAACACCCACCACAATGAAAGCACACCTACCGGACCACGTAACAGGGTGAGCGAGGACTACAGTTGTAGTAATCTGTCGGATGCAGCCGTCACCGTATGTGACCATCGGAATTTCTTGGCAGAGTCATGTTTTCTCATCTGCGCTTTTGATAGACCCTTTAATTGGTTCCGATGCGAATGCAATCAGCGTTAATTCGCACCTGGTTGTTTTTTTTTTGTTTCTTTTGTATCATATAATTTATATAGGCTGAAGTTAGCAAATTGGACTTCCCCCAACATTGTTAGACAAATTAGATATTGTTGCTCTCAATCTCTCAATATATATCTAGATATATATCCAGAAAAATATATCTTAATTTTGAAATAAACATATATGTATATACATATATCTAGATGTGTATCTTTATAATATATGCACACATATATATATATATATATATATATATATAAAAATAATTTTTTGGCTAAATATATATGTATATTATTGATACCTCTAAATCTAAGTAAATACAAATATACAAACTTATACATATGCGTGCGCACTGGTCCACTATGCAGTATTTCAATCCTGAATCTGCGGTCACCGTCACCCAAGGATATGGAGAAATGACTGACTATTGCACCAGCTCACAAGCCTATATTCGGTCCAGGTTTCAGAGACAACAAAGGCACAGAATAACAGATGCTCATTGGTTCTTGCTTCAGGTCACTCTGTTCATTGGTTAGTTCATATGGTATCACTGGGGGCATGTCCCAGATCTTCAAATGTTGCTTTGTATGGTTTTCCCGCCAAAGAACTACTAAAAAAGACACTACATACAGAGATACATTCTAACATATATTTCATATCTTGCAAATGCATGCTGCGATTTCCTTGCCAATAGAACCAGAGATCTACAAATAAACAGGGATTTAGAATGGTACCAAACATGACATGTCTACTAGCTTCTGTACCTTAAATATCATATACATACATTTCACAACATAATTATATGCTACTAAAACCTCTAATATTACGTTTAATGTGAAGGAACCTTTTTATACATATGCGTTCACATATGTGCGTCCGTGTAATGTTCGTATATATGTACAGATGTGTCCTCATACACCTTTCCTTTTTTCTTCATTTGGCACAAGATGCCATCATGGCTGAGATGCACCATGATGAGTAGCAATTAGATAGATCCCAAATTTATTTTCCTGCAAAAGTATTCATATAAAGTATCAGATTAAAGTAGCAAATTTTAAGAAAAATCACAAGGCGTGGATAATACACAGATTCAAAGGCATGGCACATTTGGTGACATGGCTTGATTTTAGGAAAGGTGTATGTGAGTACGCATGTGAGCATCTATTTGTATGCATATATGTTTATGTGTGTGTATTATGTGCATCAGAGTATGTGTAATGGATATATATATATATATATATATATATATCCCCAACTTTTATCCATTTCTGGCATATTTTAACAATTAGACATTGCCTGAAACAAATTCTAAGGTGTAAATAAAGGTTTATTTCTAAGCAGGGGAGACCAACAGCTGTTTGCTGAAGTCACATCATCTGGTACCTAATTCAAAGGTTTTCCTCTACCTATTCAAAGTCTAAATGCCAGTTCCTTTCAACAGCAGTAATATTGAACAAAAGGTATACAGTTGTTAACGATAAACAGGTTTCTGACAATTATTTTTAACTTTGCATTTAGGACCCTTCTCTGATTATATCACGATCTGTGTTACATTTTAATTATTTGTTACAGACATATTGTATTAGTATGCGGAGTTCTCACAATACATATGCAAACACCCACACACATACACATTAAAACCTGATTTCCACAATCTGACTAAACCTAGTAGCAATATAAATATATATTTGTGCGTATCGAAATTGCGCTGACGCAGAGTAGCGTCCAAGCAATTCGTCATCAGACTGTAGATGACTAAATTGTCTGAGATAATATTTGTACAGCGATCATACTCATTTATTTGAATTCGACAATATATATATATATATACACTACAGCGCTCCGGCACTCCTTCACTCAGTGTAAACGGGCATATAGCCCCAGCTTGCTCTGGTGCCCCCAGGAGGACAGCACCCCCAATGCAAAATGCAGACAATGTTCAGGCGGCACTTGTAGACTGGTAAAAACCGTACCCTCACTAATAAATTCCCCCCATTGAGGGTAAATTTTTTTTACCAGTCTCCAAGTGCCGCCTGAACATTGTCTGTATATATATACTGTATATATATATATATATATATATATATATATATATATATTGTGATAGGATCACTGGTAAAGTGGTCTGTGGCAGGTACATTTGTCCCAGATTCCTGTCTTTTGTGTTTTAAACCCCCAGGATAAAGTCTGCAGTGTAGCAGGCTTGAGTTTCGGCTTTTTGAAAAGCCGGTTTGGGACCTGGGGGTTGTGGGTGAGAGGAGAGGGAGGGCTCCACCCACGGCCACTCCAGGTTTTGGTTCTCACAGCCTGGTAACAGGCTTGATTGGGTTCCCACCTGAGAGTGGCCAATATAAGCCTATTGTGTTGAGGGCTGATTGTCTCACCTGGGAGAGCAGACAGGGAGTTTGCTCAGAGACACTTGAAAACCTAACTGTAAGTGTTGTGCTGTGCTTTTGTTGCTGGTGAGGGCATTAGGCCTTGCCAGGTTCTGGCAGTGAGGGAACTACCTGTGCAGTTAGTGCCCCGACAGGGCTAGGATTTACGTTTATGTTATCTTTGTGTTATTTCTGACATTGCACAATAAAGACTGGCGCCGACCAGCTTGTACTTGCATCCAGTCTGGCGTACTGTTTCCCAGCTGCTGTGTGTGAAAGGAAGGAGTCCTCTACCCAGGAGAGGGACCCCCTAACCTAACTGTGTCACAATATGGTGGAGAATGTGGGCAACCACACACAATGAAGTTGCAGCGAGAGGAAAACTTTCTGTTTAAAAATTAAAGGGACAGACACCAAATTGGTGAGTGTGGAAATAACACTGTGTCCTTGGAGTCCCATAGAGCCAATGCTCAGAGAGGCAAGGTTCAGCTTCCAACCTACACCCCAGGACAAAAAATGGAGGACATTATTAAAGCCTTGCTCCAAGCTACAGCAGCTCAGCAGAAGACAAACAAACTTCAGCAGGAAGCTACCTGGGCTCAGCAGGAATCCACCAGGGTGCAACTGTTTGCCTTGGAGACAGCCTAGAGGCAACAACAGGTCGCCGTCGAGGAAACCCGCCAGGCAGAAAACAGCAAGGCCATAAGAGAGGTGGTACAGCACCTGGTCGCCCGGCCCAGAGATGTTAATACTGGTCCTCCCACCACCACTCACTCCGTACGAGCCAGTCACTTCCTCCAAAAGATGACTTCGGGCGATAATGTGGAGGCCTATCTCACCGCATTTGAAAGAACGGCCGAGAGGGAGAGTTGGCCCAAGGAGCAGTGGGCAAGTCTGGTGGCACCTTTTTTGTCTGGGGAGCCACAAAAAGCATATTTCAACTTATGCCTGGCTGATGCCAAGGACTATAAAAAACTAAAACAGGAGATCCTAACTCGCTTGGGAGTCACCACCTTTGTTCGTGCCCAACGGGTCCACCGCTGGGAGTTCCATAAGGATAAGCCTCCACGTTCACAGATGCATGACCTCGTCCATCTGTCCTCAATATGGCTACAGCCCGAGACGCTGACGGGACTACAGATCGTGGAAAGGGTCGTGATGGACCGGTACCTGCGTTCATTACCTGTGACAAGTGGGTGAGCCATGCAGACCCTAAGTCCATGGACCAGTTGGTCGAGCTGGTGGAGAGGTACGTGGTGGCTGAGGAGCTGATGAGTATGCCCCACCGAGCCCCGATGGCGCACCGGCGAACTCCCACAGACACTGGTAAGACTGTTCCAGGGGAGAAGGGTGCTGGGCGGTGGAATGTACCTAAGACTGAGGGTGTAGAACCTGGAGACAGGCCTGCCAGGCCGGGAAGGTTCTTGCCCCGTAAACAACTAGACATTGATAGGACTCAGTGTTTCCGATGTGGTGGCTTCGGCCATAATGCCGCTAATTGTGCACTTACAAATGAACCAATGCAATGTGATACTGCTCATGTCTACCGCAGGGGGTCTTTCTTTGCACAGATAGCCGGTACGGCTGACCGGCAGGCTGAGACTGATAAGCACATGTGTGTACTCACTGTAGATGGCAACCGAGTAGAGGCACTGTTAGACTCTGGTAGCTTGGTGACACTTATAAAAGCTGAGCTAGTGAACCCCTTGAGGCATACAGGGAAAACTGTTGGTGTGACCTGCATACATGGGGATACTCGATATTATGTTACGGCCGAGGTGAACATCGAGACACCATGTGGCTCTGCTATAGTTTCTGTGGGTTTGGTGCATGGTCTGGTGTACGATGCAATATTGGGGAGAGACTTTGCTCACTTCTGGAAGTTGTGGGAAAGCCGTTTTGTTCCAGAGGTGAACAACCCAGATCCATTTGAGAAGGTTGTCGATGTAGTGGAGGAGGGAGTTTCTTCTGAGTCAGAGTTATTCCCTTCTTCTACTAAGGTTGGCAAACTAGAGAATGTGGCCCGCCAACTGATGTGCCTCCCACTGAGGTGGGAAGTGTTGTTGGGCCAGGTGATCATCTGCCTGATTTAGAGGTCAGAAGAGAGGTCTTTGCCGTGGAGCAGTTGAATGACCCTACTTTGGTAAAAGCCAGGGAGGATGTAAAAGTAGTTGATGGTAAACCCGTAGACCCTGATAGTCCTTTGTCCTATCCCCACATGGCAATGTGTCAGGATTTGTTATATCAGGTGACTAAGAAGGGGGAAGATATTGTGGAACAACTAATAGTTCCCAAAGCCTACAGAAGAACAGTGTTGGATCTGGGCCATGGTCATATAACGGCAGGCCATCTAGGGGTAGAGAAAACCACTGAGCGTCTGATGCAGAGGTTTTTCTGGCCCGGGCTTCATAAAGAGGTATCTGACTTTTGCGCATCCTGCCATGAGTGTCAGTATCATGCTCCCAGGCCACATTTTAAGGGTCCACTAGTTCCATTGCCTATCACAGAGGTGCTGTTTGAAAGAATAGCGATGGATTTGGTTGGACCCTTAATGAAGTCTGCCAGGGGACACCAGTATATTCTGGTCATAATGGATTACGCTACCAGGTACCCGGAAGCGATCCCGTTGCGCAATACGTCAACCAAGACCATTGCTAGAGAGCTAGTTCATGTCCTTAGCAGGCTGGGTATACTTAAGGAGATACTAACTGACCAGGGTACACCGTTTATGTCCAAAGTCATGAAAGAGTTATGCCGCCTGTTCAAAATCGAACAGTTAAGAACTTCGGTTTATCACCCCCAAACCGATGGGCTGGTCGAGAGGTTTAACAAGATGTTAAAACACATGAAAGTGGTCAACAAGGATGGTAGGGATTGGGACTACTTATTGCCGCATTTATTGTTGGCCATAAAAGAAGTTCCCCAGTCCTCCACCGGGTTTTCACCCTTCGACTTGTTGTATGGGAGACACCCAAGGGGGTTACTAGACATTGCCAAAGAGACATGGGAGGGGCTGTCTAGTCCTTACAAAACAGTGATTGAGTATGTTTCTCAAATGCAGGAGAGAATTGCTGCGGTAGTGCCGATAGTGAGAGAGCACCTGGAACAGGCTCAACAGGCACAGCAGAGGGTATACAACTGCAATGCTCGCTTACGCAGCTTTGCTCCTGGGGACAGAGTGTTAGTATTGGTTCCCACTGTGGAAAATAAACTTTTGGCTAAATGGCAAGGGCCCTTTGAAATCTTAGAAAGAGTGGGGCAGGTCAATTACAAAGTTTACCAGCCGGGGAAAAGAAAGCCGGAACAGATATACCATATAAATCTGTTAAAGCCCAGGAAAGATAGAACAGTACTGTCGGCCGTCCGAGACCCTCCAGTAAGTCCAAGGCCCTTAGTTCCCGAAGTGATAGTGGCAAAAACCCTGTCGGCAATTCAACAACAAGAGGTCAAGGAGTTTCTGATTAGAAATAGGGTGCTGTTCTCTGACGTACCTGGGAAAACCTCGGTCATTAAACATGACATCATCATTAACCCAGGGGATAAAGTTAATCTAAAGCCCTAGAGGTTACCAGAAGCACAAAGAGAATCGGTGTCGAAAGAAATTAAAAATATGCTAGAGTTAGGGGTTATTGAAGAATCACATAGTGAATGGTCAAGTCCCATTGTGTTGATTCCAAAGCCCGATGGGAGTGTGCGTTTCAGCAATGACTTCCAAAAGTTCAACAGTGTTTCAAAATTCGATGCCTACCCGATGCCAAGAGTGGATGAACTGATTGAGAGACTAGGGACGGCAAGGTATTTAACCATTCTTGACCTAACCAAAGGGTATTGGCAAGTACCGTTAACCGAGAGCGCCAAACAAAAGACAGCTTTTTCAGCACCAGAGGGCTTGTTTCAGTACAAGATGTTGCCCTTCAGGCTACATGGGGCACCTGCTACCTTCCAAAGAATGAGGGACAGGATTCTAAGGCCCCATAGATGGTATGCGGCTGCTTATCTGGATGACATGGTCGTTCATAGTCCTGATTGGCAGTCTCACTTACCCAGGGTACAAGCAGTGTTGGACTCCATCTATAAAGCAGGTTTGACTGCCAACCCAAAAAAGTGTTGTCTAGGCATGGAGGAAGTAAAATATCTGGGATACACCATTGGCAGAGGCCTGATAAAGCCTCAGCTCAATAAAGTTGATGCCATACAAAACTGGCCACGGCATCTGAATAAGAAGCAAGTGAGAGCCTTCTTGGGAATTACGGGGTACTACAGGAGGATTATACCCAACTTTGCCACCATGGCAGTCCCACTGACTGACCTGACCAAAGGCAAACAAAAAGTCATGGTAGAATGGAGTCCTGAGGCAGAGAAAGCTTTTCAGGAGTTGAAAGTAGCATTGTGTTCCCAACCAGTCCTGATGACTCCTAATTTTGAAAGGGAATTCATAGTACAAACCAATGCATCAGAAGTAGGTATAGGAGCGGTCCTGTCCCAGAACAAGGAGGGTGAGGAACACCCTATTTTCTATCTTAGCAGAAAGTTGAATGTACATGAGAGAAACTATGCCACAGTGGAGAAGGAGGCGTTGGCCATAAAGTGGGCGTTAGAGGCTCTCAGGTACTACTTGGTCGGAAGAAAGTTCAAATTGATCACTGACCAAGCCCCTCTGAAGTGGATGTCTGAAAATAAGGACAGTAATGCGAGAATTACAAAATGGTTCTTGGCGTTACAAACTTTAAAATTTTCAATGGAACACAGGCCAGGATGCCAGCTGGCCAATGCTGACGCGTTGTCACGTGCTCATTGTTTGGGGGCTTCAGTTGTTCCGCCCCACAGGTCGAAACAAAGGGGGAGGATATGTGATAGGATCACTGGTTAAGTGGTCTGTGGCAGGTACATTTGTCCCAGATTCCTGTCTTTTGTGTTTTAAACCCCCAGGAGAAAGTCTGCAGTGTAGCAGGCTTGAGTTTTGGATTTTTGAAAAGCCGGTTTGGGACCTGGGGGTTGTGGGTGAGAGGAGAGGGAGGGCTCCACCCACGGCCACTCCAGGTTTTGGTTCTCACAGCCTGGTAACAGGCTTGATTGGGTTCCCACCTGAGAGTGGCCAATATAAGCCTATTGTGTTGAGGGCTGATTGTCTCACCTGGGAGAGCAGACAGGGAGTTTGCTCAGAGACACTTGAAAACCTAACTGTAAGTGTTGTGCTGTGCTTTTGTTGCTGGTGAGGGCATTAGGCCCTGCCAGGTTCTGGTAGTGAGAGAACTACCTGTGAAGTTAGTGCCCCAACAGGGCTAGGATTTACGTTTATGTTTTCTTTGTGTTATTTCTGACATTGCACAATAAAGACTGGCGCCGACCAGCTTGTACTTGCATCCAGTCTGGCGTACTGTTTCCCAGCTGCTGTGTGTGAAAGGAAGGAGTCCTCTACCCAGGAGAGGGACCCCCTAACCTAACTGTGTCACAATATATACATATATATATATATATATATATATATTTTTTTTTTTACAAATTTAAAAAAGTACATGTCTACCCAAACATTTATTCCTATCGTTCAACTTTATTAAGATCTGACTTTTTGCAAATTTATCCATTTAATAAAAACAACACACATTATTTTTTTTAATATTTTTTTTTATTTAAAACTTTTGAAGAACAAAATTATTACAGGGTATTCTGTATCCTCTTAATGGCCTCATAGTTTTGGAGGACACATTCCCCGATTATGCCCACCTCCCTCCTTAGTAGCTCCCGCAGTGGCTCCTCTTGTTCAACTGAAATGTAAAGGAATTTAAAAAGAATTAATAAGTATTTGTTATTAACGCCAAACAGTTTGTCCTAAAAACCACCCACCATAGCCCAGAATAATTGGTGTGTATCCCTTTGCCAGATAGTACTGCACATTGGCAACTGAGGTTAATGCTGCATACACATTGCATTCTTATCTGGTTCCCACATTACATATACATTGCATAATGACATCTGTAACATATGTACCTTCAGGTCCTTGGGCCAGCACTTCTTGGGCTGAAGCAGCCCAATTGCAACTTCCCACAGAGTGGGTGGGGGAGCCATCTTGTGGGGTGGGCGAATAAGAGTGGGTGGGGGAGCCATCTTCTGGGACGGTTGGGGAGGAGTGGGTGGGGGGTCATCTTCTGGGATGGGTGGGGAGGAGTAGGTTGGGGAGCCATTTTCTGGGGTTGGTGGGGAGGAGTGGGTGGGGGAGCCATCTTATGGGGTTGGTGGGGCTTCAGCTTGCCTCGTCCTTTCTCTTCTTTGATGTAATCCTATGAATTTAGAATTTTTTGTGAAAAAATGTCAATGTACAAAAAACATCATATCCAGATCTCCCTGGTTTAGTAGAGCAAAGGCATGAGCAAGTTTTTAAAAAAATAATAATAATAAAATATGGAATACATAAAGGCACCTATGTCACCCATGTGACAATAATCCAGAGGCACCGCATAAAATGTAGCCTGACACTCAAATTGTCAGCCATCTTCTGCATTTAAACACATATGTCAGAAACCATGTGGTTTTTCAATTAAGCACACTCACACACACACCTAATGACTATAACAGTTGTGCTTATTTTGAAACACAGTATTGAAATTATGGGTTACAACTTGTTGGCAGCCATTTTGTGTCTTAAAAAAAGTCTGCAGACCTTAAAATGAGGTAAACAAGCAGGCCTTCAAAAGCAGAAAATATAGCTTAAACACACACACACACAGACACACACACACAGAAAGGCATACACAACACATAGCATACACGACACAATGCATATACGCATTACTTACTTTGGTGGTTGCCCACATGCAGTTGCTCCAGGAGGACTGGTGTCTGCCTCCAGAGATCGGACCACCGCCGTTCTAATTGGACCACTCTCTGGCGGAATCCAAGGCGGCACAGCCTCCCTCGAACCATCTTGATGCGGTTTGGCTCATGCGGGCCTATGGGTCCCAGCCGTCAGTCCATGACGTCAGTCAGGATGTGGAGCTCCCACCTGCAAAAGCTGGAGGATCTCATGATGGCAATGACAAATATTATAGTGTGCAAACTTAATATATGCTATGGTTCAGTCTGATTGGTTGGACAAAAAATGGTGGATAAACACAAGACATTTGTTGATTTAATACATCTATAACAACACAACACCTATCAGACATCATTTGACTCACCTCATTCCACAGCTAGAATATGCCTGTGGGGCCATTAGGGCACTCCCAACACTAAGAATATGCCTGTGGGGCCATTAGGGCACTCCCAACACTATGCAGCTCCTTGTGAAAGTGTTTGGAATTGTGAGGGTGCTTTTAAAGGGTGTGTTAGTCACTTGTGCATTGTATAGTGCACTGCATGGGAGTGGTGCACAGTAGCAGACACGTACACAGATTGCTATAAATAGCAACGCCAGATTTTTTTAAATTTGCAGTCATTGATTCTGAGGAAGCCAATGAGGACTGCATTCATGATATACATGAATTTCTGGACGAATTTGGTTTTGGAGTTGCTTTAGAATTGCAGTAGTGGATATGCTTCCAGATGTGGCAGAGAAAAGTGTGCCTTATCCCACACCAGATGATCCACCCCCAGCACCTACAAACACATCACCACCAAATGTGGCTGGCCCATCACATGGAATGATACAAGGGCAAGTCAAACCTTGTCAGGTTTCAGATACACTAATCCAGTTGGCACTAACCAGATTCACTTTTGGACATAAGATTCCTTTGCATGATCGGAAAAAAATCTGGGTGAAATATACAAAGATCATCAATTGGAAGCACTCCACTCATTCTGAGACCTCTTTTCTTCCATATAAGTAAGTTTATTGCTGAAATTTTATATTTTGGGTTGCTGTACAAAATGTCATAAACTTTTCTCTAGTTAACCAAACAAATAAGTAGTAAAACTAAAAAAGTTTGTAAAATAGTCTCACTCCTACAAACATTTTTTTGCAGAAATATAATTGATGCACACATTTTCAAAAGGTGGAGTGACCTTTGCAGTCGACTCAAGACGAAGCTGAAATTGCGGATCCAACACTTTAATGGGCCAGGGGGTCCCCTCCCTGACATCTTGGCTTTGACAAAAAGGCAACATCGACTTTTGGGGGCCTTAGATAGGAGGATAGTGGTGGAGGCAAAAGTAAACCATCAGGAGCCTCCACAAGATGACCCACATGCTGAGTATGGTAATTATTTGCATACACCTGGCTCGGGATCTGTTTTTAAATAATTATTTTCTATTAATTGTTTTTTTATCACCCATTTTTTAGGAAGTAACATGGCTGAAATCCTTCAGATGGATGGGGTGATGGCACAACCTTCATCAATTGTGCCTCCCCCATTCTCTACTGCCACCCTTACCGAAGTCATGGATGGGCTTAGGGTGACAGTGTTAAGGCAAGCATCAGCCATGGAGGCTGTCCAGGCCAGCATGTTGGAGCAAACCTCCTATCTAAGGTCCATAAGCGAAGATGTCAGGGAGATTAAAGAACATCTGACTGGCCCAATAGAAGGTGGGGTGGACCAGTGACCTGCTGTGGCTGAACCAAGCACCCAGCAGGGTCCACAACAGTCCCCCTTTATCCGTAATTTCAGCTTACCGGAGTCGGCTGCAAAGATGAAAAAATCCGATTGATGATCTTTATTTTATTTCACCCAGAACTTTCCGAAATGATTTCCAAAAATGTAATCTGGTTAGTGCCCCTGTAAGACCCACAAGGACTATTTTGATTTTGTATTGTTCCATTAATTAATGGAAATGTAGTAAAATAAACCTTATGCATCTACAGGCATGTGTGCAAAGATGGAAGGGTGTCAGGTGCGATTCCTAAATTGGGATCCTGATTGTTTATGAGGGAGAGTGACTGCATGGAACAATAACTTTCCACTGATCTATGTGGACACAACCATTAGGAGGAACTAAATAACATAGAAACTGGGGCACATAAATGCTCTTAGTTGCTCTGTCCAATGATGAAATACTTTAGATTATGAAACATATTAACCACTTATCTGCCATGGTTGCATCATTTGTGACCATGCCAATGCTGTGCATTACCTGACATATACCCCTTTTACACCAGAGCAAAAACCCAGGTTTTTGCTGGGTCTACCTGGGTTGCATCTCAGTGTAAAAAGGTCCCTGAAAAATAACCCGAGTCAGGTGACCAGGTAATCCAAACCCAGGTAGCTACTAGGGTCAAACCCAGGATGTACCTGGATAATGGTGCAGTGTACACGGGACAACCCGGGTTATCCAACCTTGGTCATGCCTAAAATTAGCTGATTGGTGGTTGTGGAGCAGTCACCTCCCACTTTTTATAACCTCACAAGTTTAGCTGGTCCGACCCAGGTTCAGTGTGGATGGGGCTGACATGAAAATAACCTAGATCGATGGTGCTGTGTAAACGGTGTCTGACCTGGGTCTGACCTGGGTTGGAACCATGTCTCAAAACCCAGGTCGGACCCAGGTTTTTGGTGTTGGAGTTAATAGTCACAAGCAATGTGACCAGTCAGAAATGCACAGTTGGCGGCTGCTGGAAGATAATCTTCCAGCAGCTACCAAAGGGATTGGGACCTCCTGGATACTCTGCATCTCTGCACCCTCCCTCAGTGTCTGCCCTGCTCCTGGTTACTGCTGATCGGGCAGTACGGCAGGACCCACCACCCAGCGACTGCAGAGGGGAGCCGCCGGGGGAATGCAAAGAAACACCCCTCAGCCCCCCCAGTGAAATCCGGGTAGCTGCACAGTGGAGCAGCCACTGTGAAAATCAAAGTCACAATGATTGTCATGTTCCAATAATCAATAGTCCAATATAGTGATGATAAATATAATATAAATAGGTGTTAATGTTTTTTTTAAATAAAATGTGCTGGATATGTCTTATATAGTTGTTCTTGACCTAAATCAATCATTAAAATAAAACTACAATTTCTGATCTTTCTATGGAACAAAATAAGCTGTCATCTATCTCTCCCAATCTCTCTTTCCAATCTCTCTCTCCCAATCTCTCTCTCTCCCAGTCTCTCTCTCTCTCTCTCTCTCTTTGTAAACATAATATCTTCAATATTAGGAGACACCATTCTCACACCAGTGTTAGTACTGCTCAGTCTCCCAATAGTTCTTTACATTTTTAACAGTTCTCCTTTGCATCTAAAGTACATGATGCCATTATGGGGAGCTCTTTCAAGCAGTTTAAAGAGTGAACAAGTGGAGATGTTGAACCAATGAGGTTTAATGTAGTATTTATCAAGTACATTCTATAAAATAATAATCAGAAGTTTATTGGCTGTTATAGGCAACTATTACACCTGTCCACTTTTTACACTGCTTAATGCATCTCCCCTACAGTATATCTCAGTGTTAAGTTGATGTGGTCTATTCATCATACCTTAAAACTCTCAGGAGGCAATTAGATTTAGAACTGGTATGGAGTTCTACCTAATTACCAGAGGTATTCATCATTCCTTCTCCCATAACTATCTATTTCGAAAAGCTGTCATTTTTGCAATGACAGCTTTTCGGGAAATAGATAGTTATCTCTATCTACACTAACTTACCGCAGCTGTAATCCATGCTGCGCATGCGCTGATACTTTCATAAAGCCAGCGCATGCGCAGCACTGCCTACAGGGGCAGTAAGTTTGTGTGTCCCCCAACCCCCTCCCCCCTGCTCACCTTCTCCCCATCCCTGCACTTATCTGCCTGCTGCAGTGCCTCCAGCTCTGGTGGCTGTGCTGTCACGTGTTCTCCCAGCAGCGCACAGTACAGTTTAGGGAAAAAAAAACATTTTTTTTCATCTAAACTTTACATGTCAGCACAGCCCCAGGAGCCAGAGGATGGACCAGACTGCCAGAGGAAGACGCCGGGGGACCTCACCAGCTGGAAGCAGGTAAGTGTCACCTACTATTCACCACCTCACAGCGAATAGTAACTGCATCAAATTCCGAAAATACATAATTTTCGGAATTTGATGAATAACATAATTTCCATATCCCCATATTAATGTACTAATGTATGGGGAGTGAGGAAATGAACGCAGGGGAACTTAGCAAGGAGATATCAGTGATATATCCTGTGCTAAGTGTGTTCATGAATACTAAAATAATGTTAATTAAGGTAAATGACCTTAAAAATTTTATTTTAGTGTTGATGAATAGGCCCCTATGTGATGAAGTTATCCCCAGGAGCTACTTGAGATAATGTAGATTAGTATATTCTCATTCTGGGAATTTTATTTCCTTTCTCTCTCCCCATCTTTACCTTTAATTTAATTTCAGATTAGTTTAGTTATAATTTAGTGCTTTATAGGGCCTTTGAGTGTATTCTATGTCATATTCAGTTCATTTGAGCGCTTGTATTATATTTAGTAATGCTACAGTCACTTATCAATTAAATTAATTTATTGAATTGAGATTTAAAAGAAAAGCATTTTGTCTGTTTTTTATTGATTCCAAAATAATTGGCCTTATTCAGAGTCAGATGCATATGGACCAGGAATCAGCAGAAGAATTTGCATTACCTATAGATCGCATACATAAGTCTCAAGCTGTGGCTCCCTCTCCTTGGCTGTAGCTCCCTCTCTCTCCATGTTGTAATTATGTCTGATTCCAGCTGGATTCTGACTGGTTTCACTGTATCTTCTGACATGGCTATAAACTGCAGTACACAATGACCCACAGAGCAAATAAAATGTTCACAAGTGGATTGTAGCCTGTAAAATGCAGAGTATATAACATATATAACTGTATATGAAGCATTATGTATTTATTAAAAATGAATGTGCAGCATTGCAATGTAAAATCAATGTTAGCAACTAAAATGATGTGGTTGGATAGGATGCAACTACAGCCAGCTGGGCTTTTTTCTTCTGTCCTGCTCCATCCACCATTGTTTAACCACTTAACTGGCTATTTTTTTCTTTCAAGAAAATACTCAGAAATTGTTGGGTTATTAATAAATGAATTAGGATATGAACTATTTAAAACTTATTCAACACAATTGTATAAAACTAAATAAATAAACACAGCATTAACATTGATTTTTATAATATATTGGCCATCAATATATCGGATACTCGATGATTGGAACATGGCGACCACCACAACTTTGATTTCCCCCGTGGCTGCTCCACTGAGCTGTACAGTGGGGTGCTGAGGGGAGATCATTTATATTTCCACGAAGGCAGATACTGTCTGAAGCTGCCAGGTGGGGGAAATTGTGGTGCTGCCTGATCAGCAATGATCGGCAACAGGCATACACTGGGGGAGAGAGCAGGGATGAGGAGTAATTGGGAGGTCCCTCTGCCATTGGCAGATGCTGGAGAATTATCTTCCTGCAGCCACCCACTATGCATTTTTGACTGGTCACATTATTTGTGACCATGTCAAGTAACAGATAACCTGGCATGGTCGTAAACAATCCAACCATGCTAAGCAAGTGGTTACAGAGGTAGTATGTTCTGCACATGCCTAGAAGATATTTACTCATCTTGCTCCCCCAGTCCTCTAACAGTGATGTATCAGTCTTTGTCTGCCAAATTCTCTGCCAATATTATACCCCAGAATGCGTTGCAAACAGCATTCGGGAGACCAGGAAAATCTTCAAATAATCACAGAAGGGAACTCTAGTTCACAACAAACTAACAAAAAAACAACACACAACAAAATATCAATAACTCTTACATAAGTCTTGTTCACAATTTATATATTATTAATAACATATCCTGTAAATTACATAACATAATGGATCTTTTAATGTATTTTTCCAATTTAGTAAAATACTTACATTTTTAAAAGTAAATAGATGTTTTGAAAAGTAGTTAAAAGACTATCATACCAGCATTCACTTACACTGCCTATGTTCTATCAAATTAATAATTCTCATACTGTAGAATTTGACAATGTGTTTCAAACTAATGTATCTTTTTAATACATTAAGTTAATATTACTGGATTGATAAAATATATTTAGACGAACATTTGTAGACACTATTGGGCAATAAACAAACAGATTTTGCGCAATCCAGTTTCTTTTCATTTCCCATCCCTAAAGACTCATTTATTACAGTACAGCTCTTAGAAGGGCACAACAATTTATCATGGGATGTTTTTTTTCAGATATTTTTTATATTGTAAATGTATATATTGTATTACAAAGAAAGAGCCATAGGCACCCATTTTATGTAATGCAGAACCCATCTGTATAGAAAAAAAAACAACCAGGTTCGATTTACTGAAGAGTTTTGCTGTGTCACAAGTGCTTGCATTGCCTGTCGGGATCCATGTGTATTATTAATGGTGTTGGGAGGAGGTGGCATATATATTTATACTAGGGATGTGGAGAGACTCCTATATTTTGGGTTTGGTCCTAAATTATATTTGTGTTTATGGTTCTGATAAAACCAACCTCAAAAGTTTTTGTTTTGGATTTCTTTAAAAATTTATAAAAACAGCTAAAATCATTTTATTTGGACCTGTTTTTGTTCCTACAGAATTAATAACAACAATAACATTAATTTCCAGTCATATACTGTACAGTCAATTTTGACCATCTCACAGCTCACAATGATGTTTTGTCAAGTATTGGCCAAAGGCTTCAGCAAGTTGGCTGGCTAAACTAAGCAACAGAGCAGTGGCAGAACCAAATGGCAGTTTAAAAGAATATACTGTAGCACATCTATGAAACATAATGCAACTGCAGTGGCAGACAGGATGGCAGTTTAACTACAAAGTACAAACCTATAGAATATTTTGATTATTTAATAACTAATAGCCTAGAAGTAAGAGCCTAGTAGAAAATGTAATATATTATCCATCAAACGTCCAAACAGCAAATCACAGGCCTCAGGCCATTAGAATTGATTGTTATCAGAGTAAAGTCTAGTAGAAAACAAGATCAACATCAAACTCTTAATTTCAGAGGGACGGCCCTGATTCAGAGTGAGCGCTCTGTCAGGGCATCCGGCTCTGAATCAGGGCCACAGTGTGGTTCGGATACAGTGTGGTTCGGATACAGTTAGGGTTGGATACAGTGCAGGTCGCATACAGTGTAGATTCTGTGTGGGCAGGATACAGTGCAGGTCACATATAGCACAGGTCACATACAGTACTGGTTGCATACAGTGCAGGATACAGTGTGGGTTGGATACAGTGCAGGTCGCATACAGTCTTGGTCGCATACAGTGCTGGATAGAGTTAGGGTTGGGTACAGTGCAGGTCGCATACAGTGAAGGATTCTGTGTGGGCTGGATACAGTGTGGGTCACATATAGTGTGGGTTGGATAAAGTGCAGGTCAGATACATGAAAGGTCGAATACAGCGCAGGTTGGATACAGTGTGGGTCAGATACAGTGTGGGTCGGATACAGTGCAGGTTGCATACAGTGTGCGTTGTATACAGTGCAGGTCAAATACAGTGTGGGTTGGATACAATGCAGTTTGGACACACCAATGGTGCACTTACTGTGACAGAAGGTACTGGCATTGTCCTCAGTGCATGGGTGCCGGCTGTGGCAGCAGTGCGGGGGTGGCAGCAGTGTCCTTTTTGCGAGAGTGCTGGTGGTGTGGCAGTTTGTGGATGCTGACAGTGTTGGCAGTACTGGGGTGGTGGTGGTGTCCTCACTACGGTAGTGCTGGTGGTATTGGAAGTGCAGGTATACCAGTGCAGGAGTGCCAGAAGTGTTCTGAGTGTGAAAGTGTTGGCAGTGTCAACAGTACATGGGTGCCAGTGATTTTGGCAGCACAGGGGTGCCAGATCAGAGGCAAACAGCGAGATACGAGCTACGGCTGAGATCACCTCAGATCCCAAAAGTTGCTTTCCACATGGATATATGCTATAGTCATTGCCACCATCTCAGGATAATGATTACAGGGGCAATAGAAGAAAACATTCTTTATTTAATAACATTTTTAAAAATTACATTTACTTTAACATATTTTTTTTTAAGTTTCAATAATTTTTTTCTCTATTTTTTATAAGAATCTGCTCTGTAAGCTGAGATGTGATGTCCAGTACAGTGTACGTGTGCTACCCGGGTCATGAGCAGGAGGACAATGACTGGTCAGCAAACTATCAGGTCTGTGCTTACAATTTATGGGCAATTATGGCCAGGGATCTAAACAATGTCTGGTGATTTATATATTGTCTTGATAGAATAATTTCTAATATTGTGAAATGCGGCAATACAAAATCTTTTATTATTACCACTTTTTGTTAAATAGACCCCCCCTCATTTCAGCAATTTATTTTTTCAATCCAAAAACTCAAAATTGAAATATGGTTATGTACCAAAATAAAATATTTACATTTTGGGATATTCCAACATTTCAAAATATTTAGTACCTTATGTATTCTACTCTGCCACCCTCTCACTGTAGACAAAAGAAAAAAAAATCACAATTTTGATGTACTGTAGTGCAAAATTTGATAAACAAGAGCCACGGACATGGACTGTAATACTATATTTCTGATATATAGGCAAACATAACCAAATAACAGTGGGGAGAGATGGACTTTCTTTCTACTCCTCCAGATAAAACTGGCAGTATATCCCTTGCTCCATGGTGTATCTCACCTTGTTTGGGGTAGACTGGGCTTCAGAGTAAATCTACTTGTGTTCAAGTCCTCCTATCCCTCTATGCAGCCCGTTATTCATTAACAAGTCAAGGTGCATTGATCCTACAAGGCCCACCTTGGCTTTCTAAATTCAATTCCAATTCAATGAATGATGATATACATAGGCAGCCATTATACATTGAAAAATGAATACCTGGTTCCAATTTAACTTCCAGTGCAACCTTCTATTTGCCTGCTGCTTCCACACAATGGAGATACCCTACCCCACATAAACAATTATATGCAGCAAAAAAAGAAAACAGAGGAAGCGCTGTCAAACAGTAACATTTAATTTATTTTTCCTTTTAATATTAATTGATATATCAGTTCTAAAATATTAGCTGACAAAATACTCCAATATTTTTTAAAATTAAAATATACATACAGTATATAAAACAATGTTAGGATATGTGATAATTCATATAGAGCAGTACACTTAGGGGGTCATTCAGACCCGCTCGCGAGCTGCAGTACGCTCGCAAGCGGGTCGATGTTCCCCACTGCGCATGCGCACGATGGAGGGAGCTCCGTCGTGCGCATGCGCAAGACCCAGGGAGCGACGGGCTTTCCATCGCTCCGGGTCTCGCACCAAACAGCACGCCCCCTTTGATGGGCGTGCCGGGGGCATGGCGGCCAGACGGAGGCGTTCTCATGGGAACGCCTACCGTCTGAAGCCGGCCCCTCTGACATCACTAGTGATGTCAGTGGGAGTGATTTTGGCTCTGATAGAGCCAAAATCACTCCAGGGCTTGTGGCAGGGAGACCCTACCGCAGGGTCTCCGTCGCAAGTCCGATGGTCACGATGGTCAAGACCATCGCGACCATCTTTTTGGCCGCTCGCATATGCTGTGGGTGGTCACCCACAGCTATGCGAGCGGCCAGGAAACCGCTCCATTTTCATGGAGGAGGGCCCTGATTCAGAGCGAGCGCTCTGGTCAGAGCGTCCGGCTCTGAATCAGGCCCTTAGTACTCTTTCTAAGTAGAATTAATGTCCACCCAACTTAACCAAATGCACAAAAAAAGCTGTAACTTAAACCTTAAGGCTCTATGTGATTATCCAAATGTTTCCAAACAGGAATAAAACATTCATATGACACTTCTATATGCTTTTAAAAAAAATTTTTTGCATATATAATTTTCTAGATTTAGAACAATATTTATGAGCACAATTTTTCACCTTTTGTCATTCTGCTATTAAATATATGATGACTGTATTCCAGGTCTCCTCCCTTCATAGATTTTTAGATATGTACAGCAGAGACAATGATGTTAGCAGTGCAATAATTATTATCAGACATACATTATTAGCAGCAGTGATCTTGAACTGGTTTTGAGCCTCTTACTCCCGGTCACTAATGTGGGTATACACCCCGTGATTGGATACTGTGATCTATCTGACTGAATACTATATATGTATGCAAACATTTTAGTGGACAAAACACGCGATATCCATAAGGAAACTATAAATAGTGCTGTCTTAGACGCTCCTGGTAACTATGGTGAGAGACTGGAAGTGATGCTAGAATACTTGGACTTCACAGACACAGTCAGTGTTTGGATTTCCAGGGGGATGATCACCCAAGTGATAGACTAGATACATAACGCTATGCTAATTGTATTCAACAAGTATAGCTGACACCTCTATTACCAGATTGATAAGTGGAGGAGAGGAAACGTGTTTTAGTAGTTTGTTACAGTTGGCCTAGCACAGCAAAAGTTCATTAAACTTGTAGTTGATTGATGTATAGGGACCAGCTGTGCTAATGCTGTACCAATAGGTCCTCAGTACGTGGGGCAGTAGTGCGGGGGGGTGCTGGCAGTGTGTCCTCAGTGCTGGGTGCCGGTGGTGTCAGCAAATCAGGGGTGCCAGCAGTGTCCTCAGTGCATGTGTGCTGACAGTTTTGGCAGTGCAGGGGTGCTGGTGGTGTCATCAGTGTGGGAGTGACAGCAGTGTCTGCAGTGTGGGGTCGCTCATGGTGTCTTTAGTCTGTGAGGCAGCAGAGCAGGGGTACCAGCAGTGTCCTCAGTGCAGGATACCAGTGATGTCGGCAGAGTGGGGGTGCCAGTGGTGTCCTCAGCGTGGGGGTCCTGGTGGTATTGGCGGTGTATGGCTGTTAGTGGTGTCCTCCATTCAGGGTGCCAGCAGTGTTGGCAGTGTGGGATGCTGCCAGTGGGGGTCAGCAGCAGGGAATACCAGCTGTGTCGGCAGCAGGGGGTGCCGGCAGTGTCAGGCAGTGGGGGATGGGTGGGCAGCATCTTATTTTTCTTCCTGTGCCCATATTCAATGTGCTTAATGCTGATTGGCTGAGAACTGTGACAGACAGCTCTCTCAGAAAATCAGCATTAAGCCCACTCAATACAAAACCTCGCAATCTGACAGCGGGATCGCGAGGTTTTGCCTCAGGAGAGGGATCTGGGGGAGGCAGGGAGATCCGATCTTGCCTCGGGTCGCCCCGGATCCCCAAAACTTGGTTGGTTTCGGTTCTCTGAGAACCGAACCCACTCATCTCTAGTTGAAACACGTTGGCGATTTGGATGTAGGGCTGTATGTTGGGATCACTTACCATGGTGGATGGCCGGCTGCAGACCCTGGACTTATGCTGGTGAATGTAACCCATACATGCTTATAAAGAACTGATCATTGTTAGCTCTTTTGTTAGATCTGGTAATTGTTGCAATTTCAGCTACGTGGGGATTCCTATGTCAAGGAATAAATCTACTTGTTTGAATATGCATGTTTTATATATTAAAACTGTGTTACACTCTATATATACTGTATATTTCTTTATTTTTTATGGCTACATGATGGTATGCTATAAAGGAGAACTGACCCAGGAATTATTAGCACATCATTGGATGACTGCTGATCTACTCTAATTCATAACCAAGAACAAACAAATGTATCAAATTGTGGTTAGATATGTCTTTTTTTTGATTTATGTGGAAGCGCTGGTGAGCTGTGCTCATTGTGTTACTCATTGTTTCAGTGGAGGAAAGGAGAAACCTTTTGTGACACTTACTGTTCTAGCTGCTGCATTCACTTTTGCTCACCTTAGTCCTACACAATTGTGTTTATTAGGCATTCCATATTACATTCGTGTATGACTTTATTTGAAATAGGGCATTCAGGGTGAGAACTGGGTGGTGACAATGTGATCGCACGTAACTGCCTTGATTATTGGGAGGTTATTGTGTACGGAGTAAGTAAGCTTGCTCCTGATAGCTCTCTTGTACCTAGCACAGAGCTGATGTAATTGCAAATACTAATGATGATGATTGTGCCGGTTTGCGTAATTTCAATGAGCGACACAGGTTTCCGCTTGCAGACCCATGAACCCCTGCATTAGTACAATGGATTTTCACATTAGCATGAGGTAGTACAGTAAATCTGGGTTGGGTATGGGATCACGGCAGTAAGGATGCTGCCATTAAGAATACTGACAGCGTCATCCTGACAGTCAGAATCCTGAAACCATTAGGTAAGTACCCTAACACTAACCCCTAACCCTAACTCTCCCTTACTGGTGTCTGAATCTAACCCCCCTCTGTGCCTAAATCTAACCTTCCCCTCCCCGAACCCTAAACCTAACCCTCTACCTAACCCAGAGGCGGGCTGGGCCAGGGGCCAGGCTGCCATTTGCAACCCGGGCCGCAGTGCCATTTGGGCCATGGGCAGTCTATGTATCTGTGACACCGCTGCACCGCACGTGTAGCACTGACCGGACGGTGTTCGGTCAGTGCTACACAATAACTAACAAACACACAGCCTCCGGCGCTGGCAGCTGTGTGTTTGTCTTGTGAGTGGCAGTCAATGAGAGTCTGTCAGACTCTCACAGACTGCTGCTGCGCCCACTGCAGGACCCGCTCTATCTTCCGGGTCCTGCACTGGGTAATGGGAGAGACGTCATGATGTCTCTCCCATAATGCAGAGCGGGCCAGACTGGGAAGACAGATGGAGGGGCAGATGGAGGTGGCGGGAGCGGGATTCAGGTAAGTGTTTTTTTTTTTATTATTACATTTTTCTACTGGGGGCGTGCTACTGGGGGCACTACAAGGGGTGAGACCACTACTTTGGGCCCTACAAGGGGGAGATCACTACTGGGGGCACTGCAAGATGGGGGACTACTACTGGGGGCACTACAAGGGGGAGATCACTACTGGGGGCACCACTAGAGGGAGATCACTACTGGGGCACTACAAGGGGGGGCTAATACTGTGGGCACTGCAAGGGGGAGATCACTACTGGGGACACTACAAGGGGGAGATCACTACTGGGGGCACTACAAGGGGGGACTACTACTGGGGGCACTGCAAGGGGGGATCACTACTGGCTCACTGTAAGGGGGAGACCACTACTGGAGACTGCTACTGGGGGCACTTCAAGGGGGGGACTACAACTAGGGGGACTACTACTGGGGGCTCTACAAGGGGGGGACTACTAATACTAGGGGCACTACAAGGGGAGGGGACTACTACTAGGGGCACAACAAGGGGAGGGGACTACTACTAGGGGCACTACAAGATGAGGGGACTACTACTAGGGGCACTGCATAGGGGGGAGGGGACTACTACTGGGGGCACTGCATTGGGGGACCACTGCTGGGGGCTCTATATAAAGGTCAATACTGGGGGTACTGTATAGGGGGGAGACTACAACTGGGGCCACTATTTAAGGGGCACTGCATAAGGGTTACCACTATTGGGGGCACTGCATGGGGGGTGGACTGCTACTGGGGGCACTATATAAGGGGCTTACTACTGGGGGCACAAGGGGCACTGCACAGAGGGGACCACTACTGGGGTAACTGTATAGGGGCACTGTATAGGGGGATCACTACTGGGGGCACTACTGGAAGCCTGCATAAGGGGATCCTCTACTGGGGCACAGGGGGGCACTGCATATGGGCACCACTACAGGGGGCTGCCCCATATCTTTATTTTTACTTTACATTAATCCCATATGGACCTGTTTCCTCCCTGGAAGACTTGAGGGGATAGGGGGGCGCCGATGCACGCACATGCTCTGGGCACCCTGGCTACACGCTACTCCTCTGCCAGGACCACCTGCATGCATTTGCCCCCCAGGCTAAAAGTTGCCAACCAGTCCCTGCCCTAACCCCTGATACTTACATTCCGGTTGTCTGCGGTTGATACGTCTGCGGTTGAAGCTGTCAGGATTCCGACACCGGTATTTTGACCATCAACATTCCGCACACCAGGATGCTGACTACAGCCCAGTAAATCAGGCTTTCACGGCTGCCCGCACCTACAGACATTTTCCATGAGGCTCCAAATGAGCCCTAATACCTGCTGCATGAAAGCTATGCTGATCTGTGATATTTTCACTTGTTTATGAATTCCAACATTTTGCATATACAGTAGTGAATCAGAACGCAGGCATACCTAAAGGTGAAAACGGGCGTTTTAAAGGTGTGCATAATTAACAAAGCAGCGTCATCGACCACGTCAGTTGGGTGTCTTTAAACCAGAACTGCTCGCATGATTGCAGTAGGAAAAACCAACCACAAGAATAGCGAGCAGTTCATACGCCGTTCGATGTACACGATTAATCAAATAAATAGCGGACATGACGTATGATGCGAGCGGCCAGGGGGCGTTTTTTCAAAATTACGACCGCATGTTTTGTTCGCTCGTTCAGACATAGAGGCGTCAACAGACCGCAAAGAGTGAACGGTCAATTTAAATATCCAGCCCCTTTTTCTGAACGAGCGAGCGCAAATAGCGTCCGGCTCTGAATCAGACCCTCTGTCCCTGCAAGAGACTTTTAGTAAATCCCTGTGACATTGCCTGAATTCGCAATGCAGATTGTAGTAAATAGAGCCCAAAGAGAGAATAAAAATGAAAAGCTTCTGCCCTGGATATCTGAATCAAATAATTGTTATGATTCTCTGGTTTACAGGATTTAAGTTAGACTATATATAAGCTTATAACTGTTGCACTTCTCTTGTTAGCATGATTATAAATATTATGTTTCATTAATTAATATGATGTAATGTATACTATATATAAATGTATAATTATCAGACTTTACTTGTCAGCATGAATATAATTGTCAGGATTCATATAAAGTACAGCACACTGTATACAGACGTATAATTGTCATGTTTAATTTGTTAACATTCTGTACTTGAAAAGTTTATTAAAATATTTTAAATTACTATAACTTTGATGTAAACAAGTTTATGTAGCTCATATCAGAAACATAACTAGACATATTATCACCCAGGGCAATAGAGAACACAGACATCCCCTCCCACCACCACCTCTTGCCATCTTGTAGTCACCCCTAGTGGTGAGACATGTACTACCCGTTTTCCAGCACCTTCCCCTTTTACAACCCACAAACGCCTCATCCTGTCACTCAAATTAGCAGGCATTCGCTATTTTGCGAGCACACTATTTTCGGCCGCACTGACTGGTTCGCACATGCGTATTAAAATCCGTACGCATGCGCAGATGTGCAAATATCGCTCGGAACGAACGAGCAGCTGCTTACGAGCGGCTCTGAATGAAGCCCAGAGCTTGCGATAAAGCTCTGTCCCTGCGAATCCCCTCCGCAGCCTTATCACAGTATTTTCTCAAAAAATACCATGACAAGTGCCTGCGCATGCGCAGACCGGCCGCCACTGCTAACCCCTCGGCACTAAGCCCCGCTTCCCGTGATCACGACCCCCCCCTTCCTTAATTACACTTACCTGCATGATCCGGGCTCCAGTGATGTCCTCCATCACTCCGATCAGCTGACATCCCATACTGCACTGGGACCCGATCACCTGATGATCAGGCCGCAGTGCAGTATGTAAGACCAGCTGACCGGAGGGAGGACATCACCAGAGCCCCGAACTCCGGTCCCTGGACTCAGATAAGTTGTTTTTTTTTTACTATTTTTTTTTTTTTTTTAGCAGAGATCAGCGTGTTGTCTGTTTATACCACACAGCTGATCACTGGGGCCGGCTCCAGCCTCTGCTCTGCCTGTTAGAGCGGAGCAGGAGTCCGGAAACCGAGGGAAACCCTGGATAACGCCACCTCCAGGTGGCATTTTTATCACAGGGCCTCCCCAGGTATTTTTTTTCACAATTTATTTTTAGAAACTTTGGCCAGATCACATTTCCCATTACAATAATGGGAAATGCGATCTGATTACTAAAAATAAGTGATACTTAGGGGATGGAGTAGAATTTTATGAATTCTACTCCAATTGCCCTGTAGTAACTTTAGATAAAACTAAAATAATGTGAAAAGGTTGTGAAAACACCCTTTTTCACTTTATTTTAGTAAAAATAATGAAAAAATAAATAGAGCCCTTAATAGTTTAAAGAAGTTTCCACCTTCAGGTACTGTAACTACAGTTATACATTTCCACATGCATTATAGCCTAAATTATTTGCTTAGTTTCATAGTTTTCCTTTATACACCTACTATACAATATGACAGGATATCTTTGCGGATTTATTTCCACATTGATTTGTACCTGTGAATGTGGAATATAGAAGTGAGATCTATGTCTGTTAAACATTCCTATTAAATACAACTGCATTCAAATTATCTCTTTCTTTTGAAGACTGATTAGAAATCTCATTTAGAGCACGTTCCAGCCTGGATGGTAGGGAATGCATTAAACTCTCTTTAAAGTCTTGGCCAATGAAGACATAGAGGATGGGATTAATGCAACTGTTAAAGTAAGCCAGGCAGACACAAATTACATTTACTGTATTATCTATATAATATTATCTGTCAGACAGTGATATTAATGGCCAAGTGTAATACGGAAACCAGCAGATAAAGAAACACGTCACAACTGCAGTGATAATCCTGTACGGTCGCTGAGACATATTTGATCTTCTAACTTTTACAAGTTTAATAAATATTAGACAATAACACACTAGAATGATAGTGAAAGGGATCACAAACATAGTAACACACCTGGTGATTTGCAAATTCTTGATGTGAGAGGGATACTCATAAAATGTTTCTTTTAGCTGACACTCTGAAACATCCCAATCTATGCTGTTAGAAATCACATGAGGAACACTTAAGATCAGACTCAAACCCCAAATTATCACTGAAATGCTGTGGGCACATTTTGGGGTTCTATGAATCTTAGACCAAAATGGCCACATTATAGATATACAACGATCAATACTCATGGCGGCTAAACAATTGACACTAGCACACATGGTTATATACAGGATACCAGTACTGACTTGGCATAATTCATAGCTATAAGGTCCAAAATACATAGCCTTTTCTGCAATTTTCAAAGGGAGAATTACACAGCAGATGAAATCAGCTATGGCCAGATTGAGGAACCACACAGCACTGACTGTCTTCATCTTGAACCCAGCAATCCAGATAACTAAGCCGTTCCCTGGAATTCCCAAAATAAAAGTGATGCTGTAGAAAATGATTGACAGTATTTGTCTGATTGTGAGCAATTTTGTATAATCCAGCCAGTTACAGCATGTCCTATTGCCTGAGAGATTATAGTCCTCGGTGGATGTTATCCTGAAAGCAGATTGGGACAGATAGTGATATAATTAGTTAGTACATTCTCAGTTTAATTTAAAGTGAAAAAGTATCAGGTAAGAAAAATAATTCAGAAATCCCTAATTCCAATCAATTGCATGTTCCATATTATTTACCTAACACTTTACATATTAGTGCTCCCAAATTTTAACATTAACATTCTTCATATTACATGTTGCATAAATTTTTAAGTAATTTGCCATAGAAACAAGATTTTCTTTTAAATAGAAAAGGACGTTGTAGAATCATAATAAAGAGCAAATGAATCCCATAATGACTAATGATAGGATTGGTGACATTGAATCAACTGTTACTACAATGTAGATCTAACTGTGCTGCTGATAAATAGATGTTATATTCATGGCTGTAACTAGGAATGGGTGCCGCCGCTCAGTGTGCAGGGCTTTGTGGGTGGCACCATCGCTACCTCACGGCTTTTGCCTCTGGCTAGGAGGTTGTCTGACATGGCACAGTAC
Organism: Taudactylus pleione; assembly: GCA_031769625.1. Taxonomy (NCBI): domain Eukaryota; kingdom Metazoa; phylum Chordata; class Amphibia; order Anura; family Myobatrachidae; genus Taudactylus; species Taudactylus pleione. Next base: position 3,301,803 of record JAUIMM010000107.1, read on the forward strand.
AGTCATGGTCATTGATGCATTGCTGTCCACAGCTGCCCTTCTTTGGATGCTTCCAAACAGGCACCCTGCAAAATGTGCAGCCGCTCAGAGTATCATCAGGACTCTTAGGGCAGTGCTGCACTTTCTAGTGCTGGTGGCCCCGCCCCATCTGCATGATGTCATCACATTATTACAAGGCGGGCAGCAGAGGGTGCTCCGGGGCCCTGCTACATCACTGGTTATATTACTACCCAGTTGTCTTCTGCAAATCTGTTGGTATCTCCTAACATTAATTGAAAATCCAGAATGTTTAAAGGGAAACCAGTAATAGGGTCTGTATTTATAGTGTCAAGACTGTCCTTCTGGCACTTGTGTAAATGCTAGAATGGCCGATGGCCTGAGGGGCACATCCGGCCACCTGATGGCCTGGCCACAGCTTCACCTCCAGGTTCTCTGCTCAGCCAGCATACTAAGGCTGGTGGTGCCATTAGGCCATTCCCCCATTATTTGCAGCATTTCCCCATTATGTTTGGCCACTTCCTGTGATATTTGACCCTTTTCCATGTGTGCACAAAGAATGCTGGCACCAATTCTTGGCCCCACTCTGAGCCTGATTCAAAGTTGAACGCAAATGCAAATCGCACGTAGCTTAAGCAATTGTTTGCCATTGCACATGCATCGCAGTGCGTGTGCGTGAAGACAGCAGTGTGATCACCCTGCATTCACGCAGACCACGGAGACCCATTGCAGATTGATGGACAGGAAGTGACTGTTTGGGGGTGTTGACAAGGGTGAATAGCTTAACGCAGGCATGCCTGGCCATTTTAATGCCATTACGTGGGCATGCATATATTAGCCACTATAATTGCATAAGCAGCTCCCTGGCCTCCGGCAGGTCTGATCTTCCGCAAGGGTAAAATGACTACTGATGTACTTTGATGGTCCCGATGTTTGTGTAGGTATGTGTAGTCGCACGCAGGTGAGAAGGCAGCAGTGGGCGTCTTTATGCTCAGGTGATCTTTGCCAACATTTGCATATTTTTGCAACCGCATTGCATACGGAATTGCAGCTGCAATCACATTAGCATCCATCTTTGAATCAGGCACTCTGTCCCTGGGTGAAACATTCAATTTAATGATTATGCAGACAATTCTGAAGATAAAAAAAAAATATCAATGAAAAGTAAGAAAAACTTCTGGGTGCATCAGATATAGATGTATTTTTTTTAAAGAAATCTCCATTACTATACATCAGCACAACGTATGTATAAGATCTACATCAACACACAGCTATCATGCCACAATCTGCATCTTACCCTAACCACATAAAGTGTATATATTTTAGGGGTGAGCGGGTTTGGATTTCAGAAATCCGAGCCTCCCCGATCCGAGGCCAATCCGAGTCAGACTCGACTTTTCCCGCCTAACTCGGATCTGAAATCGAGGCAAAACATCATCATCCCGCCTTCCGGGTCTCGCGGGTTTTGGATTCTATATAAGGTACCCTCATCGGCGCCATTTTCTCACTCGGCTGTGGACAGTGAAGAGGGAGGGTGGGAGTTAGGGCAGGCTGGGCAGTGTAGTGTAGTGTAGTGTAGTGCAGTGTAGTGTTGTGCTGTGCTGCTGTTGTCCATAGGGGCTGTGTCCTCTCCTCCAAAGTCCATAGGGGCTGGCTGTGTTGTGCTGTGCTGCTGTTGTCCATAGGGGCTGTGTCCACTCCTCCAAAGTCCATAGTGGCTGGCTGTGTTGTGATGTGCTGCTGTTGTCCATAGGGGCTGTGCCCACTCCTCCAAAGTCCATAGGGGCTGGCTGGACTGTGTTGTGCAGTCAGTTGTCCATAGGGGCTGTGTCCACTCCAAAGTCCTGTGCAGTGTCCCAGTCCTAAAGGGGTGCTGTAGTGTTGTCCAGGGGGTGTTCTGTCCATCAGGGGTGCTCCCCCAAGTGCAAAAAATATAAATATTTTTTCTGTGTTTGTGAATTGTGAGCGCAGTAGCCGCACGTACATCAACAAAGTAGCTTCAAGCATGCGCCTGTGTCATAAGTAAAGGGCCGGCTGGCTTGACTGTTAAAGGGTAACCCCCAAAGTGCACTCCAAACAAAATAAAAATATATATTCTGTGTTTGTGAATTGTGTGCACTGTGGCAGCACGTGCATCAACAAAGGAGCAGCTCCAAGCGTGCGGCTGTGTCCCATAAGTAAAGGGATGGCTGGTTTGCCAATTAAAGGGTGCTGTAACCCCCAAAGGGCACTACAAACAAAATTTAAAAATATTTTCCGTGTTTGTGAATTGTGTGCACTGTGGCTGCACGTGCATCAACAGAGGAGCTGAGCCAAGCGTGCGCCTGTGTCCCATAAGTAAAAGGCTGGCTGGTTTGTCCGTTAAAGGGTGCTGTAACCCCCAAAATGCGCTCCACAAAAAATAAAAAATTCGCCTTTTTTTCTGTCTTTGTGAATTGTGTGGGCTGTAGCTGCACCTGCATCTTCAAAGCAGCAGCAACAAGCGTGTGTCTGTCTGTTAAAGGGTGGTGTAACCCCCAAAGTTCACTCCAACAAAAATAAAACATTTTCTTCTGTGTTTGTGTATTGACTACACTGTATGTGCATCCTCAAAGCAGCAGCACCAAGCGTGCGTCTGTCTGTTAAAGGGTGGTGTAACCCTCAAAGTGCGCTCCACAAAAAATAAAAAATTCTTCTTTTTTTTTCTGTCTTTGTGGTGCACTGTAGCTGCACGTGCATCAACAAAGGAGCAGCGCCAAGTGTGCGCCTGTGTCCCATAAGTAAAGAGCCGGCTGGCTCATTTCTTAAAGGGTGGTGTAACCCACAAAGTGCACTAGTCTCCAACAAAAAAAAAAAAAAATTTGTGTTTGTGTGCGCCTTAGCCGCACGTATATATCAATATAAAATAAAAGGAGGACCAAACTTTCTCCGATAAAAATAAAATATGGAAAGATGAAGAACCACTTCCTTCTACTGCTGAAGTTGCTGCCACTAGTCATGACATAGACGATAACATGCCATCAACATCGTCTGCCAAGGCCGTTGCCCAATGTCATAGTAGAGGGCACATACAATCCCAAATGACAAAGTTCAGGAAAATTACCTTAAAAAAACATTTAAATCATCTGAGGAGAAACGTAAACTTGCCAATATGCCATTTATGACACAGAGTGGCAAGGAACGGCTAAGGTCTTTCCCTATGTTCATGACTAGTGGTTCAGCTTCACATGATGATGGAAGCCCTCCTCCCGCTAAAAAAATGAAACGAGTTAAGCTGGCAAAAGCCCAGCGAAGAACTGTGCGTTCTAAGAAGATATCACAAATCCCCAAGGAGAGTCCAAGAATGCTGGCAGTTGCGATGCCTGACCTTTCCAGCACTGGATGGGAAGAGGTGGCTCTTTCCACCATTTGCACGCCCCCTGCAAGTGCTGAAAGGAGCACCCACAGTCCACTTGCTGATATGGAAATTGAGGATGTCATTGTTGAAGTACAACAGGATGAGGATACTGGTGTAGCTGGCACTGAGGAGGAAGTTGTCGAGAAGGATACTGATGGTGATGTGGTTTGTTTAAATCAGGGGAGACAGTTGTTGTCCATGGGATGAAAAAGCCCATCACGGTCATGCCTGGGCAGAAGACCAAGCACTCCACCTCTTTGGTCTAGCAATATTTCTATCCAAATCTGGACAACCACTGTCTTGCCATATGTACCATATGTAAAGGTGAAATAAGTATTGGTAGGGACGTTAATCACCTAGGAACATCCTTCCTTATACGGCACCTGCAGTGCGTTCATAAAAAGTTACTGTCAAGTTCAGAAACTTTGGCTAAGACCATAAGCATTCGAGGGACACCTAAATCCCATTGTCCTGTTGTATCCAAGTGCCTGAAAACCACACCGTCAACTCCCTCCTCATCAATTTCCTCCTTAGTCAGGATCGGAAGTAGTCCTGCAGGCCATGTCACTGGCATGACTGCCTCTCCTATCCGGGATTCATCCAGAGGATCCAGCATTGCTATGCCTACTGCTGCTGCTGTTGCTGCTGCTGGGAGTCATTCATCATCCCAGAGAGGAAGTAGGAACACTACTACTTTTACTAAACAATTGACCCTCCAACAGTCCATAGCGAGGAGGATGAAGTACGACAGCAGTCATCCTGAAGCAAAACTTATAACTGAGGCCTTGACTGATATGTTGGTTTTAGACGTGCATCCAGTATCCGCCATTAGTGCAGTGGGATTTAAACAATTGATGGAGGTAGAGTGTCCCCGGTTCCAAATCCGTCTAGATTCCACTTCACTAGGCAGGCGATACCGAGACTGTACAGAAACATCAGAAAAAGTGTCCTCAGTGTCCTGAAACATGCGGTTGTACCCAATGTCCACTTAACCACGGACATGTGGACAAGTGGAACAGAGCAGACTAAGGACTATATGACTGTGACAGCCCACTGGGTAGATGTATCACCTTATGCAGCAACAACAGCAGCATCACCAGTAGCAGCATCTCAGAAACACCAGCTCGTTCCAAGGCAGGCTACGCTGTGTATCACCGGTTTCAGTAAGAGGCACGCCACCAACAACCTCTTAGAGAAACAGAGGGAAATCATTGCCCAGTGGCTTACCCCACTTAGACTCTCCTGGGGATTTGTGATATCTGACAATGCCACCAATATTGTGCGGGGATTACATCTGGGCAAATTCCAGCACGTCCCATGTTTTGCTCACACAATAAATTTGGTGGTGCAGAATTTTCTGAAAAGTGACAGGGACGTGCAGGAGACGCTTTGGGTGGCCCAAAAAATTTCTGGCCACTTTCGCCATTCAGCGACTGCGTGCCGAAGACTGCAGCACCAGCAAACACTATTGAACCTGTCCCACCATCACCTGAAGCAAGAGGTTGTGACGCGTTGGAACTCAACCCTCTATATGCTTCAGAGGATGGAGGAGCAGCAAAAGGCCATTCAAGCCTATACATCCACCTATGACATAGGCAAAGGAGGGGGTATGCACCTGACTCAAGCGCAGTGGAGAATGATTTCCGTGTTGTGCAAGGTTCTCCAGCCCTTCGAACTTGCCACACGTGAACTCACTTCAGACACTGCCAGCTTGAGTCAGGTCATTCCCCTCATCAGGCTTTTGCAGAAGCAACTGGAGATGGTGAAGGAGGAGCTAAGATGGAGCGATTCCGCTCGGCATGTGGGACTTGTGGATGAAGCCCTTCATTTGCTTTGCCAGGATTCCAGGGTGGTCAATCTGTTGAAATCAGACCACTACATTATGGCCACCGTGCTCAATCCTAGGTTTAAAGCCTATGTGGTGTCTCTCTTTCTGGCTGACACAGGCCTGCAGATGTGCAAAGACCTGCTGGTGAACACACTGTCAGCTGAAGCGGAACGTGACATGTCAACAGCTCCTTCTTCATTTTCTCCTGCAACTGGTGCTGCCAGAAAAAAACTTAGGTATCCTAAGCAACCCGCTGGCGGTGATGCAGGGCAGGCAGGACCAAGTATGAACATCTGGTCCGGACTGAAGGACCTGGCAACAATTTCTGACATGTCTACTGTCACTGCATAGGATACTGTCACCATTGACAGAATGGTGGAGGATTACATCGGTGACAGCATCCAAGTAGGCATGTCAGACAGTCCGTACCTGTACTGGCAGGAAAAAGAGGTAATTTGGAGGCCCCTGTACAAACTGGCTCTATTTTACCTGAGTTGCCCCCCCTTCAGTGTGTACTCTGAAAGAGTGTTTAGTTCAGCCGGGAACCTTGTCAGCGAAATGTGTAGGAGGTTGCTTCCACAAAATGTGGAGAAGATGATGTTCATAAAAATGAATGATCAACTCTTCCAGGGAGATCAGCCTCCAGAACGTACAGAGGGCCTGTGGTGGTGGATTCCAGTGAGGATGAATTAATACTCTGTGAGGATGAGGATGTACACTGAAGAGGGTGAGGAATCAGTGGATGAAGAGGATGAGGACGACATCTTGCCTCCGTAGAGCCAGTTTGTGCAGGGACAGATTAATTGCCAGCTTGTTTTGTGGGGGCCCAAACTAACCAATCAGTTCAGCCACAGTCATGTGGCAGACCCTGGCGCTGAAATGATTGGTTTGCTAAAGTGCGCATGTCCTTTTTATACAACATAAGGGTGGGTGGGAGGGCCCAAGGACAATTCCATCTTTGGAAAAATGTTTTGTTCTTAGACTATTATTAACCTCAATAACATTATTTTCCAGTAATTTATAGTCAATTTAGATGACCTCACAGCTCACAATATTGTTTTCACAATTATTGGCCAAAGGCTGCAGTGAGCTGGCTTGTTACTAAACAGCAGAGCAACAGCACAGACACCACAGTTTAAATTGTGATTCAACCCCCAGTGGGCTGTCACAGTCATGTAATCTGATTATTGTAATAATGATTATTTTACAGTCAATTGTATTGTTAAACTACTACTAGTTGTCTTCTTGGTCCACTACTGGGATGAAGATACACCCTCAGCAGCAGCAGCAGACCTAGCATTCAAGGATACTTCTGAGGAGTCCCAGAAAGGGGTGATGTCACCTTCAGCAGGAATAACAAATTGTATGCCAGACTACCTCTGATCATTACTGAGGATATTGAGGATAAAGGTTTTGGCAGCAGAGATTACAAGTGCTAGGATCTAGTAGAGAGAAGGAAACTAGCAGATGCTGGACTGTTTGTTATTATTTTTTTAGCACCAGTTTCTCATGCTATCAAATACTTGTCATGAGCTCACTGCAGATGATGTAATAGCGTGGAGGTTCCTAGATGCTTAATGTCCCTACCTCTACTAACTGTGGTTCCACAAAGGCTATAGATGGTTTGACAAATGTTGTCAGGATTTGGGGGAAAAAAAATCACACATAAGAGGTGAATTTGGTGGTCTTATGCCCAGGCATGACAAAGACCTTCTTCTTATCATGGCCAAGAGCTGCTTCCACTGGTGCCAGAATTACACAAACAACATCCTCATCCTCAACATCCTTATTAGTGCCAGCATCAGCTACACAAATATCCCCCTTATTATCTTGCAATTCCACATTGGCATGTTCAATTTCTATGTCATCAGCAATTCTTATGCCCACAAATACAGAGGGAGCAGAAATTATGGAAGGCAGCCTCTCTGACAGGTGATGCACACATAACACTCATGGAGACACTTAGACTCTCCTCGGGGATTTGTGAGATTTGTGTTTCTGAACACACAGTTTGATCAACTGCCTTAGTGGTGTTCATTTATTTACACATCTTCTAAATTCAGAGTAAAAAGGTCTTTCATTGTCATGAGTGGCAGAAGATGCCTCACAGACAGTTGCAGAACCACGACTTAGAAATGAAGGCCAAGGCCTGACCCCTTTCTTGCCACTTTGTGTGGTGAATGGTATGTTGCCAATTTTTTGTTTCTCTGCACTAACCTCTAGAGCTGTTTTCACTTTTACCCCTGTAAAATCTAATTTTTTTTTAATTTCAGATACTCTGCTCTTGAGCATCAACTTTAAATGAGAGTGAAGAACTAGTATTGTCAGCATGACTGGTTGCAGCAGCTGCAGTGCTAGCATTTGCTTGCTGCTTCTGCTCTTCTCTCTGTTGGTTGTTGTGATAAATATTGATGAAAACACTCAAGATGTACAAAAACTGCATACTAGTATTATGTATTTACTAACCACCACTCACTGTGGAGTCACAGTACATGTGTTATGGACACACAGTGCAGTATGGCCAGCAGAGTCACAGTACTTGTACACAGTGGGATATGGCCCAAGGAGTCACAATGCTTGTCTAAATAGTGGAGTATGGCCCAAGGAGTCATGTTGCTTGTATATACAGTGGGCTATGACCCAAGGAGTCACAGTGCTTGTATACACAGTGTGGTACAGCCCAAGAGTCACAGTGCTTGCATACACATTGGGGTATGGCCAAAATTGTCACAGTGCTTATATACACAGTGGGGTACGGCCAACAGAGTCACAGTACTTGTATACACAGGAGGTATGACCAAATGAGTTACTGCATGTATACACTGTGGACTATGGCCCAAGGAGTCACAGTGCTTGTATGCACAGTGGGGTATGGCCCAAGTAGTCATAGTGCTTGTATATACAGTGGGGTACAGACAACAGAGTCACAGTGCTTGTATACACAGTGGGGTATGGTCTACAGAAATATAGTAATTCTATACACAGTAGGCTATGGCCAAAAGAGTCACAGTACTAGTATACACAGTGGAGTATGGCTCAAGATGACACAGTACTTGTATACACAGTGGCATATGGCCAACAGAGTCACAGTACTTGTATGCACAGTGGGGTATGACCAACAAAGCTATGATACTTGTATACACAGTGGGATATGGGCCAAAGAGTCACAGTACTTGTTTACAATAGTGGGGTATGGTCCAAGGAGTCACAATGATTGTATACACAGTGGGATATGGCCAACACAGTCACAGTGCTTGTATACACAGTGGGGTATGGCCAACAGAGTCACAGTACTTGTATACACAGTGGGGTACAGCCAAGAGAGTTACAGTACTTGTATACACAGTGGGCTATGGCTCAAGGAGACACAGTGCATGTATATACAGTGGGGTATGGCCAACAGAGTCACAGTATTTGCATACACAGAGGGCTACACACAGAGTGACAATACTTGCATACACATTGGGGTATGGCCCAAGGAGTCACAGTGCTTGTATACACAGTGGGGTTTGGCCAAGAGAGTCACAGTACTTGTATACAATGTAGGGTACATCCAACAAAGTGACAGTAATTGTACACACAGTGGGCTACAGCCAACAGAGTCACAGTACTTGTATACACAGTGGGGTATGGACAAAAGAGTCACTGTGCTTATATACACAGTGGAATATGGCCCACCGATTCACAGTGCTTGAATACACAGTGGTGAGTCACCTAAGGAGTCACAGTGCTTGTACACACAGTGGTGTATGGCCCAAGTAGTCACAGTAATTGTATACACAGTGGACATCTGCCAACAGAGTCACAGTAATTGTATGCTCACGTGGGTTATGGCCCAATGAGTCATGTTGCATATATACACAGTGGCATACAGCACCAAAAAACTTTTTTTTCTTGAAAGTTGTTTTACTTTTTTAAATTTTGTTTACTTTTTAAAACTTTTTCTAAAAATATTTTTTTTTTTTAGATTGGTGCAGATGGGCATGAGTACAGCACAGCATACATCAGCGTGCAGTTTGCCCCCTACATACAGACACTTTACCAGCACAGCCACTTGTAAGTCTGGACACAGGCACTTTAATAAGCAGAGTATAGTGCAGTATATATCAGTGTGCAGTGTGCCCCCTATATACAGTCACTTTAACAGCACAGCCACTTGTGAGTCTGGACACAGCACAACCAGCAAATACAGTAGAGTATAGTGCAGCATACAGCAGCGTGCCCCATACACAGTCACTTAACAGCACAGCCAGCCATCTGTTGAGAGTCTGGACACAGCAGCTGCACAATCAATACAGCAGAGCAGTGCGCAGCATTCAGCAGCGTGCAAGTGAAATGGCGCCAAGTCCTGGTCGCGGTACCTTATATAGAAACCAACTCTCATGAGAATCCGACGTCGGGAGGATGATGTTTGGCCTCAAAGTGGGATCCGAGTCAGGCAGGAACACCCGAACCACAGCTCTGGTGGACTCTGATCCTCGGAGTTCGGAGTGGTCGGAATTCCATAGATTGCGAACCGCTCATCTCTACTTTTTCCATCTATGTTTCTGTATGCTACTCCTGACTAAATAATTATATTACATATATATATATATGTAAATTGCTAATGTTAATGGATACTACTATTATCTATTTAAATCATTATAAAACAGTACTGTGAAAAACTCTTGATTTGCACTTTAATGCAGCTGCTGCACTTTCATGCTTCTAATCTCACTGCCCCCCTGTGTACAGTTGAGCCCCTTCAAACACTATTGTCTTGTCTATTAGATCCATATAGTGCGGAGGGGGCTATGAAGGTGCAGCTAATATGGAGTTGGGAGGGGATGGTGCTGAAAATGGAGTAATATACTTACTGATAGCCATAACCCTCTGTCACATTATATAAGGTGAGATTTGAATCACGAATCTTCATTTTGGCTTCACCCTACAAACATATAAATACATATATAGTAAGCGTTATGAAAGTTGTTAATATGCATCAAACATAAAAAAATCTATGTGACATGTATGATAAAAGGTCTATTTCCCATTAGAATATGCAATGTGAAATACACAACACTGACACCAAAGGTGATTACCTGATCAGTCTAAGTGAGCTGCCTCGACTCAGGTCTATTTCCAGATGTACTGTATTGTAAAGACCCCTATAAATCATTTTCTCTGTATAAGTCCCACTAATATACAAATCCTAAATCAGTGACTATTAAAGGCAATGTCTGTATATAGTATATACTATGTGAGATGGCAGATTTCACTCTGAATTTGAGCAGGTGAGTAATTATCACACTACATACTTATTGCATAATACATCAGATAGAACATCTGGTAAGCACACTGTAATTTTGTTTTCACTTAACATACATTGTATATATAGGCTGGAATTGGTACTATTATGAAGAGCAATAAAAATCAACACTGTAATGTACTTACTGTAGGATAAAAATGACATGGAAAGTTGAAGTGACACAAAACATAGGATCATGAATATAAGTACACATGAAAGTAATGTGGTAACACAAGAGATAATTGAAATGGTGTAATAAGACAGAGGAGATGAATAAGATTTTGCAAAACACAAGATAGAAAGACCATACATTTATTTATTTATTTATTAACAGTTTCTTATATAGCGCAGCATATTCCGTTGCGCTTTACAATTGGAAACATTGATAGAACAAAACAGGGTAATAACTGACAGACATAGAGGTAAGAGGTACATTTAATATATTTTATGTTATAAAACAGCATTTAAATGTAAAATTAATTTTACACTTACAAAATCTAGAGATGTCCCGGTTTTGGTTCCCAGAGAACCAACAACAATCGAATTTAGGAGTTCCGAGTCAAACAGAGTCCAAGTTTGGATCTTTCTGCAGTTTGGAACACAGATTTTAAAACAGAACTTGGGTATACATCATTCTAGCTGTTTTTTATTAAAATTAAAAAAGTATTCAGTTATGGGGTGACATAAAAACCCTTGGATGGCTACTTAGACCCTTAATGGCTCCGTTCTTAAGTTTTAAGACCTATAACCAAACTGTCCCATTTTGAACCATATTGCATATTATCTGCAAGTTCATGTTATAGTAAATTGCAAACTTCAAATACTACATATTTACCATATAATTCAAGAAACAACTGATACAGATATTACATATTCTTAGAATTATCTGTTTGCCAGTATTGCCTACTAGATATATCTGGGCATGTTGGCAACTGTGCCTAAAAATGTACAGTTCATTTACTTTCCAATTACAGACAAAGAAACAAGAGTTATCCAATAGTGAGGCACACGAAAACTACCAAAAATATATACAAATTCTAACATCTAGTTTATATACCTTAAATTTAGATGTATACTAGGATAAATATATGAAGTATGGAAGATGAATAAAAAAAAGGAAATCTCAGATGTTCAAAAGAGAAATGCAAGCAATAGCCCCCAACTTTATTAATTTTAAATGTATATATATTTTTTCAATCGTTGAACTATTTCTAAAATGTTAATAATTTCTTTTTTAAAACATGTACACATTATCCTCATTAATTAAATGCAATAAATAAAGATTATAATTGTTATTTTCATGTTAAAAGCAATTGGATAGTCAAAGTTTTTCTTTGTCTGCAGTTGAGAATGACAGTGTAGTTATCAGTGGTAGCACCCTATAGAATTAAGATCAATAATCAGTGGTATGAACTGTATATAATATAATATTTACACAAAATAAAAATCCATTATGTGAACATACAGAAATGTATAGATGTGGAAAGTGGATGTGTTAACACTTATTTTCCTTTAAGATTTGGCCAGTGATTGCAAAACATTCTATTTACACATATTTTTACAAAAAAATGTATTACATTTTTGTGATACTTATAGTTAAATAAGTATAATTTATTTAGTAGCCCAATACATTAAATTGAATTTAAAACTATTGTGTTTATAGTATTTGTCAAAAACTGATAAATATACTTTGTTGTCCAGTTTGAACCAGTTTTTTTTAGATAATGTAGATGGCTGTCATATAATACAGTATATTTATACAATTTTAAAGTACGTATAGTACATACTTACTATTCACTTTCGATAGTTTCCTGTTTGATCTTTCTTTATTGGCAATTGTACAACGTCTGTTCCAATTTGTTTGATTCTTTAATTATATGTAGTTTCTGTTTCAGTAAATATCAGCTGTTAGAGCCCTGCAAAAACTGAAGTTAAAAGAAAATAAATACAGAGAAATGTGTTTAATTACATTTAGGTAGACACGCTGAGTAATTGCTGGCTCATACATTTTCATAAATAATAATAATAATAATAATAATAATAATAATAATAATAATAATAATAATAATAATAATAATAATATACTAATTACAGACTAATAATAAGAAGAATAATAAGAATAAGAATAATAAGAAGAATTAAAAGAAAAGTTTGAATCAGATATTACCAGTAATATAAGGCTGTTGAAAGCATCTGTTCTCTTAGTAATTCCAGATTTATTGTGGCTTAAAGGTCATTATCTTGCTTTTTATCAGCATCCTCTCTATATATTATTGATGATAATGGCTAAGTTGGCCAAATAGGCCAGATAGTAGAAGAGAGAAAATGTTTAAATCACTTCAGTACTAATGTTTTTTTGTTTGTATCAAGCAATTAAAAGTGACTAAGATAATAAAGTTGGACCAAGTTGTCCAAATGTCAAGATGACAATTAAAATAAAATCTACTGCATAATTGCATAAAAATATAATTGTGATAAGTATACTACTAAAATAAGGTAAAGGTTTAGGTCATCTTTACTTGAACAGTAAATTACAAAACAGGTAAGTCATCTATTTAACATTAATTTATAAAAAATAGAATTACCTGTAGTTGATTAAGATATCTGAAACATTAAGTATTTGTCTTTACTACAAATATAGTATTGTCCATATGAAGCTTTCTATTCCATTATTTATTTAGTTCACCTAGAAATGAGCTTTTATGCCAACAGATGATAACTGATGAGTGCACAATCAGAGTTGGTGCAAAATAAGTCCCTTACAAAGTAAGCAGAGCCCTTAGATCTGCCACCTCTTTATCCCACTATCTATCTATCTATCTATCTATCTATCTATCTATCTATCTATCTATCTATCTATCTATCTATCTATCTATCTATCTATCTATCTATCTATCTATCTATCTATCGCAGAGTCCTCCCCTTAGCTTACAGGACACAATAATTCTATTCTTCACAAACATGTGCAGGTGTTTGAGCAGAAAAAAATTGGATTGGCATAAAGCTGAGTGCACTTGCATAAATCAAACTGTGCTTTAAGAACATAGGTGATTTTGTGCTGTGATTTGGCATTTTTGTAAATCACCCCAAGAGCTTCTGACAGCTTAGTTAGCAGACATGCTTTGCAGAAATAAAACATACATAGTAGTAACAGGAACAGTGATGTCACAGTAGTTTAAAATAAATGACTTTAGTTACAGCTTTTTGACCTGTATTAGATCCTGTTAGGACACTCTATTAAGGATATGAGGGGAGATTCCATGGTCAGTTTTGTAGTGTGGATCATTAACATTGAACAATGGGGCTAATTCAGAGATGTGAGATAACCTGATGGTTAGTGCATATCTCCGATTGTGCCTTCTCTGCACAGGCACATGACCTGTACTGCACATGTGCAGAATGGAGCTGTGATCCCACATACAGAGTGGCAGCAGATGATTGATAGTCTGCTGCTGTTTCTGTGCAGGGAGGGGGCAGTGACGGCCTCCATTTCCCAATTGGAGATGTGTTACTGCTGTAAAGAGGGGGAAGAGGCCAGGTTCTCTGTCAGCTCACAGAGATTACCTGGCCTCTTTTGTGCATCAGCGTTGGCTGGCTAGAGTGACCCTATGGTCACTTAGATGGCCGAGGATCACGCAGATGTTTCTATGCTGAGTCCATGGATACAGTTCGGATCAGTAATGCATGCAAAACGCATAATGCCTCCTGCTGCATTACAATAACAGAGCAATTGCAGCTGGTACCATGTTAGTAGGAGTGAAAGCATCTCCGACTGAGGCTGAATCACCTCCAAAGTTTTTTTATTTTCGTGAAAGCAAATAAAATTTTGTTAAAATTTGGTTTAACATAATTGTGATTTAACATAAGATTCCTAGTAATATGATAATGTTGAGCGAATCAGGTTGAAGCTCAAATTCATATGAATTCCAGAACTTAGACTAATCAGTAAGCACACAATATAGAGGACCTAAGCGCCTCAGATCCTAGAAACAACAAATGGGTATTTTTTTCCACTCCTCAAGTGGAGACCCCTTCAGTACTTATTATGTCTATATGAACTGTAATGGGTCTGTTCAGGAGGGGTCTGAGCCAATCAAAATAAGACTTACATATGCAACAATCCTCTATATGTGCATAAAGGTTTCTTTTATGTGGTACAAGTTGTCTGAAGTCTTCAACTTAGATTATACTTCTGTTATTGTCAATCACAAATAAAACAACTCACATTTATAAGTAGCCCTATGGGTACAAAAAGGTTTATTTTCTTCCTCCTCCACACATACTGTATCTTTTACTATGTGTCAGGAAAAATCACTTCTTTCACTTTTATCCCCAAATGAAAACACACTTACATTTATATTCTGGCAGCAATTCACATAAAGGTTTATTTTCAGGCAATCAATCTCCTATCAGAGGTCATGCTGTGTTCAAACCTTTTTTCTCTCACTCACACAATGCATCGGCACGTAAAAAAAATATAAAAAGGCTTCTAATCATGCAGCATTCATAAAAGATAGTTTTAATTGGCTCTAAACATGAGCCTAATATAAAATACATAAAAAAATAACAAGGCGTAAGCTTAAATCTAAAAAGAAAGCCTTGTACCCAGCAGGTGAGAGCAGGGAAGAAAACTCCAGGTGGCTCCATACAGAGGTCCTAATAAATAAGGCAGTTGTAATTCTCGTGGTTGCCCTGCACTCCTGCACTCCTTTTCAGCGGTCCTGCAGTCTTTCACTATAACATCCACGCTTATAGGAGATCTCTGTCTCCTTTGTCAAGACCTTGACAAATGAGATGATCTTGAAACTGGAGATGGAGATCTCCTATATGCGTGGATATTATAGTGAGAGACTGCCAGGCCGTTGAGAAGGAGTGCAGGAGTGCAGGGCAACCACGAGGATTACACCTGTCTAATGTATTAGGACCTCTGTGTGGAGCCACATGACACATAGTGAAATATTTGTGTGGAGGAGAAAGAAAAGTCACCTTTATGTACCCATAGGGTGACATATAAATGTGAGTCATTTTATTTGTGATTGACTAAGTATAATCTAAGTTGAAGACTTCAGACAACTTGTACCACATAAAAGAAACCTTTATGCACATATAGGGGATGGTTGCATATGTAAGTTTTATTTTGATTGCCCCAGACCCCTCCTGAACGGGACCAAATACAGTCCATACAGACATCATAAGTGCTGAGGAGTGGCAAGAAATACCCATTTGTTGTTTCTATGATCTGAGGTGCGTAGGTCCTCTGTATTGTGTTTTTATATGTTAAAAGGAAGTTGGTGTAGTCCTATAGAGCAACAAGCTGCCATATCAGATCAAACTGAGCGCAAGGATCAAATTCTATTTAGTTTTAATTAGACCAAACAGTGTTAAATAAAAGAGCCAATCACCATTAACAGTGACCACCACATGATTATTAGAGATTTACAAAGTTTAAGTGATTCTATACCCAGTTAATAAATGTAAAAATGTGTAATAAATTCCCAAACTTGATGGGTCTGATTCAGGTAGTATGGATCGCAATTGTGATAGCCGCTGCAAATTCACAATAAATGCAAATGCTAAACCATGCTAATGCTTACCATAGCTCAGCCGGCATAAAAACGCCCACTGCTGCCTTCTCACATCTGTCCAATGTCGCTCTTCTGCGTAAACATTGGTGTCATCAATGCACCTCGACCAATCACACAGCATTTACAGCAGGTCTGATGAGAAGCAGAGACTGCATGGCTCTTTGCATGCAGAGGGCTCTTGTGCTGCATATGCAATCGCAGTGGCTAATTTATGCACGCCTAAGAAATGACATTAAAATGAACAGGTGTGACAGCGTTCTTCCAACCACCCACCTTTCACCACCCTCAAATTCTGACAGTCTGTTACTCACTCTGTGATGGATAGCTCAGTGTATCCATAATCGCAGTGTAATCGCTGTGCACACATAGTGTGGCTTATAAGCATGCATGATAGCAAACAATCTCTCAATCTACATCTATAGTTGCTCTTGTGATCGGTACTGAATGCGGCCCAATATGTGATACGTTTTTTAAACCAAATTCAAGCAAGATTAAAGGGTTTTGACCATCTTATAGTTAGTTTAAATATGTTTGAGCTTTTGAACATGTTCATGTTGAATGACTAACCTGCATATGTGAAGCTTTGGGATTTTGCTTCTATGGGCAGGGCCAGTGCAAGGTTTCAGGGTGCCCTAGGCAAAGGTTCACAATGCCGCCCCTGTTTTCCCCCAAACCCTACATCCAGCTTACAGACACATACACAGTCCGCTAATAATATTCACATGACCCAAATTAAAGGGATGATTTCCCCTGCAGTTCCCAAAAGTAGCAATGATCTCGTAGTGCCCCCAATAGTAATGCTCCCTGCAGTGGCCCAGTACTGTAGAGCCCCCTGGATGTACTGCTTCCAAAAGTGCCCCCATATGATCCCCCTGTAGTGCCCCCTGTAGTAAGCACCCCCCCATGCACACACATACACACAGAAAAAATACTTACCTTAAACCCCGCTCCAGTGCCTGCTGCCATCCGTCCCCGGTGCCCGCTCCTCAGAACTATGGGAGTGACATCAAGAAGTCACTCCCATAATGCACTGTGGGACCCGGAAGCTGGAGCTCAGGAGTGAGCTCCATCCTCCGGCTACCACTGGCACTGGGGGTGGAGAGAAGGAGCCGGGGGCCCACTGGTAACACAATCTCAGTGGGCACCTGGCAAATGGAGGGTGCAGGGGCTACGATCGCTGGGCAGGCGGGCCCCATAGCAACTGCACCCCCTGCACCCTCCGTAAGCTTGCCTAGTGGTAGCGCCTGCCCTGTTTATGGGGAACACACTGAGAGGCATCACTGCAATACTCTCAGAGATGGTAACCACGGTATCCGCTGAGGTGTTCACCACATGCACAAATGCCAAAGGTACAGCTTAGTACACTAAGTGTGGGATTTCAGTAGTGTTCCACAAGGTACACACATGAGTTGGCACTATTTGTAAAGCGTAGAGCATGCACTAGGGTATAGAGAGGTGTTTCCCCTCTTGGACTGTGCTTAGTTTAATGAGATACTTGTACTGGCACTGTGTGTGGACAGCACATAGCATGCAATGATAGGCATGGATGTTTTAGCACTGTGGACAGCACATAGCATGTTTCAAAAGGGAATCGGTATGAAAAACCGTAAGTAATGAAGCCGACAATTTCGAGGCCGTCACCAATAACCCTACTTTATTGAAATACCGATATGTAGAAAGCTTAAGTGGACACAATCCCGTAATATACAATACCGAAATATAGTTTACCGACTGACTTGCATGACCGAAAGTATCTATATTTTAAAAATATAATACCGGTAGTATATTATGCCGACACCATTGTTATTCATATTCATCATAATGCCGTCAAGAATAAAATATCACAAATTTGTTATCCCGGCAATGCTAAAATTCCGAAAATAACGTAAAGCCTACAATGCAAATATCGACAATTTCAATACCTATAGGGACTGACTGTAGACAATAAAAATCCCGGACACTGAAAACACAGACCTCATAATACCAATTTATTTGAAATCCCGAGACATTTAATTGGCGACAATATTAATCTCGACAGCGCTAAAAGAGATACCGACATCAGTAATTCAGACCCATGAATATGCCGACAACAATTATACCGACAGCCCTCACAAAGATACCGACAATTGTAATATCGACAGCGCTACAAGAGATACCGACATCAGTAATTCAGACCCATGAATATGCCGACAACAATTATACCGACAGTCCTCACAAAGATACCGACTGTATTAAATCCGACAGTGCACACAAATATACCGATTTATGTAATCCCGAAACATTTAATTGCCGACAATTGTCATAACTTTGATACCTGTGATTCTTCCATCACTTAAAAATATATATATTTATATATCTAAAATATTTATTAATTTATTTTAAAAAGCCATCATTTAGCTTTTTTGTCACATCAATCAGCATTTTAGCATGTGTGTTTTTTTAAACCAATTTTTTTTTTAATTATTATTTTTATTATTATACTTACTTTTAAAGCCGTCCACTCTATTCTCAAATAGACGCCTTATGTCCTTGCTTGTTTCTAGACGTTCTAAATTTGACAACTACTCTTTAAGAAATAAAATTATTAAAATGTATACGTTATTCACATCGATAACCTTTCTTTACTTAAATATAATAAAATTAAACATTTACTGTATTGTAACTTTTCCATTTAAATAAACATTGTTTTCAGATCTTTCCTGTCTATCTAAATTCGTGTTATGTGCTATATTTTTTTAAAAATGAAAAAAAGGTAATGTTTCAATAAGTAAGGATATAAACTTTGCATTACATATAGTAAATTAATTGTATTAAATATTGTATTCAAAATATTGAAGTTATATATGTTATACTGAATCTTTTATACTTAGACAGACCTTGACATGTATTTTACTTAAATAGTTGTCTATAAACCTGTCTATAAATAGCAGTTAACTCAATATTTTTTTCTACGCTTTTTACATTTATTTTGGAAAGCGTGCCAAATATTGCTAATAGTTCGACGCCTTGTTTTGGAAACCTCCTAACTTCACCCCTTTCTCTTTACCACCCGCACCACCAAGAAATACAAAATCCAATTGCACCTCCATGCACACATACTATCCTCTGCTCAATCATCCTGTACTTGGTTTATACTGGAACCATTTTTTTTTTATTAATATAAATGCAAGGTCATCACATGTATATTGTGCTGGGCTACCCGACTGGCGTCTTATAGTCCACGACCACAAAGACGTCCTATTTTTTTAGCCGCATTAACACACTTATCAACCTGTGTGGCTATTTGGAAAGACATTCACATACTTTTCAATAGAATGTATGTTTTATGATATCAAATACCCACCTGTCTTTAATCAGAAATCACTCCCTGACTTATTTTACTATTCATTTTCGGCCCGAGACATCAATATGAACCTGACTATAGATAGATTTAATGACATTAGCAATCAATTTCAAGCAGCAACTGGATTACAGTGCTGTCTGTAACTTGAGATCAACCTGTTCTTCCAATCCTATTGGTCAGATTTTTGCTATAAAGATGAAATTCCACATCTTTCTGGATAATTTATCCATGAAAACTGGAGACTTTACACCTTCTTTGAAAATCTTATTGGAGAACACCGTCATAGTGCTAAATAGCCAACTTTTTTGTTTCATTTTTTGGAGCATTTTTTTGTTTATTTTTATTATTTGTTCAATATATATTTTCTAAAAGATTTTTTTTCTCGGATCATCTATTTTGGATTGAAAATGGCCCAACAACAAGATCAACTGCCAGCTTGCAAACTCGTGCCTTCACAGAAAGGAGGGAAGCTGTTGAACATACAATGATTTTTATTTGCAAAAAACAAACAGCGAGGAGATGTTTGTTACTGGAATTGTGTAGAAAAAAAAAGTGGATATTGTACCTCCTGCGCCAGCACGCTTGAATTTGATACACCTGTCTTGCGTTACCACGGAGAACATAGCCATCCTCCTCGTGCAGAGCTGACTGATATTGCTTTTGCCAGAGCAGCTATAAAAGAGCGGGCCAAACGGACAGCTGAACCACCTGTACAAATAATTCATTCAGTCACCTCGGAGATGCCAACAACAAGTGCGGCATCAATGCCAAATCGGAATGCACTCAGACAAGTTGTAAAGAGAGCTCGAAGAGCGGAGTTACCTGCAGAACCCAAGACATTTGCAGATTTAAACGTCCCTGAAAATTTAAGGGAAATTGACGGAGAGCTATTCCTTGTGAATGACAATTCTTTTGGAGCAAACCGTATTTTACTGTTTACGACACTGGAAAATATTCGCAAACTACAAGAAGCATCATACTGGATAATGGATGGTACATTTAAAACTTGTCCCACCCTGTTCTGTCAATTATATACCATACATGCTATGGTTGGGACTGATCCATCTACCCAGCAATTTCTACCCCTTGTTTTTGGACTATTATCCAGTAAAAGTCAGGAAATGTATCGTCAATTTTTTTTGGATCTAATTTTTTATGCAGATGAAAATGACATCCCACTAGCTCCTCAGTATATTTTGACAGATTTTGAGCTGGCGTCAATAAATGCATGCAAATCTGAATTTTCTAGCAGTGTTCATAAATGCTGCTTATTCCACTTGTCCCAAAACATATGGAAAAATATTCAGAGTGCCGGTCTATCTGAACAATATGGACTTGACCCGGATTTTGCAAAACAAATGAGACAATTACAAGCCCTTTCATTTTTACCCGAAACAGAGATACCTGACGCTTTCAATGTTGTAAAAACTAACATGCCTCCTAATGCTGGCCCAGTTCTTCAATATTTCGAGGAAAATTATGTTTTGGGTAAACTTCGCCCTGGTAGAAGAGGTGGTAGAATTCCCCCTCTGTTCCCTCCGTCAATTTGGTCAGTAGCTGAAAATAATGAAATGGGGATTCCAAGAACACAAAATAAGTTGGAGGCATGGCATCGAAGATGGAACACCATAATTGGCCAAAGAAAATTGGGAACATACCATTTAATAACACACATTATCACAGAGCAACGAAATAACAAAATCCAATTTGAAAAAGTGATTGCAAATATTGCCAGAACCCCGCCTAGACAATCAACAGAAAACAAAGAAAGGGCTTTGATGGCATGCATCCGCAATAGAGAGTCTGTGGACACTCACTTTTTTGCAAGGCATTGCTCATCATTTCAAATATTTTTTTTTCCCCTGACTTTTACAAAAAACAGAAAACAAACAATATACTTCTTCAATTGATACGTTTTAATTTTCTTGAACAATACCTTTGGAGTTTGTTAACCTCATTTTTGGTTCTGATTTTTTTCAATTATAATGTAAAAAAAAAAAAAAATTGACTACGTTCAAACCACAGTTTTTGAGTGGAGTTACATTTTTATTTAAATTGGAATGAAGGATCGTTCAAGGACGACTTTGCAAGTCAACAGAGGTAATTATGCAAAATCTGTTTTATTTTATGTTTTTTCTAAAACCATTTATTGAACGTAAAATATATATAATGTGTTAGATTATGATGTAATATTTTGATCGCTACAAATCCTATTCTCATCTGTTTGTATCTAGTCTACAGTACATAAATATAAGATTAACGTTATGTAAATACGAGATCAATGGACGTATGTCCGCAGTTCTTAATAATGACAGTTACATACCTCCAAGGGATATAACATAGGCGTCTAAATCCAGACGACTATGTTAATCATGACGCCAGGTCCCCGACAGGAATAAATGTAATGCTTATTTTGGTATATATAGATGTTAGGCTCCCAAGGTTGATTATATTTATTCGTTAAAAGTGTGTATTACAAATTCAATGTATGTCACTCCAAACTTTAATTAACTCGGTGTTTGAGCAATAATGTTTTCTCTAGTCTCTTCTTATTAGCGACTTTTCTAAGTATATATCCATAACACCCATTTAACCTCCAGTAAATTAAATTTCATGCTTATGTTGGTAGTCAAACAAGAATGTGCATTGTTTCACCTGAACTTCCAGCATATATATGTCCTGCAATTGAGGGTTGTGCCCCAGGACTGTTTAACCTGTGGCTCTGCTATTCCAGTGAAATTACAAGCACGAGCATGGTCTGTCAAAATTTAATAATAAGGTAAATAAATTATTAGATTAAATAGTTAATAACCGTGTTACAAAATTTTATATGACAAATGTTTAAATCTATTGAATTTCATAATAATTTTAATGGTAAACACACTACTGCTTTTAGAATCCTGAAAACGATGTTATCCACTTTTCAACCGTTAATGCAAATAACAGAGGATGATACAGAGGAGAGAGGACAACCTTACGAATCATCTTTTGACTAAACCAAATAGTGATATTATTCTTTTTCAGTATATTTCAAACTGTTGAGTTATATTTAAAAAAAAAAAAAATAATTTAAAATTTGAGAGGATAAAAACACACCGATGTATTTAAAACACAAAAATCTATATATTTCTTTAGTGGGCTTAGGGTATTTTACATTTAGAAATCCTTAAGTTAGCATACAATCAATTTGCATAATGTTACCACTTACATCACGATATAGGCAAGGATTTCTGCATCTGCATCTATTTGAAAACCATACTTTTATTTTAGAAATAATTTTAGTTTTCACAGGATAGAATTAAGATATTTAGGGCTTCTTTCAGAGGCGGCCATACGGTCTACAACCGCACGGCCGCCTCGATGTTTGTCCAGTGCGCATGCACACGAGGGAGCCGGCTCCTTCGTGCACATGCGTGAGAACCGCTATGACCGACAGCACCGGTCGTAGCGGGTCTCTTTCCAAAGGGGGCGATCTGTGGATGTTGATTGACAGCTTGCCGTTTGGAAGGCGGGCCTTGGAGGTGGCAGCCCAAACGGAGGCATTCCCATGGGAACGCCTGCCGTTTGGGGGAGGCCCCACTGAAATCACTAGTGATGTCAGTGGAGAGCTTCCGGCTCTGACAGAGCCAGAAGCTCTCCGAGGCTTACGACAACTGAGAGCCTACCCTACGGTCTCGTCTTAAGCCCCGATGGTCTTGACCATGGCGACCATAACCCTAATGACCGAAAAAGAGGCGGCCAGTCATGCATCCTCCGACCGCCTCTGAATGAGGGCCTTCGTCCCACACATGTTAATATGGTTAAGCACAACTCATTTATGTTTTGGTTTAGTTTAATGGTTTTCTAATTTTTACACACTGACGTAACTTATTTTTAATTTAAGTTCCCAAAGTGTTATATTTTTTTTTTATGGCTTCAATGTCCAAAAAAAATAATAAATAAAAAAAAAAAAATGGAATGTTTACTAATGTAGATTACATAATTGCTACCCTTTAGTGCAGAACCATAAGCCAAGTAAATATGTGCTAGTTTATGGTTAACAATCAATGAAGTAGGCTCAGCTTTAGCCTTGTTACACACTCACATGGGTCTTCAACCTTGGCTCTCCAGCAGTTGTGCAACTACAGATCCCAGGATGCCCTGCCACAGTTTTATCATGCTGTTGTAAGAAAACGGTGTCAGGGCATGCTTGGATGTTTAGTTCAACAGCAGCTGGAGAGCCAATGTTTGAAGACCCCTGCCCAAGGGGTATACTCAACCACAGTCACGATGTTTTTTCGATATTTTCTATATGTAGTAACAATATTTTTGATTATGTAAAATATGCCAACATTAACCAATTTTTCCTTTCAGAATTAAGCACATGTAGATTTCGATTTTACAAAGCATCATAAAAAATTATTAAGCTATCAAGATTTAATTGAAATGCTATCCTCCTTGTTTGCAGTTTGGATTCTTCGTTGGATTCGTTTATATGGTGATATTGTTCTTTTCTTTTTACTTTACTAATTAATGTTCATAAATTTAACATATGTATTTTTTTCCAAAAAAATAGGGGACAATAAAAGGGAGTGAGAGCATTCGCTAATACATGCAAATGTATGTATTAGAGTGGGTAAATGATGAGAGCTCCCTTTTTTTGGTTACATACAAACATGGGCCTTAAGAGAGCATTCTGAACCCACTTTTTTTTTTTTTATATTTTATTTTATTTCGATAAAAATTATTTGTAATAAATGTATTACAACTTTTTTTTTTATATTAATTTCAGTACGGTTAATTTTAAAGAATACATAATTAATAAACTATTGACAATTGAGGTGCTATCTTCTACATGGAAAACACTGGTGAGTATTTATAATTTTGTATAATTTGGTCTGTCCATGGAAAAACTAGGATGTGTGTCCAAAACTCAAACCTGTAATTTTATCTAACAGATTGAATTGCCAGATAGTATGATAAAATTAAATATGGGGTTAACACTATATTTAATATCAGCACCATACCCAAATTACCGTGGTGTAATGGCACTGCCCGATAACACAATCAACGGGGGTCCAGGTCCAAACCATTACCAAACCAACTCACTTAGCACAAGACTGAAATAGGTGGAGTTGTTGACACCCCCCAAAGAGTCCCCCCCCCTCCCAAGCATCCCTGGTTATCGGGCCTTGAAGTGGATGCAAGGAGACTATGTCATCTCCAAACACCACTGAAGCTGTACCAATCACCAAGCATGCAGTGCACTGTAGGTCATCTGGACCCGTACAGCACCGTTAACAGCACATGCTTTCAACAGTTACTCCCGTGTAAAAGCCTGCTAATTTCCTGTCTTGCAACTCTCTACCTTTGTGGACCTAGGAGTTTTCATGGTTAATCTTACTCATTGCTGACTTAAAAATACACTGATACAGACACACAGCTAGACACACACACACACGTGCAAGACATAAAATATATTTATGCATTGTGTGTAAGCAATGTAAATAATTTAAAATAATGTCAATAATTAACCAATAATAACAATTAAAATGTTTTATTTAAAGTAAACTTTTTTTTTTTTTATTAAATTCTTCGGCATGCAAGTGTGCCAATACTTTTACAATGTAACTTTTTTTTTAAACTGGGTTTATTCTTCTTTGAAAATTTCTTCACAATTTACTTCCTGTTTTCTTCAAAACTGTAACATTCAAAATCTGAAAAACAAAAAAAATTTGGATTAAAGAATGTCATTAAATCTAGTAAAGGAGGTAGAAAGTAAAAAATATTTCAAAATTGTTAAACATTTCTCAAAAATGTTTAATTTTATTACACTTTAATTTTTTAATTAAAATACTTTCCTATATCCTGTATGTGAAAATGTATTCGTTACATAAACGTAAATAATAATGTAACTATTTGCAGTATAGGCAAAATTAGGTTCCAATGGCTAAACCTAATTCCCAGCGATTCATTGCAAAAGTTTATACCTGTCGCCACCCCTAACCCTTAACCCTGTTTGTGAAACTAACCCTAAGGGCTCTATTTACTACAATCCGCATATTGAATACGGATTGTAGTGTCATATTACCGAGTGAATTCGTATTGCGAATTCATGCAATATCACAGGGTTTACTATAAATACTTTGCAGGGACAGAGCTTGCGATAAAGCTCTGTCCCTGCGGATCCCATCCGCACTGTAGTCGTGGTATTTTTGGAAAATATACCGCGACTAAGAGCCCACGCATGCGCCAACCCACCGTCGCTGCTGCCCCCCACCGACGATAAGCCCTGCCACCCACAATTGCGGACCCCCATGACCACCCCTCCCCCCTGTGACCCCCAACTAACTTCATTACACTTACCTGCATCCTCCTGGCCTCTGCTGATCTTCTCCGGGCTTCCCGATCAGGTGATCTCCCATACTGCACTGGGACATGATCACCTGATGACCGGGCCCCAGTGCACTGTGGGAGACCAGCTGACCAGAGAGGAGACATCACCGGAGGCCAGATCACCGGTCCCTGGATTCAGATAATTAAAAAAATATATTTTTTAAGAAATTTGTTTTAGTTTTTTTACAGCAATCAGCTTGCGGTCTGTTTAGACCACATAGCTGATTACTGGTACCGGCTCCAGCCTCTGCTCCCCCTGTTAGAGCAGAGTGGGAGCCCGTTAACTGGGGGAGAGCCTGGATAACGCGACCTCAAGGTGGCGTTATTATCACAGGGCTTCCCCCGGTATTTTTGGACAATTTATTTTTAGTAACTCTGGTCGGGTCACATTTCCCATTACAATTATGGGAAATGCGATCTGCTTTAATAAAAATAAGTGATACTAGGGGTTGGAGTAGAATTTTACTAATTCTACTCCAATTGCCCTGTAATAACTACAGGTCAAACTAAAATAATGTGAAAAAGGTATGAAAACACCCTTTTTTCACTTTATTTTATTAAATATAATGTTAATAAATACAGCCCTAAGTCCCCAAGTTGAACTCTCAAACTAACGATAGAGGGTTTTTGGTAATGCACCATAAGACCAATGCTAGACTATAGTATTTACAGACCTATTACTAATGCAAAATTTCTAGATGATATTGTTCTATTTGAATGTATATTAAGTAATGTCTCATTTATAATGTTAATATGATGTTTTATAGAATTATTCAAATATCTTTGAGGAAGTATCAGCTGGGCAATATACAGACATCTGAACACCAAACTGAGCTCATCCAGAGTGCACAGATATGTACACTAACCACCACCATTTACCAACCCTAAGCCTGCCTTAATCGCCCCTCACACAGAAATCCCATGTTTTGTGTATAACTGTAATTCAACCATCCCCCCTTCATGTGTCAAATCCTAACCCCCCTTCCTGCACGATAAACCAAACCCAACCAGATGCATGATAAAGTCTAACCTCCCACACCTGTGACTAACCCTCCCTTCCCCTATCCAAACCTCACGGCAGTGTGCATAACCATAAGTCCACCGCAGATGCTGTAAACCTATACCCCAATGCATCACTGTAAAATAATTATACTTTCCGGACACACAAATATGATTAATTGCCTGCTGTTTACAAAATTGGGATATCGACATGCATTTCTCTCTTTACGCCTGCCATACATCCCATAATATGTTTATTATTTAAAATGTATTAAAGTTAATTACTTCCAATTATCAAAAATTAAATACATTTTCTAAATAATATGATTTTAAAAAAAATTATTTTTAAAATTTTTATTAATAAAATCAAATTTAATTTAAATTTATACATTATATAAACATGTAAACAGTGTGATTAGCCCATGAAATCTAACTTTTTTATGATATATATATATATATATATATATATAGAAATCCAAAAGAAATTGGCACTCCATAATCCCACACTCCAGAATCCCAATCGCAAACATAGCAATACAAAGTGAAAATAAAAGATCACCATCACAATACCAAATCAGTCATATGAGGCTATTCCAATTAATTTTTTCATTTAAGCCATGTGGGGCAATGGTATTAAGTCTTAAAATCCACTTGGATTCCTTGATAAGTAACTGCTTAGCCCTATCACCCCGTCTCAGAGTGACGGGCACATGGTCAATCATAAAGTATCTAAGTGATGCCAGCGTGTGCCCGACCTCTTTGAAGTGTCGAGCAACTGGCTGATCAATAAGCCTCCCTTGTAATGACAGCCTAATAGCGGACCTATGCGCTGCCATACGCTCTGAGAATTTACGTGTAGTCTGCCCCACGTAATATAGCTTGCATGGACAGATAACAATGTATACAACATGATCAGTAGAACAAGTCAACACATATCTTATGTCAAAAATTTTGTTCGTATGTGGGTGTTTAAAAGATTGACATGTATGCAAAAAAGAACATGTTGTGCAATTACTGCACCTGTAACATCCTGGCTGTTTTCTGTTTTTGTTAAAACAGACATCACGGGTAAAGCTGTCCCTGTGACAGTGAATATATATATATTTAAAAAACATAAATATTTTCTAATAAAATGTAAAAAAAAATTTTTTTACCTGTTAATATTCAAACACATTTATTATGTTTGGTTCCGTTCATTGTCCTCTTGCTGGTTCCGTTCCTGGTCCTCTTGCTGCTTCCGTTCCTGGTCCTCTTGCTGCTTCCATTCCTGGTCACACATCCTCTCAAGTTCCATTCGTGCAGATTCACGCATCATCAGACGGTTCATATTTTCATCATAAGAAGTTGTATGGTAAGTTTTTTCAAGGGATTGTTTCCTAGGTATTTTCGGAATTCATCAGTCAAAATTAGAAGTTGGTTGGACATTAATCTGTGATTTGTGTTTCCTTCGTATTGCCATACTAGCATTTGCTCAAATCTTTTGTCAAGTACTTCAGTTTGTTTTTGAAAAATATTCATGTTGGCCGACATTTGATCAAAATATTGACCGACAGATATCAATGATTGTGAATGTTGATTCTGTTTTTCCATCACTTTTTCCAAATTCGAAGCAAGGCAGTGAAACATTTTATCCTCCCATTCTATATGTTGCATTCTATTTTGCTCCATACATTCTCTCTCTTCTCTTTGTCTTTGTCCCATTAATTCAAAATATTGTCTAAGCCGTTCTTCTATAAATTCTTTATCTTCTTTTCTACATTGATCTAAACGATCAAAGCATTCCGTTATCCCAATGACATGTGTTGAAGATGCTTCTGCAACAATTTCTTCTTCTGTACCCCCCCAAAAAAATTTGTTTTTAAATATATGCTTTCAAATTGGTGACCTTAAGCTTTTGTAGAACTACATATACCTGCATGCCCTGCCACAATTTTACCAAGCCCTATTAGCAAAACTCTAGCACTGCATGCTGGCATGTTCAGTTCCACTGCAGCTGGAGGGCATGAATTTTAAAAAAATTTTGGAAAATAAAAATTATAATTAAAATAAATAAATAAAAAATATATATACCTTCATGTATACAGTCGAGTTCATTCAAACCCATACATTGAGAAATTGCACTTTGTGTATCCATACTAAGCTGCAGATGGGTGTCTTTTTTTCCTAAGAATTAAAATATTTAAAACAATAAATCATTTTTAAAATAATTTACAATTTTATACTAGTTTAGCTTTTAAAACATATATATGTACTGGTAAACGTTTATGATACCAAGGGATGCTATAACTACAAATGAAATTACAACAATGATATCCCAATATGGAAATAATTACAGGGTTGAAATAACTACTGTCATTAGTGACAAACATGAATAATACATAAAAGTTAGATATGTTTAAGAATTTGGATCGAAAATAGATAAAAACTAATAGTTTTATATATTATGAAATCTTTTATTCTATTTTTCAACACTTAAAAAATAATAAACCAAACAATTTTACATCAACATAAACATTAAGTTTAAAACTAAAAATAATTGGCACTAAAGCACCTGTTGAACTCTAAATAACAGGATGCCTTTACAGATAAGGGCTCCGAAAATAAATATTTGATTGCAGGGCATGCCAAAATATGAATTTCTAAAACATATTTTCTTTGTATTCAGTATGTGAAAAGTGCAGCTGCAATTTCGCAAACTACAAATGACAGGAGCGGGTTCACAAAGAGTGATGAAATCCAGATCGGAACGCAAGTATTCATAACAAAACCCTCTCCCTACCCAAAACATAACCCTCCCTTCGTGGTGCTTAACTGTAAATTTTATTAAATATTTCACCGTTTCTCTTTTGGGACTTTCATAAATGGTTAACTGTGCACCACAACTAAAAATTAATTATTTTTCAGAGTCCAAAGTTTTTTGCCTTGTACATTGTATTTAATTTATCATTAGTTTTAAACTCTGATTCAATAATGACATTTGATCACATTACAAAATCACTTATTTCACAATAATTTTCTAGGTTTAATTTTTTTATTACATCATCTGATTAAAAAGTTCGTTATCACTCTCCATTTTTTAGATTTCTCAGTTCTGTACACCTGGCACCGAAACTAGACAACATTGACATGTTAAAAATCTTCGTTAACATTTAGAAATGCTTACTTGTGTCCTCCACTTGGTGACCTTGCTGTATTGTTGACTTTTGTTGTTCAATAACTTTTGTTGAGGATTCAACTTCTGTATGTTGTAAATCTAAAAAATATATAATTGACATTACCAAAAAATATTTATTATTTTATTTCAGTTCATTTATCAATTTTTAGACACTATTTGAACTACCATATATACTCGAGTATAAGCCGAGTTTTTCAGCACATTTTTTGTGCTGAAAAAGTACCCCCTCTGCTTATACTCAAGTGAAGTGTAGCACTGACCACATGGAGTTCGGTCAGCGCTACACTGCACAAACACACAGCCGCCGGAGATGGCAGCTGCATGTTTGCTGTAATCAGCAGCCGCTGAGAGTCTGTGAGACTCTCAGCGGCTGATGCTGCTCCCACTGCATGAGCCATCTTCCGGATCCTGCAGTGGGTGATGGGAGGGACGTCATGAGTAATGACGTCTCTCCCATGCAAAGCGGCCGGAGGAGCAGATCGCGTCGGGACCAGGAGCGGGAGTTTCAGAGAAGTGATTATTTTTTTTTAATTATCATTACGCTATCTCTACTGGGGGGGAATACTATAGGGGGCGATTACTACAGGGGGCACTAAAAGGGGGGAATTACCACTGGGGAAACTACCAGGGGGGGATTACTACAAGGGGCACTAAAAGGGGGGATTACCACTGGGGGAACTACCAGGGGGGGATTACCACTGGGGGCACAACCAGGGGGAATTACTACTGGGGGCACTACCAGGGGAAATTACTACTGGGGACACTACCAGCTGCTACATTTCCCACCCTAGGCTTATACTGGAGTCAATAAGTTTTCCCATTTTTTTGTGTTAAAAGTAGGTACCTCAGCTTATATTCAGGTCGACTTATACTCGAGTATATACGGTATATTCAATAATGAATAGAAAACTCAGTGTTGGATTTTTTTATACAAAACTGAGCTTTTCTGGTGATAAAGTATCGGGCGTGTATCATCTTTATTCACCTTATTCAATGTAACATGATCAAAAACGGGACCCTGCAAAATTGGATCAAATAAAATGAAATGGAAATTTAGGAAAATTACTACCTTTGTACAAACTCCGTTGGGACTCACAGTCTTCATGTTGTTGGTCAACCTTTTTTTTCTTGATTTTTTTCTAGATGTAAAGAAATTAGCTTTAATGTAAATTGAATTTAACAATTTTTTGGGTTTATCATATATTTACATATATTTAAAACTCTTAGATTTTATGAAAAAATCCTTTACTGTTCTGTGAATTCTTCATCTTTTTTTGCATCTTTTGTTCCTTAGGTTTTTTTTCTAAAAAAAATT
Organism: Taudactylus pleione; assembly: GCA_031769625.1. Lineage (NCBI taxonomy): Eukaryota > Metazoa > Chordata > Amphibia > Anura > Myobatrachidae > Taudactylus > Taudactylus pleione. The sequence goes on from JAUIMM010000107.1 coordinate 3,333,083, forward strand.
AAAAAAATCAAAATTTGTTCTTTTAATATAGATAATCAAATAAATTAATCTCTCTAAAACTATATATACATGTCATATCTATATATATTTATAGAGATCATATGTATACATCTCAAATGGATATGTATATCGATTTATATATTTATATCTCTATATGTCTATCTCCAACTGTGTATGTATCTGAAACAATGTATAATTAGCACATGGCCACCATAATAGTGTCGCTTTACCAGATGGCGGTATATCTTTTTTTAAGTGGATACCTTTAATCGATCTATCTAGATAGAGATCGTAATAGAATATATCAATAAATCCAGATCTCTCTAGGTATCTATATTTTAAATAACTTAATAAACCATTTTATATGCAGAACATTTAAAAAAAAAAAAATTATTTACAATAAAAAAAAGGGTTACTATTTAATTTAAATAAATCAAAAATAAACATACCTTCTTCACTACTCATTTCACTATCTTCACGGACCATATTATAGTGTTCCTTGATTTTCTTCTCCCAATCTTCATAGAGTTCTATTCCATCCTGAATTTTATTATATGTGAGGCGCTTGCAGTCACAGAATTTTTTTTACAGGACTCCACTGTACGTGGGGTTGTGCCAGCAGAAGACACTTTTTCAGATATTTTATGCCAAATTAAATGTTTGAACTTTGGATGTTTGTTTCTTGCATTAGTACCAAATTTAATTGATGTGTATAGAAACACTTGATCTATTAGGGTCTCTGTTTCTTTTTTTTTAAATTTAGGAGCCCTTTGGCTTGAGACTTCGTCTTTTGAATCTTCTTCATTTGAGAAGCTTGCATTATGTGGCATTAAATTAGCTTTAGCTATCCTTAAAAAAAATAAAAAAATAAAAAATATTTTACAATATTTTGAAATTTACAGGTACACATTATGGACGAGTCACTTTAAATAACAAATAAATGGACACACACATTGGATTAGAATTAACAATGAGAAGCTAATTCAGTATTTCATTCTATCATCCATTTTTAGACTGGAACACTGAACAATAATGTTTTATTTGCTTGTAGCGGTAGTAGACCATCCAGTGAGTTTATTACTGTTTTTAAATTGTGATTGAATATAAACCAAGCAGAGAGCCAGCTGGCATCAAAGAACAATGACAGGAAAAAATTAAAAAAGGCAAATACATTGATGAGAAATTAAGCTATGCAAATGAAACAATATTTATAAAAAATTACAGAATTAAACATATATTGAAAACATCTGTACGATGTTTATGATGAAACATTACAAAATTCCCATCCCTAGCCGGATAGACTGAAGACTTAACTGAACAGGTTTTATGGGTAGTTAACGTGAAAACAAAGGACGCAGTGGCGTAACTTCATCCAAGGTGCCCGGAGGCAATATAAATGTTTGTGCCCAACAACCTAATTAAAATGTACCACCTATACAGCCAAAGCTGAGGACGCACAACCTATTAAGTTACTTTTCTTACAACAACCCCAGTAGTGGTCTACGTATGCAGTAACTCCAGTTGTTGGCACCCTATGAAGTTACCACAACAGTCAAGCCCCTGTAATGCCCCCAATAGTAGTGCTGCTGTAGTTCCCCCATATGATGAACCCAGTAATAAGGCCCCCATATGATGAACCCAGTAATAAGGCCCCCATATGATGCCACCTGTTGTAAGGCCCCCGGCACACAAACACAAACAGAACAAGAAAAAAAAGACCTTAATACACGCTCCGGTGGCTGGTGACATGCGTCACCGGCGACCGATCCTCGGCACTATGGAAGTGACGTCATGAAGTAATTCCCATTATGCACTGCGGGACACAGAAGCCGGAGTGAACTCCGTCCCCCGGCGGTTGATGCTATTTACTATGTGGCAAAAGGACCTCTGTGACGTATAAACTACGTGACCACTGCAGGAGGCTGGTCCACTCCTGCCTTACCATCTACTAGGACAGTGTTGGATAACCTTGACACTCCAGCTGTTGTGGAACTATATATCCCAGCATGCCCTGCCACAGTTTTAGCATGCCATAATAGCAAAACTGTAGCAGTGCATGCTGGGTTATGTAGTTCCATAACAGCTGGAGTGTCAAGGTTAGCCAACGCTGTACTAGGACGTAGAGGGGGAATAAATATTTGTGGACAGCGCATCGACACACCGTGCCCGAAGCGTGGTGAGCGGACACTTTTGCTCCAACATTTGCATCCCAGCCCCTCCCCCTTTTAGACCGGGTCACGTGAGTGTGAGGTCACTGGTCCATCAGCATGCTATGGTCTAGACCTAACTGTCTATTGGCTAGGGGGAGAATAAGAATAGTGCGACCGCTAGTAACACACTCAGCGGGCGCACGGAAAATGGAGGGTGCATGGGTGTCGCACCGCCTGAACCCTTCATAGTTAAAACAGTGGAGGTGGAGCGCAGATCAGCGGCGCTCCTCCATGCAGGTCGGGGGGACAATGGAGCAAGGTGCCCCCTTCAGGGCTGGCGCCAGGCGGAAACTTACTCCATTCTCTCCAGGAGGTCAGCTACTGGACGGACATCATTGCTTCATGACTATCAGATCTAGCCAGGGGTCTAATGACAGGCGTCGAAAGCCAGACGCCTCTCATTACACCTCCGCCGGGAGAACGACAACAGGTTTACCTATCAAATGTAAGCCGGATGATGACAGCCGCGCCCAGACAACATATTACACTGATTCAGGCTTTACATGTAGGAAAACACACGACATAGCAGAAAAGGGAAGGATAGCTTACAGTATTTAAAGAAAGAATAGAACATAGGAATAACATAGAATCAATAGCCTAAAATATCAGCACATAAGAAATATAAACAACGATGGTTTAAATAAATTTATCATCGATGTTCATACAGAGCAAAAACTATTTGGATAATATCTGGATATTGCATCAGTCACAATTCAAAAAACAAACATTGCACTGGCTCATTACATTAGCATACAAGGGAAATAACCGGGGCAGCGGCACATCCTGGTTGGAAGTTACAACTTACACTCCATATCCATATGCCGAGTAACTTTGAACTAACGCTTTAAGGGGGGTTGAAGATATAAAATGGAACGGGAAGAGAAATTGGGGCAGCGGGGAGACGATAGTCAGAACAGCAGGACGTGAGCATTCAATCGGCCACTGGGTCAGTTTTATAATAATAGCGGAGGGGGAGAGAGACTTGCAAAAGCATTGGCACTGGGCAGCCAGAAGAATGGAGGTTACATGTCATAATACGGGTGACTTTACTAATGTATAACCAGAATGGAAGTTTTGGGTGGCGGACGTTAAACCATAAGTGTATTCAGTGTCAGGTGACCAGGCATATGATGGGTAACATAATAATGATGGCGGGGCACACTGGGACAGCGGACATGCTCGAAGATTAACCGCCATATGCATGCATATCTTGTAACCCGTTAGCAGAGCAAGTGTGGGGTTAGGGGCACAATATAGGAAAATAGGCAGCAGCAGCAGGGAGGAAACACGGTATATACATATGCCCAGGTATTAGAAATGTTAACCCATTGTAAGAATAAGCACAAATAGTATAGAGACGTGTATTATAAAGCGTCTGTTATAAAGCGTCTGTTATATAGCGTCTGTTATATAGCGTCTGTTATAAAGCGTCTGTTATATAGCGTCTGTTATATAGCGTCTGTTATATAACGTCTGTTAGAAAGCGCCTGTGCGAAGGACTGTGATAGGGTTTTCAAAATGAAAAAAAAAAAATATATATAAACTTACACAATATGTCGGAATTCTTCGGTATAGGAATTTGTTTATTAGCGCATCGTTGACTCCAATCCAGTGTGTACTTCGAGCTATGTTAATTAAGACGCCAGCCCAAAACATCGAATTCTCTACAACTAAATATAAACAATGGCGTCTGGTCTAGGGCGTCTCCCTTGTTTTATAGTGTCAGATACTAACCCGCGAAAAGTTCCTCCACCCACATTACTTTTAGAAAATTTCATTGGTTGGCTTTGTGTCAACAGTAAATCAGACATTTTTAGGCATTTTACATTGCTTATTATTACAGACAGTATATGGGGTGCTTGTTTTTACGTGTGTGATGGATTAAATATTCAGTTAAATAATAAAATCTCTCTCTCTCTCTTTATTTATCTAAATATTCTTATTATTTAATATTTACATTAAATATATATGTATAAAGAAATTTCTTGCATTATCAAATTAAACTTTAAAAATCTAAAATATTTTTCATATATATAAGGTGAAAAGATAAACACCTTGCAGGAAGCGTTCAAATAACTACGCTTGCCATATTATACAATACTAGGTACGCTTGGCATATTCTAAAACATAGATTTATACATCTGAACCATTATGTTAATGGTTTTAATGCCTGCGATGTGTGTCTTGTCACAGAAATGGAACCTATTCAAGCTGGACTACTAAATTACAATTTGTATTGAACAACTCTCTATCCGAGCATACTTTAGTGTATTTAAATAATGAAAGCAATGTTCCTTGGGTAAAAATTTAGATTTTTAATATTTTCAAAAATAAGATTCATATATGTAAATAAAATATTCACTTACACATGCTGGGACTACAATTTATAACATTACGGGATTAAGGATGAAAGGGTAGATAACAAGCAAACGGGTTTGTGATGAGTTTGTATTTACATTGATTAGTGACCTGAAGGTTACAGTTAGGCAAAACGGTGGCTCAGAGGGGGAGAGGGTTAGGAATAAGAAAATTAGACAATTAATTATCATCTTTTCCATCATGCTAACGGCATGGAAAAATAATGAATTAACGTCTAGTCTTTAGGATTTGTACGCGCCTACTATAGACAGCTGTACACTATATACGGAATGGTTGGCAGGCGGCAAATATAAGCCGGAACTAGAACAGTATTATTTAGAAACGGATAGTATAAGGCGGTTGTACGCTGAATATTATTAGCAGTCGCCTTAAAAACGGCGGATGAAATCCATACTGTGGATGCATGGGAAGGCAGGATTACCATCTGCGGTATGCTAACTAAATCCCTTAAAGGTAGTGAATCACCATAACATAGACTGGGTTTAAACTAATTATAACACAACCAGGCCCTAAAGATAACCAAAGTTTGTGGTGCCTAATCGTAAGCCGTCCCTTACCATACCACTATAAAGGGGGGTGTATAACACTTAATACAACCGGGGGTCCCTAATTCTCCTTTACAGACAATATACGCGATGAGCAAAATTTATATTTATATTGATAATACATAATTTTATTTAGAGAGAGCGAGAGGAAAATAGATTTATTATTGTAATTTTCTGAATTATATAAATCGGTATATACATTATTCGGTATATGAGAAATAAGGTTTGCGTTTGTGATATGTCTTTATTTTAACTATCGGTATATATTATTTTTCGGGATTACATTAATCTCGGGTTTATAATTTTCGGGATTACATTATTCGGTGTCAGGGAATGATGGTTCGGGGTTGTGATATGTCTTTCTTTACTCTATCGGTATTTACATTTTCGGTAATACATAATTCGGTATATCCATAAATCGGTATTTGAAAAATAAGGTTCGGGATTGTAAACTGTCTTTATTGTAAAAATCGTTTTTTTCATTTTCGGTAAAAGATATTTCACGGGTTTATAATTTTCGGCATTACATTATTCGGTATCAGGGAATGATGGTTCGGGGTTGTGATATGTCTTTATATACATTTTCGGTATTTTCCTTTTCGGTAATTCATAATTTGTTATTTACATAAATCGGTATTTGATAATGATGGTTCGGGGTTGTGATATGTCTTTCTTTACTCTATCGGTATTTACATTTTCGGTAATACATAATTCGGTATATCCATAAATCGGTATTTGAAAAATAAGGTTCGGGATTGTAAACTGTCTTTATTGTAAAAATCGTTTTTTTCATTTTCGGTAAAAGATATTTCACGGGTTTATAATTTTCGGCATTACATTATTCGGTATCAGGGAATGATGGTTCGGGGTTGTGATATGTCTTTATATATATTTTCGCTATTTTCCTTTTCGGTAATTCATAATTTGTTATTTACATAAATCGGTATTTGATAAATAAGGTTCGGGATTGTAAAATGTCTTTATTTGAAAAATCGGTACTTTCATTTTCGGTTAAACATATTTCGGCATCTGGCAATTTTGGCTCGGGGTTATGATATGTCTTTATTAAAACTATCGGTATTTTCAAATTCGAGGTTGTATATATTTCGGTATTTTCAATGTAGGTATTTAATATTTCCATAATATGTATGAATCGAGTTTGTGAAATTCAGTATTATACTTTATTCTACCTTTTTAATCTTCGAGTAAACAGTACTGTCGGTTTAGAGTATCTTCGGTTAAATGGGGTCTATAAAATCAATGTCTGTGTAACGTAATTTTCGGTATATCAATTGTCGGTAAGTGAAAAGACATTCGGTGATGAGTTTTGTCAGTATTAGGTTATTGTCTACATTGTTAATGTCGGTATTCCTTTTATTTCGGGATGTTTGTGATTGGCATTTATGTTTCTACGGGATATTAGCTGTCTGTTTATCCATGTCGCTTTAGGATGTTTTGGTCACTGAACTGTTGGCATTATGTGTGTAAACCAACAAAAGACACGTATCTGCTGGCACTGTGGGAATAGCATGTAGTGTACATTGAGTGTTCGCACTGTAGTAACAAGTCATAGTGTTCAATGAGAGGAACAGATGTGTTAGCACTGTTGGAACAGAGCATAGTGTGCCGTGAGACACACAGAAAATATTGCAACAACCCTGGAGCTCAAAACAGACAGCATCTGTAACAGAGGGCCTGATGCACTACCGATCAAAACTGCAATTACACATTGAGTCAGCCGATTATTGTGATCTGCATGTGCGCATCTGTGAACTAGCCACTTTGTTCGCAGAGACTACGCAGACCCATCGCAAAGTGATTTACAGAAAGTACCATTTGGGGGTGCTGTTGGGAAATAGGTCAGCGAAACACAGGTGTGCCAGGGCGTTTGAACACTGTTGCAGGGGCATACATTAATTAGCAACTGCAATGCCCTATGCAGCTCGAGCTACAACAGCGTGCGATCAGCATAGCAATTTCGGAGTAAGGTCTGACCTTGTGCAAGTGTGTAGGAGGCTGTAATGTTACTCGATGTTTCCGATGCTTTTGCCGACTTGCAATGTTTTACTGATGTGAGTTAGAGAGAGTGGGCGCCCTTATGTTTTGCTAAGACTGCATTGCGATTGCAGATATAATCTTACCTTCACTGTGAGACTGCGAGCATAATCGCAGCCACGATCTCAGTTGCGATCAGTATTGAATCAGGCCCAGAATACACAAGCACAGCAGACAAAAGCAAACTAATGGAATTGGCACAACCAAATACCATGGTACTGAGTATAAGACCCCACCAGACTTCACCATGGCTCTTTAAAGCACCAGCAAAGAAACATCATTCCAATTTGGCACAAGCAGAAATTAGTAGGAATAAGGGCTTTATAAAGTCTATATACAGTACATGTGAGGTTTCTTACTCCCAATTGATTTAGGGGAAAATGTATCAAATCTTGGAGGGAGATAAAGTGGAGAAAGATAAAGTACCAGTCAATCAGCTTCTAAAGCTGGCCATACAGTAGACTAACTTTCATCCAACCATCCAACTAGTTGGCTGGTTGGAATGAAAATCTGGTAAGGTATGGGAGCAAATGATAATACATAATTTGCTCCCAAATGTGGGAAATCAGATGAAAATGGTCGTTCAGATAAACTGGTTGGTTTTCCAAAATGTCGTGACTGGTTTTATTTTGTTTTTTGGATTTTTTTCCAAAAAGTAACAAAAATAACTAAAATCACATTATTTTGGCCTTTTTGTATTCCTAGAGTATTATTAACCTCAATAACATTAATTTCTAGTCATTTCCACTCAATTTTGACCACCTCACAGCTCACAATATTGTTCACCAATATAGGCCAAAGGCTGGATGGCTAAACTAAGGAACAGAGCAGCGGCACAAATACACAGGGCAGTTATTTCAGTTTAACTTTTTTTTTGCAAAATCGTAATGGGATCAATCAGCCTTTTTGTTGATCAGTTCCCAAAATCTCCCCAACCATAAAAACAGCAGTCCATAACTGCTGGTTGGATACAGTGCAGGATACAGTGTGGGTCACATACAGTGGGGGATACAGTTTGGGTTGCATACAGTGCAGGATATAGTGTGGGCTGGTTACTGTATGGGTCGCATACAGTGCGGGTTGGATATAGTGTGGGTCGAATACTGTGTGGGACAGATACAGGGCAGGTGCAAATAGTGCAGTATACAGTGTGGGTTGGATAGAGTTCTGGTAGGCTACAGTGTGGGCTGAATACAGTGCAGGCAGGATACAGTATGGGTTACAGTGCGGGTCAAATACAGTGCGGGATGGATATAGTGCAGGTTGGATACACCAATGGTGCACTTACTGTAATAGAAGGTGTCAGCAGTGTGGGGGTGATGGCAATGTCCTTAGTGTGGGAGTGCTGGTGGTGTGGCAGTTCGGAGATGCTGACAGTGTTGGCATTACAGGGGTGTCCTCAGTGCGGTAGTGCTGGTGGTGTCACTGTGAAGGAGTGCCGGCACTGTTCTGAGTGCGGAAGTGTTGGCTGTGTCAGCAGTGCAGGGGTGCCAGTGGTGTTGGCAGTGCAGGGGTGCTGGATAAGAGGCAAACAGGTAGATCCGAGCAGCGGCTAGTATCGCCTTGGATCCTGAAAGTGCTTACTTGTTCTGATTTCAAAGAATCTGAACCACTCATCTCTAGCGATTTAATACCCCAATTATCTCCAAATAATTTTAAGTAATTAAGTAATTTTAAGTAATAATGAACAGACCCAATTTATTTTATTTATTTGATACAATACTGTTTCAATTATTTCATTATTTGAAAAAACTAAGATATTTGTCAATTATATTTTTTACCTTTCACTTGCTATTCACATGCATAATTTATATACTGTACGCTCTAGACACTGCCACCATCTGAGAATAGCAATTACAGGAAGCAATAAAAAAGGAGCGGGGAACCTTTTTCTGCCGAGGGCCATTTTGATATATATATATCATTATTTGCGGCCCCTTTGCAGGCCACGCCCACTCCTATTGATGTCACATAGGGCGGGGCCACAATCGCCGGCAATTGCAGCAATGCCTGGAGCATCCTGAGGATGCTCCGGGGAGCTGATGGGCAGCACTGTGACCAACTGAAGCATCCTAAGGATGCTCCAGGTGGCACTGTTGCATAGATTCTGGCTGCATGGTGCCATTCTCGGCACCCTGCTAGCCATATGAGGCTAGCAAAAAAAAGCTTAGCGAGCCAGACCACATGGTTCCGAGGGCCTCATACAGACCCCGAGCAGAAGGTTCCCCATCCTTGCAATAAAAGAAAACATGCTTTATTTAATTAAATATTTTTCTTTATTTACTATTTTTTAAGAATCTGCACTGTAAGCTGAGATCAGACTTCCAGTACAGTGTACGTGTGCCACCCTGGTCATGTATGTGCAGCAAAGTATCAGGTCTGTGCCCACCATTTCTGGGCAATTATGGCCAGGGATCTAAACAATCTTTAGCTGTCTCATGAATTATAAATGGTCTTGATTGAATCATTTTCTAATGTTGTGAAATGCTGCAATAGAAATCTTCTTTATCACCACTTTTTATTAAATATACCCCTTATTTTGAGCAATTACATTATTTTTAACTTACCAATACCTAAAAATGTAAATATGGTTATGTCCCTCTATTAAATATAAACATGCTGGGATATTCCAACATTCCAATATATTTATTACCATATGTCTTCTACTCTGCCACCCTCTCACTGTAAACAAATGTAATAAAAACAATTAAAATTATGATATAGTGCAAAAATTGATAAACAAGTGCCTCCGTCAAGGACTGTGAAACTAAATTTCCTATATTTCAGCAAACATAACCAAATAACTGTGGGGGAAGATGGACTTTCTTTCTCCACCTCCAGATAAAACTGGCAGTACATCCCTTGCTCCATGGTGTTTCTCATCTTGTTTGGTGTTGACTGGGCTCCAGAGGAAATCTACTTAGAGTGTTGTGTTCAAGTCCTCCTATCCCTTTATGCAGCCCGTTATTCATTAACAAGCATTGATCCTACAGAGCCCACCTCGGCTTTATGGGTCAATTCCAATTCAATGAATGATGCTACACATAGGCAGCCACTATACATTATAGGCACGTGACCACATCATGCACTACCAGCCTGGGGGGAAAACATGCCCATTGATGAAAACCTAAACTATATATTCAAAAACATAAATACTGAATGCTTTGAATTTTCTGTTTGTAACTAAAACTTCTTACAGCTGATTCCCTAAATCATATATATTTTACACTTGTATCAATTATGTATAGTATACATGGTCATATAATGGGCCTGATTCTAAGTTAGATGGATCTCTGTTCAAATGGCAAAATTTTGCATACAGAGGTGAAATTACAATTGTGTATGTCTGTCCAATTCTGTATTGCACAGAATATGGTCGGATCTGTCTTTATTTGAAATAGGGCATTTCACGGAGGGAACTGGGTGGTGATAATGTGATCCCATGTAACTGCCTTTTTTAGATGGAGTGTCTCGGGTACAGAGAATGGAAGTTTGCTCCTGATGGATCTCTTGCTCCTAGCATGGGGCTGGTGCAATTGCAAATACCAATGATGATGGTTGCACCAGTTTACATAATTTCAATGAGCAACACAGGTTTCTGTTTGCAAATATATGAACCCCTGCATTAGTCCAATGGATTTTTCCATTAGCATAAGGTAGTACAGTATATCTGGGTTGGGTATGGGGTTAAGGCAGTTGAGATGCCTCCATTCAGAATACTGACAGTGTCATCCTAACAGTCAGAATCCTAACATCATTAGGTAAGTACCCTCATACTAACCCATACTTATAACCCTAACTGTCCCTCCCAGGTGCCTGAACCAATCCTTCCCCCTAGTGCCTAAATCTAACTCCCCCTTTCCCCTGATATTTTCCTTTGAGATGTTGATGGTCGGGATCCTGAAGCTGTCAGGATACCGGCACCGTTATTTTGACCGTCAGCGTCCTGCACGCCAGGATGCTGACTACATACCAGTTAATCCGGCTTTTACAGCTGCCCACACATACATAAACTTTCCACGAGACTCCGAATTAGGCCATATACCTGCTTCATGAAAAACATGCTGCACTGTGATATTTATAGTGGCGTCCCTCCCCATGGTGTCACCTGGTGTGGGGAGGGATGTTGTGCACGTGGTGCAGCCTCGAACCATCAGAAAGGGGGCATGGCCAAGTGGGTAGGGGGTGTGGCCACGTGAGGAGGGGCATGGCATCGTGGCTTGAACAACCATGCCTATAACTTGGGGAGGAAGGGGGGGTGCAGGAGGTCCCTTGTGTGGAGTGCTGGCAGCTCCCTCAGTGCCAGCACTTAATGCAGCACATGGCTCCTGTCAGTGAGGGGGAGTATGCACCTTAAAAAAAATTAGCGTTTACCTTTACTAAGAACAGCCCATACTCTACTATATAAACTATGCAGGATTAATTGGAATACACAGGCAGACTTAAAAATGTTTATTTTTTTAAATACATATTTCAAAACTTTTTCAAATTTTTATAAACTGTACATAAAATAAAAAATAATCGTGCGTCTTTTTAAAACTTTGCACCCATGGCCAATGTTTGAGGTGTTCCTATACCCCAGGCTGTGAGTGACCCAATAAGTAAGGGAGCAGCAGCTAAGGCAGATGTTGAGGGCTCTGCTAATGGGGCTCAGGCTCGTTGCGATTGCAGATATAATCTTACCTTCGCTGTGAGACTGCGAGCATAATCGCATCCACAATCTCAGTTGCGATCAGTATTGAATCAGGCCCAGAATACACAAGCACAGCAGACAAAAGCAAACTAATGGAATTGGCACAACCAAATACCATGGCACTGAGTATAAGACCCCACCTGACTTCACCATGGCTCTTTAAAGCACCAGCAAAGAAACATCATTCCAATTTGGCACAAGCAGAAATTAGTAGGAATAAGGGCTTTATAAAGTCTATATACAGTACATGTGAGGTTTCTTACTCCCAATTGACTTAGGGGAAAATGTATCAAATCTTGGAGGGAGATAAAGTGGAGAAAGATAAAGTACCAGTCAATCAGCTTCTAAAGCTGGCCATACAGTAGACTAACTTTCATCCAACCATCCAACTAGTTGGCTGGTTGGAATGAAAATCTGGTAAGGTATGGGAGCAAATGATAATCCGCAATTTGCTCCCAAATGTGGGAAATCAGATGAAAATGGTCGTTCAGATAAACTGGTTGGTTTTCCAAAATGTCGTGACTGGTTTTATTTTGTTTTTTGGATTTTTTTCAAAAAAGTAACAAAAATAACTAAAATCACATTATTTTGGCCTTTTTGTATTCCTAGAGTATTATTAACCTCAATATCATTAATTTCCTGTCATTTCCACTCAATTTTGACCACCTCACAGCTCACAATATTGTTCACCAATATAGGCCAAAGGCTGGATGGCTAAACTAAGGAACAGAGCAGCGGCACAAATACACAGGGCAGTTATTTCAGTTTAACTTTTTTTTTGCAAATTCGTAATGGGATCAATCAGCCTTTTTGTTGATCAGTTCCCAAAATTTCCCCAACCATAAAAACAGCAGTCCATAACTGCTGGTTGGATACAGTGCAGGATACAGTGTGGGTCACATACAGTGGGGGATACAGTTTGGGTTGCATACAGTGCAGGATATAGTGTGGGCTGGTTACTGTATGGGTCGCATACAGTGCGGGTTGGATATAGTGTGGGTCGAATACTGTGTGGGACAGATACAGGGCAGGTGCAAATAGTGCAGTATACAGTGTGGGTTGGACAGAGTTCTGGTAGGCTACAGTGTGGGTCGGATACAGTGTGGGCCAAATACAGTGCAGGCAGGATACAGTATGGGTTACAGTGCGGGTTAAATACAGTGCGGGATGGATATAGTGCAGGTTGGATACACCAATGGTGCACTTACTGTAATAGAAGGTGTCAGCAGTGTGGGCGTGATGGCAATGTCCTTAGTGTGGGAGTGCTGGTGGTGTGGCAGTTCGGAGATGCTGACAGTGTTGGCATTACAGGGGTGTCCTCAGTGCGGTAGTGCTGGTGGTGTCACAGTGCAGGAGTGCCGGCACTGTTCTGAGTGCGGAAGTGTTGGCTGTGTCAGCAGTGCAGGGGTGCCAGTGGTGTTGGCAGTGCAGGGGTGCTGGATAAGAGGCAAACAGGTAGATCCGAGCTGCGGCTAGGATCGCCATGGATCCAGAAAGTTCGGACTTGTTCTGATTTCAAAGAATCTGAACCACTCATCTCTAGCGATTTAATACCACTATTATCTCCAAATAATTTTAAGTAATAATGTACAGACCCAAATTATTTTATTTATTTGATACAATACTGTTTCAATTATTTCATTATTTGAAAAACTAAGATATTTGTCAATTATATTTTTTACCTTTCACTTGCTATTCACATGCATAATTTATATATGCTCTAGTCACTGCCACCATCTGAGAATAGCGATTACAGGAAGCAATAAAACAGGAGCGGGGAACCTTTTTCTACCATTTTGATATATATATATATATCATTATTTGCGGCCCCTTGCAGGCCACGCCTACTCCTATTGATGTCACATAGGGCGGGGCCACAATCACCGGCAATTACAGCAATGCCTGGAGCATCCAGAGGATGCTCCGGGGTGCTGTTGGGCAGCACTGTGACCATCTGAAGCATCCTAAGGATGCTCCAGGTGGCACTGTTGCATAGATTCTGGCTGCATGGTGCCATTCTAGGCACCCTGCTAGCCAGATGAGGCTAGCAAAAAAAAGCTTAGAGAGCCAGACCACATGGTTCCGAGGGCCTCATACGGCCCCCGAGCAGAAGGTTCACCATTCTTGCAATAAAAAAAAACATGCTTTATTTAATTAAATATTTTTTTTTATTTACTATTTTTTAAGAATCTGCACTGTAAGCTGAGATCAGACTTCCAGTACAGTGTACGTGTGCCATCCTGGTCATGTATGTGCAGCAAAGTATCAGGTCTGTGCTCACCATTTCTGGGCAATTATGGCCAGGGATCTAAACAATCTTTAGCTGTCTCATGAATTATAAATGGTCTTGATTGAATCATTTTCTAATGTTGTGAAATGCTGCAATAGAAATCTTCTTTATCACCACTTTTTATTAAATATACCCCTTATTTTGAGCAATTACATTATTTTTAACTTACCAATACCTCAAAATGTAAATATGGTTATGTCCCTCTATTAAATATATACATGTTGGGATATTCCAACATTCCAATATATTTATTACCATATGTCTTCTACTCTGCCACCCTCTCACTGTAAACAAATGTAATAAAAACTATTAAAATTATGATATAGTGCAAAAATTGATAAACAAGTGCCTCCGTCAAGGACTGTGAAACTAAATTTCCGATATTTCAGCAAACATAACCAAATAACTGTGGGGGAAGATGGACTTTCTTTCTCCACCTCCAGATAAAACTGGCAGTACATCCCTTGCTCCATGGTGTTTCTCATCTTGTTTGGTGTTGACTGGGCTCCAGAGGAAATCTACTTAGAGTGTTGTGTTCAAGTCCTCCTATCCCTTTATGCAGCCCGTTATTCATTAACAAGCATTGATCCTACAGAGCCCACCTCGGCTTTATGGGTCAATTCCAATTCAATGAATGATGCTACACATAGGCAGCCGCTATACATTATAGGCACATGACCACATCATGCACTACCAGCCTGGGGGGAAAACATGCCCATGGATGAAAACCTAAACTACATATTCAAAAACATAAATACTGAATGTTTTGAATTTTCTATTTGTAACTAAAACTTCTTACAGCTGATTCCCTAAATCATATATATTTTAAACTTGTATCAATTATGTATAGTATACATGGTCATATAATGGGCCTGATTCTAAGTTAGATGGATCTCTGTTCAAATGGCAAAATTCTGTATTGCACAGAAATTGGTCGGATCTATCTTTATTTAAAATAGGGCATTTCAGAGAGGGAACTTGGTGGTGATAATGTGATCCCACGTAGCTGCCTTGATTAGATGGAGTGTCTCGGGTACAGAGAAGGAAAGCTTGATCTTGCTCCTAGCATGGGGCTGGTGCAATTGCAAGTACAAATGATGATGGTTGCACCAGTTTACATCATTTCAATGAGCAACACAGGTATCTGTTTGCAAATATATGAACCCCTGCATTAGTCTAATGGATTTTTGCATTAGCATAAGGTAGTACAGTATATCTGGGTTGGGTATGGGATCAAGACAGTTGGGATGCCTCCATTCAGAATACTGACAGTGTCATCCTAACAGTCAGAATCCTGACATCATTAGGTAAGTACCCTCATGCTAACCCATACTTATAACCCTAACTGTCCCTCCCAGGTGCCTGAACCAATCCTCCCCCCTAGTGCCTAAATCTAACTTCCCCTGACTCTAAACCTAAACCTCCCCCTTACCCCTGATATTTTCCTTTGAGGTGCTGTTGGTCGGGATTCTGGAGCCGGGATCCTGAAGCTGTCAGGATACCGGCACCGTTATTTTGACCGTCAGCATCCTGCATGCCAGGATGCTGACTACATGCCTGTTAATCCGGCTTTTACAGCTGCCCACACATAGATAAACTTTCCATGAGACTCCGAATTAGGCCCAATACCTGCTTCATGAAAAATATGCTGCACTGTGATATTTATAGTGGCGTCCCTCCCCATGGTGTCACCTGGTGTGGGGAGGGACGTTGTGCATGTGGTGCAGCCTCGAGCCATCGGAAAAGGGGCATGGCCAAGTGGGTAAGGGGTGTGGCCACATGAGGAGGGGCTTGGCATCGTGGCTTGAACAACCATGCCTATAACTTGGGGAGGAAGGGGGGGTGCAGGAAGTCCCTGTGTGGAGTGCTGGCCAGCTACCTCAGTGCCAGTTCCCTCAGTGCCAGCACTTAATGCAGCACATGGCTCCTGTCAGTGAGGGGGAGTGTGCACCTTAAAAAAATGTAGTGTTTGCCTCTACTAAGAACAGCCCATACTCTACTATATAAAATATGCAGGAGTAATTGGAATACACAGGCAGACTTAAAAATGTTTATTTTTTTTAAATACATATTTCAAAACTTTTACAAATTTTTTGTAAACTGTACATAAAATAAAAAATTATCATGAGTCTTTTTAAAACTTTGCACCAATGGCCAATGTTTGAGGTGTTCCTCTACCCCAGGCTGTGAGTGACCCAAGTAGTAGGGGAGCAGCAGCTAAGGCAGATGTTGAGGGCTCTGCTAATGGGGCTCAGGCTCAGAGAGGGGTTTTCTAATTTCCACAAAACATAAGTTAACATTTGGTTAAGTAATAAAATGAAACAAAATACTAAATCAACTACTTTTTACTCTGGCAGAGCATCCAAGCAAACAGGAGGGAGCCCAGGAGGTCGCACTGCTATCGCGCACACATATAGAAAGCCATTGAGAGTGAGTGACAGGATGTCAGTGTTTGGATATGAGGATGAGAGAGTGGTCGGAGAAACACAGGCGTGCCTGTCCATTTGAACGTCATTGCATGGGTATGCATAAATTAGCCACTGGGACGGCAAACACAGCTTATGAACTCCCTGCATCAACGTGCTTTCTCAATTTTTGAGACAGGTCAGGGCTGCTGAAATTCTGCCGGATTGGCCAATGTTACTCGATTACTGATGTATACCCAGGTCTGCGAGGTCTTATGGATGTGAGATAGTGGTAGTGGGTGTACCTTTACTGTCTTTGTAATTGCAATCATTAGAATAGGAGAGTCACAGTAATTGTATAAACAGTGGGGTATGGCCCAAGAAGTCACAGTGCTTGCATACACAGTGGGGTACAGCCAACAGATTAACAGTACTTGTATATAAAGTAGGGTATATGCCAACATAGTTACAGTACTTGTATACACAGTGGGCTATGATACAAGGAGCTAAATTACTTGTATACACAGTGGGCTATGGCCCAAGGAGCCACAGTGCTTGGTAACACAGTGGGGTATGGCCCAAGGTGTAACAGTACTTGTATACAAAGTGGGGTATGGCCACCAGAGTCACAGTGCTTGTATACACAGTGGGGCATGGTCAACAAAGTCACAGTACTTGTATACACAGTGGGGTACAGCCAACAGAGTCACAGTACTTGCGTACATAGTAAGGTATGGTCCACAGAGTAACAGTAATTGTATACACAGTGGGGTACAGACCAATAGATCACAGTGCTTTTATACACAGTGGGGTATGGCCAACAAGGTCACAGTAATTTTATACACAGTGGGCTATAGCCAACAGAGTCAAAGCACTTGTATACACAGTGGGGTAAGTCCAAAGGAGTCACAACAGAGTTACAGTACTAGTATACACAGTCCCATACAAGTCAATGAGTCAAAGTGCTTGTATAAACAGTGCAGAACAGCCAAAGGAGTCACAATGCTTGTATACTCTATGGGGTATGGCCAAAAGAGACACAGTAATTGTATACACAGTGGGCTGTGCCCAACAAAGTCATAGTACTTGTATACACAGTGGGGTACAGCCAAAGGAGTCACAATGATTGTTTACATAGTGGGGTATGGCCAACAGAGTCACAGTGCTTGTACACACAGTGGCGTATGGCCAACAGAGTCACAGTAATTGTATACACAGTGGACTATGCCCAACAGAGTCACAGTACTTGTATACCCAGTGGGGTAAAGCCCAATGAGTCACAGTACTTGTATACCCAGTGGGGTACAGCCCAATGAGTCACAGTGCTTGTATACATAGTGGTGTATAGCCAGTAAAGTCACAGTAATTGCATATACAGTGAGGTATGGCCCAAGTAGTCACAGTGCTTGTATACACAGTGGGGTACAGCCAAAAGAGTCACAGTACTTGTATACACAGTGGGGTATGGCCAACAGAGTCACAGTACTTGTATACACAGTAGGGTATGGCCAAGAGAGGGCCTGATTCAGAGCCGGACGCTCTTTAAGAGCGCTCGCTCTGAATCAGGCTTGGTTTTTTTTTGTTGTGGCCTCCTGGCCACTCGCTAAGCTGTGGGTGACCACCCACAGCTTTTGTGGGCGGCCAGGTGATGGCTGCGACCATCGCAACCATTGGGGCTTGCGATGAAACCCTTTTGGTAGGGTCTCGTCTGTCGCAAGCCCCAGAGAGCTTCCTGCTCTAACAGAGTAGGAAGCTCTACACTGACATCACTGGTGATGTCAGTGGTGCCTCCTACAAATGGCAGGCGTTCCTTCGGGAACGCCTCCATTTGTGTAGCCACCCCCCATGCCCCGCCTACAAAACGGGGTGAGCTGTTGATCAACATCGACAGCTGCCCCTTTTGTAGTGAGTCCCGGAGCGAGAGAATTACTCTCTCGCTCCGGGGCTTGCACATGCGCATTACCCCACCATCAACCCGCTTGCGAGCGCTATGCGCTCACAAGTGGGTCTGAATCAGGCCCAGAGTTAGAGGTAAATTTACTAAATTGAGAGTTTTTAGAATTGATATTTAAAAGTGATGATGCCCATAACAACCAATCAGATTCTACTTAACATTTAACTAGCACCTTCTAGAAGATAATAGCTAGAATCTGATTGGTTGCTATGGGCAACATCACTTTTAAAAATCACTTCTAAAAACTCTCACTTTAGTACATTTACCCCTTATAGTACTTGTATACACAGTGGACTATGGACCTGATTCAGAGGCGCTCGCTCTGAATCAGGGCGGATTTTTTTTAAAAAAATCTGCCTCCAGGCCACTCGCATAGCTGTGGGTGACCACCCACAGCTTTTGCGAGCAGCCTGGCGATGGTCGCGATTATCACGACCATCGGGCTTGCGACAAGACCCTTGTGGTAGGGTCTCGGTTCCCGCAAGCCCGAGTGAACTTCCTGCTCTAATAGAGCAGGAAGTTCACTACTGACATCAAGAATGATGTCAGTAGGGCTGCCCACAAACAGAAGGTGTTCATTCGGGAACACCTCCATTTGTCCAGCCACCCCCCCTCACTGCCTACAAAATGGGGAGAGTTGTCAGTCAACATCGACAGCCACCCCATTTTGTAGCAAGCTCTGGATCAAGTTAAGTTGTCACTCGGTCCGTGGCTCGCACATGTGCTTTGCGCACACCGTGCGTGTGCACTGTCCGACCATCGACCCACTTGCGAGCTATATGCGCTCGCGAGCGGGTCTGAATCAGACCCTATGGCCCTCGGAGCTACAGTACTTGTATGCACAGTGAGATATGGCCCAAAGAGTCAAAGTGCTTGTATAAACAGTGGGCTACAGCCCAAGGAGTCACAGTGTTTATATACACAGTGGGGTATGGCCCAAGGAGTCACAATGCTAGTATACACAGTGGGTTATGCCCAACAGTGTCACAGTGCTTGTATATACAGTGGGGTATGGCCAACAAGGTCACAGTAATTGTATACAGTGGTGTCACAGGTGTGGTGCGGGAGGTACAGCCCGCACCTGGGTTTCACCCGATGAGGGGTGTCACCCAATGAGGGGTGACACCAAGGTGCAGACTCCCCTTCAGTGACAGGAACCAAATGCTGCACTGTAACATTAAGGGCAGCACTCGGCTCCTGATATTGTAAGGGAGCCGGCACTGCAACAAGGCACCTCCTGCACACCCCCTCCAATAACCAGAACGGGACCACCGGGGTTTGGCCCCATGAGGCCATGCCCCCGTCCCATGAGGCCATGCCCCTTTTCAGCTGCACGCGGCTCCGCTGCACACACAGCAACCCTGCCTGCACCAGGTGACACCGCAGTGAGGGATACCACTGATTGTATACACAGTGGGCTATGGCCAACAGAGTCACAGTATTTGCATACACAGTGGGGTATGACCCAAGAAGTTACAGTAATTGTATACACAGTGGGCTACGGCTCAAGGAGTCCTGGTGCTTGTATACACAGTGGGGTACAGCACAAAAATTTTATTTTTTTTACTTTTTACACTTTCAACTTTCTTGAAAGTTTTTTTTACTTTTGTTTACTTTTTATTTTTAAACATTTTTAAAAAAAATATTATTTTACTTTTTTTTACACTTGTGCAGATGTGCAGGGCAGCATACATCAGCATGCCTTGTAAACACATACACTAGTGAGTCTGGACAAAGCAACTTTAATCAGCAGTCTACAGCGTGCCCATATACACAGTCACATTAACAGCACAGCTACTTGTGAGAGTGGACACATGGCCTAATTCAGACCCGCTCGCGAGCGCTGAGCGCTCGCAAGCGGGTCGATGTTAGCCCAGTGTGCATGCGCATGATGGAGGCGGCTCCGTCGTGCACATGCGCGAGACCCGGATAGCGACGGGCAAGCCGTCACTATGGGTCTCACTACAAAGGGGGCGTGCTGTCGATGGTGAGTGGGAATGCCTACCATCTGGGGCCAGCCCCATTGACATCACAAGTGATGTCAGTGGGAGTGCTTTTGGCTCTGATAGAGCCAAAAGCACTCCAGGGCTTGCGGCAACGAGACCCTACCACAAGGGTCTCATCACAAGCCCAATGGTCGCTATGGTCTTGACCATCGCGACCATCTTCCTGGCCGCTCGCTATAGCTGTGGGTAGTCACCCACAGCTATACAAATGGCCAGGAGGCGCTCTAAAAATTCAGAGGGATGGCCCTGATTCAGAGCTAGCGCTCTGTCAGAGCGTCCGGCTCTGAATCAGGGCCACAGTCACTTTAATCATCAGAGTATAGTGCAGCATACATCAGCATGCAATGTGCCCCCTATACACAGTCACTTTACCAGCACATCCACTTGTGACTCTGGACACAGGCACTTTAATCAGCAGAGTATAGTGCAGCAAACATCAGCGTGCAGTGTGCCCCCTATACACAGTCACTTTAACAGCACAGCCAGCCACTGTGACTCTGGACACAGCACAGCCAACCAACACAGCAGAGTATAGCACAGGATACAGCAGTGTGCCCCATACATAGTCACTTAACAGCACAGCCAGCCATCTGTTGTGAGTCTGGACACAGAAGCTGCACAACCAAGACAGCAGAGCAGTGTGCAACATTCAGCAGCATGCGACTGAAATGGCACCAAGTCCTGGTCACGTTACCTTATATAGAAACCAACTCTCATGAGAATCCGACATCGGGAGGATGATCTCAAAGTGGGATTGGAGTCAGGCGGGAACACCAACTCTGATCCTCGGAGTTCGGAGTGGTCATAGTTCATAGAATCCGAACAGTTCAACTCTACTTTTTACATTTATTTTTCTGTATGCTACTCTTGACTAAATTATTATATTACATATCTGTATGTGAATTGCTAATGTTAATGGATACTACTATTATCTAGTTAAATAATTATTAAACAGTACTATGAAAAACTCTTGATTTGTGCTTTAATGCAAATGCATCCTTTTCTTGCTTCTTATCACACTGGCCCCCCTGTGTACAGTTGAGCCCCTTTAAATACTATTGTCTTAGCTATTAGATCAATATAGTGGGAGGGGGCTATATCAAGGTGCAGCTGAAATGGAGTTGGGAGGGGATGGTGCTGAAAATAGAGCAATGTACTTACTGAAAGCCATAATCCTGTGTCCCAACAATTAAGGTGTTATTTGAATCAGGAATCTTCATTTTGGCGTAATCCTTCAATCGTCAGAGAAGTGCCTTGTGTAACACCATGCAATAAAACTCCTTCTTAATAAAAATTATATGAAATAAAAACTCAGAGACATGAGATTTGGGAGAATAATTATTTAGCAATTTAATAAAATTATTTAATGAGTATAAAATTAATATAAACTGATTGAAAGTATGGTGTCAAAGAAACGATGGCAACATTCAGCTTACTCCAGACATGCAGCACACAGACATTCATACCAAGCGGACACCACCCATGGTGCAGAGCAACCCATAACTAAACAACTGTCAACAAAAAGGTATCCACTCAACCCTATAACATGACTACCCACCCAGAAGGGTGATGACGCTATGCTCGGCAGGGTGATCCAGCGAACTAACAAATCAACGAAGGTGAGTGCACCCAAAGACTATAATACTACAAACTGAAAGAGATTTGCACCCTAAGTGGTGACCTGCCATTCTTTCCCGCCAAAGTGAAGGTCTGGTTACAGGACCAACGCACCACCACCATACTACAACTAAAACACTGAAGAAAAAACCTGGAACTGATCTTCAACAAAAATCAAAACCCCCTCCTCTGTCAAAGGAACCCCATCTCTCCTATATACAGTAGATATGCATGCCAGAAATGTATCCTGGCATGCCCAACCACAGAACTGCTGCATTTACCTTTTTTCTGGCTTCATCAATTGCCTTACCATTCTGCACACCACGGAAAACCAGCTGAGGCACAATTAACGACCATATGATCTTACAAGAAGGCCATGCTGATGAAATCCTAGCAAGCAAGAGGACCCTCCTTCTTCTCGTTGGCAACTGGCACCCCAAAATGGAAAAACAAATCTTGCAAGGAAAACAAAAGAAATGCACAACGCTCCGAATTGGCAGGACCATCACACAGGAAATCATAGAGATAGTGAGATATCATGTGACCCCCGCAAGAAGTCTCCACACACCAATGAAGAAAGGTGCTAAATTTTTCAAAAAAGACACAAGAAACAGAGCATCCCATAGGCAAGCACTTGTCTATAAAATATCCATTCTCAAAGCAAAAACTCATGTACCTGAAGGACTCAGGATGTAGGGGAAGTAGACAAAAGGCCAATACCACATCTATCTTTCCCATGAGAGCACCAAGACCATATGATCTCACCAACTCTAAAGCCTCATCAAAAGACTGATACACCACCGAACAAAATTCCATAGGTATAGCATCATTCACCGAGGACCCTGATGGGTAGCATAAATGCTCAATGAGCCTAAATTTACCAGGAGACTTCTTGGGAACTACTTTCATGGTTGAAAGGATCAAATCCTCCAGTGAAGGTCGTGGGCCTGCCATTCGTCCGAGGCTCACTTCTTTCTGATCTTTAGCTTTAAGGACAGCAGGCAATTCTCGCATTGACCGTAGATTCCTTGAGGATTCAACACTAACATCGCCCCTAACAAGCAACTGAAAACAAAAGCGAACCCTGAATACAAAAAACGCGCATCTTTAAGGTTTGGATACCAACCCAACCATTTGGCCATAGCATCCAAACACACTAGGGACGATGCCTTACTTAACACTGGTATTCCCTGCTAGTTTAGAATATTGGTGTCCAGCCAGCCAGGAACAATTGGAAACGGGATGGGCTCCGCCACAACGCAAATTACACCACTGCCCCTGTGTACAAGTGGCATTGTTAAAAACAAAACATTTGCCTTTATTCTGAGCTGAACTGAAAAATGGCCTGGGCCTGGCTGCTGATGAACAGGAGGAGTGTCGACTGGAAGATGTGGCAGCTGTGTAACTTCTAGCCACACCTCCACATCCTTACCTCCAAACTCAATAACAGGCCTACCATCCTGCTTCCGATTAAATTCTTCATCGTAAGCCCAGCATGCAAACCCACGGGAACTGTTCTGCATGTTATTAATAAGGTGCAGGTACCTGATAACATTTCAATGCTCCTCAGGACGAGTTATCAAATAGCATTAAGCAAACATGCAGAAACCCGCAATTCAATTACTAAAGGACTTGAAAGCATCCAGGCCAACTCCTCCCTTGTTCTTGGCCACCTTAAAGTGCTTTTTTGCTTTATTGGTGATTACAAAAATGTCCACATATATACCCTTACTTATAGTGCTTACAGCATTGGTGCAAGCCACGCAAGACTGCTGTATTATCGCAGTGGACCCCAGTGACTGTCTAGAACAATTGAAAGTGGCGTCGCTTGAGCGTTTAGATTACTTATCATGTCGGTTGGCCTAATGTCTAGCATATTTAGCAACCCACTTGCGCGCCCTCGCAGAGCTGCTAGCGTCTGACACCAGCGATGAAGAGGAAAAACAGCTGCTAATGCCATCATCATCTTCGCAAAGAGACCCATCTGATGTGCTCGGCTGCTCGTCCACAGTTGCATCCTCATGACTGTTGCTGGCATCGCTGTCTGAAAAAGACGGTAACAGCATCTGGCACCACATCTGTCGATGCAGTCGAAGGTGCAGAAGAAAGTGTACCCGAATTGGCTGATACCGGGGAAGGGACCGCGCCTGAGGTACCTTGTGCTACTAAGGACTAGGGGTGAGCGGGTTCGGATTTCTGAAATCCGAACCCCCCCCGAGCCCCCCCGATCCGAGTCCGATCCGAGTCAGGCTCGACTTTTCCCGCCTGACTCGGATCTGAAATCGAGGCAAAACGTCATCATCCCACCTTCCGAGTCTCGCGGGTTTTGGATCCTATATAAGGTACCCACGTCGGCGCCATTTTCTCACTCGGCTGTGGACAGTGAAGAGGGAGGGTGGGAGTTAGGGCTGTGTAGTGTAGTGTAGTGTAGTGCTGCTGTTGTCCACTACTTCAAAGTCCATAGGGGCTGGCTGTGTTGTGCTGTGCTGCTGTTGTTAATAGGGGCTGTGTCCACTACTTCAAAGTCCATAGGGGCTGGCTGGACTGTGTTGTGCAGTCAGTTCTCCATAGGGGCTGTGTCCACTCCAAAGTCCTGTGCAGTGTCCCAGTCCTAAAGGGGTGCTGTAGTGTTGTCCAGGGGGTGCTCTGTCCATCAGGGGTGCTCCCCCCAAGTGCTAAAAAAATTATATATTTTCTGTGTTTGTGAATTGTGTGCGCAGTAGCCGCACGTGCATCAACAAAGTAGTGCCAAGCGTGCGCCTGTGTCATAAGTAAAGGGCCGGCTGGCTTGACCGTTAAAGGGTGCTGTAACCCCCAAAGTACACTCCAGTCCAAATCAAAAAAAAAATTATTTTCTGTGTTTGTGAATTGTGTGCGCAGTAGCCGCACGTGCATCAACAAAGTAGTGCCAAGCGTGCGCCTGTGTCATAAGTAAAGGGCCGGCTGGCTTGACCGTTAATGGGTGCTGTAACCCCCAAAGTACACTCCAGTCCAAATCAAAAAAAAAAATATTTTCTGTGTTTGTGAATTGTGTGCGCAGTAGCCGCACGTGCATCAACAAAGTAGTGCCAAGCGTGCGCCTGTGTCATAAGTAAAGGGCCAGCTGGCTTGACCATTAAAGGGTGCTGTAACCCCCGAAAGTACACTCCAATCCAAACCAAAAAAAAATTATTTTCTGTGTTTGTGAATTGTGTGCGCAGTAGCCGCACGTGCATCAAAAAAGTAGTGCCAAGCGTGCGCCTGTGTCATAAGTAAAGGGCCGGCTGGCTTGACCGTTAAGGGTGCTGTAACCCCCGAAAGTACACTCCAGTCCAAACCAAAAAAAAAATTATTTTCTGTGTTTGTGAATTGTGTGCGCAGTAGCCGCACGTGCATCAACAAAGTAGTGCCAAGCGTGCGCCTGTGTCATAAGTAAAGGGCCGGCTGGCTTGACCGTTAAGGGTGCTGTAACCCCCGAAAGTACACTCCAGTCCAAACCAAAAAATAAATTATTTTCTGTGTTTGTGAATTGTGTGCGCAGTAGCCGCACATGCATCAACAAAGTAGTGCCAAGCGTGCGCCTGTGTCATAAGTAAAGGGCCGGCTGGCTTGACCGTTAAAGGGTGCTGTAACCCCCGAAAGTACACTCCAGTCCAAACCAAAAAAAAAAATATTTTCTGTGTTTGTGAATTGTGTGCGCAGTAGCCGCACGTGCATCAACAAAGTAGTGCCAAGCGTGCGCCTGTGTCATAAGTAAAGGGCCGGCTGGCTTGACCGTTAAAGGGTGCTCTAACCCCCAAAGTACACTCCAGTCCAAACCAAAAAAAAAATTATTTTCTGTGTTTGTGAATTGTGTGCGCAGTAGCCGCACGTGCATCAACAAAGTAGTGCCAAGCGTGCACCTGTGTCATAAGTAAAGGGCCGGCTGGCTTGACCGTTAAGGGTGCTGTAACCCCCGAAAGTACACTCCAGTCCAAACCAAAAAAAAAATTATTTTCTGTGTTTGTGAATTGTGTGCGCAGTAGCCGCACGTGCATCAACAAAGTAGTGCCAAGCGTGCGCCTGTGTCATAAGTAAATGGCCGGCTGGCTTCACCGTTAAAGGGTGCTGTAACCCCCAAAGTACACTCCAGTCCAAACCAAAAAAAAAAATATTTTCTGTGTTTGTGAATTGTGTGCGCAGTAGCCGCACGTGCATCAACAAAGTAGTGCCAAGCGTGCACCTGTGTCATAAGTAAAGGGCCGGCTGGCTTGACCGTTAAGGGTGCTGTAACCCCCGAAAGTACACTCCAGTCCAAACCAAAAAAAAAATTATTTTCTGTGTTTAGCCGCACGTATATATCAAATCGATATAACATAAATGGAGGACCAAACTTTCTCCGATAAAAATAAAATAGAGAAAGATCAAGAACCACTTCCTCCTAGTGCTGAAGCTGCTGCCACTAGTCATGACATAGACGATAACATGCCATCAACGTCGTCTGCCAAGGCCGATGCCCAATGTCATAGTAGAGGGCACATACAATCCCAAATGGCAAAGTTCAGGAAAATGACCTTGAAAAAGACATTTAAATCAGCTGAAGAGAAACGTAAACTTGCCAATATGCCATTTACGACACGGAGTGGCAAGGAACGGCTAAGGTCGATCCCTAGTATGTTCATGACTAGTGGTTCAGCTTCACATGACGATGGAAGCCCTCCTCCCACTAAAAAAATCAAAAGAGTTAAGCTGGCAAAAGCACAGCGAAGAACTGTGCTTTCTAAGAAGATATCACAAATCCCCAAGGAGAGTCCAAGTGTGGTGGTGGTTGCGATGCCTGACCTTCCCAGCACTGGACGGGAAGAGGTGGCTCTTTCCACCATTTGCACGCCCCCTGCAAGTGCTCAAAGGAGCACCCACAGTCCACTTGCTGATATGCAAATTGAAGATGTCACTGTTGAAGTACAACAGGATGAGGATACTGGTGTAGCTGGCGCTGAGGAGGAAGTTGGCGAGGAGGATTCTGATGGTGATGTGGTTTGTTTAAATCAGGCTCCGGGGGAGACAGTTGTTGTCCGTGGGATGAAAAAGCCCATCACGGTCATGCCTGGGCAGAAGACCAAACATTCCACCTCTTTGGTCTGGCAATATTTCTATCCAAATCCGGACAACAACTGTCTTGCCATATGTACCATATGTAAAGGTGAAATAAGTAGGGGTAGGGACGTCAACCACCTAGGAACATCCTCCCTTATACGGCACCTGCAGCGCGTTCATAAAAAGTTACTGTCAAGTTCAGAAACTTTGGCTAAGACCATAAGCAGTCCAGGGACACCTAAATCCCGTTGTCCTGTTGTATCCAAGCGCCTGCAAACCACACCGTCAACTCCCTCCTCGTCAATTTCCTCCTTAGTCAGGATCGGAAGTAGTCCTGCAGGCCATGTCACTGGCATGACTGACTCTCCTATCTGGGATTCCTCCGGAGGATCCTGCATTGCTACGCCTACTGCTGCCGCTGCTGCTGTTGCTGCTGCTGGGAGTTGTTCATCATCCCAGAGAGAAAGTAGGAACACCACTACTTTTACTAAACAATTGACCCTCCAACAGTCCTTAGCGAGGAGGATGAAGTACGACAGCAGTCATCCTGAAGCAAAACGTATAACTGAGGCCTTGACTGCTATGTTGGTGTTAGACGTGTGTCCGGTATCCGCCATTAGTGCAGTGGGATTTAGACAATTGATGGAGGTAGTGTGTCCCCGGTTCAAAATCCCATCTAGATTCCACTTCACTAGGCAGGCGATACCGAGACTGTACAGAAACGTCAGAAAAAGTGTCCTCAGTGTCCTGAAAAATGCCGTTGTACACAATGTCCACTTAACCTCGGACATGTGGACAAGTGGAACAGGGCAGACTAAGGACTATATGACTGTGACAGCCCACTGGGTAGATGTATCACCTTACGCAGCAACAGCAGCAGCGTCACCAGTCGCAGCATCTCAGAAACGCCAGCTCGTTCCAAGGCAGGCTACGCTGTGTATCACCGGTTTCAGTAAGAGGCACACCGCCGACAACCTCTTAGAGAAACTGAGGGAAATCATCGCCCAGTGGCTTACCCCACTTAGACTCTCCAGGGGCTTTGTGATATCTGACAATGCCACCAATATTGTGCGGGCATTACATCTGGGCAAATTCCAGCACGTCCCATGTTTTGCTCACACAATAAACTTGGTGGTGCAGAATTTTCTGAAAAGCGACAGGGGCGTGCAGGAGACGCTTTGGGTGGCCCGAAAAATTTCTGGCCACTTTCGCCATTCAGCGACTGCGTGCCGAAGACTGGAGCGCCAGCAAACACTCTTGAACCTGCCCCGCCATCACCTGAAGCAAGAGGTTGTGACGCGGTGGAACTCAACCCTCTATATGCTTCAGAGGATGGAGGAGCAGCAAAAGGCCATTCAAGCCTATACATCCACCTATGACATAGGCGAAGGAGGGGGTTTGCACCTGACTCAAGCGCAGTGGAGAATGATTTCCGTGTTGTGCACGGTTATCCAGCCCTTCGAACTTGCCACACGTGAAGTCAGTTCAGACACTGCCAGCTTGAGTCAGGTCATTCCCCTCATCAGGCTTTTGCAGAAGCAGCTGGAGAAAGTGAAGGAGGAGCTAAGACGGAGTGATTCCGCTCGGCATGTGGGACTTGTGTATGAAGCCCTTCATTCGCTTTGCCAGGATTCCAGGGTGGTCAATCTGTTGAAATCAGACCACTACATTTTGGCCACCGTGCTCAATCCTAGGTTTAAAGCCTATGTGGTGTCTCTCTTTCCGGCCGACACAAGCCTGCAGAGGTGCAAAGACCTGCTGGTGATCACACTGTCAGCTGAAGTGGAACGTGACACGTCAACGGCTCCTTCTTCATTTTCTCCCGCAACTGGGGCTGCCAGGAAAAAACTTAGGTATCCTAAGCAACCCGCTGGCGGTGATGCAGGGCAGGCAGGACCAAGTTTGGACATCTGGTCCGGACTGAAGGACCTGGCAACAATTTCTGACATGTCTACTGTCACTGCATATGATACTGTCACCATTGACAGAATGGTGGAGGATTACATCGGTGACAGCATCCAAGTAGGCATGTCAGACAGTCCATACCTGTACTGGCAGGAAAAAGAGGCAATTTGGAGGCCCCTGTACAAACTGGCTCTATTTTACCTGAGTTGCCCCCCCTCCAGTGTGTACTCCGAAAGAGTGTTTAGTGCAGCCGGGAACCTTGTCAGCGAAAGGCGTAGGAGGTTGCTTCCACAGAATGTGGAGAAGATGATGTTCATCAAAATGAATTATCAGCTCTTCCAGGGAGACCAGCCTCCAGAAGGTACAGAGGGACCTGTGGTGGTGGATTCAAGTGGGGACGAGTTAATACTTTGTGAGGATGAGGATGTACACACTGAAGAGGGTGAGGAATCGGTGGATGAGGAGGATGAGAATGACATCTTGCCTCCGTAGAGCCAGTTTGTGCAGGGACAGATTAATTGCCAGCTTGTTTTGTGGGGGCCCAAATGAACCAATCATTTCATCCACAGTTGTGTGGCAGACCCTGGCGCTGAAATGATTGGTTTGTTAAAGTGTGCATGTCCTGTTTATACAACATAAGGGTGGGTGGGAGGGCCCAAGGACAATTCCATCTTGCACCTCTTTTTTTTCTTTGCATTATGTACAGTTTGGGGCCTAGTTTTTCAAACTGCCATCCTGTCTGCCACTGCAGTATCATGCCTAGATGGGACACGTGTTTGTGCCGCCCACTTGTGTCGCTTAGCATAGTCATCCAGCTACCTCGGTGCAACCTTTTGGACATAAAAACACTATTTTGAGGTGTGAGGTGTTCAGAATAGACTGGAAATTAGTGGAAATTAAGGTTATTGAGTTTAATAATAGCATAGGAGCAGAAAAACCTACAAATTCTGTGATTTTAGCTGTTTTTATGCTTATTTTCAAAAAAATACTGATCCAAAACACAAAACCCAGAACCCAAAACACGGAAGGGTGGTTTTGGCAAAACCAATCCAGATCCAAAACACGAAGAAAGATCCAGATCCAAAACCGAAACACAAAACACGAAAAGTGGCCGGTGCACACCCCTACTAAGGACACGGATGCGCGCACTGCTGACAAAAACTGTTCGGACATGGTCGCTGGTAATTGCGAGGTAGGAACTGTGGAGGCGCAACAGCTGAAGCCCCAGGTCCAGGTAGTTGTGAGAAAGCAGCTACAAAAGGGACAAATAAAGTGACCATGGATAACATAATGTTTATAAACCCTGCTGCATTCCAGAGCCTGTGGGCAAAGCAATGGCATTTAAGCTGGGAGGCCCCACACTGTGACTAGCCTGCTGTGACTGTAGCCCTATACTCTAAATAGCCCCCTGAGCCTGACTATTCATCATACCAGAACTGTACCATACCAGTAAGTTCTGATGCTGATCATTAAAATGGCGGCTAAGCCCCACCCACCAAGCAGACTCAAGGAGCTGAGCAGAGCCGAGAATTTGCAATTTGGACCTGTGCACCTCTGAGCCTTCTACCAGCCCTGGAGGCCTGAGCTAGGGCTCAAGACCAGACTGGTCTCGAACCTGCGACCACCCCTTCACTATTCACGGGTAACCCAGCCAGGATCCACGTGGGTACACACATCTTTACGCATCCATGGCTCTCAGCACTGCCGCGAGCCAGGACATGCTGGCAGGCAGGCACAGTGGTAGAAGTGCATTGACCTGCCCACCGACGAGAGCAAGCAGCCGCGTCTCCCAGAGTAGAAACTACACCAGAACACCAGCATCAGACACCGGCATCACCACAGCAGGCACGCGCTTGCGCTTCACGGCTCCTGGGTGTCCCAAAATACTCAATGATGCAGAGGATGGCCTAGCATGGGATTGGCTCCTTCAAGGTAATGCCAGGGGGGGGTTCTGAGAGCTGCACGGGTGGGACATGAGGCCAGGGGAAAGAGAAATAGATGCAGAAGAGAGGACTCAGGAGGAAAGTGAAGGGAAAGGAAAGAAAAGGAATGGAAAAAAATGGAGAAAGAGAAACAGTGAGGGAGAATATAGACTGAAAGAGAGCTAAGAAAAGGGACAAAGAAGGAAATTATACTCAAATGCAATACAGAATCTTATACAGCACTTATCTCTTGTCAAGAAGACATAAATCTTATAAAGCACTTATCTCTTGTCATGACATAAATCTTATACAGCACTTATCTCTTGTCAAGACAGGAACAAAAGAGGCTTTGTCTTAGCCCACACAGCCTCACATTCCAAGCTAAAACACAGACACCTATCTTAATAGGGCAAACTAAGGGCCTGATTCAGACCCTCTCGTGAGCGCAGGCCTGATTCAGACCCTCTCGCGAGCGCACAGCACTTGCAAGCGGGTTGATGTTCCCCCACTGCGCATATGCTGCCTCCGGCATGTGCATGCACAAGCCCCAGCGAGCAACGGCAGCTCTGTCACTCTGGGGCTCACTACAAGACTGGGCGGCTGTCGATGTTTATTGACAGCTCGCCTCATTTTGTAGGCGGGGCGGGGGGGTGGCTGCACAAACACAGGCATTTCCTTAGGAACGCCTGCCATTTATGGGCGGCCCTACTGACATCACTCATGATGTCAGTAGTGGACTTCCTGCTCTATTAGAGCAGGAAGTCCACTCGGGCTTGTGGGAGTCGAGACCCTCCCACAGGGTCTTGACGCAAGACTGATGGTCAAGATAATCACAACCATTACCAGGCCACTCGCACTAGCTGTGAGTGGTCACCCACAACTTTGTGAGTGGCCTGGAGACCGGAAAAAGAAAAAAAAAACGCCCTGGTTCAGAGCGAGTGCTCACAAACAGCAAGCGCATCTGAATCAGGCCCTAAGTCACATGGTGTTACCCAAGCCAGCCCCCAGACTTGATGTTTAACCCACTCCATTCTCATTCAATCACTCTGTTTGTCTTCCCCCTATAAACACACTACAGTAAGCATTCTGAAAGTTGCACATATGCAGCAAACATAAAAAAAGATCTATACTGTATATTATCTATGTGAAATATAGTATGATAAAAGGTATATTTCCCATTAGAATATGCTATGTGAAATGCACGGCACTGACTCCAAATTTGATCACCTGTTGAGTCTATGTAAGATGCCTTGAATCAGGTCTATTTCCATATGTATTATAGTGTGAAGAACTCCTGTAAGTAATTTCCTGTATATAATTGACACTAATATACAAATCCTAAATCAGTGACTATTAAAGGCAATGTCTGTATATTCTATGTGAGATGGCAGCTTTCAATTTGAATAAAGAGCAGGTGAGTAAGTGTCACACTACATATTTATTGCATAATACATCAGATAGTACATCTGGTAAGCACACTGTAATTTTGTTTTCACTTAACATACATTGTATGTATAATCTGGAATTGGTACTGTTATGAAGAGCAATAAAAATCAACGCTGTATTGCACTTACTGTAGGATGAAAATGACATGGAAAGTTGAAGTGACAGAAAATATAGGATCAAGAATATAAGTACACATGAGAGTAATGTGGTAACACAAGAGATAATTGAAATGGTGTAATAAGACAGAGGAGATTATTAAGATTTTGCAAAACACAAGATAGAAAGACCATACATGCATTTAATATATTTTATGTTATAAAACAGCACTTAAATGTCAAATTCATTTTACACTAACAAAATTCCAGAGATGTGTGGGTTTGGTTCCAGAGAACCAGCAACAATCAAATTTAGGGGTTCTGACTCAAACCCAGTCCAAGTTTGGATCTTCCTGCAGTTCGGATTGCTGCTAACAGGTTAAAATTACATCATTCTAGCTGTTTTTTATAAAAAAAAAACAGATCCAAAGCAAAGACCAAAACATGAAGAGGAATCCAGATCCAAAACCAAAACCAAAACATGGGGGTTGGCGCACATCTCTATAAAAATTGCTAAAGCTTCTGGGGACTAGCAGCTCTCTCACCACCTTTCATTCCATTCAACTTTCTATTCACCCACTTATATTCTCACTTTAATCAGTGTACATTTTTTGCTTACTGTGTTCTGTTGGTCCTCTCTAGAGAACTGTTGTACATCATCTGAAGTTAGAGCAACAGCATTAGCCCTAGGGGAGTTGTAGCTAGTGCTGTAGTTTCTGAATAATTTTATCTTTAGAAATTATTAGATGTTATGTCTTGAGATGTGCGGCGACCCCTATGTTTTGGTTTTACATTTGGTTTTGGATCTGTATCTCCCCTAGTTTTGAATCTGAATTGGTTTTGCCAAAACTGGCCTTTCATGTTTTGTTTTTTGGTATTGGATCTGGATTTTTCCAAAAAAATCCTAAAAACTTCTAAAATCACATAAAATGGGACTGTTTTTGTTCCTACAGTAATATTAACCTCAAAAACATATATTTCCACTCATATCCAGTCAATTTTGATCACCTCACAGCTTAATATATTGTTTTCATCCAGTTTAGGTCCAAAATTTGCACCAAGCTATTTGGATGACTAAGCTAAGCGGCAGAATGGGCGACACATAAACGTGGCAGTTCAACTTCCAACATGGAACATCAGGGAAACAAATGTTTTTATTACTTAAGAGAGGCCTGAGGGAGTTGGAGTATGAATGTAGTTGAAGGCAGGGACAGGAAGGGATGATTGGTAGTAAATTTAATTACATTTTTTGAATCCAAAGTAAATTTATGAGGGTGAAGGGGAGGGGAGAAGGTATTTACAAAAAAATATTTTCCTCATTCACATCAGTCCTTACCCCAGAAGAATCATTGAGTGCCATGTGGATAAGCGCAAGATTTAAGATTAAGGGGTACATTTAATTTACTAAAGTGAGAGTTTTTACAAGTGCATTATATAAGTGACGTTGCCCATAGCAACCAAACAGATTCTACTTAACATCATTTACCTAGCACTTTCTAGAACATAATAACTAAAATCTGATTATTTGCTTTGGGCAACAACATCGTTTCTAAAACTCACTTCTAAAAACTCTAATTTTAGTAAATTAAATTTACCCCTTAAGGCCTTTGTGTATTTCTTTAGAATCTTGTCCCTGCTTCTGCAGCTATGAGTGGACTTTCATCCCAGAAGGGGACCAAGAAGAGAGCCTTAAAAAACAATTGACTGTTAAATAATCTTTTGCAAACTTCCAAAAAGCATTTCCCAACCTGTACAGGGACATTAAAAAAAACTTAGTTAGTTAGTTAGTTAGTTAGTGGCCTTCAAACTTCCGTTGTACCCACTGTCCACTTAACTGGAGCAGATATTGTGAACAAGCGGAACAGAGCAGTAAATGCAACATTTAAGATTTAAGATTTAAGTATTACCTTGTGTCTTTCTTGAGAAATCTTGAGTGCCGTGCCTGCTGCTGGGAGTGGATTTTCATCCCAGAAGGGATGAAGACATTGTTTGTCTTCCCAATGGACACAGATCTGAAGAGATGTAAAGAACTACTGGCAGGAAAAAGAGGCAATTTGGAGGCCCTTACACAAACTGGCTTTGATTTACTTGAGCTGCCCACCCTCCACTGTGTACTCAGAAAGCATTTTCAGCACAGTCAGGAACCTTGTCAGTGATCTGCCTGAGACTACTTCCCCAAAATGTGGAAATTATTTACAAATTCGATGAGAAAGACTATTACCATCATTTACTTGCAAAAATTACAGAGGCACCTGTAATGGTGGAAAATTACAGAGGCACCTGTAATGGTGGATTCCAGCGGGGACAAATTAATATTGTGTGAAAAAGATAATGTACAGTATACATCAACCCAGATTATAACATCACCCAAGCCTATATCATCTCACTTCCTATGTTGTATATAAATTATAGCTGCGCTGGGGATTCATTGTCCACTTTAGTGGATGTGAGCTGAATTTTAGTCCAAATCACCACACCCCCTACACATCTTCTGACCTACAGGAGGAGCAGCTGCACTCTGGAATACGTTGCCCCTCTGACTCACTGAAATTCAGGTAGAGGGGCCATA
This sequence comes from Taudactylus pleione, assembly GCA_031769625.1. Classification (NCBI taxonomy): domain Eukaryota; kingdom Metazoa; phylum Chordata; class Amphibia; order Anura; family Myobatrachidae; genus Taudactylus; species Taudactylus pleione. The sequence continues at coordinate 3,368,229 of JAUIMM010000107.1, forward strand.
GGTAGGGAATAGGGACACTATAATCAGAGAATGCAGTTTTAGCTGCTTTATTCTATTTTTTAAACAGTATACTCTTTTTGAACCTTTTGAAAATGTTTATGTGAATCTTAGCTGAGGCATTTGTGATGTCATTATGTTTAATATATTATGCACATTATTCAGCACTTTGTTGTGGTCTTGTAGTCAATGTGTAGACTAATCATTTATTCATGATTGAGGAAAGAAGTGAAAAGAAGAATTTTTTAATTGCTGTTTGTTATTAAATTGTAAAACTGTGAAGTTTCCACTTACAGTGTCACAAGATTTTTGTTATGAATAAAAAAATAATAATACACTGCACTACCACTTACAGTGTGACAATATTTTTATGAATACACCCCTGCAGCCCCTACCCCTAGATGGACACAGTAGCCCCTGCCCTAGATGAACACAACAACCCCTGGATGGACACAGCAGCCCCTGGATGGATACAGCAGCCCCTGCCCTAAATGAACACAACAACCCCTGGATGGATACAGCAGCCCCTGGATGGACACAGCAGCCCCTGGATGGATACAGCAGCCACTTGATAAATGACACAGCCAGCATCCCTGCACAGCTATGTTGCTGATAAGTGTGGCTAACGTGCACACATGCACAGAAAAAAAAGCACATTTATTAATTTATTTTTAACACTTGGGGGACGAGCACCCCTGAACGAGGCAGCAGCCCCTTGATAAACATCACAGGCAGCACCCCTGTGCCACTATGTGTTTGATAAGTGTGGCTAACATGCACACAAACATAAAAAAAACACTTTCATTATTTATTTATTTTTGACAAAGCACCTGCTGAACAACACAGCAGAACCCCTTTATGAACTGCAGTGACACAGGAGCCACTTCTGTCTGCAGCACAGCTCCTATAGAGTATAGACAACACTGCCCTTATGGACAACAGCATAGCACAGCCCAGTCAGCCCCTATGGACAACAGCAGCCAGCCCTTATGGACAACAGCAGCCAGCCCTTATGGACAACAGCCTGCCAGCTCCTATGCACAGCAACAGCACAGCCACACAGACCCTCTCTTGCGTCCTTTTCACTCTCCACAGCCAGAATTAAAATATTAAAATGGTGGCAATCCAAAACCCGCAAGATTTCGACAGTGTGATGACATTTTGCCTTTCTTAGAGATCCGAGTCAGGCGGGAAAACCCGAACCGATATTGGATCCGACTCAGATCTGCAGATTCAGGTGGGTTTGTTTCTCTGAGAACCGGACCCGCTCATCTCTACATAACCATATGACACACTACCAGCCCAGGGGCAAATCTTGCTCATGGATAAAAACCTAAAATACATTTTCAGAAACACAAATACTGAATATTTTAGCATTTTCTATTTCTAACTAAAACATATTTAAGCTGATTACCTAAATCATATATCTTTTCTACTTGCAGTAATTATGAATGGTATACATGGTCATATAATGTGCCTGATTCTAAATTAGACGGATCTCTGGCAAATTTTGGCATAAAAAAAATGTGCAATTACATTTGTGTACTGCATGTCTGTCCTATTCAGAATCAGACAGAACTTGGCCTCATCTGTCTTTCTTTGAAAAAGGGCATTTCAGGGCAAGAACTGGGTGCTGACAATGTGATCGCATGTAACTGCCCTGACTAGTGGGGCTGTCTTTGGAGTATAATGGGTACATAGAAGGGAAGCCTAGCATGGGGCTTGTGCTATTGCAAATACTACTGATGATGATTGCACCGGTTTACATAATTTCAATTAGCGACGTTGGTTTCCGCTTACAGACACATGAACCCACATGAACAATGTATTTTTGTATTAGCAGATGGTAGTACAGTAAATCAGGCTTCCACGGCTGCCCGCTCGTACACTTTCCATCAGACTCAGAATTAGCCCCAATACCTGCTGCATGAAAACTATGCTGAGCTATGATCGTACAGGAATGTATATATGTAATTGCGTAAAAACATTTTCACACTTGTTTATGAATATCACCATTTTGCATATATAGTAATTTTAAAGCTTAAACAAATGTATTGTTTATCTTTACTAAGAATAGCATATACTCTACTTTAATCTATGATGTATGACGGAAAACACAGGCTGACTTTAAAAATGGTTATTATTTTAAATTCATCTGTAATAAAATTTCCTAATTTTTTAAAGTGTACATAAAATAAAAAAATTATATGATTCTACTTAAATGTTTGCCCCCATGGCCAATGTCTGATCTATGGCTTTGCACCATGCTCTATGTGACCCAAGCACTAGGGGAGCAGCAGCTAAGGTAGATGTTGAGGGTTCTGCCACTGTGGCTCAGTGAGGGTTTTTTTTTTCACAAAACATAATTTAACATTAGGTTAAATAAGGAAATTAAAAAAAATACTAAACCAACTACTTTATTACTAAGGCAGAGCATCCAAGCAACCAGGAGGTCAGACCTGGGGAGCCCAAAGCTGAGGAGGAGGCCAGCCCACTGAGGCTCAATATGATGATAGGAAATAAATATAAAATCTTGTACTAGCTGAAAAACATGTTTGATTATGTAAGTGTAACACTTTAAGAAAATGTTCAAAAAGTGTGTGTATCTTCCCAATGGACACTGTTTTCCAATTCTGCACATGTTGCCCTTTAGCAGTAACATTTTGTTTTAAATACACTTCCTGTACACCAGTAGGTGAGGTATAGAGTCAGGGACTGATGGTGAGTGAGGGGTATATCAATGACAGAGGGATGGTCTATGTGAGTAGAAGTTGTGTAAAAGGTATCATATACAGCTTTTCTGGATGGGTGGAAGGCATATCTGTGTAGGGCATTCAGGGTGGGAACTGGGTGGTGACAATGCGATCGCACATAACTGCTATGATTATTGGGAGTTTATTGGGTACGGAGAAGGAAAGCTTGCTCCTGATGGCTCTCTTGTACCTAGCACAGAGCTGGTGTAATTGCAAATGCTAATTATGATGATTGTGCCGGTTTACGTAATTTCAATGAGCGACACAGGTTTCCGCTTGCAGACACATGATCCCCTGCATTAGTCCAATGGATTTTCACAATAGCATAAGGTATTACAGTAAATCTGGGTTGGGTATGGGATCACGGCAGTCAGAATGCCGCCATTCAGAATACTGACAGCATCATCCCGTCAGTCAGAATCCTGAAACAATTAGGTAAGTACACTCACGCTAACCTATACCCTAACCCTCTCTCCCTGGTGTCTGAATCTAACCCCCCCTCTGGGCCTAAATCTAAATTACCACTCCCCGAACCCTAAACCTAACCCACTCCCTAACCCCTGACACTTACATTCAGAATGTCTGCGGTTGGGATTCTGGAGCCGGGATCCTGAAGCTGTCAGGATTCCGACACCGGTATTTTGACCATTGACATTGCACACACCAGGATTCTGACTACAGCCCAGTAAATGGCTGCTCGCACCTATAGACATTTTCCATGAGACTCCAAATGAGCCCCAATACCTGCTGCATGAAAGCTATGCTGCTCTGTGATATTTATACTTGTTTATGGATTCCAACATTTTGCATATACAGTAGTTTAAAAGCTTAAAAAATTTAGTGTTTATATTTACTAACAATCTCATATACTCTAAGTTATAACATATGCAGGATTAATTTGATTACAGAGGCAGACTTTAGAAACTGTTTATTTTTTAAATAAATATTTAAAAACATTTTATATATTGTTTTTAAACTGTACATAAACTAAAAAATTACTATGCGACTATTTAAAACTTTTGCACCCATGGCCAATGTTTGAGGTGTTATTCTGCACCAGGCTGTGAGTGACCCAAGCAGTGGGGGTACAGCAGCTAAGGCAGATGTTGAGGGCTCTGCTAATGGGGCTCAGATGAGGGGTAAAAACATAATTTAACATTTGATTAAATAATGAAATGAAGAAAAATACTAAACCAACTACTTTATTACTCTGACAGAGCATCCAAGCAACCAGGAGGGAGCCCAGGAGGTCAGACCTGGGGAGCACAAAGCTGTGGAGGAGACCAGCCCACTGAGGCTCAATGTGATGGAAGGAAATAAATATAACATTTTGTACTATCTGAATAACATGACACACTAGGAACATGTACAAAGTGTGTGCACCTTCCCAATGGTCACTGTATTCCCATTCTGCACATGTTGCCCATTAGCAGCAACATTGTGTTTTAATAAATCTCCTGTATGCCAAGTAGGTGAGGTATAGAGTCATAGACTGATGGTGAGTGAGGGGTATTGCTATATCTGGGGGATGGTCTATGTGAGTAGAAGTGGGTAAGTGATACAGCTTTGATTATTGGAGAAGAAGCCTATCAGTGTATGGGTGGAGTATTTGGAGTGGAGTCTGGTGGATGGGGGGAGAGTAGTACAGGCAGCAATACCTACATCTTAGCATGCACTGACAGTGTCTGAGTCTCTGCTGTCCGCACTTGCTCCATGTAACAGGGAAGACATTATGGACATTACAGGACTATAGGAAGCAGCTGTGTCATACAACAGAACAGATAGATTACCCACATTACTAACAGAGAACATAGACATAGCTAAGGTGTGCAATACATGTCTCACCACTAGGGGTGACTACAAGATGGCAAGAGGTGGTGGTGGGAGGGGATGTCTGTGTTCTCTATTGCCCAGGGTGATAATATGTCTAGTTATGTCTCTGATATGAGCTACACAAACTTGTCTACTTCAAAGTAACAGTAATTTAAGATATTTTAATAAACTTTTCAAGTAGAGAATGTTAACACGTGAAACATGACAATTATAAGTCTGTATACAGTCTGCTGTACTTTATATGAATCCTGATAATTATATTCATGCTGACAAGTAAAGTCTGACAATTATACAATTATATATAGTAAATATTACATCATATTAATTAATTAAACATAAAATTATAACCATGCTAACAAGAGAAGTGTAACAATTATAAGCTTATATATATAGTCAAACTTTAATCCTGTAAACTGAAGAAACCTAACAATTATATGATCAGATATCCAGGGTAGAAGACATCTCATTTGTATTCTCTCTTTATAGTTTAAAGAAGTTTCCACCTTCAGGTCCTGTAACTACAGTTATACATTTCCTCATACATTATATCCTAAACTATTTGCTTAGTTTCATAGTTTTTTCTTTATTCACCTTCTGTACAATATAACAATATATATTTTGGGGTTTATTTCCACACTAATTTGTACATGTGAATGTGGAACATAGAAGTGAGATCAATGTCTGTTAAACATTCCTATTAGGTACAACTGCATTCAAATTATCTCTTTCTTTTGAAGACTGATTAGATATATCATTTAGAGCACGTTCCAGCCTGGATGGTAAGGAATGTATTAAACTCTCTTTAAAGTCTTGTCCAATGAAGACATAGATGATGGGATTAATGCAACTGTTAGGGTAAGCCAGGCAAACACAAACTACATTTACTGTATTATCTATAGAAAAATATCTGAGAGGCAGTGATATTAATGGCCAAGTGTAATAAGGAAACCAACAGATAAAGAAACACGTCACAACTGCAGTGATAATCCTGTACAGTCGCTGAGACTTATTTGATCTTTTAACTTTTACAAGTTTAAAACATATTAGACAATAACCCACTAGAGTGATAGTGAAAGGGATCACAAACATGGTAACACACCTGGTGAGTAGCATATTCTTCATGTGAGAGGGATACTCATAAAATGTTTATTTTAGCCGACACTCTGAAACATCATAATCGATGCTGTTATAAATCACATGAGGAACACTTAAGATCAGACTCAAACCCGAAATTATTACTGAAATGCTGCGGGCACATTTTGGGGTTCTTCGAATCTTAGACCAAAATGGCCACATTATAGATATACAGCGATCAATACTCATGGAGGCTAAAAAATTTACACTAGCGCACATGGTTATATACAGGATACCAGTACTGACTTGGCATAATTTATAGGCAACATCTCCTCGTAATAGCAAAGACCAGTCAGCAATTTTCAAAGGGATAAATACACAGCAGATTAAATCAGCTATGGCCAGATTGAGGAACCATACGGCACTGACTGTCTTCATCTTGAATCCAGCAATCCAGATAACTAAGCCGTTCCCTGGAATTCCCAAAATAAAAGTGATACTGTAGAAAATGATTGCCAGTATTTGATAGATTGGAAGCATTTTTGTATAACCAGTGAAAAACTCAGTCAATTTAATGTATGCCCCATTGCTTGAGAGATCATAGTCCATGACGGATGGTTTCCTGAAAGCAGATTGGGGCACAGAAAGTGATATAATTAGTTAGTACATTCTCAGTTTAATTTAAAGTTAAAAAGTACCAGGTAAGAAAAATAATTTAGAAATCCCTAATTTCCATCACTTACATTTTACATATTATTTACCTAACACTTTATATAAAAACTGCTCCCAATTTTAACATTAACATTTCTTCAAATTACCTGTTGCAGAAATGTGTCAGAAATGAGCCATAGAAACTAGATTTTCTCAAACTTTTAAACAGAAAAAGACGTTGTAGAATCATAATAAATAGCAAATTAATCCCATAATGACTAATGATAGGATTGGTTACATTGAATCAACTTTTACTTCAATGTAGATCTAACTGTGCCGCTGATAAATAAATGTTATATTTAGACATGAACAGGTCCGATTCCCTGAGAACCAGACCTACCCGAACTTCAGGGATACAGGGTGATCTGATGCACCCATCGGATCTCTCCTCCTGACCCGTATCCCTAATCGAGGCAAAACCTCGTGATCCTCTGTTGGATCTCGAGGTTTTGCCTTGAGTGGCCACTTTTAAAAATCCCTTTGCCCTCAATGTCTGTCACTGCTCTCAGCCAATCAGCGTTAAGCCCATTGAATGCAGAGAAAAAAGAAGATGAAGCTGGCACCCTGCATTGAGAACACCCCTGCTCTGCCAACACAGTCAGCAAACCTTCACTGAGGACGCCGCTGGCACCCTGCACTGAGGACACTGCCAGTACTCCCACACTGCCATTCCATGTACTGAGGACACCATCAGCAACCCCTGCACTGCTGAAACAGCCAGAAAATCTACACTTAAGACAGCACTGCCCCCCCCCCGCTCTGCTGACACTGCTATTACCCTTCACTGAGGACACTACCAGCACCACAGCACTGCCATTCCATGTACTGGGGACATCATGAGTGACCCCACAATGACAACACTGACAGAACTCCCACACTGAGGACACCACCAGCACCCCTACACTACCGACACTGTCAGCACACATGCACTTAGGACACTGCTGGTAGCCCTGCTTTGCCGACACCACTGGCACCCTGCACTAAGGACACTACCAGCACCCCCACAACACAGCCCCATGTATTAAGGACTGCGTCAGTGACCCTCCCACACTGAGGGCATCACCTGGCTCAGATCTGAATCGAGGAAAAACATCATCATCCCACTGTCGGATTCTCACAGGTTTTGGATTCTATAAAAGGTCCTGCAATCACCGCCATTTTTCATTCCGGCTGTGGAGTGTGCACAGGGAGGGAGCTGGGATTTGTTTGTTGCAGCTGACACAACCATAGGGGCTGGCTATTGTTGTCCAGTGCTGTGCTTATGTCTGTCAAGGGCTGCTGCCCCCCCAACAATAAAAAAACACACCTGTCACTGTAATCGGTGTGACTGTCGTTAGCATAGCTGTCACTGTCATCGGTGTAGCTGTCGCTGTCATAAAAACACACCTGTCACTTTCATCAGTGTAGCTGTCACTGTCTTCGATGTAGCTGTCGCTGTCACTGTCATCAGCATAGCTGTCACTGTCATCAGCGTAGCTGTCACTGTCACTGTCATAAAAAAACACATGTCACCAGTTTAGCTGTCAATGTCATCGGTGTAGCTGTCGCTGTCACTGTCATAAAAAACACACCCAAGTCTGACAGCTCAGTGTCAGGGTTGGGTTTTCCCGCCTGGCTCAGATCTGAAATCGAGGCAAAACATCATCATCCCGCTACTGTGCTGCTGTCTGTTAAGTGCTGCTGTGGAGCGTGCACAGGGAGGGAGCTGGGATTTGTGTGTTGCAGCTGAAGCTGACCATAGGGGCTGGCTGGCTACTGTTGTCCAGTGCTGTGCTGCTGTCTGTTAAGTGCTGCTGTGGAGCGTGCACAGGGAGGGAGCTGGAATTCATTGGTTGCTGCTGATGCTGACCATAGAGGCTGGCTGGCTACTGTTGTCCAGTGCTGTGCTGCTATCTGTCAAGGGTTGCTGCCGGAAAAAACACTGTCATCTGCAAAGCTGTCACTGTCATAAAAAACAAATAGTGTCATCACTGTAGCTGTCACTGTCACTGGTGTATCTGTCACTGTCATAGACAAAGTAGTGCAGGGGTCCTTTGCTGCTGTCAGTCAAGGAGGGCTGATGCCCCCCAAAAAAATATTTTTGAAGGGGTGATTCACTCCATAATAATAATGGAGAACAAAAAATTGGAGGTTAAAAATAAAAAAGGGAAAGATCAAGAACCACTTCCTCCTAGTGCTTAAGCTGCTGCCATTAGTCATTACATGAAATGCCATCAACGTTGTCTGCCAAGGCCGATGCCCAAAGTCATAGTAGAGGGCATGTTAATTCCAAAAAGCCAAAGTTCAGTAAAATGACCTTAAAAAATGAATTTTAATTTTCAGAGGAGAAACGTAAACTTGCCAATATGCCATTTACAACACGGAGTGGCAAGGAACGGCTAAGGTCCTCCCCTATGTTCATGACTAGTGGTTCAGTTTCACATGATGATGGAAGTCCTCCTCCTCCCACTTAAAAAATGAAAATATTTAAGCTTGCAAAAGCATAGCAAAGAACTGTGCATTCTAATTCTAAGAAGATATCACAAATCCCCAAGGAGAGTCCAAGTGTGGCAGCGGTTGTGATTCCTGACCTTCCCAACACTGGACTGGAAGAGGTGGCTCCTTCCAACATTTGCATGCCCTCTGCAAGCACCCACAATCCACTTGTTGTTATTCAAATTGAAGATGTTACTGTTGAAGTAAAACAGGATGAGGATATTAGTGTAGTTGGTGCTGAGGAGGAAGTTGACAAAGAGGATTCTGATGGTGAGGTGGATGGTTTAAATCAGGCACCGGGGGAGACAGTTGTTGTCCGTGGGATGAAAAAGCCCATCACAAACATCCACCTCTTTGGTCTGGAAATATTTCAGTCCCAATCCGGACAACTACTGTCTTGCCATATATTGCGTATGTTAAGGTGTAATAAGTAGGTGTAAGGGCATTAACCATCTAGGAACATCCTCCCTTATACGTCACCTGCAGCACATTCATAAAAAGTTACTACCAAGTTCAGAAACTGTGGCTAATACCATAAGCAGTCCAGAGATACCTAAATCCCTTTGTCCTGTTGTATCCTAGCACCTGCAAACCACACTGTCATCTCCCTCCTAATCAATTCTCTCCTCAATCAGAATCAGAAGTAGTCCTGCAGGCCATGTCACTGGCATGACTGACTCCTCTCCTATCCGGGATTCCTCCGGAGGATCCTGCATTGCTACGCCTACTGCTGCCGCTTCTGCAAAATGCTTTTGAGTCATTCATCATCCCAGAGAGGAAGTAGGAACACCATTACTTCTTTTACTAAGCAATTGACCCTCCAACAGTCCTTAGAGAGGAGGATGAAGTACAACAGCAGTCATCCTATTGCAAAGCGGATAACTGAGGCCTTGACAGCTATGTTGGTGTTAGATGTGTTTCCGGTATCTGCCCTTAGTGCATTGGGATTTAGACAACTGATGGAGGTAGTGAGTCCCCGATACCAAATCCTGTCTAGATTCCACTTCACTAGGCAGGCGATACCGAGAATGTACAATGACATTAAAAAAGTGTTCTCTGTGTCCTAAAAATGCGGTTGTAACCAATGTCCACTTAACCACGGACATATGGACAAGTGGAACAGGGGCAATTAAGGACTATATTACTGTGACATAATTTTGGCCTTTTTTATTCCTAGAGTATTATTAACTTCAATAACATTAATTTCCAGTCATTTCAATTCAATTTTGACCACCTCCCCGCTCACAATATTGTTCATCAATATAGGCCAAAGGCTGGCTGGCTAAACTAAGAAACAGAGCAGCAGCACAAACACACAGCAGTTATTTAGGTTTAAAAATGTTTTGCTAATTAGTAATGTGATCAATCAGCCTTTTTATTGAGCAGTTTCCCAAAATCTCCCTAACCATAAAATCAGCAGTCTGTACCTGTGGGCTGGATAAAGTGCAGATTACAATGTGGGTTGGATACAGTGCGGGTCACATACAGTGGGGAATACAGTGGGGGATACAGTGTGATTTGCATACAGTGTGGTTTGTATACAGTGTGGTTCAGATACAGTGTGGGTCGGATAGAGTGCGGGTCAGATGCAGTGCGGGTCAGAGACAGTTTGGGTTGGATACAGTGCGGGTCGCATGTAGCACAGGTCACATACAGTGCAGGATTCAGTGTGGGTTGGATACAGTGCAGGATTCAGTGTGGGTTGGATACAGTGTGGGTCACATATAGCACAGGTCACATACAGTCCTGGTCACATACAGTGCAGGATTCTGTGTGGGCTAAACACAGTGTGGGTCACATACAGTGTGGGTTGGATATAGTGCAGGTCAGATACATGAAGGGTCGAATACAACGCGGGTTGGAAACAGTGTGGGTCATATACAGTGTGGGCCAGATAAAGTGCAAGTTGCATACAGAGCGAGTCGGATACAGTGTTGGTCGGATACAGAGTGGTTCTGATACAGCACAGGTTGCATACAGTGTGCATCAGATACAGTGTGAGTCAGATACAGAGTGGGTCTTACAATGAAGGTTGGATACAGTGCAGGTTACAGTGCAGGTAAAATACAGTGTGGGTTGGATACAATGCAGTTTTGTTACAACAATGGTGCACTCACTGTGACAAAAGGTGCTGGCATTGTCCTCAGTGCATGGGTGCCAGCTGTGGCAGCAGTGCGGGGGTGGCAGCTGTGTCCATAGTGCGAGAGTGCTGGTGATGTGGCAGTTTGTGGATACTGACAGTGTTGGCAGTACAGGGGTGGCAGAGGTTTCTTCACTGTGGTAGTGCTGGCAGTATTGGCAGTGCAGGAGTACTGCCAGTGGTTTTGGCAGCACAGGGGTGCCAGATCAGAGGCAAACAGGGAGATCCGAGCTGCGGCTCGGATCACCTCAGATCCCAAAAGTTGCTATTCACATTCATAATATTATATATGCTATAGTCACTTCCAGCATCTGAGGATAGAAGAAAACATGCTTTATTTAATTAAATAAGTTACATTTACTTTAACATTTTTTTTTGTTTCAATATTTTTTTTTTCTCTATTTTTTTAAGAATCTGCTCTGTAAGCTGAGATGTGACGTCCAGTACAGTGTACGTGTGCCACCCGGGTCATGTGCAGGAGGACAATGACTGGTCAGCAAACTATCAGGTCGGTGCTTACCATATATGGGCAATTATGGCCAGGGATCAAAATAATGTCTGGTGATTTATAAATAGTCTTGATAGAATAATTTCTAATGTTGTGAAATGCGGCAATACAAAATCTTCTTTATTACCACATTTTGATAAATAGACCCCCCCCATTTCAGCAATTGTATTTTTAACAATCCAAAACCTCAAAATTTAAATATAGTTATGTCCCAATATTAAATATTTACATTTTGGGATATTTCAACATTTCAAAATATGTAGCACCTTATGTATTCTTCTCTGCCACCCTCTCACTGTAGACAAAAGAAAAAAAATCACAAATTTGATATACTGTAGAGCAAAAATTGATAAACAAGTCCAACTGCCAGGGACTGTGATACTATATTTCTGATATATAGGCAAACATAACCAAATAACAGTGGGGAGAGATGGACTTTCTTTCTACTCCTCCAGATAAAACTCTCAGTACATCCCTTGCTCCATGGTGTATCTCACCTTGTTTGGGGTGGACTGGGCTTCAGAGGAAATCTACTTGTGTTCAAGTCCTCCTATCCCTCTATGCAGCCCGTTATTCATTAACAAGTCAAGGTGCATTGATCCTACAGGGCCCACCTTGGCTTTGTATATTCAATTCCAATTCAATGAATGATGCTATACATAGGCAGCCATTCATTATACATTGAAAAATGAATCCCTGGCACCAATTTAACTTCCTGTGCAACCTTCTGTTTGCCTGCTGCTTCCACACAATGGAGATACCCTACCCCCACATAAACAATTATATGCAGCAAAAAAAGAAAAAAAGAGGAAACGCTGGCAAACAGTAACATTTGATTAATTTTCCTTTTAATATTAATTGATATATCACTTCTAACATATTAGCTGACTAAATACTCCAATATTATTTTAAGTTAAAATATACACATATAAAACAATGATGGGAAATGTGAATATTCATATAGAGCAGTACACTTAATCCTCTTTCTAAGTAGAATTAATGTCCACCCACCTTAACCTAATGCACAAAATGTGTTTCAAAAAAGCTGTAACTTAAACCTTAAGGCTCTATATAATTATCCATTGCTTCCAAACATGAATAAAACATTCATATGACACTTCTATATGCCTTATAAAATGTTTTTTTTTGCATAAATAATTTTCTAAATATAAAACAATATTTATGAGCACAATTTTTAAACTTTTGTAATTCTGCTATTAAATATATGATGACTGTAATCCAGGTCTCCTCCCTTCAATGATTGTTAGATATGTACAGCAGAGACAATGATGTTAGCAGTGCAACAATTATCAGACATATATTATTAGCAGCAGTGATCTTGAACTGGTTTTGAGCCTCTTACTCCCCATCACTAATGTGGATATAAACCCTGTGATTGGAGAATGTGATCTAGCTGACTGAATACTCTATATGTATGTAAACATTTAGTGGACAGTGGCCCTGATTCAGACCGCTTGCTCCCAGAGGCCCGATGGGCGTGATTTTAAAAAAAAAAAAATTCTGCAGGCCGCTCGCTAAGCTGTGGGTGCCCGCCCAGTGCTTGTGCAAGCTGGCTGTAGATGGTCATGATTATCACGACCATCGGGCTTGCGACTAGTCTCTTGTGGTAGGGTCGCATCTCGCACAAGACCAGATGGACTTCCTGATCTAATAGAGCAGGAAGTCCACTACTGACATCACTTGGACATCCGGTGCTCGGATCACCCCGGATCACCCAAAACTCGGGTGGGTTTGGTTCTCTTAGAACCGAACCCACTTATCTCTAGTTGAAACATGTTGGTGATTTGGACGTAGGGCTGTATCCTGGGATCACTTACCGTAGTGGATGGCCAGCTGAGGACCCTGGACTAACGCTGGTGATTCTTATAAAGAACTAATCGTTGATAGCTCTTTTATTAGATCTGGTAATTGATGCAATTTCAGCTACCTGGGGATTCCTATGTCAAGGAATAAATCTGCTTGTTTGAATATGCATGTTTTATATATATTTATTTTGGCTACATGATGGTATGCTATTAAGGAGAACTGACCCAGGAATTATTAGCACATCATTGGATGACTGCTGATCTACTCTAATTCCTAACCAAGAGCAAACACATATATAAAATTGTGGTATGATATGTCATTTTATTGATTTATGTGGAAGCGCTGGTGAGCTGTGCTCATTGGGTTACTCATTGTTTCAGTGGAGGAAAGGAGAAACCTTTTGTGACACTAACTGTTCTAGCTGCTGTATTCACTTTTGCGCACCTTAGTCCTTCACAATTGTTTTTATTAGACATGCCATATTACATTTGTGTATGTCTGTTCTTTTCTGATTCAGACAGAACTTGCCTGTATCTGTCTTTATTTGAAATAGGGCATTCAGGGTGAGAACTGGATGGTGACAATGCGATCGCACGTATCTGCCTTGATTATTGGGAGTTTATTGTGTACGGAGAAGGGAAGCTTGCTCCTGATGGCTCTCTTGTACTTAGCACAGAGCTGGTGTAATTGCAAATACTAATGATGATGATTGCGCCGGTTTACGTAATTTCAATCAGTGACACAGGTTTCTGCTTTGAGACACACGAACCCCTGCATTAGTCCTATGGATATTCACATTAGCATAAGGTAGTACAGTAAGTCTGGGTTGGGTATGGGATAATGGCAGTCAGGATGCTGCCGTTCAGAATACTTATATTCGGAATGTCTGAGGTTGGGATTCTGGAGCCAGGATCCTGAAGCTGTCTGGATTCCTACACCGGTATTTTATCCATTGACATCCCGCACACCAGGATGCTGATTACAGCCCAGTAAATCAGGCTTTCACAGCTGCCCACACATAGACATTTTCCATGAGACTCCAAATGAGCCCTTATACCTTCTGCATGAAAGCTATGCTGATCTGTGATATTTAGACTTGTTTATAAATTTCACCATTTTGCATTTACAGTAGGGGTGTGAACCGGCCACTTTTTGTATTTTGGTTTTGGATCTGGATCTTTCTTCGTGTTTTGGATCTGGATAGGTTTTGCCAAAAGCACCCTTCCATCTTTTGGGTTCTGGGTTTTGTGTTTTGGATCTGTAATTTTTTTTAAAAAAAGCATAAAAACAGCTAAAATTACAGAATGTATGGGTTTTTCTGCTCCTATGCTATTATTAATCTCAATAATATTAATTTTCACTCATTTCCAGTCTATTCTGAACACCTCACACCTCACAATATTGTTTTTAGGCCAAAAGGTTGCACCGAGGTAGTTGGATGACTATGCTAAGTGACACAAGTGGGCGGCACAAACACGTGGCCCATCTAGATGTGAAAGTGCAGTGGTAGACATGATGGCAGTTTGAAAAACTAGGCCCCAAACAGTACATAATGCAAAGAAAAAAAAGAGGTGCAAGATGGAATTGTCCTTGTGCCCTCCGACCCACCCTTATGTTGTATAAACAGGACATGCACACTTTAACAAACCAATCATTTCATTGCCAGGGTCTGCCACACAACTGTGGCTGAAATGATTGGTTCGTTTGGGCCCCCACAAAACAAGCTGGCAATTAATCTGTCTCTGCACAAACTGGCTCTACGGAGGCAAGATGTCGTCCTCATCCTCCTCATCCACCAATTCCTCACACTCTTCAGTGCTGTGTACATCCTCATCTTCACAGAGTATTAATTTGTCCCTGCTGGAATCCACCACCACCTTTCCCTCTGTACGTTCTGGAGGCTTGTCTGCCTGGAAGAATTGATCATTCATTTTGATGAACATCATCTTCTCCACATTTTGTGGAAGCAACCTCCTATGCCTTTCACTGAAAAGGTTCCCGGTTGCAATAAACACTTTTAGAGTACACACTGGAGGGGGGGCAACTTAGGAAAAATAGAGCCAGTTTGTATAGGGGCCTGCAAATTGCCTCTTTTTCCTGCCAGTACAGGTACAGACTGTCTGACATGCCTACTTGGATGCAGTCACCGATATAATCCTCCACCATTCTGTCAATGGTGACAGTATCATATGCAGTGACAGTAGACATGTCAGAAATTGTTGCCAGGTCCTTCAGTCTGGACCAGATGTCCAAACTTGGTCCTCACTGCCCTCCTTCACTGCCAGCAGGTTGCTTAGGATACCTAAGTTTTTTCCTGGCAGCCCCAGTTGCGGCAGAAAATAAAGAAGGAGCTGTTGATGTGTCACGTTCCGCTTCAGCTGACAGTGTTTTCACCAGCAGGTCTTTGCACCTCTGCAGGCTTGTGTCGGCCAGAAAGAGAGACA
The DNA here is from genome assembly GCA_031769625.1 of Taudactylus pleione. Lineage (NCBI taxonomy): Eukaryota > Metazoa > Chordata > Amphibia > Anura > Myobatrachidae > Taudactylus > Taudactylus pleione. The sequence goes on from JAUIMM010000107.1 coordinate 3,383,991, forward strand.
CCACATAGGCTTTAAACCTGGGATCAAACACGGTGGCCAAAATGTAGTAGTCTGATTTCAACAGATTGACCACCCTCGAATCCTGGCAAAGCGAATGAAGGGCTTCATCCACAAGTCCCACATGTGAGCAAAATCACTCCATCTTAGCTCCTCCTTTATTTTCTCCAGTTGCTTCTGCAAAAGCCTGATGAGGGGAATGACCTGACTCAAGCTGGCAGTGTCTGAACTGACTTCACATGTGGCAAGTTCAAAGGGTTGAAGAACCTTGCACAACACGGAAATCAATCTACACTGCACTTGAGTCAGGTGCATACCCCCTCCTTTGCCTATGTCATAGGTGGATGTATAGGTTTGAATGGCCTTTTGCTGTTGCTCCATCCTCTGAAGCATATAGAGGGTTGAGTTCCACTGCATAACAACTTCTTGCTTCAGGTGATGGCAGGGCAGGTTCAAGTGTGTTTGCTCATGCTCCAGTCTTTGGCATGCAGTCGCTGAATGGCGAAAGTGGCCATAAATTTTCTAGGCCACCCTGTCGCTTTTCAGAAAATTCTGCACCACCAAATTTATAATGTGAGCAAAACATGGGACGTGCTGGAATTTGCCCAGATGTAATGCCCACACAATATTGGTGGCGTTGTCAGATATCACAAATCCCCAGGAGAGTCTAAGTGGGGTAAGCCACTGGGCGTTGATTTCTCTCAGTTTCTCTAAGAAGTTGTCGACGATGTGCCTCTTACTGAAACCAGTGATACACAACGTAGCCTGCCTTGGAACGAGCTGGCATTTCTGAGCTGCAGCTACTGGTGATGCTACTGTTGTTGCTGCATAAGGTGATAACTATACCCAGTGGGCTGTCACAGTCATATAGTTTGTCTGCCCTGTTCCACTTGTCCACATGTCCATGGTTAAGTGGACATTGGGTACAACCGCATATCGCCTGCGCAGATGGGATTTAAATTCCACTGCACCAATGGCGGATACCAGACGCACGTCTAACACAAACATAGCAGTCAAGGCCTCAGTTATCCGCTTTGCTTCAGGATGACTGCTGTCATAATTTATCTTCCTCGCTAAGGACTATTTGAGGGTCAATTGCTTAGTAAAAGAAGTAGTGGTGTTCCTACTTGCTCTCTTAGATGATGAACGACTCCCAGCAGCAACAGCAGCAGCAAAAGCAGTAGGCATTGCAATGCAGGATCCTCCGGAGGAATCCCGGATAGGAGAGTCAGTCATGCCAGTGACATGGCCTGCAGGACTACTTCCGATCCTGACTAAGGAGGAAATTGATGAGGAGGGAGTTGACAGTGTGGTTTGCAGGCACTTGGATAAAACAGGACAAAGGGATTTAGGTGTCCCTGGACTGCTTATGGTCTTAGCCAAAGTTTCTGAACTTGACAGTAACTTTTTATGAAAGTACTGCAGGTGACGTATAAGGGAGAATGTTCCTAGGTGGTTATCGTCCCTACCCCTACTTGTTTCACCTTTACATATGGCAAGACAGTTGTTGTCCAGATTTGGATAGAAATATTGCCAGACCAAAGAGGTGGAATGTTTGGTCTTCTGCCCAGGTATGACCGTGATGGACTTTTTCATCCCACGGACAACAACTGTCTCCCCCAGTACCTGATTTAAACAAACCACATCACCATCAGAATCCTCCTTGTCAACTTCCTCCTCAGCGCCAGCTGCACCAATATCCTCATACTGTTGTACTTCAACAGTGACATCTTCAATTTGAATATCAGCAACTGGACTGTGAGTGCTCCTTCCAGCACTTGCAGAGGGCATGCAAATGGTGGAAAGAGCCACCTCTTCCCATCTGGTGTTGGGAAGGGTTGACATCACAACCACCGCCACACTTGGACTCTCCTTGGGGATTTGTGATATCTTCTGAGAACGCACTTCTTTGCTATTCTTTTGCCAGCTTAACTGGTTTGATTATTGTAGCGGGAGGAGGGCTTCCATCATCATGTGAAGCTGAACTACTAGTCATGAACATAGGGAAAGACCTTAGCCGTTCCTTGCCACTCCGTGTCGTAAATGGCATATTGGCAAGTTTACGTTTCCCCTCAGAGGATTTAAATGTTTTTTTTAAGGTCATTTTCCTGAACTTTGTCATTTGGGATTTTATATGCCCTCTACTATGACATTGGGCATCGGCCTTGGCAGACGACGTTGATGGCATTTCATAGTCTATGTCATGACTAGTGGCAGCAGATTCAGCACTAGGAGGAAGTGGTTCTTTATCTTTCCCTATTTCATTTTTATCAGACCAATTTTTGTCCTCCTTTTAAATTATATTGATATATACGTGAGGCTAAGGCGCACACAATCACAGAAAAGAAGAATTTTTTATTTTTTTTGTAGTGCACATTGGGGGTTACACCACCCTTTAACAGATGAGCCAGCCAGCCATTGATTTATAACACAGGTGCCCACTTGGTGCTGCTCCTTTGTTGATGCACGTGCAGCTACTGTGCACCCAATTCAAAAAAACACAGAAAAGAAGAATTTTTTATGTTTTTTGGAGTGCACTATGGGGGTTACACCACCCTTTAAAAGATTTATGACACAGGCACATGCTTGGCACTGCTACTTTGTTGATGCATGTGCGGCTACTGTGCCCACAATTAACAAACACAGAAAATATATTTTTTTTTTGGAGTGCACTATGGGGGCTACACCACCCTTTAACAAATTTATGACACAGGTGCACACTTGGTGCTGCTACTTTGTTGATACACATGTGGCTACTGTGCACACAATTCAAAAAAACATAGAAAAGAAGAATTTTTTTTTTGGAGTGCACTATGGGGATTTACACCACCCTTTAATAGACGAACCAGGTGACCCTTGATTTATGACACAGGTGCACACTTGGCATTGCTACTTTGTTGATGGACATATGGCTACTGTGCACACAATTCGAAAAACACAGAAAAGAAGAATTTTTTTTTTTGGAGTGCACTGTGGGGATTACACCACCCTTTAATAGATTTATGACACAGTAACATACTTGGCGCTGCTACTTTGTTGATGCACGTGCGGCTACTGGGCACACAATTAAAAAAAACACAGAAAATAATATTTTTTAATTTTTTTGGGAGTGCACTATGGGGGTTACACCACCCTTTAAAAGATTTATGACACAGGTGCACACTTGGCACTGCTACTTTGTTGATGCAAGTGCGGCTACTGCGCACACAATTCACAAACAAAGAAAAGAAGATTTTTTTTTATTTTTTGGAAGTGCACTATGGGGGTTACACCACCCTTTAACAAATTTTTTGACACAGGTGCACGCTTGGCGCTGCTACTTTGTTGATGCACATGCAGCTACTGTGCACACAATTCACAAACACAGAAAAAAATTATTGTTTTCTTTGCACTTGGGGGAGCACCCCTTTTGGACAGATCACCCCCTGGACAACACTACAGCACCCCTTTAGGACTACAACAGCAGCACAGCCCAACCAGCCCTAACTCCCACCCTCCCTCTTCACTGTCCACAGCCGGAGTGAGAAATGGCGCCAACACGGGGACCTTTTATAGAATCCAAAACCTGCAAGATCCGACAGCGGGATGATGACGTTTTGACTCAATTTCAGATCCGAGTCAGGCGAGAAGACTCAAGCCTGTCTCAGACCCGCCACAGATCAGGGGGGCTCGGGGGGGTTCGGATTCCAGAAATCCGAACCCGTTCACCCCAAATATACAGTAGTTTAAAAGCTTAAAAAATGTAGTATTTATCTTTACTAACAACCTCATATACTCTAATTTATAAAATATGCTGGATTCATTTGTTTACACAGGCAGACTTTAGAAAATGTTTATTTTTTAAATCCATCTTTAAAAATGTTTTATATATTGTTTTTGAACTGTACATAAACTAAAAAATTACTATGAGGCTATTTAAAACTTTTGCACAACATGGCCAATGTTTGAGGTGTTACTCTACACCAGGCTGTGAGTGACCCAAGCATTGGGGGTACAGCAGCTAAGACAGATGTTGAGGTCTCTGCTAATGGGGCTCAGGTGAGGGGTAAAAACATAATTTTCATTTGGTTAAATAATGAAATGAAACAAAATACTAAACCAACTACTTTTGTACTCTGGCAGAGCATCCAAGCAACCAGGAGGGAGCCCAGAAGGTCAGACCTGGGTAGCACAAAGCTGTGGAGGAGACCAGCCCACTGAGGGTCATTGTGATGGAAAGAAATAAATATAACATTTTGTACTAGCTGATAAACATGACACACTAGGAATATGTAGAAAGTGTGTGCACCTTCCCAATGGTCACTGTATTCCCATTATGCACATGTTACCCATTAGCAGAAACATTGTGGTTTAATAAATATCCTGTATGCCAGTAGGTGAGGTATAAAGTCAGGGAATGATGGTGAGTGAGGGGTATTGCTATATCTGAGAGATGGTCTATGTGAGTAGAAGTGGGTAAGTGGTACTATGTACAACTTTGATTATTGGACAAGAGGCATATCAGTGTATGGGTGGAGTATTTGGAGTGGAGTCTGGTGGATGGGGGAGAGTAGTACAGGTAGCAATACCTACACCTTAGCATACATTGACAGTGTCTGAGTCTCTGCTCTCCGCACTTGCTCCATGTAACAGGGAAGACATTATGGACATTACAGGACTATAGGAAGCAGCTGTGTCATACAATAGAACAGATAGAATGCCCAAATTACTAACAGAGAACATGGTCATAGCTAAGGTGTGCAATACATGTCTCACCACTAGGGGTAACTACAAGATGGCAAAAGGTGGTGGTGGGAGGGGAAGTCTGTGTTCTCTATTGCCCAGGGTGATAAAATGTCTAGTTATGTCTCTGATATGAGCTACACAAACTTGTCTACATCAAAGTTACAGTAATTTAAGATATTTTAATAAACTGTTCAAGTAGAGAATGATAACAAGAGAAACATGACAATTCTAAGTCTGTATACAGTGTACTGTACTTTATATAAATCCTGACAATTATATTCATGCTGACAAGTAAAGTCTGACAATTATTCAATTATATATAGTAAACATTAGATCATATTAATTAATGAAACATAAAATTATAATCATGCTAACAAGAGAAGTGTAACAATTATAAGCTTATATATAGTCAAACTTAAATCCTGTAAACTGAAGAAACCTAACAATTATATGATCAGATATCCAGGGTAGAAGCTTCTCATTTGTATTCTCTCTTTATAGTTTAAATAAGTTTGCACCTTCAGGTCCTGTAACTACAGTTATACATTTACTCATACATTATATCCTAAATTAATTACTTTCTTTCATATTTTTTCCTTTATTCACCTACTGTACAATATAACAAGATATATTTATTTATTTCCACACTAATTTGTACCTGTGAATGTGGAACATAGAAGTGAGATCAATGTCTGTTAAACATCCCTATTAGATACAACTGCATTCAAATTATCTCTTTCTTTTGAAGACTGATTAGTTATCTCATTTAGAGCATGTTCCAGCCTGGATGGTATGGAATGCATTAAACTCTCTTTAAAGTCCTGGCCTATGAAGACATAGAGGATGGGATTAATGCAACTGTTAAAGTAAGCCAGGCAGACACAAATTACATTTACTGTATTATCTATATAAAAATATCTGAGAGGTAGTGGTATTAATGGCCAAGTGTAATACGGAAACCAACAGATAAAGAAACACGTCACAACTGCAGTGATAATCTTGTATGGCCGCTGAGACTTATTTGATCTTCTAACTTTTATAAGTTTAAAAAATATTAGACAATGCCACACTATAATGATAGTGAAAGGGATCACAAACATTGTAACAAGCCTGGTGATTCTCATATTCTTCATGTGAGAGGGATAATACATAAGTGTTCCTTTTAGTGTACAGTCTGAAAAATCCCAATCTATGCTGTTAGAAATCACATGAGGAACACTTAAGATCAGACTGAAACCCCAAATTATTACTGAAATGCTGCGGACACATTTTGGGGTTATATGAATCTTAGACCAAATTGGCCACATTATAGATATACAGCGATCAATACTCATAGCGGCTAAAAAATTGACACTAGCACACATGGTTATATACAGGATACTAGTACTGACTTGGCATAATCTATAGGCAACATCTCTTTCTAATAGCAAAGTCCAGAGAGCAATTTTCAAAGGGAGAAATACACAGCAGAGGAAATCAGCTATGGCCAGATTGAGGAACCACACAGCACTGACTGTCTTCATCTTGAATCCAGCGATCCAGATAACTAAGCAGTTCCCTGGAATTCCCAAAATAAAAGTGATACTGTAGCAAATGATTGATAGTATTTGATAGATTGGAACCCTTTTAAAATATTCAATGGCAATATATTTTATTAATTTCCTGAATATCTCATTGTGTTTGATATAATAGTCCTCAGTGGATTTTATCCTGAAAGCAGATTAGAGAGTGATATAATTAGTTAGTACATTCTCAGTTTAATATAAAGTGAAAAAGTACCATGTTAGAAAAATAATTCAGAAATCCCTAATTCCCATCACTTACATGTTACATATTATTTACCTAACACGCTACATATTAGTGCTCCCAAATTTTAACATAAACATTCTTCATATTTCATGTTGCAGAAATTTGCAAGAAATGGGCCATAGAAACGAGTTTTTCTCAAACTTTGAAACAGAAAAGGACGTTGTAGAGTCATAATAAAGAGCAAATGAATCCCATACTGACTAATTATAGGATTGGTTACATTGAATCAACTGTTACTACAATTTAGATCTAACTGAGCTGCTGATACATAGATGTTATATTCATGGCTGTAACTAGGAATGGATGCCGCTGCTCAGTGCGCAGGGCTTTATGAATGGCACCCTCTCAGCCTCACAGCTTTTGCCTCTTGCTAGGAGGGTGCCTGGCATGGCACAGTGCAGTCAGGTTCATTGATTCCATGTTGTCCACAGCTGTCCTTCTTTGTATGTTTCCAAACTCGTACCCTGCAGACTGTGCAGCCACTCAGAGTGTCCTCAGGACTCTTAGGTCAGTGCTGCACTTTCTAGTGCTGGTGGCCCAGCCCCTCTGCATGATGTCACCACATTATTACAAGGCAGACGGCACAGGGCCCTGCTATGTCACTGGTTACATTATTACCCAGTTGTATTCTGCAAATCTGTTGGTAACTCCTAACATTACTTGAAAATCCAGAGTGTTTACAGGGAAACCGGTAATTGGGTCTGTATAGGGTCTGTATAGGCAGTGTCAAGGTAAAACCAAAGCCAGACTGTCCTTCTTTCACTTCTGGAAATGCTAGAAGGGCCGATGGCCTGATGGGCTGGTCCGACCACCTGAAGGCCTGGCCACAGCTTCACCTCCAGGTGCTCTTCTCAGCCAGCATACTAAGGCTGGGAGTGCCATGAGGGCAATACCCCCATTATTTGCAGCATTTCCTAATTATTTGTGGCCACTCCCTGTGATATTTGGCCCTTTTCCATGTGCACAGGCACAAAGAATGCTGGGACCAATTCTTGGCCCCACCCTGAGCCTGAATCAGAGTTAAACACAACTGCAAATCGCACGCATATCGAGCAATTGTTTGCCTTTGCACATGCGTATGCATTGCAGTGCGCAATGTCAGCAGTGCGATCGCCCTGCATTCAAGCCGACCACGGAGGCCCATTGCAGATTGAATGACAGTAAATGACTGTTTGGGGGTGTTGACAAGGGGTGGTTAGTGAAACGCAGGCATGCCTGGCCATTTGAACACCGTTACGTGGGCATGCATAAATTAGCCACTACAAATGTATAAGCAGCTCCCTGGTCTACGGCAGGTCAGACCTGCCACAAGGGTTAAATGGCCTCTGATGTATTTTGATGGTACTGATGTTTATGTAGGTTTCCGTAGTCGCACACAGGTGAGAATGCAGCAGTGGGCGTCTTTATGCTCAGGTAAACTTTGCTAACATTTGCATATTTTTGCAACTGTGTTGCATATGGAAACACATTAGCGTCCATCTCTGAATCAGGCGCTCTGTCCATGGGTGAAACATTCAATTTCATGATTATGCAGACAATTCTAGAATTAAAAAAAAATAAACAATGAAAAGTAAGAAATAATTTCTGGATGCATCAACACACAGCTATCAAACCACAATCTGCATCTTACAATAAGCACATAAAGTGTATATATTTCAAGACATTTGAAAAAATATTTTTTAATGATATAGAGAAAATAAAAATTGGTCAAATTTGGAAATTACTTACTCTCACTAGACAAGGAAGACAGGTCTTAAAATAGTGGAGGGCACTAACATATCTGATGCAGTGTGTGTCGTGCCTCTAAGTCAAGGGGCCCACACTGCACACCCTGCACTCATTCAATATACTTACTTTGCAGACACAATTCTAGGAAAATTGCTCTGGTGCATGTGCAGTCAAGAAATCAGGGGAAAAAAAATCACTGGTGTCATCTTACCAGAGACAGGGACATGTGCAGAAGGTTCTAGTACAATGCTAGAGTGTTCACTGCTCATATGCAAGCATGTGGGGGAGGCAGGGCCAGATTAAGGCTTGTAGGGGACCCAGGGCAACTAAGTTATGGGGGCCCCCTCCAAGCCACACAGCCCTGGGCCTGTTCCTACACTGCCTTATTTATGCATGACCCTATAACGGCATTCAGATGCACAGACACGGCTGCGTTCGCCCGACCACCACTCGTCACCACTCTGAAATGGCACTTCCTGTCAATCAACATCAGATTAATGTCAGTGCACATTGCATGTGCTATGCAAACCCTTACCCGGCCACAGAGACTGGTTCGCTCATGCACACTGCATCTTATATACTTACGCAGAATGAAAAAATCTGCCAATTGTGTGTGTTCTCTCACTTGCATTCCTTGCTTAAGCAGGCCCAGAGTCCCATATCAGATCACTTTTGGAGGGTCCAAGAACCAAGTCCTGACTCGAGTCTGCTCTAAATTCAGAACTCGGATTTAAAAAACGGATCTCAGGTTTTGGATTGCATGTAAACAAATCCAAATTACCTGATTTTAGCGGTTTTTATCTCTAGTTAACAGGTCACATTTATTCTTTAATAAAAAATCAGATATGAATTTAAGATGACCATTTCGATTTCAAATTCAATTTAAAAATTGCAATTTCCATTATTTGTTCCAGAAACATATCATGTATTTAAAAATGGGTTGGATATGGGATCCCAGTGGTCGGGATCTGAGGAATAGCGTGGAACCATGACACCAAGGGAAAGTGTATGTCACAACGCCGTCTTTGTACTGCATTGTGACAGTGGGGTATGACCTGCCTGAGGGGAAATATTAAAGGGAAGAGAAAACAGCAAACAGTGACAGTATCACGCTGGTGCTTTGTTGTTTTATTGGGGTATTGAATGCTTCGGTGACAGTATGTGACAGTAAAGGTAGCGCCTTTGGCTCTGCTTTATTTATGTATAGCACCTGGGATCTGATTTTTATCTACTTTGAATAATTGTTTTTAGTCAATAGAGGAGATTGTATTATATATTCTGATCATTTTATTTAAATTGACAAAATAAATGTGCAATAGTATAATTCCACAGGGTGCACAGCTTATTACTGCAATTACTGTCCCAAGTAACTTTCACTGGAGTGGGAACACCTATGGGAAGCTCCCTTTTTCAGCTATGCTCCTACTTCGCAAATATAAATTACACCTATATTAATTTGAGTACTACTAATCATGTCATGTTCTGTCTACCACCATTATTATTATTTCAGGTCTCCTAATATTTTTAAAAGACCTTGCAAATAACACTGTGTGGTCATGTCTGGGAACACCTCATTACTTTATATAGCAAAGTAGTGGCTTTTTTATCTCATACTCTGTAATTGAAGTTTTCATATTGTTTAGGACATTACCTCAGATGTGTCACTTCTAAGTCCATTGAAGCACAATGAATGAATGAGGAGAGAAGGAGGGAGGGGACCAAAGAGAGGAGAGGTGACAGAAGCCAATAAGATAGGAGAGGGGAGGGGCAAAGAGCTGATCAGAGGGCGGGGGTGACAGAAACCAATAAGAAAGGAGAGGAGAGGGTGGTGAAACAAGCCAATAAGAAAGGAGTGGGGACGGGCAAATAGCCGATCACAGGGTAGAGAGAGAATGGGACCACAGAAGTTAATTTAATCAATCTGACAGTAAAGAGGAGGTGACAGAAGATGGTCACAGAGGGGAGGTTATCTGGGCATCTTGAGGGAGCATGAAATGCAGTAATGGATCTCAGATCTGTTACTTATGTAGGATATAGAGCAAACAAACTGAGATAAAATTAACAGGCAGCCGTCATACTGAGCAGCACAACATCAATTCCAATACCCTGAATGGGGCCTGGAGCTCATGCTCCACTGGAACAACCCTCATGACACCCCTGGTTGGGATGCCACTGCTCAGAATACCAACAGTGGCATCCCGACAGTCAGAATCCTGACACCATTTGGTAAGTACCCTAATGCTAACCCCTACCCCTAACTCTCCCTACTCAGTGCATGTACCTAACCTCCCCCCTAGTGCCTAAATCTACTGTAACTTCACCTTCCTTGCATTCTGAACCTAACCCTCTCACCATAGACCCTATCCCTAACCCTGACCCGTAACCCCTGATACTTACCTGCAGAATGCCAGCGGTTGGGATTCAGGGACCAGAATCCAAACACTGTCAGGATTCTTGCACTGATATTTTGATTGTCAGCATCCCGCATGCCGGGAAGCTTTAAAGACAAAATTTATTGATTAAGTATTTGTATGTATAATTAAGTAATTAATTATAAAAATTGCAATGAATCATTTTTATTTGCCAAAAGCAAGTTACTTAATTACTCCAAGAATATATTAGGCATGTCTCTAAATATAATAATGAAATTATTGTTTTCAAGTTCAAATGTAATTAAATAGAAAAAAAAAATAATTAAATCTTTATTACATTGGAAGATAAACTATATTTTCGGTTTCTGTAAGTGTTTTTAGTATAAATGTAATTCATCAGGTTTGGTGTTTTTTAAAGAGTTTGGTTGAGCCCTTCATTAAAGTTGACAAACTTGGAAACAATTTTGGAATGTCAAACACAGACCATATGGGGGGAATGTATTGCATTTATTGTGCCGCTATAACTATTCCTGCTTCACCTCTTTACTGATCGTTCACACATTGTCAAGCTTATCTGAGTTGATATCTTATAGCTAGCAATGCCGATAAAGACAGGGGTGCATAGCATGCCAATAATTCACCGCCCAGCCCCCCAATAGTACATGGGGGAAGCGGTATCAGCACACATAACGTGCACTGATACCACTTTGGCGGTTCACACATTTCCCCCCTTGTGAATGTTTTTTTGTGTGAGATAAACTCAGATCTTCTCACACATTTAAAGGTCCAAGTTTGTCTCAAAACTCTCCAAAAGTAGTAGCCTGCAAAATTGTGAGTTCAAGGCTATTACATTATGTGAGTCCAGGTGAGCTTTCTCATATGAGAACTTGAACTTTTTAATGTGACTAGCAGTGAAAGGTCCGAGTTATACAGAAGCCTTTACAGATCAGTAAAAAAAAAGTAAACAGTAAAAAAAATGCTAAAGAAGCGCTTGTATAGTGGATAGTGCTTAAATGTAATACCAGCAATAGTGAAACATACACACAATAACACTCAATACATATAACGTAGATAAATGTTTAAGCGCTTTCAGTGAAAAATGAAGTGTCTTGAAAAGGTTTCCCCATTAAGACATGGGCGCTGGATACCAGGGTAAGTGGGATAAACTGACCCTACCTTTCCCTGTGTAAGATCTTCTCCGTGCGGGGGCTGGGTGTGTCCAGGCGGCTGCAATATAATCCGCTGTATGACAATTCCGTCTGCCGCTTGTAATATCAGTGGCTCGCCGGAGCAGCGTCTTTCTGTACTCTTCTGCCTGGTGGAAATCTGCCGTTCTCATGGAGAGGAATTCGCGCTCACTGGAATAGTGACGTCAGGGTTATAATTGGTTTAATAACTGCACACTACTTTTAAACAGATTTTATTAATAAAATTAATTTATAATTTTTATTGTATACGCATATTAAAGAAAAGCACACTTTTAGATTGCCCAGCTTTTTATCCCGTTATCCGGCTAAATATGCGGGATTGAGACATGTCTAATTGACATAATTAACCAGCCAATTACCAGGCTAGCACAAGGATAAAAGGTGAACAAGGGCTTCACAGCAACACCTTGATAAAGTCCTACCGGATGAAACGCGTTGGTGTTTAGACTACCCCTGACGTCACTATTCCAGTGAGCGCGAATTCCTCTCCATGAGAACGGCAGATTTACACCAGGCAGAAGAGTGCAGAAAGACGCTGCTCCGGCGAGCCACTGATATTACAAGCGGCAGACGGAATTGTCATACAGCTGATTATACTGCAGCCGCCTGGACACACCCAGCCCCCGCACGGAGAAGATCTTACACAGGGAAAGGTAGGGTCAGTTTATCCCACTTACCCTGGTATCCAGCGCCCACGTCTTAATGGGGAAACCTTTTCAGGACACTTCATTTTTCACTGAAAGCGCTTAAACATTTATCTACGTTATATGTATTGAGTGTTATTGTGTGTATGTTTCACTATTGCTGGTATTACATTTAAGCACTATCCACTATACAAGCGCTTCTTTAGCATACATTAACCCTTACCTGGCCAGTGATCTGGCCATTTAAAAGAAAGCTGCTTATCACTGGGAGCGCATGATTCATTATTATATAGTAAAAAAAATGCCCCTGTCCCCTGTATTTCCACAATCAGGACTGGCTCAGCAAAGCCCAGTTCCGGTTCTTAAAATATAGGGAAACCCTATGTATATTTTAAGAACCAGTACAGGCTTTACAAAGCCTACACACATATATACGTGCATGGATCTCACAGATCTGTGCATGTATCTCTGTAACTCTAACTCTAACCTGATGAGGCTACACTCACTATCCTGAAGCAGGTGTTTTCTTTTTTCTGTTTTCACACAGTAATAGTGTGTGAGCACAACACGTGCACTCTATTACATTGTCTGAGTTCTATGCTCACAATGGCAAAACATCTGGATGCGTGTTTTACCATTGCGAGTTGTGGAGGTGTGAGAAACGCAATCGGTATGATTTACATGCGTCCAGCAGTTGGAATCCTGACACCAACATCCCGGCAGCAGTGGAAATCCTGATTGTCCTCAGGTAAGTATTAGCTAACCTATTCTACCCCCTAACCCTCCCTTAGGGTTGCCTAACCCTAACCTCCACCCCCAGTACTTAACCCTAATCCCCCCTCTAAGTGCCTAAACCTAACCACCCCTTCCCCGCTACCTAAACCTAAGTCCCCTGGGGGTTTCTTTACCCCAACCTCCCCACGGGGGTGCCTAACCCTAACCCTCCATCCCCCTTGCCTAACCCTAACTTCTCAGGGGGGGTGGCTAACCCTAAGTCCCCCTAAACCTAGTCCCCCCGTGGATATCTGCGCCCGGTGCCCAGCGTCCCTTCGATCAGGATGCCGGTGTATGTCTAATGATAGGCATTGGCATATTGACGCCTGTCCTTAGACCCTTGCCTGGATATGACAGTTGGGAAGCCGGCTCTCGGGATTAGGTCCGCCGGCTTCCTGACTGCATACCGTGAGAAACATGCGACTTTGCCCGTTCTCACACCCAAGTACGTAGGGTGAGTTCTGAAAATGCCAGGGGCATCATTCAGGATGGTCCTAGATCCTGAATAGGATCAATTGAAGCACAAGGTGATTCTTTCTAATGTATAGTTGTTTTGATGTGTACAGTGTTTAGTTAGTAGGTTACAATTCATGTTTTTCTAAATAAAAAAATTGAAAATTAATAGAGCCAAAGTTTAACTGATCCAATTGAGATTTATGAATTTATTTCCCCACAATTAAGGCAGATGTGATTTGTCTCTAAAACAATGCAATATTCATTTTAATAGAGATGTGCGCTGGACCATTTTTGCTGGATTTGGATTTAGCTCTGATTCGTCGTCTAGCTTTGGATTTGGATTTGCCAAACTGTCATGACTGGTTATGGATTTGGATTTTTTACAAAAATTTACAAAAAACCCCTAACATAATTTGGACTTTTTTTATTCCTAGAGTATTGGTAACCTCAATAACATTAATTTCCTGTAGTTTATAGTCAATTTAGACCACCTCACATCCCACAATATTGTTTTCACAATTATTGGCCAAAGGCTGCAGTGAGCTGGCTAGTTACTAAACAACAGAGCAGCGGCACAGATACCACAGTTTAAAGCACATCTATGAAACAAAAGAGGCATCACTAACCTCCATGGCACCTGGTGTGTCAGGAATAGCTGCACTGCTTGTTGTAGGCACACTTGCCCAAAACGGGGTGTGACCTCATCTTGCAAAGACATGCCCCCTATATGTGTGTCAATCTTGGGGGCATTACTGCCTCCAATTCTCGGCACACAGTGGGCTTCCTCAGCACTCCTGCAGCTGCTGGGGCAGCCCACATCTCTTCCTTTCTCTCTCCATGTCACGGTGACACCATGCCATGGGGTGACACCAAAATAGCAGAGCAGCTATTCTATTTTGGAGTCACCCCCTCGGATGATGTCACTTAGTGCGGCCCACACCCCACTAGAGATGCCTGTGCATTGCCACACAGCAGTGGCAGAAATGAAAGGTAGTTCACAATGGAATTGTCCTTGGGTCCTCCCACTCACCAGATATTAAAAAGGACATGCACACTTTAACAAACCAAGCTCTTTGGTGACAGGGACTGCCACTTTTGTGGCTGAAGTGCTTGGTTTGTTTGGGCCAAAAAAAAACAAGCTACCAATTGGCTTAAGGCAACAGCTCTACAGTGGCAAGATGTCACCATCATTGCCATCCTCACCCTCAGTGTGTACATCATCCTCACACAATACTAATTCATCCCCGCTGGAATCCACCATTACAGAAGTCTCTATACTGTGATGTAATTGCTTGGAAAGGTCTTCCTTGTGGAATTTCCAGTTCATTTTGATGAACATGATATTTTCCAAATTTTGAAGAGGTAGCCTCCTACACTGTTCGCTCACAAGGTTCCCGGCTGTGCTGAAAACTCTCTCCAAGTACACACTGGAGGGTGGTCAATTTAAGTAATGCAAAGCCAGCTTGTACAAAGGCCTCCAAATTGCATTGTTTTCCTTCCAGTACTCAAAGAGACTCTGTAACATGTCTATTTGTATAGTGTCATGAAAATAATCCTCCACAATTCTTTGGATGGTGATCGTATCAAATGGAGTTAGATGGAGTAGAGGTGTATCTAATGTTGGGAAATTATTTTAGATAGGACTAGATGTCAAAATGTTGGGTTGATTTATCTGCATCACCACTGGGTATTTTGGAAAAGCTGATTTTTTTTGTCTGGCTGCTGCTGAGGAAACTTAATGAGGAGACGTCTTAGTGTCATGTGTCACTTGAGCAGCCAACTTGCTCACCATAAGCTTTTTGCATCTTTTAAGATCTGGGTCAGTTGGAAAGAAAGACACAGCATATGAGTTAAAACTAGGATCAAGCATGGTTGCTAATATGTAGTTATCAGATTTTTATATATTTGCCACCCGTGAATCTTGGCGAAACAAATAAAGGACTTGATTTACAAGTCTGGCATACTTTGCAGATTCACTTTGTTTAATCTCCTCCATTTTCTTCAGCTGATTTTCCAAAAGCCTTATTATTGGAATCACCTTACTCAAGCTAGCAGTGTCAGCACTCACTTCATATATGACTACTTCAAATTGTTGAGCACCTTGCGCAAGATAGAAAGTATACTCCACTGTGTTGGGCTAAGGTACATTTGCCCTCCTCTCCCAATGTCATGGCTTGCTGTATAGCTATGGATGGCTTTTTGCTGTTGCTCCATCCTCTGAAGCATATATAGGGTGGAGTTCCACCTTGTTACCACCTCTTGCTTCAATTGATGACAGGGCAGATTAAACTGTTCTTGCAGCTGCTGCAATCTCCTGCATGCTGTTACTGAATGCCAAAAATGTCCCAAAATTTTTTGGACCACAGACAGCAGCTCCTATATGCCCATGTCATCTTTTAAAAAAGCCGTCACCACTAAGTTGATCATGTGAGCAAAACAGGGGATGTGTTGAACTTCACCCAGCTTTAATGCTTTCACAATATTTGTGACATCATCAGAAATCACAAATCCTGAGTACAAGTGGGGTAAGCAATGATTCTATGACATTTCTTAGTTTTTCTAAGAGGTTGTCAGTGGTATGTCTCTTACTGAATTTGGTGATACACAGAGAAACCAGCCTTTGAATGAGCTGGCGTTGTTTGTTAGATACTTCTGCTGCTGCTGAAGGCGATTCACCCACCCAGCGGGCTGTCGCAGTCATGTAATCTTTAGTTTGCCCACTACCACTTGTCCACATATCTGTGGTTAAGTGGACAGTTGCTATAATGGCATTTTGTAGGCCAATAATTTGTTTTTTTTTAATGTCCTGGTACAGCCGAGGAATGGCTTTTCAGGTAAATTTAAACCAAGATGGAATTTGGTACCGCGGACACAGGACCTCAGTTAATTGTGTAAAACCCACTGCATAAATTGTGCATATTAAACACAGATGTAATACTAGCAAAGCCATCATGATGTCAGTGATCTGCTGTGCGACTGGGTGAGAGCTGTCTTACTTGCTTTCCCTTGCAAAGGATTGTTTAACAGTCAATTGTTTTGTTAGACTACTACTAGTTGCCTTCTTGGTCCACTTCTGGGATGAAGATCCACCACAGCAGAAGCAACAGCAGACCTAGCATTCTAGGATTCTTCTGAGAAGTCCTGGAAAGGGGTGGTCACCTAACAATAACAAATTGGATTCAATACTACCTCTGATCATTACTGAGGATATTGCAGATAAAGGTTTTGGCTGCGGAGATTGCAGGTACTGGGATCTAGTAGAGAGAAGGGAACTAGCTGATGCTGGGCTGCTTGTTATTATTGTTTTAGCTCCAGTTTCTCATGTTATCAAATACTTGTCATGAGCTCACTGCAGATAATGTAATAGTGTGGAGGTTCCTAGATGCTTAACATCCCTACCTCTACTAACTGTGGTTCCACAAAGGCTAAAGATGGCTTGACAAATGTTTTTAGGATTTGGGAAAACATAATTTCACACATAAGAGGTGAATTTGTTGATCCTATGCCCAGACATGACAATGACCTTCTTCTTATCATGACCAATAGCTGCTTCCACTGGTGCCTGACTTATACAAACAATATTCTTATCCTCAACATCCTCATTAGTGCCAGCATCAGCTGTACACAAATATCCCACTATTTTCTTGCAATTTCACATTGGCATGCTCAATTTCTATGTTATCAACAATTCTTATGCTGTTCATCCCCACAAATACAGAATCAACAGAAACTGTGAAAGGCAGCTTCTCTAAAAGGTGAGGCTCACACATAGAACTCATAAACACACTTATGGGTACATTTACTATAGTGAGAGTTTTTAGAAGTGAGTTTAAAAGTGATGTTGCCCATAGCAACCAATCACTTCTAGAAGGTGCTAGTTAAATGTTCAGTAGAATATGATTGGTTGCTATGTGCAACATCACTTTTAAAACTCACTTCTAAAAGCTCTCACTTTAGTAAATTTACCCCTTAGACTCTTCTCAGGAATTTGTGACATTTGTCTTTCTAAAAGCACAGTTGGATCTACTGCCTTAATGGTGTTCATTTTTTTACACATCTTCTAATGTTTAAGTGAAAAGGTCTTTCATTGTCATGAGAGGCAGAAGATGCCTCACCGACAGTTGCAGAACCACCACTTAGAAGTAAGGGCCAAGGCCTGACCCCTTCCCTGCCACTTTGTGTGGTAAATGGTATGTTGCCAATTTTCTGTTTTTCTACACTAACCTTTAGAGGTGTTTTTGGCTTTACACCTATATAATCTAATTTTTTTTTATTTCAGATACCTTGATTTTTTAAAACCTCTATGCCCTTGAGTATCAGCTTTAAATGATAGGGAAGGACTAGTATCATCATCATGACTGAATGCAGCAGCTGAAGTGCTAGCATTTGCTTGCTGCTTCTGCTCTTCTCTCAGTTAGTTGTCGTGATCCATATTGATGAAAACACTGAAGTTGTACAATAACTACTTACTAGTATTATGGATTTACTAATCACCACTCAGAGTGGAGTCACAGTACTTGTGTGTTATGGAAACACAGTGTGGTATGCCCAGCAGAGTCACAGTACTTGTACACACAGTGGGCTATGGTCCAAGGAGTCACAGTGCTTGTATATACAGCGGAGTATGTCCCAAGGAGTCCCCAGTGTTTGTATACACAGTGGTGTCTGGCCCAAGGAGTCACAGTGCTTGTATACACAGTGGAGCATGGCCCAATGAGTCACTGTGCTTGTATACACAGTTGGGTATGACCAAATGAGTCACAGTGCTTGCGTACACTGTGGGGTATAGTCAACATTGACAGAGTGCTTATAGACAGAGTGGGGTACAGCCAACAGAGTCACAGTACTTGTATACACAGGGGGTATGGCCAACAGAGTTACTGTACTTGTATACACAGTAGGCTATAGCCCAAAGAGTCACAGTGCTTGTACACACAGTGGGCTATACAGGGCCAGCAACATAAATCTTGGGACAAGGTACACTGATCTCTCTGGGGGCCCCACCTTCTCACCACCACCCCTGATCCCATACATACCTCCCCTGCATGTGAGATATGTGAAGCATGATAACGTTAACTGAAAGATACACTGACCTTTAAATAAAGTAAAAATACACTATATCTTACCACACTGTCACTGATGATGCAGGCTGTATTTCTTGTCTGCAGTCTCTTCCATGGTCTTCTTGATGTCAGTGCTGTGATTGCCTCAGGGGTAGGAGGGATGGTGTCTTTAGCCAGCCATCCTCAGTCCTCCACCCCTTATCACCTTACTCAAATTCAACCACTCATCACTATCCTCAGCTCAAAAGGTCATCATCACCTTCCTCAGCCTCAGTCCCTCATTACCATTCTCAGCCCAAAAGCTACTCATAGCCTTCCCCAGTCTCAGACCCTCATTACCATCCTCAAAACTCGGCACCTTCATCAGACCACCATCACCTTCCTTAGCCACCAACACCCTTCACCTTTCACCAGACTTAGTTCCATGACTCCTATCACCTTCCCCAGCCCTTAGTTCCATTACTCCAAAGACCATCCCAGCCCTTAGTCAAATGACCCCTATCACCTTCTCTAGCCCTTAGTCTCACTCCCATGACTCCCATCACCTTCCCCAGCCCTCAGCCCCTTTTACCTTCTTCAATTCCTAACCTCATTCACTTTCTTCAGCCCTCAACCCCTGCCCCCTTTCCCTCTCCACCAAAGCCTATCTGATGGACAAGGACAACGTGCGGAAGCATTACCTATGATGTCATGCTGTCGCATTGCTGGAGGTCATGTTCAGCTTGGGACACATATGAGCCACTTTGAAGAGCCCAGTGCTACTTGGGCCAGACTACAAGGAACCTGGGTGGCAGGTACCAGCGACCATGGTGCGCTGGCTGTAGCTATCTGCTGGATAGAGCTTTCTGCCATCTGCAGCATGCTTTGTGCCTTTCTGGACATTGGTGTCACTCTGGATGTCAGGGCCCAGTCTGAGTGTACCCATTGTCCCCCCCCTGTCACTGGGCTTGGGGCAGTGGCCAAAAGAATCACAGTGCTTGTGTACACACTGGGGTATGAACAACAAGTTTATTGTACTTATATTCACAGTGGGCTATGGCCCAAGGAGTCACAGTGCTTGTATACACAGTGGAGTACAGCCAACAGAGTCACAGTGCTTGTATACACAGTGGGGTATGGCCTATGAAGTTACAGTAATTGAATACACAGTAGGCTACTGCCAACAGAGTCACAGTACTTGTATACACAGTGGGGTATGGCCCAAGGAGTCACAGTGCTTGTATACACATTGGAGTATTGACCAAGGAGTCACAGCACTTGTATAAACAGTGGGGTATGGCCAATAGTGTTACTATACTTGTATGCACAGTGGGATATGTCCCAAGGAGTCAGAGTGCTAGTATACACAGTGTGGTGTGGCCAAATGAGTCACAATGCTGGTATACACAGTGGGTATGGCCAACAGAGGCACATTACTTGTACACACAGTGGGCTATGGCCAACAGAGTTACTGTACTTGTATACACAGTGGGCTATGGCCCAAGGGGACACAGTGCTTGTATACACAGTGGAGTACAGCCAACAGAGTCACAGTGCTTGTATACATAGTGGGGTATGGCCTAAAAAGTTACAGTAATTGAATACACAGTAGGCTACTGCCAACAGAGTCACAGTACTTGTATACACAGTGGGGTATGGCCCAAGGAGTCACAGTGCTTGTATACACATTGTAGTATTGCCCAATGAGTCACAGCACTTGTATAAACAGTGGGGTATGGCCAACAGTGTTACTATACTTGTTTGCACAGTGGGATATGTCCCAAGAAGTCACATTGCTAGAATACACAGTGTGGTGTGGCCAAATGAGTCACAATGCCTGTATACACAGTGGGTATGGCCAACAGAGTCACAGTGCTTGTATATACAGTGGGGTTTGGCCAACAGAATCACAGTAATTGTATACACAGTGGGCTGCACACAACAGAGTAACAGTACTTGTGTACACATTGGAGTACAGACCAAGGAGTCACAGTACTTTTATAGACAGTGGGGTACAGCCCAAGGAGTCATAGTGTTTGTATACACAGTGGGGTTCAGGCAACAGAGTCACAGTACTTGTATACACAGTGGGCTACTGCAAACAGACTGCATTTAGTGAGGGAAAAGGGAGAGATCGTCGCACTGGCCGAATAGCAATATGGAAAATTTAATAAGAAGAAGTTATGTATGGATAGAAGAACCACTGTTCCTTTATTGTCACACTACCAATAGTAAGTTATCGAGGTCGCGGTGATGCTCCCTAAAGTTGGGGTATAGAGAGATCAGTAAAAGGACAGAAAGAAAAGAATTCTGGACCTCATTCAGAGCCAGACGCTATTTGTGGACGCTCGTTGAGAAAAAGGGGCCGGATATTTAAATTGAGCGCTCGCTCTTTGTGGTCTGTTGATGCCTCTATGTCTGAGCGAGCGTCCGAAACATGCGCTCGCTATTTTGTAAAGACGCCCCTTGGACGTTCACATCATACGTCATCTCCGCTATTTATTAGATTAATCGAGTACATCGAAAGGCGTCTGAACTGCTCGCAGTGCTTGTGGTAGGTTTTACTTCCCGCAATCACTGCGAGCAGTTCAGGCTAAAAGACAACCAAGTGACATGGTCGAGTACGCTGGTTTGTTAATTATGAACACCCATTAAACACCAGTTTTGACAATTTGGCACGCCTGCGTTCTGATCTCCACTCCCCGTTTTCAAGCACCTTCCCCTGTTACCACCCACAAACACCTCATTCTGTCACTCAAATTAGCAGGCACTCGCTGTTTTATGAGAGCACGATTTCAAACCACAATGACTGGTTGGCACATGCGCATTACGACCCATACGCATGCGCAGATGTGCAAACATCGCTCGGAGCGAACGAGCGGCCGCTTACGAGAGGCTCTGAATCAGGCCCTCTGTTTGGTGAGCACTCTGAAAAAATGTAATTGGATAATATTAAGAATTAACTTTTAATATGCAAATGTTAAAATATTACTCTGTCATAATGAGCAAGAAAATAAAGTTTAAAAAGTTTTTGTGCATACTATTCCTTGTAGATACATACACTCTATATGTCAGTGATCATACAACTGACACTAGGTAGAGATGGTATACATAATGCTACCAAGCAAATATTTAAATCTCTGACGTTGTTCACAATGAAAATTTTGCTCACACAAATAAAGGTTATTTTAATTAATATAAAGAATTCAGAAAAGTGTATATAGGCAATATAAATTCTCCTTGCCTATATATTAATGGCGAAATATCACTCAGTTGTATAGTAAATGACTATCATAACAAAATTGCTAGTATCCCTAAACTTCAATTTGCCTCCATGATATTATCCTTATTGAGAAAAGAAAGTATAAGGATGGTCAGTGTAAATAAACAGCTATTTATGATGCTGCTACTCCTCACCTCAGCCTAAGCTCATCTATGAGGAGTGAGTGATCATTAAAGAGCAGGTTGCCCCTAGAAACAACAAAGTAATGGGGCCCATCCATCAGCGATGGATTGCCGCGATCCTGTGATGCTGCAACCCGGCATCGCGGGATCGCAGAGAACCAACATGTTGGATTTTCCCAATTTGACAATCGCAATCAAAAAATGATCGTGATCGTCAAATCGGGGACATTTAACATTTAACATGTAATATTTCAGCGATCCTGCAATGGATCGCTGACCATCGATGTTGGCCGGCTGCCGTTTCCACCTAGCAAATCGGCATTTCCGATCGCATCGCAAGATCGCGGAAATACCGGTCAGATGTATGGCCACCTTAACAGTGATGTTGCTCAGCTGTTCATTTCTGCTGTTGAAGGTCTTACTAATTTAGCATTGGACCCACAATAAGAGAATTACTAAACCTAAGATAATCAGCAGTAAATAGAGAGATAGAAGGAGAAGGTTTTAAGATGTTAACATATATAAGTATTAAATGACATTTAATGACCTTCAGTTTGCAAACCAAAAAAACAACATTAAAGCATTTTTGTCAGATTTTTCTGTCTTTGGTCCTCATTCAGACCCACTCGCAAGCGGGCGCACGTACGTTAGGCGTACGTACAAAAATATTTAAATTCAAGGGCTCGCTCGTATTTTCGTTCGCATCTAAAATTCCTCCCTAAACTCTGACAACCCCTCCTCTAACTAACGAGCGTACGAAATAGCGAGCGTACATCCCCGAAATGGCTTGAAAGGAACGCACGCACACGTATAAACAGGAAGTGGCCTTGTCAGATGTCGATTACCTGCTCCTTTATTCTGCCTACCTCCATCAATCGTATCATGCCAATCAATGTATCAATTAGCTTAATTGTTTGTTTTTTTTCAACACAATGCAAGAAACTTTACTCTTGTCCGTGTTTGTGTTTACCCGCAGAATACGTACGGATGAAACATTCGCTTTTATTGTTCAAAAAACATGTGAACCACAATTAAACAATTGTACTATTGCTGTGGATCCCCGCATATTTCCCTGG
This sequence comes from Taudactylus pleione, assembly GCA_031769625.1. Taxonomy (NCBI): domain Eukaryota; kingdom Metazoa; phylum Chordata; class Amphibia; order Anura; family Myobatrachidae; genus Taudactylus; species Taudactylus pleione. The sequence continues at coordinate 3,407,227 of JAUIMM010000107.1, forward strand.
GTTCATTTCTTTATTTAAATTTGCTGACGCATGTCACTGCATCAAGCCTATCATAACTCTCCAGAGATTTCTGGCCCTGTCGAACACATGACTCATACACTAACCAATAAAATTGCTCCTGTTAATTTCCAAAATACATTAGCCAATCAGAAAATTTTTACACACTTTATCAAAAATGATTTTTAAGAAAAACACCATTGCCATCATGAGAGCCTCCGCATTCACCAGGTGTGAGCTGCTGGTGCTTACGGAGGTCATGGATCGCCGGATCACCAGCCAGCCTCAACCCATGACCAACCGGCAGAAGCGCTCCGCGTATGCGGAGGTACGGTCCCGCCTGCGGTCCTTCGGCTCACGCCGCAACATCGGGCAGCTGGAGCGCAGGTGGTCCGACCTGCAACGGCGAACGCCCCGCTTGCTGGCATGCTTTCGCATGCAGATCGTGGCAAGTAAGTGTTATGTATTGTGGTTTTAATGTTTGTGTTTGTGGGGCAAACTGCGTGTGCATGTTTTCCTGTCTGTTCTATTTATTATTTGTACTCATATCTGCGTGTGCATGTTTTCCTGTCTGTTCTATTTATTATTTGTACTCATATCTGCGTCTGCATGTTTTCCTGTCTGTTCTATTTATTATTGGTACTCATATCTGCGTCTGCATGTTTTCCTGTCTGTTCTATTTATTATTTGTACTCATATCTGCGTCTGCATGTTTTCCTGTCTGTTCTATTTATTATTTGTACTCATATCTGCGTCTGCATGTTTTCCTGTCTGTTCTATTTATTATTGGTACTCATATCTGCGTCTGCATGTTTTCCTGTCTGTTCTATTTATTATTTGTACTCATATCTGCGTCTGCATGTTTTCCTGTCTGTTCTATTTATTATTGGTACTCATATCTGCGTCTGCATGTTTTCCTGTCTGTTCTATTTATTATTTGTACTCATATCTGCGTCTGCATGTTTCCCCTCTATTTCTGTTTTTTTAATTCTACTGCTAATTTTTTTTTTTTTTTTTTTTTATTTGGTTTGGTTGCCCGGATTTGTCCATAAACTAAACGCAATTTCTTTGACATATTTTAGGGGGACAGCCAAGACTCCGCCCTCAACGTCCATCCAGACGGTGTTCCCGCCCACTCTCCCCAACCCCCAGCCAACACTCCACCCCAAATCTTTCCCCTATTCCCCACTCCTCCCCATCCTTCCCAGACCCTCTCCCGGAAATTTCGGGCCTCCTTCCCCTCCGTCCCACTTCCCCCTCTCCTCCACCCACCCCTCTTCCAATTACCCCCTCCCCGGAGTCCAGCATAACTCCGCCCCATTCTTTGGGGAATGACGGATCCTCCGAGGAGGATCATGGAGGTTTGGCCGGAGCTCCCGATTTGTCTCCCGGTATGTTTTTTTATTTTTTTTTTTAAAGCACAAACTGTTTGTATGTAATCATGTGTCGTGCCTTTCTTCGTGTTTTTGTGGCTTGACTTTTGTTGATTGTGAAGGTTTGCCTTTACCTCTTCCTGGTGATTTAAGCATACACATATCATACCTGTGGGAATTTGTACCTAGGGCTTGTATTTTTGCCAGCCCACCCTTTTTATTTCTGTTTTTTGGTTTAGGAGTGATTTTGATTTTTTTTTAATTTTTTCTGTGGATTCCCTATTGTTGTATTAACCCACACACTTTTCTCACCCACAGAGGAACAGAGGTGTCGGCAACAGGTGGCGGATGTTGTGGGGCAGATGCGCCAAAATGTAATCGGCCTTCTGGTGGCCCTCGACCGGCTGTCTGGCCTCCTTCGGCATTAGTTTTTTTTTTTTGTTTCTATTTCCCAAATAAATTTATTTAGACAAATATACGTTGTGGCTCATTTTTAAAAACCAAAACCAAGATAGTTTAGCCTGACATAAGTTCCTGCAAGGATTTCCCTTTTTTAAAAGTTAGATTGTGTTTTGTCTTTGTATGTCAAACAGACACCAGAAACACATAACAGTAACAATGTCATGTCCCTTTTTGGGTGTAGTGTCAATTACAGATTTCTACATTTTCCAGGTTCCTACTTGGTGCGCAAGCTGCTTAGGCCAATCTTACAAATCCCAAGGTTGGGCCAGGCTTCCTTTTGTTGTGGATTGGGAAGCTGAAAACATATTTCAGTTTTGCTCAACTGGCGTCAGTACTGGTTTACCCCTTAGTCAAATGTAACTTGTGTTAACCTGGTTACACTTGCTGTTAACGTCCCAAAAAAGGAAGACCATTTCACTCTTCAAACATTTATTCACAACATAACAGAGAAAACAAAGTGGTCACTCCCAAAAAAAATACACAGTGATAAATTCAAATACAACACATACCAAGAAATAATTAAATAAAAACACAAAATCAAGAACTGGTTGACGAAGGACCATGCCAACATGATTCCACAAACATGGCGTTGCGATATGGGTTCCAGAATATATGCCCAAAAGGACCAGATCCAGGTTTGGTAAGGGTAGCAGGAAGTAGTGAGCGTTGGAGTGCCAAAGATTATGTGAACAAACAGAAGATGGTGAGAAAAATATAAATAAATTAGATGTTCGCCAAAAAACACAAACACATTAGGTATAAACACTGGAGTTTTGTTCAAACTTACCTAAAAAATCTGGCCACCACATCATCGCGTATGGCCCCCCCACATACTGACCTTCGACCAACCTCGGGGGGGCCATCCTCAGGTAAGGCATCCTCTGGCTGCATTGGGACACCACTCCTTATGGCAATGTTGTGAAATATCCCACACAGGACCACAATTTTCGACACCATATCCGGCACATACATGAGCTCGCCACCAGAGCGGTGGAGGCATCTGAATCGGCCTTTTAAAAGGCCGATACAGCGCTCCACCACTTGCCTGGTGGCTGTAAGTGCGGAATTATACGCACTTTGTGGCCCTGGTGTGGGAGCCAAATAAGGAGTGAGCAGCCAGGACATGCAAGGGTATCCACTGTCTCCTGTGAACAAAAATAGACCACATCAGGAACACTGTGTATCAAGCTTAACATTGTTATGTACTAAAGGTCTCCACTTACCCAGAAGCCACGCATCACCAGCTTGTAGGTTGGTTAATTTCTGCCATATCCCTGATTGCCGGATGACGAAGGAGTCATGAGCACTTCTGGGTAATTTAGCATTCAGGGACAGGATCTGGAGGGAGGCATCACATACCACCATTACATTCAGGGAGTGATAGTGTTTCCTGTTTCTAAATATTGCCTCCAGCCGTGCTGGAGGCTGAAGTGGTATGTGAGTACCATCCACAACCCCTATGATGTGTGGGAAGCCAGCTATTTGGTAAAACTTGGCCTTGGCCACACTAAGGGCACCCATATCCAAAGGCATTTGAATAAAATGATGGAGGTGCTTGAAAAGTGCCTCCATCACTGCCCTCAGGATCCTGGAAAAGGAGGATTGTGAGATGCCCGCCACTATTCCCACTGTTGTTTGAAACGATCCTGAGGCACAGAAATGTAACACCGCCATAAATTGCGTCAGTGGTGGTATTGCTGTTGGACTGTCAATTTGCTGCTCAAGATCACTTTCTATTAATGAGAGAGTGTCTATGATGATTTTGGGATGTAGACGGTAGCGTCTTAAAACCTCATCATCGGGCATTCCAAAAAGGGTGACACGTGTTCGAAATATCTGGGGCCTTGCATGCCTACGATGCCTACGCCTGGGACGAGTTTGAGGTTGGTCGTCTTCCGGGAGCAGGGCCAGAACAATTCGCCCCAGATCTACCTGAAATTCAAAGTTTACAATGTAAGGCTTTTGACCCACCCCAAAAGTAATAAAAAACAACTTAGCTTTCTGATACCATCCATAGCTGCTTACATGCCGGGGTATTGTCATGATACGTATAAACTGTAAAAAAGCCAACAATGAGACTTCAAAAATTGTTGCAAGCCAACACAGAAAATAGTGGAAAAACACATTTGGCCATCGATGAAAATGACATTGCACACCGTACGTCAAATAGGGTTCAAATGGACCCAAAAAATGGAAAAGGGAAAAGCAAAACTGGATTATATGATGAATAAGCCGTCAAAAATGCGGTAATTAATTCGCAAATGCAAGTCACTACACCAACAGTCAAAAATGCGGTAATTAATTCGCAAATGCAAGTCACTACACCAACAGTCAAAAATGCGGTAATTAATTCGCAAATGCAAGTCACTACACCAACAGTCAAAAATGCGGTAATTAATTCGCAAATGCAAGTCACTACACCAACAGTCAAAAAATGCGGTAATTAATTCGCAAATGCAAGTCACTACACCAACAGTCAAAAATGCGGTAATTAATTCGCAAATGCAAGTCAAAAAATGGACTTACCCAAATCGAATATATAAGCTTTCCACACAAAACTTCTTTGGGTCCGAAAACCAAAAAAAACTAAAAAAGATGAAATGAGTGTTAAACAAATTAACGAACCACAAAACAGAAGAATACACCAATTGGCCACAAATTTGAATGCACAAAACTTACCAAATCAGGAAAGGATGTGGAAAAAATGAAAGAAATGCGAACGGAAAAACCAAAGAAATGTAGCAAAAACAAACAAAAAACCAACTCTGCCAAATCCTCCAAACGCAAACAACCAAATCCTAAACCACTTAACCGACAACACTCCAACAACCCCACCTCGACTCCACACACACCAAGCCATAAATAGGGTTTATTTTCCCGCACAAATTAAGGATGAATCATAGGGACGCACAATCAATGATGCGGCCGCAAACTAAGGACGCATGTATAAATACGTCACGAAATCACATAGAATTTCTGGATGATTTCATGCTGGAAGCAGAGACATGGCTTCAAACCAGGGAAACAATGGTCAAAATTGCGGCGGTAAGGCCTTCATGCATTTTGTGTCAATGATTCTTTTAAAACATAATATTGTGCAAGTTGTGAAGTGGCTAAATCTGCATATTTACCCAAATAGGTGAGGAGGATGACATGGAAGAGACTGCTGGCCCCAGTCAACCCGCCAAAGCTGCCAAAAAAAAAGGCAGCCACATTTCACAAGCAAGGAGATGGAGGTTTTGATCCAGAAGTGCGTTGACATCCTGCCCCAGGCAGCCAGGAATATGAGCCAAAGCCAGAAGTGGAGAATGTGGGAGGAGGTCGCCGTTGCTGTCAATAGGGTGGGTGATTATGTCCGTCTAGCCCGGGATGTCAAATGGCGGTAAGTAAACACTTTCCCATCCTATAAACAAACCCCATTGTAAAAAAAAGGATAATGGTTCCAAATTCATTCCACAGATGGGCAGACTTCAAATATCGTCTAAAGCAAAAACTTGCCGACAGGGCTAGGCATGCAAGGGGGACAGGTGGGGGTCCCACCCCTGTGTCATTGGAGTTGACAGACTTAGAAGAGATGGCACAGGGGTGTGTGCAGGCTGTGGAGGTGTTTGGCGTGTCCAACATGGATACGGACATGCCAGACTTTGCGGCTCCTCATGTTGGCCAAGGTAAGTCTTGTGATGTCACCAACTCTGAAATGCTATTGTGCCAATATATAGATTCTAATGTGAGTCTTTTCTCCAATTTCCTAACAGAGACAGAGGCGGATGAGTCTGCTCCAGAGGGGAGCCTTGGGCGCAGAATTTCTGCTGGCTCTGCAGGGGAGGAACCAGTACATCCGGCTGAGGACCCTGCAGAAGCCAGTCCAGGGCGTGCCCCCTCGCAGGCAGTGGGCCTCCTCACAGAACTCAATTTTAAATCGGATTGCCATACGGAGATTCTGCAGAGGATGGACGCCAGTCTGCTACGGGTGGCTGAGGCCCTGGAGCAAAATGCTGCGGCCAACGTGACCATTGGTCAGGCCCTGGCGGAAAATACCAGGGCCAACATCCGCATCGCCGATGCCCTGGAGCAGCTCGTTCGCCAGCACATGGTGGAGCCGACCTCCCTTCCTGCCGGAACATCCGGATCCTCCACCTCTGGCACAACATCAGCCAATCCTCCAAATGTGCCTAGCCCTGTGCCTAGTCCAGAGGCCACAACATCTGCCTCTGGACAGGCCAGCCCAATGGCATCCCGGACCCGGTCTGGCGCCCACCCTCACCCAGCCAAACGGGCGAGAACACGGTGACAGCAATGGCGACTTTTCCCACACTCCTTCTGTGCTTGGCTCATATTCCTTTCTGGTCAAAACTTCCCTCTCCTTTCTTGTGAAATGTTTTTAAATTTTGTATTTACGCTTATGTTAGTAGTTATGTTATATTTTTTTTTGGATCAAATATCTTGGCCACAAAAAAAGGCAATTCAATATTAGTCCAATTTGTTTGTGTGTAAACAATAAATTAAAAAAAAAACACTGACATTGTATTGTGACATTATTGTACAAATGGGTTACATTTAATCCTGGCCTTAAACGCAAAAACTGACCCTCTTTTAAAAAAAAAAAGGCCTCTTTAAGGAACGTTTAAAAAATCACATAGCGATGCAAATGCCACAGTAAACCAAAAAAAAGGGGAGCTAATTAAAAGATGATGACATTATTGTTACAATAGGCCATAACCACCAAATTGTGGCCAAAATAAAACCCCAAAAATGTACGCTAATTGATTGTGTAATCATGACATTAGCAGCTCTGATTTCCACCTGCGTACGCTTTTGTGCTATCCCAATAAACTGCTTTCCAAACACATACCAAGCCGGATTTCAATCCAACACTAATTACTTTACTGACCAGCCGCGATTAATCGCTGCACCATCGTGGAGTCCCGGGACGGAGGAGATGGCCATCGCCAATGTGGTCGAGTAATCCTGACCCTAAGCTGTGCGAGCATTTTGAAGGGAAAGCGGATGTTTCAGTGACGTATGAGACGGTCCGAACACATTTGACGTTCGCATCTGCTAATGTATGTACGCCCCAAAAACGCCTCGCCACGCCTGCGTTTTTTCATCTCCACCCCCGTCAACACCCAAAAACGCCCTGTTCTGTCAATCACATTTGACATGTCACTTCCTGTACGCTATTTTAGGAACGAGACAAAAAAAACTCGCAATCTGCCGTACGCACATGCGCAGTGTAACACCGACGCATGCGCGGTTAGTCAACATCGGAACGCAACGAGCGTACTGTTGTTAACGTGCGGCTCTGAATGAGGGCCTTTGTTTTGATACAAAGATGGTAATAAGACTTGCTGTGTTTCTATCTTACAGTAGTTTCAAAAATATGTTACACTTTCTCAGATTCATGGTAATACATGTAGCTATTATAATCATTGAAACAAATAAGCACACATCTCAGTGATCTCAAAGTTGTCATAAAAGATTGAAAAAAGTCTCACCATTTATATATGGTTACTAAACTGCTAAAGTTTCACATGCATTAGACAAAGGGGGCAACCAACCTCTTTATGTCAAATTTGTATCAATATAAGGAATGGAGGGATTTATAAACCACCTTCAATAATCTAGAGCATGAATGCCTCAGTGTCTCATAGGTGGATTAAATCGCTGGATGCTATTTACATATAGTATGATCAACACTAAGGGCCTGATTCAGACCCAGTCGCAAGCGCTGAGTGCTCACAACTGGGTCGATGGTGGCCCAGGGCGCATGCGCATGACAGAGCCGGCTCCGTCATGCGCATGCTCGAGACCCGGGTCTCGCAACAAAGGGGACGAGCTGTCGATGTTGAGTGACAGCTCACCCCCTTTGATGGGCAGGCAGGGGGGGTGGCTGCCTGTCATTTGGGGGCGGCCCCACTGACATCACAAGTGATGTCAGTGGAGAGCTTCCGGCTCTGTTAGAGCCAAAAGCTCTCTGGGGCTTTCGCCCATAAGACCCTACCACAAGGGTCTCGTCACAAGCCCGATGGTTGCGATGGCCTTGACCATTGCGACCATCATCATTGCCGCTCGCTGTAGCTGTGGTTGGTCACCCACAGCTATGCGAGTGGCCAGGAGGCAGTTCTAAAAAAAAAAAAGCCCGGCCATGATTCAGAGCGAGCACTCTGCCAGAGCGAGCGGCTCTGAATCAGGCCCTAAGTGTAGCATATCAACATACATATAACACTCAGTGGAAAACTAAATTACTCAAAGTTATTGTTACAAATGGTGCAAACAAGTGTAATACAAAAATAATTGAGATCTTAGCATGTGTCCAATATCTGCAGAGATCATCAGACACATGCTGCTATCCCATCACACCCAAACATACACTTTAATGATGTATCAAAATACATCGACAGCAGCAGCAAGAGTAACAATACTTGTATACACAGTGGGGTATGGCCAACAGAGTCACAGTTGTATACACAGTGGGGTACGGCCAACAGACTTACAGTACTTGTATACACAGTGTGCAACTGCCCAAGGAGACACAGTGCTTATATATACAGTGAGGTACAGCCAACAAAATCACAGTAATTGTATACACATTGGGCTATGCACAACAGAGTCACAGTGCTTGTATACACAGTGGGGTGTGACCCAAGAGGGTTATGGTGCTTGTATACACAGTGGGGTATGGCCCAAGAGGGTTATGGTGCTGGTATCCACAGTGGGGTTTGGCCAACAGAGTCACAGTACTTGTATACACAGTGGGGTATGGACCATGGAGTAACAATGCATGTTTACATAGTGGGGTATGGCCCAAGGAGTCAGAGTAATTGTATACACAGTGAGGTATGGCCCAAGGAGTCACAGTAATTGTATACACAGTGGGGGTATTGCCCAAGTAGTCACAGTAATTGTATACACAGTAGGCTACGGCCAACAGAGTCACAATATTTGTAAGCACAGTGGGGTATGGCCCAAGGAGTCACAATACTTGTATACACAGTTGGGTATGGCCAACAGAATCACAGTACTTGTATGCACAGTGGGGTATGGCCAAAAGAGTTACGGTATTTGTATACACAGAGGGAAATGGCCTAAGGTGTCACAGGGATTGTATGCACAATGGGGTATGGCCCAAGGAGTAAAAATGCTTGTATACACAGTGGGGTAAGGCCAACAGAGTCACAGTTATATACACAGTGGGGTACAGCCAACATACTTACAATACTTATATACACAGTGTGCAACAGCCCAAGGAGACACAGTGCTTGTATACACAGTGGGGTATGGCCAAAAAAGTCACAGTAATTGTATACACATTGGGCTACACACAATAGAGTCACAGTGCTTGTATACACAGTGGGGTATGGCCCAAGAGGGTTACAGTGCTTGTATCCACAGTGGGGTTCGACAAATAGAATCAAAGTACTTGTACACACTGTAGGGTGCAGCCAACTGAGTAAAAGTACTTGTATACATAGTGGGGTATGGACCAAGGAGTAACAGTGCATGTTTACACAGTGAGGTATGGCCCAAGGAGTCACAGTAATTCTATACACAGTGGGGTATTGCCCAAGTAGTCACAGTAATTGAATTCACAGTAGGCTACGGCCAATAGAGTCACAATATTTGTATGCACAGTGGGGTATGGCCAACAGAGTCACAGTAATTGTACACACAGTGGGGTATGGCCCAAGGAGTCATGGTGCTTGTATACACAGTGGGGTACAGCACATTTTAAACTTTCAACTTTCTTGGTGCAGATGGGCATGAGTACAGCACAGCATACATCAGCATATCTTGTACACACAGCCACTTATGAGTCTGTACAAAGCAACTTTAATCAGCAGACTACAGCGCAACTTACATTAACATGCAGTTTGCCCCTACACACAGCCACTTTAATATATCAGCATATATCAGCGTGCAGTGTGCCACCTATACACAGTCACTTTATTAGCACAGCCACTTGTAAGTCTGGACACAACCACTTTAATCAGCAGAGTATAGCACAGCATACAGTACATCAGCATGCAGTGTGCCCCCTATAAACAGTCACTTTACTAACACAGCCAGCCAGCCCCTTGTGACTCTGGACACAACAGAACCAGCCAATACAGCAGAGTAAAGTGCAGCATACAGCAGAGTGCCCCATACACAGTCACTTAATAGCACAGCCAGCCACTTGTTGTGAGTCTGGACATAGACGCTGCACAATCAATACAGCAGAGCAGTGTGCAGCATTCAGTAGCATGCAAGTGAAATGGCGCTGAGTCCCGGTTGTTGAGCCTTATATGGAAACCAACTCTCGGCAAGAATTGAAGGTCAGGAGGATGACAATTGGCCTCGAAGTGGGATCCGAGTCAGGCGCATTCGGGTGGGCTCGGATCCCCAGTGCACGGAGCGGTCGGCATTCCACAGAATCCGAAACGCTCATCTCTACTTTTTACATTTATGTTTCTGTATGCTTCTCCCGACTAAATTATTATATTACATAACTGTATGTAAATTGCTAATGTTAATAGATACTACTATTATCTATTTACATAATTATAAAACAGTACTGTGAAAAACTCTTGATTTGCACTTTAATGCAGCTGCTGTCCTGCTGATGCTTCTAATTTCACTGCCCCCCTGTGTACAGTTGAGCCCCTTCAACCACTATTGTCTTGGCTATTAGATCAAAATAGTGAGAGGGGACTATGCAGGTGCAGCTCATATGGAGTTGGAAGGGGATGGTGCTGAAAATGGAGTAATATACTTACATCATATGTCCCATCATATAAGGTGAGATTTGAATCAGAAATGTTCATGTTGACGTTTCCCCTACAAACATATCAATACATATATAGTAAGAATTATGAAAGTTGTAAATATGCATCAAACATAAAAAAAATAAAAAATACATTCTATACTGTATATCTATGTGACATGTATTATGATAAAAGGTCTATTTCCCATGTGAATATGCTACGTGAAATGCACATCACTGACACCAAAGGTGATTACCTGTTTAGTCTAAGTGAGCTGCCTCGACTCAGATCTATTTCCAGATGTACTGTATTGTAAAGACCCCTATACATCATTTTCTGTGTATAATTCCCACTAATATACAAATCCTAAATCAGTGACTATTAAAGGCAATGTCTGTATGTTCTATGGGCCTGATTCAGAGCCAGTCGCTATTTGCGGTCATTCGTTCTGGAAAAAGGGGTGGCTATTAAAATGAACCATTCGCTCATTGCGGTCTGTTCACGCCTCTAAGTCTGAACGAGCGAGCAAAACTTGAGGTTGTAAATTTGAAAAATACGCCCCCTGGCCGCTCGCACCATACATCATGTCCGCTATTTATTAGATTAATCGAGTACATCGAACAGCGTATGAACTGCTCGGTATTCTTGTGGTTGGTTTTTCCTACCACTATATTGCGAGCAGTTCTGACTATAAAACAACCAGGTGACGTGGTCAATGACGCTGCTGTTTTAATTATGCACACCCATAAAATGCCCGTTTTGACCTTTAAGCACGCCTGCGTTCTGATCTCCACTCCCCGTTTTCAAGCACCTTCCCCTGTTACCACCCACATGCGCCTCCTCCTGTCACACAAAATAGCAGGCATTCGCTATTTAGCGAACTAAATATTTTCGGCCGCACTGACTGGTTCGTGCATGCATATTACAATCCATACGCATGCGCAGATGTGCGAACATTGGTCAGAACGAACGAGCGGCCGCTTATGAGCAGCTCTGAATAAGGCCCTATGTGAGGTGGCAGCTTTCACTTTGAATAAAGAGCAGGTGAGTAAATGTCACACCACATATTTATTGCTTAATACATCAGATAGTACATCTGGTAAGTACACTGTAATGATTTTCTTTTCACTTTACATACATTGTATATATAAGCTGGAATTGGTACTCTTTTGAAGAGCAATAAAATTTAAAGATGTAATGCTCTTACTGTAGGATAAAAATAATATGGTAAGTTGAAGTGACACAAAATATAGGATCAAAACTATAAGTACACATGAGAGTGATGTGGTAACACAAGAGATAATTGAAACGTTGTAATAAGACAGAGGAGATTATTAAGATTTAGCAAAATACAGGATAGATAACAGAGAACCAAGCATACATTTAATATATTTTATGTTATAAAACAACATTTAAATGTATCTAGAATTGATTTTACACTAACAAAAATCTAGAGATGTGCCGGTTTTGTTCCCAGAGAACCAACAACAATCGAATTTAGGGGTTCCAAGTCCAAGTTTGGAATCACTTTGGGTTACCAAGTCAAACCAAATCCAAGTTCAGGTCTTCCTGCAGTTCGGAACACTGATTTTAAAACAGAACTAAGGTTTTGGATTGCTGCTAACAGGTCAAAATTACAAAATAGCTGTTTTTTATTTAAAAACAAATAACAGATCCAAAGCCAAAACCAAAACACGAAGATGAATCTGGATCCAAAACCAAAACATTGGGATCGGCGCATATCTCCTTCTGTGGACTATCAGCCCTTTCACCACCTCCCATTCCATTCAACTTCCCATTCATCCAATTCTAAATTCTTACTTTAATCACTGTAAATGTTTTGCTTACTGTGTCCTGCTGGCCTCTATACAGCAAGTTCCTCTATAGAAATGAGTACATGTTGTGTGCTACCAGCCCCCAGTGGACATAAACTTAGACCCCAGCATGATAATGGGAGTCACTTTAATGTCTATCTTTTCTCCAGCCAATAAAAATGTGAGTTCCAGGTTTGTCTCCTTATCTGGCCAATGGCTTCTGTTTTGCTTTAAAATCTTTTTTATTTATAGAACTGAATCTCTATAGAGACATAACATTCAATCATTTTATTCTTAGCCTCAAAACATTTCCCAATTCCTCTGTCCTGGCCCCTTTATATTTTGTCTCCCATTATCTACTAAACAGAGATGTCCTCATACACTATGGCTCAGGTCATGACAAATAACCCCTCTCACTATGCATTGCTACTATACACTGACCACTGGGGCTTGCAGTACTTGTATGTCTGTGTATGATTGGGTCTGAATTTGTGTAAAAAGGGTTCTGATAAAGGCATCCATGGTTGTGACTGCATTACTTCTTGGGTGAGTAACATCGCAGCCTTGCATAGATGGTGCCTGTGAGCAGCTTTTCACTCTGAGATGTGACTAAGATGCAAAATTTAAAAGAAAGTTCCAGTACTTTTTTCATCTTGGATTGTCTCTGTGTCAATGGATGTCTTGTGGCATATGGTGCAATGATGCTAGGTATAAGAGGGCACACCTGTACAACATAAATATTGTTATTATGTTGTGTTTGGTGACTGCAGCATATTTAATGATTTTGGTTATGTAAAACATTTTACATGTATGTTGCTTTTAGCACTGCACAGCAAGATTGCACAGTGGTTAGTAATGTTGCCTCAGTTCTTTCTTTGGTTTGTTTCCAACCAAGGCTCTGTATGTGTGGCATGTTAATGCTTTACTAGTTCTTGCATCTGTTTCCACCAGATACTATGATTTCCTTCCACAAAATTTAAAAACATATTGATAGGTTAAAAGGCTTCTAACAAAATATAGCATAGGGTTCTGTGTGTGTGTTTACACCAATGGGAAAGGGACTGATATGAATGGTTACTTAGAACAACAACAAAACACACCCAAGATGGCAGCCTTACCCTCTACCAATAAATAAAGTGCTTGAATCCTGTTGGACAAAACACTTCTATATAAATAAGGAATTTTTATTATTAATGTGTCAGAAAATTTTTATTTCTGAATACTATTCACTTTAAGAACACTGTTAGTTTCATTATAACACAAATACTCAGTGGTTTATGGATTTGACAGTAGTTTTCTAAAAGTTTCAGAATTGGCAAAGATTTTGCATTATTTGTTTAATAATAAAAAATATGATAAGCTTCTGTAGTTAATGAGAGATTGTGGCAATGATAGGATTTCCCACTATCACAGACATTTTTTAATGGTTTTTGATTAGTTGGTACAGGTGCAATCACAATATCTTCACACATCCAATCACATCACATAGGGTTTTTCTTAGCCCATTTACTGCAAAGCAAGTGGGACCCATTCTTTGTGGTTTTGAAGAACACTTTTATGGCTAGAGAGCTCAATCTCTCCTTTATTAAATGGTTAATTTACAGTATTGGTACTATATAGGTTTCCATTAATGGGGTGCTACATACAATATATTACAACATATTCTATAGAGTATTCAGTTATTGGGTGACACAAAAAGCCTTCGATGGCTAGTAGACCCTAAATGGTTTTTGCATTTTGCATAACTTTTTTCTAAAACCTATAACCAAACAAGATCCCATTTTGGACCATATTCTGTATTATCCGTAAGTTCATGTTATAGTAGGTCACAAACTTCAAACACCATATACCATATAATTCAAGAAACTACTGATACATATATTGCAAATGATTAATATGACCTGCTTGTCATGATTGCCTACTAAAAATATCTGGACAAAGAAACAAGATTTATCCAATAGTGATGCATATGAAAACCTCAAAAACAAATCCAAATTCTAAACTCTAGTTCATATACATTAAATTTAGAAATATACTAGGATAAAAAATAGAATAATAGTAGATTAATAAAAAAGTAGATTTCAGATGTTCAAAAGAGAAATGCAATCAATAGCCCCCCAACTTTATTCATTTTGAATTAATTTTTTTTTTTTAAATCATTAACTGATTCTTAAATTGTAATATTTACTTAATTTTAAAAAACATGTACACATTATCCTCATTATATTAAATACAAGAAATAAAGATTATAATTGTGATGTTCAAGTTAAAAGCAATTGGATAGCCAATGTTTCTCTTTGTCTGCAGTTGAGAAAGTCAGTATAGTTATTAGTAATAGCACCCTAATAATTTTAGAAGATCAAAAGTCAATAATATACACTATGTACTATATATAATATAAAATTTACACAAAAAAATCCATTATATGAACCTACTGAAATGTATAGATGTAGAAAGTGGATATGTTAACACCTATTTTTCTTTAAGATTTGCCCAGTGATCGCAAAACATTCTATTTCACATATTTAAAAAAAAGATTTCATTTACATGATACTTATATTAATATTAGTATAATTTATTTAATAGCACAATACATTAAATTTGAAGTTAAAACTATTGTTTATAGTACTTGTCACCAACTGATAAGCATACTTTGTTGTCCAGTTTGACCCAGTTTTTAAATAATGTAGATGGCTGTCATATAATACAGTAATGTTATACAATTGTACAGAATGAATAATACATACTTAATATTAACTTTTAATATTTTCCAGTGTATTCTTCCTTTATTTATCTCTTGATTGGCAAATGCAACACTTCTGTTCCAATTTGTTTAATTGTTTAAATATAGGTAATTTTGGTTTTAGTAAATGTCAGCTGTTAGAGCCCTGCAGAAAGTGAAGTTAGAAGAAAAACAAATGCAGATAAATGTGTTTAATTACAGTTAGGTAGAGACACTAAGTAATTGCTGGCTCATGCATTTTCATAAATAATAATAATAATAATAATAATAATAATAATAATAATAATAATAATAATAATAATAAATTAAATAACAAGATTGAATCAGATATTACCAGTAATATAAGGATGTTTAAAGCATCTGTTCTCTTAGTAATTCCAGATATATTGTGGCTTTAATGTTCATTATCCTGTTTTATATCAGCATCCTCCTTCTGTATTATTAATGATAATGACTTAGTTACTCACATAGACCAGATAGTGGGAGAGAAATGTTTATATCACACCAGTCTTAGTGTTGTTTGTTTGTATCAAGTAATTAAAAGTGAATAAATTAATAAAATTGGACTATATTGTTCTAATGTCACGAAGAATATTAAAATAAGACACAAAATTGATAGCCAATGTTTTTTTTTTATTTTGTATACCACTAAAATAAGGTAAAAGTGTTGTTCACTCTTACTTGAACAGTAAATTAGAAAACAGGTAAGTCATCTATTTAGCATAAAGTTATATAAAACAGAATTACTTGTAACTGATAAAGATATCTAAAACATTTGAAGTGTTTGTCTTTATTATAATTACAGTATTGTACATGTGAAATTTTGTATTTCATTGTAGAGAGTTCACCAAAAAATGAGCTTCTATGCCAACAGATGATAACTGATGACCGCACAATCAGAATTTCTGCAAAATAAGTCCCTTTGCAGCTGAAAAATTACCATGCCCCCTCTACAAAGTAAGCAATGCCCCTTAGATCTTCCACCTATTTATCTCACTGAAAAATGCTATCTATTTTTGCAATGCCCTCCCCTTAGCTAACAGTGCACAATAATTATCTTCTTCACAAACATGGGCAGGTTTTTCAACAAAACAGTGGTTTGGCATAAATCTGAGTGCACTTGCATACAGTAAATCAAATTGTGCTTTAAGAACATAGGCTGTTTTGTGCTGTAGTTTGACCTTTTTGTGCATCTTAGCGGATATAATTTTGTTCCCGCACTAGTCACTCA
This sequence comes from Taudactylus pleione, assembly GCA_031769625.1. Lineage (NCBI taxonomy): Eukaryota > Metazoa > Chordata > Amphibia > Anura > Myobatrachidae > Taudactylus > Taudactylus pleione. The sequence goes on from JAUIMM010000107.1 coordinate 3,423,591, forward strand.
CTTATCCTGTAATTATCTAAGTGGTGTCATGGGGACATTCACAATTGTATTGTATTGTATTACTTGCTACCTATTTTTCCTCAAACTGATCCTGTTGTCATACAGGAGTTCCACTAATGCCCCTTTATATATTTACTTCACAGAAAGAAAAAGAGAAAAAATAAAGGTTTTCTTCCTTAGTGCACTTATCCCCTAGTTACATACATATATTATCTGTACAATGTATTGATGTGTTAAACTAAAACTTTTAATTGTATTAGCACTTAAAATAAGTTTCCAAATAGCAGCAAAATATTAAAATGATAGTTGTGTATATAGATAGAAATAGTGTTTAAAATCTGCTACTTGGGAGGAGTGCCCTCACGTTACTTATTATTAATATTTCCTATAAGAGATTTATTGATAATCAACTGATTTGTTATGGGGTATGTTACTTATTCTCTTAATCTAGTTGATAAGGGGTTATGTATTACTCCCTAAATAATTATTAAATATCCGTGCTTGATATTTTATTTATTTATTTAATTATGCTCTTTATTTAGGGTATATATTAAGTATCTAAATTGATCACTCATCTCTCTAAAAAAAGCTAAAATATATTTAATTATTAGTGACTTTCAGAAGAGAAGAGGGAAGAAGAAATATATAGGGAAAAAAGGAAAGAGAGAATGGGAAGGAAATCATCAAAAGAAAAACAAAACTTACAAGAGATATAAAATCTGGATCAGATACAAATAAATAATTTAAGTACAAAAATTCTTAATGATATTCACAAGAAGGTACTCTCGAAGGGTTTAACTTTTTTCCCCTCAAAATTTCTGGATAGCTTTATTATTATAAAGGACATATTTGTATGGCAGAAAACGACTTTAAAAAATATTTGTGAAATAAAAAGAGAGAAACAGATCTACTGATTCAAAATGAAAATGTTTTGGAGCAGGAAGCATTAGCAGCCTTAGAAGAACTGGAAAAGGAAACAGAATTTCAAGAATATCACATACAAAAAGAAAAAAATAAACTATAAAATAAATCAACATTCATACCATCAACATCCATCTGTCCACAAGTACAAGTCTATATGGATCTTATGTCCAAAGATTTGGACACATAATGGAATAAGAACAAAAAGAACAGAAAAACACAAAATCTTAAACTAGAAGAATATAAAGTCTTGAAGTAGATTGAAACATGGTAGAACATAGTAATAAAATCCTTGGATAAAGGGGGGCTGAAAGAATAGTATGAAATAAGGTACATCAATTAGATGATAAAACCTGCTACAATCCCTCATTTTCAATCTGACATTAAACTTTCTAATAAGCTCCAATAGAATAATAAAAACACATTGGAAATAAATATTATTACTAAGAAAGAATATGAATTCTTAGATAAAGAGAATCCTAAGGTTGCCACATTATACAGTACATGTTGCCAAAAGAGCACAAACACAAAGACAACCCACCAGGCAGACCTATAGTCTCTGGCATAGGATGCCTGAATGAACAGGCAAGCTAATTTGTTGATCATCATCTTCGTAAATGTCTTAGGGTTGCTGTCATATACTAGAGACACACTGGACATCTTATCAAAACTAAAGAAAATTACTGTGAGTACTGATACATGGCACTGTACCTGTGATATTGAGTCATTATACACTAGTATAATTGAAGCAGTTGAATTCTTCCTGAATATGAAACAAATGAATGATTTTAATACATTTATATTACAGCTACTAAAATTTGTCTTAATGAAAATCTAATTTGTTTTAAACTACAAATTTTATCTCCAAACCCAAGGTATAGCAATGGGGAACATTTGTGCCCCCACCTATGTAAATTTGTACCTCAGGTAGTGGGAGAACGAGATCATTTTCTGTGAGGCCAATGATAATTTTACAAAATACATAAATACATGGCATTGTTATATTGATGATGTATTTATTATATGGGAGAGACCAAAATAACTATTTATTGAATTCTTTGGAATACTGAATAAAAGCAAACTTAATTTAAGACTAACATCAGAGATAAATAATACATGAGTAACCTTCCTGGACCTTCTAAAACCATCTACAAGTGATGGATATATAATGACGGACATGTATAGGAAGAAACCAGCTACAAATAACCTTTTGCACTCAACAAGTGCACACTTTCCCCCAACCCTGAGAGGTGTAGCAAAGGGAGAGATGTTGAGAACAAAGATAAATTGCTCGGAGGAAGCAACATTTGAAGAGAGAGCAACAGAATTAAAAATTAGATTGAAGGCAAGAGGCTATAGTAAAAAAACAATACAAAAGGCATATAAAGCAGCCAGAAAAAGTGATCAGAGGTATCTTTTAAGCCCATGGAAAAGAAATAAAAATAAATAAAACCAAATGATAAAACCAGATATATTACTACCTTCAACTCCCAATGGAAAGAGATAAAGGAAATAATTCAAAAACATCATCATGTATTATCTTTGGACAATTATATTAGGAAATTCATAGGGCCAAGAATTGAATTAAGTTGGAGATTATCCCCCAATATGAAAGATCACCTGGTACAGAGTCATTATAAACAGAGTATCAGCAGGCAGAATAACCTGAGAATGGAAGGATGCTATGCCTGTGGTACATGTAAGGCATGTCAATACATAATTCCAATGAAGACCTTCAAGAATAGATATCAACAAGAAATCAAGATCAATGAATATATTAATTGCAATACAATGGGCATAGTATACTGTCTATCTTGCAGTTGTGGAAAGCTATATGTAGGAATGACAAGCAGAAAGTTTAAGCAAAGGCTGTTAGAACATTTGGGGAACATAAAAAATGCCCATGATGACATTCAAAAATTTTAAACCCTTAACCAGTGTGGCAAGACATTTTCTAAAGGAACATAAGGGATATCCCAGAAATCTGAAAGCCTTTGAAATGGAAAAGATCCATTTAGGAATAAGAGGTGGGGATTTAACCAGAGAATAATGGAAAATAGAAACCAGAAAGATCTTTCAGATGAACAGTATAACTCCTCCTGGCTTTAATTAAAATAACGATTATACTATATTCTTCTAAAGAAAGTGCAATAATCTATTTGAGACATACATGTTAGAGTTAGAGATCAAACATGGTTAGCCCAATAATGATGAATATACTAAACAACTACGGATCATTAATAATCATGAGTATAAAAACATGAATACATCATGAGTACAAATAATGAAAGGAACAAAATTGCTTAATCTATAACTAATGAAACAACACCTAATTATTAAATAACAAATTCATCAACAAAGTAACAAATAATAACACATTCAGGATCATCTAATAAACAAATAACATACTTATAATCACCTACAAACACAACACTTTATCATTTGTCACTATCACTATTTTTGAAACTTTACACTAAAAAATTAAGCCACTTAACACAAAGGTAAAATGGGTAAGAGTGAATAGCAAATATAAGATTGATAATTACCAAATTGAATCTATATAGAGGGATTATTCAATGAATATATGCTATACATTTTAAATAGGGACAAATATTATACCTAAATAATAAGGTCACATACAGTATCACTAACATCAATATTACCCCACACATAAAGGAATTATTCACAATATATATGATATACACTTTAAATGGGCACATTATATAAAAATAGCAAGGTCACATATCACTAATAATAATATCATCTCACCATAAATAAGGATTGTTTCACTAACCAATAATATCTCCTCACAAATAATAAATAAAGAATTACTTAGAACATTATATGTATATATATATATATATATATATATATATATAACAAAGAGGTCAAACACATAAATTCATAGATTTGCTAACAATATAACAATGAAATGATTCACAAGGTACTAAGATGGAGATGGATATAATAAATCACTAAGTGCAATATATTAGAGGCAAATAGTAACAAATAAAAAATAATAACCCTTAAACAAAAAAAGATATGAAGATCATATATAACGAGGTACAGAGGATCCAAATTTAAAATTCTTATTGGTAATGACTAAAGAGATAATTTCACAAGGTCAGCTAACAATTAAAAAGAAGGAATATAAGGCTGATTACTCAATCAAATAGAACATCAATTAAATTCTATTTATGATGTATATTCATTATAAATATCCATAATTTTAAATCCCCATAGAAATTAAAACATTAATCATTACTAGCAAGAGATTTGCATATAATCAATATACAGCAAATTGGGAACATTTAATGTTGACTATAATGACATTTAAAGGGTATACTGAGTGGATGTTGCAAATATAGGAAATATGTATATTCAGATCTATAATCATTTTCTGCTATATAAATGATATAAGAACTTTCTTACAGACAGCTGGTAAAACTATTTAAATCGCACTACAATATGACCTTATTTTAATAGGGATAATATTTTGTCTTTATTTACAAATAATTATCATCAAAATATCATGAAATAGATTTCAACAATATGGTTAATACAATAATAGTGTTGCACTGACAATCATGATGGTTGAAATATGTATAACAAATTGTCTGTTTTTATAAATAAATAGTCCTTTGAGGATAAGAGGAAGAAATTTGACCACATCACAATTATTGATTTACAATAAATAAATACATTATCTATAAATCTCAAACTACAATAATGGAATGAATTAATATTAATATATTCACATATTATACCCACAATATTCATTCACTAAATGGGTTAAGTAAAAAGAGTAGGAAGTGTGATACTGCACCCACACTTACCTGACTGGATGAAGGAGGTTTAAAAAGTCCCAGTTTTCTTGCCAATCTGTTTGCCTTGAAAAAGGACAAATCGAAACATATGTCGACAAGAGAGTCCTCTGTACCTATTATGATTCCTAACTAACAAAGGGAGAGAAATGTGACAAGTGTATATCCATGTAATAGTGGCACTAGGCTAACAGACCTATTGTGATAATCAGTACAAACGCCGATCAAAATCTTACAATGTGCTATACACTGATGGAAATGAGTGACTTTATTCACTGTGATAATCAATGTACATACTGATAGTAACTGGCAACAAGCCGTTATATCTAATCAGCAGGCAAACCACAGTAATGTAAATACTATACAAGGTTACAGTGTAATTTATGTAAGATACATCAAAAGTCATTTTCTGCAGAGACTATCAGTATAAATAACGAGCTAGCAAGATAAACTGCTGTCACTTGTCAAATAGTGGTACAGGTTGAGTCTCCCATATCCAAATATTCCGAAATACGGAATATTCCGAAATACGGAATATTTTTGGCATGTCTCAGATTATGAAACCTTTGATTTTTGATGGTTCAATGTACACAAACTTTGTCTAAAGCACAAATTATTAAAAAATATTGTATAAAATTACCTTCAGGCTGTGTGTGTAAGGTGTATATGATACATAAATGAATTTCATGTATGTACACAAACTTTGTTTGAGCCACAAAATTATTGAAAATATTGTATAAAATTTCCTGCAGGCTATGTGTATAAGGTGTATATAACACATAAATGCATTCTGTGTGTATATTTGGGTCCTATTCCCAAGATATTTCATATGATATGCAATTATTACAAAATACGGAATATTCCGTTATCCAAAATACCCCTAGTCCCAAGCATTTTGGATATGGGAGACTCAACCTGTAGTAGTAAACTGCAGTCTGCATGTGACATAAAAAAACATATTACTTGCAAAGACCAGCTGTATTAAAATAACGAGCAATAAGATAAACTGATGTTACTCGCTAAACAATGGTTGTGGCACTTAATGTAATTCCACAAATACTGACTGAGTGGAGAGATGTAATTTGCAGCAACTATATACACATGGGAAATATAACAACACATAAGATGTTTGACAAAATGCATCACGTATAAATGAGATGCAATCTCACTGAGGGAAGTGTGGAATTTCAGTAGCAGCTCAGAGAGAAGCGATTCTCTACCGTGTCAGGGAGAAACTAGATACATTGGGCATATTCAAGTAGTTGCGAAAAGGCCATTTTTGTGGAAAAGTTTCACCGATGACGTCATTTAGACCGGCAAAAACTTATCCCTGTATTCAATTCCAAAGGCTTTTCGCTGGTGCGGAAAGTCAATGCATTGACGAAAACTATTTGCCTCTGAATGGAGATGAAAAAGAGTGCAGAATTGGGGTTTTGGGGTGCAAAGTTGCCAGAACCCCCTTGCAGCCTTAGGACAGTCCGACAAAGGTAAACTGTCAAAATATTTTTTTAAAAAAACTTAAGAACACCCCATAAATCGACTGAAAAAGGGGCATAAAAAAGTCCAAAGTTGGGGGACAAACTTAAAAACTAGTGAAATAGATTCCGAAGTGGTCCCCAAGTATGCCCTGGGTGTTTTTAAGTTTACAGATGCTTGCGGCAGGTGGATTTTTTACTTATTTAAAAACTTCACTTTAGCAACTTTAAAATATGCTAGCACCCATTTTCTTGACCCCACATTTTCTGGGACTAGTTATTTTCTCCAAAAAACTTTCTAAATGCTATTCTTCACCACTTATGCAAAGATGCTAAATAGCACCTATTGAGACAATTTAAGGACCCCAAATACCTTCAGCAGGGTTATTTGGGGGTATCAATATTGATCCCCCATGTCAGTGCATCTTTTGGTGGGTGTCATGCTGATTTCCCCATTTTTGTCAGTACTTTCGCCAGCTTGAGTTTCGCCGGGTCCTGTTTTCGTCGATTTCGAATTGAATACAGTGATAAGGAGGGATGAGCGCGATACTTTTTTGGAGGTAAAACCAGCGATGACAGCGGAAACCTTGGCATGCGAAAAGTACGGGTCTTTTGGATCCAAATTGAATATGCTCCATTGTATCAAAATATGCTCCATTGTATCAAAACAAATAGACACAGTGTGATGAGCAAATAAAAGAGTGGGCAGATATAGACTCCATGCAAATGAATAACACGAAAGTCACTAAAAATGTAAAATATTATTTTAGCTCTTTTTAGAGGGTAGAATGATCAATTTAGGTACTTATTATATACCCTAAATAAAGAGCATAATTGAATAAAATATCAAGCACGGATATGGAATAATTATATAGGGAGTAATCAATTTTTTCCTTATCAACTAGATTAAGAGAATAAATAACATACCCCATAAGAAATCAGTTGATTATGAATAAATCTCTTATAGGAACTATTAATAATAAGGAACGTGAGAGCACTCCTCCCAAGTGCAAGATTTTAAACACTATTTCTACAGTATCTATATACACAACTATCATTTTAATATTTTGCTGCTATTTGGAAACTTATTTTAAGTGGTAATACAAATAAAAGTTATGTTTTAGTTTAAAACAATACATTGTACAGATAATATATGTATGTAACTAAGGGATAAGTGCACTAAGGAAGAAAACCCATTTCTTTTTTCTCTTTCTTCCTTTTTGTGCAATGTAAATCACTTCCAGAGCTTCGGACAGCTTAGCAGAAATAAAACATACATAGTAATAGGATCAGTGATGTCACAGTAGATTGCAATAAATGACTCTAGTAACAGCTATTTGACCTGTATTAGAGCAAGTTAGGACACTCTATTAAGAATATGTGGGGGTTTCCCAAGGTCTGTATTGAAGTATGGATCGTTAACAATGAATAATGGGACTAATTTTGAGATGTGAGCTAACCCGATGGTTAGTGCACATCTCCAATTGTGCCTCCTCTGCACAGGCACATGACCTGTACTGCACATATGCAATCCAACATGCAGAGCAGCAGCAGACTGTCAATCATTGACAGTCTGTTGTTGTTTATGGGCAGGGAGGGGGCAGCAACAGCCTCTGTATCACCAAATGGAGGTCTGTCACCACCAGTGTAGAAGAAGGGAAGAGTCCAGGATTACCTGGCCTCTTTTGTGCAACTGCATTGGTTGGCTAGAGTGACCCCATTGTCACTAAGCTGGTCGATAATCTCGCATGGAAGCAGTTTGGATCATTAGTGCATGCCTCCTGATGCATTAACATCAAGCTTGGACTGGGACACCGGGGGTCTGGTTAATTCTCCAGTGGGCCCCACTAATTTCAGGCCATGACACTTTCTAAGAGGGGGAGGGCCGGGATCATGTTGAGGCTTCAAGGACCATGATCGGGGGAGCCTGGGTAATTATGTGTACCATGTATGTCTGCCCTCCTGGCCACTTCCCCCCCTCCAAGCCAGTCTGTCATCAAAGAAATACAAAATATCAGGTGCTGAACCTAATATAGGCAGATGGTGCCTAATTAAGTAATAAGCCAACACGGAGCTTTAATGTGAACTAGCTCCGACTGCGGGTGATTGATATCTATTCAATAGGCATTGAGAAGGAGGCTTGAACAGCCTAATGAAATGATGGTCATAGACCACGGAGATCTAAACACCAGCTGCAAACTAATAACAAGCCAGTCTTTATAATAGCCACCGTAACTAATACTTTCACTATCTGAAGAAGCCGCCAACGGGTCTGCGAGGCGGAGAAACGTGTTATACTATCGCCCATCTGTGGATAATTGGAATACCTACACGGGTTGCTGCTGGGAGATAATCACTGAGCCTTCTTTCACGGCTCTATGAGGTACACGATGATCGACTAGATGCCATTGTGGGACTGCATATGTAATTTACTCCATAATCAAAAATCCACAATTTGAATCAATAGCAGGAAATTATTTTAAAGGAATTGCTATTGGAACAATTTATTTGTCCTTACTGGAAATTGTTTAAACATTATTTTACTGCTGTATAGCGGACAGCGATAATGCAACAAGCACCTGCATAAAAAAGGATACAAATTACAATATTCTCAAATCCACAGCAAGAAAAAACTCTTTTAAAGTAATTGTTGTTGGAACAACTGATTTATCCTTGCTGGAAATCTTACTGCTATAAGCGGACAGTGATAGTGCAGTAAGCACTTGCACATTAAAAAGGATACAATTTACAACATAACTATTTTAGATATATATTTTTTGTGGCCACACTGTTGTTTTACAAATAATTTTTATTTGTATTTACATTATTTTTTTGGTCATATATTGACTTTTCTGTGTACACTATATCCATGTTTTCAGGTCACTGATGTGACACTACCAGTGCATGTATTACTTTCTCGGATATAATTTGATATTCTTCGTTATTAATTTTAATACTGTTTAATTATGCTATTATTGATTGTGTGAACATGTTTATTGTATATATGTATTAAATTAGTCAATATCTTATATCTAGCGCCATACACACAGTTTTTTGTTGAGTCTTCTTGTTTTTTGGGGGTCTCCAGTATTCCCCTATATGTAGTAGGCAAGCTGTGAATAGGATATTGGCAACACGATTGAGTCCATCTGTTTATATTAGGTTCAGCGCCTGATATTTTGTGTTTCTTTGTTATATATTTTGCTGGTCTCAGGCAGCTTTACCAATGAATCATGTCTTCTTTAAAATGTATTTCAGAAAGAATGGAAAGAAGAAATGCTTGCATGAAAGGGACAGATCCTATCAAAATGATTGAAAGAGATAGTGAGAATATAGATATGCAGGGACTGTTTAATAAACTGGAGAATTTGTGTATAATGGAAACAAGGCACTGGTGGGATCAGATCACCCTGCAGAAATAGCTGGATGCTGATCTGATTCCAAGGGGTTTAAGAATACTTAAAACATCTACCTTTAAAGATGATTAAATGTTTATGTAGGATTGGAACCAAGTTTTGGATAATTGCTCTAAGAATCTAATGAGACTTTTGATAAGACATTGAGAGAGAAAAGTTAATGACACTCAGAAGGAAATAGAAAAAAACACTGAGCTCTTAAAACAATTTTCTGAGGACCAAGGTTTCTCTGAGTGTGATTTTAAAGTAAATAAAAATACAGAGTTGTTTGAACAAACTCTAATACAACATAAGGAAAATTAACTTTATCGTGACAAAATAGACTATGAACATGGGCAGATTAGGAACTTTAATAGAACAAGGCAGGAAAACTTTGGTCCCCCCTTTAGAAATAGTCCCCATGAAATATCAAGGGAATCAAGAGGTAGGCAGAGAGAAAATAAAGACTACAGATCTAGATTTGGCAGTTATAAGAGGGATCACTCCAGGCAAAATGCAGCTGAGGTTTTTCAAAAAAGGAAAATTAGCTGGAGAGAACAAGATAATCCCTAGAAAGATAGACTCATAAAAATAGATTTGAACCTTTAAACTTTCATGATCGACAACAGGTAACATCTAACTGGAAAGCTAACCAAAGATCCCAATCTCAACAAGAGATGCCTAGCCCATTTGAAAGAAGGAATTTTTGGGGGGATGGCCACAGATTTTAGGAGCAACCAAGGGGTTACTCAACACAAAACTGGCCCTCAAAAAGAGGAAGAGAAAGTGAAGGAGAGGGAATAGAGGAGGGAGAACAAAATTCAAACAAAAAAAACATACATACGGATTAGGGGAAAAGGGGATTTATAGCCTGTCATCTAAAACCCTTAGTAATGTGGATTATAAACTTTTAAGTAAAGGGATGAAGTTTGCCCCTGCATCTAAACCTAATCTTTTCAAGTTAATTGTGGACCTGGATCGCTATGTCCGTACCCTGAGTAGACAAAGATACTTTGCCATTAAAGGTAAGAACAAACATCATATAATAGGCTCCCCTATCATATTAGATAGGGGTGATGATGAAGCATTAGCTATTTTGGAGTCTTTGGGCTCTGAATCCAGTTCCCTGGGTGAGAATACGGACCAAATACAAATGTATGATCTAAATGGCAAAAAAGATATAAGGAAATTTAAACAAAAATCAGATTTTTATCCTCTACAATTCAGAGGTCCATATATTGAAAGTTTCTATAAATCTACATTAGAGGAATTTAGAATCCTTTGTGAGAAGGCAAATGGTGAACATCTGAGAGATAATTTGTCCAGGGACGAAAGACAGGCGATGAAAGTCCTTAAGGCGGATTCCAGTATTACCATCAAGCTGGCCGATAAGGGCGGTGGGATCGTTATACTGAACACAGATGACTACATTTTGGAGGCACAAAGACAATTGTCTAATACATCACAATAAACTGTTTTGTGTGGCAATCCCACCGCACTGTTTAAGAGCAAGATGAAGTATCTGTTAGACAGTGCATTGTCTAATGGAGTAATAGACAAAGACACCTTTAAATTTTTGTTCACTGTGCACCTTTTAATTCCCACATTTTAAGTCCTCCCAAAAATTCACAAGACACTACACTCCCCTCCTGGTAGACCTATTATTTCTGGGGTTGGATCACTAACTAATAATTTATCGTATTTTGTTGACACTTTTTTACAGGTTCATGTTCAAACACTTTGGTCACATATTAAAGACACATCACATTTTTTGAATCTTATTAAAGGTATCAAATGGAAAAATAGTTATCTGTTCGCTACTTGCGATGTAGAATCTCTTTATTCTAATATTCCACATGAAGAAGGACTAAAACCAGTTGACTACTATCTAAGGAATTATCAAAATATCACAGAAGCATTAAGCAATTTTGTTTTATCATCTATTCACTGTATTTTGAAACACAATTATTTCACGTTTGATTCACGGTTTTATTTACAATGTCTGTGGACTGCTATGGGAACCAGGTTCACCCTCAGTTCGCCAACCTCTACATGGGTAGGTTTGAGGAACAACATGTGTGGGTCGGGAAGTTAGGGTGCACCTGGTTCTCTATGGCAGATTTATAGATTAATTATTTTTTATTTGGGATGGAGATATTTATTCACTTCAATTATTTTTGGATGGGTTTAATCACAATTCTTTTGGTTTCAGGTTCACGAGCACTATTAGTTCCAATCAAAACAATTTTTTGGACAATGCACTGTCTATAGGGGAAGATGGTGATGTGGTAACTAATACCTACATCAAAGAGGTAGATCAAAGTAGATACCTAAACTATAAGAGTAACCATCTAAAAGTTTGGAAGGATAATATTCCCAAAGGACAGTTCCTTCGGATTAAAAGGAACTGTTCCAAACCTGAGGATTTTGAGAAACAGGCTATGGCCCTATGCAGTTCTTTTTCTGAACAAGGTTATCCAAAAGAACTACTTGACAAAGCATATAGAGAGGTAAATGGGCTGGATAAGACTAAAAGGGTTTTGGGAAAAGCAGAAATATCTGAAAAAAGGAAAAAAAATGAAAAATTTGATAAAACTGGAAAAACTTTAAATAATGATATGCATATGCAGTTTATTATCACTTGTAACTCATATGCAAAAGATATAAAAAGAATAATTAATAAAAAGCTTTCCCTATTGAAACTAGATGCTCATATTGGTCCCTCAATTGATTCTGGGAAAACAGTTATCTTTAGAAAATCTGATAACTTAAGAAATAAATTAGCCCCTAGTTATTTTAAAAGAACTGATGCAAAACAGAAAATAACTTTGGACTGGCTACCTCCAAAACTACTAGGTTTTCATAGATGTGGTATGAATAACTGTACCACATGCAAACACACCGAAAAGAAGAGTATTGATTTTAGGTCTCTGTCTCCAAAGAAACTGTTCAGATGACAGATTTTATGAACTGTAGGTCTTCCTACGTTATTTATGTTATAGAATGCGGTTGCAGTCTACAGTATGTCGGCCGAACGACGAGACCCCTGCATACAAGATTCATGTAACATAGGAGGAACTTTATCAATAAAATAACAATGCATTTACTTTCCAAACATGTAGTCATCTGCCAGGTAGAAATATTAACAAACATTACAATAAAAGCCATTGATCTTGTTATATCCACCAAAAGAGGAGGTGATAGGTTTAATGTTCTAGCCAAATGTGAGGCCTATTGGATTTTTTGACTTAAAACCTTGACTCCACAAGGGTTAAATTACACAATAGAATTGAACAATATAGTATAATTTTTCTGCCCAGGTTCTTTCTGTTTCTTCTGGTATGTCTATTAATAATCTTATCTGTATCTTACAATTGACTTTGTTTTTAGTCATGTTGTGCACATTAACTGATATATGCTTCTGGATATAAAACCTGTACAACTGTTTTATGTTTTTTTCACAAATGTATCTGTATCTGGTGAGCCTTTTGATAGTATTATCAGATATTAGTTGGGGTTGCCGATAGCATCACTATAAATAATTTAATTTTATCTCTGTTGTTTCCATCACCGTAATATTTCAACATATTTTGGCTTTTAATTCCTCTTTACAATCGGATCTATTTGATGTTTTACGTATTGTCTCTGTCCTTATACATATATATATATACACTATAGCATTCGCTATAGTGTTGTTTTGTGAGGTTTCTTCTTAGGGTTTGGTATTTGTCTATATATGGATATTTGTATACACATAATTTTACTTTATTTTATTTTATTTAACTCAGGGAATATATATATATATATATATATATATATATATATTAAACACTGAGTTATTGGATTATTAGACTAAACACCACAAAAGATCAGAAATAGATAATGTTCTGTTGTGCTCTAGACTGGTAACATTCTAAACCAGCATTATTTGGATCTATGCAATTTATAGCTTTTAATGGTACTCATTATAACTTATATATATGGGAGGTTTTAGTCATAGATTTAGGTGTACCAATTGCCACGTCTCTATATATATGGAAAATAATTCATGTCTATAAAATACACATTTTTATTTATCATTATTATTATTATCATCATTAATATTCTTATATTTTTTAATTACTTCTAATTATATTTACAATATATTTATTTTTATTTTTATCTCTACATATGTACATATGAAGTTCATATTGGCTTTAAATAATAAGACATTTATCTCCTGGGGAGATATATGTTGGAGTTATATATTTGAGCCATACAATTGTATTAATGCATATGTGCTAATCCCGCAGCCCAAAATTGAGTTGTACCCAACAGGTGCCTAATTAAGTAATAAGCCAACACAGAGCTTTAATATGAACTAGCTCCGACTGCAGGGTGATTGATATCTATTCAATAGGCATTGAGAAGGAGGCTTGAACAGCCTAATGAAATGATGTTCATAGACCACGGAGATGTAAATACATGCTGCAAACTAATGACAGGCCAGTCTTTATAATAGCCACCATAACTAATACTTTCACTATCTGAAGAAGCCGCCAACGGGCCTGCAAGGCAGAGAAACGCGTTATACTATTGCCCATCTGTGGATAATTGGAATACCTACACGGGTTGCTGCTGGAAGATAATTACTGAGCCTTCTTTCACGGCTTTATGAGGTACACGATGATCGACTAGATGCCATTGCGGGACTGCATATATTATAACTGGCTAAGTAACAGGTGCCTTCTTGTTAAATAAGTTTTATACATGTATACATGTATAACGGGGATTGAGTCCTGAGATCTAAAATGGTATGCATGCATGCTACGTATACTCTCCCAGCAACCCATATGTAATTTAATCCAGAATCAAAAATCCACAATTTGAATCAACAGCAGGAAATTCTTTTAAAGGAATTGCTATTGGAACAATTTATTTATCCTTGCTGGAAATTGTTTAAACATTATTTTGCTGCTATATAGCGGACAGCTATAATGCAACAAGCACCTGCATAAAAAAGGATACAAATTGCAATATTCTCAAATCCACAGCAGGAAAAAAACTCTTTTAAAGTAATTGTTGTTGGAACAACTGATTTATCCTTGCTGGAAATCTTACTGCTGTAAGCGGACAGTGATAGTGCAGTAAAGAACTTACACATAAAAAAGGATACAATTTACAACATTCTCCATAAAAAAGACACAGTTGGATAACTATTTTAGATATATAATTTTTGTGGCCACACTGTTTTTTTACAAATAATTTTTATTTTTATTTTATTTTTATTTACATTTATTTTTTGGTCATATATTTACTTTTCTGTGTACACTATATCCATGTTTTCAGGTCACTGATGTTGCACTGCCAGTGCATGTATTACTTTCTCTGATGTAATTTGATATTCTTCATTATTCATTTTAATACTGTTTATTTATGCTATTATTGATTGTGTGAACATGTTTATTTTATATATGTATTAAATTACTCAATATCTTATATCTAGCGCCATACACATAGTTTTTTGTTGAGTCTTCTTGTTTTTTGGGGGTATCCAGTATTCCCCTATTTATAGTAGGCAAGCTGTGAATAGGATATTGGCAACACGATTGAGTCCATCTGTTTATATTAGGTTCAGCGCCTGATATTTTGTGTTTCTTTGTTATATATTTTGCTGGTCTCAGGCAGCTTTACCAATGAATCATGTCTTCTTTAAAATGTATTTCAGAAAGAATGGAAAGAAGAAATGCTTACATGAAAGGGACAGATCCTATCAAAATGATTGAAAGAGATAGTGAGAATATAGATATGCAGGGACTGTTTAATAAACTGGAGAATTTGTGTATAATGGAAACAAGGCACTGGAGGGATCAGATTACCCTGCAGAAATAGCTGGATGCTGATCTGATTCCAAGGGGTTTAAGAATACTTAAAACATCTACCTTTAAAGATGATTAAATGTTTATGTAGGATTGGAACCAAGTTTTGGATAATTGCTCTAAGAATCTAATCAGACTTTTGATAAGACATTGAGAGAGAAAAGTTAATGACACTCAGAAGGAAATAGAAAAAAACACTGAGCTCTTAAAACAATTTTCTGAGGACCAAGGTTTCTCTGAGCGAGATTTTAAAGTAAATAAAAATACAGAGTTGTTTGAACAAACTCTAATACAACATAAGGAAAATTAACTTAATCATGACAAAATAGACTATAAACATGGGCAGATTAGGAACTTTAATAGAACAAAGTAGGAAAACTTTGGTCCCCCCTTTAGAAATAGTCCCCATGAAATATCAAGGGTAACAAGAGGTAGGCAGAGAGAAAATAAAGACTACAGATCTAGATTTGGCAGTTATAAGAGGGATCACTCCAGGCAAAATGCAGCTGAGGTTTTTCCCAAAAGGAAAATTAGCTGGAGGGAACAAGATAATCCCTAGAAAGATAGACTCATAAAAATAGATTTGAACCTTTAAACTTTCATGATCGACAACAGGTAACATCTAACTGGAAAGCTAACCAAAGATCCCAATCTCAACAAGAGATGCCTAGCCCATTTGAAAGAAGGAATTTTTGGGGGGATGGCCACAGATTTTAGGAGCAACCAAGGGGTTACTCAACACAAAACTGGCCCTCAAAAAGAGGAAGAGAAAGTGAAGGAGAGGGAATAGAGGAGGGAGAACAAAGTTCAAACAAAAAAAACTTACATACGGATTAGGGGAAAAGGGGATTTATAGCCTGTCATCTAAAACCCTTAGTAATGTGGATTATAAACTTTTAAGTAAAGGGATGAAGTTTGCCCCTGCATCTAAACCTAATATTTTCAAGTTAATTGTGGACCTTGATTGCTATGTCCATACCCTGAGTAGACAAAGATACTTTGCCATTAAAGGTATGAACAAACATCATATAATAGGCTCCCCTATCATATTAGATAGGGGTGATGATGAAGCATTAGCTATTTTGGAGTGTTTGGGCTCTGAATCCAGTTCCCTGGGTGAGAATATGGACCAAATACAAATGTATGATCTAAATGTCAAAAAAGATATAAGGAAATTTAAACAAAAATCTGATTTTTATCCTCTACAATTCAGAGGTCCATATATCGAAAGTTTCTATAAAGCTACATTAGAGGAATTTAGAATCCTTTGTGAGAAGGCAAATGGTGAACATCTGAGAGATAATTTGTCCAGGGACGAAAGACAGGCGATGAAAGTCCTTAAGGCGGATTCCAGTATTACCATCAAGCTGGCCGATAAGGGCGGTTCGATCGTTATACTTAACACAGATGACTACATTTTGGAGGCACAAAGACAATTGTCTAATACATCACAATGTACTGTTTTGTGTGGCAATCCCACCGCACTGTTTAAGAGCAAGATGAAGTATCTGTTAGACAGTGCATTGTCTAATGGAGTAATAGACAAAGACACCTTTAAATTTTTGTTCACTGTGCACCTTTTAATTCCCACATTTTATGTCCTCCCAAAAATTCACAAGACACTACACTCCCCTCCTGGTAGACCTATTATTTCTGGGGTTGGATCACTAAATAATAATTTATTGTATTTTGTTGACACTTTTTTACAGGTTCATGTTCAAACACTTTGGTCACATATTAAAGACACGTCACATTTTTTAAATCTTATTAAAGGTGTCAAATGGAAAATAGTTATTTGTTCGCTACTTGCGATGTAGAATCTCTTTATTCTAATATTCCACATGAAGAAGGAATAAAACCAGTTGACTACTATCTAAGGAATTATCAAAATATCACAGAAGCATTAAGCAATTTTGTTTTATCATCTATTCACTGTATTTTGAAACACAATTATTTCACGTTTGATTCACGGTTTTATTTACAATGTCTGTGGACTGCTATGGGAAACAAGTTCACCCTCAGTTCGCCAACCTCTACATGGGTAGGTTGGAGGAACAACATGTGTGGGTCGTGAAGTTAGGGCGTACCTGGTTCGCTATGGCAGATTTATAGATTAATTATTTTTTATTTGGGATGGAGATATTTATTCACTTCAATTATTTTTGGATGGGTTTAATCACAATTCTTTTGGTTTAAGGTTCACGAGCACTATTAGTTCCAATCAAAACAATTTTTTGGACATTGCACTGTCTATAGGGGAAGATGGTGCAGTGGTAACTAATACCTACATCAAAGAGGTAGATCAAAGTAGATACCTAAACCATAAGAGTAACCATCTAAAAGTTTGGAAGGATAATATTCCCAAAGGACAGTTCCTTCGGATTAAAAGGAACTGTTCCAAACCTGAGGGTTTTGAGAAACAGGCTATGGCCCTATACAGTTCTTTTCCTGAACAAGGTTATCCAAAAGAACTACTTGACAAAGCATATAGAGAGGTAAATGGGCTGGATAAGACTAAAAGGTTTTTGGGAAAAGCAGAAATATCTGAAAAAAAATGAAAAATTTGATAAAACTGGAAAAGCTTTAAATAATGATATGCATATGCAGTTTATTATCACTTGTAACTCATATGCAAAAGATATAAAAAGAATAATTAATAAAAATCTTTCCCTATTGAAACTAGATGCTCATATTGGTCCCTAAATTAAGTTTGGGAAAACAGTTATCTTTAGAAAATCTGATAACTTAAGAAATAAATTAGCCCCTAGTCATTTTAAAAGAACAGATGCAAAACAGAAAATAACTTTGGACTGGCTACCTCCAAAACCACTAGGTTTTCATAGATGTGGTATGAATAACTGTACCACATGCAAACACACCGAAAAGAAGAGTATTGATTTTAGGTCCTCTGTTTCCAAAGAAACTTCTCAGATGACAGATTTTATGAACTGTAGGTCTTCCTATGTTATTTATGTTATAGAATGCGGTTGCAGTCTACAGTATGTCGACCGAACCATGAGACCCCTGCATACAAGATTCATGGAACATAGGTGGAACTTTGTCAATAAAATAAGAACGCATCCACTTTCCAAACATGTAGTCATCTGCCAGGTAGAAATATTAACAAACATTACAATAAAAGCCATTGATCATGTTATATCCACCAAAAGAGGAGGTGATAGGTTTAATGTTCTAGCCAAATGTGAGGCCTATTGGATTTTTTTACTTAAAACCTTGAATCCACAAGGGTTAAATGACACAATAGAATTGAAAAATATAGTATAATTTTTCTGCCGAGGCTCTTTCTGTTTTCTTCTGATATGTCTATTAATTATCCTATCTGTATCTTACAATTGACTTTGGCCCTCATTCAGAGCCGTTCGTTAGAGGCAGTACGCTCATTGCGTTCCGATGTTGACTAACCGCGCATGCGCCGGTGTTACACTGCGCATGTGCGTACGGCTGATTGCGAGTTTTTTTTGTCTCGTTCATCAAATAGCGTACAGGAAGTGACATGTCAAATGTGATTTACAGAACAGGCCGTTTTTGGGCGTTGACGGGGGTGGAGATGGAAAAACGCAGGCGTGGCGAGGCGTTTTTGGGGCGTACATACATTAACAAATGCGAACGTCAAATGTGTTCGTACAAACTCATACATCACTGGATGATCCTCTTTCCCTTCAAAATGCTCGCACAGCTTAGGGGCTGGATAACTCGACCACAGTCGCGATGGCCTTCTCCTCCGTCCCGGCACTCCACGATGTTGCATCGATTATTCACGGCTTGTCAGAAACTCAATTAGTGTTGGATTGAAAACCGGCTTGGTATGTGTTTGGAAAGCAGTTTTTTTGGATAGCACAGGTGGAAATCATAGCTGCTAATGTCAGGATTACACAATCAATTAGCGTACATTTGTGGGGGTGTATTTTGGCCGCAATGTGTTCGTTTTTGGACTATTGTAACAATAATGTCATCATGTTTAGGTTTGGTCCCTCATTTTGTGTTTGCAAGGTGCTTTTTACTCCTTAGGTAATGTTTAAAACGTTCCTTAACGAGCACTTTTTTTACAATGTGTAATTTTTGTTTTTGAACGTTGTTGGCTTGTGGGCCAGGATTAAAAGTAACCCATTTTGTAAAGAATGTCAGAATACAAAGTCGTACATTTCTGCAAAATTTATTTGTATCCACCCATAAAAAAAAACATATTGAACTACAACATTTTGGGCAGTGTTCCACAATATTTATTAATTGTGCAAACAATAATTTTTGAATAAACGTAAATGTAAAAATTAAAAACAATTCACAAGAAAGGAGAGGGAAGTTTTGGCCAGAAAGGAATATGAGGCAAGCACAGAAGGAGTGTGGGAAAAGTAGCCAATGGTGTCACCATTTTTTCGCCCGTTTGGCTGGGGGAGGGAGGGCGCCAGACCGGGTCCTGGATGTCATCGGGCTGGCCTGTCCAGAGGCAGATGTTGTGGCCTCTGGACTAGGCACAGGGCTAGGCACATTTGGAGGATTGGCTGATGTTGTGCCAGAGGTGGAGGATCCTGATGTTCCGGCAGGAAGGGAGGTCGGCTCCACCATGTGCTGGCGAACGAGCTGCTCCAGGGCAGTGGCGATGCGGATGTTGGCCCTGGTATTTTCCGCCAGGGCCTGACCAATGGTCATGTTGGCCGCAGCATTTTGCTCCAGGGCCTCAGCCACCCGTACCAGACTGGCGTCCATCCTCTGCAGAATCTCCGTATGGAAATCCGATTTTAAATTGAGTTCTGTCAGGAGGGACACTGCCTGCGAGGGGGATTGCCCTGGACTGGCTTCTGCAGGGTCCTCAGCCGGATGTACTGGTTCCTCCCCTGCAGAGCCAGCAGAAATTCTGCAGCCAAGGCTCCACTCTGGAGCAGACTCATCCGCGTGTGTCTCTGTTGGAAAAATTAGAAAAGACTCACATTAGAATCTACATATTGGCACAATAAAATTTCACAGTTGGTGACATCACAACATTTACCTGGGACAACATGAGGAGCCGCAAAGTCTGGCATGTCCGTATCCATGTTGGACACGCCAAACACCTCCACAGGCTGCACACACCCCTGTGCCAGGTCTTCTAAATCTGTAAACTCCAATGACACAGGGGTGGACCTCCACCTGTCCCCCTTGCATGCCTAGCCCTGTGTGCCATTTTTTGTTTCAGCCGATATTTGAAGTCTTGCCATCTGTGGGTTAAATTGGAACCATTACTTTTTATTTGATTGGGTTGTTGGTTTTAGGGTGGTCAAGTGTTTACTTACCGCCGTTTGACATCCCGGGCTAGACGGACATAATCCCCCACCCTATTGACCTCCACGACCACCTCTTCCCACATTCTCCACTTCTGGCTTGCACTCATATTCCTGTCTGCCTGTGGCAGGATGTCCACACACTTCTGAATCAAAACCTCCATCTCCTTTCTTGTGAATTGTGGCTGCCTTTTCTTTTTGGCAGCTTTGCCCGGATTACTGGGCCCAGCAGCCTCTTCCATGTCATCCTCCTCACCTATTTGGGGTAATTTGAAGAAATCTCAAATTCCCAACTTGCACAATAATATGTTTAGAATTAATCATTGAGTCAAAATGCATGAAATACTTACCGCGGGACTGTTGTCCATTGTTTTCCTGGTCTGTATCCATGTGTGTTTTTCCAACTAGAAATACACCAGAATTGTGTTTTTGTCTTGTGACGTATTTATACATGCGTCCTTATTTTGCGGCCGCATCATTGATTGTGCGTTCCTCTGATCCTTCCATAATTTGGGCGGGAAACTAAACACTATTTATTGGTTGTGGCGTTTCGACTCGAGGTGGCGTTTATTGAATGTTGGAGGTTACGTTGGTTGGAGTTGATTGTTGGCTGGTTTTGGAGATTGCGTTTATTGTTTATTTTTTTTGTGTTAGCGGTTTTTCTTGGTTTTCATTTCCTTTTTTTTCACTTTTGGTTTTTTGGATCGTTTCCAGTTATGATAAGTTTGGGGAAGTATAACTTCGGGGCAATTTGTCTCTCATTGTGGTGATTATTTTTCTCATTTTTTTTTTCCGTCATTTCTACCCCAAAGACATTTTGGTCCGGTTTCTTAGATATTAGCTCTTGGTAAGTTCATGTGTTAAATTGTTTAGGGAATGTTCTTGTTTGTCTGTACGCAACTTTGGTTGGCCTTCCACATGTGACGTTGTTTTTTGCCAAATCGAACTCTGTGTTTTTTGTTAATATTTTTGGCCGCCGTTATTGTGCCCTGTATTTGCGATCTAATTAGCGCATTTTTACTACTTGCTATTGTGCCCTGTATTTGCGATCTAATTAGCGCATTTTTACTACTTGCTATTGTGCCCTGTATTTGCGATCTAATTAGCACATTTTTACTACTTGCTATTGTGCCCTGTATTTGCGATCTAATTAGCGCATTTTTACTACTTGCTATTGTGCCCTGTATTTGCGAACTAATTAGCGCACTTTTACTACTTGCTATTGTGCCCTGTATTTGCGATCTAATTAGCGCATTTTTACTACTTGCTATTGTGCCCTGTATTTGCGAACTAATTAGCGCATTTTTACTACTTGCTATTGTGCCCTGTATTTGCGAACTAATTAGCGCATTTTTACGACTTGCTATTGTGCCCTGTATTTGCGAACTAATTAGCGCATTGTGAAATGTGTATTCATCCCTTAATAATGATTTTTGTCGCCTGGAGCATTGGTTGAATACATTTGGCCTCTATTTGGCGTAGTGTGTGTAACGTCATTTTGCTCTTGGGCCAAATGTGTGTGTGTGTCCTTTAATGTTTTGTGTTGCTTAAATTTGTGATAATGACATGGCCAGCATAAAATGATGTATATTTTTGATGTTATTATTTGCAGTTACAACATATCATGACTATACCCCGGCATGTAAGCATCACTGGATGGTATTTGAAAGCAAAGTTACATGTATTTTTAGTGGGTGTTGTAAAAAGGCTGACCTTCCAATGTTGTCATTTCAGGTTGATTTGGGTCGGATTGTTCTGGCCCTGCTCCCGGAAGCCGACCAACGTCAATCTCGTCCCAGGCGTAGGCATCGTAGGCGTGCAAGGCCCCAGATATTTTGAACACGTGTCACCCTTTTTGGAATGCAAGATGATGAGGTTTTAAGACGATACCGTCTTCCTCCAAAAAGCATCATAGACACTCTCTCATTAATAGAGAGTGATCTTGAGCGGCAAATTGACAGTCCTACAGCAATTCCACCACTTACGCAATTAATGGCAGTGTTACATTTCTGTGCCTCAGGATCGTTCCAAAGAACGGTGGGAATAGTGGCGGGCATCTCAAAATCCTCCTTTTCCCGGATCCTGAGGGCAGTGATGGAGGCACTTTTCAAGCACCTCCATCATTTTATTCAAATGCCTTTGGATATGGGTGCCCTTAGTGTGGCCAAGGCCAATTTTTACCAAATAGCTGGCTTCCCACACATCATAGGGGTTGTGGATGGTACTCACATACCACTTCAGCCTCCAGCACGGCTGGAGGCAATATTTAGAAACCGTAAACACTATCACTCCCTCAATGTAATGGTGGTATGTGATGCCTCCCTCCAGATCCTGTTCCTGAATGCAAAATTACCAGGAAGTGCACATGACTCCTTCGTCATCCGGCAATCAGGGATATGGCACAAATTAACCAACCTACAAGCTGGTGATGCGTGGCTTCTGGGTAAGTGGAGACCTTTAGTACATAACAATTTTAAGCTTCATACAGAGTGAGCCTGATGTTGTATTTTCCTTTTCACAGGAGACAGTGGCTACCCTTGCACGTCCTGGCGGCTCCCTCCTTATTTGGCTCCCACACCAGGGCCACAAAGTGAGTATAATTCCGCACTTACTGCCACCAGGCAAGTGGTGGAGCACTGTATCGGCCTTTTAAAAGGCCGATTCAGATGCCTCCACCGCTCTGGAGGCGAACTCATGTATTTGTCGGATATGGTTTCGAAAATTGTGGTCCTGTGTGGGATATTTCACAACATCGCCATAAGGAGTGGTGTCCCAATGCAGCCAGAGGATGCCTTACCTGAGGATGGCCCCCCCGAGGTTGGTCGGAGGTCAGTATGTGGGGGGGCCATACGCGATGATGTGGTGGCCAGATTTTTTAGGTAATTATTTGCAAAAAAACAGTGTTGATACCTAATGTGGTTGGGTTTGTTTGAGAGCATCTAATTTTTTGCTAATTTGTTTCTCCCTCTTCTGTTTTTTGACATAATCTTTGGCACTCCAACGATGACTACTTCCTGCTACCCTTACAAAACCTGTATGTGGATATTTTGTGGCTATATTCAGGAACCATTCTTGCCACGCCATATATGTGGAATCATGTTGGCATGGTCCTTCGTCAACCAGTTCTTGATTGTTTTTTTGGGGTGTTTGTTTTTTGGTATGTGTTGTATTTGAGATTATCACTGTGTGTTTTGTTTGTGAGTGACCACTTTGCAATTTTTGTTATGTTGCTAATACATTTTTTTAGAGCGAAATGTTGTCCCTTTTTTGTAAAAGTTACCACCAAGTGTAACCAGGTTCACACATGTAACATATGACTAAGGGGTAATCCAGTACTGACGCCATTTGTGCAAAAATGATTCCTTTATTCTGGGTCCAAACCAACACCAAAAGGAAGCCTGTACAATCCTTTTGCTTTGTAATATTGCCCTAAGCTGCTTGCACACCAACTAGGAACCTGGAAAATGTAGAAATATATAATTGTGACTACACCAAAAAAGGGAAATCAGATTTGTACTGTTAGGTGTTTCTTGTGGCTGTTTGACCCAAAAATACAACACACACTCTTATTGGCCCAAATGTGAAATCCTTGCAGGAACACTATACTTATATCAGGGTAAACAATATGTGGTTGGGACAAAACGAATGAGCCAGAACGTAACTTCAAACAAAACAATTTATTTACAGAATGTTGAACAAAAAAAAACTAGTCCCTAAGGAGGACCGACATACGGTCAAGGACCACCAGCACCCCGATGATTTGGCTGTGCATCTGGGCCACACATCCTCTTAAATTTGCCCGAAGCCTCTGTTCCTCTGTGGGTGAGAAAAAATTGGTGATTAATACAACAATAGTGAAACCACATAAAAAAACAATTTTAAACAAAAAAAAAAAAAACATAAAAATTCATCACACTAAAATGGTGTAGGGCAAAAATACAAGGCCTATGTCCAAATTCAGACAGGTGTGCTATGTGTATGTTGAAAACAGCAGTAACAGGTTACGGCAAACGACCAAAACCACTTATTTTTGTGTTAAACAAACAAAAAACATAAAATTAAAAACAAAAAACAAACAGTTTGTGTCGAAAAAAAACAGCAAAAAAAAACATACTGGAAGACCCAACGCCAGCTACAGAAGGCCCTCCATCGTCCTCCTCGGAGGTGGGTCCATTCCCCAAAGATCGGGGCGGTGTAATGACCGACTCCGGGGAGGGGGTTATTCGAAGAGGGGTGGTTGGAGGAGAGGGGGAATTGGGACAGAGGGGAAGGAGACCAGCAAAATCTGGCTGAGGGTGTAGGAAGGCTGGGGAGGAGGGGGGAATAGGGGAAGGAGTGGAGTTGGAGTGTTGGCTGGGGGTGGGGGAGAGTGGCCGTGCTCGCCGTCTGGCGGGACGCTGATGGCGTAGTCTTCGCTGGGCCCCTAAAAGATGGTAAACAAATTGTGGTTAGATCCAACACAAATCCGCAAACAAATTAAATTTCAAATGCACCCCCAAACCCCCCCCCCAAAAAAAAAGAAATAGAATGAATAAAGATGAAAGACAGGGAAAACATGGCCATGCAGATATGAGGAGAATGAATAAAGATGAAAGACAGGGAAAACATGGCCATGCAGATATGAGGAGAATGAATAAAGATGAAAGACAGGGAAAACATGGCCATGCAGATATGAGGAGAATGAATAAAGATGAAAGACAGGGAAAACATGGCCATGCAGATATGAGGAGAATGAATAAAGATGAAAGACAGGGAAAACATGGCCATGCAGATATGAGGAGAATTAATAAAGATGAAAGACAGGGAGAACATGGCCATGCAGATATGAGGAGAATAAATAAAGATGAAAGACAGGGAAAACATGGCCATGCAGATATGAGGAGAATGAATAAAGATGAAAGACAGGGAAAACATGGCCATGCAGATATGAGGAGAATGAATAAAGATGAAAGACAGGGAAAACATGGCCATGC
This sequence comes from Taudactylus pleione, assembly GCA_031769625.1. Classification (NCBI taxonomy): domain Eukaryota; kingdom Metazoa; phylum Chordata; class Amphibia; order Anura; family Myobatrachidae; genus Taudactylus; species Taudactylus pleione. The sequence continues at coordinate 3,449,313 of JAUIMM010000107.1, forward strand.
AGATATGAGGAGAATGAATAAAGATGAAAGACAGGGAAAACATGGCCATGCAGTTAGGGCCACAAAGACAAACATGAAAACCACAATCCATTAAACTTACTCGCAGCGATCTGCATGCGAAAGCATGCCAGCAAGCGGGGCGTCCGCCGTTGCAGGTCCGACCACCTGCGCTCCAGCTGCCTGATATGGCGGCATGAGCCTAAGGAGCGCAGGCGGGCCCGAACCTCCGCATATGCGGATCGCTTCTCCCGGTTGGTGATGAGTGGAGGCTGGCTGGTTATCCGCCGATCCATCACCTCCGTAAGCACCAGCAGCTCGCGCCTGGTGAATGCGGAGGCTCTCATGATGGCAATGGAGTTTTGCCAAAGAATCATTTTTGATAAAGTGCTCAAAAATTTTCTGATTGGCTAATGTATTTAGGATATTAACAGGAGCAATTCTATTGGTTAGTGAATGAGTCATGTGTTCGACAGGGCCAGAAATCTGAGGAGACTTATGATAGGCTTAATGCAGTGACATGCGTAAGCAAATTTACATTAAAAAATGAACTCCATGAAATATGCGGGGCTAAAAACAAATATACCAATTAGTTTATAGGGCTTAACATGTATTTTGACAAATAAAAGCGAATGTTTAAGCCGTACGTATTCTGCGGGTAAACACAAACACGGACATAAATAAAGTTTATTGCATTGTGTAAAAAAAAGAAAAAAAACCCAATTAAGCTAATTGATATATTGATAGGCATGTTACGATTGAGGGAGGTAGGCAGAATAAACGAGCAGTTAATCGAAATGTCTCAGGCCAACTTCCGGGTAGTACTAGTGCGTGCGTTCCCTTCAAACCACTTCGGGGATGTACGCTCGCTATTTGGCACGCTCGTTAGTTAGAGGAGGGGTCGCCTGAGTTTGGGGAGGATGTTTTGATGCGAACGAAAATACGAGCGTGTGCCTGAATTTAAATATTTCTTTACGTTCGCCTAACGTACGAACGGCCACTTGCGTCCGGGTCTGAATCAGGCCCTCTGTTTTTAGTCATGTTGTGCACATTAACTGATATATGCTTCTGGATATAAAACCTGTACAACTGTTTTCAGTTTTTTTCACAAATGTATCTGTATCTGGTCTGGTGAGCCTTTTGATAGTATTATCAGATATTAGTTTGGGTTGCCGATAGCATCACTATAAATAATTTAATTTTATCTCTGTTGTTTCCATCACCGTAATATTTCAACATATTTTGGCTTTTAATTTCTCTTTACAATCGGATCTATTCGATGTTTTACGTATTGTCTCTGTCCTTAGACATATATATATATATATACACTATAGCATTCACTGTTGTGTCATTTTTGTGAGGTTTCTTCTTAGGGTTTGGTATTTGTCTATATATGGATACGTGTATACACGTAATTGTACTTTATTTTATTTTATTTTACTCAGGGAATATATATATATATATATATATATTAAACACTGAGTTATTGGATTATTAGTCTAAACACCACAAAAGATCAGAAATAGATAATGTTCTGTTGTGCTCTAGACTGGTAACATTCTATACCAACGTTATTTGGATCTATGCAATTTCTAGCTTTTAATGGTACTCATTATAACTTATATATATGGGAGGTTTAAGTCATAGATTTAGGTGTACCAATTGCCACGTCTCTATATATATGGAAAATTAATTCATGTCTAGAAAATACACATTTTTATTTATCATTATTATTATTATCATTATTATTCTTATATTTTTTAATTACTTCTTATTATATTTACAATATATTTATTTTTATTTTTATCTCTACATATGTACATATGAAGTTCATATTGGCTTTAAATAATAAGACATTTATCTCCTGGGGAGATATATGTTGGAGTTATATATTTGAGCCATACAATTGTATTAATGTATATGTGCTAATCCCGCAGCCCAAAATTGAGCTGTACCCAACAGGTGACTAATTAAGTAATAAGCCAACACAGAGCTTTAATATGAACTAGCTCCGACTGCAGGGTGCTTGATATATATTCAATAAGCATTGAGAAGGAGGCTTGAACAGCCTAATGAAATGATGGTCATAGACCACGCAGATCTAAATACCTGCTGCAAACTAATGACAGGCCGGTCTTTATAATAGCCACCGTAACTAATACTTTCATTATCTGAAGAAGCCACCAACGGGCCTGCGATGCAGAGAAATGCATTATACTATTGCCCATCTGTGGATAATTGGAATACCTACACGGGTTGCTGCTGGATGAAATTTACTGAGCCTTCTTTCACGGCTTTATGAGGTACACGATGATCGTCTAGATGCCATTGCAGGACTGCATATATTATAACTGTCTCCTTGTTAATTAAGTTTTATACATGTATACAAGAGATACTAATGGGGATTGAGTCCTGGAACAACTGATTTATCCTTGCTGGAAATCTTACTGCTGTAAGCGGACAGTTATAGTGCAGTAAGCACTTGCACATAAAAAAGGATACAATTTACAACATTCTCCATAAAAAAGACACAGTTGGATAACTATTTTAGATATATATTTTTTTGTGGCCACACTGTTTTTTTACAAATAATTTTTATTTTTATTTTATTTTTATCTACATTTATTTTTTGGTCATATATTTACTTTTCTGTGTACACTATATCCATGTTTTCAGGTCACTGATGTGGCACTGCCAGTGCATTTATTACTTTCTCTGATGTAATTTGATATTCTTCATTATTAATTTCAATACTGTTTATTTATGCTATTATTGATTGTGTGAATATGTTTATTATATATATGTATTAAATTAGTCAATATCTTATATCTAGCGCCATACACATAGTTTTTTGTTCACTGTTATCAGACTGATCTAGAAGGTGGAGTAAGCATGCATGCAGCCCCAGTTGTTGACAAAGGATGATGCCAGCATGAAATGACTGATGTCTCTCCACGGATAGCAGTTCAGTGCACTGCAGATCCAGAGGTGTAAATGTGGGGCAGTGCGATCTGAGAGAGGATATGGGCTTGTGAGTTGAGGGAGTGAGATCTGTGAAGGGGCATGTTTGATGTGTGACATGGTCAGTGTGATCTGTGAAGGGGGCAGTGTGATTGCTGAGGGGGGCTGTGTGTGTGGGAGTGTGATCTCTGAGGAAGGGGGCTGTGTGATATATAAGGGGGTCTGATTGATCTGACATGTGGAAAGTCTGATATGTGAAGGGGCAAAATGATCTCTAAAGGGGTGGCCTGTGTGTGAGGGAAGTGTGTATGGGAGGGGGCTGTCAGTTACTGTCCAACTTCTACGTGTTGTTACAAGTCTCGGTCATGACTTATTCCTCTCCAGCAATTTAACTCCTTCCGGCAGTATTGTTCCAGTTCCATCAGTTGCTAAGTGATCCAGATGCCACAGGGTGTTATGTGTTTTCCACAACATGGCATGATTGGTTAATTCTCTTATTTGTGCATGCTGGCCTACTGCAGCCTCACTGACTATAGCATTCCTTGTGGATCTCTTGGCTCTGCTGCACATTCAGTGTTCCTGTCATCCTAGATTAGAGTGAACCCTGTTTCTTCAGATCCCTGGTCACTCCATCAGCTCACTAGCTGCTATAGGCTTCCTAGCTGCTCCATCAGCTGTGCAGCCACTCCAACAGCTCACTAGCTGCTACAGGTTCCCTAACCACTCCATCATGTCTCCAGGCACTCCATCAGCTCACAAGCTTCTACAGGCTCTCAAGTCACAATCTATTCTCCAACTATACTACCAGCTCAAAGCCGCACCATTGGCTCTCAAAGCCACATCACCAGCTCTCATGCTGCACCTTCAGTACTCCAATTTGAACTACCAGCTTAAAGCTTCACCATTGGTTCTCAAGCTGCACCATCAGTTCTCCAACTTGTACTACTGGCTCAAAGCCACACCATCAGCTCTCAAAGCTGCATCACCAGCTCTCAAGCCGCACCATCAGTTCTCTAACTTGTATTACCAGTTCAAAACTACACCATCGGCTCTCATAGCCACAGCATTAGCTCTCAAAGCTGCTTCACCAGCTCACAAGTCACACCATAAGTTATCTAACTTGTATTACCATCTCAAAGCTGCACAACTGGCTCTCATAGCTGTACCATCAGCTCACAAAGCCGCTTAACCAGCACTCAAGCCACACCATCAGTTCTCCAACTTGTACTACCAGCTCAAAACCACATCACCGGCTCTCAAGCCGCACCATCAGTTCTCCAACTTGTACTACTGGCTGAAAGCCACACCATCAGCTCTCAAAGCCACATCATCATCTCTCAAGCCACACCATCAGTTCTCCAACTTGTATTACCAGCTAAAATCCGCACCATTGGCTCTCATACTTGCTTCACCAGCTCTCAAGCCGCACAATCAGTTCTCCAACTCATATTACTGGCTCAAAGCCACACAATCGGCTCACCTAGCCATACCATCAGCTCTCACAGCCACATCACTGGCTCTCAGGCTGCACCATTAGTTCTCTAACTAGTACTACAAGCTCAAACTCGCATAACTGGCTCTCAAGCCGCACCTTCAGTTTTTCAACTTGTAGTACTGGCTCAAAGCCACAACATCGGCTCTCAAAGCTGCATCACCAGCTAGCAAGCTGCACCATCATTTCTCTAACTTGCACTACCGGCTCTAAGCCGCATCTCCGGTTCTAAAGCTGCACCACCAGTTCTCCAAGTTGTATTACCATCAAAAAGCTGCATCATTGGCTCTCATATCCACAACATCAGCTCTCATAGCTGCACCATCGGCTCTAAAAAAAGCATCACTGACTCTCAAGCCACACCATTAGTTCTCTAACTAGTACTACCATCTCAAAGCCGCACCATTGGCTCTCAAGCCACACCATCAGTTCTCTAACTTGTACTACTGGCTCAAAGCCACACCATCAGCTCTCAAAAACGCATCACCAGCTCTCAAGCTGCAACATCATTTATCTAACTTGCACTACCGGCCCTAAGCTGCATCTCCGGTTTTGAAGCCACATCACCAGTTCACCAAATTGTACTTCCAGGTCTATAGTAGCTGTATTACTGACTATCTTACTAGTATCCAGTATCTCATGATTTCCTGTGGTTCTCACAGGTTATTCGATTAAACAACTACTACTCCCAGTTTAAGTAAAGGTGGCCATCTAAGTACCAGTGAACATTTCCAGTTCTAAGAAAAGTGCAGGTGGCTGTTAGTGGCAGTGGACCCCATTTGTCTGGGTTCTAGGAGGTTTACACAGAGTAGCCTTGGAAACTGTAACAGTGGTGAACAAACAAGTTTATTTTTTGTGGATTGTGTAGGCATGGAAATGCACTTCCGCCCTCACTGTATGTCACTTCCAGGTACTTATACTGAAAGGGATCATTACTTTTCCGTAAGGGGGCCTGTTTGATTTGTGACATGGGGACAGTATGATCTTTAAGGGGCGGTCAATATGATGAAGCAAGCATGATCTCAGGGGGGGTTTGTGTATTGGGACAGTGTGATCAGTAAGGGTGGGAGGCCTGTGTGTGGAGGCAGTGTAATCTGTAAGTGTGGTAATATAAACATATAAACAGTTAATAAATATTGGCAACAGTTATATCAGCTATGACAGATATACTGTAGATATATATATTAATTCACTGTAAAGTTAGAAGTACTGGTGAGGGGTACAGTAGGCTGACAATGAAGTACATAGGCAGGGAGGAGAGGTCACAGTGTATGAGTAGTGATATACAATAAGGTGGGTGAGCAGTGCAGTACACCAGTAGTGACAACAGGACTTGGTACCAGGCACTCCTACACACAGCACCCTAGGATAACAGCATTGCACAGCCTTAGCAGTGCCCCCCACCAGATCAGGCTACAGCTACCTGGGAGGAAGCACATGCTGTCACACTCACATTAGTCAATATTGCACTGCTCAGGGGCTCTTTGCAAAATGCGGGTCACCTGCAGTTGCTAGCACTGCCCAGAGAGCTACGGGGATGGAGGTGCCAGATGACTACCATGGTAAAAAAACTGTGCAGGCATGAGTACATTTGTACAGTCATGTCATCTTAACATGCTGAGGTCCAGGTGGATGCATCTGTTCCTGGTGCAAAAGAGGAGGAGCTTCAAGCTCCAAGAGTAGGAGCCCCAAGAAGACAACAGGTCATGGTATTAAGCACATGGGGTGCCACCTGACCTATGCAGGCTCTTCCACACATGTCACTCCTGGCCAATTTGAAGAAAAGAGGGATGGGCTCTCTTGTTGTGTCATTGTGTGTCTGGCAGTTCATGGAGGAACATAATGTTGTCAAAGATACATTCCTGCCATCATCAGGAGCCTCTTGAAATTGTTTGCTGATCCCTTGTCTACAAAAAGGATCATTCTTAATGTTTCTCCCAGGCAGCCTCACTCAGACTGCACCCACAGGAGTGCTGGCCCGCTCTGTGAGGGGAGCAATGTGTGTGTGAGGCCATGGGGGGAAGGATGTTTGTGTGAGGCTTTGGGGGCAGTGTGTGTGTGTGTGAGACTATGATGCAACATATGTGTGAGGCTATGGGGCAGAGGGCCTGATTCAGAGATGGACGCTCTGAAAGAGCACTCACTCTGAATCAGGGCATTTTTTTATTTTTGGAGTGGCCTCCTGGCCGCTCGCATAGCTTTGGGTGGCCACCCACAGCTATAGCGAGTAGCCAGGTTGATGGTCACGATAGTCAAGACCTTCGCAACCATTGGGCCTGCGACGAGACCCTTGTGGTAGGGTCTCATGGCCGCAAGCCCCAGAGAGCTTCTGGCTCTAATAGAGCCAGAAGTTCTCCCACTGACATCACTGGTGATGTCAGTGGGGCCACCCACAAATGGCAGGCGTTCACTTGGGAATGCCTCCATTTGTGAAGCCACCCCCCGACCATGCCTACCAAATGTTCCAAGCTGTCAATCACCATCAACAGCTCGCCCTCTTTGGTGCGAGACCCGGAGTGACGGAGCACCCGTCGCTAGCTGGGTCTCGGGCATGCGCACAACGGAGCCGGCTCCGTTGTGCACATGCCCAGTGGGCAAAGATCGACGTGGTTGCGAGCGCTCAGCGCTTGCAACCGGGTCTGAATCAGGCCCAGTGTGTGCATGCATGAGACTATGAGGGCAACATGTGTGTGAGATTATGGGGACAGCGTGTGTGTGAGGCTAAGTGGGCAGTGATTGTGTGGGGAGAGTGAGTTCCAAAGGAAATTCTCACCCTGGGCTCCTTGTGGTCTAGAACTGGCCCTATTATTCAAGGTGTTTAAGAATTTCAAAACTGTATAAGTATTGGATAATTCAGGACTCATTGCTGCAAAGTGGGAAGTGACAGCTAGGCTATTTGACCTTCTGGTCCTGCAGGCAGCAGGAGTAGTCCAGAATGCAGGGCAGGGGCCAACCAACAGTGCTTTGGCTGTCCTTCAGGGCTTCCACACAGAATGAATAGGAAGAAACCTCTGTAGTGTGCTCTTCTCTTCTATGTGCAGCCCTCCCTTCCCTCAGCTTCACAGGGATCTAACCAGCTGCCAGCTCTACAGTGACCATTGTAGCAACCCAGAAAATGTGATTGCTAACTGGTCAGATGCATGTCTGCCAGTTCTGTCTGATTTCCATATCCTTAGTGTCTACCTGTCTTGTCTATGTTCCATATCCTTAGTGTATGCTTGTCTTCTCTGTGTTCCATATCCTTAGTGTATGCTTGTCTTGTGGGCCTGATTCAGAGCTGGATGCTCTGACCAGAGGGCTTGCTCTGAATCAGGGCCCTCCTACCTCAACTTGAAGCGGCCTCTTGGACACTCGCATAGCTGTGGGTTACCACCCACAGCTATAGCGAGCGTCCATGATGATGGTCGCGATGGTCAAGACCATCGTGACCATCGGGCTTGCGATGAGACCCTGCGGTAGGGTCTCGCTACCGCAAACCCTGGAGTGATTTTGGCTCTATCAGAGCCAAAATCACTCCCACTGACATCACTAGTGATATCAGTGGGGCCGGACCCAGACGGTAGGCGTTCCCATGGGAACGCCTCCGTCTGGCAGCCACGCCCCTGGCACGCCCACCAAAGGGGGCGTGCTGTCACTCACCATCGACAGAATGCCCCCTTTAGTGCGAGACCCTGAGCGACGGATTCCCCGTCGCTCGTCGGGTCTCACGCATGCGCACGACGGAGCTCCCTCCATCATGCGCATGTGCACTTCGGCACCATCGACCCGCTTGCAAGCGTACAGCACTCGCGAGCGGGTCAGAATCAGGCCCGGTGTTCCATATCCTTAGTGTATGCTTGTCTTGTCTGTGTTCCATACCCACTATGTCTGCCTGTCCTGTCTGTGTTCCATATCCTTAGTGTATGCCTTTCTCGTCTGTGTTCCATACCCTGTGTCTGCCTGTCCTGTCTGTGGGCCTGATTCAACAAGGAATTCAGCCACAAATTCACATGCACTCGGCCGATGTTTGCATACTGCGCATTTGTGTATGCATCACAGTGCGTGTGCCCAAACTGGCTGGTGCTATCAGGATGCGATCACAGTGAGAACTAAGGGGTCTAGTTACTAAGCAGTGTTAAGTGACAGAGTGAAAAGTGATAAGTCTGTGATAAGGTGCCAGCGAATCAGCTCCCAACTTTCATTTTTCAAACACAGCCTGTGAGATGACAGTTGGAAGCTGATTGGCTGGCACTTATCACAGATTTATCACTTTTCACTCTGTCTCCTAACACTGCTTAGAAACTAGACCCCTAAGTGTCCTTGTTCAGTGATTGACAGGAAGTGAATGTGTGTGGGTGGTGATGAGGGGTGGTTAGAAAAAAACAGGCATGCCATTGCATTTGAATGCTGTTACAGGTACATGCATAATTAAGCTCTTGCGATCACATAATCAGCTGTGTGCAATCCTGTGATCCGTGCTGAATCCGACCTTGTTTTCTTTATATTGTGTCTGTCTGTCCTGTCTAAGGGCCTGACTCAGACCCGCTCGCAAGCGAGTCGATGGTGGCCCAGTGCGCACGCGCGGCATGTGCACTGTGCGTGCATGAGCCCAGGAGTGAGCGCAAAAAGAGCTTGCTCCAGGACTCACTACAAAAGGGGCAGCTGCTGATGTTGATCGACAACTCGCCCCGTTTTCTAGGTGTGGCGAGGGGGTGGCTTCACAAACGGAGGCATTTCCATGTGAATGCCTGCCGCTTGTGGGTGGCCCCACTGACATCACCAGTGATGTCAGTGAGAGAGCTTCCGCCTCTATTTGAGACAGAAGCTCTCTGGGGCTTGTAGCCACGAGACCTTACCACCATCATCATGGCCGCTTGCAAAAGCTGTGGGTGGTAACCCACAGCTATGCGAGCGGCCTGGAGGCCACAACTAATAAAACCTTCGCCCGCCCTGATTCAGAGCGAGTGCTCGCTTTTTGCAAGCGCCTCTGAATCATGCCCTAAGTTCCATACCGTGTCTGTACTAAGTAAATTTCCTGAGTCCCTGCCTCATGCAGCTGGTACTTAGAGATCCATTTGAGGGTACAATAAATGTATTCTGCGGTGAGTTGGCAGTGGGCCCCTAACATTGCATTCCCCTTGTGGGCCCTTCATGTTTCAGTCCGACGCTGATTACCATAATAGTGCTATCGCAGCTGCTACCATGTTAGTATCTATGATAGCATCTCCGTCTGATGCTGAATCACTCCTATTGTATTTTATTTCATGACACCAAATAACATTTTGTTAAAATTTAGTTTAACAAAATTTTGATTTAACATAAGAATCCTAGTAATATTGATTGAATCAAATTGAAGCTGAGATTCATATGAATTTCTATACTTAGACCAATCAGTGTTTAATAAAAAAAGAGACAATCACCATAAATCAGTGACCACCACATGATTATTACAGATGTACAAAGTTTTAGGTGATTCTCGAACTAGTTAGTAAATGTAAAAATGTGCAAAAAATTCTCAAATTTTATTGGCCGGATTCAGTAGAGATTACAATTGTGATAGCACCTGTGATTTCACAATGAATGCAGCTGCTAAAATATGCTAACGTCGGCCATAGCTCAGCCAGCATAAAGACGCACACTACTGCTTTCTCATATCCATTAAATGTCGCTCTTCTACGTAAACCTTGGTACCATTGATGCCAGTAGGCCAGTCATGCAGCAATTATAGCAGCTCTAAAATAGTCGCAGACACAAAAAGCCTCCTCACATTTAGAGAGCTCTTATGCTGTATATGCTATCACAGTGGCTAATTTATGCACGCCCAGGAAATGGCATTAAAAAAGGACAGGCACGTCTGCATTCTTCCAACCACCCTCCATGTCACTACCCCCAAACGCTGTCACTCACTCTGTGATGGAATACTCTGTGCATCCTTAATCACAGTGCAATCACTGCGCACATGCAGTATGGCTTATACACAAAGAATCGCTCAATCTGCATCCATAGTTGCACTTGCAATCGGTACTGAATCAGGCCCAATATTTGATATGTTTTTTAAGGAAACTTCAGGCAAGGTGAATGGGTTTTTGATGATCTCATAGTTACAGATGGATCCAGTTAGTTTGTTGCTCATAGTGCACCAGTCAGGCCTCTGTGTCACGCCATGGAACCATACGTGATGGCTGGGCTTTGGCGTACTGTGTTATTCTTCAACGAAAGATACGCTACAGGATGTAATACACTGCTTAACCCCTGGGTGGCAAGTGCTCCAATGATGTAATTTGTACTGAATACCAAACTTAAATTGGATAGATATCACATTCACGCAGTGTTTTTGCATATTGCATGTTCACACAACCAATCTTTTTAATATCACATAAGCTCTTAGAATGGGACACAAACCAGTACACATACAGTACATACAGTAGCTGTACAGTATGTAATTGCTGTGTTCTTATGATGATATAACTGATACTATAAATTATTGAGGCGCATGCACAACTTTCAATGAGATGGGATGAATTATTCTCTAATGGGGGGGTACTGTGTATATATGTACTAGAATATTTTGAAAGGAATACATTTTTTTATTATTAAAAACAGCAGCGTGTGGGTGGAGTACACAAGGATAAGTCTGCTATTGACATTGTACACATTGCCTGCTGTAATTCACATATGTCACATCACATACACAACAGGTGTGGGTCTTGACATAGAATTGATACATTCTACACAGAGCAGATACAATTAACAAGCTCTGAAAATGACTTGGAATAAACGGAGCAGGTGGGTCTCAAATTGACATTTTACCCTTTCCACATTAATTTTCAATAATTTTCATTAATTTATGATTTTCATTTTTGAGTTTTTTTCATTGGCTAACTACGATAGCTGGGACTATTATTTTAAATTTTTATTAGTTTTATTTATTCATACTTGATCTATTTTATGTATGTTTTCATTTTAGATTAAAATTGTTTATAAACCAGACCGTAATTCTGATCATTAACACCATTCAGTATAGCACAATAACACTCTCTCCAACTACCGTCCCATCTCTCTCCTCCCTTTTGCCTCCAAGCTTCTTGAGCGTGTTGTTTACAAGCACCTTACAACCTTTCTTTCCTCTCACTCCCTCCTTGACCCTTTTCAGTCTGGCTTCCATTCTCTCCACTCCACTGAAACTGCCCTCACTAAAGTCAGCAATGACCTCCTTGCTGCTAAATCAAAGGGCCACTACTCTCTGCTCATTCTCCTTGACCTTTCTGCTGCTTTCGACACTGTGGACCACCCTCTCCTTCTGCAAATCCTTCACTCCCTTGGTCTACGTGACACTGCCCTCTCCTGGCTATCCTTCTACCTCTCTGACCGATCCTTTTCTGTCTCCTCTCATGGCTCCTCTTCTCCCCCACAGCCTCTTGTAGTAGGTGTTCCCCAAGGTTCTGTTCTTGGACCTCTCCTTTTCTCACTCTATACATCCTCACTAGGTGAACTCATCAGCTCTTTTGACCTCCAATATCATCTCTATGCTGATGATTCTCAGATCTACCTTTCCTCCCCTGACCTCTCTCCCTCTCTCCTCACTCGTGTCTCCAACTGTCTCCTGGCCATCTCTTCCTGGATGTCCCAGCAATTTCTTAAACTTAATATGTCTAAGACTGAGCTAATCATCTTCCCTACCCCCTACATTACCACACTTCCCACATTTTCCTTATAAATTGATGGCACAACTATCTCCTCTAGCCCCAAAGTGTGCTGTCTTGGAGTTATCCTGGACTCCTCCCTCTCCCTAAAACCATATATCCAGAATCTCTCACAGTCCTGTCATTTTCATCTTAAAATTATTTCCAAGATTAGACCCTTTCTCACCCAGGATGACACTAAAACCTTCATTCACCTATTGGTCATCTCCAGATTGGACTACTGTAACCTCCTCCTATCTGGCCACCCCAAATCCCTTCTCTCCCCTCTCCAGTCTGTCCTCAATGCTGCTGCTCAGCTCCTCTTCCTCTCAAAATACTCTGCATCTGCCTCCCCTCTCCTACAAGCTCTCCACTGACTCCACTTCCCTTTTAGAAGCCAATTTAAGGTTCTCACCCTCACTTACAAAGCCCTCAGCCCTCCCATTTGCATCTCTGATCTCATCTCCCTTTACTCTCCTGTCCGCCCTCTTCATTCAACAAATGCACGCTGCCTCTCATGCCAATTGATTACTTCCTCCCACTCCCGCCTTCAAGATTTTGCCCGCGCTGCTCCCCACCTTTGGAACTCTCTCCCGCTTCCCATCAGACTCTCCACCTCTCTTCAATCCTTCAAACGGGCTCTCAAGACCCACTATTTCATCAAAGACTTTCAGCTCTCATCTTAACTTGCTGCTACATACTCCTCTCTCCCTGCCTACACCATCTGTTTCTCCCCTGTCTGTCTGTCCCTCCCCCTTAGAATGTAAGCTCCTATGAACAGGGCCCTCTAAACTCTTGTGCTTCTCCTTACTCTACCTTCATCTACTTCTTACTCTCTACCAGGGCACCTAACACTTGGTTGCTTTGCATTGTTGCTCATCTGGGTGTTATGGTCACGAATGTAGCAATGTATATTATCCATGCCCATAATGTATTGTATTGTATTGTATTTTACTGTAAGTCACTGTAAATCAATCTATTTATGTACTTTGTAAGGCGCTGCGGAACACTTATGGCACTATATAAATTAATAATAATAATAATAATAATAATAATAATAATAATAATAATAATAATAATAATAATAATAATGTGTCTTGTATATCATTTGTTTCTTCATTGGAGGTTGCAGATACTGTACCTCTTTACATTGCTGCAATCTGAGGGTGATTTTGATAGAATTGTATATGTGATAGACTGTAATTCTTTACCGCCATCGGATTTAATTAGATTTTCTATTTGTACCAATGCCCAATGTGCATTGGCAGCTTGGATCATTTCCGCTAATGTCAACTGTGCATTGGCAGCTTGTTTTGTGGGGGCCCAAGCAAACCAATAATTTCAGCCACAAGCGGCAGTCTCTGTCGCTGAACTGATTAATTTGCTTAAATTGTGCATGTCTTATATACTTAAGGATAAATGGGAGAGCCAAAGGACATTTTCATCTTGCACCTCTTTTCTTTGCATTATGTGCTGTGATGCAGTGCTTTACCTGACATAGTCACAAACAATGTGAGCAGTCAAAAATGCCCAGTGGGTGGCTCTTGGAAGATAACCCTCCCTCAGTGTCTGCCCTGCTTCCGATCACTGCTGATTGGGCAATACAGCAGATCCCACCACCCTGAGATTGCAGATAGCATCCAACACAATTTTATAAAACTAAATAAATAAACACATCATTAACATTGATTATTATTAATATTTTGCCCATCAATATATCAGATACTCGATGATTGGAACATATTGACCACCACAACTTTGATTTCCCCAGTGGCTGCTCCACTGAGCTGGGGTGCTGAGGGGAGTTCATTTACATTTCACCAAAGGCAGCTACTTTCTGAAGCCACCAGGTGGCCAGAGATGTGGTGCAGCCTGATCAGCAATGATTGGCAGCAGGCATACATGGGGGAGAGAACAGGGATGCAGAAGGGCTGCAAGGTCCCTCTTCCTTTGGAAGATGCTGGAGAATTATTTTCCTGCAGCCACCCACTATGCATTTTTGACTGGTCGCATTATTTGTGACCATGTGAAGTAACGGACAACCTGGCATGGTCGCAAACAATGCAACCATGCTAAGCAAGTGGTTGAAGAGGAAGTATGTTCTGCACATGTCTAGAAGATATTTACTCATCTTGCTCCCCCAGTCCTCTAACAGTGATGTAGCTGTCTTTGTCTGCCAAATTCTTTGCCAATCTTGTGCCCCAGAATGCACTGCAAATAGCATTTGGGAGACCAGGCAAATCTTCAAAATATCTTTTTAATGCAAATAAAAATTTGTACAGTTGCGGAACTAGAGAGTGTTAGGCACAGGTGCATAAAAATGCTTTGGGCCCCCTTATACAGAGCCCCCAGTAGTGCTCCGCCTATGCAGTGCTCCCAGAAGTGGTCCCCCGAATGCAGTGGCCCCAGTAGTAGTCCACCCTATGCAGTGGCCCCAGTAGTAGTCCCCCCTATGTATTGCCTCCAGTAGTAATCCACCTATGCAGTACCCCCAGTAATAATCCCCCTATGCAGTGCAGCCAGTAGTAATCCCCCCTATAAAAAGCCCCCAGTTGCTCTTATGCATTAACTTGGTAGTAATCCCACCAATGCATTGCCCCAGTAGTAGTCCCCTCTATGTAGTGCCACCAGCAGTAATACCCCTAAGCAGTGCCTTTAGTAGTAATTCCCCCATTCATTGCCCCAGTCCTAATCACCCCTATTCAATGCCACCAGCAATAATTGCCCCTAAGCATTGCCCCCAGTAGTAGTCACCCTGTATGTAGTGCCCAAATTAGTAATCCCCTTACGCAGAGCCCCAAGTATTAATCCCCCTATGTAGTGCCCCCAGTACTAGTACCCTATGCAGTGCTCCCAACAGTAATCCCCCTATGCAGTGCCCACAGGAGTAATCCCCCCAAGGCAGTGCCCCCAGAAGTAATCCCCTCTATGCATTGCCCCCAGTAGTAATCCCCATATGCATTGCCCCTATAGTAATCCTCCCTATAGTAGTGCCCCCAGAACAAATCCCCCTATGCATTGCCCCCAGTAGTTGTTCCCTCTATGCAGTTCCCCAAGTAGTAATCTCCCTATGCAGTGCCCTGAGTAGTTATCACCCTAAGCATTGCCCCCAGAAGTAGTCCTCCTATGCAGTGACCTCAATAGTAGTCCCCCTATGCAGTGCCCCAGTAGTAATCCCCCTAGGCACTGCCACCAGTAGTAATCCTCCCTTTTCTTTGCCCCCAGTAGTAATCCCTCCTATGCAGTGCCCTTAGTAGTCAATAGCCTATGCAGTGCCCCCAGAAGTAATACCCCCATGCATTGCCCCCAGTAGCATCCCCTCTATGCAGTGCCCCCAGTAGTAATCCTCCCTATGCATTGGATGTAGTAGTAATCCCTCTATACAGTGTCACCTGTAGTAATCCCCTGTAGGCAGTGCCACAGTAGTAATGCCCCTACTCAGGGAGGACATAAACCTCCTGTAGTAGTAATCCCAATATGCAGTGTCCCCTGAAGTAGTCCTCCTATGCAGTGCCTCCAGTAGTAATCCCCTTAGGCAGAGCCCCAAGTATTAATCCCCCTATGTAGTGCCCCTAGTAGTAGTACCCTATGCAGTGCTCCCAACAGTAATCCCCCTATGCTGTGCAAAGGAGTAATCCCCCCAAGGCAGTGCCCCCAGTAGTAATCCCCTCTATGCATTTGTCCCCAGTAGTAATTCCCATATGCAGTGCCCCTATATTAGTCCTCCCTATGCAGTGCCCCCAGAAGAAATCCCCCTATGCATTGCCCCCAGTAGTAATCCCTCCTATGCAGTGCCCTTAGTAGTCATTAGCCTATGCAGTGCCCCCAGAAGTAATACCCCCATGCATTGCCCCCAGTAGCATCCCCTCTATGCAGTGCCCCCAATAGTAATCCTCCCTATGCATTGGATGTAGTAGTAATCCCTCTATACAGTGTCCCCTGTAGTAATCCCCTGTAGGCAGTGCCCCAGTAGTAATGCCCCTACTCAGGGAGGACATAAACCTCCCGTAGTAGTAATCCCAATATGCAGTGTCCCCTGAAGTAGTCCTCCTATGCAGTGCCTCCAGTAGTAATCCCCTTAGGCAGATCCCCAAGTATTAATCCCCCTATGTAGTGCCCCTAGTAGTAGTACCCTATGCAGTGCTCCCAACAGTAATCCCCCTATGCTGTGCAAAGGAGTAATCCCCCCAAGGCAGTGCCCCCAGTAGTAATCCCCTCTATGCATTTGTCCCCAGTAGTAATTCCCATATGCAGTGCCCCTATATTAGTCCTCCCTATGCAGTGCCCCCAGAAGAAATCCCCCTATGCATTGCCACCAGTAGTAATTCCCCTATGCAGTGCTCCAAGTAGTAATCTCCCCTATGCATTGCCCCCAGTAGTAATAACCCCTATTCAGTGCCCCCTGTAGTGGTCCCCCTATGCAGTGCCCCCAGTAGTAATCACCCTATGCAGTGCCCCCAGTAGTAATCTACCTGATACATTGCCCCCACTAGTGGTCCCCCTATGCAGTGTACCTTATACAGTGCCTGAAAAAATGGTCCCCCCTTATGCAGTGACCCTGGTAGTAGTCACCCCAATGCATTCCCCCAGTAGCTGTCACCCCTATGCAGTGGCCCCAGTAAAACTCCCCCATATGCATTGCCCCAGATATTAATCCCCTTATGCAGTGCCCCATTTTGTAGTCCCCATATGCAGTGTTCCCAGTAATAGTCCTCCTATGCAGTGCCCCCAGTAGTAATTGCCTTTTGCAGTGCCCTCAGTAATAATCCCCCTTATGCACTTATCCTAGCAGTAGCCCCCCTATGCATTGCCACCACTAGTTGTCCCCCCTATGCAGTGGTACCAGTAGTAGTCCCCCTATGCATTGCCACCAGTATTAATCCCCCTATACAATGCCTCAGTAGTAGTCCACCTATGCAGGGCAATCCCTCATATGCATTGCCCCAGAAGTAATCCCTCCTATGTTTAGCCCCCAGTAATAATCCTGTTTATGCATTGCCCAAAGTAGTAGTCCCCTCTATGCAGTGTTCCCAGTAGTAATCCCCTTATGAATTGCCCCCAGTAGTAATCCACCTATGCATTGCCCCTAGTAGTAATCCAACCTATGTAGTACCCCTAGGAGTAATCCCGACTATTCAGTGCCCCCAGTAGTACTCCCCTATGAAATGCCCCCAGTAGTAATCCTCCATATGCTGTGCCCCCAGTAGTAATCACGACTAGGCTGTGCCCCCAGTAGTAATCCCTCTATGCATTGCCCCCAGTAGTAATCCTCCCTATGCAGTGCCCCCAGTAGTAATCCCCCTTTGCAATTCCCCAATAGTAATTCCCTTATGCAGTGCACTCAGTAGTAATCACCCCTAGGCATTGGCCCCAGTAGTAGTGCCCCTATGCATTGTCCCTAGTAGTAATCCCCGCTTTGCATTGCCCCAGTAGTATTCCCTCTATGCAATGCCCTTAATAGTATTCCCCATATGCAGTGCACAAAGTAGTAAACCCCTTATGCATTGCCCCCAGTAGTAATCCCCACTATTTATTGTTTCAATTAATACTCCCCCTATGTATTGCCCCAGTAGTAGTCCTCCCTATGCAGTGCCTCCAGTAGTAATCCCTCTATGCAGTGCCCCCAGTAGTAATCCCCCTAGGCAATGCCACCAGTTGTAATCCCACTTATGCATTTCCCCAAGTAGTAATCCTCCCTCTGCATTGCCCCCAGTAGTATTCCCTTTATGCAGTTCCCCGAGTAGGAATCTCCCCATGCATTGCCCCCTGTAGTAGACCCCTATGTAGTGCCCCCAGTAGCAATCCTTCTATGCATTACCCCCAGTAGGAATCCCCCTATGCATTGCCCCCAGCAGTAATCCCTCCTATGCATTGCCTCCAGTAGTAATCCCAACTATACATTGCCCCCAGTAGTAGTCACCTCTATGCAGTGCCCCAGAAGTAACCGCCTATGCAGTGCCCAAAGTAGTAATCACCTCTATGCACTGCCCCCTAGTAGTAATCCCACCTAGGTAGTGCCCCCAGTAGTAATACCCATAGGCATTGCCCCAGTAGTAATTACCCTATGCATTGCACCCAGTAGTATTCACCCCTAGGTATTTGCCCCAGTAGTAATCCCCTTATGCATTGTCACCAATAGTAATCAACCCTATGCATTGCTCTTAGTAGTATTCCTCTTATGAATTGCCCCCAGTAGTATTCCCCCAATGCTGTTCCCCCAGTTATAATACCACCTAGACAGTGCCCACAATAGTAATCCCCCCTATGCAATGCCCCCAAGTAGTAATCTCCCTATGCAGAGCCCCAGTAGCAATTTCCTATGCAGTGCACCCAGTAGTAGTCCCCCTTTGCAGTGCCCCCATTAGTAATCCCCATATGCATTGCCCCCAGCAGTGTTCCCTCTTTGCAGTGCTCCTGTAGTAATCCACCTATGCAGTGCCCTTATAGTAATTCCTCTAGGCATTGCCCCAGAAGAAATCCCCCTATGCATTGACCCTAGTAGTAGTCCCCCTATGCTGTGCCCTGAGTAGTAATCCCCCTATGCAGTTCCCCATAGTAATTCCCCCTAGACAGTGTCCCCAGTAGTAATCCCCCCTACACATTGCCCCCAGTAGTCCCTCATATGCAGTGCCCCCAGTAGAAGTCCCCCTATGCAGTGCCATTATTAGTAACTACCCTTATGCACTGCGCCCAGTAGTAGTCCCCCTATACATTGCCCCAGTAGTAATCCCCTTATGCAGTGCCACCAGTAGTAATTCCCCTATGCATTGCCCCCAGTAGTAATCCCCCTATGCATTGCCTCCAGTAGTAATCCCTGCTATGCATTTCCCCCAGTAGTAATCCCCCTATAGCCCATACAGTAGTCCCCCTATGCAGTACCCCACATAGTTATTCCCCTATGCAGTGCCCACAGTAGTGGTTCCGCTATGCAGTGCCCCAAGTAGTAATCGCCCTACGCAGTGCCCCAGTAGTAATTTCCTATGCAGTGCCCCCAGTAGTAGTCCCCCTTTGCAGTGCCCCCATTAGTAATCCCCATATGCATTGCCCCCAGCAGTGGTCCCCCTTTGCAGTGCTCCTGTAGTAATCCCCCTATGCAGTACCCCAATAGTATTTCCCCTAGGCATTGCCCCAGTAGTAATCCCCCTATGCATTGACCCTAGTAGTAATCCCCCTATGCAGTTCCCCATAGTAATTCCCCCTACACATTGCCCCCAGTAGTCCCTCCTATGCAGTGCCCCCAGTAGTAGTCCACCTATGCAGTGCCCTTATTAGTAATCCCCCTTATTCACTGACCCTAGTAGTAGTCCCCCCTATACATTGCCCCCAGTAGTAATACCTTTATGCAGTGCCACCAATAGTAATTCCCCCTATGCATTGCCCCCAGTAGTAATCCCCCTATGCATTGCCTCCAGTAGTAATCCCCCCTATGCAGTTCCCGCAGTAGTAATCCCCCTATGCATTGCCCCTATAGTAGTCCCCCTATGAAGTGCCCCACATAGTTATCCCCCTATGCAGTGCCCCCAGTAGTGCTCCCTCTAGGCAGTGCCCTCAACAGTAGTCCCCCTACACAGTGCCCCCAGTAGTAATCCCCCTAAGCATTGTCACCAGTAGTAATCCCCTCTTTGCGTTGCCCCCAGTAGTAATCCCTCCAATGCAGTGCCCTTTTTAGCAGTCCCCCTATGCAGTGCCCCCAGAAGTAATACCCCCATGCATTGCCCCCAGTAGTAATCCCCCTTTGCATTGCCCCCAGTAGTAATCCCTCCAATGCAGTGCCCTTAGTAGTGGGTCCCCTATGCAGTGCCCCCAGAAGTTAAACCCCCATGCATTGCCCCCAGCAGTAATCCCCCCTATGCAGTTCATCCAGTAGTAATCCCCCTATGCATTGCCCCTATAGTAGTCCCCCTATTCAGTGTCCCCCATTGTTATCCCCCTATGCAGTACCCCCAGTAGTGGTTCCTCTATGCAGTGCCCCAGTAGTAATCCCTCTATGCAGTGCCCCAAGTAGTAATCACCCTATGCAGTGGCCCTGTAGTATTTTCCTATGCAGTGCCCCCAGTAGTAGTCCCCCTTTGCAGTGCCCCCATTAGTAATCCCCATATGCATTGCCCCCAGTAGTGGTCCCCATTTGCAGTGCTCCTGTAGTAATCCCCCTATGCAGTGCCCCAATAGTAATTTCTCTAGGCATTGCCCCAGTGGTAATCCCCCTATGCAGTGCCCCAATAGTAATTTCTCTAGGCATTGCCCCAGTGGTAATCCCCCTATGCATTGACCATAGTAGTAGTCCCCCTATGCATGGCCCCCAGTAGTAATCCCCCTATGCAGTTCCCCATAGTAATTTCCCCTAGACAGTGTCCCCAGTAGTAATCCCCCCTACACATTGCCCCTCGTAGTCCCTCCTATGCAGTGCCCCCAGTAGTAGTCCCCCTATGCAGTGCCCTTATTAGTTATCCCCCTCATGCACTGCCCCTAGTAGTAGTCCCCCCTATTCATTGCCCCCAGTAGTAATCCCTTTATGCAGTGCCACCAGCTGTAATTCCCCCTATGCATTGCCCCCAGTAGTAATCCCCCTATGCATTGCCCCCAATAGTAGTCCCTCCATACTGTGCCCCCAGTAGTGGCCACCTTCCTTATACAGTGCCCCCAGTCCTGGGCCCCCTATACAGTGCCCCTAGTAGCGCCTCTACCTATACACTGCCCTCGTAGTGGCCACCCTCCCCATACAGTGCCCCCAGAGGTGGCCTCCCATACAGATCACCCAGTAGCAGCCACCCTATACATTGCCCCCCGTTGCACCCCCCTATGCTTTTCCAGTCTCAGTGCCCCCTTACACACACACACACACTCTAAAATTCAACCTGATCCCCGCTCCTGCCGACAACCACCACTGTCTGCTCCTCTGTGCCCACTCATGCATTGCACTATGGGATTTGCCATACCGGCTTCCTCCGTGTGCATGTGCTCTGGGCCACCATCGACCCGGTTGCGAGCACTCAGTGCTCGCAACCGCGTCTGTCTCAGGCCCAGTGTTGACTGTGATTGGAGGCAGTGAATGCTTTAATTGGAGGTGGTGAGAGAAGGGACAGTGCGATGGTGAGCTGTGTGGGCTGTGATTGGGGGCAGTGATAGCTTTAATTGGGGGTGGTGAGAAAAGGGGCAGTGCGAGGGTGAGCTGTGTGGGCTGTGATTGGGGGCAGTGATAGCTTTAATTGGGGGTGGTGAGAGAAGGGATTGTGTGATGGGGAGCAGTGATAGCTATAAATGGGGGCTGTGATTGGGGCAGTGATAGCTATAAATGGGGGCAGTGAGCTGTGAGAGGGGCAGTGAGAGTGGGGGCAGCATGGGCTGTGATTGGGTGGTATAACATAGAAAGGGCACTACTGTGTAGCATAATGTGTATTAATGGGTTTGGGGTACTACTGTGCAGTGTAATGTCAACAATGGTGACTAATGTGCGGTGTAATGTGAATTGGCACTTTTGTGATACCACGCCCCCCTTTATTTTTGGAGCAAGCCATCACCATGCACTATCCTTGTTTAAAATATAGGGTGGGGGCACCAATGCTCTTTCTTCCTGGCCATCTTCCTGGCCGCTCGCTATAGCTGTGTGTGGTCTCCCACAGCTATGCGAGCGGCCAGGAGGCCGTTCTAAAAAACAAGAAGGCCGGCCCTGATTCAGAGCGAGCGCTCTGTCAGAGCGTCCAGCTCTGAATCAGGGCCACTGTTCCTTGTCACATATCCCAATGCCCCCACTGTCACATAGCACAGACAATTATAATGATTATGTATTAGGAATACATATGAATTTTACTATAATACACTAGTCCTGTGCTAGATCAGGCTTATCTGTTGCAGCTGAGCAAAAACTGCCTGTTCTCGCAGCTGGACTAGTTTTTTCTTTTTATTGTTCTTTATTGATTTGACATTTGATTATTTTTCTCCCCCCCGCCATGGCAGGTTCTTCTAACTGCTCTATAGTTGCCTTCCTTTATCGAGGGTGAGTCATGAAAGTGACAGCCCTCACCACCCGGCAACTGTGAGCTCAGCCTTGCTGTCTCCCACACAATGCAGACTGCTCACACACATGGATTTAATAGTGACAGAGCGCCGTGTTGCGCTTGCCACTACCAGGAAATGGCTCCTTGGTCAGCTATTTAGCAGTGCACTGTACTGTGGGAGAGCCAACTCTCTGTTCATAAGACTGAGCCGGGAGGTGGAGCTCTGGAGGGAGCTCCGGATATTGCAGACTGCAGAGAAGCTGGGCACACCACTGTCATGAGCATCACAGCGGGTGCCTGGCAGACAGAGATCGTGACGGCGGCCAATTCCGCCCCAGAGCATACTTTGCTCTGTACGGTGGCACCGGCTGCACCACCCTAGCTACGGCCCTGTGCACTACATCTCTATACAGTACATCTCCACACTATATCACTGCACTACCTGCCATATACTCTATATACTATATCACTGCACTACCTTCCGTATACTCTATATACTATTTGACTGCACTACCTCCCCACACTATGGGGGGTATTCAATTTGGGAGCAAAAAGTCAGTGCTGGACTTTTAGCTCCACATTGGAGGTTTTGCAGAGATTAAGAATCAGGCGTGTGCCCACTTTATCCCTGCATTCAATTATGAACCAGCGAAAACGGGACTCGGTGGAAAGGTAAGTATCTATAAAAATTGGGGATTATTCAGGAATTCATCCTGGGACCCCCCTAATGATGTCCAGACATGGGGGATCACTGTGGGTACCCCCGTTTTTCCCTGCTAAAGGTGATTAGGGTTTTTAAATAGCCGTGGCAGGTACTTTTTTGCGTCTCTGAAGAAATGATGAAGAATAGCACCTCGCTACACTAGATCACTATGCTGACAACACTACATCCCTGCATTAAATCACTCTACTACATTCCTGCACTATATCACTATGCTACCTCCCTACACTAATGTATTTCACTATGCTACTTCCCCACACTACATACCCACACTATGGGGGGTATTCAATTTGGTGCAAAATGTCTGTGCTGGACTTTTTGCTCCACATCGGAGGTTTGACAGGGATAAAGTATCAGGTGCTTGCCTGCTTTATCCCCCTATTCAATTAGGAATCAGCGAAACTGGGAGCCAGCGGAAAGGTAAGTATTGAAAAACATGGGAATTTTTGGGAAATGTTCCTGGGACCCCCATAAAGATGTCGAGGCATGAGGGATCACTATGGGTACCCCCACTTTTCCCTGCTGAAGGAATTTGGGGTTTGTAATAGCCATGGCAGGTGCATTAATGCATAAATGCATCTTAAAAAGAAGGGGTGAAGAATAGCTCTTAGATTTTTTTTATTTTTTTTTTAAACTATTTCCATAAAATTTGGGTACATGGAAATGGGTGCAAGCATATTTTTAAGTCTCTAAAATTATTTGTAAAAATTCTTCAATAATGCATCTGCCGCTACTACCCGCAATGAAGAAAACACCTGCCGCACACATGGGGACCCCTGTGGAATCTATTTAGCTACTTTGGGATACTTGGCACGATTTGCTGTACATGTGGCAAAGATACAAGAGGACACATCTGTACACATTATCTTTTTACAGTATATATGTAAAATGAATAAGTAGGTTCTATGGGGATGTAGTTGGCATCCCAGTGGTCAGGATGCCGGTAATCAGAATCCCAGCACAGGAATCCTGACAGCAGTCGGACTCCCGGCTCCAGAATCCCGATCGCTGACATCCGGAAGGTAAGTATTAGGCTTAGGTTTAGGGTAAGTGTTGGATTATGGTTAGGCACTAAGGGGAGGGTTAGGCTGTGGGTAAGGTAGGTTAGGGTCAGAGGGAGGATTAGGGTACTTACCTGCATGTGGTAGGATTCTGACTGTCAGGATGCCACTGTTGGTACTCTGACCTCCTACATCCCGACCGCCAGATCCTGTACCCTACCTATTCTATGTACTTGCCTTCATTAGTTAATAGTTCTTACTGACTGTGACATACTATAATGCTGTCTTTTTAAGTTGCCAGTACTGTGCTGTATATACTGAAAGCACAGAAATTGTTCTTAATAAATAATGTGATAATGTGATATATAGTTAAGAAGCAGGGCTGCCTGATCTCTAATTGTTCCCCCTGTGTGAGACATTTTGAAGCCCCCCCACACACACACACAAACACGCAGGAACAAAAAATAAACAGGAAACATTTAAACCCACACATCTCTACTAAGATATCATGCCACCATGTCACCATTTAAATCTCACGGCTCTGACTGCATCTGAGACACACAGAAGATGAGCCCAGTGCTCCCTGAACCAGAAGTTAGTTTATAGGCACCACAGAGTACGGATGCATTGCTGTTAATGACTGGCAATTGCCACCGATCATCGGTCCTGGGCCTCAGTAGTGACAGCAATGTGTCCCATATGAGATGGCGCCCTCGTACGTGCACTCTGCTAGAAAAGCCCTTGAGCTGGCTCTAGTAAGAAGGTAAACATGTTTGCATAAGTACACTTTGATTCAATGGGCCTGATTCTGAGTCTCATGCTATGTAACTACACATGTGCCCTGATTGTGTTTGTACAGAGTGACAGCAGCAATTTGAGATACATGCACGGAGAAGTGTAATAAAATATATTAGGCATTCCTGGCTGATGACTGGAAGGTGGATTTGCAGATGCACGAAGATGGTCCATCTTATAAAAGTCATATAATAGTGTTATTATAGGTAGGGGTCCATCTACAACATGAATGCACAGTGAAAGCAGTGAAGCATGCCACTGGTTCAAGGTCTTCTACAGCAAAGGAGATGGGACAGACCTAGTGCAACAGAAGAGAAAGACCTTTCCGGCCACCATGAATGGGGGATGTATAGGGGCAGATCGAAGGAGCAGATGGAGGTGGCAGATGGGACAGAGTGGAGCCAGGGGAAGTTTTGGATGGAGAGAAGTGAGGGGGAAGGAGAAACATGCAGCAATCAGAGCGGGGGAGGAGCTGCAGAAATCAGGGGAGGGGCTGGTCAAATCTGGGGGCAGTGCAGAGTGGTGGCAGACTGAGGTGACATGGCATATCCAGGCTCCCTTTACTAGTGTTAAAATAAAACAATAGTGCCCCTGTCTTCTGTTTATTTATAAATACTGCCCCTGTATAATTTGTAATTAATAATAGAGAATCCATATTATTGTATCCTCAAATTAGCAAACAAATATTTCTAATAACCTGTAACAGTTCCCCCTTAATTAATTTATTTCATTTTTGTTTTTGAACAGTCACTGCTTAAACATTTTCTGTAGTTTTGTGGTTTATGTAAATACTTACCAACAATCTTATTTTTTTGTTATGCTATAAATGTATTAATGTCAGGTAAGCAAATCCATTAATGTTGGGTAAGCACACCTATTTAATAGACAGTCAACTAATCAGGAATGGACTCTCATCTTTGATAGATAAAAATACTATGGGCAGGATTCAATTAGTCCCGTTAACAGGTGCTAATTGAACGTATTTAACTAGCCTCACATATCGAAGATTTATTTTCTCTGTTAAAATCTCTGTTAACTGTGCAGTTATCTGGGGATAACTGCCAGGTAACGCACAGGTCCATGAACTTTTCACAGATTATGTCCATTTCCGCCCAATAACCCGTGTTATTGCATGTGTTTACTGTGTGTTAACAAAGTTTTTGTGTAAATGTGGGAGGCTAATTGAATAGCCCCTGGTGTCAAAGCCCAAGCTATCCCCCATTATTACCCATGGTAATTTACAGAAGGTAATTGAAATCCCCCCTATGTTTGAAATTTCCCTGGAACAACATACTGTATTTAGCAATTCTAACAACCATATGGTGTTTTAAAACAATGTACACAATAATGTTTTTTTCTTTCTTTTTGTACTTTATGATTTTTTTTATAATAGAGTGGATTTAATGAAGATCTGTTTTCATCAAGTACGTACAGTTTGGTGCAATATTATTATTATTATTATTATTATTATTATTATTATTATTATTATTATTATTATTAATAATAGTTTTTATTTGTAAGGCACTATACATATACAAAGATACAAAACCGAAAAAACTGAGTAGCATGATAAAAAAATATACATTCTGTAGTAACATATGGGCTGGACTAACAACAGAAATCTTCGGGCCCAGTATACCTGTGTTTTTGGCTCATCCCCTTTGTCACTATAGCCTCATACAGTGTGTGTCTCTCCAGCCCCATTTAGGTGTCTTCACCACCATCCACCCATGTATCTCCCACTGTTTATGCATTTACTTCTCTGTCTTTCCAGCCTCATCTCCCTCTCTGTCTCTAAATCTTTCCCTCTCCTCCTCTCTGTCTGTCCAGCCTCATCCCCTTCCCTGTCTCTCCATCTATCCATTTACTTATCTATCGCTCCATCTCCAGCCTCATCCTCATCCCGTCTCTTCATCTCCTGCCTCATCCTCATCCCGTCTCTTCATTTGCTGCCTCATCCCCATTCCCATCTCTCCATCTCTGAATTCATCCCCTCTCTGTCTCTGCATTTCCAGCCTCATCTCCAGCCTCATCCCCCTCATTGTCTTTCCATCTCCAGCCTCATCTCCCTATGTCTATCTGATTACAGCACCTCCATCTCTCATGTCTTTAAGGCTCCAGCCACACACCTCCCAACACATTGTACCACAAAAAAACTGTATTGGGCTGAATCCACCCTGCAGACTTCACAGCAATGGCCCAAGCAAAACAGGTGGCAGTAGTCAAAAAGACTGAACTCTGCTGTATAAAGGGACACCTCATTAATGAAGGGGTAAAACATTGTTTCCTCAGTTTGCCCATAACCTGTATGTAACCCTGAAAAAGAATGGACAGATTATGTATCTGCCTATTTAGACAGGTATTTACAAAGCAGTGTTGCTAGGACTGGATATACACACTTATATGCCTGGCATAAGCCTGACACAATTTATACCATTTCTGATCTGGCGCATCTTGAAATACATCCGACTCAATCTATGTACAGTAATTATACTTTTTTCCATAGTCTTTTTCTGTGTACATTCTGAATACAAAGTTAATTTCTCATTGAGACCCATAATATGCAGAGCATTATATTCTCACATTCATATGGATAGAGGATACAATAAACACCATTCACATTGTTTTGAAATACAGTAAACCAGTGGTTCTCAAACTCGGTCCTCAGGACCCAGTGGCAAATGCAGGATTTTGAAAGGGGTGTTTCCAATACTTGCTTACAAAACCAATGGCAAAAAATCTAAACATATACAGGCAGCACTCCTCCTCCTCCTCCTCCTCATCAATTCCAAGCTTGTTAATCCATTACTGTGCAACCTTTCAGATGCCTTGACAAAATATGTAATAAATGCATCTGAAACGTGGCACAGAAATGGATTAATAAGCCTGGAATATTGAGTACCTGAGGAGAGCGCTGCCTGTATCTGATTGTATGAGACTGAGCTATGCTTAGAGCTTATTATATACACTCAGGATATGCCCAACACGGGCCTAGTTTCCAACAACCCCGGTGGTCAAGGGAGGATTAAATAAGTGAAAGTGTGGCGAAGCCGCCTACCATGGTGCTGGGAGAGGCTGCAGTGGGGAGATTCATTTAGGTGCTTTCCTTTCCACCACTGCAGCACTCTCTGGTCCTCAGCTTTTTGATCCTCAGCTTCTTGGTGTAGGTCCGTCCTGGCCAGCAGTGCTTCCTATTCTTGGCCAGCTCTTCCTTCTTCTTTTCTTCTGGAAGTCTTCTTTCCTCCCTCTCTGCTAATCTCCCTTTGCAACAGCATACCTTTCCTCACTGCATCACACACCTCTCCTCATGCTCACACCTCCCCTTACCACATCACTCGCCTCTTCTCACACCTCCCCTCACCTCAGCACTCACCTCTCCTCCCACCTCCCCTCCCCACAGCACTCACCTCTCCTCCCACCTCCCCTCCCCTCACAGCAGCACACCCCTCCTCACATGACCACTCATCTCTCCTCACTTCACTGCAGCACTCACTTCTCCCCTCACCACTCACCTCACGCCACCCATCCTCTCAGCAATTGCCACAGCACTCTGTTCCCCTTATCTATACACACAGCCCCTCAACATTTGTACACAGCCCCTCACCATCTGCCTACATAGTGCACACAGCCCCTCACTATCTGATCTGCATACACACAGCACCTTACATCTGCTCTGTGTGTATGCAGATCAGATAGTGAGGGCTGTGTTTGCTGTGTATGCAGATGATGAAAAGGCTGTGTGTACAGTGTATATGCAGAGCAGATGTAAGGTGCTGTGTGTATGCAGATCAGATAGTGAGGGGCTGTGTGCACTATGTAGGCACTTTAGAAGAATGTGCCAGCTGCACGGACCGTTAGCCAATTAGAAGCGGCCACGTGGCTGCTCCTGATTGGTTGCCGGTCCACAAGCCATGATTGGCTCGCACGACTGGCGTTAGTGGACAAATTTGCCACTGGGTCCCTTATTAAGCTGCGTGGCGATGGATCGGCGGGCAGGGTGGGTTTCTAGGTACTTGGAAACCTCCCCTGTTTGTGCGCCTGGGACCCTACACAGGTCACATTTTCTAGGTTACCCAGCAGCTGCACAGGTGTAGTCATTACTCACTGACACATTTTAATTGATCCACAAGTGAAGCTAATTATTTCACTTGTGATTCTGTGAGGAGACCTCGAAAACATGCACTGTTTGGGGTCCTGAGGACCGAGTTTGAGTACATGTGCAGTAAACACTTGTACCGTTTCCTTGTGGTTAATAAGGATTTTTGAAACGTATAGATTCTATGGATAAAACTTTTTTAAAATCTGGACAAATGAAGGCATACAGAGGCGAGGTTGACCCAACTACTGACAGAGGATAGACTCATTGCAATTGGTAGACCAGTGTAATTAACTCCATTTAGATGGCTCCCTCCAGTTTTGGATGAAGACAATTTCAGAAGGGAGAATAAATGGTAGGGAAACCAGCAAATGGCAAACAAAATCTGAATAGAAAAAAATAATTTTAAGCTTGTGGAATACTTTGAGGATTGTTTCTTTTGATAAATCAAGGCAGTAACCACAAGACAGGACAATATTATCAAGAAAGACATGACAAAACCTACAAAGAATGCAATTATTTCTAGCGCCCAATATTGAGATTTACCCATGTCACTAAGTCCACTTAATTCATTATAATCAAAGCTATAGAGGCATTTGGTTTGGCCATGACAGTCATATGTATTTTTAAAGATGAAATTACAATATGCTGACACAGACAGCAAGGATCCAAATGACACGGATTCTACAGAAGCCAAGTGGGGTTTCCTGTGGATAGTATAACGAAAGGGAAACATAATAACAATGCAATAGTCTATACTGAATAAAGTGAGAATGAAGGCACTAAGAAACATATTAAGATATAAAATAAAACTGTTTAACCTACACATGAAAGAACCAAATGGCCAATGAGTTAGAGGCAAAGTAGACAATGTTCAGCAGCAGGAATAATGAGTAGATGAAGCCTGAAATGAAGAGATGTAGGTACAACATGGAATGGAAGGTCTTCTCCATCCTGAAGACTTTGGTCCAGATGACAAACCCATTTGCTTTTGTTCCCAGTAAGAAAGTTAATGAATAAATTACAGCTGATATAACATCAGTGAAATGACCAATGTGGTTATCTTCCTTTGCAGTTTGGTAACAAAGTTTTCTCGAGATATTGTTGACATTAAAACTGATGCTTGAGTCAAACGTGGAAATATTCTCCATTTTCTTGGCAGGAAGCAGGGAATTGTTAATCACTACAACAATAGAAAATGATATTTTAAATGTGGATAAAAGAGAGGACATCTAATAATTAAAATTGGCATCACTTGGTCCCATGGATCCACATTAGAAAATTCCAAAAGCACATAGCTGACTAAGAGGGAATTGAATTAGTCATGGGCTAATTGAAGCAGAAGGGATATTCAACTAAAGTCAAAGGCAGCCTGTAGGCTGTAGTTAATGATGATTTTTTTTCCGAGCTAGAGCTGTCACAAAAATAAATCCTATTTAAGTAGCCTGCAGTCATGTTAATCCATAGGTCCGGGAACTTATCCTAGATTATGTTGGTTAACGCACATTAATTTATAGGGAAAGTAAAAGGGGCTTTAATTGAATAGATCTGGGCATTAAAGCCAGAAGCTACTACCTTTTTTCACCTGCGGTAACGGACCACTGCTAATTGTATTCCCTTGAAAGTATTTAATTTAAAAACTGCTCCAATCCATCTTTCACCATTTTATTCTTCTGTTATTTTCAAACCACTGTCAATGTGTGGCATTTAGAAGTGGCCAAACCACCGGCGGTGTCACCTGGACACAAAACTGCCACAAAGTTATGTAGCCAATGAAAAGATGAGAAGGCACAATACAATCATTAGGTGGACAATCATTATGTATTGAAAAGTGGAAAATACCTTAATATTATCTTATGGGGAAATATTTAATAATTGTGATATCAACTGAATGCTTATATTATTAGACCAATATTGTTTATTAATTATAATAAGTTGCAATATTAAATGTTTGTTAATAGGAGCCAATTTAAATGTATTTAAGAGAGGGAACAATATTATTTTTTTTGTAAATATAAATGGTTCTTTAAAATATTGATTGTTTCCCCATTAGTATAGGCCAGTTTGGTTTATTAGCTGCTGTTTTCTACACCCAAGTAGTTTATGACTGCCATGGCTTACTGGTTATACTGGGACTAGCCCAGCCTTGTGTCTTAAGTATGTGAACACACCTACACTCCCATAAGACAAGGGAGACTTCCACATTTTCAGGTAGTCCCACAGATCCCAGAAAGTGTTTGTGGCCTCCCCCATCCTTCCCACTTTCTAGTTTTGAATTGCAGGTCAGTGGGGAGATGATGGGGCCATTATGAAATAATTAAAAAATAATTGCATAATTTCTTTACAGACTTGTGATTTGCAGCATTATTCTGAACCAGTGCCACGGCTCAATGATACAAAGCATCCAGCTCAGCCCCTCAATGACCAGCAACAACTCCTCCCCATGCTCCTCCTGGGGATTAATTATGAAAAAAATAGACATGTATGGAACACACCAGGGGCGTCTTAAGAGAGGAGGAGGCCCGTGTGCACTCCCCGTGTGGGCCACCCTCCTCTCTCCCGGTGGCAGGCAGCCAACTGATGCAGCTGACCAGCCACCGGAGCATTAGTAGACTCTGGGCACTAGAGTGTGCCTGGAGTGTACTGCGCATGCGCAGAACACTGGAAAAATGTCCGTCTCTGCCATTTTCCGGTGTTTTAAGCGGCGCTGACACCCCACGTGGGACTACGGACAGATGAGCTAAAAATAATATGGGTGCAGGGTGTGCAGTGCCGGGCCCCGCACACACTGCACCCATTATAGATACACCACTGGAACACGCCTTCACTTTTCTAGACCTACAATTGCCTTTAATTCTCTATTTCACCTTTTAAGAAGTTACAAGAATAAGGGGCAGCTGGATTTTATACGGACATATAAAAAAAATCCTTGGTGAGTATACGCAGTACGGAAATGCAGATTTTATGCAAAAAAGAATTGCTTCCAACTCAACATAAGTCCCAATATGTCTTTAAAAAGAAAAAAATGTGAAGATGTTGTTACTATTTTATAATTTTCCCCAATAAATAACATATTTGATCATTATCTGTGTAAGCAGCCTATGAATCCTGCTTGTAGCTGTGTGACTCTATTTAATGTCTATCTGCAGTTCATGTAATTAGAGCATTTTTTTTCTCAAGTAATAATTCATGAAACAGTTTTATTAAATATATACTTAAGACCAAGGTCTACAAAAATTGCTTAAACAAAATAATAAGCTCCACAATATACTGTAAAGAAACCATGAAATCTTACCTCACACTCCAGGACATTGCTGGATGACAGGACAGTGTAAGAAGGAGACACACAGGGTTTTGACACTGGCTCCTGTTATTTCGCTGTGGTATGGGTGCATAATCCACTCAGTTTTACAAAGCGGAAATGAATCAATTCCATAAATGTACATAATTCACTGTACTAAGCTATCATATCTGTAGATCTACCTTGTATAATAATAAGTGTCTTCTGGTATGGCAATTCAGCTGAGCTTACACTTTTTCTCTTGATCAGTTTCATTGTGTAACAGGATGTATTACTTCCTCCTAATCACTAAACTCTCCAAATATGTAGGAATGTTGGGTCCTAAAGGCTGCTGTAGTATGTACAAATTCCATATGTGTGAAGCAACAGCCGGCTGGCCTCCGAGGTAAAAAGCAATGTTGAATTTATATACTGTAGATGATCTATGTGTATCTAAGGGTCACTTACAATTTTGAAAAAAGAATCAACACATTTAATTATACCTGATAAAAAAATACAAATGTCCAGAGATAATGACTAAGCATTATCTATTCAAGGGCCTGATTCTATAAGGATTGCAATTGAGATTAATCATGCAATCGTTTGGACGCCATTGCAAAGGCATGCATAAATTATCCACTGAGATGGCATACGCAGCGTGAGCAGTGATAGTATGCGATGGGCTTAGTCATTTCTGAGTAAGGTCTCACTTTGTACAAGTGTGCAAGATGGAACAATGTTATTCGATGTTGCTAGATGTTACCGATGCTTTCGCAGTCTTGCTAAGGATTATGGATGTGAGTAAGGAGAAGTGGACGTCCTTATGTATTGCAAAGATTGCATTGCGATCACAGTGATTAGAATTCCTTCGCAGTGAGATTGCAATCAGCCCTGAATCAGGACCTAAGGGGGTCATTCAGACCCACTCTCAAGCGGCAGTATGCTCGCAAGTTGATCGATGGTCCCCACTGCGCATGCGCACGACGGAGGGAGCTCCGTCGTGAGCATGCACGAGACCTGGACTGCGACAGCCAAGCTGTCGCTCCGGGTCTCGCACCAAAGGGGGCGTGCTGTCGATGGTGACTGACAGCATGCCCCCTTTGGTGGGCGTGCCGGGGGCGTGGTGGCCAGACGGAGGCGTTCCCATGGGAATGCCTACCGTCTGAAGCCGGCCCCACTGACATCACTAGTGATGTCAGTGGGAGTGATTTTGGCTCTGATAGAGCCAAAATCACTCCAGGACTTGTGGCTGGGAAACCCTACCGCAGGGTTTCCATCGCAAGTCCGATGGTCATGATGGTCAAGACCATCGCGACCATCTTTTTGGACGCTCGTATATGCTGTGGGTGGTCACCCACAGCTAAACGAGCGTCCAGGAGGATGCTCCATTTTAATGGAGGAGGGCCCTGATTCAGAGCGAGCGCTCTGGTCAGAGCGAGCGGCTCTGAATCAGGGCCTAAGTGAGTAGTATGTGCAATCAAATAGTGGTGGTATAAAGTGAGCAGGCAAAGCCAGTATAAAGAGTGTACTGTATGTATTTTCCTGCAGCAAAATTAGTAGCTAATGACCATTTAATTCAAATAATTTACTATGTTACTGATAACACGTGTGTGTGAGCTGGAGTGACAGGAGCAGCCATTTCCCCCTTATTCCCTTCAAAACAACAGTTTACAATATTACAAGGGTGCTGCATTCCAAATTTCAGGGCAAAAACATTAAATATGAGGATTTGGGAGTAATCTAAATTTCCAATTGTCAGTTTTTTCTGACACTCAATTAGGACCACTTTTCTGCTGTTCTCTATGGGGGATTTTTGGTTAGGCATAACTCAGGGTAGGGGGCGAATTTAGACTTGGGGTTTGTTTTATTAGGTAGCTATTTTGGGGACTTGGTATGTAATATAACTGGCTGCAGCGGATGCCCGGCAGGGGTGAAGATCCCAACTGCTTAAAAAGGTAAGTAACCATATTCTCCCCCCTAACCCTCTCTTAGGGGTGCTTAAACCTAACCTCCCCCCAGTGCCTAACCCCAACCCCCCTCTAAGTGCCTAAACCTAACCCCCCCTTAACCGCTGCCTAAGTCTCATGGGGGGGTGCCTAACCCTAACCTCCCCCGGGGGTGCCTAACCCTAACCTCCCCTTCCCCTGGCCTAAACCTAACCCTCCTGGGAATGTGCCTAAACCTAACCCTCCTGGGGATGTGCCTAGCCCTAAGTTCCCCCGGGAGCCCTAAAACTTAACCCCTCTGCGGCTGTCCTGTCATTAGTACCATGACGGGATTTGACAGTTGGGAAGCCGGTGGTCCGGATTTCGCCCTTTTGCTTCCCGACTGCTTCCCGCTTTTGGGGTTTAGGTAATTGAGAAAGTCACATTATTAAAACTATTGCCTCACGAATCCGCCATTATAGAGATAGGAAGTTTCAACTTGTTGCGCAGCCTCAGTAAGACCCTCCAGCAGGTGTACTCACCGTAGCTTCATTTGGGTGCACCAAGATGGCTGGCAGTGTGGGCAGTAGCGTCGGTTGGCTTGGGGGAAGGAAGCGCCCATGAGGGGGGGTTAGCGGGCATTAGCTGTGATGGGACCAAGGGATGGTAGTGGATGTCAGCAGCATGGGCATCAGCAGCAGATTGGGTGTCAGTGGTGCTGGTGGCAGGACCTGGGGGAGGTAGCAGCACACAGATGCAGGCTCGGATCTGAAATATCCATGATATCTGCAGCTGTGTTTAAATAAACAAACACAGAAGCCAGGACAGGATCAGTGAGACCCGTCTGTGCTTCTGTGTTTAAAACAAAAAGAAAAATTCTGTAAAAAAAATGACAAAACATGGCATACTGGTACTGGTTGTGCTAAAAACTGGACAAATAGGGGTCCCCCATATGAAGCACAACCAGCACCAGGCTTTTCAGAACCAGTACTGGTTGCCAAAATATGGGGGACAAATGACGTAGAGGTCCCCCGTATTCAGCACAACCAGCACTAAGCTCTGTGATGGTCTTGGTTCCGTAAATACAGGTGGAAAAATGCATAGGTTCCCCTGTATTTACCAAAACCAGCACAATCAGGGGAGCCCTTTCATTGCCCCCCCACCAGCCAAAGCATCAACCCTGATTGCTAGTCAGCCAAGACTGGGGATCCCTGGGAAGCTGGGGAACTCCCAATAAAGAGGTCCCCCTTTCCAGGGCACCAAAAGCCCAGACTGATAGCCTGAGGTTATCCCCAGCACCCCTGGCCAGTGGGTGCTGAGTTGATTATGTAAAGTGAGGTTTAAGTGAAGAGTTAAAATATTGTCTTTTGCCCCCAGCCACAGCATGAACCCTGACTGCTAGTCAGCCCAGGCCAGGAGTTGGGGACCCTGCCCAATAAAGGTGTCCCACTCTTTAGGGCACCCCTGGCCTAGGCTGATAGACCAGGGCTATCCCCACCACCCCATGGCAGTGGGTGGCGGGTTGATATTGTAAGTGTAGTGCATTTTACATAGATTAAAATATTGTCTTTTGCTGTGGAACTACAATTCCAGGCAGTCTCACCCACATTCTTGTACTTGGAGAACTACAAGTAGCAGCATGATGGGCATTATGGGCCCGCTGGTACCTGTAGTTCCACAGCAAAAGCAATGTTAAAAAACCACAGAACACACACTGTAGGAAGTAAGATTTTATTAAAACATAATAATACACACAAAAACAAATGACTTTGGCACTAATCTAGCTTTAAAAAATACCCTTGCAGTTATTCGACTATGAATCCAAATCTAAAGATGAAAACACTTAATTATCAAACCAGTGCAGGTCCACAATTATAGGGTGTGTGTACACCCAAAAAAAGAACAGATTGTAAATAACAAAAATAGGACTGCCCTCATTTATTAGAACCAAGTTGTGAAATGGCAGACATTTATATAGCAGTTAGGTTTCATAATAATAATAATAATAATAATAATAATAATAATAATAATAATAATAATAATAATAATAATAATAATTTAATCACATAAAAAATATAATACAAATGTACTACAATACACCTTCAGTACATATTATTAGGAATATTTAACTATAATTTACAGGTCAAAAAATAGCAATCTATATAGTTTGACATTTCAAAAGATTTTATAAAAATGTCCCATAAGAACACCTTTTACCGGATCAAACTTAGTATTAGCCTTTAATACAAAAATCACATACTGTAATGATCAACAATGGGTTAATAGTGCTCCACTTGAGTATGCATCAATTGGATAATCTGTGAAGAATGCTCTATAAGAATCATATATGGTCTAACAGTCCCAAAAAGGAAAAGACCATAGTGGTAATGAATGAATAGCTTAATTGGTGTCACAAGCTTTGACAGCACTGGATATACCTGGTCAGTAAAATAACTCTAGAAAATAGTCTGATTCAGACAGCCCTGCTCCAGCAGTTTTGTTTAGCTCCTGTGTGTTCCATCTTGATTCAGCCGCATAAGTCCACCGAGGTCAGCAGCATGTGGTGTTATCGTGTGCACTTGTATGCCTCCTCCTGCCGCCTGCACTGGATAGCCATCTTTGTGCACTCAAGTGAAGCCACAGTGAGTACACCTGCTGAAAGCACCAACTGAGGCTGCACAACAAGTTGAAGCTTCCCATCTGTATAATGGCGCATTTGTGAGGTAATAGTTTAAAAACTGTAACTTTCTAATTTACCTGAACCCCAAAAGCACCTACCCTGGCACAATAACTACCTAATAAAACAAACCCCAAGTCTAAGTTTGCCCTGTACTCTGGATTATCCCTTCCCAAATATCCCCCATAGAGAACAGCAGAAAAGTGGTCCTAATTGAGAGTGTCACAAAGAATTGACAGTTGGAAATTTAGATTACTCCCGAATCCTAACTTTTATGTTTTTGTCCTGAAATTTGGCATGCAGCACCAAGCGACAGTTCTACCAGACCATACCAAATTTCAGTTTGGTAGCTCCAATAGCTTTTGAGGTGTAGCCCTTTAAACACCATGCCCCCCTCATGAGTTCTCTATGGGAGAATTTCAAGCGGACTCCTATGTTGTTTGTCCCCTGTGTTTTGGCAACCAGGACTGGCTCTGATTAACCTGGTGATGGTTGTGTCTCATACAGAGAACCCCTATGTTTCTTGTTCCCTGTATTTAGCACAACCGGCACTGGTGCTCCAAAGCCCGATGCTGGTTGTGCTGTGAGGGCATGTCATTTTTTTTTTATATTACACATTCATTTTTTGAAAGATGCATGGATGGATCTTATTGATATGTCCATGCATCTGTGTCTTATTGATGTGTTTTTGTCAGGTGCATGCCCAGTTCCAGTGAGTCACCCAATGATGCTTCTATGGATGGCCATTACTGCCACTGCTTCACATCCACACTGCAGCCACTGCCCCACACACCTGCAGCTTGCTTCCACAGCCGTCTCTCCCTCTGCACCCCCAAAAACACCTCATGGGTGCTGTCAGCTCCTCCAGTCATGCTAGTGTACCTATTTGTTGTCTTTCTGCCCTGCAGGTGGCCCAGTTTGCTCATCAAAACCCTGATGGTTAATACATTTTAAATAAGCAATGAAATTCCATAGACACTCAGAATTGTGTGTTCATTGGAATACACACATATAGTCTATGCAACTGAAGTCTGAGCAGAAGATAGAGCTGCACAGATGAGATAAGAGCAAAGTGGATGGGGAATAGACAGAGCAGTGTGGATGGGGACATATATACATGGAGAGGTGGGAGATTAAGCAGCACTGATGGGAAGGAGACAAATTGATGCAGATGCATAGAAAACAATGGTGCAGATTCAGGGAAGACAGAGGGGCACAGTTTAGGAGAACAGAGTGACATAGATGGGGATACAAAGTGGTATAGATGTGGGAAAACAGAGTAGCACTGATGGCTAAAAACAGATTGGTATGGATGAGGGAATGCAGACTAGTACAATGGGAGAACACACGTCAGTAGAGATTGGGAAAGACAGATTGGTGCGGATAGAGGGGAAAAACATATTGCCATGGTTTGGGGGGGGCAGAGTGGTGCAGATGGAGGAAGAAAGAGTGGCACAGATGAGGGGAAGACAGAGTGGTGTGACTGGGGGGATGGTGGTGGTGCAGATTGAAAGAAACAGAGTGGTACAGATGCAGGAAGACAGGACTGTGCGGATGGGAAAAAAACAGATTTGTATGGATGAGGAAATTAAGAACTAGCACAGAGCCTGATTCAGAGATGAAAGCAACTGCAAAGCACACGCATTGCAGTGCACGTGCGGGAAGGCAGCAGTGCGATCAACCTGCTTTAACGCAGACCATGGAGGCCCATTGCAGATTGATTGACATGAAGTGACCATTTGGGGGTGTTAACAGGGGGTGGTTAGCAAAACACAGGTGTGCCTGGCCGTTTGAATGCCATTACATGGGCATGCATAAATTCACCACTACCTTTGTATATCCAGTTCTTCCTGACAGAAGAGCTTCCTGGCCTACGGCAGTTCTAACCGACTGCAAGGGTAAAATGGCCACCAATGAGCTTTGATGGTGCCAATGTTTATGTAGGTATGTGTAGTCACACGCAGTTGAGAAGGCAGCAGTGGGCGTATTTATGCTCGGGTGATCATTGCTAACATTTGCATATTTTTGCAACTACGTTGCATATGGAAAAGCAGTTGCGTCCGTCTCTGAATCAGGCCCACAGTTAGGAGATCAGAAAGCTGTAAGGATTGGGGAAGTTATAGCAGCATGGAGGCAAAGATAGTGTATATGCATAGACAGAGTATGCTAATTTTAGAAATTAAGGATCTGAATGTGTTTTCTGAATGAGATGGATGTATGAGTGAGAAGGATGTTGGAACCCAGTGGGATTGTTGTGGTGAATGAATGGGAAGATTGTGGGCACTCAGTGAGATGTGTGTGCCACATAACTTCTCAGACCAGTTGCATAGACAGCATGTGTGTATTCCAATGAGCACACAATTTTGAGAATTAGCAGCTCCACCATTTTGTGAGTGACAGTAATCTAACTCTGTGAGAGTGCTGAATCTGCAGTTAACCACAGGGTGTGATGGCATACCAAATCTGTGTTTTGCAAGAAACACAGTAATTAAGGCATCAGCCTTAATGATCAGAATTTCATTGCTTTTTTTAGTTTGAGTGGCACAAATTCAGTAGGTTTTGTGAAATTTCAGATCATGTTCAAGAAGCCTTAATGGGACAAAACCGTAAGTTTTTTGGCTATGGAATACAATATATGACATATCCATATGAAATATGTTTTGTATATTTTAATAAAATATATGTCTAATGATCTTCATGAGATATTGTGTACATTTGAACAATGTGATAGAGTATGAGGGGCACAGTGGGGGTAATTCAGAGATGGATGCAGAACACGTCACTGAAGCATCCTTGGATGCAGCAGTGATATGTACATTTTCAAATGCCTGCAGGAGGCTCCTGTAGGAAAAAGATGCTTCCTGTCGGCATATGTAATCCAAGTTCTGCATCTGAAGAAACAGTATCAGATTATCATGTGGCCATCGGTCATGACATCTGAAAAAGCTGAAGGTTACTTAGAATGACCATCAGAACTGCTAACCCGGGGCCAGGAAATCTGCATCAGAAAATGCACAACCTGGCCATGACACTCCCAGAAAATAGAGATGGTGCCTTCTATATGGCTGTCCCCTACCCACTATGGTTGCCGATATTCTGGCTGCCCCTTCCAGGAGGGAGCAGACAGATCGGCATGGCAGTGGAGTTTGGTGAAATAGGTTACTATCACTTGTGGGTGGTGTGGGAGGGCAGATGCCACAAGATTGCATCATTTTGATCCCGCCCCTGCTACACAATTCTGACATTACAGGCATTGAAAAGCATGGGGCAAGGACAAAATGATGTGATTCAACGTGAGTCACATCACTTCTGCTGCAGGGTTTTCTCAGGTTACGGGGGGGGTGGGTTGGAGGGGTTGACGGCCTCTGGGAGGCTCCCCACCAAATCAGGAGGGTAGGGAAGTATGCAACCCATCCCCATATGGGTGCAGCATGTCAATCAGGTGTGAGATCAAACCCCCAACTATTAGAGATGCATGTCAGCCAGCAGGCTTCTCTCTGCACTCCTCTTCTTTAGTGGTGTAGCATAATGGAAATATGCAGCAGCAGTGGTGAACCAAGTATGTGTAGGAGGTGCATGTCAAAAGTCACACCTCAGTGTAGAGCCTCTGGGTCCTAGTGCCCAGTGGCTGTTGGCCAGGCAGTAAACAGGCAGCATGGAGCGAGCCTCTAACAAAGACTATATCTAAGATAGTACAGATACATCATTATCATGGCCAGCAAAAGAAATCATGGGCCCTGGTACACATATTTTTTAGGGGCCCCTTATCCCAGTTTCTCTGAAGCAAGCCCCCTGTTAGTGTCCCTGCAGCCAGCTCCCTGTCAATGCCCCTCCAGTGGACAGCACCCTATTAGTGCCCCTCCAATGGCCATCCCCCTATCAGTGCCCCTTTGATGGTCAGCCCCCTATAAGTGCCTCTCTGGTGGCCATCTAGCTCCTACAGTGCATTCCCAGCCCCCAACACTTACCATGCCCATGCCAAGCCTCCTCTGTTTGATAGCACTGCTAGTGCAGTGCTGGCTGATGTCATGACATCATCTTCAGATCTTCCATGCTGTAGGGCAGATTTGCCGATCTCGTACATGATGTGGTGCAGATTGTGAATATTTTTTTTCTCAAGATCTATCGCACACTCTATCGTAGTTCCCTGTAACTTGACTGACAGATTCCTGTACATGCCCAATTGCCATCTTGTGCAGCATCATAGTTTGAAGAAGGAGGATGTGATTCAGCCTGCACACCCAAGCCTGGACTTCTATGGTTTGGTAAGTATTACTGCTGCATTGATGCACCTGTAAACCACTGTCCACCAATGTGAGCCTCCCACTGTCCACCTATAAATGCATGACCCAGCCAATGCCCACCTATATGAGGTGGGCAGTGGCTGGGTGATTCATTATACACCCTTTCCAGCAATGTGAGCCACCCACCTACCCACCAATTCCACCCATCCTCTCTCCTCCTAAAAATATAAAGCATGACCCAGCCAACACCTGCCTATATGAGGTGGGCAGTGACTGGGTCATGCATTATACACCTTGTCCAGCAATGTGAGACTCCCATCTACCCACTGTCCACCAATCTCATGGGCCAACTATTAAATACCTAGAAAATATGAAAACACAATAACAAGTATATTAAAACACCATACCAAATATATTAAATCACCCAAAAAAAAATTACAACACCATAACAAACATATTACAACACCATAAAAAACATATTAAAACACCATACAAAATATATTAAATCACAGTATGAAAAAATATTACAACACCATAACAAACATATTAAAACCATGTAATTAAAAATATTAAACACCATAACAAACATATTACAACACCATAACAAACATTAAACCTTGTAAAAAACATATTAAAGCACCATAACAAACATATTACAACACCATATCAAATATATTAAAACCTTGTAAAAAACATATTAAAGCACCATAACAAACATATTAAACCCTGTAAAAAAATATTACAACACCATAACAAATATATTTTAAATCCATGTAAAAAAACATATTAAAACACCATAACAAACATATTACAACAACATAACAAACATATTAAAACCCTGTCAAAAACATATTAAAACATCATAACAAACATATTACAACACCATAACATGATCAAACACTTAAAAATGTACCTAAAATTTAAAATAACAACATTAAAAATCACAAAACTTTACGATTATTGTTAAAACTGTATATGTCCATATTTTTCTTCTTTCTAGGAATGTCTATGGATAATGAGAGAGAGTTTGTCACTGGATTCCTGGAGATCCTGGAGTCCAAAGAATGTCTATGGTGGATAAGCTGTAGAGAATACTCCAATATGTCCAAAAAATTGTCAGCATTGGTGGAATTGCTCAAATACACCAATAAGTTTTGCCTGGATGCTACCATCAAAATGGTTTGCACCAAATACCAAAATTTGAGGATTGTGTACGTTAAAGAATGGAAAAAGGTGGAGGAATCCAAGTGGTCTGGAGTGTCCTCCAATGACCTCCCTCAGCCCACGCTGTGGTACTACCACCTTATGTCCTTCATCAGCATCAGCGATCAGGAGCCACAATGGCAGTCGGCAGTCACTGGTGTTGATGGCCGATCAAGAGGGACAATAGGAGGTGGCAGAATTGAGTGGACTGTCTGAGGCTGTTTTGGTAAGTAGAGACACAGGGCCTGATTCAGACCCTCTCACAAGTGCATTGCACTCACAAGTGGGTCAATTGTGGGCCAGTACGCATGCACAGCATGCGCACTGCACGTGTGCGAGCCCCAGAGCAAGTGCAAAAAGCACTCGCTCCGAGGCTCGCAACAAACAGGGTGGCTGTCGATGTTGATCAACAGCTCACCCCATTTGGTAGGCAGGGAGGAGTGGCTTTGCAAACAGAGGCATTCCCAAAGGAACACCTGCCGTGACGTCAGTAGGTGGACTTCCTGCTCTAATAGAGCAGGAAGTCTACAGGGGCTTGCGGCAATGAGACCCTACTGCAAGGGTCTCATCACAAGCCCGATGGTCGTGATCATCGTGACCATCACCTGGCCACTTGCTAAGGCTGAGGGTGGTCATGCACAGCTTAGAGAGCGGCCAGGAGGCCGACTAAAAAAAACAAGCGGCTGCCCAGATTCAGAGCCAGACACTCTAACAGAGCGCTCGCTCTGAATCAGTGTCCTTTTTTTTTTTCTAGCCAGCCTCCTGGCCACTTGCTAAACTGTGGGTGACCACCCACAGCTTTAGCGAGCGGCCAGGTGATGGTCGCGATAGTCAAGACCATCATGACCATTGGGCTTGCGATGAGACCCTTGCAGTAGGGTCTTGTTGCCGCAAGCCCCAGTGGACTTCCTGCTCTATTAGAGCAGGAAGTCCACCTACTGACATCACGAGTCAGTAGGGCTGCCCACAAACAGCAGGCGTTCCTTAAGGAATGCCTCCGTTTTCCCAGCCACCCCCCCTCCCCACCTACGAAACAGGATGAGCTGTCGATCAACATTGACAGCCACCCCCTTTGTTGCGAGCCTCGGAGCGAGTGCTTTTTGCCCCCCCTTCCCAGGCTCGTGCATGCGCACTGCCCCACAATCGACCCACTTGTGAGCGCAATGTGCTTGCGAGCGGGTCTGAATCAGGTCCACAGTTCATGCCATGGCATCGCACCTGGTGCATTGAAATAGGCAATTTACTCCTCCCTCACGTCTTTGGCACATGCTGTTGATGTTATTTGATATGGTGGTGCAGACAAACTGGGCAATCTCCTCTGGATGTCCTGCATCTTCTGGCTTAGCTGTGACTTATCCCCATTGTAAAGTTTTTCTTTGCAAAAAGTTATGCT
Source organism: Taudactylus pleione (assembly GCA_031769625.1). Classification (NCBI taxonomy): domain Eukaryota; kingdom Metazoa; phylum Chordata; class Amphibia; order Anura; family Myobatrachidae; genus Taudactylus; species Taudactylus pleione. The sequence continues at coordinate 3,492,754 of JAUIMM010000107.1, forward strand.
GCACACAACACGCCATCATGACCCAGTCTATCTTGTCCACACGTAGGTATATGGTGGTGTGGAAAATGCGGAACCGGTAACTCGGTATTCCAAATGCATTTTCCACAATACGCCATGCCGGGATAGACAAAAATTGTAGATCCTCTTTTCTCTGGTTAGGCTCCTCTGTGCAAATGGCTTCATCACGTGTTCATGTAAAGCAAAAGCCTCACCTGCGACGAAAAGGTAAATTAGGCCATGCTTTGTCTCGTCCAGTGATGGCAAGTTGAGGGTTTTGTTGGTTAGTCTCTGGTAGAATGCCAACTGTTTGAAAGACCCACCATATGAAGCACGGCCATTCTTTCCAACATCCACAAACAAAAATTTGTAGTTGGAAATCAGCACTGCCATGAGAACGATGCTGAAGAAGCCTTTATAGTTATAGTACTATGATCTGGTGTTGGCAGTTGGGTCGATGCATATATGTTTTCCATTGATGGCTCCTCCTCAGTTTAGGGAAATACCAACATTGTTCAAATTCTTCAGTGATAGTCTTCCACTCATCCATGGTGTTTGGAAACTATAAAAATATTAAAAAATTGGTTAAAACATGACTATAATATATTTTCTCAATTTTTTTCCTATACAGAATCCCACTCAAGACCCTGATTTACCCTCAACTCTGGACATCAGACTGATTGGGGACAGCAAGGTGGATATCTCATCCCCATGCCCACCTACCTTTGAACCCCCCCAACATCTTCTGCACCTCCCCTAAGAAAAAAAAATTGGCAGGGGAGAAAGCAACAGCAACCCACTAAGCTGAAGGACTTATTCCTGCAGCAGGCAGAATGAATCCTCCAAAGAAAGCCGGATGATATTGATGACTTTACATCACATATAAATAGCACAATGTGCCAAATGATAGGGCAAACCCAGAAGGAGTTCCAGAGGCTAGTCTATGAGCTGCTGATTAGGGCTCTAAATTCTAATCTGCATATTTCCACATATATATCAGACCCTCCTATGTGCTCACCTGCCCCAACCGCATCTCTGAGCACCCCTAAACCAGTTGGAGGCTACTCCTCCATCCAGTACCCCATCCACAAGCCAGGAAATTTACACTGCATTGCTGGAGGCAGAAGATGATTTGCCACAGTTTCTAAATATGTAATGTATTTTTTTTTATTATTGCTGTCTGTACTATCACCAAATGTTATCACTCCCATTAACTACTGTATGGTATAGTGTTCCACCTTGTTAGCTTTGTTAAGTATAGTTATCTTGGATGATTTGTTTTCATTATTGTATGTACACATTGAGATATCCACTTGCTCTATGTGGAATCCTTGTCTTAAATATGTCACTTTATTTCCTGCTAGTCACGTAGGTGCTATGAAACATCTCATATAGACACTGATTCGATGGCTGTGCCCCTGGTGCCATAGTTACTATGGAGAATTACAGTTTATCAGCTTCCGCTCCAGAGAGGATATAAATGGAATGCAGGTGGTCAGAAGTACTGGTGCTAGAGGGTATGTTGTTCCTCTAGTGCTTTGAATGCGTGTAGTCACCGATGATGTGACATTGTGGGTGGAGCTATGGTGATGTGCTGTTGCCCGGCATGTACGTGAATTATGGGTGGTGCGGCAGTGATCACCACCCAGTGGAGCTTAACCAACAAGGAACCTATGAGTAGGGGTGATGAGAGGAAACTTATTTGTTTAAACCAGCATGCTGAAGGGATAATTAACTTTTGGTGGTGCACTCCACGGCTGTGGAACGAATGCCAAGGATGTTAGTAAGGTATCTGATGATTTCAGTGTATCTATATCTACATTGGTTCACATTAACGCTAATCAAATAGATGTCCTATAATGTGAGCTCTGTGTTTACAGAGGTTGATTGTTATGTGTTATACTTCATGGTGTAGGATGTGTATATATAGTCGGTGCACATCCCTAGTATTTATGTTCCCAATAAACTTGAGAACTACTGAACTGATATTGAGCAGATTTTTCTACAGGTTTCCACTGAAATGAGAAACACACACTGTGACAGTGCCTGGTGTTCTATATACTTAGATATAGTGTGACAGTGCCTGGTGTTCTGCATACATATACTGTATATTCTGTAGTGTGACAGTGCCCGGATGTTATATATCTATCTATACAGTACATCTTATAAATGAGAATGTCTGTTTGTTTGTCTGATAGTGATAAAACACTAAAACCACTAAACCAATTGGGATGCCATTTTCAAATTGGGTAGGTATTTTTCCCAGCAAAGTTTTAGGCTAAGAAACACCATGATTTGTCATAGGTATCCTGGGGGGAGGGCTCTGTGGGAGGGGTATCTTGCACTGCTCTCGGTAATAAGAAAAAACTATCTTAACCATTTTGTTTTGGTGGAGATTTCACTATGCCTAGGATAAAATTTTAACTTGAAAGTGACATTACTGCAGGGAAAAGGTTGTGCCCGAATTCTGTGACCACCAACTTCCATCTGAGTGGAGCCAGGTGCAGGAATTTTGTTTATAGTTGTATCGATATATCTATCTATCATTGTTTGTTTATATGTACAGTATGTTTGCAATGGGATCGGTATGATTTACCGCTGGCCGCACGGTTCAGATCCCGACAGCGGAAGCCAGGCAGAGGTGAAGATCCCGAATGCTAATTAGGTAAGTATCGCTAACCTAATTCCTTACCCTAACCCTCCCTTAGGGGTGCCTAACCCTATCCTCCCCCTCAAGTGCCAAACCTTAACCCCCCCTCTAAGTGCCTAAACCTCACCCCCCTTCCCCGCAGCCTATACCTAAGTCACCCGGGAAGGGTGCCTAACCCTGACCTCCCCCGAGGGTGCCTAACCCTAAACCACCTTCCCCTAGCCTAACCCTCACCCTCCCGAGGGGCTACCTAACCCTAAGTCCCCCCGGGAGACACTAACCTAACCCATCCCGCCACGGCTGTCCACGTCTGCATCCCGACTTACCTTCGATCGGGATGCCGGGTGTTGGGCTACCAGCATAGTAAAAATGATAGGTGTCGGGAATTCAATGCCTGTCATTAGACCCTTGCCGGGATTAGATAGTCGGGATGCTGACAGTCGGGATTTAGACCGTCGACAACCTGACTGCATACCGTTTGCAATATACTTGAGAAGTTCTGAACCAAATTTGCTTGAGTTTCCACTTAAATGTTCCTTTTAGATCCTGAGAATAACATAGGCTATATCCACTCACACACATACACACAACAGACACACCAATCATTTCTCCTCATCAGGGAGCCATCACAATCAGGGGCACTGAAAAGGGGGGGTGAATACTTATTACCAGGGCCTGGGCTTGCAGAAGGGGCCTGACGGGGGCCCGACTCCGACGCCACCTGCCCTCCTTCCTACTTGTCAGCAGCCCAGCACATGTTTCTGTGTGCTGGGTGCAGTGGTATTTAATCAGCAGCCCCCTGTGGGTGTGAACGATCACACTTATCCTGCCACCCCAGATTTGCACTGGGCTGAGGGGCTCAAAGTGCACCCCTCACTGGTGCAAACAAAAGGGGTGTTTCTTTTTTTTCAAAGGGGGTGTGACCTTTTCTCCTGCAATTAGGCTTCACCCCCTTCCCTGGGCCTGGGCCGGCTCTCTACGGCCCTGATTACAGAGATAACTTGCTGGGCTACTTCCAGTAGCAGCTCCTCATGTAATCTTGGGGCGCAGAGCCTCTTGACCTCATATTAGTGTGAGTCATAGCAGCCAGGAAGCTTTTGCTATGTCTCCTGCCCTGTCCTCTCTGCTGCCATGTGGCCCCTCCCATCACCTGTAAGACACTCTGAGCAGCATTTTAGTGCACCAGAGAAACCATAACCTGGGTGCACAGTTATGACAACTTGAGCATCGTTCAGTGGGCTGGTGCACCTCATGGCACAGTGATACCCCCTTATGGTGCTGTTCTCACTACCTAAACTACAGCATAAAATTACTTAACAGCTGGAACCTATAAAGAAGAGATACAGGCCCTGATTCAGAGCCGCTCACTGCTGGCGGGCGCTTGCTCTGAATCTGGGTGGTTTTTTTTTTGGACTCCAGCTTCTCGCAAAGCAGTGGGTGACCACCCACAGCTTTTGCGAGCGGCCTGGAGATCATCATGATTATCGTGACCATTGGTCTTGCGTTGAGACCATGGGGTAGGGTCTAGCTGCTGCAAGCCCGAGTGGACTCTATAAGAGCAGGACGTCCACTACTGATGTCAGTAACCCCTCCCAACAACTTCCATGCATTCCTAGGGGAATGCCTGTGTTTGTCCGGCCACCCCCCCTACCCGCCCACAAAATGGGTCGAGCTGTCAATCAACATCGAGAGCTGCCCTGTCTTGTTGCAAACCCCACATCGACTGAACTTCAGTCGCTCAGCGGGCCTTACACAAGCGCATGCTGGATGCGGCATGTGCACAGTGGGCAACCATCGAGCCGCTTGTGAGTGCACAGCGCTTGGGAGTGGCACTGAATAGGGCCCACAGTGTGGTGCAGACTATACTGCCTTCCCTCCTTCCCATGCGGTGAGCTGCCAGATAGCCATACATTGTGCAAATGAAGTCGAGTGACACCGAAGTCGGCTGCTCTCTTTCAGTAATTTTGTTCCAGGATAAAGTAGAAGCTAAGAAAGAGTGGAGACAAAAGTTGGGGACTACAGAGTCACCAGGCCATTGTCCACTTGCAGTCTGCCTATTGCCTACACCTGCATTATATATGTGTGCTGCAGGAATTTACTTTAGGAATTTAATTTATTTTCTGGTGTGACTGTGGTTTATGTACTTTGTCAAATCACTGTTTTATGTTATCATGAGCTGAGCTTCCTATAATCCAGGAATTCCAGAAGCATGCTTTTAATGTTTTATAAAGCAGGGCAAAGAAAGGAAGAGGCAGAACAGATAAGAGCACTGAGAGTAAGCAGTGGTGCACATATATTAAGGGGCTACTCCTGAATTGGAAGTGAAGGCCCCCATACAACAACAATTGATTGCAGCAATTCTGTAATTTGCAATCGATTGTGTATACAAATCTTTCCCTTTTTCAAACGATTGTGGCAATTCTGCAATCTGCAATCGACTGAAAAAGGGGAACATTTTTCTACACAATCAACTGCAAATTGCAAAATTGCTGCAATCAATTGCTGATGTTTGGGGGCCTTTAAGCTGTAAAAGCAAATAACTTGCACCTGATCAATCCATGATGCACTGCAAGGGTGTTATTTTATGTTGCTCATGCTGAGTAATTTCTAGCTGCTTCTTCAAGTCACCCACAAATGCTTATGTTATTACCTGCTGTAAGTATGATAGACAGTTTTCAAAATTACAGTAATTAACATATATTAATAAGCATGACCCAGTCCCAAATATTTATCTGATCAATATCACTTATACCACCTATAAAAGGTTAATGGTGTTATGTAGGTATTTATACTACCTTAATAGTGTTCCCAAATAATGACAATTACAAGATGAAAAGGAAATTAAATATCTTCTAATATAATACACATATGTTTTGGAGAGTGCAGTGGCTTGTGTGTGTTAGTAGTAAGTAGACAGATACATTTCTTTGTTATTTACATGCTCTTGAATATTTTGATGCCTATTTCCAATAGTTTTTAGTCTGTACAGATGTGGGGTCACATATATAGATACTCTGAAGACATCCTATATTTGATTTACTAGCTCTGTGATACCCCTTTAACACCAGAGCTAAAACACGGGTTATTGCAGGGTTAACCCGGGTAGCTCCTTGGTGTAAAAGGGGACATGGTTGGATTCCTGGATCAAGTGACCCTGCAATCCAACCCAGGTAATTTACAAGGTTTTACATGGGAATAATCTGTGAAGCCCTGCAGTGTAAACATCACGATCGCATTCCTGCCTACTGGCCAGCTTCAGTGGTGCTTGAGATGACGTTATCTCTAAGTATCCACTTCAACGCCGGAAATCCGAGTCTCTGCACACCCGGTTCCGGTGTGAACGGTGGTGACTCGGGAATATCCTCAGTCGGCGCTGGCTAAATTCTGGGTCTGATCCGGTTTGGAACCGTGTTCTAACCTCTGGTTCAGACCCGGAATTTAGGTGTAAAAGTGGTATAAGTAAGTAGAACTCTGAGATCTTTTTTGGTTTTCCAACTTAAAATCACTTATTTAATTCCCTAACACCACCTTCTATATTCTAGCACTGCTAGGTTTATTTTTAGTGATGGTAGTTCTCTATCACATGGATGTGGTTTATAGATTACAGTACAGAGCTAATCAGATGGTCATTACCAATTATGCTAGCACGAGAACTCTGCAAGTACTAGATAAAAGAAATACATTTGAAATTTATGTTCTTAATGTTCTTTTCTTGATGATTTTCAATTAGGGATATTATGATATTGGGAACTATGGCAGTTTTCTCAGACATTGATTGGTTTTATTCACTGGTGAATGGGGGTGGGTTTTGTAATTCATATTCCAGGGTCATCTTGGATAAATTATCTCTTTGATTTACAGCAGTCTCTGAAGGTAAGGTCTGACATCAAAATATATTATACTGTATGGTAAATTATTCACCAAGCCATGAACTCCTTCCAGGCAAATTGTTCTGAGTTTTATTTTACTGTTGAAAAGTAAGAAATAACGTTTCCTAAATTATTTGATCCAAGTTATTTGGAAAACCACTAAGTATCTTTGTAGTCAAGAAGAAATCCAGATTCTCCTCTTAATTTTCTTGAGAAAACCTATTGGAAGTATTGTGATTAAGGCCCCAGATTTCATTTAGCTGACAACTTTAACTGGCAGGAGAATAAGAATGAACTCAGGATATTAGGTACTGAGGCCATTATAGGCCATGATTATGTATAGAGATTCTATTTTTAAAGTAACAAACATAGAAGTGTATCCAGCTCTATAACACGGCAACAGTGCACCCTATGCCATCCCCACTCCCTAATCCCATGAGAGGGCAGGGCCACCAACTCCCAGAAGTAGAGCTCTGCCCAAAGCATAATATGAGAGCCCTAAGGATACCCCAGGCAGCTCTAAAGGCTGCTGGCTGCCTACCTGGAGCATCCATATGTAGTGTTACTGGCTACCTAGTGCTGTTTCAGGTACCCTACAAGCCACATGCAGGTTGCACTTGTCAGCAATGGTGTTGCCCCCAGGTCCCTGTGTCCTGTATGATGGCACCATTCACACATCCCTAGTTACAGTCCTGTGTGTATACTAAAATGGGTTTGTGAGAATCATATATAAAATTATAAACCATTGAGATTAGAAACATATACATTACATTTGAAATTAATTCTAGTAAAATTGAATACCCTAGGTGGGTCATATAGTGGTGTGGTAATAGTGAAAGTGTAGCTGATGCAGTGTTGAATACATGTAATTTCTGCTGATGGATTTTGCACTTTGGAAGTTGAGCGTATGCATTTACTGATGATCCAGAGTCATACACCCCACAGATGTGTCTCCACCTGCAACTGAGTGGGTATAATTGGGTGGTAATGAGATATTCACATTTGTGATAAGTTCAGTGCATTGTGTATATGTAGATGGAATTGTAGACTATGCTTAGTTTTGTATTTATGCAGATATCCTTCTTATTTCAGGTGTTATAATTGTATGGGACAAGTCTTAAGTGGAATTTGAATAATAATTATCATATATGAAAAGTAAGAATTTGAATTTAATATGTAGATCAAATTCATGAGACAAAAAAAGTAGAATTCCTGCATCTAGTTCTTGATGTATAAACAAACATAGAAAGAAGGTTAAAAAAATGTACTTATATACTCATATAAAAATGTAGAAAGTATTAGCTATTACATAGAATCTTTGAAAACATTTCCTAGTTTGGAGAGAAAGCAGAATTATATTCCTGCACCAGTTAACCACTTGATATCTATTAATGATCTAAATGGTTTATCAGGGGTATTAATGTCTTTTATAAGTAAATATCTCTTTAATAGGATATTCTTCTTTTAATATATTCTGTCGTAGATAGGAGTGTTACTGATGCCCCTTATAGTAAACAAATTTAAGGTAAAAGGAGAAGAATGAAGGGGTTTCTTCTTATTCAGTGCACTTACCCCTAAGCTGACACACAATTTTTAGTTCTGTGATATCATAGAAGATGTCTCTGTGTGTGTCTCTGTTTGGATGTTTAAAGGTTTTGCCATTAATTAAACATGTGCACGTAACACGATTGTGACATTTATAGCAGCCCGGTAGTTTATTGTAAACATTCAGAATGCATGGAATATTCATATCTGTGATGTCTGTATGTACAAGGATATCACAGAGATTTTTACCGTGATTGAAGGCTGTAATCCGTTTTGTTTCTTTTATCCCAGGTAGATCTTTGTCAGAAGAGACAATTGGCCACAGGGCTTTAGTTGCTCTGCAGATGATAGGATTTGCTACAGTGAACTCACTTGTCCAAGGTAGTATTTTCCTAGAGTCCTTCTCTCTGAGTTTCAGTAAATCTTCTCTAGGCATCTGTAGTACATTAGACTTTTGTTCCAGTAATAAACATTTGTTGTAGCCCCTGACAGTAAATTTGTCAGTTAGATTATCTAAAGACTCTGATAAAACATGTCTGTTACTGGTGATGCGTGCTATTTGCATCATTTGGGACAATGGAAGACCTTTCTTATGGGCTGGCGGATGGTGACTTGAGGCTAGCTGGAAGGGGTTCCTATAAGTGTCTTTATAGTAGACATCTGTGGTGATATGTCCATCTAAGATTTTAATATTTACATCAAGGAAATGGATCTCCTCCGTGTTGTATTCATATGTGAACTTAATGGTTGTATTCATGTTGTTAATCTCTCCCATCAGTTCTACAAGTAGATCCACACCTCCTTTCCACAACATAAAAACATCATCTATGTATCGTCGATAAAGGTGAATGTATTGCTGTGCATTTGGGTTGCAAAGGAACATTCTCTGCTCCTGGTAGAACATATATATACGTTAAAATAAGATGGTGAACATGCTGATCCCATGGCACACCGACGATTTTGTAGAATTCCCCATCATACAAGAAGAAATTTCTGGATAATGTCAATTCTAGTAGAGTGAGAAAAAGATCATGATCAAAAATACTAGGAGACAGATGTTGTGTTAGGAAGTCTCGCATTGCAATAAGACCATCTTGGTGAGGTATCAAGGTGTAAAGACTACATACAGTACATCAAGGTAACAAAGCAGAGTATTTGGAGGGACCCTATCAGTATAGATCAATAGTGTTAAAAAATTAGTTGTATCCTTCAAAAAAGATTCTTCCAGGGGAAGAAGCGGTTGTAGGATCTTATCCAGCATTTGGGCCTTGGATTGATAGAGAGAGTCTCTTGCGGATACAATTGGTCTCCCAGGTGGTCTAGTGGCTTCCTTATGAAGTTTAGGTAGGGTATACAAAATGGGAACAATAGGATGCTCCTGATAGACGGCTTTGAACAATTTCTCGTATATTTTCTTTTCATCTTTGGCTCTAATGAGGATATTGAAAAGTTCATTTTGATATTCCAATGTTGGAGTCTTGAAAAGTTTAGTATATATCCCAGGTTCCAACAGCTGACGCTGGATCTCAAATCTATAATCATCAATGTTTTGCAAGACAATAGCTCCGCCTTTGTCGGCGGGTCGTATAATAATGTCTTCATAGGATTTTAAGTTTTTCAATGCCGACCGTTCCTGTTTAGATAGAGTCATGTGAACTTTGGCTGGAGCCTCTTGGAAATGAGTTACTGATTTGTCTAGCAATCTATGAAAAGTTCTTAATGAAGGATTGTTAGAGGCAGGATCAAACGTAGACCGGGATATATTATTAAGGAATATATCTACTGGTTCGGTGGAAATTGTTTGTTGACTATGTTGAAAAAATTCTTTCAGGTGTAATTTATGTGAAAAAACATGTAGATATTTTTTCCAGTGAAAGTCGTCATGGAAGTTTGTGGGGACAAATGATAAACCCTTTTGTAATACACTAGTCTCAGATTTACTGATAATTCTATCGGATACATTGAAAATTTTGTAGTTTTCTTGGTTGTTTTTCTACCACCTCTGCTCTTTCCGCCCATGCAGGTGGCTTTGCTCTTGTACTGATCTCCTTTGTAAAAGTTGCTTGATCTAAAGGGACCATCTGGGATCGAGTGTTGTTGTCTGAATCTGTTAACAAGAATTCACTATCACTATGACTGTATGAGGATTTTTGTCCTTCATTACGTGATCTATTGGGCTGCCAAGGTCTACGACATCCCCTAAAGTAATTTATCTATCCTGATCTGGTATCACCCGAAAGCCACCTATAGGCCTTGTTATCATCATAATCTGCATCAACTGCCAGTTTTTTACTGTTCTTGAATTTCAGTAAATCTCTGTTGTATTGTTCACATTGTTGTTCCAATTTTAGGAGCCAATTGGAATTCTGGTCATCCTCCAAGGTTTTAGTAAGTAGTCTTTCAAACTCTTTGATTTTTTCTTTAGTTAATTTGAGTTCATTACCTACTTCCACAATTACTAGGACCATAAGGTCTAATGCACTTTTGTTTAAAATGGTGATCCATTTTCTCACAAAATCCAGATTGTGGCGGCCTACTGTGGGGATATATTTCACTCTAAAACCCCAGGGAGTCTTCCGTTCTCTATAATATTCTGACAAAGTTACTCCATGTAACAAAAAAACAGTTTCTCTTCATTTTAATTTGAACAATTGGTTAAACAGATGTTCACCACTCGTTCCTGGGTCATTGACGGTTACTATATCTTTGTATAAAATATTTTCAATTTCATCTTCTGAGTAGCTGAAAGTTTGCCCTCTAGGGGTAATCACACTCCTGCAGCCAGCCAATTCCTGAATGGAAGATGTTCCTTGCATTTTATCCAGCAGAAAAATATTATTTCTTAGCTGTTGCACAAAATCTATAAAGTCACTGTCATTGCTGTATGTAGGAAAAGATAATCAACTGTACCAATGAGCCAACTCAAACAGTGGGAGCCTCACAATGGAAGCAGTGTGCATAAAGCCCACAGCAACAAAAAATAAAGTCAATTTTGTTGGCACTCCAAGTGTATAATGGTATATATGTATGGTGCTTAGATACTATATAGTTATATAATCCAGAAAAACAATCGGCACTCAGAGACTTAGGATCCAAAAAATGTGTATTAACGGCAATGTTTTGGGGAGCAACCCCCTTTGTCAAACCAAAACAAACAATGAAGCAAACATAGATCATGCACTTACCCCCTAAATAGTCATGTACACATCCCCCCTCATATCCAGCATCATGGAGCTCACCGCCAGAAGCCATGGGATGAGGCACATCTGGTTCTTGTGTTCCAGCATCTCTAGGCAACCCCTAGCCTGCACTCCACTGGGACATCCCCTGTAGTGCATGCTCAGAACCGCAGAGTGCAGCCACAGCAAGAGTCTCTGGCTCCAACCTCTGCCTCACAGACGGGGACCGCTGTCCGGGAACTAGAGGGATCAAATGAGTAAACATTAAACACCACGTTTATAAAAGCCACAAGGATAAAAAGCAACAAACATGAAAAAGCACAAAACACTAATATAAACAGTTATATGGTTGACAATGGCTTGGCTAACTGTCACTAAATATAAATACTATTCAGCATTAATGTTGTAAATCCTAACTAGATAAAGTGTTCCAATCTTGTCGTTTAACCCTTTAGGGAAGATGGTGTCCAACTTGAAGATCCATTTAGTTTCCTTGCTTTAAGAGAATCTTGGCACTATCACCCCCTCTCCTTGGTGCTGGCACAAGATCAATTATTAGATTTCAAGGAAGCCAGTGTATGATTGGTAGCTTTAAAATGTCGTGCCACTGGCTGATCACAATCTTTGCCAGAAAGTTTAGATTTAATCGCTGAATGGTGCAGCGCCATCCGTTCTCTAAATTTGCGTGTTGTCTGTCCAACATAATAGAAATATTAATATATATACTTATTCTGTATGGCAGGAAGCGGAGATGAGTCTGGAAGGAATAGTCGGGGGTGCCGCTAGGGTGGCAGGGTAGATAGCAGCAGCCGCAGCTATCATCACACTGATCACTGTAGTTCTGGAGCCGGAGCGGAAGGGTGTCCCGCTGGCGGCCCAGATACAAAGCAGTGGCGGCTACCAGAGCTGCTGCTACTACTTTTTACTGAAGGGGGTGGGGCTGTCTGCCCGATCACTACTGGCCAAAGTGATCGAGTCACAGCAGCAACCGCAGCTAAATGAGCCGTGGCTGTTGCTTCTATGAAAGTCAGCCAGGTGGGTGGGGTGCCGCCAGTGCCCGATTACTGTCGCCAACAGTGATCAGGACACAAAGGAGGGGGAGCCACAAGTGTAGGTCCCTATGAGATGGGTGGCTGCTGGAAGAAAACTTCCAGCAAACTGCCCACTGGGCAGTTCTCACTGGTCATATCAGATACGACCATGTCAGTGAAAGTCCTGTCTGGTATGGTCATATCTGATATGAACATGCCAGGCAAGTGATTAAAAAGAGTGTCCTTCAGGACCCAGTTTGCTATTTATTTATGCTCCTATGGGTGCTTGTTATATAGTTAGTCTTATACTTAATATGTCTAAAACAGAGATGATTGTCATTCACCTTCCACCATAAACTCACTTCCCACTATTTATTTATCTATTGATGGCACAACCATCTCAGCTTGCCCCAAAGTGTGCTGTCTTGGAGTTATCCTGGACTCATCCCTCTCCTTAAAATCACATATCCAGAACCTCTCACAGTCCTGTTGTTTTCATCTCAAAAATATTTCCAAGATTAGACCCTATCTCACCCTGGATGCTAATAAAACCCTCATACACTAACTGGTCATCTCAAGATTGGACTACTGTAACCTTCTCATATCTGGCCTCCCCAACTCTCATCTCTCTCCTCTCCAGTCTGTCATCAAGGCTCTGCTCGGCTAATCTTCCTCTCGAAATGCTCGTTATCTGCCTCCCCTCTCCTACAAGCCCTTCACTGGCTCCCCTTACCTTTCAGAACCCAACTCAAGGTTCTCACACTTGCTTACAAAGCCCTATCCCAATCTTCTCCCATTTATATCTCTGATATAAAATCCCTTCACTCTCCTGTCTTCCCTCTTTGTTCAACTAATGCCTGCCGCCTCTCATGCCAACTGATTACTTCCTCTCGCTTTTGTTACTAAGATTTTGCACGTGCTGCTCCTCACATTTGGCACTTTCTCCCTCTCCCCATCAGACTCTCTACCTTTCTACAATCATTCAAACGGGCTCTCAATTCCCACTACTTCATTAAAGGCTTCCAGCTCTCATCCTAAATTGCTGCTATATGCTCCCTCCCCTCCGTCTACCCCATCTGTGTCTCACCTGTATGTCTACCCTTACCCTTTAGTAGGTAAGCTCTTATGAGAAGGGCCCTTTACTCTCTTGCACTTCTCCTTACTTTACTTTCATCTACTTCTTACTTCCCACTAGGGCACCTAACACTTGGTTGCTTAAGCTCTGCTGGTTATGTGGCTGTTATGGTCGCTAATGTAGCAATGTATATTATTCATGTCCTTGTCCTGCATTCTATTGTATTGTACTATAAGTCTTTGGACACATATTTGTTTTAATATTTTGTAAGGCATTGCGGATCACTTGTATAATAATAATAGCAATAATAATTTAAAAATAATAGTTAGTACTGTATATAGGATTATATTCATTTGTCTCCCCTTTTTGTTGGTACAGTAAACTATATATTTAATATTAACTTATTAAACAGCTGATAGGTAGGAATATATTTATATTGATTTTCCCCCTTTTTTTGGGCTAGTATACTAATATTTAGTAAGGGATTTGTCATTCCCTTATATGAGATGTCTTACGTGTTATAAGCATTCCTAGATCATTTAGATCCATGTGGGCATCTTTAACAGTTTGTGTCCAAATAATATCAATCTTATTTTATTACTGAATTGTTCGCCTTAAATTGATATTATTTGTATTTTAGTTTTCAATGGTATATGGTAGCGATGTGGCTATATGTTATGGACAAATTGTGTATTCATTATACAAGTTGGACAGGAATTTGCTATTCTGTTTATATTGTGTCATTTGTAACTTTCAGTCATTACATTGTGCACATCAAATAAACCATTGTTATAATATTACACATTAAATTGTATACTGGTAAGAGATTTCTTCCTGATCACTAGATTATTTTCAATTGCTGTGTTCTCTGTGTAAAGTTGATATAATATATTTAAATTGTGAGGTACCGTGTATCTGTATATTATGTAGCTTTATTATATTTTTAAACAGTTTCCTTCAAAGTGTCCACAGAGGATTTTTTTTAGCAATGTAATTTATCTGAAACTGCAGGAGATCGTATTCTCATCGTATACTTCAGAGCTGCAGTAGATCAAAGGCACATATTTGTGTGCCCAGTATACTTGTTATTCATAGGACAGGATAGTAGTTCGATTACATAGGCTATATCCACTCATACACATATACACAAGACACACACCAGTCCTTTCTCCTCATCAGGGAACCATTACAGACAGGGTGAATACTAATTACCCAGGCCTGAGCTTGCAGAAGGGGTGTGGCAGGGATCTGAAACCACCTGCCCTCCCTCCTACATGTCAGCAGCCCAGCACACATTGCTGTGTGCTGGGCTGCAGTGGGATTTAGGACCTCATTCAGAGCCACATCTGAAAAAAGTGCCAGTCTCCTGGCCGCTCGCTAGGCTGTGGGTGACCACCCACAGCTCTAGCGAGCGACCATGTTGATGTTCGTGATAGTCAAGACCATCGCGACCATCGGGGCTTGCGAGGAGACCTTTACAGTAGGGTCTCCTGTACCGCAAGCCCCAGAGAGCATCTGGCTCTGATGTCAGTGGGGCAGCCCACAAACGGCAGGTGTTTACATTGGAATGCCTCCATTTGTGAAACCACAGCCCCGGCCCGCCTACAAAACGGGGCGAGCTGTCGATCACTATCACCCCTTTTGTAGACAGACCTGGAGTGAGAGATATTATCTCTGGCTCCGGGTCTTGCACACGCGCAGTGTGGCCACTGCGAGTGTGCAGGGCTCACCATTGACCCACTTGCAAGCGCAGAAGCACTTGCGAGCGAGTCTGAATGAGACCCTTTGTCAGCAGCAGCAATCTTCTCTGTCTGTGGGGGTGAAAGATCACACTGATCGTACCTCCCTGGATTTGCACTGGGCTGAGGGGCTCACAGTGCACCCCTTCCTGGTGCAGAAACAATGGGTGTTTCTCTTTTTTCTGAGTGAGTGTGACCTCATCTCCTGCAATTATGCTACACCCCCTTCCCTGGGCCTGCACCAGCTCTCTACCCCTGATTATAGAGATAATTTAAAGGGCTTCTTCTAGTAGCAGCTCCTCATGTAATCTGGGGGGAGCAGAGCCTCTTGGCCCCATATTAGTGTGAGTCATAGCAGCCAGGCAGCTTTTGCTATATCTCCCGCCCTGTCCTCTCTGCTGCCATATGGCCCCTCCCATCACCTATAAGACACTCTGAGCAGCATTTTAGTGCACCAGAGAAGGCACAACCTGGGGCGCATATTTATGATAACTTGAGCACCTCTCAGTGGGCAGGTGCAGATTAAGCCACAGTGACACCCCCTTATGGTGCTGCTCTCACTACCTAAACTACAGCATAAAAATACTTAACAGCTGGAGCCTATAGAGAAGGGATACAGGGGCTGATTCAGAGCTGCTCGCAAGAACATAACGCTCGCAAGTATCTCAAAGTTCCCCTACTGTGCACACGCCGTGTCCGGTGTGTGTGAGCATGAGCCCCAGTAAGCGACTGAAGATCATAGTCCTGGGGCTCACTACAAGATGGGGTTGTCATCGATGGTGAGTGACAGCTCACCCTATTTTGTAGGCGGGGAAGGGGGTGCATGCACAAATGCAGGCATTCTCTTAGGAAAGCCTGGATTTATGGGCGGCCCTACTAACATCACTCGAGATGTCAGTAGTGGACTTCCTGCTCTATTAGAGCAGGGAGTCCACTCGGGTTTACGGGAGCCGAGACCCTACCACAGGGTCTCATCACTAGCCTGATAGTCATGATAATCGTGACAGGCTGCAGGCAGCTCGCAAAAGGTGTGGGTGGTCACCCACAACTTTGTGAGCAGGCTGGAAAAAATAAAAATAAAAATCTCCGCCCTGATTCAGAGCGAGCGCTCGCCAGTAGCGAGACGCTCTGAATCAGGACCACAGTGTTGTGCAGACTATACTGCCTTCCATCCTTCCCATGCAGTGAGCTGCCTGATAGCCATACATTGTGCAAATGAAGTCAAGTGAAACTGAAGTCGGCTGCTCTCTTTCAGTAACTTTGCTCCAGTATAAAGTAGAGGATAAGTAAGAGTAGAGACAAAAGTTGGGGACTACAGAGTCACCAGGCCATTGTTCACTTGCAGTTTGCCTATTGCCAACACCTGCTTTATATACGTGTGCTGCAGTATAGGAATTTAATTTTTTTTCTGGTGTGACTGTGATTTATGTACTTTGTCAAATTACTGTTTTATGTTATCATGAGATGAGCTTCCTATAATCCAGGAATTCTAGAAGCATGCTTTTTAATTTGCTATAAAGCAGGATAGAGAAAGGAAGAGGCAGAACAGATAAGAGCACTGAGAGTAAGCAGTGGTGCACATATATTAAGGCAGAGCCGCAACTAGGGGGGGCTGGAGGTGCACATGCAATGGGTGCACCGCTGCACCCACCACCAGTGTCCCCAAGCTCGACGCCGCAGGAGGGCTCCAAGCCAGATGCCCACTGAGATTTTATTACCAGCGGGCACCTGGCTCCTACCTTGCAGTGCCGTGGTAGCCGGAGGCTGGAGTTCTCTCCTGAACTCCAGCTTCCAGATCTCCCCATGGGCACTATGGAAGAGACATCTCTTCCATAGTTCTGAGGAGCAGCTGGGTGGACCGGGCGTCGGGCAGATGTGGGAGCAGAGTTTAAGGAAAGTATTTTTTTTGTGTAAGCGGCACTACAGGGGCTTTACTATGAGGGCATTACCATATGGGAACTACTACAGGGGCATTACTATGGGGGCATTACCATATGGGCACTACTACAGGGGCATTACTATGGGGGCATTACTATATGGGCACTACTACAGGGGCATTACTATGGGGGCATTACCATATGAGCACTACTACATGGGCATTACTAGTATATGGGCACTACTACAGGGGCATTACAATCGGGGCATTACTATATGGGCACTACTACAGGGGCATTACTATGGGGGCATTACCATATGGGCAGTACTACAGGGGCATTACCATATGGGCACTACTACAGGGGTATTACTATGGGGGCATTACCATATGGGCACTACTACAGGGGCATAACTATATGGGCACTACTACAGGGGCATTACAATGTGGGCACTACTACAGGGGCATTCCCTCAGGCGGCATTACTATAGGCGCACTGCTGCAGGGGGCATTACTATGGGGAAATCACCCGGGGGGACACCAAATTACTGTCTTTCCCCCGGGTAACAAAAATCCTAGCTTCGGCCCTGATTAAGGGGCTACTCCTGAAGTGGAAGTAAAGCTGCAATGGCAAAAGCAGGATTTCTAGAAGGGGGTTTGCAAATGCTTGATTTTAGAGCAAATTTCACCAGTCCATGAAAAGGGCAGAATTAGTACTTGACCAAGTTTAATATGCATCGTACAAAGTATATTGTGTATTATAATTTGAGCATATAAAGGACCAGCGATCACAATAAGCCATTAGAAGCGGCAGTAGGGCCATCCTTACTGAGCTGGATGTTTTTATTTCAGATGTGTGCACTATTCCAGACTATTGGAGCAAGGCCTGATTCAGAGCCGGACGCTCTGAACGAGCGCCAACTCTGAATCAGGGTGTTTTTTTTATTGTTGCGGCCTCTTGGCCACTGCCCATAGCTGTGGGTTACCACCCACAGCTTATGCGAGCAGCCATGATGATGGTCGCAATGGTCAAGACCATCACGACCATTGGGTTTGCGACGAGACCCTTGCAGTAGGGTCTCGTTGCCGCAAGACCAAGAGTGCTTTTGGCTCTAACAGAGCCAAAAGCACTCCCACTGACATCACTTGTGATGTCAGTGGGGCCAGCCCCAGATGGTAGGCGTTCCAATGGGAATGCCTCCGTCAGGGCAGCCACGCCCTCTGGCCCACCCACCAAAGGGGGCGTGCTGTCACTCAACATCGACAGCATGCCCCCTTTGGTACGAGACCTGGAGCGATGGCTTGGTCATCGCTATCTGGGTCTCACGCATGCACACGACGGAGCCAGCTCCGTCGTGCGCATGCGCACTGGGCCACCATCGACCTGCTTGCGGGTCTGAATCCGGGAGCCTGGAGGAGCAGCAGAGCACTGCCCTGGACATATATGTACTTATTGTGCTCTATGGCAGTGCATCACTAATAGTGCATGCTTTCCAGATCTCCTAGTGGTGCACATGTTATTTATTACTGTCTGATATATGTAAAAAGATCCACATGTGGTGTTAATTGTTTCATTTGTGATACTGAGAGGAACATGCAACACTAACAAAATTCTATTACATTACTATATCCACTGTGTCATGTGTGTGCTGGTGAGGGTTGTTTCCAGGCAGACGGAAACCCCCCCTGCATTTGCCTATGAGCTGTAAAAGCAAATAACTTGCACCTGATCAATCCATGTTGCACTGCAAGGGTGTTATTTATGTTTTTCATGCTGAGTAATTACTAGCTGCTTCTTCGAGTTACCCACAAATGCTTATGTTATCACCTGCTGAAAGTATGATAGACAGTTTTCAAAATTACAGTAATTAACAAATCTTAATAAGCATGACCCAGTCCCAAATTATTATCTGATCAATATCACTTGTACCACCTATAAAAGGTTAATGCTGTTATGTAGGTATTTATACTACCTTAATATTGTTCCCAAATAATGACAAGATTAAAAGGAAATAAAATCTATTCTAATATAATACACATATGTTTTGGAGAGTGCAGTGGCTTGTGTGTGTTAGTAGTAAGTAGACAGATACATTTATTTGATACTTACATGTTCTTGAATATTTTGATGCCTCTTTCCAATAGTTTTTAGTCTGTACAGATGTGCGGTCACATATATAGATGCTCTGAAGACATCATATATTTGACTAACTATACTAGCTCAGTGATACCCCTTTTACACCAGACCTAAACCCAGGTTATTGCAGGGTTAACCCAGGTAGCTCCTTGGTGTAAAAGAGGACATGGTTGGATTCCTGGGTAGAGTGACCTGGCAATCCAACCCAGGTAACTTGCAGGGTTTTACACTGGAATAATCGGTGAAACCCTGCAGTGTAAACGGCGCGATCCGGGTGACGATGACCTGGATCGTGCTGCCTACCTGCCAATTGGCCAGCTTCAGTGGTGCTTGGAGATGATGTCATCTCCAAGCGTCCACTTCAGTGCCACAAAAGCCGGGTCTCTGCAGACCCAGCTCCGGTGTGAACAGCGCCGACTTGGGAATATCCTGGGTCGGTGCCGGCTAAATTCCGGGTCTGATCCAGTTTGGAACCGTGTTCTAACCTCTGGTTCAGACCCGGAATTTAGGTAAAAAAGTGGTATAAGTAAGTAAGTTCGGAGATCTCTTAAAATCACTTATTTTAATCCCTAACACCACGTTATATTCTAGCACTGCTAGGTTTATTTATAGTAAAGGCAGTTCTCTATCACATGGATGTGGTTTATAGATTACAGTACAGAGCTAATCAAATGGTCATCACCAATGATGTTAGCATGAAAATTCTGCATGTACTAGATAAAATAAGCATATTTGAAATGTATGTTCTAATGTGCTTTTCTTGATGATTTTCAATTAGGGATGTTATGATAATGGGAACTGTGGCAGTTTTCTCAGACATTAATTGGTTTGAATCACTGGTGAATGGGGGTGGGTTTTGTATTTCTTATTCTAGGGTCATCTTGGCTACATTATAATTTTTTAGCAGACTCTGGGCCTGATTCATAGCCGGACGCTCTGACCAGAGCGCTCGCTCTGAATCAGGGCCCTCCTACCTAAAAATGGAACGGCCTCTTGGACACTCGCATAGCTGTGGGTTACCACCCACAGCTTATGCGAGCGTACATGATGATGGTCGCGATGATCAAGACCATCTATCAGAGCCAAAATCACTCCCACTGACATCACTACTAATGTCAGTGGGGTAGGACTCAGACGGTAGGCATTCCCATGGGAACGCCTCCAAATGACAGCCACGCCCCGACACGCCCACCAAAGGGGGCCTGCTGTGACTCACCATCGACAGCACGCCCCCTTTGGTGCGAGACCCCGAGCAACGGATTCCCCCGTTGCTCGCCGGGTCTCGCGCATGCACATGACGGAGCTCCCTCCGGCGTGCGCTTGCGCACTTAGGCACCATCGACCCACTTGCGAGCGTACACCGCTCGCCAGCGGGTCAGAATCAGGCCC
Source organism: Taudactylus pleione (assembly GCA_031769625.1). Classification (NCBI taxonomy): domain Eukaryota; kingdom Metazoa; phylum Chordata; class Amphibia; order Anura; family Myobatrachidae; genus Taudactylus; species Taudactylus pleione. The sequence goes on from JAUIMM010000107.1 coordinate 3,513,238, forward strand.
TCTGTGCCAATGAAGGTAGGGTCTCACATTTTATACAGTATAAATTATTCACAAAGCCATGAACTCCTCCCAGGCAAATTGTTCTGAGTTTTATTTACTGTTGAAAATTATAGAATAACATTTCCCAAATTATTTGATTCAAGTTGTTTGGAAAACCACTAAGTATCTTTGTAGTCAATAAGAAATCCAGATTCTCCTCTTTTTTTTTCTTGAGAAAACCTCTTGGAAGTATTGTGATTAATGCCCCAGATTTCATAAAGCTGACAACTTTAACTGGCAGGAGAATTAGAATTAACTCAGGATTTTAGGTGCTGAGGCCATTGCAGGCCATGATTATGTATAGAGATTCTATTTTTAAAGTAGCAAACATAGAAGTGTATCCAGCTCCATAACAGAGCAGCAGTGCACCCTGTGCCATCCCCACTCCCTAATCCCATGAGGGGACAGGGCCGCCAACTCCCAGAAGTAGAGCTCTGCCTAAACCATAATAAGGGTGTCCTAAGGATATTCCAGGCAGCTCCACAGGCTTGCCAGCAGGTTGATATTTATGTGTTATACTTCCTGGTGTTAAGTGGGGTGTGTGTCTGTTTGGGATGCTTCTGGTATACTGTATATAGGCCCTGTTGGGCAGGTGTTGGGACATGCTTCTTTGATGCTCTGGTCTCTCAGATTTGGGTCTTTACTAGAGATGTGCGCCGACCCTCATGTTTTGGTTTTGGTTTTGGATCTGGATTGGTTTTGCCAAAACCTCACCTCTGTGTTTTGTTTTCGTGTTTTGGTTTTGGATCTGGATTTTTTCTTAAAAAATCATAAAAACAGCTAAAATCACATAAAATGGGCCTGTTTTAGTTCCTACAGTATTATCATCCTCAATAACATTTATTTCCAGTAATTTCCAATCAATTTTGACCCCCTCACAATATTATTTGCTTCAACTAATTAAGGCCAAAAGGTTGCATCCAGCTAGCTGGCTGACTAAGCTAAGTGACACAGTGGGCAGCACTAACATGTGGCAGTTCAGCTTATAATTTCCAACATGGATACAGTGTGTTATACAGTGTGGGTTGGATACACAAATAGTGCACTTACTGTGACAGCAGTGTTGACAGAGCGGGGTTGCTGACATTGTCCTCAGTACATGGAATGGCAGTGCTGTGGTGCTGGCAGTGTCCTCAGTGAAGGATACCGGCAATGTCAGTAGAGCGGGGGTGCCAGCAGTGTTTTTATTGCCGGTTTGCTGGCTGTGTTGGCAGTGCGGGGGTTGCTGGCGGTGTCCTGAGTACATGGAATGGCAGTGCTGCAGTGCTGGCAGTGTCCTCAGTGAAGGGTACTAGTGACGTTGGCAGTGTGGGGGTGCCAGTGGTTTCTTTAGTGCAGGTTTGCTAGCTGTGTTGGAAGTGTGGGGGTTGCTAGTGGTGTCCTTAGTACATGGAATGGCAGGGGTGCCAGCTGTGTTTTTAGTGCAGGTTTGCTGGCTGTGTCAGCAGTGTGGGGGTTGCGGGCGGTGTCCTTAGAACATGGAATGGCAGTGCTGCAGTGCTGGCAGTGTCCTCAGTTAAGGGTACCGGCAGTGTCAGCAGAGCGGGGGTGCCAGCAGCGTCCTCAGTGCAGGTTTTCTGACTGTGTCGGCAGTGCAGGGGTGTTCTTAATGCAGGGGGCCGGGGGTGTTGGTAGAGCGGAGTTGCCAGCGGTGCCCTCAGTGCAGGTTTGCTGATTGTGTCTAAGTGCAGGGTGTTCTCAATGCAGGGTACCGGCAGTGTCGGCAGAGCAGGGATGCCAGCGTTGTCCGCAGTGCAGGTTTGCTGACTGTGTCAGCAGTGCAGGGGTGTTCTTAATGCAAGGTGCCGGCGGTGTCAGCAGTGCAGGGGTGCCAGCTGTGTCCTCAGTGCATGTGTGCTGACAGTGTCGGCAGTGCAGGGGTACTGGTGGTGTCCTCAGTGTGGATGTGCCGGCAGTTGAGGGGGTCACTGACAGTGTCCTCAGGACCTGATTCAGACCCAGTTGCTATTTGCGTTTGCCTGCTAACTAATTGGGGCCGGGTATTTAAATGAAGCGCTCTTACTGCATCGCATGTAGACACCCACAAAGTAATAGCGGGCAGTGGCACTACCCCTGTATAAAGACGCCACTTTGCCACTTGCAACACACATCATCTCCGGCAGTTGAAGGATTAATTGGGAACATCGAGGACCATCGAAGCTGCTCGCAGCACTTGTGGTAGCCTTTCCCAACCACAAGCACTGCGAGCAGTTAAGGCTAAAATACTACCCAGTCACATGTGTAATGACGCTACTTGCTAATTATGCACAGCCACTAAACTCCGTTCTGCCGGCCAGACACGCCTGCGTTCGCACATCCACACCCTCATTTACAAGCATCTTCCCCTGTTACCACCCACAAAAGGCACTATCACTCAATATAGCGGCCCGACTGTGGGCTACAGGCGAGCACTTTCCCACCGCATTGACTGGTTCGCGCATGCGCACTGCGGCTTATACGCATGCACAGATAGTGAAAAATCGCTCATTGCGAGTGGCCGCCGCTTTGCGACCAGGTCTGAATCAGGCAATAAGTATGTGGGGCAGCAGTGCAGGGGTGCCTGCAATGTCGGCAACAGTGGTGTCGGCAGCGTGGGAATCTGCCAGTGGGGGTGCTGGTGGTGTCGGCAGGGGAGGGTGTTGGCTGTGTCAGGTGGAGGGGAATTGTGGGCACCATCTTATTTTGCTTCCTGTGTGCATTTTCAATTGGCTTAACGCTGATTGGCTGAGAGCCAATCAGCGTTAAGCCCTCTCAAAACAAAACCTTGCGACCCGACAGCGGCGTCGAAAGGTTTTGCCTCGGTTGAGAGATCACAGCGTTTCATGAGCCCATGTGATCCCCACAGGCACAGCATCTTCCGGAGGCAGCATGCAGCCCGACGGTTGCCATAACAGTGCCCGGATGTGCTATCTATACAGTACATCTTATAAATGAGAATGTCTGTTTGTTTGTCTGATTGTGATAAACACTGAAACCACTAAACCAATTGGGATGCGGTTTTCAAATTGGGTAGGTATTTTTCCCAGCCAAGTTTTAGGCTAAGGAACATCACGATCTGTCATAAGTATCCTGGGGGGAGGGCTCTATGGGAGGGGTTCCTGGCACTGCTCTCAGCAATAAGAAAAAATTGTCTTAACCAGTTTTTTTTGGTGGAGATTTCACAATGCCTAGGACAAAATCTTCACTTGAAAGTGACAGTACTGCGGGGAAAGGTTGTGCCTGAATTCTGTGACCACCGACATCCATCTGAGTGGAGCCAGGTGCAGGACTTTGTTTATAGTTGTAACGATATATCTATCTATCATTGTTCGTTTAAATGTACAGAATATTTGCAATGGGATCGGTATGATTTACCACCGGCCGCATGGTTCAAGTCCAGACAGCGGAAGCCAGGCGGTGAAGATCCCAACTGCTAATTATGTGAGTATTGCTAATCTAATTCCTTACCCTAACCCAAACCCTCCCTTAAGGGTTCTTAAACCTAACCTCCCCCCAAGTGCCAAACCCTAACCCCCCTCTAAGTGCCTAAACCAAACCCCCCTTCCCTGCAGCCTAAACCTGTCTCCTCGGGGGTTGCCTAACCCTAACTCCCCTTCCCCTAGCCTAACCCTAACCCTCCTGAGGGGCTGCCTAACCCTAAGTCCCCTCCCTGGGAGCCAAAAACTTAACCCTCCCCCCGCGGCTGTCCATGCCCGGGCCCCGGCTTACCTTCGATCGGGGTGCCGGGCATCAGGCTCCCTGCATAGTTAAAATGACAGGCGTCGGTAATTCAATGCCTCACATTAGACCCTTGCCAGGATTAGACAGATGGGATGCCGGCGGTCAGGATTTAGACCGTCGGCATCCCGAAAGCAAACCGTTTGAAACATACTTATGAAGTAATTACCCACATTTGATTGAGTTTCCACTTAAATGTTCATTTTAGATCCTGAGATTAACATAGGCTATATCCACTTACACACATGCACACAACACACACACCAATCATTTCTCTTCATCAGGGAGCCATTACAGACAGGGGCGCCAAAAGGGAGTGGGCAAGTACTAATTACCTGGGCCCGGGCTTGCTGAAGGGGCCTGGCAGGGGCCCGGCTCCGATGCCACCTCTCCTACCTGTTAGCAGCCCAGCACATCTTGCTGTGTGCTGGGGTGCAGTTAGATTTAATCAGCAGCAGCAATCTTCTATGCCTGTGGGGGAGAACGATCACACTGATTGTGCCCCCCAGGGTTTGCATTGGGTTGAGGGGCTCAAAGTGCACCCCTCCCTGGTGCAGAAAAAAGGGGTGCTACTTTTTCTAAAGGGGGCGTGACTTAGTCTCCTGCAGTTAGGCTACACCGCCCTGGGTCAGCTCTCTATGGCCCTGATTACAGAGATAACTTGCTGGGCATCTTCCAGTAGCAGCTTATCCTGTAATCTGGGGGAGCAAATCCTCTTTGCCCCATATTAGTTTGAGTCACAGCAGACAGGAAACTTTTGCTGTGTCTCCCGCCCTATCATTTCTGCTGCCATATGGCCCCTCCCATCACCTGTAAGACACTCCAAGAAGCATTTCAGTGCACCAGAGAAGGCATAACCTGGGTGCATAGTTATGACAACTTGAGCATCGCTAAGTGGGCAGGTGCAGCTCAAGGCACAGTGACGCCCCTTATGGTTCTGCTCTTACTACCTAAACTACAGCATAAAAATACTTAACAGCTGGAGTCTATAGAGAAGGGATACAGGGGCTGATTCAGAGCCACTTGCTGCTGTCGGGTCCTCGCTCTGAATCTGGGTGTTTTTTTTTTTTTTTACCCTGACAGCTCGCAAAGCTGTGGGTGACCACCCACAGCTTGTGAGAGCGGCCTGGAGACCGTCACAATTCTCGCGACCATCGGTCTTGCGACGAGACCCATGTTCTAGCTGCCGCAAGCTTGAGTGGACTCCCTGCTCTATAAGAGAAGTCCAATACTGATGTCAGTAACCCCTCCCAACAATCGCCAGGCTTCCTAAGGGCACGCCTGCTTTTGTCCGGCGACCCCCCCTACCCGCCCACAAAATGGGGTGAGCTGTCAATCAAGATCAACAGTCATTCTGTCTTGTTGCAAACCCCACAGCGACTGAACTTCAGTTGCTCAGCGGGGCTCGTGCATGCGCACGCTGGACGCAGTGTGTGGTCAACCATCGAGCCACTTGCAAGGGCACAGCACTTGCGAGCGGCTCTGAATCGGTCCCACAGTGTGGAGCAAACTATACTGCCTCCCCTCATTCCCATGCGGTGAGCTGCCGGACAGCCCTACATTGTGCAAATGAAGTCGAGTGACACTGAAGTCGGCTGCTCTCTTTCAGTAATTTTCTTCCAGTATAAAGTAGAAGATAAGTAATACCCCTTTTACACAGGAGCTAAAACCCGGGTTATTGCAGGGATAACCCAGGCAGCTCCCTAGTGTAAAAGGGTAAAGGGTTGCATCGCCGGGTCGAGTGACCCGGCAATCCTACCCAGTTAAATAGCAGGGTTTAACACGGGCGTAGCCCGGGAAACCCTGCTGTGAGAACAGCACACTCTGGGTCACGATGACGATGCAAGCTGGCCGATTGGTCTGGCTTCAGTTGCACTTGTACATGACATAATCTCCAAGCGTCCACTTTAATGCTAGGAAAGCCGGGTCTATGCAGACCCAACTCCGGTGTGTGCGGCGCCGACTTGGGAATATCTTGCGGAGGCGCCGGCTAAATTCCGGGTCTGATCCTGATAGGAACTTTGGGCCTGACTCAGACCCGCTCACGAGTGCTATGCGCTCGCAAGCGGGTCAATTGTGGCCCAGTGCGCATACGCGAGACCCGGATAGCGACAGGCAAACCGTCGCTCCGGGTCTCCAACCAAAGGGGGCGTGCTGTCGATGTTGAGTGACAGCACGCCCCCTTTGGTGGGCGGGCTGGGGGCATGGCTGCCCAGACAGAGGCATTCCCATCCACAAGTGATGTCAGTGGGAGTGCTTTCAGCTCTATTAGAGCCTAATGCACTCTGGGGCTTGCGGCAACGAGACCCTACTGCAAGGGTCTCGTCGCAAGCCCGATGGTCACGATGGTCTTGACCATCACGACCATCATCATGGCTGGTAACCCTTAGCTATGCGAGCAGCCAAGAGACTGCAACAAAAAAAAAAATGCCCTGATTCAGAGCGGGCGCTCGTTCAGAGTGTCCGGCTCTGAATCAGGCCCTCTGTTCAAATTCCGGAATTTTGGTGGAAAAGGGGTATAAGAGTGGAGACAAAAGTTGGTGACTACAGAGTCACCAGGCCATTGTCCACTTGCAGTCTGCCTATTGCCTACAACTGCATTATATATGTGTGCTGCAGTATAGGAATTTAATTTATTTTCTGGTGTGACTGTGGTTTATGTTCTTTGTCTAATCACTGTTTCATGTTATCATGAGCTGAGCTTCCTATAATCCAGGAAGTCTAGAAGCATACTTTTTTAATTTGCTATAAATCAGGGCAGAGAAAGGAAGAGGCAGAACAGATAAGAGCACTGAGAGTAAGCAGTGGTGCACATATATTAAGGGGCTACTCCTGAATTGAAAGTAAAGCTATAACAGCAAATAACTTGCACCTGATCAATCCATGATGCACTGCAAGGGTGTTATTTTATGTTGCTCATGCTGAGTAATTACTAGCTGCTTGTTCAAGTCACCCACAAATGCTTATGTTATTACCTGATGAAAGTATGATAGACAGTTTTGAAAATTACAGTAAACACAAATCTTTATAAGCATGACCCAGTCCCAATATTTACCTAATCAATATCACTTGTACCACCTATAAAAGGTTAATGATGTTATGTAGGTATTTATGCTACCTTAATAGTGTTCCCTAATAATGACAATTACAAGTTGAAAAGGAAATAAAATCTCTTCTAATATAATACACATGTTTTGGAGAGTGCAGTGGCTTGTGGGCCAGACCCGGTCGCAAAGTAGCGGCCGCTCGCAATGAGCGAGTTTTTGCTAACTGCGCATGTGTATAAGCCTCAGTGCACGTGCGCGAGCCAGTCAATGCGGTGGGAAAGTGCTCGCCCATAGCCCACAGTCGGACCACTATATTGAGTGACAGATTGTGCCATTTGTGGGTGGTAACAGGGGAAGGTGCTTGTAAATGGGGGCGTGGATGTGCAAACGCAGGTGTGTCTGGCCGTCAGAGCTGAGTTTAATGGGAGTGCATAATTAGCAAAGTAGCGCATTACACATATTACTAGGGTGTATTTTAGCCTGAACTGCTCTCAGTGCTTGCGGTGGGGAATGGCTACAACAAGTGCTGCGAGCAGCTTCGATGGCACTCGATGTTCCCGATTAATCCTTCGACTTCCGGAGATGACGTGTGTTGCGAGTGGCAAAGGGGCATCTTTATACAGGTGCGAGCGCATAGTGCCGCTGCCTGCTATTACTTTGTGGGCGTCTACATGCGACGCAGTGTGAGCACTTCATTTAAATACCCGGCCCCTTTTAGCTAGTGTGCAAACGCAAATAGCGACTGGGTCTGAATCAGGCTCTGTGTGTATTAGTAGTAATTAGACAGATACATTTATGTGTTACTTGCATGCTCTTGACTATTTTGATGCCTCTTTCCGATAGTTTTTACTCTGTACAGATGTGCGGTCACATATATAGATACTCTGAAGACATCATATATTTGACTTACTAGACTAGCTCAGTGATATCCTTGTACACGAGCGCTAAAACACGGGTTATTGCAGGGTTAACCCGAGTAGCTCCTTGGTGTAAAAGTGGACAGGGTTGGATTCCAGGGTCAAGTGACCCGGCAATCCAACCCAGGTAACTTGCAGGGCTTCACACGGGAATAATCCGGGTCACAATGACCTGGATCGTGCCGCATACCTGCCGATTGTCCGGCTTCAGTTGTGCTTTGAGATGATGTCATCTCCAAGTGTCCACTTCGATGCCGGAAAAGCCGGGTCTCTGCAGACCCGGCTTCGAAGTGAACGGCGCCTACTCGGGGATATCCTGGGTCAGCGCCGGCTAAATTCTGGGTCTGATCCGGTTTGGAACCCTGTTCTAACCTCTGGTTTAGACCCGGAGTTAAGGTGTAAAAGGGGTATAAGTAAGTAGAACTTGGAGAGTTTTTTTGGTTTTCCAACTTAAAATCACTTATTTTAATCCCTAACACCACATTCTATATTCTAGCACTGCTAGGTTTATTTTTATTGATGGCAGTTCTCTATCACACGGATGTGGTTTATAGATTACAGTACAGAGCTAATCAGATGGTCATCACCAATGATGTTAGCACGAGAACTCTGCATTTACTAGCTAAAAGAAGTATATTTGAAATGTAAGTTCTAATGTGCTTTTCTTAAAGATTTTCAATTAGGGATGCTATGATATTGGGAACTGTGAAAGTTTTCTAAGACCATGATTGGTTTGATTCACTGGTGTAAGGGGGTGGGTTTTGTAATTCCTATTCTAGGGTCAACTTGGCTAAAATATTTCTTAGGTTTTCAGCAGACTCTGTGCCAATGAAGGTAAGGTCTGATGTCAAAATATATTATACAATATTGGAAATTATTCACCAAGCCATGAACTCCTCCCAGGCAAATTGTTCTGAGTTTTATTTTACTGTTGAAAAGTAAAGAACAACGTTTCCCAAGTTATTTGGTTCAAGTTATTTGGAAAACCTCTAAGCATCTTTGTAGTCAAGAAGAAATCCAGATTGTCCTATTTTTTTCTTAAGAAAACCTCTTGGAAGTATTGTGATTAAGGCCCCGGATTTCATAAAGCTGACAACTTTAACTGGCAGGAGAATTAGTATTAATTCAGGATTTTAGGTACAGAGGCCATTGCAGGCCATGATTATGTATAGAGATTCTTTTTTTTAAAGTAGCAAACATAGAAGTGTATCCAGCTCCATAACAAGGTGGCAGTGCACCCTGTGCCATCCCCACTAGCTAATCACATGAGGGGATATGGCCACCAACTCCCAGAAGTAGAGCTCTGCCCAAAAAATTATAAGGGTGTCCTAAGGATATCCCAGGCAGCTCCAAAGGCCTCTGGCTGCATTCCCAGAGCATCCATATGTAGTGTTACTGGTTGTCTAGCGCAGTTTCAGCTACCCTACAAGCCAAATGCAGGTTGCAATGGGCAGCAACGGTGTTGCCCCTAGGTCCGTGTGCCCTGTACAATGGCACCATTTACACTTCCCTAGTTACAGTCCTGTGTGTATCCTAAAATGGGTTTGTGGGAATCATATATAAAATTATAAACAATTGAGATTCGAAAATGTATACATTACATTTGAAATTCATTCTAGTAAAATTTAATACACTAGGTGGGTCATACAGTAGTGTGGTAATAGAGAAAGTTTAGCTGATGCAGCATTGAATGCAAGTCCATTCTACTGATAGATCTTGCATTTTGTAGTTGAGCGTATGCAATTACTGATGATCCAGAGTCATACACATCACAGCTCCACCTGCAGCTGAGTACGTATAATTTAGTAGTAACAAGATATTCATATGTGTGATAAGTTCAGTGACATTGCATTGTGTATATGTACAGTAAATGGAATTGTAGACTATGCTGAGTTGTATTTATGCAGATATCTTTCTTATTTCAGGTGTTATAATTGTATGTGAAAAGCATTAAGCGGAATTTAAAGAATTTTTATCATATATGAAAAGTAACGATTTTAATTTAAAATGTAGATCAAATTTATAAGATAAAAAAAAATAGAATTTCTGGATCTAGTTCTTGATGTAATAACATGGAAAAAAGCTAAAAAAAAATGTACATATACTCATATAAAGAATGTAGATAGTAACAGCTATTACATAGAATCTTTTAAAACGTTTTCTTACTTTAGAGAGAAAGCAGAATTATATTCCCGCACCAGTTAACCACTTGATATCTATGAATGGTCTAAATGGTTTGTCAGGGGTATTAATGTATTTTAATTGTAAATATCTCTATAATAGGATATTCTTTGTTTAATATATTCTGTAATAGAAATTGCTACTGATACACCTTATAGTAAACTAGTTTAACCAATTAACCGACTAATTATTTTTCCAAAAAACGCTCCAAAATTATCGGTTTCTTTTATGATTGAATTAGGTCACGAACATAATTTTACACTTATCCATCACTATTTTATTTGAAAAAAATATTTTTTTAAAACACAGTATACCATAAAAATAGCAATTTTTATATTATACTGTAGTGATGGCCATTGATGGCTGTACCACTGATGGGTCAACCATCATTAGAAGCCATCAATTGTTTTGCGATTGGTCGAGAAGATCTGTGTACAACACAACGGCCAATGTTTCCTAAACATCAATTGAGGGTTGCCATCGATGGTTCAACATTGATTGCCACCAGCAGTGGCAAACCACTTGTTTTCAGTCAGACAATTGATGGTTTGCAAACCATCGATGGTTAGTTGCCATCCCTAACCAGAGACTCTGCGATATCCATCGATCGATATATATATACAATTATCTGCTCCTGCTTGCACACACACACACATTATATATATATATATATATATATATATATATATATGACATATATACACACATATATATATATATATATATATATATATATATAAGAAATATCTGTGAATTTCTCAGATGAAGGCACTCACTTAAAAAATATTGATTTTTTTGAGACATTTATATACACACATATATTTATACATATGTGTATATATATATATATATATATATATATATATATATATACATGCATATCTATATTAGGGGTGTGCACCGGCCACTTTTCGTGTTTTGGTTTTGGATCTGGATCTTTCTTCGTGTTTTGGATCTGGATTGGTTTTGCCAAAACCACCCTTCAGTGTTTTGGGTTCTGGGTTTTGTGTTTTGGATCTGTATTTTTTTTTTTTAAAAAGCATAAAAACAGCTAAAATCACAGAATTTGTGGGTTTTTTGCTCCTATGCTATTATTAACCTCAATAACCTTAATTTCCACTCATTTCCAGTCTATTCTGATCACCTCACACCTCACAATAGTGTTTTTATATCCAAAAGGTTGCACTGAGGTAGCTGGATGACTATGCTAAGAGATACGAGTGGGCGGCACAAACACATGGTCCATCTAGGAGTGACACTGCAGTGGCAGACAGGATGGCAGTTTGAAAAACTAGGCCCCAAACAGTACATAATTCAAAGAAAAAAAAGAGGTGCAAGATGGAATTGTCCTTGGGCCCTCCCACCCACCCTTATGTTGTATAAACAGGACATGCACACTTTAACAAACCAAACATTTCAGCGCCAGGGTCTGCCACACGACTGTGGCTGAAATGATTGGTTCGTTTGGGCCCATACAAAACAAGCTGGCAATTAATCTGTCCCTGCACAAACTGGCTCTACGGAGGCAAGATGTCGTCCTCATCCTCCTCATCCACCGATTCCTCACCCTCTTCAGTGTTGTGTACATCCTCATCCTCACAGAGTATTAATTCGTCCCCGCTGGAATCCACAACCACAGGTCCCTCTGTACGTTCTGGAGGCTGGTCTCCCTGGAAGAGTTGATAATTCATTTTATGAACATCATCTTCTCCACATTTTGTGGAAGCAACCTCCTACGCCTTTCGCTGACAAGGTTCCCGGCTGCACTAAACACTCTTTCAGAGTACACACTGGAGGGGGGGCAAATCAGGTAAAATAGAGCCAGTTTGTACAGGGACGTCCAAATTGCTTCTTTTTCCTGCCAGTACAGGTACGGACTGTCTGACATGCCTACTTGGATGCTGTCACCGATGTAATCCTTTAACAGACAGATGCACGCTTGTCGCTGCTGCTTTAAGGATGCAGGTGCAGCTACAGCCCACAAATTTCACAAAGACAGAAAAAAAAAGAAGATTTTTATTGTTTGTGGAGCGCACTTTGAGGGTTACACCACCCTTTAACAGACAGACGCACGCTTTTTGCTGCTGCTTTGAGGATGCAAGTGCGGCTACAGCCCACACAATTCACAAAGACAGAAAAAAAAAGAAGAATTTTTTTATTGTTTGTGGAGCGCACACAAACACAGAAAATAATTTTTTATTTTTGCTGGAGAGTAGTGCACTTTGTTGGTTACACCACCCTTTAAGAAATGAGCCAGCTGGCTCTTTACTTATGGGACACAGGCGCACGCTTGGAGTTGCTCCTTTGTTGACGCACGTGCAGCCACAGTGCACACAATTCACAAACACAGAAAATATTTTTTTATTTGGTTTGGAGTGTACTTTGGGGGTTACAGCACCCTTTAACGGTCAAGCCAGCCGTCCCTTTACTTATGACACAGGCGCACGCTTGGCACTACTTTGTTGATGCACGTGCGGCTACTGCGCACACAATTCACAAACACAGAAAATATTTTTTTATTTGGTTTGGAGTGTACTTTGGGGGTTTCAGCACCCTTTAATGATCAAGCCAGCCGGCCCTTTACTTATGACACAGGCGCACGCTTGGCACTACTTTGTTGATGCACGTGCGGCTACTGCGCACACTATTCACAAACACAGAAAATATTTTTTTATTTGGTTTGGAGTGTACTTTAGGGGTTACAGCACCCTTTAATGGTCAAGCAAGCCAGCCCTTTTCTTATGACACAGGCGCACGCTTGGCACTACTTTGTTGATGCACGTGTGGCTACTGCGCACACAATTCACAAACACAGAATATATTTTTTTATATGGTTTGGAGTGTACTTTGGGGGTTACAGCACCCTTTAATGGTCAAGCCACCCGGCCCTTTACTTATGACACAGGCGCACGCTTGGCACTACTTTGTTGATGCACGTGCGGCTACTGCGCACACAATTCACAAACACAGAAAATATTTTTTTATTTGGTTTGGAGTGTACTTTGGTGGTTACAGCACCCTTTAACGGTCAAGCCAGCCGGCCCTTTACTTATGACACAGGCGCACGCTTGGCACTACTTTGTTGATGCACATGCGGCTACTGCGCACACTATTCACAAACACAGAAAATATTTTTTTATTTGGTTTGGAGTGTACTTTAGGGGTTACAGCACCCTTTAACGGTCAAGCCACCCGGCCCTTTACTTATGACACAGGCGCACGCTTGGCACTACTTTGATGATGCACGTGCGGCTACTGCGCACACAATTCACAAACACAGAAAATATTTTTTTATTTGGTTTGGAGTGTACTTTAGGGGTTACAGCACCCTTTAACGGTCAAGCCACCCGGCCCTTTACTTATGACACAGGCGCACGCTTGGCACTACTTTGTTGATGCACGTGCGGCTACTGCGCACACAATTCACAAACACAGAAAATATTTTTTTATTTGGTTTGGAGTGTACTTTGGGGCTTACAGCACCCTTTAATGGTCAAGCCAGCCGGCCCATTACTTATGACACAGGCACACGCTTGGCACTACATTGTAGATGCACGTGCGGCTACTGCGCACACATTTCACAAACACAGAAAATATTTTTTTATTTGGTTTGGAGTGTACTTTAGGGGTTACAGCACCCTTTAACGGTCAAGCCACCCGGCCCTTTACTTATGACACAGGCGCACGCTTGGCACTACTTTGTTGATGCACGTGCGGCTACTGCGCACACAATTCACAAACACCGAAAATATTTTTTTATTTGGTTTGGAGTGTACTTTGGGGGTTTCAGCACCCTTTAATGATCAAGCCAGCCGTCCCTTTACTTAAGACACAGGCGCACGCTTGGCACTACTTTGTTGATGCACGTGCGGCTACTGCGCACACAATTCACAAACACAGAAAATATTTTTTTATTTGGTTTGGAGTGTACTTTGGGGGTTACAGCACCCTTTAACGGTCAAGCCAGCCGTCCCTTTACTTATGACACAGGCGCACGCTTGGCACTACTTTGTTGATGCACGTGCGGCTACTGCGCACACAATTCACAAACACAGAAAATATTTTTTTATTTGGTTTGGAGTGTACTTTGGGGGTTTCAGCACCCTTTAATTATCAAGCCAGCCGGCCCTTTACTTATGACACAGGCGCACGCTTGGCACTACTTTGTTGATGCACGTGCGGCTACTGCGCACACTATTCACAAACACAGAAAATATTTTTTTATTTGGTTTGGAGTGTACTTTAGGGGTTACAGCACCCTTTAATGGTCAAGCAAGCCAGCCCTTTTCTTATGACACAGGCGCACGCTTGGCACTACTTTGTTGATGCACGTGCGGCTACTGCGCACACAATTCACAAACACAGAATATATTTTTTTATTTGGTTTGGAGTGTACTTTGGGGGTTACAGCACCCTTTAATGGTCAAGCCACCCGGCCCTTTACTTATGACACAGGCGCACGCTTGGCACTACTTTGTTGATGCACGTGCGGCTACTGCGCACACAATTCACAAACACAGAAAATATTTTTTTATTTGGTTTGGAGTGTACTTTGGTGGTTACAGCACCCTTTAACGGTCAAGCCAGCCGGCCCTTTACTTATGACACAGGCGCACGCTTGGCACTACTTTGTTGATGCACGTGCGGCTACTGCGCACACTATTCACAAACACAGAAAATATTTTTTTATTTGGTTTGGAGTGTACTTTAGGGGTTACAGCACCCTTTAACGGTCAAGCCACCCGGCCCTTTACTTATGACACAGGCGCACGCTTGGCACTACTTTGATGATGCACGTGCGGCTACTGCGCACACAATTCACAAACACAGAAAATATTTTTTTATTTGGTTTGGAGTGTACTTTAGGGGTTACAGCACCCTTTAACGGTCAAGCCACCCGGCCCTTTACTTATGACACAGGCGCACGCTTGGCACTACTTTGTTGATGCACGAGCGGCTACTGTGCACACAATTCACAAACACCGAAAATATTTTTTTATTTGGTTTGGAGTGTACTTTGGGGGTTTCAGCACCCTTTAATGATCAAGCCAGCCGTCCCTTTACTTAAGACACAGGCGCACGCTTGGCACTACTTTGTTGATGCACGTGCGGCTACTGCGCACACAATTCACAAACACAGAATATATTTTTTTATTTGGTTTGGAGTGTACTTTGGGGGTTACAGCACCCTTTAATGGTCAAGCCACCTGGCCCTTTACTTATGACACAGGCGCACGCTTGGCACTACTTTGTTGATGCACGTGCGGCTACTGCGCACACAATTCACAAACACAGAAAATATTTTTTTATTTGGTTTGGAGTGTACTTTGGTGGTTACAGCACCCTTTAACAGTCAAGCCAGCCGGCCCTTTACTTATGACACAGGCGCACGCTTGGCACTACTTTGTTGATGCACATGCGGCTACTGCGCACACTATTCACAAACACAGAAAATATTTTTTTATTTGGTTTGGAGTATACTTTAGGGGTTACAGCACCCTTTAACGGTCAAGCCACCCGGCCCTTTACTTATGACACAGGCGCACGCTTGGCACTACTTTGATGATGCACGTGCGGCTACTGCGCACACAATTCACAAACACAGAAAATATTTTTTTATTTGGTTTGGAGTGTACTTTAGGGGTTACAGCACCCTTTAACGGTCAAGCCACCCGGCCCTTTACTTATGACACAGGCGCACGCTTGGCACTACTTTGTTGATGCACGTGCGGCTACTGCGCACACAATTCACAAACACAGAAAATATTTTTTTATTTGGTTTGGAGTGTACTTTGGGGCTTACAGCACCCTTTAATGGTCAAGCCAGCTGGCCCATTACTTATGACACAGGCACACGCTTGGCACTACATTGTAGATGCACGTGCGGCTACTGCGCACACAATTCACAAACACAGAAAATATTTTTTTATTTGGTTTGGAGTGTACTTTAGGGGTTACAGCACCCTTTAACGGTCAAGCCACCCGTTCCTTTACTTATGACACAGGCGCACGCTTGGCACTACTTTGTTGATGCACATGCGGCTACTGCGCACACAATTCACAAACACAGAAAATATTTTTTTATTTGGTTTGGAGTGTACTTTGGGGGTTATAGCACCCTTTAACGGTCAAGCCAGCTGACCCTTTACTTATGACACAGGCGCACGCTTGGCACTACTTTGTTGATGCACATGCGGCTACTGCGCACACAATTCACAAACAAATAATTTTTTTTGTTTTTTTAGCACTTGGGGGGAGCACCCCTGATGGACAGAGCACCCCCTGGACAACACTACAGCACCCCTTTAGGACTGGGACACTGCACTGGACTTTGGAGTGGACACAGCCCCTATTGACAACTGACTGCACAACACAGTCCAGCCAGCCCCTATGGACTTTGAAGTAGTGGACACAGCCCCTATTAACAACAGCAGCACAGCACAACACAGCCAGCCCCTATGGACTTTGAAGTAGTGGACACAGCCACTATGGACAACAGCAGCACAGCGCAGCACAGCGCAGCACAACACTACTCTGCACTACACTACACTACACAGCCCAGCCAGCCCTAACTCCCACCCTCCCTCTTCACTGTCCACAGCCGAGTGAGAAAATGGCGCCGACGTGGGTACCTTATATAAGATCCAAAACCCGCGAGACCCGGAAGGCGGGATGATGACGTTTTGCTTCGATTTCAGATCCATGTCAGGCGGGAAAAGTCGAGCCTGACTCGGATCGGCCTCAGATCGGGGGGGGCTTGGGGGATTCGGATTTCAGAAATCCGAACCCGCTCACCCCTAATCTATATATATATTTTATAATTGTTCAATAATATATTGCCCGATCACGGAGCCAGCAGTAATCGGGCACATGGGTATGGGCAGGGGCATAGAGAGCCACGCCGGGCCCCGGTAAAGAGGGGGCGTGGCCTAATTTCAGCAGGCGTGGCCACGCCCTCTTGAAAAAAAACGTTTTGCAGAGCGGCTTCGCATTCGGGGAGGGGGCACTGTGAGCCCCTCAGCCTGGTGCAAAGCCAGTGGGGGGTGCGATCAGTGTGATCGCTCCCCCCTTCAGGCATAGGAGATTGCTGTGGCTGCTACTTAGCAGCCACAATCAATCTCCCGCTGCAGCCCAGCACACGCTGTGTGCTGGGCTGCTGCAGAGGGAGGAAGGGAGGGAGGAAGTGAGGGGGGGCGCCGGACCCGGGCACCCGCCGGGCCCCCACCGGGCCCCTCTGGAAGCCCGGGCCCGGGTAAACTGTACCCGCTCCCCCCTTCTTGGTGCCCCTGGGCATGGGGAGGTAGAGCTGAGGCCAGAAAACAGTGGGCGTGGGTGCCAGGGGAACATGGCAGCAGCTGCGGCTACCAGAGCCGCTGCTGCTGCTCCTACAGTGATTTTACTGATCAGTGTGTTCCAAAGCCGCTAGTGGCCCGGAGACATACCAGCAGTGGCGGCAGCTACCAGAGCCGCTGCTGCTGCTGCTCCTACACAGTGATCACCTAGTGATCACTGTAGTGCCGGAGCCGCAGCGGGAGAGTCTCCCTCTGGCGGCCCAGATACAGAGCAGCAGCAGCAGCTACCAAAGCCGCTGCTGCTGCTGCTCCTACACAGTGATCACCTAGTGATCACTGTAGTGCCAGAGCCGCAGCGGGAGGGTCTCCCGCTGGCGGCCCGGATACAGTGCAGTAGCAGCGGCTACTAGAGTCGCGGCTGCTGGGACCAGCTGCCCGATCACTGCTGATCGGGAAACACTGGCAAGGCAACCAAGCTTGCACTCTGATGTAGGCGGCTGCTGGAAGATTAGCTTTCCACAGCCACCTTGTGGGCTTTTCTGACTGGTCGTATCAGATACGACCATGTCAGGGAAAGCTCAGCCTGGTGCGGTCGTATCTGATACGACCGTGCCAGGCAAGTGGTTAAAGGAAAAAGAGAAGAAAGAAGGGGTTTCTTCTTCTTCAGTGCACTTACCTCTAAGCTGAGACACAATTTTTAGTTCTGTGAGTTGATTGTTTCATTTGAACATAACTTTTATTATTTGTTGACCTTAAAATATATAATTACATTAGTAGCAAAGTATCTGTATTTAATATAATAGTAGTGTATAGTGTTAGAAAAAGTGAATAATATTTTTCCACTTTAAAAAAGAGTGTCTTTCAGGACCCAGTTTGCTATTTATTTACACTCCTATGGGTGCTTGTTATATAGTTAGTCTTAAACGTAATATGTCTAAAACAGAGCTCTTTGTCTTCCACTTTCTACCTTGAACTCACTTCCCACTATTTATTTATCTATTAATGGCACAACTATCTCATCTTGCCCCAAAGTGCACTGTCTTGGAGTTATCCTGGACTCATCCCTCTCCTTCAAACCACATATCTAGAACCTCACACAGTCCTGTTGTTTTCATCTCAAAAATATTTCTAAGATCAGACCCTATCTCACCCAGGATGCTACTAAAACCCTCATACAATCACTGGTCATCTCAAGATTGGACTACTATAACCTTCTCCTATCTGGCCTCCCCAAATACCATCTTTCTCCTCTCCAGTTGGTCAGCAATGCTTCTGCTCAGCTCATCTTCCTCTCAAAATGTTCTTCATCTGCCCCACCTTTCCTACAAGCCCTTCACTTACCTTTTAGAACCCAATTCAAGGTTCTCACCCTTGCTTACAAAGCCCTCTCCCAATCTTCTCTCATATATATCTCTGATCTAATCTCCATTTACTCTCCTGTCCGCCCTCTTCATTCAATTATTGCATGCAGCCTTTCATGCCAACTGAATACTTCCTCTCACTCTCATCTCTATGATTTTGCCTGTGCTGCTCCACACCTTTGGAAATTTCTCCCTCTTCCCATCACACAATCCACCTCTCTACTATCATTAAAATGGACTCTCAAGACCTACTACTTCATTAAAGCCTTTCCAGATCTCATCCTAACTTTTTGCTATATGCTCCTTCCTCCCTGACTACCACATCTGTGTCTCACCTGTTTGTCTGCCCTTACCATTTGGAATGTAAGCTCTTATGTGCAGGGCCCTCCACCCTCTTGCGCTTCTCCCTACTTTACTTTCATCTACTTATTACTCCCCACTAAGGCACCTAACACTTGGTTTCTTAAGCTCTGCTACTTATGTGGGTATTATGGTCACTAATGAAGAAATATATATTATCAATGTCTTTGTCATGCATTCTATTGTATTGTACTGTAAGTCTTTGGTCATGTATTTGTTTTTATATTTTGTGAGGTGCTGTGGAACACTTGTGGCACCATATAAATAAATTATTATAACAATAATAATAATAATAATTAATAACCATTGTTATTACACATTTACATGTGTGCTGCTCAAAGAATTCTTCCTGATAACTAGATTATTCTCAATTCTGTGTTCTCTGTGTAAGGTTGATATAATGTATCTAAATTGTGAGGTACTGTGTATTCTTGTATTATAGATATTGATATCAGGTGCGCTCAACTGATTGGAATTTTTCAACACAATAAAATGGTATTATTCCAAAAGGTGGGGCTGGATATACATACAGCCAATATATATATGGCAGTTTAAGGGAAATAGGAGATACTTAGTCCTTATGACATGTTTCAGAAAAATGGATGCTTCCTGACATTTGTTCCCTTTAGATAAAATTCAGCAGTATATGGTCTCCATGTAGTACATGTGGAAAAAACACATAGAACAGGAAAAAATCCTGAATAATATTGACAATTCATTTGATCATGTGTTCCAAAAAGAATGCCTTGATATTTGCATACCAAAACTCACATGCTAGTATGTGGAGGTGTTCACATCTAGGTATCTTTATCCTCCCACCCTATGTAATACCAAGGAATCCACTTGAAGAATAGGGGAAGATTTTAAAAATAGGAGGAGTATATGAGATGATGTGTACCCCACTTACATGCAAAGCATGCTCTGAAGGCTCATAAAGGTTTCTTTCAGCTTTCTACCGACTCATCACCACATTACATTCATCCTCATAGTAAGAAGGAAAAGAGTGTGTATAGCCAATGGTATTTTAATATAAAAAAGGCAACAAACAAAACTTCTCCAAATAAAACAATAAACAAACAAAAGAAATGTCAAAAATAGGAAGGTGATAACCTGATATAGTAGGACAGTGGAGTCCAGAATCCACCATCTATTCAAGGAATTCGATATCAGCCAAAATGTGCATATGTCCCCTGTAACCAACACATTTTGATCCGCCACTGGAAATCTTTTTCAAGGTGTGAGGGACAGCTCTCTCATTGGTATCTTAAATAACCTATCTAATCAATTAATCAGCACAGCGCTTGTTACATAGCAAACCCATCCAATGTATACATACAACAACATCCATATGTAAAGAGGTTAAAAGTTATACAATCCATATCTCCAGTTAGGTCTCTTTTCCATGTCATGTGATCACTTATGGTAGAGGCACTTCTGGAAAAAGATGTTCTACACTAAACGCATGCCCATCCTTCGTCAAGCATACATGTACAGCACATCTCCGAAATCATTGCACCTTGCTTGTGTGTTTCAAGGCAATTGTAGCGGGTATAGTGAGGACTTTCCAGGCTACCAGAAGTGATGTATGGAATAGATTACGTGTTTCCGATGTGCATCAAAGAAAGAAAATTGTCTGTTTTTTGTCCTTTACCCTGGTTTCCATCTTGGAGACCTTGTTTTCTAAAGAAACCTCCTATAAGTATATAAAGTGCATATGAGAAATAAATATATAGAAAGTATGGAAATAAAAAGTAAAATACATAAACATAATAAAAATTAAAAAAGATCACACAATATGGCATATAAAATATGTGGAACAAAATAAAAACCTTATAGATAAAAATGGGTCGGAGATTTAAAAATATATAACACCCTTATTTATAAAAGCTATTGTTGTTTATAAAATCCATTTGACTTCAAGATCTTGATTAAAACTGCCAGAGATCAAAGTTTTGTATTTATATATAATCTTCATTTCCTCCCTGGCGATAGCTGCCATATTGTCATTGTATCTGATGGAACTTTTTATTATTTTCAAACCCAGAAAATGTTTTATTTTGTCTGTTGAACAGTGATGTTTTGTCTTAAAGTGGGCTGACAATGAATGAGACTCTAAACATTTTTTATATTTTGGAGGTGTTCTCCTATGCAAGTTTTAAGATTCTTTGTGCTACGCCCAATATAGAATAGACCACAGCTACATTCTATGGTGTAGATAAGGTTTTTAGAGTTACGTGTAATGAAGTCTGATATCTTGAATTCTTGTCCATTTATAATAGCTGTTGTGAATTTCTTTTCCTTTCCTGATTTTTTCACATTTGTACATCCCAAACATAGGCCACATCTGTGAAAACCCATCAATTTATTGTTAGTTTGAACCTTACCTGTATTCAGATGTGCACTACTAACCAATTTTATTCTTAGGTTAGCTGCCATTCTGTAGATGTGTACTGGTTTTGATGGAAAAAAAATTCCAGGATGGGATCCCTCTGCAATATGGACCAATGTTTTTTAAATACTTTTTCAATCTCCCTATGTTGGGAGTTTAAATTCGAGACAAATGCCCATTGGAATCTGTCATCCTTATTTTTTTTGGATTAGTGGTCAGTAATTCATTTTGATCTATTTCTATCCTGTATTTAAGTTTTTCTAAAACATAATCTTCTCTATAACCACTTGCTAAAAAATCCTCCTTCATTTTTTTGGCTTGTTCATTAAAAACTTCCAACTTTGAGCGGTTTCTTTGTATCCTCTTAAACTGCCCCCCCTGGTATGGAAGTTAGCCACTGATAATGGTGGCAACTCCCAGCCAGAATATAGGAGAGGCAATATGTTGACTTTTGATAAGATTTAGTTAAAAGGTTGCCTTCTTCCAGATATACTGTAACATCTAAAAAAATTAATTGTTTCTGTCTGAATATCAAAAGACAGTTTGATACCATGATCATTGCAGTTTAATCTGCTGCAAAAGTCATCTAAAAGTAACCTTTCCCCTTTCCAAATAAAAAATATGTCATCAATATATCTGCACCAGAGCACTAAGTTTGCCCCCTGGGGGTTGTGATTCCAAATGATTAGATCTTCCCACACCCCCATAAAAATGTTAGCCTAACTAGGGGCAAACCTAGTGCCCATTGCGGTGCTGACCTCTAGTAGATAAAAATCATCTTTAAAGATAAAATAATTATGTCTTAAGATACAATTAATACCATGTATTAAAAAATCTTGTAATCCTGTGTCTAAATTGGAACCTTGTAATGTTAATTTTACATCCTCCACACCTTGATCTTGTCTGACATCTGCACTTACCAATATAAAATCATATTCCCTTTGTAGAGCTTTAATTTTATTTAAAAAGTCTCTAGTATCTTTAAGATGTGATTTAGTTAAAAGAACTAACGGTTGCAAGTGACAATCAATAAACTCAGACAAATTTGCTGTGACCGAATCATTTCCAGATACAATCAGTCTACCAGGAGGATGACTGGGGTCTTTGTGTATTTTAGGTAATATGTAAATGACTGGCACTGTGGTTTTCTCTGTGCTTAGGAATTTAGATTCCATACTTGTCAGTGCCCCTTATCCATGTATATATCTACCAGGGTTTTTGAGTCCTTTGTAAAGATCTTTGTGGGGTCTTTTCTCAGTTTTTTTATAAGTATGGGCATCATTTAGTTGTGTAATCACCTCCTTTTGGAATCAATAGTGTCCAATAGGACAACCCCCCCCTTGTCTGAGGGCTTGATAATGAGTTGTTTATTTTCACTTATTTCTTTTAGTGCTTGTCTTTCCCAATAACTCAAGTTGAATTTAACTTTTTTGGATTTTATGTATTTTAAGTCCTCTAATATTTGTGTGGAGAAAGTATCAATAAAGCTGCCCTTTAGGTAGGAAGGAAAAAAGGAAGATTTGGGCTGAAATGTAGATATTGATCCAGATTCTTCCATTTCTGGCGTTTCCTCTTCTTCTTTTATATATTTTTTTTACTGTCAATTTTCTTATGTATTTCTGCATATCAATGTAGAAAGCAAAGTCATTAATCTTAACTGAGAGAGCATATTTCAGACCTTTATTTTTTCATTATGGTTCAAAATATGTTTACTAAAGCTGAAGATTTTTGCTCTCCCACTTAGGTTATCATTTTGATCAGAATTTGTCTCCAATGTTGAACTACTACCAATTGCAGTGTCCTGTTTTTTTACCATAATTTTCAGGTTTCTCTGCCTCTTTGGTGCTTTATTTCCCATATGTTTTCCTTGCTTTTTTCATTTGCTTAATTTCTGTGTTTTTTCCTCTCCATTATGTCTCCTAAAAAACATTTTTTAAGAGTGGAGATGGGTAGGTCCAAGACTGGATCAAATCTATTCTTGCCAGGGGTAATGAAATTCTTGTCCATATAAGTTTTATCTACTCGATTCTCAATCGGGTTTGTCCACCAATTGTCTACATCTCTTATCTTCTGATAAGGTTTGTTATGGTCAGATCAGTAGTATCTCTCTTTATTTTCAATTTTTTTTCTATTGTATAGTTGTGGTGTTCTGAAGTTATTTCTAACTTCTTTATCTTTTTAGTGTCTAGTATCCATAAATCTATTTTTATGTTTAGTATGAGGACATTTGGAATTCGGGTATAATGTCTTAATTTCTCTACTTTCATTCCTATCTTCTCTAGCCTCATCCAAAATAATGTCATTTTTATCGTAACATTTTTTTAGAATTTTTTGAAATTGAGATCTCTTTCAACTTTCATCACTTTTTGTTCTACTTTCTCCTCAAGTTCTTTGCATCTTGGTAAATGGGCGAATGGTTGAACGAGAGATATTTTATTTTCTATAATGGTTTCAAGGTCTTTTAGTTCAGTTTTTCTTTCCTCTATAATTAAATTGATCAAAGAAAAGGAACAGCTTTTGATAATAGAATCCCTCTTGATCCTAAACATAGAGGAAAATTAGGCTTTTTTGTAAATTTTGAGACCCCTAGGGATGATCTGGTGTGCTATATACTTTTCCAAAGTCTCTATCTCCCACGAGATCCAACCCTCTCTAATGAGGTCTCTTTCAAATTCACTCATAATAGTGTCGAGATCGTCATCCCGCGTTTCTACATTATCTGAGTGATCCCCAATTAAACTGTCAAATTGATCAGTTCTTGATTCTCTAAACAAAAACATGTTAAAATAGTCAATTGCAGCAACCCAACAATAGCACTATAGTGAAAAATACAGAATATATGAAAAACAATGTCTATAAAATAGGTGCATAAAACCTGCAGCCCATTGTGTGGCACAAAAATAGAGCCTTCGCTAATACACTTTACAGTCAACACAATAAAATGGTATTATGCCACAAGGTGGGGCTGGATATACATACAGCCAATATATCTATGGCAGTTTAAGGGAAATAGGAGATACTCAGTCCTTATGATATGTTTCAGAAAAATGGATCATTCCTGACATTCATTCCCTTTAGGTAAAACTCAGTGGTATATGATGGTCTCCATGTAGTACATGTGAAATAAACACATAGAACAGGAAATATTCCTTAATAATATTGACAATTAAGTCAATCATGTATCAGTCTAATTATATGAATGTGTGGTGTTCCAAAATAATGCCTTGATATTTGCATACCAAAACTCACACACTAGTATATGGAGGTGTTCACATCTAGGCAGGGGCGGATTGGCCATTATATTCAGTGGGATAAATCCCGGTGGGCCGATTGGTCAGTGGGGCTGCTTGTGATCTGTGGCCCCGCCCCCCCGATTCACATCACAGGCTGTCCCTGTGTTTGCATGACAGGCAGCCCGTCGGCTGCCTGTCACAGCTAGTTAAGTGGCCAGCCAGCTGGCCAGCCAGCCTCTCTGATGTGAGGCTTTCCTTTTAATCCCCACCAACCCAGGGAAGGTGCTGCTGCTGCTGCTTCATCACAGACTTCAAGCACCACACAGAGGAGGAGCTGGTCCATGGCTGGCGGCGGTAAGTGAATCACGGAGGAGGAGGGGAGGGCCACCATGCCTGCCTGCCTGGCAACACCGATTGTCTCCTCTCCACTCTGTCCCCTCCACAGGTTGTGAAGTTAAACTGTAACTTCACAGCCTGGGGAGGGGACAGAGTGAAGAAGAAACAATCGGGGCTGGCTGCCTGGGAGCCTCAGGGACCTGGTTAGTACAATTAGAGGGGAAGCCACTAGCCAGGAGAGGAGACAATCGGGGCAGGGGGGAGGGGAGGTATTTTACCTAATTCCAGCCCCGGCAGACTGCCTGACCACATTGTTGGACAGCTACCAGGATCTGCTCAGTCTCACAGCTAGCCCATCCCTCCACTGCTGTGTGCTGTGTGTGTGACCAGAGAGAGGAGCCCAGAAAGGTGAGTGCTAATGGTAAGGAAAAGGGGGGGGTTGTTGTTGTGTATATCATGAAGGCTGTGTGCTTTATGAATGCATATTAATTAAGTCTGTGTGTTGTGTGTCTGGTGTCTGTGTCAGTAAGTGTTGTGAGTACTGTCTGTGTCAGTAAGTGGTGTCTGTGTCAGTAAGTGGTGTCTGTGTCAGTAAGTACTGTCTGTGTCAGTAAGTGGTGTAAGTGCTGTCTGTGTCAGTAAGTGGTGTAAGTACTGTCTGTGTCAGTAAGTGGTGTAAGTACTGTCTGTCAGTAAGTGGTGTAAGTGCTGTCTGTGTCAGTAAGTGGTGTAAGTACTGTCTGTGTCAGTAAGTGGTGTAAGTACTGTCTGTCAGTAAGTGGTGTCTGTGCTGTCTGTGTCAGTAAGTGGTGTAAGTACTGTCTGTGTCAGTAAGTGGTGTAAGTACTGTCTGTCAGTAAGTGGTGTCTGTGCCAGGTAGTTGTATCTGTGTCAGTAAGGGGTAGATGTCAGTAATTATGTCTGTGTCAGTAAGTGTCTTTATCTGTGTCAGAAAGTGGTATCTGTCAGTAAGGGCACTGCGTGTGTGTGTGCGGCTATATGTGTCGTATGTGTGTGGCTATGGGTGTCCCATGTGTGTGCGGCTATGGGTGTCCCGTGTGTGTACGGCTATGGGTGTCATCTGTGTGTGTGCGGCTATGGGTGTCGTGTGTGTGTGTGTGCGGCTATGGGTGTCGTGTATGTGTGTGTGCGGCTATGGGTGTCGTGTATGTGTGTGTGCGGCTATGGGTGTCGTGTGTGTGTGTGCGGCTATGAGGGCCTTGTGTGTGTGCGCGGCTATGGGTGTCGTGTATGTGTGTGTGCGGCTATGGGTGTCGTGTGTGTGTGTGTGGCTATGGGGGCCTTGTGTGTGTGCGCGGCTATGGGTGTCGTGTATGTGTGTGCGGCTATGGGTGTCGTGTGTGTGTGTGCTGCTATGGGGGCCCTGTGTGTGTGCAGCTATAATGGCAGTGTCTGTGTATAAAATTGCATGCAGCTGAGGGAGTGGGGTCCCAAAGTGATATCTTGCTTAGGGCCTGATGAGGTCTATATCTGCCTCTGCATGGGTGGCAGGGGGCTATTCTCTACCAGTCTGGGGGGGGTGGGAGAATGATAATCTGTCTGTCTGTCTGTCTGTGAGTGGGGGGGTTATTCTGTACTAAGGGGACATGTTCTGTCTGAGGGGGAGGGGCAATTTTGGGGATGTAGTTAATGTCCCGACGATCAGGATGCTGGCTGCTGAAATTCTGGCACCGGAATCCCAATCACCAAAAGAAGACCGGCACCGGAATCCCGACATGACTGGGGATGCAGACGCTGGAATCCCGGCAGCTGGCATCCAAATCGCAAGGACACCGGGGCAAAGTAAGTGGTGGGGGGGAGGGTTAGGGTTGGGCTACGGGAAGGGGGAGGTTAGGGTTAGGCTCCAAGCAGGGGGGGTTAGGTTCAGGCACCAACAGGGGGAGGTTAGGGTTAGGCTCCAAGCCTAGGGGGGTTAGGTTCAGGCACCAACAGGGGGAGGTTAGGGTTAGGCACTAAGAGGGAGGGTTTTGTTTAGGCACTTACAGGGAAGGTTAGGGTGCGGAGTAGGGAGAGTTTGTATTAGGGTACAAAATACAAGGGTTAGGGGGTAAATAGGACAGGGGAGCAGTACTCACCGTTCCCCTGTCGGGATTTGAAACAACGGGATGCTGCTGTCAGTGTACTGACAGCTGGCACCCCATCCATTGGTATTTCATACCGATTCCCTATTTTGTGCTAAGGGAGATGATCTGGGGAAGGGGGGATTTGCTGTACTAGGGGGAGATGAGCTGTCTGTGGGGATCATCTGGTGTACTATGGGGAGATGAGCTGTCTGTGGAGATCATCTGCTGTACTAGGGGGAGATGAGCTGTCTGTGGGGGAGGGTGATATTGTTTTATAAGGGACGATCTGTCTGGGGAGTGAGGATATTCTGTGCTAAGGGAACATGATGAGAGAGAAAGGGGGCCTTCTTCTGTTACTATGTATTCTGGTTGCATGTTGATGACATTGGCTTTATTCCTACACAAACAGGCGGCTTCCGGACAATGTGATCTCCTGCATGAATAATGAATACCGACTCAAGACACTGTCTGTCCAGGTAAGATCAATTTCTCCAGAGGTTCCCTGTTGCAGAGAAATCATACAAGTAAGAAAATGCACATTCACATGCTCGCTGTGCTTAGGACTGGGGCATGGCTATCAGCTCCTGGAGCGGTGGGCATGCCCCCAGCATGATAAAATGGGCGGAGTGGCTTGCGAGCATGGCATTTTACATTAGGACACACCCCTTGCAACTAAGACCCACCCACTTTTTCGGACGCGCCTACGGCGCGCGCACATGGGGCCTCTTCCACAGTTTTTTCCAGGGCCACTTAAATTTCCCAATCCACCCCTGCATCTAGGTATCTTTATCCTCCCACCCTATGTAATCCATAGGAATCCACTTGAAGAATAGGGGAGGATTTTAAATATAGGAGGAGTATATGAGATGAAACAATGATGCATACCCCAATTACATGCGAAGCATGCTCTGAAGGCTCATAAAGGTTTCTTTCAGCTTTCTACTGACTCATCACCACATTACATTCATCCTCATAGTAAGAAGGAAAAGAGTGTGTATAGCGCATGGTATTTTAATATAAAAAGGCAACAAACAAAACTTCTCCAAATAAAACAATAAACAAACAAAAGAAATGTCAAAATTAGGAAGGTGATAACCTGATATAGTAGGACAGTGGATTCCTGAATCCACCATCTATTCGAGGAAGTCACCTATCAGCCAAAAAGTTCAAGCAATGTGCATATGTTCCATGTAAATAACACATTTTGATCCGCCACTGCATATATTTTTCAAGGTGTGAGGGACCGATCTCACATAGGTATCTTAAATAACATGTCTAATTAATCAATTAATCAGCACAGTGCTTGTTACATAACAAACCCATCCAATGTATACATAAAACAACATCCATATGTAAAGAGGTTAAAAGTTATGCAATCCATAGCTCCGGTTATGTCTCCCTTTTCCATGTCACGTGATCACGTGAGGCACTTCCAGAAATAGATGTTCTACACTAAACATATACCCATTTTCCATCGAATGTGCACATACAGCACATCTCCAAAACCACCATGCCATGCTTGTGTGTCCCAATTCAATTGTAACGGGGGTATAGCGAGAACTATCCGTGATACAGGAAGTGACATATGGAATAGATAAAGTGTTTCTGGTGTGCATCAAAGAATGAAAATTGTCCAGTTTTTGTCCTTTACCCTGGTTTCCATCTTGGAGACATTGTTTTCTAAAGAAACCTCCTATAAGTATATAAAGTGCATATGAGAAATAAATATATAGAAACACAAAAAACAAAAGGAAGCGCTGGAGTAAATCACGTAAATATAAATTTAATACAATCATAAATACAATATATACCAGAAAGCACTAAAATGTATATAATATATTCATAGACAATGGTTTATGAATTATTAAAAACCCAAATAAATCTGTGTGCACACTGAATAGGTAGTTTCTAACAGATAATAACACTGCCTTTTGAAATAATCATAAACGATGTGCTGTGAAAAAATATCTAAATGACCTCCAGCCGGAGAGAAATGCTGCTTCAAAGCTAAATTGTAGATGCCAAAGAATGAAGATCAAACATCCACATATCCAGTAACTAAGCTCAGCATGCAACCATTCTTTTTAAGTAGCAATCCAGTTGTTAGTGGCAGCAAAGATAGATGTCAATCTCCAATAATAAAAGTCTTGTTAGTTGCAGCAAGCAAGTAGATTGGTAATCAAGCATATATATACTTTGTAGCCAGCATCTTGGGTTAAAAAGTTCAAGCAGCAATGAAGTTAGTAGCAGGCAGCCTTGGCGTTATCATACAGATTAGTAGTCAAGCATCAGATCATAAACTGGAAAGATTCAGGCAGCACTGGCAGCAAAGATAGGTGTCAATCTACTAATAGAGATTTTGTTAGTTGCAACAAGCATGTAGATTAGTAATCAATCATAAATATACTTTGTAGCCAGCATCATGGGTTAAAAAGTTGAAGCAGCAAAGACGTTAGCAGCAGGCACCCTTGCAGTTAGCATGTAGATTAGTAATCTAGCATCAGCTCATATACCGGAAAGATTCAAGCAGCACTATTATTGACAGCAGACAAACACTGTAGGTATGGTGAATCAAACACTTCATGTGAAGGTCAGATTATTTAGGCTCTTTTGCCTTATACAGATCCCCCAATAGTATAGGGGAAAACAAGGTCAGTCTCACCTATTTGTATGCTGTCACCGGCATCCTCGCCAGCAAAAGGAAAACAAATTCTGACCTTAATAAGTAGCAGCTCGATATCCGGCCAGTGAGGACAGAGCACACACTGTATGTGTTAAATATCTTGCTGGGCAGTGATACAGGCTCCCATTGTGTCTCCTGACAGAGCTTGTACTGGCTGTTTCTTTGTACTGCAATTAACATGCCTGGCATCTTCTGTCTCCTGGCTTGGACAGCACTTCCTTGTAGCAGTCACCTGACACATTTCTTGGTCAGAGGGACTGTTTCATCAGAGGCAGAATAAAGCATAGATGAGATGTCAAGTCTATATATACACCTAACCAAATTTTGATTGGTCCTACAGTCCTACCTGCATTAGTCACATATGTCCAAATGTTAACAGTTCCAATGATGGAGGCTTTATCAGCCAAAAAATACATTGGTATCAGAAATAACTCATTATTTGGTGGCAATGTGTGTATATATACATACATACATACATACAATAATAATAAATATGAAATTAGAAAAAAAGATTTATATAAAAAATATATATAATATAGAAAATATATGGTATGAATTTAGGATTGGACAAAACATACACAGGATACTAAAAAGTTTTTCTGTTGTTATACAATGAAAGAAAAATATAAATAAAATAAAAATTAAATCTACAAAACTCCTCCTAATCATATATACCTAGTAGCAATTTGAGAATACTGCATGTGATTAGAAAAAAAGAAACAGAATGGAAATATCATGTATTATATTAAAAGATGGCAATTATTAATCTATAAGGAATACTAATATAACAACTCTTCCATGTTTACCGGTATACAGCAATTAAGCATATAAGAAAAAAAAGAGGGAGAGGGGGAAAAAAGGGGGAGTAGGAAAAATATATAAAGAAGAAAAATATTAATAATAATAATAATAATAATAATAATAATAAGCACAACAGTGTAAATAGTGGTAATTCTATGAGTTAAGAGATCAATAATACCCTCATTGGGCTAAGCCTTCTTAATTCCCTATTTGAGATAATGTTCATACTTATACTCTATATTCCAAGAGGCCCCCCAAAAGAGATAATATGTAGATATCAAGAACAATCAGCTGGATGAACAACCATTTGATGAACATCAAATCAAATTGATGTCGGGACAGAAATATGGAAGAGACCAGATCCTACATCAGCCCGATGGGGAACCAAAGTGTCTGATGTAATCTCAGTCACCACTCATGTCCTTCTATCAACAATGATTGAGCTCAACCATATCATTGAGACCATGAGGGACTAATGTATCTAACTGGAATATCCAGAAAGCGTCTCTTTTACAATGCCTATGAAATAGATCTCCACCTCGTTTGGTATCTTGTACTTGTTCGATTGCCTTTATTATAATGCCATCCAGTTTATTATTCTGACAATAGTTAATGTGGCGAGGTAGACTATGGGTTCTCATCCTATTCAAGATGTTACATTTATGTTTTGCAAATCTAACGTGCAGTGGCCTTGTAGTCCTACCTACATACTGTAGGCCACATGCACATTGGATAACGTATATAACATTCTTTATTGTGAAATGATGTTATCTCTGTAGTCTTTTTTGGTGAAAATTGGCAAGTCAGACACCTATTTCCTCCACACTTAAAAAAAACCTTTAGGTTGTAGTGGTAACCAAGAATTAAATGGTTTGGGATCCTCAATTATTTGTTTACTGAAGAGACTTGGAGCCAATTTACTTTTCAAGTTGGTGCTTTCATGAAAACCACTCTATCGAAAGTATTCATGTTTTTTCTAATATTCTTTCAGATTTTAACAGTAACCAATTTTTTGAAATTATTTTCTTAATTGCATATGCAGAAGAATTATATTGCGTAATAAACAATACTTGTTTTGTCTCTTTGTTACTAATAGGTGTATAATTAGTATCCTTAGACTTGGATTTCAGTAAACACAACCAATCGTGTTTATTCACTGACTCCAAAGTTCTATCCAGTAATGAATGGGGATGACTTGACATAAAAAGGAATTATATAGTTCTAATACTTGTTTCTGAAAAGTCTCATTTGTAATACAATTTCTCTTGAGATGCAGGAACTGACCCTTAGGGATACTCTATATTCAGGGTTTGTAGTGACTACTAGTATAATTAAGCTAATTGCCACAATCATCCTGTTTAACATAGGTGGCAGTTTGAATCTGGCCATCATGGATGGTCAATGCGATATCTAAGAAGTTAATACATTGAGAATTGCACATGAATCTTAGCCCAAAATGATTGTGATTGAGGTGTTCAACAAAAGCTAAAATGGATGCTGTATCCCCATCTCAAATGAAAAACAGATCATCTATGTACCTGCCATAAAGAACCAGGTGCAACCTGAACCCCCTCCCCCACATGTAGTGATCCTTGAATCTGCCCATGGAGAGTTTTGGCAAATCTGGTTCCCATGGCAGTACCGTGTGTTTGAAGAAAAAATTGTGCATTAAAAGAAAAATAATTGATATCAGACTTTATTACATGTAACTCTAAAAACCTTATCTATATTACAGAGTATAGCTGTGTACTATTCTATATTTGGTGCACCACAAGGAATCTTAAAACTCACATTGGAAAACACCTCCAAAATATTAGAAAAGGTTTAGAGTCTCATTCATTGTCAGCCCACTTTAAGACTAAACATAACTGTTCCACATATGAAATAACAAAATGCCTGGGTTTGAAAATAATTAAAAGTTCCAACAGATACAATGACAATATGGCAGGTATCACCAGGGAAGAAATTAAGATAATATATAAATACAAATCTTTGATCCCTGGCAGTCTTAACCAAGATTTTGAAGTCAATTGGTTTTTTATAAACAACAATAGCTTTTATAAATAATGGTGTTATATATTTTTATGTCTCCGACCAATTTTTATCTATAAGGTTTTTGTTTTGTTCCACATATTTTATATACCATATTGTGTGATCTTTTTAATTTTTATTATGTTTATATATTTTACTTTTTATTTCCATACTTTTTAGATATTTATTTCTCATATGCACTTTTTATACTTATAGGTGGCTTCTTTAGAAAACAAGGTCTCCAAGATGGAAACCAGGGTAAAGGACAAAAAACTGACAATTTTCTTTATTTGTTGCACACTGGAAAAACATCATCAATTCCATACGTCACTTCCGGCAGCCCGGAAAGTCCTTGCTATACCCCTGCTAAATTGCCATGGGATACACAAGCATGGCGCTGTGGTTTCGGAGAAATGCTGTACTTGCACACTCGATGGAGGTTGGGCATGTGTTTAGCATAGAACATCTTTTTCCAGAAGTGCCTCCACCAGAAGTGTTAATGTGGTGATGAGTCAATAGAAAGCTGAAAAAGAAACCTTTATGAGCCTTCAGAGTATGCTTCGCATGTAAGTGGGATATGCATCATGTCATATACTGCTCCTATTTTTAAAAATCCTCCCCTATTCTTCAAGTGGATTCCTCAGGATTACATAGGATGGGAGGATAAAGATACCTAGATGTGAACACCTCCACATACTAGCATGCGAGTTTTGGTACGCAAATATCAAGGCATTCTTTTTGGAACACCACACCTTCATATCATTAGACTGATACATGACCGAATGAATTGTCAATATTATTAAGGAATTTTTCCTGTTCTATGTGTTTTTTTTCACATGTACTACATGGAGACCATCATACACCGCTGAATTTTACCTAAAGGGAACAAATGTCAGGAGGAATCCATTTTTCTGAAACATATCATAAAGACTGAGTATCTCCTATTTCCCTTAAACTGCCATAGATATATTGGCTGTATGTATATCCAGCACCACCTTGTGGAATAATACCATTTAATTTTGTTGACAGTAAAGTGTCTTAGCGAAGACTCTATTTTTGTGCCACACAAGGGCTGCCGGTTTTGCACATCTATTTTTTAGACATTGTTTTTCATATATGATTGGAATTTCTGTTAAAGTTAACTAGCCTATAGCTGGGCATACTGTACATGTCCAGATAAAATGCCTTTCAGACCGATAAACATTTTATCTGGCAGCCTACCAGCCCGCAGATGTCCACGGCATACACTGTGAGATTTCTCACAGTGTATTAGCCCAACATCTGCACTCCACCCCCATGGGAGGAGACATTTCCTTGTTCCTTTCATGGGAAGAAACACAGGAAATGTCTGTCTGTCAGCAGCGGCTGGGCAAAAACTGTCCGATGCCGCGGACAGTATAACTCATAAATATCACATCGTAGGGGCATGTTGGACAAGCCGGCATTCCCAACTGAGCAATATTTAACCCTCGGTTGCCCACACACATGCTACAATTTTCGGGGTGATCCGTGGGTATAGGGCGGATTACCCCAATAATTACAGTGTATATGGCCAGCTTTAGACTGTAGTGTAAAACCAAAAACCAATTTATTAATTTGTACAATATCTAAATCTATATATAAAACAGATTGGGGACTTAGTCCAACAGTTCCCAGAGCGCAGTTTACCATAATTGAGCTATATTATGTAGCTTTATTATATTTTTAAACAGTTCCCTTCAAAGTGTCCACAGAGGTGTTTTTTTAGCAATGTCATTTATCTGACACTGCAGGAGATCGTATTCTCATCGTGTACCTCAGAGCAGCAGGAGATCAAAGGCACATATTTGTGTGCACAGTAAACTTGTTACTCATAGGACAAGATAGTAGTTCGATTACATAGGCTATATCCACTCACACACATACACACACACCAATCCTTTCTCCTCATCACGGAGCCATTACAGACAGGGGCACTGAAAGGGGGCAGTGAGTACTAATTACCCAGACCTGGGTTTGCAGAGGGGGCATGGATGAGGCCTGGGTCCATTGCCACATGCCCTCCCTCCTATCTGTCAGCAGCCCAGCACATGATGCTGTGTCCTTGGCTGCAGTGGGATTTAATCAGCAGCAGCAATCTTCTCTGCCTGTGGGGGTGAACTATCACACTAATCGTGCCCTCCAGGATTTGCACTGGCCTGAGGGGCTCACAGTGCACACTTCCACAGTGCAGAAAAAGGGATGTTTCTTTTTTTTCAAAGGGGATGTGACCTAATCTCCTGCATTTAGGCTACACCCTCTTCCCCTGGGCCTGGGCCAACTCTCTGCAGCCCTGATTACAGAGATAACTTACTGGGCTTCTTCTAGTAGCAGCTCCTCATGTAATCTGGGGGAGCAGAGCCTCTTGGCCTCGTATTAGTTTGAGTCACAGCAGCCAGGCAGTTTTTGCTATGTCTCCCACCCTGTCCTCTCTGCTGACATATGGCCCCTCCCATCACCTGTAAGACACTTGAAGCAGCATTTTAGTGCACCAGAGAAAGCACAACCTGGGGTGCACAGGTTGTGGCACCTACCCACCGCTCAGTGGGCAGGTGCAGCTCAAGGCACAGTGACACCCCCTTATGGTGCTGCTCTCACTACCTAAACTACAGCATAAAATACTTAACAGCTGGAGCCTATGGAGAATGGATACAGTATGGTGCAGACTATACTGCCTTCCCTCCCCTCCATGTGGTGAGCTGCCTGATAGACCTACATTGTGCAAATGAAGTCGAGTGACACTGAAGTTGGCTGCTCTCTTTCAGTCATTTTCTTCCAGTATAAAGTAGAAGATAAGTAAGAGTGGAGACAAAAGTTGGGGACTACAGAGTCACCAGGCCATTGTCCACTTGCAGTCTGCCTATTGCCTACACCTGCATTATATACATGTGCTGCAGTATAGGAATTTAATTTATTGGTGGTGTGACTGTGGCTTATGTACATTTGTCAAATCACAGTTTTATGTTATCATGAGCTGAGCTTCCTATAATCCAGGAATACCAGAAGCATGCTTTTGTATTTTCTATATATCAGATCAGAGAAAGGAAGAGGCAGAACAGATAAGAGTACTGAGAGTAAGCTGTGGTGCACATATATTAAGGGGCTACTCCTGAATTAGAAGTAAAGCTGTAAACGCAAATAACTTGCACCTGATCAATCCATGATGCACTGCAAGGGTGTTATTTTATGTTTTTCATGCTGAGTAATTTCTAGCTGCTACTTTTGGTAAGCCACAAATGCTTATGTTATTACCTGCTGAAAGTATGATAGACAGTTTTAAAAATTACAGTAATTAACAGATACTAATAAGCATGACCCAGTCCCAAATATTTACCTGATCAATATCACTTGTACCACTTATAAAATGTTAATGGTGTTATGTAGGTATTTATACTTCTTTAATAGTGTTTCCACATAATGACAATTGCAAGATTAAAATTAAATAAAATGTCTTCTAATATAATATACATATGTTGTGGAGAGTGCAGTGGCTAGTGCATTAGTAGTAAGTAGACAGATACATTTCTTTGTTACTTACATGCTCTTGAAAAATTTTTAATGTCTCTTTCCTATAGTTTTTACTCTGTACATATGTGCGGTCACACATATATATATATATATATATATATATATATATATAAGACAATAGAAGACCGGCACTCAGATAGACGACCAAACCAGCTTGCCCGGGTTTCCCTCCAGAAGGACACTCGTATATAGCAGGGAAAAAGCGGACGGAACTCTGGGGCTTCACAGTGTAAAAATCACAGCAGACTGCAACAGGTAGTAGTCAACATTTCAGAGCTTTAAGCTCTTTTATCAAGACTACTACCTGTTGCAGTCTGCTGTGATTTTTACACTGTGAAGCCCCGGAGTTCCGTCCGCTTTTTCCCTGATATATATATATATATATATATATATATATATTCTTTTAAGACATCATATATTTGACTTACTAGACTGACTCAGTGATACCTCTTTTACACCAGAGCTAAAACCCTTGTTATTGCAGGGTTAACTCAGGTAGCTCCTTGGTGAAAAAGGGGACATGGTTGGATTCCCAGATCGAGTGACCCAGCATTCCAAACCAATTTAACTTGCAGGGTTTTACACGGGAATAACTCGGGAAACCCTGCAGTGTAAATGGCGCAATCCAGGTCACGATGACCTGGATCGAGCCGCATGCCTGCCGATTGGCCAGCTTCAGTGGTGCTTGGAGATTATGTAATCTCCAAGCGTCCACTTCAATGTCGGAAAAGCCGGGTCTCTGCAGACCCGGCTCCGGTGTGAACGGCAGCATTTCAGGAAAATCCTTGGTCGGCGCCGGCTAAATTCTGGGTCTGATCCAGTTTGGAACCCTGTTTTAACATCTGGTTCAGTCCCGGAATTTAGGTGTAAAAGCGGTATAAGTAAGTAGAACTCAGAGATCTTTTTTGGTTTTCCAACTTAAAATCACTTATTTTAAACCATAACACCACCTTCTAAATTCTAGCACTGCTAGGTTTATTTTTATTGATGGCAGTTCTCTATCACATGGATGTGGTTTATAGATTACAGTACAGAGCTAATCAGATGGTCATCACCAATGATGTAGCATGAGAACTCTGCATGTACTAAATAAAAGAAATATATTTGCAATTTTTTTTCTTAATGTTCTTTTCTTGATGATTTTCAATTAGGGATTTTATGATATTGGAAACTGTGGAAGTTTTCTCAGACATCAATTGATTTGATCAGAGCCATAATAAGAATTTTTGGTGCCCTGTGCTAGAGAGAGCATTACGGTTGCCCTCTCTATTTTTTAAATACGGACATAAGATTTATATTAAACACACCACATTCACATTAACTTTAACAAATTTGCCTCGGTTGTCCTAGCTCTCGATGCGGAAAAAGCATTTGACCGCATTTCCTGGCCTTTTTTATTTTCATTGATGTCTTCTTTTGGTTTTCAGGGTAATTTTCTGTCTGGAGTCAAAGCATTATATTCTCTCCCCTCATCTTCAGTTATGACCAATGGTATTTATTCCCCTCAATTTACTTTGTTTAGTAGTACCCGGCAGGGATGTCCACTTTCACCATTACATTTTGATCTATGCATTGAACTATTGGCGGCACGTATCAGAGCCAATGAGAATATTGGGGGGATTACAATGGGACATACCCAGTACAAAATATCGCGGTTTGCAGATGATGTCCTATTGACATTATCCAACCCATTTTTTTCTCTTCCCAACCTACAATCTGAATTACTATTATATGGTTCTTTCTCGGGTTACAAAATAGATCACTCCAAATTGGAAGCTCTTGCTTTAAATACATCTCTTCAAATTAGGACAATACTGGCCTCTAAATTTCAATTCCTCTGGAGATCACTAGCCATCAAATACTTAGGAATATTTATCACCAATACCTACTCCTCCCTCTACAAAGCCAATTATGTCCCTTTGATTAAGACACTCGCACAAGTTTTAGACAGATGGAACCGACTGTTTATCTCATGGATAGGCAGGATAAATACAATAAAAATGAACTTCCTCCCTCGATTATTGTACCTATTTCAAACTCTACCGGTAACAGTTCCCAAGATGACCTTCCTTCTCCTACATAAAGTTTGCAATAGGTTTATATGGGCTGGACATAAGCCTCGCCTTCGTAGATCAATACTAGCTAAGAGTACAGTCTTGGTTGGCCTGGGTCTACCTATACTTCAGGACTGTTACTCAGAATGCCAACTCAATCATACTGTTTCATGGCATTCTGCACTGGGACTTAAAAAATGGGTGGACATAGAAAATTCTTTCATCACAGGAAGGAAACTTAGCTCCATAATATGACTTCCCAAGTCGTGCAGACCAGCCTCGACTGTCTTGGTCCCAACCATTAATTTAACTTTTCAGTTATGGGATAGGCTGTGAGCTAATCGTGAATTAGCCTCTTACCCCTCCCCACTGACCCCGATTTGGGATCATCCCCTGTTTTCTTTGGGACTACAATAGCAGCTATGTGGCATAATCATGGAATTTACTGTTTTATTCATATTAAAGGTCCATTTGCCCCCTCCTCATTTTCAGATCTTCAGGTTCAGTACAGCCTACCCTCTTCATGTCAATTTCAATACCTTCAGGTCCTCAGTTTCATCCGCTCTCAAATCTAATTTTCCTAACTACATACTCCTACCCCATTTGAAAGATTATTTATTTTGTCGGGCAACCGGAAGGGCAACATCTCAATGATTTATCATTTGGTTTTATTTCCTGATGCCCCATCTCGTGAACCCCATGAATTAGCTTGGGAAGCTGATTTATCTTTATCTATGGAGGATGAGCAATGGGATGAGATCAGATTGTGTACAGCCAAGGCCTCTATTAATGTATCAATCAGAGAGACATGTTACAAAGTCTATACCCGATGGTATTTAGTTTATACTAAGCTTCATGCTATTTTCCCAGCCACATCTAATTTGTGTTGGAGATCATGTGGAGGGGATGGCACTTTTCTCCACACATGGTGGACCTGCCCCATGATAATTCCTTTCTGGGACCAAGTTTGCTCATTGATTTGTTGGGTTTTTGTATTTGCAGTGCAACTGGAACCTGTAGTAGCTCTATTAAATGCTCCTTCACTTGGGCTCTCCAATTATCAGGATAAATTACTCATGCACATTTGTAATGCAGCCAAGTCTCTAATAGCCAAATTTTGGAAAAACCATATCCCACCACCACTATCCACCCTGGTAGCAAAGATTAATTATAGCTACTGTGGAGTATATTACCAGTTTGCAAAATGATGGGTTTGTTACATTTCAGTTGATTTGGTCTCCATGGTTCCAATCTCAATCCCTACCTATTCCTGGTCTCTGCTGACTTTTTCATCTCCCCCCACCATTTCTTACCACCTTTTATTGTTTTATTTTTTCTTTATTTTTTTTTATTTTTTACTGTATTATCAGTAATATGATGTGCTACAGATTAATCATGTTATTTTATATTTGATGTTTTGTTGATGTAATATGGTATTGGATAATGTTTTATTTCTGTCACAAAACTTTTTATTTTTTGTTGTATATATGAGTTGATTCCCATTACTTCTGTAAAAAAAATTGTTTAAAGTTATTGGATTTCTCAATGATTAATAAAAATGTAAAGAGTAAAAAAAAAATATATATATATATATATATATATCAGTATGGTAAATTATTCACCAAGCCATGAACTCCTCCCAGGCAAATTGTTCTGAGTTTTATGTTACTGTTGAAAAATAAGGAATAACGTTTCCCACATTGTTTAAATCAAGTTAGTTGGAAAACCACTAAGCATCTTTGTAGTCAAGAAGAAATCCAGATTGTCCTCTTTTTTTTACTTAAGAAAACCTTTTGGAAGTTTTGTTATTAAGGCCCAAGATTTCATAAAGGTGACAACTTTAACTGGCAGGAGAATTAGAATTAATTCAGGATTTTAGGTACTGAGGCCAATGCAGGCCATGATTATGTATAGAGATTATTTTCTTTTAAAGTAGCAAACATAGAAGTGTACCCAGCTCCATAACAGGGAGGCAGTGCACCCTGTGCCAGTCCCACTCCATACTCCCATGAGGGGGCAGGGCCGCCAACTCCCAGAAGTAGAGCTCTGCCCAAAGCATTATAAGGATGTCCTAAGGATACTATATATGACAAAGTTGTGAGTATGCACTAGTAATACAATTGAAATGAATGGAAAATTGCTATTGCATAACTGATACCAACATCATGGTTCATCACAATAAAAATTTTTTGGATGACTCAAAGTTGGTGGTGCACCCTAAAGGTTTGTGCTAAACACATATAAAAATACTTTCTACAAGAAGCAGAGGAAAAGGACAAATATGCCTTTGTAGGGGCACTCTTATGACAGATAATTGTTTATATATGGATTATGATGGAATGATTAGTGTGAATAAAGCTTAACATTTAATATACACCTTTAAAAGGAAGTTCTCCCCAGAGAGTTATGTGTAGATATAACATAGAAATCTACTATGGACAAAAGAGAACAATATAAACGTCCTTTGAATGAAAATGAGTATTATTATTTATTATTGATAAAAATGTAATGCGTAATCAGCTCCTGTTAAGGGTAATGAATATTCTAATTAACCCTAATTGAATCTACAGGGAGGCACATATGATTAATTCGTACAGTACATATCTGGCAAACTATAGAAATTTTGAATTAGATCTCTGTTGTGATCGACATATACAGTACATAAATGATAGTCGGTCAGAAACAATTATATATTGTAGGAAACCACACTATGATAACTAAGAAAGATAACTTATTAGGATAATCCAGCAGCTTTGAAATCTTTGTCCCCTGTAGATGAGTGAGGGATATATATTGTAATTAAATATCAGTACACATATATAGACATTGCTGATAGTGATAAAGTCTGTGTCCCCATATAACTAAGAGGATTGTGTTTGGGAGGACTTTTATCCCAAGTATGTTAACTCATATTGGTTTTAGCAGATATGCTAGGTAAAGAATAGTACACATTGGAGTAGTGATAAATGCATATATTAAATTGCCATATAATATCAGCAGTTTGCACTATGAGAAACAAAGTGATATCCCAAAACAGAAAATATATGTGAAAAAGAAAAAAATCCAAACAATAATGGTAAGTACACAATGCTAGTGTTACATGTACTAAATAATGACACTGTTTTCAGTGCAATAAAGAAAAATAATAACATAAAAATTATACTTGTAGTGAATATCAACCTAAACCATGGACAAATGCAACATGTTTGTGTACATATGTAATAAGGATGTGCCCTGAAAAAACAGCGTTATGTACCACAACACAAGGGTAAGTCCTGCACTATGAGAAGCAAAGTGATATCTCAAAATAGAAAATATATATATAAAAAAAAAATAATCCAAACAATAATGGTAAGTAGACAATGACAGTGTTACATGTACTGAATAATGACAAATTATAAATAAAATTGTATTTTATTTTTGCACTGAAGACAGTGTCATTATTCAGTACATGTAACACTATCATTGTGTACTTACCATTATTGTTTGGATTATTTTCTTTTTCATATATATTTTGTTTTGAGATATCACTTTGCTTCTCATAGTGCAGGACTTACCCTTGTGTTGTGGTACATAACCCTGTTTTTTTCAGGGCACATCCTTATTACATATGTACACAAACATGTTGCATTTGTCCATGGTTTAGGTTGATATTCAGTACAAGTATAATTTTTATGTTATTATTTTTCTTTTTTATTGCACTGAAGACAGTGTCAT
Source organism: Taudactylus pleione (assembly GCA_031769625.1). NCBI lineage: Eukaryota > Metazoa > Chordata > Amphibia > Anura > Myobatrachidae > Taudactylus > Taudactylus pleione. Next base: position 3,555,026 of record JAUIMM010000107.1, read on the forward strand.
TATTCAGTACATGTAACAATGTCATTGTGTACTTACCATTATTGTTTGGATTTTTTTCTTTTTCACATATATTTTCTGTTTTGGGATATCACTTTGTTTCTCATAGTGCAAACTGCTGGTATTATATGGCAATTTAATATATGCATTTATCACTACTCCAAGGTGGACTATTCTTTACCTAGCATATCTTCTAAAACCAATATGAGTTAACATACTTGGGATAAAAGTCCTCCCAAACACAATCCTCTTAGTTATATGGGGACACAGACTTTATCACTATCAGCAATGTCTATATATGTGTACTGATATTTAATTACAATATATATCCCTCACTCATCTACAGGGGACACAGATTTCATAGCTGCTGGATTATCCTAATAAATTATCTTTCTTAGTTATCATAGTGTGGTTTCTTACAATATATAATTGTTTCTGACCGACTATCATTTATGTACTGTATATGTCGATCACAAAAGAGATCTAATTAAAAACTACTATAGTTTGCCAGATATGTACTGTATGAATTAATCATATGTGCCTCCATGTAGATTGAATTAGGGTTAATTAGAATATTCATTACCCTTAACAGGAGCTGATTACTAATTAAATTTTTATCAATAATAAATAATAATACTCATTTACACTTCAAAGGATGTTTATATTGTTCTCTTTTGTCCTTAGTAGATTTTTATGTTATATCTACACATAACTCTCTGGGGAGAACTTCCTTTTAAAGGTGTATATTAAATGTTAAGCTTTATTCACACTAATCATTCCATCATCATCCATATATAAACAATTGTCTGTCATAAGAGTGCCCCTACAAAGGCATATTTGTCCTTTTCCTCTGATTCTTGCAGAAAGTACTTTTATATGTCCTAAGGATACCCCAAGCAGCTCCACAGGCTGCTGGCTGCCTGCCTGGAGCATCCATATGTAGTGTTACTAGCTGCTTAATGATATTTTCGGTACACTACTGGCCACATACAGGTTGCATTGGGCAGCAATGGTGCTGCCCCCAGGTCCGTGTGCCCTGTACAATGGCTTTATTCACACATCCCTATTTACAGTCCTGTGTGTATCCTAAAATGGGTTTGTGAGAATCATATTTAAAATTATAAACCATTGAGATTCAAAAACATATAAATGATATTTGAAATCCATTCTAGTAAAATTGAATACACTAGCTGGGTCATACAGTAGTGTGGTAATAGAGAAAGTGTAGCTGATGCAGCATTGAATGCAAGTCCATTCTACTGATAGATCTTGCATTTTGGAAGTTGAGCGTATGCAATTACTGATGATCCAGAGTCATACACATCACAGATATGTCTCAACTTGCAGCTGAGTACGCATAATTGGGAGGTAACGAGATATTCACATGTGTGATAAGTTCAGTGAAAGTGCATTGGGTATTTGTAGATGGAATTGTAGACTATGCTGAGTTGTATTTATTCAAATATCTATCTTATTTCAGGTGTTACAATTTTATGGGATAAGTCTTAAGTGGAATTTGAAGAATTTTTATCATATATGAAAAGTTACGATTTGAATTAAAAATTTAGATCAAATTTATAAGATAAATAAAATATACAGTAGAATTGCTGCATCTAGTTCTTGATGTAATAACATGGAAAGAAGGTAAAAAAAATGTACATATACTTATATAAAAAATGCAGATAGTAACAGCTATTACATAGAATCTTTAAAATCATGTTCCTAGTTTAGAGAGAAAGCAGAATTAAATTCCCGCACCAGTTAACCACTTGATATCTATTAATGATCTAAATGGTTTATCAGGGGTATTAATGTCTTTTATTAGTAAATATCTCTGTAATAGGATATTCTTTATTTAATTTAATTTAATATATTCTGTCATAGATAGGAGTGCTACTGATGCCCCTTATAGTAAACTAGTTTAAAGGAAAAGGAGAAGAAAGAATGTTTTCTTCTTATTCAGTGCACTTACCCCTAAGGTGACACACAATTTTTAGTTATGTGAGTTGATTGTTTCATTAAAACATAACTTTTATTATTTGTTGACCTTAAAATATATAATTACAATAGTAGTGAAGTATCTGTATTAAATATAATAGCAGTGTATAGTGTTAGAAAAGTGATTAAAATCTTTCCACTTTAAAAGCAGTGTCTTTCAGGACCCAGTTTGCTATTTATTTACGCTCCTATGGGTGATTTTTATATAGTTAGTCTTAAACTTAATATGTCTACAACAGAGCTAAATGTCTTCCCACCTTCCACCATAAACTCACTTACCACTATTTATTTATCTATTGATGGCACAACTATCTCACCTAGCCCCAAAGTGTGCTGTCTTTGAGCTATACTGGACTCATCCCTCTCCTTCAAACCATATATCTAGAACCTCTCACAGTCCTGTTGTTTTCATCTTAAAAATATTTTCAAGATCAGACCCTATCTCACCCACGATGCTACTAAAACCCTCATACACTCACTGGTCATCTCAAGATTGGACTACTATAACCTTCTCCTATCTGGCCTTCCCAAATCCCATCTCTCTCCTCTCCAGTCTGTCATCAATGCTTCTGCTCGGTTCATCTTCCTCTCTAAACCTTCTTCATCTGCCTCAGCTCTCCTACAAAACCTTCACTGGCTCCCCTTACTTTTCAGAACTCAATTCAAGGTTCTCATCCTTGCTTACAAAGCCCTCTCCCAATCTTCTTTTATTTATATCTCTGATCTAGTCTCCCTTCACTCTCCTGTCTGCCCTCTTCGTTCAACTAATGCATGCCACCTTTCATGCCAACTAAAATTTAGTAAGGGATTTGTCATTCATCCCTTATATGAGATGTCTTATTTGTTATAAGTATTCCTTGATCATTTAGATCCATGTGGGAAACTTTAACAGTTTGTGTCCAAATAATATCAATATTATTTTATTACTGAATTGTTCACCTTTAATTGATATTATTTGTATTTCAGTTTTCAATGGTATATGGTAGCGATGTGGCTATATTTTATGGTACCAAATGTGTATTCATTGTACAAGTTGGATAGGAATTTGCTATTCTGTTTATATTGTGTCCTTTGTAACTTTCAGTAATTACATTGTGCACATCAAATAAACCATTGTTATTACACATTTAATTGTATGCTGCTCAGAGATTTCTTCCTGATCACTAGTCATTAGTCTCGAATGCTCTGTTCTCTGTGTAAAGTTGATATAATGCATCTAAATTGTGAGGTACTGTGTATCCTTATATTATGTAGCTTTATTATATTTTTAAACAGTTCAAAGTGTCCACAGAGGTGTTTTTTTAGCAATGTCATTTATCTGATACTGCAGGAGATCGTATTCTCATCGTGTGTGTGCACAGTATACTTGTTATTCATAGGACAGGATAGTAGTTTGATTACATAAGCTATATCCACTCAAACAAATACACACAACACACACAGCAAACCTTTCTCCTCATCAGGGAGCCATTACACACAGGGGCACCAAAAAAAAGGGGGGCTAGTACTAATTACCCTGGCCCAGACTTGCAGAAGGGGCCAGGTTGGGGCCTCTGTCCGACACTACCTGCCTGCCCTCCTACCTGTCAGCAGCCGAGTACACATTACTGTGTGCTGGGCTGCATTGGGATTTAATCAGCAGCAGCAATCTTCTCTGCCTGTGGGGGTGAATGATCACACTGATTGTGCCCCCCAGAATTGCCCTGGGTTGGGGGGCTCACAGTGCACCACTCCCCAGTGCAGAAAAAAGGGGTGGTTCTTCTAAGTGGGTGTGACCTCATTTCCTGCAAGTAGGCTAAACCCCTTTCCCTGGGCCAGGGCCAGCTCTCTACAGCCCTGATTATAGAGATAACTTACTGGGCTTCTTCCAGTAGCAGCTCCTCTTGTAATCTGGGGGAGCAGAGCCTCTTGGCCGCATATTAGTTTGAGGCACAGCAGCCAGGCAGCTTTTGCTATGTCTCCTGCCCTATCCTCTCTGCTGCCATATGGCCCCACCCATCACCTGTAAGACACTCTGAGCAGCAGTTTAGTGCACCAGAGAAGGCACAACCTGGGGCACACAGTTATGACAACTTGAGCATCGCTCAGTGAGCAAGTGCAGCTCATGGCACAGTGACACCTCCTTATGGTGCTGCTCTCACTACCTAAACTACAGCATAAAATACTTAGCAGCTGGAGCTTATAGAGAAGAGATACAGTGTGGTGCAGACTATACTGCCTTCCCTCCTTCCCATGCGGTGAGCTGCCTGATAGACCTACATTGTGCAAATGTAGTCGAGTGACACTGAAGTCGGCTGCTCTCTTTCAGTAATTTTGTTCCAGTATAAAGTAGGAGATAAATAAGAGTGGAGACAAAAGTTGGGGACTACAGAGTCACCAGGCCATTGTCCACTTGCAATCTGCTTATTGCCTACAACTGCATTACAGTATATACATTTGCTGCAGTATAGGAATTTAATTTGTTTTCTGGTGTGACTATGGTTTATGTACTTTGTCAATTCACTGTTTTATGTTATCATGAGCTGAGCTTCCTATAATCCAGGAAGTCCAGAAGCATGCTTTTTTAATCTTCTATAATGCAGTGCAGAGAAAGGAAGAGGCAGAACAGATCAGAGCACTGAGAGTAAGCAGTGGTGCACATATATTAAGGGGCTACTCCTGAAGTGGAAGTAAAGCTGTAAAAGCAAATAACTCAGGGTTGCCTGCCCTACCGATTCGGATGGGAGCCTCCCGATAAATGGGTGCAGCTCCTGCCCCCCCGGAAAGGTAGGCAAGCCTCCCACCTGCCACCGATCCCCCATCTCCCCCCTGCCAGTACCTGTTAAACCCCTGCAGCGGGGGAGCACTGACACGATTCCGGTCATTTTGGCCCCGCCCCCTGCTTCACAATGCCTGTTTTTCTGGCATTGTGTAGCGGGGCAGGGCCAAAATGCGCGATTGCGTGGCCCCGCCCCCTGTCACACTGCAAACTGTCCTCAGCCCACCCGGCCACATCCCCCTTTTGCTGGCCACACAGCCTGTTCTGCCGATCTGGCTGCTCCTTCCCGGAAGGAGCAGCCAGATAGTCTTGCACCTGATCGATCCATGATGCACTGCAAAGGATGTTATTTTATGTTTTTCATGCTGATTAGTTACTAGCTGCTACTTTTTGTAAGCCACAAAAACTTATACTATTAACTGATGAAAGTATGATAGACAGTTTTCAAAATTATAGTAATTAACAAATATTAATAAGCATGACCCAGTCCCAAATATTTACCTGATCAATATAACTTATACGACCTATAAAAGGTTAAGGGTGTTCTGTAGGTTATTTGTACTACCTTTGTTCCCAAATAATGACAATTATAAGATGAAAAGGAAATAAAATCTATTCTAATAGAATACACATATGTTTTGGAGAGTGCAGTGGCTTGTGTATGTTAGTAGTAATTAGATAGATACATTTCTTTGTTACTTACATGTTCTTGAATATTTTGATGCCTCTTTCCAAAAGTTTTTAGTCTGTACAAATGTGGGGTCACATATATAGATACTCTGAAGACATCCTATATTTGACTTACTACACTAGCTCAGTGATACCCTTTTTACATAAGAGCTAAAACCCGGGTTTTTGCAGGGTTAACCCGGGTAGCTCCTGATTCCTAGGCAGAGTGACCCGGCAATCCAACGCGGTAACTTGCAGGGTTTCACACGGGAATAATCCGTGAAACCCTACAGTATAAACGGTGCGAACCAGGTCACGATGACCTGGATAGTGCCGCATGCCTGCCAATTGGCCGGCCTCAGTGGTGCTTGGAGATGTCGAACTCTCCAATCGTACACTTCAATGCTGGGAAAGCCGGGTCTCTGCAGATCTGGCTCCGGTATGAATGATGCCGACTCAGGAATATCCTGGGTCGGCGCTGGCTAAATTCCAAGTCTTATCTGATATGTAACCCTGTTTTAACTTCTGGCTCAGACCCAGAATTTAGATGTAAATGCGATATAAGTAGAACTTGGAGATATTGTTTGGTTTTCCAACTTAAAATCACTTATTTTAATCCCTAACAGCACCTTCTATATTATAGCATTGCTAGATTTATTTTTAGTGATGGCAGTTCTTTATCACACAGATGTGGTTTATAGATTACAGTACAAAGCTCTGCATTTACTAGATAAAAGAAATATATTTGAAATGTATGTATCTTTTCTTGATGATTTTCAATTAGGGATGTTATGATATAGGGAACTGTGGGAGTTTTCTCAGACATCGATTGGTTTGATTCACTGGTGAATGGGGGTGGGGTTTGTAATTCCTATTCTAGGGTCATCTTGGCTAAATTTTCTCTTAGATTTTCAGCAGACTCTGTACAAATAAAGGTAGGGTCTGATGTCAAAATATATTATACAGTATGGTAAATTATTCACCAAGCCATCAACTCCTTCCAGGCAAATTGTTCTGAGTTTTATTTTACTGTTGAAAAGTAAAGATTAACATTTCCTAAATTATTTGATTCAAGTTATTTGGAAAACCACTAAGTATATTTGTAGTCAAGAAGAAATCCAGATTATCCTCTCTTTTTTTCTTAAGAAAACCTCATGGAAGTATTGTGATTAAGGCCCAGGATTTCATAAAGCTGCCAACTTTAACTGGCAGAAGAATTAAAATTATTTCAGGATTTTAGGTACTGAGGCCATTGTAGGCCATGATTATGTATAGAGATTATTAATTTTTTTTAAAGTAGCAAACATAGAAGTGTATCTAGCTCCATAAACAGGCATCAGAGCACCCTGTGCCATTCGCACTCCCTAATCCCATGAGGAGCAGGGCCGCCATCTCCCAGAAGTAGAGCTCTGCCCAAAGCATAATAAAGTTGTCCTAAGGATACCCCAGGCAGCTCCATAGGCTGCTGACTGCCTTCATTTCAGGCCTTCTCTTCTGTGCTGACTGATAATTCTCACACAATAATCGTCATCCTAATATTATCAGTGAGGACTCCGGTACCTGGGCGCAGCCATCTTGCTTCAGTCATGTGATTCTGGATCTTCCAATCAAACCAGCTTCTCGGATCTACTGGAAATCAGTCGACAATCATCGACATGCACCGCCTATATAAACTCTTCATGAACGTTCATTCAGTGCATGTACAATGTCTCTTCAAGTCTTAGTATTTGGATCCTGTTGACTTCAAGTGTTGGATATCCTACGTATCCCCATGTTTTTGTCCAAACAATAAGCACAAGGCTGTTCACAACCTGTTAGATGTAGGATAAATCCTGAAATCCAGTTTAAGAACTGGGAGACAAATTCCCAGTATTGATTGCCATGGAGTTCTGTGTGGATTGATGTGTCCAGAAAAGATAATAGTCCCGTAGTATCAATGCATTTCAATCTGCATCTGCAGATATTTTTCAAGATGCATGGGACTTAGTTGCATATGGGTCTCTTAAATACCCCTATCAATAAATCAATTAGTCCTATGTTCACACCACCCTGTTCCTGGATGATGTATAAATTAACCTTGCCTTCACTGGAATTTGATTAAGTTATTCATGGTCCCCTCCATGTACTGTATTCCTGCTCTGTGTCATCATCCCGGTTTCTGCGTGTGGTCTTTGCCTGTCCCCCCACCTCGTTAATCCTCTAGCTTTCTTCTGCATGTTCCAGCTTCACGGGTATGAGGGATGGGGTGAGCGCTATACTTCCATCTTTGTCTTACCGGAAGTGACATCACAACCTATCCTTTGACATACATACAGAATCTATTCATTTTTTGAACATTACTGTGTATGTAAAGGAGGGTAGAGTGTGGACAAAGATCTACCAAAAACCAACTGACTCCCTTTCTTATATTCAGATGAGCAGTTGCCATCACAATACTTGTTTGAACTCCATAATAGGTTGTGAACAGCCTTGTGCTTTTTGTTTGTGCTAATTTTCTTTTTTGTCCTTTTTTGAGATATAAAGTAATTATTGCCCATGCTTATGATTATTTTTTGAGTGTAAATATTTTTTTTTGTACAATTTACACACATCCATCTCCCTTATATCGATATGTATTTAATTCTTGGGAGGATTGAAGGATGACATTTTTTTATCCTGAAAATACTGGAAATTCTAAAGAAACCTTGATGAGCAGTGAAACATTACTTCACAAGTAAGTAGTGGTACGCATTTGCTCTTCAACATCATATTACAGTATTGCCATATAGAAAGGTTGGAAGATCTGTTGTTGGCAGGGAAGAATAAAATACCCTGACACATTTATCCCTACTTACAGACTTGTAAGTTGGGTACGTTATTGCTTTAGATGGAAAGGTGTTATTGTAGATGACTTGATTAATTATCATCTATATTGCATTCTAACCACTAAAACTGTTTATGCTTTTCTTGTATATTTCTATGTATGCATGGAGAACACCAATGTGATTTAAAGGTGCACATCAAGACATCCAACTAAAACATCTTGAGATTGTCAACCCATAAAAGGATTGAGTATTACATATTTTCTTTCTCTTGCATATGTCACGTTCATTTGATAACCAGCTCCATTTACACACCCATAAATCTTTCTTCCATTTATGTTATTTTAAGTGTGGTGACACTTTTTCATTTGGGAAAGTAAATAGTTTGCAGGTTTTGCACATCTTAGTTACTCATAAACCTGAATATATTCTAGTATACCACACAGTCTATCTGGATACACATCAGTACCTTTGACCAAGGATCCCTGCCTCATCTAGCTGGTCAATACCCTGGTGATTATGACCCAGGATTCCTTCATTAATGTTATTGTGGAAAATTCAGTGTCATCTGACTTTATACATCTGTTCTAGTTGTCCTAATCCAGCTAGGTATCATCCTGGACCTTTGGCTTCTACTCATTGTTCCAATCAGTTATTTATTTTTTCCATAAAGCCTTGTCCTCTTTACCATCAAGTTTGGATATTACCTTATTTCTCCTATGAGGAAAAGCTATCTAAAACCTCCTAAGTTTCTGCTTCCATGGTCCCAGTGCACAAAGTTTGATTAATCACAGGAGGCCAATTTTCCTAGAGTTCTGACATCCTGGATCTAGTTCTTGATGTAATATAATGGAAAGAAGGTAAAAAATATGTTCATATACTCATATAACAAATGTAGATAATTACATAGGATCTTCAAATACATTTTACAAATTTATTAGGATTAGCTAGAAATATACAGAGCAAGATTTAAAGAGAAAATAAATAGATACATAAATTAAAATTTTGAAAAAAAAATACAAAAATTAAATTAGCAAAATCTTTTGGCTTTTAAAAAGAAAGATGTAGGAAAAATAGGATATATATATATATATATATATATATTTTTTTTTTATTTTAAAGAGCTAATACCTTTACAAACTGTTTACCCCCAAATCATCTTTCTGATAACCAAAAAGAGAAGATCTGGCTATGTCAAACTACAGCATTCTTTCCATGTATGCACTGTGAGATATGTCAACATTGTCATATGGTTCAAACAATCTTCTAGAAATTAGATAATTCAAAGGAAATGAAAATTGAAAGTACAGTGAATTATTTGATGAAATTTGCAATCTATCAAATTGAGTGTGGAAAGAAATATATAGGAAAGACAAAAAGGCAACTGTAGATACATACAGTATACTTGAACATAGAACATAATTTGCTTGATAGAAATATCAAGCAAAAATTAACGAACACACTGCACATAGGCACTCTGCAGAAAAATATTAATTTTTTGATTTTAAAGATGGTGCTGTCCAGAAAATGTATGCACTTCTAGAAAATTTAGATTATGAATAGGATTTTATATATTTTATATATTATATTATTGTTTTATGTGTATATTATACTGTAAATATTTAATTTGTATTGTTTATTATCAATCATTTAGATAAATGCATTAGCATGGTAATCAAAAAATGTGTAACAAAATCAGTGAATTGCTAATTAGTAATGATAATGAGCAAACAGGCAATAACAGGATGATATTTTAACATTGGCAGCACCCCTCTATGACAAAATGCATTTGGTGATATATTAAGACTTATATTGAGGCTTAAAAAGTGGTAGATGCAAGAACTTGGTTTGGCTGGACAGAAATATTCCCATAGAGAGTGTGCACATGCCATGGACGGGAGAAATTGTGTAAATTTATGGGACAAACCTCTGATATGTTACAGGCTTGGTAATATGCTTTCAATTATACTGTAGTTTAATTGAACGTGTTTTTAATCCCATTAATATTGTTTGATGTTGGAATGTACTTTAACCATTGCGGTCCATTTTCTTTTGTCTTAATTATTATAGATGATTTGCCCTAAATGATGGGCCTTTTAAAGGGATCTGCAGACTCTATCAATAGGTGGAAACAATCTACTGCATATTAAGAACACTTCTGTGTCTAAATTGCAATCAGTGAAAAATCAATTGATGCAGTAAAATGGTATAATGCACTAAATACCATACCTCAGCTGCAGGTGTTCTGCAGAGGTATGATAAATTCCTTTACCCATTTCATCGCTATAGGTAAGAATTCTACTATGTAAATCAGTAACTGCAGTGGGATTATCTTACAGTTTATGTGCAGTGAAAAATATCACAAGAAAATGGACCTGCATACAACCATGAATCAGCACCAAATTGTTCAATATACACTATGGACACAAATGTGATTGGACACTGACAGCAAATAGATCAACAAGACTTTATTGACGTCAGTACTTTGTAGGTCCACCATACACAGTGATTACTGCAGACACCATTCATGGCAAATTGTCCACAAGTTCATGGTAAATAGCAGGTGGTATGTTTTGCCATTCCACCTTAAGTACAGTAACCAAATGTGACGATCAAGGTCGAGTCAGCCTAGAATGCATTCTGTGCACCAATTCATCCCACAGGTTCTCAGTTTGGTTAAGATATGGAATGTGAGCTGGCCAGTCCAACAGGGTTATCAAATTTTCTATACACCAGTCCAGTGATGCTCTGGAAAGATGACAAGTGGCATTGTCATCCTGATAAAAAAAACATTTGTTGTGCATGGGCCTTCCTTATAAAGTGTTCTTGTCAAAACCACCACATTAGTGGCCATTTTGAAGTCATGTGCTATGGTATACATGGTATGCATTTTGCTTGCACGGAGGTGTCCAATCACTTTTGTCTACATAGTGTAATATTTACAGTAAGTCTCCTCCAATCAGAGGAGAATTCAGAGGAGAGTCAGAATTTTGCTAAATAACTTATTAATAAACCAAAGCCTAGCACCCTTCAGAACAAGAGCTTTTTTCTTAGGATTTCCATGAAACATGAGCAAAACCAAAGGGTTCAATGTTATCTAGTAACATTATAGAGAGTGGACTTCATCCATTATGGATAAGGAAAATTAATAATAGCCTTGTAAGTGCAGACTGACCAAAATGAGATAGAGAAGAAGATATACAGGTTGTATAGGAGGGTTAAGAAATATCACCAAAATATAAAACATTCTTAGGATCCACCTGGATCTTTTTGATTTATTTGCTGTAGTCAATACATTTACTAGAGATTTATGTCATAAAAATATTTTCAAAATAAAACATGTAAGAAACAAGGAATTGGAGGTACCTTCACAATAATTGTAAATTATGATCTGGAGATTATTGATATGTTTGGATAGTCTTCTTAGAGAGAGTGTAGAGGCCATTGCCGAGATACTGTTTGATTTTAGGAGTGATGGGAATTCAACAATGAAAAGAAGATTCTTATGAAAATCTGAGTTCTATCCCACCTGACAAAACATTCATACAGTACATTGAGGACTTTCATGGTGTAACTCTGCAAATCTTGAGGAAATTATATGTTTCGCTTTATAGATAATTTGGATGGCAATGAGAGCATTGAGGATGGATAACTCAATCATTTTAAAATCAGCTGGTAAGGAGTGGACAATTATACAGAATAAAACTGACTGTATGTTGGAAGCATCAATGAGAGGGTGATCCCACTGCACGGGTTTTATATTAGTAATCATAGATGTTAAAATGTTTGATTTTTATACAACCCCTGCTATAATAATAGTGACAATTTTGCATGTGTATAGTCATTTATTATGCTGAAGAATAAAATATCAATTGATCATTAGGAAAGAAGAACAATGTTGTCATGTTGTGATGCACAAAGAAAAAAAACAATATATATTGTACATTTTGTTAATTATATTAGAAAGTAATAATAATACCATATTATATATTTAGTTCACAGAAGAATAATTTTGTTTCAGCGCCTTTATTTTCCTTTAGGAATATTTTGTTTTAATATTTTGAAATCAGCACTGTTAAAGTTTATATCAACACTTTTATGATAGCTACATATCATAATTATGAACTGCAGGGTCAAGTTCAGAAACTCAATAGAGATTCTTTTGAAATTGTGAGTACACTTAATATTATACAGTACATATTATCATTGAGGAGGAAACATACTGCACTGTCCTGCTTTGAGCAGGAAGGTTACAAATTATGGAGACTGTCCCACCATCCTATCTGTGGGATGTAGTGTTCCACTGATGGGAAAGTTGGTGAGCAGCATTCTCAACAATGATTTGCATAGCATAGCAGAGCAGCGGGTGAATAGATGCCAAGCACATGCACACAACATCTGTTCACAGTACATGGAGAGCCTTGGGGCAGTCCAGCAACTCTGGGAGTGCCCACAGGATGATGAAAATGGGGATATGCCACAAAGTCATTCCCCTTCTCCTGGTGCCACCATCATTTTTTGACCATGCACATCTCCAACATTCACAGAATCATGAATTAAAACTTCAAAATGTTGGGAAGTATACTGTTGTGTAGCTAGCTCATCCTCACATAATAAATAGATCATCAATATAATGGTCATGTTGAAATGAGTAACGCTGGGGGAACATAGGCTCACATGACTGTTTCCATAAATAGGGGATTGATAGTGATATAAAAAAGAAATGTGAGTTAAGATGAACTGAATAGAGTTTGGGGGTAACTCCTGGGATCTATCTGAGACTCCAATTGCTTTATTCCTTGACACTTTAAAATCTATATAATAACCTACTAACACCTGTCCTGTCTTCAACATGTATGTGCAGTTGGAGATGGGACAGACCATAGCAGCAGAGGAGGACCTGCCAGGAGGTAAGTTTGTATGAAGCTGCAGGAGGGATGTGATGGGATGGAGCAGACATTGGGGGAGGGTACAGATAGTTTGACGGTGTATAAATAAATATATAATTTGGGCGCAAAACCACATAAACATAAACAATCAATATAAATAATAATTAAATGTTTGATCTCTCTTCAAAAAAAGCAGCTCCTAGAATGGGGGTAAATTCTGATCCCCCCTAGCTTAAAATACAAAAATCAAAATCAGGTGTGTGGATAAATATAAATAGTTTTTTTTAAAAAAAACCTCAATATATAAATCAGCTGATATACAAAGAGCGCTTAATAAAATTAATACATTTATTCCATACAATATCACATTAATGGAAAATAGACAGTATATTACAATAATTAATCTAAAAAACAAGACAGGCTATCGATAATATCTAACCATATAGAACCTAACAACCACATATATAGATATGATATATCTCTTGATTATTGGACTTGTCTCCTTCTGAAGTAGGTGTCCAGATTGAGGAATAAAATAATCAATGTGGTGAGGAACTGGGTTTCTGCTCACAGGCAATAGTCTTTTTACGTCCTTTTTAGATGACAATCACAGGTGGAAATAATTAAACAACCTTTTTGAGCTCATGTACCAAGGATCCTGATCGATGTTTAAGGTAAAAATACCATATACATATAATAAGGCAACAATGTATTCAGGATGGCTTCAAAATGTTGAGCTGAGATAGTAATCCCCTTTCTGTGACATCATTATTAGATACAGTCCTGTATTGTGTGCACACTTGCTCGTTTAGGAGCTATTTGCTTGTGACAGTCTTAGAGGGAGACTTTCCGTTTGGTGCAAAGAGTAAGTACCTTGATAGCAGAGCTCATTGGGGTCTCAATCAGATGGAGGGACAGAACAGGTGTATGGTATAGTGTTCCTGGTTATCTGCTCACTCCTGCAGCTGATTGCCACACTGGTGCCGTGTGCAGTTGATATAGTTTGGGACAGCTCTCCAGTGAGTAATGGTGTAACTTGGAGTAGTTCCCCACAGGATAGATAATGTGCAGCCTGTCACAGCTCAGCCCTTATGCATTTCTCCTCCAGGTCTAACAGAGGTTTCGTCTGACAAAATAATCACCCCCCTCCAGAGGGGTGATTAAATACTGAGGCTGACCAATCGCTATCAAAAGTCCAATTAAATTTAAGTGAGTACACATTTTTCTCCTATGTGTGATATCACCAGGTGTAATGATAATCACAGAAGAGATCAAACATCAAAACCATATGCATTCAAAATACATACTTATCAAATACTTTAAAACGTTATTAATAACATCAATACATATTAGTGTTGGCATCATCCAGGAGTGTTCCAAACTAAACTACAAATACACCAGACTAAGTGGTCTTTACTATGTACTGAGCTATAGCTCAAAGGCAATGCTCCCATCTGACACACCACACAGCCTGGGTTCAAATTCCATTCTGCCAATAATTTAATTTAGTTCCCAAAATGATTTTATAGAGATAGATCTATTAAAAAAAAAGCTAGTGTGTATTTGTCATATCCAGTTCATATAACCTTTCTTAGTAATAGAAAATACATTATAACCTATACATACACTACATTTGGTAGAATGTATCCACCTCTGTACATGGGTGTGTATTGATGTCTGGGACCACCAACATTTATTAAATAGTATAGAAATCCCATTGGTCATATAGTCAAGTATAAAGAAATACAGCTAGAATTGCTAAGTACTAATAGAACACCCAACTCCACTTATAGTCAATTGGGCTATTGCTCAGCTGCAACACTCCTGTTTGACGGTGTGACAGAACAGAGTGGGTGTGATGGGGGCAGAGTGGTACTTACAATTGAGACAGAGTGGGGGTGGAGGAGCAGGAAAGAGGTGGTGGGTGAGCAAGGGGCAGGATAGGGCAGAGCAAAGAGCAGACACTGAGGTGACCCGGCGTATGACAAATCCATTTACTAGTACTAATATATAGTATTTGAATGTCTATCAGCAAAAAAACATGTCTTTTTCTATACAATGTTTTCCCTATATTTAGTAAATTTGTGGAATGTCAGCTAGGTTCTCAGAGAGACAACACAAGCTTGGGGGAAAAAATCACTGTAAAAACATAAACTGCAAGTGATGGACCCTATTCCTGAGATAATACTGTATGCTGCTTAGAGGTGCAGTAAGTGTTTTATGAATATTGTATAAATAATGAAAAATAACTGAGGGCCTGATTCAGCTTGGATCTCAGTTCCTAATACATTTACTATTGGTCGATTGTTCCATACTGTGCATGCGTAGGCATTGCAGTGCGCACGTGCGCAAACTTGCCATTGTAAACACACGGACATCACAGACTCCACGTAGGGCATTAGCAGATTGATTGACAGGCAGAGAGCATTTGGGGGTGGTGACAGGGTGTGGTCGGGAAAACGCAAGCATGCCAGACCTTACTTCTTTCATCAGGCTAACTCAATACCTGCCTGTTATTACATCCTCACAATTCTGACCCTTTGTGTGTATAACATAAGCTCAATTTATATGCACTGCATCCAGCAGGATGACTAATATGGATACATATGAGAACCACACTATGCAATGAATCTCTGCTACTTAGTTTGTTTTTTTTTACCTTTACTTTAGTTGCAAGCTACATTATACACCCACTTTACTGATCCATATTATTATATATATAAAGTCTATATTAAATGCCTGCATGTTGGTGACCGTATGCACAATATATATAGTGAGGGTGTTTCATTCATTTTTCTAAGACTAGAAATTGTATCTGTTATTATATGTATCTCTGAGCTGTGGTATACTTATCTGAATTACAGTATTAGATGAATCACAAGTTCAAAGATATAATGATGATAATGTGCACTTCGGTGTTATTTAAAATTTATACTTGAATTATCTAAACAAGCAAGTTACTAATTCATAAGTCACAGTCTCTCAAAATTGATTAGTTTGTTTCCCTGATGAACTATGATCGTTTGATCTGTGGTTCAGGGTCAGAGAGTTATTTATAATATAAATATTTTCACCACAAATACATGTAAATTAATTCAGTATATACTTATCCAAATTGCTATATTTGCGCAATTACTGGATTTTACGTAAAACATATTTTGCTAAATTAGGAACATTCAAGCAAATTACTTCTAATTTTTGATTTGACATTCCTGTATTTTTATCTCTATATTTATATATTGTTTGACTTGTTTGCTCTACCGATTGGGTAAAATCCTACTATTTTAAGGTTCATTAATTAAAGCTAAGTTTTACATTTATCTATTATATCTAGAGAAGTGCTCTGACCCTCTTGTTTTGGCTTTGGTTTTGAATCTGGATCTCCCCAGGTTTTGGATCTGGATAGGTTTTGCCAAAACCTCACTGCTGTGTTTTTTTTTCGGTTGAGGATCTGGATTTTTTCTTAAAATATAAAAAAAGCTAAAATCACATAAAATGGGCCTGTTTTTGTTCCTACAGTATTATTAACCTCAATAACATTTATTTCCAGTCATTGCCAATCAATTTTGACCACCTCACAATATTATTTATTTAATCTAGTAAGGCCAAAAGGTTGCATCCAGCTAGCTGGCTGATTAAGCTAAGCGAGACAGTGGGTGGCACTAACATGTGGCAGCACAGCTGCCAAGTTCCAACACGGATACAGGACCTCATTCAGAGTCAGTCGTTGCGGCCGCTCGGTCATAGGGGAAAGGGGCCGGATATGCAAATGAAGCAATCGCAAGTTGCGTCGCTAAGATGAGATCATTAGCTGAACAACCGAGGGTAAGAAGCGGTCGTAAAACTAAATCACGCCCCCTACTTGATCACAACACATGTCGTCTCCTGGGCTATAAGGATTAAACGCGACCATCGGGACCCATCAGAGCTGATCGCAGAGCTTAAGGCTGACCATGCCCTCTCTTAAGCACTACGATCTAGTCGGTGCAATTACCACCATGTCACGTGTTCCATGATGCTACTTTGTTAATTATGCATTCCCATTAAACGCCATTTGCATAGTCAGGATCTCCACTCCCCTGTTTTCAAGCACCTTCCCCTGTTACCACCCACAAATGGTTCATTCTGTCACTCAAACTAACAACCTGGCTGTGTTCTAGGAGAGAGAAATTTCTGATCCTAACAGCTAGTTTGTGCGCGCGCATTGCGAATTTTATGCATGCGCAGTTTAGCGAACATCGGCTGCATACGACCGAGCGGCCGCAACGACCGACTCTGAAAGAGGTCCACAGCGTGTTATACAGTGTGGGTTGGATTCATCAATAGTGCACTTACGTAGTGTGACAGCAGTGTCGGCAGTGCGGGGTGCTGGCGGTGTCCTCAATGAGAGAGTGCCAGTAGTGTTCTCAATGCGGAAGTGCTGTTAGTGTTGGCAGTGTGGTGGTGTTGGCAGAATGGGGACCCTTGCAGTGTCCTGAGTGCATAGTGCCAGCAGTGTCAGCAGAACGGGGGTGGCAGTGGTGTCCTCAGTGTAGGAGTGCTTACAGTGTCGGCTATTCAGGGAAGCCCTCAGTGTGAGAGTAGCAGCAGTGCAGGGTCGCTGATGGAGTCCTCAGTACGTGAGGCAGTAGTGTGGAGATGCTGTCAGTGTCCTTAGTTGGCAAAGCAGGGGTGCCAGCGGTGTCCTCAGTGCATGTGTGCTGACAGTGTTGGCAGTGCAGGGGTGCCGGTGGTGTCCTCACTATAGGAGTGCTGGCAGTGTCGGCAGTTTGGGGTCACTGACGGTGTCCACAGTATGTGGGGAAGCAGTGCAGGGGTGCTGGCAGTGTTCTCAGTGAAGGGTGCTGGTGGTGTCAGCAGAGCAGGGGTGCCAGCAATGTCCTCATTGTGGGGGTCATGATGGTGTCGGCAGTGCATCTCTGCTGGTGGTGTCCCCAAGTAGGGAGCCATCATTGTTGGCAGTGGGGGTGTCGGCATTGGGAGATGCTGCAAGTGGGTGTCGGCAGCAGATGGTGTCTGGAGCGGGGGGTGCCAGCAGTGTCAGGCAGCGGGGGATGGGCGTGCAGCATTTTTTTTCCTTCCTGTTCTGGATATTCAATGGGCTTAACACTGATTGGCTAAAAGCTGTGGCAGATGGCTTTCTCAGCCAATCAGCATTAAGCCCACTCAATACAAAACCTCGCGATCCGACGGAGGGATCGCAAGGTTTTGCCTCAGGAGAGGGACTCGGGGCAGGCAGGGAGATCGAAGCTTGGCTCGAATCGCCCCATATCCCCAAAATTTGGGTGGGTTTGGTTCTCTGCGAACCGAACCCGCTCATCTCTAGTTTTGTGTTTTGGATCTGTATATTTTTCTAAAAAAGCATAAAAACAGCTAAAATGACAGAATTTGTTTTTTTGTTCATACGCTATTTATAACCTCAATAACATTCATTTCCACTCATTTCCAGTCTATTCTGAACACCTCACACCTCACAATATTGCTTTTAGGCCAAAAGGTTGAACCGAGGTAGATGGATGACTATGCTAAGTGACACAATTGGGCGGCACAAACACATGGCCCATCTAGGAGTGGCACTGCAGTGGCAGACAGGAAGCCAATCAGAATTATGATGCCCATTTGCATGTAGCATGGACCTGGGAAGTCCATGCTATATGCATCTGTGTGATTGACACAGACCTCAGACGGGTCAGTGAGACCTGTCTGTGCTGCTGTGTATTACAATGACATAGATGCATGCACGGACCAGGAGATCGGTGCTACTTGCATCTGTGTCATTGACACAGAGCACTGATGCATCCATGAGACCCATCTGTGGTGTCATGGTAAAAAATAGAAAAAAAAAACCTGTGTAAAATAAAGAAAAAAATGGTGTGTCCCCCCCAAAAAAAGTGCAACCAGTTGAGGGCATTAGTGACCCAGTGTTGGGTGTGCTTAAATACAGGGGACAAATTACGTAGGGGTCCCCCATACTTAAGCACAATCAGCACCGGGCTAGTCAGAAACAGCCCTGGTTGCCAAAATACAGGGGACAAACGATGTAATGGTCCCCCGTATTCTGTGCAACCAGCACTCGGTTCTGATCCGGTCCTGGTTCTGGAAATACAGGGGAAAAAATTAGTAGGGTTCCCCTGTTTCTTCCAGAACCAGCACCGAATTTTTTCTAGTGGGGATCTGATGCCACAGCAAGGGGAGCCCTTTCACCGGGCCCCCCAGCCACAGCATCATCCATGACCACTAGTCAGTCCAGGCCAGGGTTCCCTGGAGAGCTAGGGACCCCCCAATAAAGGAAATTCCTTGCCTATATCATTACATTAAAATAAAATGAATTCTTATCTACTGTATGTAATTAAGCAGAGGTCCCCTGCGCAAATGTTATGTGAAGATTCTTTAAATTTTCCTGCTTTAAATAATTAAATAATTAAAAGTTTAGAATCTTGGCACAATTTGGTGTAGTGTGATAAATCTAGTTCTCTGGACTGCACCGGGCCTAAAGAGAGTTCTTAAATGTGTCAGGATTCAGTTGTTTTTACGAGTGGCAAGCAATAATCAACACACACAGCAAAGGGTGGTTTATGAAATTCTCTGACGTGTATTAGTTTCACATATATTTTTATAGCACTCTGGTAACAGTCTCTAAACCCCCACCTACTGGATATTCTGCCCAGCAATAATATAAGCAGAAAAACAGAAAATATTCAGTATTGTTCTTTGATGTGCACAGTCTGGCATCATTATGTGCGTGCAGTCCAGTCCTTGAGATAACTTCTCAGTACTAGCTAACAAGTAAGTGAGAGTTTCTAAACAGTTCTTGTCTTTTTGCAAATCATGTAGCTGACAATAAAAATAGGTTCATGAAAAACATTTAGCACAAAATGGTACAAAATGGCTGCCGATCATACTTGAATATAATGTTAACTCTATCAATCCCTTTTTTATTCATTAACCTAATCTTTCCCTCAACTGCCTAACTAGGTTTGAGTCCTTAAGCTATCCTAGGTACATATACGTAAACATATGACCCCTGCTGCATAAGTCATATATAAGATTCCCCCATTGAAGGAGGTGTGACCTATCCTCCAATCATGCAAGTCTCGGCCCTAAACCTAGTTAGTCCAATATCCAGATGATGTCTCATCACTCAAGGAGTCAACAATTGTTCTGAATTGTCCACATGTCCTTCCATTTTCTTGTTCCTTTTGCAAATGCTATATGTATCCTGTTAATAGTCTACTGTCTGGAAGTAGATTTGTTGTTCACCCAAATTACTGTGTATGCCAGTGAACACAAGGTTGTCAGGTCCAGATGTCATAGAAGAGCAACAATCAAGTGTGAGTAATTTCTTAATCAGCAAAATAGCAAGTTTTGTAATATAAATTATTACAAACAAAGCTAAACCTTTAGCAATAAGTGATATCCATCTAATAAATTAAGTAAACCATTTAACTGGGTTTAATTAGGAAAACCATTCATTACCATCAAAATCATACTCTGGATCATTATGTTCTTTCCTGAACTGGTCCTTTAATTCTTTGATTTTCCATATGTTCATGTATCAGGTCAGAAAAGTTATCAGCTATGTAAGTACAGCAGGCTAGTCTCACTATGTGACACATACCTTATTAATCAGCCGTAAGGTAGTCGAGGACCAGTCTAAACTGTCCAATAACCTTTACTTTAAATTGCAGTTCATTAGTGATTATATAAAGCACTTCAAATATTTCATCAGTAACTTTATCAAACAATCTAGCTAAAGCTTTTATATTGTGAGCATTCTTTATACTGAGTCCAGTTATTGCCAAAGCTAAACCCATCTTTTTTACCATGGTACATATACTAAATCATGGGAATGAGCTTTATTTATTATAAGATCTTTCCTTACTCAATGATTAGCTGGCTATTTGTTATTTCAATGGTGTTCATTATCCATGAGGCTGGACTTAGTTTTGCTAAGGTGCAACTACCTGATCCTCCAAAAGGTATACATTTATATGCTTTTTAACCACAAGCTATAATAAAATTTTAACAAAATCATAACAAAGTATGCATCCCCACAAGCCTTTGTCTAGCTTGGGGCCTAGCAACATGTATCTATCTATTCATTATTTAAAATGACTCTACAGTAACTCCCCTTGGGTGATAATCTTGCAGTGGGAAGCGTGAATCCAGGTGTTTTTTCCTTTTAGTTTAACTGAGGTTGGTGTTGTCAGCAGGACTTGATATGGACCCTCAAAGCATGTTTCTAGAGATGTCCTGACCAGGGTTTTCTTAACAGCAGTGTGGGCCCGGGGCAAATCAATGCACTGGGGCCCCTACCCACCCATTCACGGGAAAAATGTTTAAATGGTCAATAAAATGAAACCTTCCTGCATGCCCATCAGACCTCCCACACATGCAGAGAGACTCTGTCTGACTGGTCTGAAGCCAATGAATGAAGTGAAACTGGGACTGAGGTGAGTACTCATGGCTGTAGGGGGGTGGGTTTGCGGTCCCCTACAAGCTTTGGGCCCTTGGGCAACTGCCCAACAAGCCCAATGGAAGAGATGGCCCTGGTCCTGACAAGCTTTATGATAACCACCCAGTCTCCTGGTTGCGATCTGTGAGTACCTGTATCGAAATTAGGGTCTGGAATAGAAAAGAACACTTGACCACGTATTTCAGTTAGCTGTCTTTGTAACTGTTTTACATATCCTAATAAATCAAATGCAAATGCTGCAATTGCTGTGGAAAATAGCATCCTAGCCTGTGTGCAGATCCAAACAGTATTTCATTGGGGGTTAACACTGTATCCTTCCTCGGTGTGTTTCTGACTGAATGCAAAGCTATTGGCAGGCATGAAACCCACGGCAAATTAGTCTTTGCCATTATATTTTGTATTTTTAACTTTAATGTGTGTGCCTCTGTCATTTTCTTTTGCTTCTGGTAAAATATACCTGCAGATCACTTCTGGCATAATTTTCCTTGCCTCCATTTTGGCATTTGCCTCCTTGTAGTGATTGAATATATCGGCACAAACGAGCACATGGCCCATTCCGGAGCATTTCAGCAGTTGTATAAAATGTATTTGAACCTCTGAAAGGGATATTAGGTCTGGGGTGCACTTTTCTGAGGAGTTGGGACTGTCTTACCCAGGTTTTTCAATGCACAGATTATGTCGCCTGATATTAATGCTTGCACTGCTTGTGCAAACCATGGTGCCATCCATTGTTTATCTGTTGCCAATCACCATGGCATCTTTTGATATATGCACTTTCCCATGTTGAATTTGGGTCATAATAGGTAAAGTGCGTTTAGCATACACAAACGTTGACCATTGCACCACTTTCCCTGTATTTTCTGTGCTCCCTGTGTCAGCCAGGCCTTTTTTTTTCTTTATCTAAAGCCTGCTTCTGGAGATGATGGAGTGTGGCTTTGTCAAACTTGGGGGATTGGGTTACCACATAGGTGGGCTCACCCTGGGGCAGTTGGATTAGGGTGGCCTGCTTGGCAGCCTGGTCTACCAGTCTATTGCCCTCTGCTTCACAGGTAGTGTCTCAAGTATGAGCCTTAATTTTGATCACTGCAAGCCTGGAGGGTAGCTGAAAGCCTGTGTACAAAGCCCTAATGTGATCTGCATGCTTTAACTATAGCAATCCCATAGGGCATATCTGGAATCTGTGTAAATATTTACTTCCTGATCTTCAGCATGTATGAGGCCAGTGTGAGAGTTTTTAGATCACCTTCTTGTGTAGTCATGTGACTAGGTAATGGTTGTTGAATTAACACCTCAGTGTCAGTGGCTACATTACATCCTATGTATGGGATGCCATACACATAATACCGAGAGCCATAAACATAAAGATTTTATTCAGCATCAAGCAGTGGAATGTTAGTGATGTGTGAAAAAGGTGCTTCTTGCCTCATAAGTTCAATGCAATCATGCTCAAAATAAAAAAATTTTGTATATTTTTAATTTCTGCAGCTTCCTCACTATCACACACAGTATTTATGTGATAGTGGTCACCTACTGGATATTCTGTCCAGCAATATTATAAGCAGAAAAGCAGAAAACATTCAGTATTGTTCTTGGAAGTGCACAGTCTGGCATCGGTATGTGCGCGCAGTCCTGTCCTTGAGATAACTTCTCAGAACTAGCTAACAAGTAAGTGAGAGTTTTTAAACATTTCTAAACAGGACTTGTCTTTTTGCAAATCATGTAGCGGAAAATAAAAATAGGTGTAACCCTTCTTCAGGCTTGAACACTGTACTAATTCAGTTAAGCGCTCTTTGGTAGCATGTGTAACTCTGTACAGCCGTCCTTCAGGCAGCAGCTCCACTATTTACATCCAGGAAGTGGGTAATCTGCCTCACTCCTGGCAGTTGCTATGCCTATAGTCCAGTTTCCAAGCAATAAAAAACACTATAATACTTACTAGGAAATTTATTCTGCTTACCTGTAAGTCTATGCCTGGTGAGGTTTGGTCCCTCTTCCCACCAACTGGTGGTCCAGGTGATCTTTGAGTTTAATGCTGCACAGAAAACCAAACTGCCTTCTGGTCACCACAATCCACTGCACCATATCCCATCTAATAATCAACTTTTATAGTGAGAGCATTACAAATGGATGATTTTGAACTTGTCCCATTTTTGGCATTCAGCAATTGAATACTGAAGACTGAAGGAGCAGAAGACTCAAAGTGATTCTACTAAGTAAGTTGAACTTGTAATTAACTTTTTTATTCGCTTCGCCAGGATCAAAGGGTTATAAACATCTTGAAATTGGATCACTACATTTTGGTAACCATATTTCAACCTAGGTTTCAGTCATATGAATTGTCTTTCTTTTCAGCTGTCCAAGATCTTAAGAGAAGCAAAGAGATCCTTGTGAGTGAGCTGCCAGCCTAAGTGGCACATGACATGACCATGTTTCCTGCTTCAGTTTCTTCTGCAACTGCTGCTGCCAAGATAGAGCTAAGCTAAAAGAATTGCTTACAATTAGTGACACCTCTACCGTGATTAAATCTGATACAACAACCATCCAACAGTGGATGATTATTTTCATGTCAGTGTACAAATAAGCATGTCTGACAGACCCTTTAAATAGTGGGAGGAAATTGCTTAATTTAGACAGACAGCCTTTGACCTATATTAGTGAACAATATTGTGAGGTGGTCAAAATTGACAGGAAATAACAGGAAAATATTGTTATTGAGGTTAATAATACTGTAGGAACAAAAAAGACCAAAATTAAATGATTTTAGAAGTTTTATCAATTTTGGAAAACAAAAATGCAGATCCAAAACTAAAACATGATGATTTGGAACCAAAACCATAATATGGGGTCAGCATACAACTCTTATTCTGACTAATTGTATTTCAAATTAAATTAAAATTAAACTTTTTTTAAGAATATAATGCACCAGATAGGCTTTTTATTTATATATCCCTCACGTGAGGAAAATTGTAATTATATAAAAAAAATCCTATAACCCTGTCTGCTTACCATCTAAACCCACAGAATTGTACTGGGCCTACACTGTTTTATTATTGGACTGATTAGGCCAAGGTTTCCGCTTCTGAAGAGGAATGTATATATCGTGGCCATGTACACTGTGCAATATTTCCAAGTGTGTGGCTACACTATCTGTTAGTTTCAGCTTGTCAGATAAAATGTCTGTAGGTCCAACACACATTTAATGTCACAGTTTATGCCCAACATAAGGTGGATGAGACTTTAGCAACTAAAATTAATTTCTACAGGTTCATCATCCATCCATCAGAAATGTTGTGAGTAGACCTACAAAAGGGGTTTTGAAAAATTCAAGAACATTTAAACACATTTATTTATTCATTTATTAACAGTTTCTTATATAGCACAAAATATTCTGCTGCGCTTTACAATTTGAGACATTGATAGAACATATCTCGGTAATAACAAACAGACATACTGTAAAGGTAGGAAGGTTCTGCTCACAAGCTTACAATATATAGTGAAATAGGCATTGATACACAAGGATAGGTGCTATATGTTGCATTTTGGTTCAGCCAGATTGCAGGGTTTCTTGCTGTGAGGTATGATCCAATCACACAGGAATGTTGGCCAAAGGTAAGGAGGATGTAAAAGAAAGACTATGTGTGAGGTAATGTGTGGAGTGTGAAAGAGGATGTAATTAGATATGAAAGCTATGAAGGTGGTGATTCTGGAATCTGACAAGCGTGTCTGAATAGGTGAGTTTTCAGGGAACCATTGAAGGTTTGGAGACTAGAGGAAAGTCCTGTAACTATTTATCTATATATATATATATAAAGGAAGGAAGAAGAAAGAGAGGGGTCAGTTCCAGCAGCAACAACTTACCAGGAGCGGTGTTATCTAGCTGCAGCAGCGGCGGTGACCAGACTCCCAGTGGAGGAAATCCCCCTCCTCTCCGACAGCCAGGTGCATGGCTCAGCCCCCCAACTGCATGAGTCCATGGATTACATGACAAGTGAGGCTCCTTAAAGATCCCATATTATATGCCCATGTATTAGGAAATACGGTACGCATAGTATTTTTGTGTGGTGCGTGTTATTATTATCCCAACAGTATCACACTATTGGGCGTTTGTCTCTGTTTCTATATTTTTCATGCTCTCTGAGGACTATACAGCAAAGGGAAACTAGGAGTGAAGTTCCCAAAAGATTCCATACTACATGCCTATTTATAAGGTTCATACTGTATGCAGAATATATTGGTGTGGTGTGTGTCACAATTATTATAACAATATCACACCATTGGGCGCTTGTTTCCACTTTTTTGTATTTTTCATGTGATCTGAGGACCATACAGCAAAGGTCAACCTTGGGAAACTGTGAGCAGCCACCCTCAAAAACTGGGAATATAGTGTGTCCAAGTGGACTTGATTTAACAGAGACTGACTCTTCGATTGGAATAACCTGTTTTGGATAGCGCTGTTATCAGTACTTGTGTTGTATGTATATATATATATATATATAAAATCTATCATCTGCATTTATATCATCATGCCTAAACTAATGCAAAGCCCTCTATGTTTGCTTCCCAGCAAAATTATTTTACTGCATGCAGATGGTACAAAATTCAACATCCAGGCTATTAACCAACTAGCCCAGTTATAGCCAAATAACACCCATTCTCTACTCCATTCACTGGCTTCCTTTAAGGTGTTAAATTATTTTCAAGATTGGCTTATTGGCTTTCAAAGCCCTATATGACCAAGGCCCAAGGTCCTTAAAGTAGCTTTTGATCCCTTACTGCCCGACTCAATACTACAATCCATTGACAAAGGGTTATTAACAGGACCTAAAATCTCCAAGAATTATTTTGGGGTCGAACCTCAAGCCTCCCACACTATGGAACTCAAAAATATACTCAAGACTTACCTGTTCACCTAAATATTTGACTCATTTACCTTGTTAAGCTTGTTTTGAACTTTATGCTGTAAAGACCTAATGTACAGCACTTTGAGTCCTTTTAGAAGAAAAGTGCTATATAGATATTATTATTATTATTATTATTATTATTATTATTATCTATCATCTATAAAACAGAACATTCCTTAAGTGCCATTAATTGCATATTTTTGATTGTGTGTTAAGGCTCAGAGCCAATATTGGAGAAAAGTCTTGCACAACCTTGAAGGCTGGAGTATCTTGGCTAGATGTGGCAATATAGTTGTGGTGCAGCTTTTGGGCTGATAGCAGCCTCTGGGCTGTTTGAGGCCTCTGGGCCACTGAGTGGTGATGTGGCCTTTGGGCCGGTCGCAGCCTCTGGCCTGGTTGAGGCCTGATGGCCAATAAGCTGTGGTGTGACCTTTGGGCTCGTAGCAGCCCCGGGACTGGTTGAGGCCTGTGGGCCAATAAGTTGTGGTGCAGCTTTTGGGCCGGTAGCAGCCTCTGAGCTGGTTGCTGCCTTGAGGGCAGAACAACTTGGCTGGAAGATGCTGAGGTGTGCACGGTGTTGCTGGGATGACACCAGCAGTAGAATACAGAGTTGAGTATACTTGATGCTGTGGTGGGTGCACTTAATGATGCCGAGATGACACCAGTGGTATACACAAGGTTGCATATTCTAGATGCTGAGTAGCACTACATGCCACCAGGAATAATACAAGCGACGGTACACTGGTTTGCCTACTCTGATGTGTGGCATGTGTCACCGGGTTGACACAAGGTGCTGGGTAGCGCACTCGGAATGCTGAGTGTGCGGAATATGCCTCCTGGATGAAACAAATGGCAGGTTAGGAATGTAGATCGTGTCACCAAGATGACACTAATGCCAGATGGGGCAAATGCAGACTGTGCCACCTAGATGACACTATGGCAGGTAAGGCAAATGCAGACTGTGCCGCCTAGATGAAACAAATGGCAGGAACAGTGAAGCAGCTTAGGTACTGAGAACTCGACTGTGAACAGCAGACCAAATGACAACCAGAAATAAGTGAAATGATATCACCGGCATGGAGTGAAGGGCTGGCTGGAATTTAACATAAACAGGGTCCAACCAGAGTAAGTCTCCCTAATGACAGACTAGTTATCACCTGGGTTGTGCACAGGCAGGATAATCAGTGTGCAGCTGATAGTGCACACAGACAAGCAGTAATTAATGCAGAGGCTCAGCAGCAACTAAGACTGGAACTGCAAACAATATGCTGCTAACCACAAATCCAAACAGGAGGAAGGAGAAGACTTCAGCGAATGCTTGCCCGGCATTCACCCCGCACAGCATTGGCAGTGCGGCGGTTTGTGAAATTGTGATCATGTATTGGCATTGATTAAAGTACATTTTTCCTATATGATTTAATTTATTACCTCAAAGTTCAAATTCCTTTCTCTGCTTATATAGCATAAAAACTGTATGGTTTCCCAAAAGTTAGACCTGTCAGTAATAAATTACTGAATTTATCAATACTGGAACTAATAATTATTTATATATAAAATATAGGCATTACTTATAAAAATAATTGTTGTCAATGATATAAGTGAATATGTGTCCTTGTGGTAATCAATATTCCACATAGAGTGGGATTTGCTCACCTGCTGGCTCACCCTAGAACAATCATAATAGATTTCTTATCCCAACTTATACAGACACCATCAGAATAGATATGTGATAAATACCAAAACAACACAAGACTTATTTAAGATAAAGAAAAAATTTAGGAATATGGGTTTTGTAAGTACTTTACTCTTCAGTTTATTATTGAAACTATAGAATAATAGCTGGAATCTGCCTTTTACATCCAGGGGAGCTGAGGTGGGGGGGGCATCCACTAATTACCCAGGTCATGAATTGTTGGAGGTGCCCAGTTCAGCTGCTGACTGGGACAAATGTTCCCCTTTGCAGGGTGCAGAAAAACTTTGCAGTGCAATGTGTAGTACCGTATGGTGGCCAATCTTCACTGATTTAGCAACACCCCCAGTACCTGGGCTCAGCTAAGGTCTAGGCTGCCCTGTTTACATCCATTCTGTAGTGAAGTGTTTAAGATAGTTGAAATTTAAGACCAGCCATTGTATGAATAGTATTACCACATTTAAGGCCTGAATCTGAGTTGGGAGCAAAGCAAAATAAAGCAAGTAACTGTGCACTCTGACAAGCCATATATCAATGCAAGGGGTGCAGATACATTTATATTTTTGCATGCAGATTAAATACTGGATACTTTTGCATGTAGCATTAAATTCTGGGCAGCTTTTTTGTGAACTGCAATTGTGATTTCATTTTGGACACACCCCTCCCAAATCTAAATCTCTCTGCACATTTGCATCTGCCCCACCTGCAGTGCACGAACTGCAGTGCAGCATGGTTTTGCCAAGTTGAATAGTTACTTGCTCTTATATGCTTTACTCCCCCCTCAGGATCAGACCCTTAGATCCGAATTCAGAGAACACAGAAGTGTATGCAGTAGAGTCTATTGTTGGTCACCCATCTGTGACTTTATGCAAATGTCACTATGAAGTCCTTACCTTGTGTACATGCGTGTATCTAAATGTGTGTTGAAGCTGGATAATTGGCTGAGATAAGATCAGCTTAAAATTAGATCGTAACAGCACCATCTTGCGATTGGCCACAAGATGCCATTTTAGAAAATGAGATCGCAAGATGCCATTTTGCGAATGGCCGCCCAAGTGCCATTTTAGATAAACTCACACTTAAGTACATATGGCGATGTTACTATTAGCATCATGCGACTGCATATTTTACCATTTCTCATTCACACATAAATACGCACAATTGTGCTGCAAACTAGCCGCATATTAGCAAATGCATAAGATCCTGTATGAAAATGCTGTTTATTAGTTTCATGCGCACGCATCTGCCCCAAGTTAACTAGTGTCTTTATATCAAACCCCAAATACCTACACATTACATACTCACTTAAAAGGGTCCATAAGCTTTAAAGTGTAAGATTCAAGTTTGTTCATTTATTATAATTGCTGTGAAATAAAGGTTTTTTGGTAGCTAAGGTTTAATACATGATAAGTAAGCCATGTTTGGTATTATACTGATCTGCACTCTTTCAACAGCATTCCGGTATCATCAGTGTGATCGCAACATGCATTCTCAATTTATGGACCGCAGAGACTTAAAGCACCGATATGTACATTGTATGACCAACTGTTTGCATGAGGGGAAACCAGAGACAACCATTTGTTAGAGGCTGGACTGTGTTTATTTGAATCAACCTGTTAAATGCTCTGCAACAGATGCATCCTCCTTGGGAACCAATGGCATCAGCAACAAGCCTTTCTATTGTCTTGTCTGTTTCTGTGAGAGTATAAATGTTTGCGTTTTGACCCCAGTCTGGAGTCTTCTTTCTGAATGCTGATTGACAGAGGTTTTCTTTCTGAATGCCGGGATCTTGTCCAGGGCGCATGCGTATGTATACTGTACTTGGGTCTCTATAATTATTTGCGCTAAATTGTACTTAGATCATAGTGTGTAACTGACTGTACTTTTTACTTGAATAATACTTTGTGCTCTGGAAACACATGTTCCAGGTCTAAGGTTTTTATTTACTGTATGACTGTGTATGCAAATAAGTGTCAATCAAGGTTTATAGGCAGGCTTTAGAAGATATAGGTAGGAGCGTATAGAGGTTCAAATTCAATATCGTTATGTGCAAGGACTGAGACACCCACTTTCAGCATCCATGTGCGCTGTATTGCAGATTATTTAGTGTTTAGATGCACCATCAGACACACCTTTGAAAACTTGCACCAGCTCTATGGCCGTTGAAGTTCTCCGTGTGAGTACTGTATGTCTTCCCATGTGAGCAGTTGAGTTTCTGTATGCACAACCACTGTCATTTACATGCCAGTGACACTCCTATAAAATGCCTGTAAACCAGATTATCTTCTTGTACATGCTAAGACACTTTGCTGCCACATCCCTGGAATGCCTATAAGATTTTCAACATACTTATCTATATGCGTTTGAAATTGATACTTGGACTTTGTATAGTCACAAATGGGACACATGCGTTGCTTGACTAAAAATTGCTATTTTTTGTCCGACATCACAGGTTGTCCACCTCTGAGTAAGGTTCTAGATTTTTATTTTTTCTACAGATGTTACTTTTATGTTGTCAGTTTATTTCATTAAAGAACATTAATTTGATGATGAGGAACTGCTACTGAGTCACATGCAACTATGCTAAACTTTTGTACATTGTGTGCAATAAGAATTTTGATGTAAGTATCCACCAATGTTCTGAGTTGTCCAAATATATGCACCAGACCCAACCCAGGACTCCATTATCACTATTATCAACACTTACATCTACCTGATGCTAGGCACTAGAGGTACTCCTGAAATGTCATTACATTGGCAAACCCTTGACTCAGATTATGGTATAACATAGAAAACACAACATAATACATGTCAGTGACACGCCCATGAGATGTTCCCTTCCCTGTGTTTGCCCCTTGGCCATGCAGTTGACACCCGGAAATTTCCATTCAATGGGTGTAGAGAAACGTCTGATTCAGAGATAGAAAAAGATGCATATATGTTTTCCACAGGATGTGTGCAGCTTGTTGATGAACTTAAACATGCGTGTGACTCGTGATTAGGCCCTATGTGGTAATTACAATATCTTTGATTGTCATTTTTAAATGGTGAAGTAAATGAACACATACAGTACATGAACCTCTTGCTCTGATTTGGAATATGTTCCTTTATTATACAAAGCTAAAGTGAGTGAAAACACATAAACAACAATGACTTGTACTGAGTATTGACACTGAGCAGGCTGTATAGATACTTTCTTGACATCCTCTTGAGACTTTCATCTTTTTGCACTTTAAAGATTCTCATTATTCTTATCATCATTGTAATCTTGCGCCCCCTTAGTCCTTTTAGTGTACACAGTTCTTGCATATTTTGCCAGTATATTTAGTAGCAAGTCTGCAGTAAGGTGATACTATCTCTGGGATTGATGGCATCCAGCATATAGGGTTTAGTCCATCTCATCAGTCACCAGCTTGTGGTGGAAGTTCACATTTCAATTGCACAATATTTCTCTACTGAAGAGACTAACTGGAATATTTATCACTGGATCACCCCTAATCAATTTGGCCTTGATTTATCTCTTCTGTCTGCAGAAATGAAATAAAAAAGTGGGCTGCGCTCACCATACAATGTATGATAATAATGTCAGAGAAATGTGTAGGGATTTTTTTTTACTGGGTTATATACATAAACAGCAACATAAATCACATAAAATGTTTATGCACAAATGGAAAAAAATAAAATTGAAAATGTATTATATCTCTTCAAATATGGAAAACAAATTAAGAATTATTAATAAGAATTAACTCCTTTAGCTTATCAAGTTCCAGGAAATTGGGCAAGTGTCAAATGCTGAAACATTAAGGTTTATGCATTAGAAGATGTATGCTGTTCATATGACAATATCCCTTGCCGGCAGCTGCGTTAATGTGGACTCAGTTATTGGGCTGTCTATGCAAATCTATAGGTTGTTGAGTGGTGATTACAAAGAGAAGGCATCCCAAACTCCCTGTTTCCTTAGTACTCACTTCTTCTTGCTTCTGCCTCCACATTCAGATGGGTTACTGGGAGTGGCGAAGGGTGTAAATGTCCACCTCCATCCTGCTGGATCCTATATTCTGGGGTGTGGAAGTCTTATATCCAAAACTGACATTGTGGCCGCAGCGGTCCTCTTCGCATACACGTGACTTTCGGGTTGTAGTCTTGCAGTATTTTGGTAGCAATCGGTGTATCGGTGTGATAGTAAAACAGATGGCCATTTGCAATCTTTCACTGCATTCAGGATGTCCATGGCCATGTCCCTGATGAATAGCAGCTGTAAAGCCTTCCTCAGGGATAGACACTTGTGTTCAGATCTTTTATTCAAGTGTTATTAACAGTTCCTTATCACAGCACATAGAAGTGTTATATATTGCACAGCTTGTCATACATTATGTATAAATTAGTAAATAAAGAAAGAGATATAAAGTTGTTTGTCATTTCTTTGCACTGGCACATTTGATAAAATAATGCATGCTTAGTTGCAGATTAAATGTGGATGATCATAATATCACTCTATGTTTGCAATTATTTTAACAGATGACTGCAATTAAGTCAACCAAGTTACATATCTATATACTAGTCTAAATACTAAATGTAATCTGGGATATACTATCATCAGAAGTCTGGTTCACTTCAAATGTTGCAATGTATCAAAACAATGTCTCATAATTGACATTTGTGTATTGGCAAGTGTTACAGAAAGATGATATTATATTTAATCAGGTTATATGGTGATTAATGTTCTAAGTTGTGGTTATCGTCCTAACTTCGTTATCAATGTTGAGACCTAATGGGACCAGTGTTTAAAGCAGGAAAATCCATTTAAGCTCTTCCTTGTTTATTTTCTTAGTGAAATTCCTTCCTCTCCAATTGGGATGAATTTGTTTGATCCCTATGAATTTTAGACCTTTTGGATTACACTCATGTTTGATTCTAAAATGATTGTAAAGGCTGTAGGTCTCCAGTCCTTTTTGATATTTGTAATATGTGCAGTAGTTCTGGTTTTTAATTTTCTGATCGTATGCCCTAAATATTTGTAACCGCATGGGAACTCTGCTAGATAGATATTCCCTGTGCTGGTACATATGATGAGTTCCCTAATGTTATATTCATTGCTAGTTGTTTTACATCTAAATGAAAGTACTGCTTTTGTTGTGAAAGATGCAGTTTTACAAATTGTGCATGTACTGCAGCTATAGAAGCCTCTAAGAGGTGGGTTTATATTGATGGTGGTTTGTTACTAGCCAGATTTGTTAATGTGTTTGTTTGTGAGTTTGCTCTTGAGGTATTGAGCTTACATTTTCTGATCATGGGTTTGTTTGGGAGTGCATGTGACAATGAATCATCCTTCAATAAAATATACCAATGCCCATTTATAAGTTTTTGGAGTTTTGGTGCATCCATGCTATATTGTGTAAATAAAAATAGTGGATTCTTTTTGCTTTCTCTCATTTCTGTTATTTTATTTATATGGGTTGTGCACTATATTTTAGGGCCTTCTAATTATTTTCTGTTCTAGTTTTTCTTCAAGAATTATTCTTTCATATCACTTCCTTTGGCACAAATGCACCTCAGTCTCTGGAATTGTTTAAAAGGATAAAATCTATGCCAATTTTGGTAATGACCACTGGTTGAAAGTGTGAAGCTGTTCACATCTACAGGTTTTTGATATGTTTTACTATGAAGAAAGATGGTGATTTCTAATAAAATCACTTGGGTTTTACAGTACTATGTAGTAAATACTAAGCTTTTAATATTGTTGTTAATGTAGGTAAAAAAAATCCTATAGTTTTGTCTCTTCATATTTCCAGATGAAGATCACATCATCTATGTAACATCACCAGAGGACCAAGTTTGCCAAAAGTTATGCTGGGACCAGATGTTAGAGTCTTCCCATCTACTCATAAAGAGGTTTGCAAAGCATGGGGCAAACTTGGTCCCCATCACTGTCACCTGTTGGTAGAATCTACCATTAAACCACAGATAATTATGTTTCAGGATGTATTTTATCCCTTGTATAATGAATTGGCTCTGTTCAATTGGCATGGTTGTATTTTTGTCTTAAAAGAGGGTGATAGCCTATATTCCCTGATTATGATCTATTAACATGTTTAGTGATGTCACATCACTGGCACAGAGCAATCAATTTGATTCCATTTGATGTTTTGTATTATTTTCAATATGTTTGGGTATCTTGTAGATAAGATTTTTGTTTTTTGAATATCAGTTGGAAGAAGTGATCTATGTACTGTGACAGGTTGGCACACAAGGAGTCAACTGTGGAAAGTATAGGTCTTCCTGATTAATTTTTTGGTTGTTTTGTGTACTTTGTTCAAATAATAGAAAACTGGTATCACTGGGTATTTGTTGTCAATAAGTCATATTTTTGTTTGTCAAGAATTACTTTTATGAGTCCATCATTAATAGTGTTCTCAAGGTTGTCTTGTAGTTTTTGGTGAGGTCTTTGGAGAGTAGTTTGTAGGTAGTTTTATTTGCTAATATTCTGTTTTATTATTCCATGTAATTTTGTATTCTTGTTAATTAGCACAACACCTTCACCTTTGTTCGCCTCGATCTTCTAATGCACCTTGTTCTCCACTTGTAAATTTCAGTCTTGTTTTCTTTCTAGATTTTGAGTACTAATGTCTCAAAGGACTCTATTAGGTTACCTTTGGTGTTTAGAGGTTAGAATATAGATTTTAGTTTTAAACCTGAATGTTTGAAGGTGGCATTCTCTTTTGATTTGTACTCTAGGTTTTGATTGATGTTGTGGTACTTCTGAAAAATGTGTGTATAGCTAAGTAGGTTTAAAATTTGTTTAAACCTTTGTTGGGGTGAATTGTAATCCTTTTGTAAAAGTGTAGTGTGATATTTGTTTAGTTCTCTATTGCTTAGAAGATACTTAGTGATTTGTTGGTGTGTCTGCTGTGGTTCCTGTTGTGGTCCTTTTTTGTTTTATTAGTTGATTCTCTGCATCCTATTTTAATTGGTCTTATTTTATTTTGTTGTTTGGTGTGTTCAGATTGATTCTGCAGGTCTGAATTCCTACTAAATTTGCTAAAAAAATTGTATTCCATGATGACAGTCCAGTTGAATTGTGGAATTGTATCAACGGTCCAATGATCTTAGTGGTTCCTGAATGATCGGTAAATAACTAGTTAGAAATTCTCTGTGTCTTTCCAAAGTCTCATATTCTTCATCTATGTCTATGATGTAGGTGGAAAAAGAAATGTCAATAGTGGACTCAGAATATGTTGAGTCCCAGGTACATCTTCTTCTAGGGGTATTGGTGACTTTTTATTCTGTATTAAAGATGTTCTCCTGTGTATTTTTGTCATGTCTTACTGATATGTCAGATTATTATTTTTTTGTACATTGGAGTCTTGTCCTTGATGGGATGTTTAGTGGATTTCATTAATGTTTTCTTTGTTTGTGTTTTGTATATTGACCTTTTCATTGGCATTTGAGTCCTTGCCACAATTGCAGTTGTTTTGTGTTTTCCTTTTAATATATTTTTACATTTATTTTTAATTCCTATTTTATCTCTAATTATTTTGGATTTCTTAGTATCGATTATGGATTCTTTATTTTTCTGGAGTCCGTTACTAGCTAAATTCTCTAGCTTAATTAATTGTTTGTCTGTTCTATAGATGTCTAACTTTTCATTGAGGACTCACTCCCTACACTGTCATTCAAAAGGCTAAAGTACTTATTATAGGCAAGCAAAAGGAAACTGTACTGCCTTGTGGGTTGGAGGTACCCAGCTGAATCCATCCTTTTTTATGTTTTTTCTTTGACAAGTTGTGATTGGGAAGGGTTGCCAAGCCAGTATTTTACCTATTGCCTATTTAGGCCTTAATTCATTTATGGGTACTAATTTAAAAGTAGTGGACATGGAGAATGCAAGTATATTGTATTGGATAGCACCACAACTGAAATAACATTAGATATATCAGCATGGCATCTACTACGTACTAGCTCACCTCAACAAAATCATATATGCTCTACACTCAAGAGGGAAGACTTTGATGAAGTTGGCTGGCTTAATACTATATTGCAATATCTTGGAAATTTTCTGAAATCAAATACAGTTAGGAGTGATATTAGGTGAGTACAGAGCATGTATATATTTATTTTACATGGTATAGTTAAATACCACAGGTACCACAGATTTAGGGCCTCATTTATCAACAAGTTTTATCATATGCAACGAGTGTTAAAACTCATTGCATATGATAATGGTGTTTGTCCCAATCAGCTCCTTACTATCACCTGATTGAAATATGACAGTTGGAAGCTGATTGGCTAAAGCACCATTTATCATATGCAACAAGTTTTTTGTTGAATATGTTAAAACTTGTTGATAAATGGGGTCCTAACTATGCTTAATTCCTAGTGGTGAGGAGTTCATGTTTTTGTGAGTCAGTTTACGAACTGGCCAGAAGAAAAGACTGACAAAATTGGCTGGTTTAACACATTTTTGCAAAATTTTGGAACAAAATTCCCTGAAATAAAATATAGTTTGGAGTGTAATTAGGTAAATGCTGGTCATGTATGATTTCTTTTTTGAAATGGTGTGGTCACATACTGTAACTCAGGTACTGCAGATAGTTGAGAGGCATGGATTAAAGCCTATCTATGCATGTTACTTGTTACTGTTCAATCGGTTTGGACCAAGAGATCTAAATTGGTGTGAATGTTACGTACATTTGAAGTTGAATTATGTACCAGACTAATTCCAAGTAAGCCGAACTATTGTGTCTCCACTATCAGAAACAGGAGCAAGCTTATATGCGTAAAAAGAGAATTTAATTATATTAATAACATGTAGCAACTTACATATATAAAGCTAGGCAGCACTATGTAGAAATGATAACTTGAACAGCATTTTGTTGTATCATTAAAAAACCAGTGTCATTTCCCCATACAAGTCTGCTCAAACTTTCATTTAAAGCCCCTTTTAGTCTTGATTGTATAGTATGTAATAAAATGACTTTAACATTATGAAGACATAGAGGATGGGATTGATGAAACTGCTGAAGTAAATCAGCCATACAGAAATGCTAAATATTGTGATATTAATATTAATATATGCTTGCATTAAAATAATAAAGTGAATTGGAAATGTACAGATAAAGAAACATACAGGTAGTATGACTGCAGTGATGATCTTATAGGGTCGCTGTTTCCTCTTTGGTGTTTTAACTTTTCTAAGTTTAAAACAAATTAGACAATGACACATCAGAATGACAAAAAAAGGAACAATAAACATGGTGACAAATCTGGTGATGTCCATTATAGTATGATAATTATAATTTATATAAGGTATAATTACTTGAGGAAAAGTTAACATAAATGCCACCACCAAAAGTATTGCTGAAATGGTGCATGCTAATTTGGGTGTTCTATAAATTTTGTACCAAACTGGCCACATTATGGAGACACAGCGGTCAATACTCATGGCGGTTAAAAAAAAGACACTAGCACACATGTTCAAAAACATAAAAGCAATTAAGACTACAGTAACAATATAGTTTGGCGGAAAAAATGTAATAGGGATAGAAGCACAACATATGAGGTCGGCTATGGCCAGGTTAAGGAACCACACAGAGCTGACTGTCTTTAACATGAACCCAGCAATCCAGATAACCAAACTGTTCCCTACAATTCCCAAAACAAAAATTATGCCATAGAAATAGATTGTCAGTATTGTTTGTATTTGGAAATAACTGGAGTCATCATCTGATACTGTCCGATTAGAGAACGTCTGATTGTCCGAGAGATTATAGTGCAGAGAAGATGTTGCCCTGAAAGCAGATTAGAGCATAAACAGTGGTATTGTTAATTATGTTTGATGCTTAAATTAAACTTAAAAGCATTATGCTAGCACAATAACTCAACAATGTTTATGTTCCATTATTTTACCCATCACAGTACAGTTTTTTCTAACACATTTCCCCCTGCTAAAAGAAACAATATTGCAGTTTTATATTTTCCTTGGCAGACAGGTAAATGAGTAACAATGTCCAAAGTCACTACATATGTATCCTCATGCATCTTTGCCGAACAGCCCCCCTTGGCGCTCCAGGTCACATGCATCTCAGTTAGCGCCAGTTGTCTTCTCTGCATCTTTTTCACTCAAAAATGCATCTTATTTTGTGTGTAACTGAGTTGAAATCTGTACACAAAATGCTAGGGTGCAGCAGCAGCAGCTTTTCTCTATGCCAAGTTCCGTTAAGCTTTATTTACAGACATATTCGCACACAGATATACAAGTGTAACATATCAAATTCATTAGCAGTCTTCTAGTACATCACATTGCAACTAAGATACAGACACCCTGTGATAGTAAAGGTGCACAGGCCCAGGCATCCATCACCACATATCGTATTGAGGCTAGATGTATGAGGACACCTCTGTACAGTAAGCTTGAAGTATGCCCCCTACTTTAGAAAGATTGGTTTACAATTATTATAGGATACATACAAAATTGCTTGTCCTTTCCATTAAATTCCCTTTAATGTATCATATTTGTGTTAATTAAATTAAAAAGTAAAGATAATAACAAGTAGAGGGAAGAAACATATGCAAAAAAAAGACAAATCACAGATGCACAACTCCAAATGACTAATTATGTATAAATACATTTTGCAATAACATTTTGCAATAAATAGAGGTTTTTAGCATAATTATGGCCAAGGTTATGGGCCTACCCACCATATCCAGGTAACCTCTGTAGGGTAGGTCCCTAACATGCTGGGGTTCAAATTCAGAGTGCAGGACACCCCCAAACCAGCTCAGCCAAGCCACACTAGGGCATCGCTCTAATGAGAAAGGTGAAGTGTAAAGTAAGATAGATAAGAGCAGATATGGCTGCATATATAGAGTAGAAAAGTGAAAATACATATATAATAAACAAACAGTAAAAGGGTTAAAATGTGCAAAAATGGAAAAATGTGTTGTAATGTGATGCAGTGAAGCAGACCAACCAAAGCAATCCAGGGGACCCACGCCCCAAAAATCAACCCAAAGCTGCACTACAGTATATAATTTGTATGACTTACCCATATTGTGCCTTTTAATAGTGTGCATTCACAATGCCAGACTCCATGCTCTAAACTAATTGGGGAGGAGTGCTAGTCCAGGCTGAAGGTATCTCTTGCCTTCAGGTGTGCAATTAAGCAAACTAAATGGAGTATATGGGAAAGGGTCCTAGACTGTACACCCTGAATATATATAATGGGATGTGCTACCTGTTGAGACTGTTAATGCAGACACAAACAAATACAAATCACAGGTGCACAACTCCAAATTACTAATTATATATAAATACATTTTGCAATAACATTTTGCAATAAATAGAGGTTTTTAGCATAATCATGGCCAAGGTTATGGGCCTACCCACCATATCCAGGTAACCTCTGTATGGTAGGTCCCTAACATATTGGGGTTCAAATTCAGAGCACAGGACACCTTTTGTGTCTGCATTATAGTCTCAACAGGTAACACCTCCCATTATATATATTCAGGATGCGCAGTCTAGGAAAAAACATATAGCCTGATTAAGAGATAGATGATTATGTCTGTGTTGCCGAAGTTAGGGGTTTATGTATCAAGCAGTGAAAAACTTAAAGAA
Organism: Taudactylus pleione; assembly: GCA_031769625.1. Lineage (NCBI taxonomy): Eukaryota > Metazoa > Chordata > Amphibia > Anura > Myobatrachidae > Taudactylus > Taudactylus pleione. The sequence continues at coordinate 3,594,822 of JAUIMM010000107.1, forward strand.
GCAGACTAGTGGAGAAGATACCCATGGCAATCAATCAGCTCCTACCTATTATTTTATAGACTGTACTTGACAAATGTTACTTCAAAGTTGATTGGTTGCCATTGGCCTTGGATAGGGCATGGGTTCCCACTGTAGCTATATAGGAAAAAGATATCCCACAGATTTCCTCACCTCATCTACTAGTGAATCATATGGATAAGACCATTAGGTCCATTTGAAAACTATTCATTGTGTTTGTTTCACCTGCTCAAAGGAGATATATGGTCTCGGATGAATCGGGCACCTGTTTGAAATGCAGACACTCACATTCCGCCTTTTTTCACAATAAGTGGGAATGTGGAAAAATAAAAAAATTCCAGAGAAAAAAGTTATGGCTTTTATTAATGGGGTTTGCAAATTACAATTAGTCACTGACCTTTGGCAATATTGTGTGCAAATTTCTCTAGCTGGGATTTGAGAGGAAGGAAAGATGAGCTTGTCCCTTTTCTGATGCTGATGGTAATCTTGACAAGGAAAATAATTTTGAGAAACTGGATAGTATCCACCCCACCGATTGTTGTCAGCTGTAATGACCACCCTTTTGCAATTACTGTTTTTGGACAGGAGAGGCACTCTGCCTGATTTTGAAGAGAGAGTGACTCGATTTAATAACAAATGGGGAAAGTTTATTGACTCATGGGATCGAAATTCTCAATCCTATGTCTTTAAAAGGAGGGGGGAGGGAGGCGTGAGGCTTGGTCTGTTAACCGTATCACAAGTTTAGTTCCTTTTTATTTTTATTATATATTTTCAATTTTGTATTTTATATCTGCAATTTGTTATGAATATTATGAATACAGCAAAGAGGTAATTGTTTTTAATTGATGGTTCAATATTTATCACCTCTTTGGGCCTAGAAGGCCAGTTCACACTTCTGGATATTGAATCTTTTACTATAATTATAATCTGTTGCACAAGATGTAATCATTTGGATGTTTAAGATCTTTTGTATTGTTTGTATCGCTTTTGCATCTTGTTTTTCGAATAAAATTCACATTTTAGGGAAAAAAAGCTGTGATAAGATGCAAAAGGTTAAATAATGGATGAGTGCAATGCGCTTGTGGTGTAAAAGCAGCTCAGTATTATTGATAGTATATAAAAATGAGAATGAGCGCTATATGGATAAATTAGGCATAATAAACGTGTAACATAAAATAAACATAAATGATATTGATGTCCATAGTCTTTTGACTAATGTGGGAGGAAATTCAGGACCCGGTCCGGGTGATGGTCCACCTATGCCCGTACTACCTGTCCCTACCTTACATCTTCTTAGGGGTTACCTCTGTCGGGGACTTCCCTTTGCTTCTTTGGCGGGGACTTGTTGTGGGCAGTCGGCTGTGCCGCGGCGCTGGTTGATGACATCTAGCGCCCGGCGCCGGATGTAATACTCGAGTCCTGTTAGGCGTTTGTCAGAATTGAATGTACTGCTTCCTCTTTCCTCCTTGCTTCTATGCGTTTCAGACCATCTAGGTCCTTTCTCAAGAATGGGAGAGACCTCTCCCACAGCTCTTTAAATAGGTAAAACTTTATTGGTAATTAGTTTAAAAACTGGATGTGCCTCAGGTTTTGGTGTCAAGCACATGTTCCTGGGCCAAATAAACAAAAAAAACAAAATGGTTTAGAAGTGTTAAAACCGTTTATTATGCTTAAATTATGTGTGACTGTATGTGTTATAAAAAGGATTTGAGTTCTATATCTATGTTTAAACCATTCGGTTACAATGTGTTTAAAAGAAAGATCCATTTTGTTTCTGTTCTCTTCAAGAGGTTTACCACATCTTCTCCTCTCCAATGGGGTAATATCTTCTGTATTCCCATAAATTTTAGCCCTTTGGGGTCTCTGTTGTGATGGTTGAGAAAGTGGGCCGATAGACTGGGTGGTAAGGCCCCTTCTTATATTGTAGATATGTTCTGATATCCTTATTTTCAGTTTACGTTTTGTTTGTCCTACGTACTGGATCCCACAGGGGCATTGGAGTAAATATATAACTCCTTCACTCTCTCATGATATAATTTCTTTTATTTTGTACTTTTGTACATTGGAGAGGAGAAGATGTGGTAAACCTCTTGAAGAGAACAGAAACAAAATGGATCATTCTTTTAAACACATTGGAACCGAATGGATTAAACATAGATATAGAACTCAAATCCTTTTTATAACACATGCAGTCACACATAATTTAAGCATAATAAACGGTTTTAACATTTCTAAACAATTTTTTTTTTTTTTTAAACTTTTTTTTTTGTTTTTTTTGTTTATTTGGCCCAGGAACATGTGCTTGATGCCAAAAACTGAGGCACATCCAGTTTTTAAACTAATTACCAATAAAGTTTTACCTATTTAAAGAGCTGTGGGAGAGGTCTCTCCCATTCTTGAGAAAGGACCTAGATGGTCTGAAACGCGTAGAAGCAAGGAGGAAAGAGGAAGTAGTACATTCAATTCTGACAAATGCCTAACAGGACTCGAGTATTACATCCGGCGCCGGGCGCTAGATGTCATCAACCAGCGCCACGGCACAGCCAACTGCCCGCAACAAGTCCCCGCCAAAGAAGCAAAGGGAAGTCTCCGATGGAGGTAACCCCTAAGAAGATCGGCGGTAAGGTAGGGACAGGTAGTACGGGCATAGGTGGACCATCACCCGGACCGGGTCCAGACTTTCCTCCCACATTAGTCAAAAGACTATGGACATCAATATCATTTATGTTTATTTTATGTTACATGTTTATTATGCCTAATTTATCCATGTAGCGCTCATTCTCATTTTTACATTAAGATGTAAATGGTGTATTAGCCTATATCTAAAGATTCAAGGATTGAAATGAAATGTGCAGTACTGTATATATATGAATAAACAAATGGAGTGAAAATCAGAGAAAATAAGAAAAAGTCCCAAAAATCCAAGATTTTCAATTTTGGTCAGCATGCACTGCCTTATAACTTAGGCCCGGATTGTTCTTCTTTTCAAAGTTCCCCGTATCCACCACACAGGTAATAGATCACTACAAATAAAGTAAAAGGAGTGCCATAGTGCATTATCTCAGGTGTTTATTTCCATTAACACATCATGAATAACGTACCAGACAGAGCGGTCAGACCACTGCAGGTGAAAACAGCATATAGAAACAAATCTCCAGTAACAGGCAGGTTGTCTCATCAAAGTAACTTGTCTCACATAATAACGCTAGGCCACACCCCTATGCATTTCGTCACTTGGACTTCGTCAGAGGGCTGGCCTAGCGTATCCAGGACTCCCCTTTTAAACATAGAGCTACTAATCACTTTGTTGCACCCCGTTAAGCCTTTGCTTAATCAAACAGTTACAGCATATAATACTTATAATGAGTTTGAGCATATATATATATATATATATATTGCTGTTCTTACTGCACAATACCTTCATATAGCAGCAATTACTGGCTAATAACAATAAGTATTACTATACCCGGCAAATATAACCCAATTCAATTTATAATACATCAACGAAAATTAATAAAAGATGACAGTTCAATAAAACGTACACTTTACAATTATTAAAAAATAATTGTTAAAAATAATTAATCTAGTAGCTATTAATAACACTTAACAAGTTTTTTTAAAAATGCACATACATGGAAGTTCAAAACAAATTGTTATCAAACACCATAAGTCAATGAGAAATGTATATTATGAAAAATAAATATATCAAAAGAATTATATCATAGAAGGGAAAAGGGAACTTTAAATGAATTCTTTGACTGGAAAATTCAGGATAAGAAAGAATCAGGATAAAAATGGTGTTATCTCAAACCCTTCATTCAGACCTGTAGGATGCAGTGTGTTTAAGGTGACAATCTAATATGTTTCTCTTTTGGATAAAAGATTCAATCTATCACCACCTCTTTGCTCTAATTTAACGTGTTCTATACCAAGGAATCTCATATTCTGTAATTTACTTGTCTGGAAAGTTTTAAAATGGCGTGGAACACTATGATTTTCAATTAGATTTTTTATATTCCTGGTGTGTTCCAGGATTCTAATTTTCAGGGAACGCTTGGTCTTTCCCACTTACTTTTTTCCACAGCCACATATCAACATATAAATCACATGTCATGTTACAATTAATTATTCCCTTAATTTTATATTCTTTTAAAACTATCATTGCCAACAAAGCTTTTATGACCCTTCAACCCATATTAGCAAACTTTGCAAGAATCCCATGTGTAAAATCCCTATGCTTTATTTAAAAATGATACAGGTTCAACATGGTTATTATACACAGGTAACAAACTAGGACACATTAAATTCTTCAGGGTTTTTGCTCTTCTAAACACAAGTTCAGCTCTATTAAGGACAAATGTAGACAAGACCGGACCCATCGTTAACAGATGCCAATGTCTATTTAAAATCTTTCTAATTTCTTCACTTTGACTAGAATATTGAGTCACAAAAGGGCATTTAAATGTTTTCTCCTTATCGCTGTTCTTCATCTTGTTTTTATGTTGTAATAATGTAGATCTTTCAATGTTTCTTGCCCTCAATAAATTAGTCATTTTTAATTTATCTAAATTCCCCCTATCAGCTACTAGTAAGAGTTTATTGCAAAAAGGACTTAGTTTTGCCCCGACAGCGGTTATCAATAAATTTCAGACATATGTGGATTTAAATCTATATATATGCAGGATGACATTAAAACGACATTTCATACATAATGATAATAAATCCATGGCACCTTTAAAAAATAGGGATATAAATCCCGGAGATTACTCTGGTCTTAAGAAACAGTACCTTTTACCCCATTGAATCACGGGGTTCATGTTTGGACCTTTTCTCCAAATTAGTAAAAAAAGATTTAGATAAAATCAATGACACCTTTAAGATTAGAGAAAGTGACCTTACAAAAGGTGAAATTCAATCATTGAAACTGTTAATTGCTAATAAAGAACTAGATATCAAACAGGCGGATAAAGGGGGGGTACTGTCATCATGGACAGAGATAAATATGTACAAGAAATGTTGAGATTAATATCAGATACTAACTCGAATATGAAATTATCCTGTGATCCAACAAAAGAGTATTTGGTAGATATTAAAAAGCTAATTGATAAGGGGTTATCAGATAAAGTATTAACATTGGATGAATATAAATATTTGTATAATGAAACCCTGAGAATTGCTACAATATATCATTTGCCCAAGATCCATAAGGATCAAAAATCCCCACCAGGTTGCCCAATAGTTTCTGGAGTGGACTCTTTAACTTCAAGATTCTCTGAATATGTTGATACATATCTGAAAAAATATGTCCCCCTTTTAGACTCATATGTTAAAGACTCCACCTATGTATTGCAGATAGTGAACAATCTGAAGTGGAGAGATGTCTATAAATGGGGTACGATTGATGTTCAATCTTTATATACTTCGATCCCCCATGAAAAGGGTTTGGAGTGTGTCAAATCAGTACTAGAAAGTGATCCTGACATGCTTCCTACTAAAATTGAGTTTATGATAAATGCAATTCGTTTTGTGATGCAACACAATTATTTTATTTTTTGGGGTGAGTTTTATGAACAGACGTGTGGAGTTGCAATGGGGACGATTTGTGCTCCAAGTGTGGCTAATTTATTTCTTGGCGAGTGGGAGAAAAAATATATTCATTTTAATAATCCTTTCTCATATAAATTAATTGTATTTAAGCGTTACATTAACGATTTATTAGTCGTCTGGTGTGGGTCAGAATTAGAATTTGGTAATTTTATTCATTATCTGAATGTGAATGAATTTAATTTAGGTTTTACTTCTGATTACCAACCGGAAAAAATAGCATATCTAGATTTATCATTATGTGCTGAGAATTGTTATAGTGGAAATATAGTAATCAATACCTCTACCTATTTCAAAAGTGTTGATCGTAATAATTACTTAGATTTTAAAAGCTGCCATTTAAATCAATGGAAGAGAAATCTCCCTTTCTCCCAGCTATTAAGATTGAGATGTAATTGCTCAACCATTGAAATGTTTGAAGATCAATCTAAAGTTTATATAACAAGATTTACGGAAAAAGGTTATCCATCTGATTTAATCAATGCTGCTTTATTGAGGGCAAGAAACCTTGAAAGATCTACATTATTGCAGCATAAAAACAAGGTGAAGAACAGCGATAAGGAGACAACATTTAAATGCTCTTTCGTGACTCAATATTCTAGTCAAAGTGAAGAAATTAGAAAGATTTTAAATAGACATTGGCATCAGATAAAGATGGATCCGGTCTTGTCTACATTTGTCCCTAATAGAGCTGAACTTGTGTTTAGAAGAGCCAAAACCCTCAAGAATTTAATGTGTCCTAGTTTGTTACCTGTGTATAATGACCCTGTTGAACCTGTATCATTTTTAAATAGAGCACAGGGATTTTACACATGCGATTCTTTGAAAGTTTGCCAATATAGGTTGAAGGGTCATAAAAGCTTTGTTGGCAATGATAGTTTAAAAGAATATAAAATTAAGGGGATAATTAATTGTAACACAACATATGTGCTTTATATGTTGATATGCGGCTGTGGAAAAAAGTAAGTGGGAATCCTGGAACACACCAGGAATATAAAAAACCTAATTGAAAATCATAGTGTTCCGCACCATTTTAAAACTTGCCAGACAAGTAAATTACAGAATATGAGATTCCTTGGTATAGAACACGTTAAAGTAGAGCAAAGAGGTGGTGATAGATTGAATCTTTTATCCAAAAGAGAAACATATTAGATTGTCACCTTAAACACACTGCATCCTACAGGTCTGAATGAAGGGTTTGAAATAACACCGTTTTTATCCTGATTCTTTCTTATCCTGAATTTTCCTGTGTCAACAAATTCATTTGAAGTTCCCTTTTCCCTTCTATGATATAATTATTTTTGATATATTTCTCTTTCATGATTTACATTTCTCATTGACTTATGGTGTTTGATAACAATTTGTTTTGAACTTCCATGTATGTGCATTTTTAAAAAATCTTGTTAAGTGTTATTAATAGCTACTAGATTAATTATTTTTAACAATTATTTTTTAATAATTGTAAAGTGTACGTTTTATTGAACTGTCATCTTTTATTAATTTTCGTTGATGTATTATAAATTGAATTGGGTTATGTTTGCCGGGTATAGTAATACTTATTGTTATTAGCCAGTAATTGCTGCTATATGAAGGCATTGTGCAGTAAGAATGGCAATATATATATATATATAGACTTTAAAGGAAAAGTGGCACTCACATCAAACAGAAAATATCAAGTGCGCAAAGCGTGTGTCAAGCACGCGATCACACTAACATAACAGCACAACATATGCTCACAGTCCCATCTGGGTAGTCACCATGGAGTTCACTCACAATGTAAGTAACCAAAGCAACCTACAGAAACCGGACATGCACAAAGTAAACATCCGGTTAGCCGCGCTATGTATTTCTGGTAGTCACGGCAACCACCAACTACGGAAGCTCCGAGTTGCTACATTAATCAAAACAAAGTTGTAGGTTGTCAAGACAACAAATATTATAGAGAGCAACAGGTTAGTGTACTAACCGCAAATATAGTAAATATTGGGGCAGACACCTCTGATATAAATGCAACCTACAAAACAAGTGTTGCATATTTAGTACAATATGAGGATAATAAAAGCCTCATATTGTGGTCAGGATATAGAGGCAAGTTGTGTCATTGTATCACAAAAACAGCAGTAACACACATAATTCCAGAAAAATTCTATAAAGCATATGAAGACAAACAGATAATGAAGAAAAAAATAAAATAAAGAAAGATTAATTAAATTAAATTAAGAAGCACAGGGTCATTGTAAGGTGGCAGCACAAAAATAGAAAAATTTGTCAAAAATTAACGTAAGAAAATATTAAATGGGTTACTTTCATTCAAACCCTTAGGTATGAGGGTCTCTAGTTGGAAAATCCATTTAGTTTCCAATTTCCTCAGCAATAATGAGCGTTCACCCCCTCTTATCGGTGGATTATATTTCATCCATTTTTAAAGAAGATGTTTTGCTAGCTTGTTGGAATCTGGACTTTTTTTTGCCTATATCACTATATTTTTTCCCTGTTTAGGGTAACTATTCAGTATATATTTTTCATTTTTGATTTTTTTTGTTTTTCTGCACAGGTCTCTCCAGTGTCATTTCATTTTATAGTGTGTTTATTTAGTGTATTTAATCAAGTGTGTGGACCAAAGAGCCAAAATAGGGCTATAGCATTTGTTGAGGGTCTGTTACTTGAAGCAGAGAATGTCTTGAATTCACTAACTGATGATGAGGTTGAAAAAGTGCTGTTTGATGTAACTGAATTCAGTGCACTTGCGGCAGAGACACAGGTTGATTTGTATCACAAAATCTTACGTTTAAAAAGGAGGGAAATTGAATTGGTCCTTCATGGACAATTTCTTTCCAAATATCACAGATCCAAGAGAATACCCCGGGGTTTCAGAGTGAACAATGTCCCAGCTATCGGCTGCAATAATTCTGTCTTTTGCAGCCGGTGGTGTGGGGTACTAAACAAATGTTCCCTTGACCTCATTATTTTGGTTATAGAGGTGGTGGGTCGTGAATTAGCCAAGGTTCGTGATGATATCGACTGTTTTGAAAAAGCACATTTAACCGAGTTAAAATCAGATAAGACAGACAAGTGGGTCGATAAATTACAGTTGCAAGTTGAATCATTTAAAAATGATCTAGCGGCTTTTAAACGCAAAAAGCTACAGACTGTCTCGAATGACTATAAGTCCCATCAAGTCTATAGATGGTTGACAGGCAGTGCCAGTGAACAAAGACGCCATCGAACTTTTGGGCCAAGACAGCGTAGGCCTTTTCTACCCACTGATTCTACGTCCTCACAATCAGCTTCTGACTCTGAAACCACTCCAGCCCTTCCACCAAGTGTTTTTTTAGGTTCCCGCCTCAGGACAGGAGGTGGTCACGGTTCACTAGACACCGAAGGCCTCATCTGAGGAGAGGGGGGTACAAGATGAAGGGGAAGATGCAGATGGATGCAACAATGATATTTAATTTATCTGATTACAAGCTCAGCCCCTCTGAAATGTCTCTCCTCTCCTTGGGTTTGTCCTTTGTACCATCTTATACACATAATGATTTACAGGGAGCAGTTGATCATTATAAATTCATGCGGAAGATCCGATTACGTGAGTTTTTTGGTGATCAAAATAATGAGCCGGCAGCTACTGAACGATTACTGCAGAGACCAGGGCTCTTTGATCCACAATCTACCAATCCTAGCATACGTACTTTTCAACGTATGACAGAAATGGATATCAAATCGGCTCCTCCCGTGAAACTTTATGACAACTTGACCAGGGAGCAGAGATTTGCACTTTCTACTCTCAGGAACATTCAGAGTATTGTCATTCGCCCCGCTGATAAGGGCGGGGTAATTGTTATCCAAAATCTTTGTGATTATGATAAAGAAATTACAAGACAGTTGTCTGATTTTTCCACGTATATCAAGTGTGAGTGTAACCCTATACCAAACTTTAAAAGGGAAATTGACTTGATTCTTGAACAGGCCTTATCACACGGTTGGCTTGATGAACGCCTTTTTGAATATTTGAAAGTGGATTATCCACTGTGTCCATACATTTACATGCTACCCAAAATCCACAAAACACTTGAGGACCCTCCTGGCAGACCAATTATATCTGCCAGGGGATCCTTGTTACAACCTCTAGCTGTTTTTGTGGATAGTGTGCAGCAAGAGGTGGTACCTTTGATACCTAGTTATGTCAAGGATACCGGTGACTTTCTTGATAAACTGGCTATACTGCATGATTTACCCAACACTCTGTTACTAGTATCATTGGATGTATCATCCTTATACACTGTCATACCACACGATCATGGGATTTGTTCTGTACGTAAATTTCTTACTGAGAAGAGTAATACACACATACCAATTGAATTTGTTCTGCAGTTATTGTCATTGGTTCTTGAGAAGAACCACTTTATGTACAATGGAGATTATTATGTACAGAAATTAGGTACGGCGATGGGTTCAAACCTGGTGCCGGCCTATGCAAACATCTTCATGCATGAATTTGAGGATACATAAATTATACCTACTTTTGGCCATAAAATTTCTTATATAAATGTATAAATAAACTATAAATGTTTTATTGATGACATTTTTTTGATTTGGAATGACACTGAGGAGACACTCATTGAGATGGTGGTGGCCCTGAATGGTCTGGACTCTACAGTTAAATTTACTTATACATGCAACCCTACTTCATTGAATTTTCTTGATTTGACAATTACCTTTAATGGTCTGTTTTTGGAGACAACACTCTTTCAGAAAGAGACTGATAGGAACTCTCTACTATTTGCAAACAGTAACCATCCCCCGCGGTTGAAAGAGAGTCTTCCTATATCTCAATTTTTAAGAGTATATCAGAACAATTCTAATCCCCTCAAGGCTGAGGAACAAATTACTGAAATGAAGGACAGGTTCCGATCAAGAGGTTATTTGAACTCTAAGATAGAGGGTTGCCTCACCAGGGCTAGGAAATACCATGGCTCCAGAAGTACACGTAAATCACAAGATAGAATGATCTATGTCACACAATATGACCATAAATCATCAGTCATTTCTAAATCTGTGAAAAAACATTGGTCCATCATCAGCTCTGACCCCTCAAAAATAAAAAAAAACTCCGTTGATGGCATATAAATGAGGCAAAAACCTGAAGGATATACTAATGTGCCCTCTAGGATTTACCAACAACACTGACCAGATGTGGCTACAAACACAGAAACCAGGTTGTTTCCGGTGTACAGGGTGCACCACTTGCAGGTCCATGATGGCAGGCTCATCCTTCCCACATTCTCATAGTGGAAAGCCCATTAAAATAAAGTATAAATTACACTGTCTGATGGACCATGTGATCTACCTACTTAGGTGCCCGTGTTGGTTAGCCTATGTTGGCCTTACCACTCGTCCTTTTTGAGAACGGATGGAGAACCATCGAAGTGCTATTCGTTCAGCACTAAGCTGTGGAAGAACTGATAAACCGGTCGCTGGACATTTTTTAGCTTTCCAACACCAAGTTTCTGCGCTGAAATGTCGTATCATCGATTGGGTACCTCCACCAATAAGAGGGGGTGATCGCTCATTATTGCTGAGGAAATTGGAAACGAAATGGATTTTCCAACTAGAGATCCTCATACCTAAGGGTTTGAATGAAAGTAACCCATTTAATATTTTCTTACGTTAATTTTTGACAAATTTTTCTATTTTTGTGCTGCCACCTTACAATGACCCTGTGATTCTTAATTTAATTAATTAATATTTCTTTATTTAATTTTTTTCTTCATTATCTGTTTGTCTTCATATGCTTTATAGAATTTTTCTGGAATTATGTGTGTTACTGCTGTTTTTGTGATACAATGACACAACTTGCCTCTATATCCTGACCATAATATGAGGCTTTTATTATCCTCATATTGTACTAAATATGCAACACTTGTTTTGTAGGTTGCATTTATATCAGAGGTGTCTGCCCCGATATTTACTATATTTGCGGTTAGTACACTAACCTGTTGCTCTCTATAATATTTGTTGTCTTGACAACCTACAACTTTGTTTTGATTAATGTAGCAACTCGGAGCTTCCGTAGTTGGTGGTTGCCGTGACTACCAGAAATACATAGCGCGGCTAACCGGATGTTTACTTTGTGCATGTCTGGTTTCTGTACGTTGCCTTGGTTACTTACATTGTGAGTGAACTCCACGGTGATTACCCTGATGGGACTGTGAGCATATGTTGTGCTGCTATGTTACACACACACTTTGCGCACTTAGGGCTGTATTCAGAGTTGGCAGTATGCCTCCGATTGGGCTGCCACCCCCCGGCCCGCCTTCCAAACGGGTGAGCTGTCAATCAACATTGACAGCTCGCCCTCTTTGGATAGAGACCCGCTACGACCAGCGCTGTCGGTCGTAGCAGGTCTCACGCATGCGCACGAAGGAGCCGGCTCCCTCGTACGCATGTGCACTAGAAAAACATCGAGGCGGCCGTGCTAGGGAACCCTGTTTTTCAAATGTAAGACAAACTTTTATCTTTTTCCAGGTGCTTATTAACTGATAGCCCTGGGTGCGGTCCTGTCTCTTTAAGGCAGGACGCAGTTTCATGTTGAAAATGTTTGCAAGCTTGAGGCCAAGATGGCAGATCAAGTTCATTTGTCTGAGAATCAGTGTAAGGACTGGCTAGATGGAAATGACCGTGAAGCGGTTGCCAGCTTAACAAATTATTGCAATATTTTGGAACCAACATTCCCTATGTTCAAAGGATTTGCAGTTTGAAAAGCATGTGAGTGCAGAGTTTGTATGATATTTTTTATATATGTATTTATATATATTTATATATGTATATATATATTTATATATATATATATATATATATACACATACACACACAGTACTGTGAAATAGTTTTAAAAATTGCTGCAATATAAGAATGCTTTCGAAAATAGACGTGTAGATAGTTTTTTTATCAATTAACAAAATGCAAAGTTAATGAATATAAGAGAAATCCTAATCAAATCAATATTTGGTGTGACCACCCTTTGCCTTCAAAACAGCATCAATTCTTCCATGTACATTTGCACATAGTTTTTGAAGGAACCCAACAGGGAGGTTTTTTCAAACATCTTGGAGAACTAACCTCAAATCTTCTGAGGATGTATTGTAGGCTTGCTCAAATCCTTCTATCTCTTCATGTAGTCCCAGACAGACTTGATGATGTGTAGATCAGGGATCTATGGGGACTATATCATCACTTCCAGGACTCCTTGTTCTTCTTTACACTGAGGATAATTCTTGATAATTATGACATTGGCTGTAAATTTGGGTCATTGTAATGCTGCAGATTAAATTTGGAGCCAATCAGATGCATCACTGATGGTATTGCATGATGGATTAGTACCTGGCTATATTTCTTAGCATGGAGGACATCATTACTCCTGACCAAATCTCTAACTCCTTTTGCTGAAATGCAGCTCCAAACTTGAAAGGAACCTCCATTTGCTTCACTGTACCCTGCAGACACTCATTATTGAATTGCTCTCTAGCCCTTTGATGAACAAACTGTCTTCTGTTACAGCCAAATGTTTAAAATTTTAACTCATCAGTCCAGAAAACCTGCTGACATTTTTCTGAGCCCCAGTTCCTATGTTTTTGTGATTAGTTGAGTGACTTGTTTTTGTTTCCACATCAAAAGGTATGGCTTTTTAGCCACAATTCTTACAGGAAGACCACATCTGGCCAGACATCTATGTACAGTAGATTGGTGTACCTGGTCCCATTGGTTTCTGCCAATTCTGAGTTGATGGCACTGCTGGAAAGTTTCTGATTTTGAAAAGAAGTAAGCATGATGTGTCTTTCATTTGATGCATTAAATTTACTTGGCTGACCACTTCATTTACATTGCCCTTTTCTATGTGTTTCTTAAAAAAAATCTTGGGAGAGACCTTACTGATGCAGTAACTACCTTGTGTCTTGTTGCTGTGCTCAGTCTTGCATGGTGTATAACCTGTTACATGAAACTGTCTTCCACAACATCACCTTTGTAGCAGAGTTTGACTGTTCCTTATCCAGTTTTAAAGCTCCTACACATCATTTTATGTTTCAGTTAATGACTATGTTTCAACCTACATATGAAAATGATGATCATTATCATCTGTTTGGTATGGTTGGTTAATCATAAACCTGACTATAATCCTACATAATCCCTGACTTTGTGCAACTCTATCTATCTATCAAAATGTGCTACAAGATAGTAAGCCATAAAACCTACTACTCAATAAGCACACACAAGTAGTAAGTTAATCAAAGCTCAATTGGGATTTCTTGTGATGGTACTGTATATCTGTCTCTTACTTACACATATTACAATACTTGCATACCATGAATTTTGTACCAAAATATCTACTCATTATCATAATATATGGAGAGGATAGTAGCCAATATGGAAATTCATTTTATTTAATTTTTAATAAGAATGCAATGGTTTTACTAGGTTTGATAATATTTGCTCTGTGTACATTATTTGAATGAAAGACAGAAATGTGCCAGTGACACAAATTTTCTTAGAATTTAATACAGAAAAGGCAATTATGAAGTAAGGAAATCTTTCAGAACATTCAGAGTAAGAGACAATATGGATCAATGTATATTATATGTATAGAAGCATCATACTAAATCTTCTTGGTACCTATTGACTAACAAGAATAAAATTATACACAGATGGGTAGATACAATATATCTTGACTGTAATCCAGATGCTGTTTTTTACATGCTAATACATAGGATAATTCTAAGTATTCAGGTTAAGTTTGCTGAGACGGCAATGATTCTCCCAATGTCAAGATGATCTAAACCAATAAAATGCAATGTTTTAAGCAAAATTGTGTTTTCTAAAACCTATACAGGTTTACTAAAGAGCAAACTTCTTTAAAATGACCACACAATCAAAGTTTTATGAAGGATTCATGTTCCCATGTGGCAATAATCCAGGATAGAAAGTAACCTTTCCATAAGAGTTGCTCAAATTAAAGACATATATATATATATATATATATATATATATAATTTTATTTTTTTCTTTTGATATACAACTTATGAGACAATTATCAATCATATCCAAAATTGATGTACCAAAGAGATAATGAATACCATTTGGTTACCAATTAATGCCTAGTGAACCAATTTATTTAATAGGTCAACAGAACGTACAATTAGACATAGATATATGTTTTGTTAACAATTTACTACTGAGAACGACACTTAAAAATAAATTGTTGAAACAGAAGTATATTCTATTATCCTATATTTCACTATAAAGGTAAAGTGCATTTTTAGCATTAATGCAATAAAAGTAAAATTTTATATAATTCTTCTATTTCTTTATGTGCGCCAACAAAGAGACAATACTTATCTTTTTTCTTATTTCTGCTGCTATCCAGATATGCATGCTGTCTGTGTCTGTGCCTATCTACCTGTGCAGGTTAATTACTAGACTTTTGATCTTCCAGCTAGTTTACAGCAGTGGACTCCAGTACATACCTGCACCTGTTTTTTCCCTGCAATTAACTCTTGCCTTCCCTACTGTTAACTCCGGATAAATTCTCTGTGGATCCCTGCATATTGCATGAGCCCCATCAGCGAGCCCTAGGGGGCTCATGCAAGTAGTGCTGGTACATTCAAAAACAAAAACATTGTAAAAACTGATGAAAGTGTTGGTTTTGGAAAATTACAGACAAAATATGCTGTTTGAGCTACCTGTTCATTTACAACATAAGAGAAAGCAAAATACAATTATACGGTACAAGTATTGTAGGTTTCTCTTTCTGACAATTAATAAAAGAATGCAGAACTGCTCAATCAATTATACAATATATCTAGTGGTTTTAGTTTAACACTAGCTGGTGCCTGCTGCTTTGCCCATGTTGAAAATGCTTCTGCCAACATTTTTTGGATTAAAAAGTTACAGTTGTATTACTTTGCATAGAGGCTTTGTCACCAGAGTGGCCCACATGACCAGCAGCACCTACACCCACCACTTACAGCAGAGGTTCCCAATCTTGGGCCTCAAGGCACCCTATCAGTCCAGTTTTTAAGGCTACCATGCTTGACCATGGGTAACTTAATTCGTACCTCAGTCAATTTGATTTGACCACCTTTGCTCAACCATGGATATCACTAATTCCTAAGCTGTTGGGGTGCCTTGAGGACCGTGTTTGGGAACCTTTGACTTACAGTTCACCAATGTCACTGTGTACCCTGTGTAGAGACTGCTCTGTAGTGTAACCTATTCAAGTGAACACGGGCCCAAAGCACCTCTCCCCCACCCTTTACTAGCCGCATACATGGTTCACATCTGAATCTTGCATTGATGATGTCAATAAATTTTGATTTTGTTATTCATTAGCTTTAAATTGATGGATCGAGATGAAACAAAGTTCAGGTTTTTTCTAAGAATTTCTACTACAAAATGATGCATGCTTCGTGAAAATCGATTTAGTATTTTTTCTACCAACTTGGAACAAACAGACACAATGTTCTTATTATATTAGAAAACTGGATAAAAACAGCGCACTGGGAGATCTTTTGGTTTCTGTAAACTGTTGAATAGAAGGGTGTCCTCCCTTTAAACATACATATAAAGAATTGAACATTCAGCGCTAAACCTTTTTGTATACTGTATATGGTTTGCAACCATAGACTGATGGGATGATAACACCAGACTGTGATAGTAAGTACAAATTTACTTTTACTTAATCAGTGCTTAAAAATTGTACAATGTAGTTGCAGACAAAAACTTAAACAACAACAAATGAAAACATGTTAAAAAATTGGACCAGTAAGTGCTAATGTGCACTGTCAGGTTATATACCAATAACCACTGGATTCTCACACTAAGTCAACTGCACTGAGACCCTTTGGATTGGAATATAATGATAATGTCAATGTCAGTGATGGAGCATGGGGGGGAGATTAGCGGCGTCCTCCTGTCTCTTCTAAAGGGCTTCAAAAGTAAAGTCCATCATTAGCAGATTAAAAATACAATAAAAACAGATGCTTAGTAAATACTGTGACTTTAGACAATTTGTAATAGTCAATACTAAAAAGTTTTAACATTTGCAAAAAAGTCACTTGTGATAAATCTTTTAAAACTTGAACATTTTTTACATCATTTTGCTTTACAATGGGTTTAAGTAACTTTTTTTGTTTTAACCATTAATTAGACTTTTCAAATTTGATTTACTAAACCTTTAAATCAACTTGTGAAACAAAAGTACAGTATCACTCATTACCACAAATGTGCAACAAATAAAAAAAGTAAATAAATATTGCAGCACCTAAATATGCATACACTTTTGTACATAGAGAAATAACTTTATCTACATAAATATGCTTACTCAAAGGTAGAATCCATTCTCCAATCACCAAAGGACAAATTTAAATCAGGAGTCGCTACGTTGGCTTTTCACCTACAAACACATCAATAACATACAGTACAGTAAGCATTTTAAAGGTTGTAAAAAGCATATACTGTACATTAAAATAAATTTTACTGTTCACTAAAAACAATTGTTAAAAAGTTAGTAAATTGCACCCACTTAAACCAAGCGATAAAAAAAAATTAATTCTCCAGGTCTATTTTAGAAAATGAAATATGCTGCACTGCTGAATTAGGCCGTGTGTTTTCATGCAACCTATAAGCAAATAAAATGTTTTCTATCTCGTTACACTATATGTTCCCATCTGTCAAACCAGCCTAATTTCTATCCTACTAATGTAATGAGAGCTGGCGTGCAACTCAACACGTAAGAGGTGTTTACATATTCTGCCTTTTAAGTTTTTTATCTTTTTATTTTTAACATCATACACTATGATGGATATGTTTTTATTTTTATTTCATGTCCTTGAAACAACTGAAATTGCAAACTTGAATCTCCCATAAAAGGAAGATTTTTAGACATTTCATTTGTTTCTATATTTATTCACAAAATTTGATGGCTTTTAAGGAAGCGTCACATTCACAACAATATCGTCTATATTAAATTATACCTACAGTGTATCTCTGAGTAAAATTTCAAGTAGTTCAAGGTTGAATTATAACCTTTAACAATAATTGTTTTTAAAGTTTGATTTTGTGCCTATATTTTACATGTGGCTACATATATTTTAGCGCTCATTTATTTTTAATAAAGTTTTAACCCCTTACTGAGTTATAGCACATAAAAAGAGGTACAGCATACATATACTAAAAAATATATTATTCCCAGGTGGGAAACCAATACAAATATAACCCCCAGGGTGCTTCTTCTCTACCAATGAAATGGAAGAAGTTTGTTCTTTTATCATTTATTTGGTAGATTATATAAAACTAAAAATAACACTAAATGCAATAATAAAATAGAAAGTGGAATGATGCTATAAAATGAAAAGTGTTCTATAAAAAATAAATAGTACAACTACAATACAGGAACTGGAATGCAAGTTACAGAAGATCAAATAAAGCCATATGAGATATAGATGTGTCTCTACTTCTTTGTTTCCAACTGCTGCTCTCTCACAATTGGGGTGCTGTTCTCAACCACTTGGAAAAATTATAATAAATTTGCAAAGGGGAGAGTACAGTAGGATGAACAGACAAAGGTGTAATCACATTTATAAATGCATCAGTAAACACATACAATATAATTAGTCTGATGAGAAAACATGGTACAGATAATCTTTTTTGGAATCCGCGCTACGCTGGGTACGGGTGTTGTTTGGTAATTTAGCTGAGCTACAGGGTCCAATTAGGGTACCTGTCCCTAAATAATCAAGCTATATATATAAAGAAAGATCTGCGCTCAACATGAAAATCAGCACTACCATAGTTAATACAATAATAGCAAATCGAGACTGTGTGAGACCAGTACTTATAGAATTATGTTTATTTAGATACAATGGGTCATAATCGGGAGTAATATGGCTTTCGATTATTGTTTGTTATTATCAAGGTTAGTGAGTGCTGTTTTGCTGTGTATACAGTGGTGAATCATCAATATAATCACACTCTCATGCATGTACATAAATAAACATTAAATATGTAAGCAATGACATGAATTTAAAATTGTAGAGAATCGAAAAAAAATTATGTTAGAGAGAAAAAAGAAAGAAAAATGGAAAATTAGAAAAATGTCATGCAGTATTGGAAAAAAGGACAAAAGAATGTGCCTAAAGGTTGTGTCACTCTGATGTTGTGCTTGCTTGAGGTAATGTCCAGTTCAGACCTCAATTAGTTTATAGGTAGTAATATGTGGTCAGGTGGGTGTTGAGGGATGTGTCCTGGTGGGGTGGCATCCCATACCCCAAGTTGCACAACTAATCCTTTGTTTTGTAGCGCTCACCTCTGGGTGAGTAGGATGATGATCTCAGGTGGCTCCGTTCACTGTCTGCGCCACTATTAGGTAAGTGTGCATGGATTTGTGAGCACCGACTGGGGCAGTGTCCAGGCCAGCTCTTCTGTGAGACTTCCGGGTTGCCTCGTGTCATGAGACTCTGTGGATCCCGGGTCTTAGCTGTTCTCTAGCCACTGAACTTGCACCAACTTTGAAGAGACTTCGGTGGATTGAGGAGCAAGGTTGGTGTGTACACCTCTCAGATGCAGGTGATAGATGATGTGTGTATGTCTTTCAATGTGTATCGGCCTCTAGCCTTCCTCAGGGAATTCTTATGTTAACTGCAGATGTGATGGCTATTTATACTGTATGTCGCCATCTTTGGTGTGTTTTGACCTTAGATGTCTGTTAGTATGGTGGCCATCTTTGTTGTAGTTTGACCGCAGATGTCATTCTGAACGGTACGGTGGCCATCTTTGAAATGGTATTGATAATACTTTTGCCCTTGTCATAGGACCATGTAGTGTGGAATCAAAAAAAGTTTTTTTTATATATATAATGGATATGTTCCAATGTTATGCTGAATTAAGATAACACAGATAAATAATTAGTTGCTTTACATAAATTGTAGGGTTTCAATATACTGTTTTTTATGTTTATGCTGTATATGTGGGTATGGGTGTGTGTATTTTTATGGTACCATAGTTGTGATGTACTCTGTATTCGCTCACACTGGATGTATTTGTCCCACAATGTTAATCATGCCACTACTGTGGCTATCCTGCCTTGAAGTACTATAAGTGGATTTCTTTAATTGTTGGATATTAAACAAGGGTGTTTCAAAATCAACTCGACTCTATATATTGGATATTATTCAGGGGTACTCTCTGTCTCAGCTGGTAATGACACCTTTAATCTTGTTGTCAGCATTTAGACCTTGGGGTCTCAGGGTTTTCAGGGTGAATATCCACTTAAGCTCATTATGGTTAAGTGTCTTTTCAAAATCCCCCCCTCCAGTTCTTATCTAACCTCAAGATTCCTAGTAATTGAAGACCTTTTGGGTTTTGGTTATGCTTGACTTTGAAATGCAAGGATAGTTTATGTGTATCTAATTCTCATCTTATGTTTTGGTGCAGAGGACATATGGTTGAAACATTAAAAAAACTAATATACCTTATTTTTGCATTCTCTACAATTTTAAATTCATATCATTGCTTACATATTTAATGTTTATATATGTACATGCATGAGGGTGTGAGAATACAGGTGATCCACCACTGTATACACTGCAAAACATCACTCACTAACCTTGATAAAAACAAACAATAATTGAGAGCCATATTACTCCCGATTATGACCCATTGTATCTAAATAAACACAATACTATAAGTTCTGGTCTCACACAGACTCAATTTGCTATTATTGTATTACCTATGGTAGTGCTGATTTACATGTTGAGCGCAGATCTTTTTTACATGTATATAATGAGAAAACATGGAATACAATACCTGTATTGTGCAAGGAACGCATCCATTAAGGCATCAGCCTTAATGATTGGAATTCCATTGCTCTTTTGAGTTTCAGTGGAAGAGTTGCAACAGTTTTATGATATTTCCAATCATGTGTAAGAAGCCTTAATGGGATGCGTGAAACCATAAACGTTTTCTGTCTATGAAATGTCATAGCTTTTTTAAATATAATATATTTATGATATATATTTTAGAAATAGAATGTGACAAGCCACACCTGGTCCTCGTGAATTTCCTTCATTCTTTACCCTCTGTATATCTGCTTTTTCCTCACACACCAACCCCTGCCATCCTATTTTTCCCTCACACACAACCATCTGGCCATATTTTTTTCTTTTATGATATAGGGTAGCACAGATGGTGTAATGGTTAGCATTACTTCCTCACAGCGCTGAGCAAAGCATGTAGGGGTTATGTAGGGGTGTCATGGGTGAAAGAGACTCTGACTGCAAATGAAGTGGTCGGGCCATGCTCTGCCTCTGTAAGCAGCCACAGCCATTTATGTTGCACAGATGGGAAGCTGGCCCCATGCTGTGCTGCTGACACTCTCACTGATTGTGAGAGCTATGTGGCCCTGCCTCTCCTCCAATTCCTGTTTTCTACACAGTGTGACTGGACTCGAGTCTTAATGTATCTCCATTTGATCATGCAAAGTGAGTCTTTTGCACAATGTCTGAAACCATGAGGTAGTGTAATTGTTAATATTAATTAAAACTGAATACTGTATATGTAATTTAAGATCTTATTTTATCAAAACATTTTTTTTTTAAATCTTTTATTTTAAAGATACTGCATGACAATAAAAAATTCAACAAACAGCAAATTTCAAAAAGTGGGAGAAAAAGATATAACAATAGATATAATTCAGAGGATCCCACCAATCTTTCTTTCAAATATAGCAATAATATGTAGTAGGTTTTTTTTTTTTTTTACTTTTCTTACAGAACATAATATCTGATATTTAAACATTGGATCAAATATCCTTGTTGTGACAAAATGAAATAGAGAGAAATAATAATAATAATAATAATAATAATAAAAAAAAAAATTAAATATAGTATATATATATATATATCTACACATATACATACATACATACATACACACATATGTAGAAAATAGGAAAAATAAAAATTAAATATAAAAAACTATAAAGAAAACGAAAACAAAGAATGGGGGAGGAAGCAAGGGGGGGAGAGGGCAATACTGAGACATAAAGAAAGTATCACAGAGGGGCTCCCGGCAGGGAAGAAGTGTGGAAAGTAAACCAAAGATTCCACACCTGTTGATATGCGGACACAGTATTGTTTAGAAGGGAGGTAATGTATTCCATGGAGGAAACATACTGTACTCTGTTAATTAGGGCAGTTTTAGAAGGAGATTGAGGTGATTTCCAATGTTTGGCTATTAAGAGCTTAGAGGCATTACATATATGTACAATCAGTTTATTCTCAGCTTTCGACACCGAACGCAAGGGCTCATGAAGCAAAAGTACAAGCGGATCCATGGGAACAACACAGGAAATTACCTCTGACATTAAATCAACTGTCATAGACCAAAACTGTTGGATCACAGGGCAGTCCCACCAGATGTGGAAAAAAGAGCCCACCATACCACAGTTGCGCCAACATTGATCAGAAGAGTGTGGATACAAACGATGCAACCTTTCAGGAGTTAAGTACCATCGAGTATATACTTTGAAAGCCGTTTCCTTGATGCTGACACTAATGGAAACTTTAGCAATCCATTGTCGGATGCGGGACCAACCCTCGTCGTCCAATTGCAACCCGAGATCGCGTTCCCATGCCATTTCAAAAGTTTCTTTAGTGGGTTGTTCAGGGGCTAAAATAGAATGGTATAACACAGAGATTGCACCCTTACGTCCCACAGAGTACAAACACTGACGTTCAAATGGGGTAGGTTGGCAGAGACTCCTAGAGTGGCATTTGGGTATGGACAAAGTGAGAAATTTGTAAGTAGGGGTAATGAAGTGTGGAGGGGAGGTTATAACATTCCTGAAAGTCTGCAAATGTAGATGGAGCTAACTCCCCAGATAAATGTAAAAAACGTGTAATCCCAGAGGAGAGCCAAGGTGCGGTCCATCTTGTAGAACAACCCATGGGGAATAGAAGGTGTTTCCAAAGAGGAGTTAGGGGAGATGGATAGGATGTAAGTGAGAAACGTCTATTAATAGCATCCCAAATTTACAGTGTAAATTGGATAGAAGGATGAGTGTAGGCCGAGGCTGGTCTGTGGACACGTGGTAGCCAGGGGAGAAAGTCTACACCCGAATCTGAGGAAGAAGCACTTTCGATATCTACCTATTTCTTGGTACCAGGGGGAGAGTGCCATGAAATAATATGACTCAATTGAGTGGCGTAGTAATAGTTCTGCAGCAAAGGAAGGCCTAAACCGCCATTATCCGCAGATTTGGACAAAGTCAAGCGGCTCATGCGTGGTTTTTTCCCCCACCAGATAAACTTTCCAAACAAAGTTTGCAGGGACTGTAATACCTGCACAGGGACTCGTACAGGAAGTGTTTGGAATAGGTATAAAAGTTTAGGAAGTGCGTTCATTTTCACTGCATTTAAACCTACCTACCCAAGATATGTACAAAGAGTTCCAAGTCGATATGTCTTGCTTTAGCCTCTGAAATAGGGGGGTATAGTTTGCATGATATAAATGGGCATAATGTTTTGTGATATAGATTCCTAAATATCGAATTTTTGTGGGTCGCCATTGAAATTTATAGGTGGATTCCAAGCGAGCCCTAACTTGACGTGGGACATGCAGGGAGAGTGCCTCAGACTTTTCTTCATTAATCTTGTAACCTGAGAGAGCACCAAATTGGCACACCTCCTGAAACAGGGAATGAAGGGAGACAGTCGGGTTGGACAGTGTGAGAAGCACGTCATCAGCAAATAATGATATCTTATATTGGTGACACCCCAAGGACACTCCAGTAATGTTAGAGTTAGATCTAATGCGTGAAGCGAATGGTTCTATACACAGTGCAAACAGCAGAGGCGAGAGAGGGCATCCCTGCCTAGTCCCATTCCCCAACCTAAATACTTCTGAACAAATACCATTAGATGAAATCATAGAGAGTGGATTTTGATATAGAGACCGGACAGCATGTAGAAAACGATCACCGAAGCCAAACGCTTCCAAGGTATAGAACAAAAACGGCCAGGAAACCCTGTCAAATGCTTTCTCAGCGTCAATTGCCAGAATCACCGAGGGTAACTGAGAGCGATTGATACTGTGTATAAGATCAATAGTTCTACGAGTATTGTCCAGTCCCTGGCGGTGGGGTATAAAACCTACTTGATCCGGGTCAATTAGTACAGACAAAATATCATTGAGTCTATTCGCCAAGACTTGAGCGAATAATTTGATGTCCGTATTCAAAAGGGAAATGGGTCTAAAATTAGAGCACAAGTTATGGTCCTTGTCGGGCTTAGGAATAACAATAATTTTGGATTTAGTAGATTCAGGGTGGAAAAAGGATCCCTCTAAAATAGAGTTAAATAGATTTGCTAGGTGAGAGATTAAGGTGGCACCAAAGGACTTGTAATAAATCATCGGGAAGCCATCTGGGCCCGGGGCCTTCGAAGGCTTTTGGGATTTAAGAGCCTTGGCGACTTCATCTATCGAAATATCTCGACCAAGATGAAGCGCTGTGTGGGAGCTAATAGATGGAAGATTACATGAAGCAAGGTATTCCTTACAATGCCGTGCAGATGCTGAAGGATCAGGGGGTGTAGGCAGATTATATAGTGCCTCATAGTAAGCTTTGAATGTCTGATTGATGACCTTAGGATCAAAAGACAATCTACCTGAATTATCTTTTAGGGAAGCTATCGCTTGAGCGGCACGTTTAGCTCTAAGTTTGTTAGCTAGTAAGGTGTTCACTTTGTTGCCTTTATCATAAAATTTTTGCCCAAGCCAGCGAAGACTTTTTGCAGTTTTTTCAGCTAGGAGATTGTACAGCTCGCCCCTGGCCTTATCAAGTTGTCGCAGTATCGAAGCAGAATGAGTGCGTTTATGTTCCGCTTCCAAGTGTTGAATCCGACCGTTCAAAACCGACACCGCAGCAAGTTGAGTTTTTTTATGCTGAGAAGCATATTTAATAATTTCCCCCCTAATTACTGCTTTATGCGCCTCCCACACTGTCCCCACCGACACATCGGGGGTAGAATTAGTCTCAAAATATTCTTTCAGTTTTGTAGTTAACATTGCCTGGAAATCTGGTAGCCTCAGGATTGTCTCATTAAGCCTCCAGAAGCGCCCTCCCAAGCATGATGATGTCAGGTCTAATCGAATTACTAACGTGGAGTGGTCAGACCAAGGGTTAGCATAAATGGTCGAATCTACAAGAGAGTTAGTCAAAGAGACAAAGCAAAGGAGCATATCAATCCTAGAGTAGGAGTTATGGGGGCGGGAGTAAAAGGTATAATCCCTGGCTGTGGGATAGAGAACCCTCCAGGAGTCAAACAGACCAGCCTCGACCATTTGTTTCCCCAAGGTCTTGTAGCTAGCAGAGCAGGAAGTGTAAGGGGAGCTACCTGAGCGATCTAGGGTATGTGAAAGAATTGTGTTGAAGTCACCTCCAAGTATGACCTCCCCTTGGCGGAAATTATGGAGTTCTAAAAACAAACTGCCGAAAAAAGCAGACTGACCTGAGTTTGGAGCGTACACTGTTGCAAGGGTGATGTCCCGTCCACCGAGCTGACCTTTCAGCATGAGGAAATGACCATTCTCATCGTGGCGCGAGTCAAGCAGCGTAAAAGGAACAGAATTGAAAATAAGGATTGCCACCCCACAACGTTTGGACCTATGGTTCGAATAGTAAACGGTTGGGAACCGCCGCGAGGACAACGAGGGATGGTCCGCTTGCTTAAAATGTGTCTCCTGCAAAAAAACAATGTCAGCAGAATGGGAGTGGACATAAGAAAACAACATAGAGCGCTTCTGTGGAGTATTGAGGCCCTTAGCGTTCAGCGTCAAAACAGAAAACGTCATGATAAATACAAAGAAGGTAAGAGGTACAGACTGAAAAAAGATAATGAGAAAAATAAAAGGGAAAAGAAAAATAAAAGGAAAAGAGGAAAAAAGGGAACAGGGAATGTGTGTGAGGACCCCCAAGGAGGGAGACCGGCCACACTGTTAGAGCACCCTTAAGGAAGTGGGGCTCAGGGTAGGGTGTGAGAAAATTAAACCCACATGGGTAACAGTAGAAAATGTTTATCAGAAACAGTATAAAAACACCCTAAAAATAAAGTGGAGACGTGGACAGATAAAGAAAAGAAACCAAGATATAGTGAGGTACTTCCAGAGCCCTGAGATAAAGCAGAATATAGCAAGTACAACCATATTAAACAACATCGAACAGTCATATAATAATATAACACATGTAAATGTAAAGGTTGAACAACTGGTACCCAAACGAGGGAGTCCCAGATGTACAGGGGCATATAGCCCACACCAAACAGCTAAAGGGGGAGGCGTTTACAGTAGCGGAGCCACCGAGCCTCATAAGCATCAATATAACTTAATAAGATATGTATATATCAAAACAGTTCAGGTAATTGGGTCGTCATTTCCAGCAATCAAAGGGCCTGGAGGAGCAGAGCGCAGGTTCAACTGATGGAGAAGTACTTTACCCTCGTCTGGGGATCGGATAACATGTTGACGACCTCCAATCTCTACAAAGAGACGAAAAGGGAATCCCCATCAATATTTGTAACCATGTTCTCGGAGTGCGAGAGTAACTTCTCTGAGATCCCTACGTTTGGCTATGGTAATAGGGGCGAGATCTTGAAAAATTTGAAGCTTTGACCCTTCAAAGGAAATGGAAGCAGCATTACGACTCGCAGATAGAATTTGTTCCTTAGTACGAAAGGATAGGAAACGTAGGACCACATCTCTGGGAGGCTCAGATTCTTTAGGTTTAGGACGTAGGGCACGATGTGCACTCTCAATGCCTATATCTGAATGGGACAGAGAAGGCACCAATGACACAAAAAGACGAGTGAGATAAGAATTGAGATTTGTAGGCTCGATTGATTCTGATATATTCCGGATGCAGAGATTATTGTGCCTTTCTCTATTCTCAAGGTCCTCATTCTTTTCCTTCAGGATATCCAGTTCACGACTAAGGTATTCCAAATCCTTGCATGTTTCAGACTGAAAGCTAGAATGCTGGGAAGAGGTAGCTTCTAATGCTGTAGTACGTTTACAAGAGCAGTAATATCCTGCTTCAGTTCGTCTACCATCTTGTGTAGTTCGGTAGTGAGGGTGTTGTTAAGGGTCACAAGTAGAGTCCGGAGATCAGAGATATCTTTCTTAGTAGCCGGTGCTTCTTCTTGGTCCATGTCGTGATCAGTGGAGTGACGAGGAGAGACAGATTGAGAATTAGTGAGTCCCAATTTATCCTGTTTGCTGAAATGATGTGTGATTTCGGCCTGGGCCCCTTTTTTACCTCTGGCCTGGGTTTTATTCATAGCGTAAAAAGAACAATGGTGTGTTCCAAAAATAAAACTGATAAAGGGTAGACTTGCTAGGAGAAAGAAGCTCAGGAAGCGACACTTGGTAGTTAGCAAGGCACTATTATGGGACAAATTGGTAGGTACTGTTCAGGTGGTACTGTCCAGAAGCTACAGCTGTACTCCAGGAAAAAAATTAAGCAATGTATGGGTTGGTGAAGATACTGCACAGGGAGAATGTGGCAGACTGCTTCTCAGTCTGTAGTGTATGCAGCTGTATTCCTGGGCTTAGGAGGCACCCAGCAAGGACCTGGATGACTGGCCCTGCTGGTTATGGGGGTCTCCCAATGGGCGTGTATCACATCCGTAGATCCACGACACAGAAGGGCATTAGGAGAGGAGCCGCAGCAAGCAACACCCCAGGACCACCCGGCGGCTGAGAAGGAAGTTGCGCTGAGCAGGAGCTGCGGGTCAGATAGGCAGAGTTGGCGCCGCACTGAGATGGGTGCTGGAGCTCAACAATAGCAGCGGTGAGGTCACACTATGCTCCCGCAACTGTATGGGAGGAAAGACTTCGCTGTGGGGCCGCACTTTGGTCCGCGGCCGGGCTTTGTCTGAGAGGCCGCAATGCTGGGCAGGCACAATCCCGGGTGCTGGGAGCAGGAGATCACAGCCGCAGGTGCCCTCGACAGTCCAGGGACATCAGCCAGCGCTGATCACGCAAGATCATGCAGGGTTAATGAGGATAGCAGTCCCAGTAATCGGTGGTGGATGTAGAAACTGCGGGAGGGCCGAGGCACCGCCACAGTGCTCCCGCTGGCAGACACCACCGGACAGGCAGAGAGGATGCGGTAAGTAGGGGTGAGCTTTTACAAGTTCTATTGGCTGTGGGTCATGCAGGAGGGAGTACCTCAGGTATTCAGCCACCGTCCGCGGCGATGTTATAGGCGGCGGCGGGTGACGGCCAAAATCGAGGCTGCGGCTTTTGGTGCGGACCAGGCCTCAGGTCCTCGGGAGCTGGTTGTATGCCAGCGGGATCTCCAACCACCCTAAGAGAGGGTCCGTGAGGGACAGTGAGCTGGTGGCTACTGTGGTAAGTCACCAATGTTCCTGTCTGAAGGCTATAATTGGAAGCTTTTTGGGCTATATAGCCGGAGCCCACATGAACCACGTCCTTCCTGCTTTATAGTCAGACCACGCCCCCCCTTATCATAACATTTTTGAATGTCAAATAAGACACTAGTGTGTGGTGGAAGGGAATATTGATGGGTGTTTGTGTACTTTACTTACTCATTACCTTATTATAAAGAACTTTTGGTGAAAGTTGTCAACTCACAGGCTCGCTATGCTCGCCACGCTTCAGGCTTGGTGGCTCGCTTTGCTCGCCAGATGGTTATATTCCCCCTTTATGCACACTTGGATGGTAGGCAATGATGCTGGAAACTGGCTAATAACATTAGTCCATAAAGTACACAAGTACCTATTTCTGACCATGGTAAAGCTGTTATTGTATTATTATAAATTGAGATATGCATTAAATTGAGATAAGTCTTAAGTGTATACAGATGTGTCCATATACACCTTTCTGAAAATTGTGCCATGGCCTGCCATTCATGGCATGAGATAATCAGCCCTGCAAAGATATAACTGTCAGGACATGTGTAAGGATGCTGAAATATAGTGCATTACCACTTTTCAGACAGCAGGTGGCATATTTAGAAAAGTATACTGCGACTGCGTAAGTAGAAAGCTGGACAGGAAGATCCTGTACAGTAAGCTGCCTCCCATTGCAGTGACAGAGAGGCTTACAAAATGACCTGCATACAGTATTTAAGAGCTAAAAAACTAAAGTTTCCCATCTCTGGCTATTGTGATGTAGGGATAATGTTACTGCACTTCACGGCAAACATGCATTATAGTTTGGGTTTGATTCTTAGTGTACAACATTTTTTTTGCTCCAAAAATAAATTTATATAATTCAATAATATAATAATATCAATAATATTATTGTAATAACAATAACACTTTTTAAAATAAAATCATATTTTATCTAGAGGGTGTGAACACTGTGTATTGTATGTGGGGATCTGAGTCAGTGAGGACGGCATGTGTGTGTAGTGATTTCTTAGTGTAGAATTTCCCCTTGAAAATATGGCTCCAAATTTCATATACTGAGCCATAAAATAACATTTTAGATAAACATAGAAAATAATGCTTGAAAATATGGCTCCATATTTCATATACAATACTGGTACTACTGCACCCCAAATCTAGGAATGGTGAGTGCCGTGGATTAGTGCTTTTTGTTTATTTTGATTAATTTTTTTAATTAATAATTTTTGTGATCACATTTTCTCATGCATCCCTTTTAACTAGTTAATTTGTGTCAGCTGTTTTCCTAGGTGCTTTGCAATAGGTGTGCTTGGAAACTGTCTCACGTTTAAAAGCAAAGTTGCTGTGAGCTTTAAACCTTGATAGCATACCCTGAGTTTAACACAAATGTGATGGCTATGCCCATGTTATAAATCTGAGCAAAAGAGTAGGGACTTGTAGTAAAGTGGGGTCCTGTGATGATGGGCTGCAAGATTAAATGCATTGAACAATTCATGAACTATAACCCCACTGTTTATTATATTTATTTATTATTATTATTATTATTATTATTATTATTATTATTATTATTATTATTAGTTGTTATGGTGAGTGCAGAGCCCCTGTGATTTCAATACTGGTACTAGATATACAGTATAATTCTAAAACTGGCCATCAGTAATTTACAGTATATGTTCATGTCCGTTTTCAGCTTAACCCACTGCTTGTCTTAACACACAGGGTGGAGGAGGAATTCATTTGTAAAGGCTGCACATTTTCCTCAGACAACAAATCATATTTTCATTAGCTCTCCCCCTGTGTTTTGTTACTACTCATTAATGTTGCCCTTTGTATATTGAGACACTTGTACTTTCAGACCCTCCCTTCCTCCCAAAATAGTATTCATTTTCCATGGTTATATTGTACATTCATTGACCAGTAACGTTGTTGAGATATATATATATATATATATATATATATATAATATATATACACAACTTTTATTGATAGCCCCCCCACATTTTTTGCCCAGGGGCCCCCACAGACCTTAATTTGGCCCTGGCTGAGGGGGTCACAGACAGCCACCATTGCTGTGTTCATAGAAGGGGAAGGAGGATGAGAGCTGCTGCTGTAAAGGTGCATATACATGTAGCAATTTAAAAGGATGATTTCAACGATATCAATATCGATATCTTTCAAATGACCCTACCAACTTAACTTCGACCAGCAATTTGCAGGCACATATGGGCAATAGTGATATCTCCCATCATCCCTGCATGCTTGACAACATGCTCAATATCATGCCGGTTCCTATAGGGACCTGTGATTGCTGATTGTGGGTCACTATAGTTGCTTGCAAGTTAGTGGTGTGTTTAATGATCTATATAGATCATCCAACACACCAGGGAGTGTGCAGTATGATCTGCCAGCGATGTTGTATAGCTGGCACCCACAGCTTAGCGAGCGGACTGGAGTCCAGCCCCCCAAAAAACAGGCCACCCTGATTCAGACCGAGCGCTCGCTATATGCGAGCGCCTCTGAATCAGGCCCTATGATATTTAGGGGAGAGACAAGACAATTACGTAAAAGGGGGAAGGGAATATACAAAATTATGCAAATAAAAGAAAAGAAGAAGTCAAAGAATTAAAGATATATATACACAAAAAAGAAAAAAAGGGGGATATAGAAGAGGAGAGGAAAAAGAAAGTTGCTGCATGATTGGAGTGTAGATCAAAAACGAGTCTGCGACAATTTTTAAGCTCTATATTGGCTCTGCTAGGTCATAATAGGGCCCAGGCAGGGAGATAGCTAAAACGTACACATGTGTAGGTCGGCTAGAGAAAATGGTTTTATAGGACACAGACTCCTTAAAGTCCATCCAGTGAGACCAGGTATCCCTAAAGAATTTGTAATCGCCATCAGCAGATGGTATCAAATCATCCATTTCCATATATAAATCTATTCTCGTGAACCAATCAGTCACCGTGGGAGGAGAAGAGGAGCACCATCTCACCAGAATAACAGCCTTTGCCGCATTTTTCAAATTTCATAATAAAGACCTTTTATACCTCGAAAGGGTCCCGGTCAACAGGTGGAATAACTAAATCAGGGTGTATGTGGGAACTGGTTCACAAAGAATTATGGCAGAGAGGTAAATCACTTCTGACCAAAAGGGCCAGAGAAGTGGGCATTGCCACCAAATATGAAAAGAGTTACCCAGGGCATTAGAGCAGTGCCAACATATATTGGGCACCCCAATCCCCATTTTAGAGAGAGTATCTGGGCATCTGTACCATCTCGAGATGAGTTTGTATTGAGTCTCCACAACTGTGGTACTCTTGGAGCAAGTGTGTGCTAGTGCAAATATTTTTCTCCATTGAGTTTCATCCAGACTGGAACCAAGGTCACGGTTCCATTGCTCAGTAAAGCTGGGGAGTGAGATGTCAGCATCTGAGGATAGAGAGCTGTAGAGTAATGAAACAGTATGGGTGGGGGAGTGGGACCTGCACACAGCTGCTCAAAAGGAATATAAACCCTGCTCAGAGTCTGGGGTGTTCCCAAGGAGTGTAAGAAGTGGTGGACCTGTAAATAGTGCCAGTATTCATTTGCCTGCAACTTCCATTGCTCACATACCTCTGCAAAAGATAATACGCTACCATTGCTAGCCAACTGTCTGTCTCTAAAAAGGCATACCTTCAACCAAACTAGAAAATGTTTCTGTGCCTGAAAAACTGCAACATTAGAACAAACCAAGAATATTGATAAAACATATATATATATATATATATATATAATTATATATATTTATTGGAATAACAACAATAAATTCAATAGAACTGCAGTTCTAAAATGGACATGGAGAAATAAAATGTCACTATGTAAACACTAAGGGCCTGATTCAGAGCCGGACGCTATTTGTGCTTGCTCGTTCAGAAACAGGGGCCGGATATTTAAATAGAGTGCTCGCTCTTTGCGGTCTGTTGACGCCTCTATGTTTGAACGAGCGAACGAAACATGCGCTCGCTATTTTTTATAAAATGCCCACTGGCCGCTCGCATCCTATGTCATCTCCGCTATTTATTAGATTAATCGAGTACATCGAAAGGCGTCTGAACTGCTCGCTGTGCTTGTGGTTGGACTTTCCTACCGCAATCATGCGAGCAGTTCAGGCTAAAAGACAACGAAGAGACGTGGTCGATGACGCTGCTTTGTTAATTATGCAAACCCTTAATACGCCTGTTTTGACTGTTTGGCATGCCTGCGTTTGGATCTCCACTCCATGTTTTCAAGCACCTTCCCCTGTTACCACCCACAAACGCCTCATTCTGTCAATCAAATTAGCAGGCATTCGCTATTTTGCGAGCACACAATTTCTGACTGCAATGACTGGTTCGTGCATGCGTATTACAACTCATATGCATGCGCAGTTGTGCGAACATCGCTCAGAGCAAACGAGCAGCCGCTTACGAGCGGCCCTGAATCAGGCCCTAAATTCCCAAATCAATAGCAAAGTTCCATGAGAAAAATAGTAAAAAGCATGCAGTTGTTGGTTGATTCAATAGTTTGTACCAATCTCCCTTTGAAGGGATGTCCGTGTCTCCACAGTAAAATGAGCTACCACTCACCACTTGCATAAACGAAACCAAGATGAGCAAGGGACAACTATATTGGATGCGGCTCAGCCGTAAAGTCCCAGACCAGAGGGACCAATGAGTCAGGGCTCAAAGGGCAGAAATGATCAGCCTGATTGAATTCAGATCACTGGGCTGATCGGCAGGCTGTCACAGTTAGATGTGGAGGACCGCGAGGGATATTAAGCCCTGTCACCTGGAGTCGGCTTGTGAAGGTCAGCGGCAGTGTGTGAAATGATGACAGCAATAACCTTCAACCAAGAATGGAAGGCAATATGGTCCATCCTGAGAGGGAAACTATCATTATAGAGTAACGATGTTAGAGGGGAGTTAGCAGCAAATATTTATGGGGATCTCCTCTTGTTCCTCCAACACGAAAGCATAGGACCAATAGTGGGGTGCATGATATTGGGGAGGACTGAAAGCCATGGTGCTATCAACAGGGGGATCTCAAGTACTTGTTGTTCTATATGTATCCATTGTTTAGGGGAGTCAGATATAGGCCCTCATTCAGAGCCGTACGCTCTGAGCAGAGCGCACGCTCTGAATGAGGGCTGCCCTCCATGAGAATGGAGCGTCCTTCTGGATGCTCGTATAGCTGTGGGTCACCACCCACAGCCTATACGAGCTTGCAGATTGATGGCCGCAATGGTCTTGACCATCGCGACCATAGAAACTGCGTGCAAAAGCCTGTGGTCGGGGTTTTTGACCACAAGGCTCGGAGTGGTTTTGGCTCTATGAGAGTCAAAATCACTCCCACTGACATCACTAGTGATGTCAGTGGGCCGGCTTCTGACGGTAGGCGTTCCCTTGGGAACACCCCCGTCAGTGAGGCACGCCCCGGGCACGCCCACCAAAGGGGGCATGCTGTCAATAAACTTCGACAGCACGCCCCCTTTGATCAGACACAACGAGCGAAGGAAAATCCTTCGCTCGTCGCGTCTGGCGCATGCGCACGACGGAGCTCCTGCCGTTGTGCACATGCGCAGTCCACAACATCGACCCACTTGCGAGCGGACAGCCGCTTGCGAGTGGGTCTGAATGAGGGCCATAGTCCATTCTAAAATGCGGTGAAGAAGGCATCCTTGATGATATATTTTAATATTTGGAAGGCAAATGCCGCCTCTATCCTTGTGATGGGACATAAGATCTAATTTCAAATGAGGTCTACTTCCTTTTCAGATGAAGTCTCTAATTAGAGTTTGGACATTTAGGTGGTAGTTTGTTTGGGAGAGTTTGTAGGAGGTATAGGATCCTAGGTAAGAAGTTCATCTTTAGCACACCTAGGGGTAAATTTACTAAGGTGAGTGTTTTTGTAAAATGGAGATGTTGCCTATAGCAACCAATCAGATTCTACTTAACATTTAACTAGCACCTTGTAGAAGATAAAAGGTAGAATCTGATTGGTTGATATGGGCAACATCTCCACTTCTAAAGACTCTTGCCTTTGTAAATTTACCCCCTAGTCCGAACAGAGTTTAGTTAGTAGGGGACAAAATTAGATTCAAATAGGTGTGTAAGGTTTCTAATTAGGGTAACACCAAGATATTTTAAATGAGTTGTATGCCAGGCAAAGAGGAATGATGATTTGAGACCAGCTATCATCTGGGAAGGGGCAGTGATGTTTAGAGCAACAGATTTTGAGTAGTTAATTTTAAAGTTAGAAAGGTACCCAAAGATCTTAAACTCCTGTAATAAATTTGGAAGTGAAATTATAGGGTTTGTGATTGCGGCCAATAAATTGTCAGTGAATAGAGCCAGTTTATATTCCTCCCTGCCTGCCATGAAACCCGATATATCTAAGTTTAAGTGTATGGATCATACTAGGGCCTCCATAGAAAGCACAAAAATCAGGGGAGACAATGGGCATCCCTGTCTGGTTCCGTTTGCTATGGGGAAAGACTTTGAGAGGGAGCCATTAATTCTGCGAATAGTTTGATGTCAACATTAAGAAGGGAAATTGGTCAATAGCTGGGGCAGAGAGAGGGGTCCTTACCATCTTTCAGAATTTCTGTGATATGGTCCGCCATAGATTGTTTAGAAATTGGTGAGTCATCTGATATATTGTTAAATGCTTTCAGGAGCAAGGGGGCTAGTTTGTCCCAGAAGGCCTTATAGTAATAAATGGTAAAGCCATCAGGGCCAAGGTTCTTACCTGAAGGGGTGGTCTTGATGACTTCCTCCAGTTCCAGTAAGGTAAAGGGTGTATCTAACTCATCTCTGACCAGAATGTCAAGTTTAGAAAAAAATTATTTGGAAAGATAAATTTCGATAGCTCAGTGTTTCCTGTCAGCTCGGGGAAGGCTGTGGTGGCTGGTAAGTTATAAAGTGAAGAGTAATACAAACAGAAGGCTTCCGCAATTGAGGTGGTATCATGGAGGGTCTGACCCCCTACATCCTTAAAAGAAAGTACAAACAAATGCATTCTTTGGGTTAAGAGAGCATTTGCCAACATTTTCCCAGGTTTATTACCCCAGTGAAAATAGTGGCTCCTACTCTTCTGGAAGGAGTATCTAACTTTTTCCAGTAAAAGTTTATTTAAGGCAGAGCGAGTTTAAGTTAGTTCTATAAGAACATCAGGGGATAAGGAGGATTTATGAACAGATTCCACATTATGATTTTTTTTGCAAAAGGGAGTCTATTTGGCCGAGACGTTGTTTCTTTAGAAAGAACCTAATTGGATACATTTTCCCCTCAGGACACATTTATGCGCCTCCCATATGGTAAGATTAGAGGTATCATGGTTATCATTGCATTCAATATAGATGTCTAATGCCTCTAAAAGCTGTGCTCTACTATAGTCATCAGTCAGCAATGATTCATTAAAATGCCACAATCTAAAGATAGGGCTAGAGGAAATGAGAGAAAGATCAACAATAATAGGGGCATGATCTGTCCATGTAGTTACACCTATTGAGGTAGCCTGGACCAGATGGAGGTAACGATGGCCAATGAGTATATAGTCAATTCTAGGATTGGTGGCAGCTAGAGTAATGGGAATAGTCCCTGTCAGAGGGGTGAAACAAACTCCTGATATCGGACAGCTGGTGTGCATGCAGCAAGCACCTTACCTTTCTCAGCAATCGATATGGGATGGAAGAGGAATTGGTTGAAGTATCTTAAGAGGGATCAAGGGCCCAGTTGAAATTGCAGCCGACTATCAGAAGTCCCTGCTGAAGCTCATCCACCTTGTCAAGAACCCTCTCGAGGAAGAAAGGTTGACTATGATTAGGGACATAACTATTGACAAAAGTAAAGAGATGGTTGAAAATGGAACATTTGACCAATAAGCCCCTCCCCTCCTCCAGGCAATGTATTTCCTGGTTCACAATTGGCAAATGTATAGCAAACAAAATGGCGACACCTCTAGATTTAGACAAGGAGAAATTAGAATAAAATGCAGTACGGTACCAGTGATTACTTCATAGGAGTAGAAGAGTGGCAAAAGTGGGTCTCCTGTACAAGAACCACATCCGCACCTTCAGAGCGAAAGGATCGAAGGGCTTGGGCCCCTTTCTCTGGGATGTTCAATCCTCTAATAGAAACTATACAAAATGGAGCAACCATGAGGTTGGAGAACTAGAATGTAGATTGTGTATCAGAAAGCACTTAGTTTGAAGCAGCAGAAACATTAATAGCAGCAGAAAAGAAAAAGAAAGAAAAAGAATGAAAAAAATGGGAAAAGAACAAGAGTAGAGAAGGGGGAAATGTAATAGCAGAAATATAAATCAATCACATACATAAACAATAATGTGGTAATATATAGTGCCAAAAAACTGCTACCAGACAAAAAGAGAACCACCAGGGCTCCCATGTCACAGCAAAAAAATTAGCGGCAGGGGGAACACAGGGGGGATAGTAACCCTATCATCCTAATTGAAAAAGAGGGAAAATATACATAAAAAATATATATATCATTCTGACATTATATGAAAGAATAACATCTACCATAACAGTTTCCAGTAAAGAGAGAATATAAGGAGGGAATACCAATTCCAAACTTATTCCAGGGAAAGAGAAACAGTGAAACTAGAGTACATGGATAGAAAAGAACACCTTAAAATATAACTAGGTAAATACGGTCTCAGACATAAACAGACCTCAGCTATAATATATATATATATATATATATATATATAAAATTAATTTCAACATTAGAAATACAATAGCAAACAGGTAGAGCTGAATAATATGATTATCCAGCTTCAGGAGGGATCAGTGTCAGTTGGAGAATCATTTCTTTTAGATTTCATCTTTTGCTTCTGTACTGTATGCCATTGATAGGCCAACCTTGAGTGGTCGGAGATGGTGACAGAAAGGCTTGCCAATCCAGGAAAGCAGCAAGATCTAGGCCCAAGGAAGAACAGAAGTCTGGTAAATCTAAAGGGGTTTGGAGAGACACAAGCTTGCCAGTATGAAATACCCCATCTGTATTTGAGATCATGTTTGTGGAGAGATTCTGGTACGCCAGGAGAGGTCCGGAAATATCTGCAGATTAGTTCCATAGAACTCCCTAGTTACGCCACTGCTCTCCAGGTAAGTTTTCCAAAGTGTAGCCCATAGGCTAGAATGGCTTACGACATCTGAAGGTGGCATTAGCCACCAGTGTCAGTCTCTGGAATGCTTTGCATTCTGGAGCATAGTAATGTCAGCATTGTATCAGCCCCCATAGAAACGTTTGGGAGCTAGTTTTGCATTAGAAAATGGGGGATCTCAGCACATATCTCTGATGCTGCTGACCTACATAATCCATCCAGCTGGTACTATTGCCAGGTAGCTTCCGAAAAGGACATTCCGCAAATATTTTTTTAAACATATGTGCCATAATGTGGAGATTTACACAGGTGCTTCCAGAATATTTTATGGGGACACTCTAAATTGCCAAAACTCTCCTATGTATATATGCATTCATGTATGTGCCTTTATCATGAGGTCTTACATTTGCCAAAAATATATATATATGCCTTTATTATGAGGCTTTAATTGGCATACATTACATTTGGGGTGAGCATTTGGGCGTAGGGCCCCCAAGGCTGCTCTGGCTGGGCCTCCTAAGGGCATCACCACTTAATACACATAGGCCCTCATTCAGAGCCGCACGTTAACAACAGTACGCTCGTTCCGAGCGATGTTTGCACATCTGCGCATGCGTACGCTTTTTAGTACGCATGCGCGAACCAGTCAGTGCGGCCGAAAATCCTTTGTACGCTATATAGCGAGTGCCTGCTATTTTGAGTGACAGAATGAGGCGTATGTGGGTGGTAACAGGGGAAGGTGCTTGAAAATGGGGAGTGGAGATCCGAACGCAGGCGTGCTTAAAGGTCAAAACGGGCGTTTTCTGGGTGTGTATATTTAAAACAGCAGCGTCATTGACCACGTCACTGGGTTATTTTATAGCCAGAACTGCACGCAAATTTGTGGTAGCAAACACCAACCACAAGAATAGCGAGCAGTTCATACGCTGGTCGATGTACTCGATTAATCTAATAAATAGCGGACATGACGTAGGATGCGTGCGGCCAGGGGGCGTTTTTAACAAATAAACGAGCGTATGTTTTGCTCGCTCGTTCAGACTTAGAGGTGTGAACAGACTGCAATGTGCGTACGGATCATTTGAATAGCCACCCCTTGTTTTTAAACGAACGACCGCAAATAGCGTACGGCTCTGAATGAGGGCCATAGTTACTTTTCACATCACCTTTTTATGTTTGATTATTATTCATATAATTTTTCACATATATTTTAACCTCTTAACACTTAGTAATTACTTGCACACTTCTATACTTTACACTGCACTGTCACTCTTTTTCCATTTTCCGTGTGATGCCCAGGGGGGGTCCTGGGCTGGACTTAATTGGGGTGCTCTGCACCCCGGACGTGAACTGTTTAGTGTAGGGACTGCTAGTGACAGAGAAGACTTGACGAGGCCTAGCAGCATCCCATGTATTTGCAAATGCATGCAACTAATATCTGTGAAATTCTATTACCATATCGTGTTCATATACTGTTGCTGGTATGGTTCAGTGTGCTGAGGAACAATAGGGGGTTAAACCCCCCTCTCTTTTCTATTTGGTATGACCCCTCCCTTTCCTGCACCTGAAAAAGTACTACCAGATTGATTGAGCAGCTGCCATTTTTTGTTTGCAGTTTTCAAGAGTTGTAAGTTCCCAATTGACTCTCAGTTGTTTATGTAGATGAAATTTAAGTTTTTTAAAGTCCTCCTCCCAGTTTGTATTTGATATTTCCTCTGTGAATTCTGATGGAAAGATATCGTTAATATCCTCCTGTGTCCTTCGTTTGGTCGTGAGCTCATTTTTAAGACTGAAACTCACCATTGTACCACTGATCAAAGTAATATGAATGATATCTAGACAATAAGACTGTATCTTATTGTAAGTCAAAAATATATAAAGTATTATAGTATAGAATTGTCCTGGTGGATCAAAGAGCTGAGCATTAACTCAGATAAAGTCAAACAAAAAGACAAAAAAAAGGGGAAGGAAAAAGAGAGGATAAGGTATATATCTCAATGCATTGGTATATCTATTACTGAAAAATTTGTCTACAAATAAAATAATTGAAAAGACTATGTCCACAGGTATTCCTTAATGTAGAAAGAATAAATAAACAGGTTATGGAATGTGTGGTGGTGCTACTCAGAGTTGGCGACAACAATGCAAAAAAGAAGATCAAAATAAATGACCCACAAGACTCTATTAGGGAGCACTCTTATAGCCTATCTAAGTATTCATTATAAAACAACTTTTGATATATCAAATAATTTTAAATGGACTTACAAAACAGATGTAATAGAAAAATATGTGAAAAGTATATAGATAGGGGTGTGAGGGGCTCTACCCTTCGAGGGTGGCAAAATATGAAAAGGAATAATGATGTTAACATATAGATGACAATCACAAATACATATACATACAATACAGAACCAATGTAAAATACACCCAGGAAACAAAAGAAAATCTCTCATCTATAGAGTCTTCAGTTATTGGGGGACACAAAATTGAGCACTACACAGACCCTTAATGGCTACTTGAATTTTGCAAATCTTTTTTCTAAGATCTACAATACTGTATAAACAAACAATGTCTTGTTTTGGACCATATTTTGTCTTATCCATAAGATCATGTTATATAAAGTTGCAATATTTCAAAACTTCATATTTACCCTACAATTGAAGAAACAACTGATACAGATATTACAAATTACAGATGTGTCCTCCATCATCATTGCTCTAGTCACATCATACAGGTGTCTTAGTTGTGTTTTGAAAATACAATGGGTGGGCACCAAAAGATTCAAAAGAATCAACGGCATGCAATACACAACTTAACCATTGGGTGGACAGTGCTCTACTGATGAAAACTGCAGAACTGAAAACAAAAGCATTGGATGGAGATGACAATATAGTAGAGCAAACCCTGGTAGATGGGTCAATTACGTACAGTATAAATAAATCAGCTGCTTGTGGAAGAAGTTGCTATAAAGTCACAAATGTACAGAAAGGCAAACCACCAAAGCAGCAGTGACCAGGAGTATTTTTTTGTGGAAAAGTCATAAATCTGACTGGTTATATGTTGCACACACATGTCTGATTCAGCAAGGATCGCAATTGCAAAGCTGCACGCAGGCAGCTTTGTAATTGCAATCCTTGCAATTATGGTAATTCAGCAGAAGGCATCACACCTCCTGCTGCATTTCGTATACAAGCTGCATCCAATGCAGCATCTGATCCTCTGCGAACAATCTGCTGGCTGCAGTGACCCATGGGGTCCAGCAGCCAGCTGACGCAAATTAGAGTAAGAGGCCCTGCAATCTTCATCAGCCAATGGAGATCCTGGCTCCTTCCCTCTCCCGCAACATCGTCACCCCCTCCCTGCCCCCAAATTGTAGCAGACTGTCAATCACTGTCAGTCTGCTGCCAGCATCTGTGCGGGATAACATACCCATTCTGCACATGTACAGAATGGGTCTGGCGCATGCGCAGATTCCCAAACATTGGGAATCTGCATTCAGCATGTCACTAGCGTGCACTGATGAATTAGGACCGCAGTCTTTAATCAAATGTGATGTGTGATATTTTCATGATGAGACTTGTATTTTAGTAAATTGCTGACAATACTTCTATAGCTTACAGTACAGTCTTGTAAGTTTATCATGCTGGTGAAGCATAGGCACAGACCCATATGCCCCACTTTATTGATTATTCTCAGGCCTGTGCCTTTGCTTCACTAGTATGAGAAGTTTGCACTTTGAATAAGGCATCATTAACTGTGCCATAATTGCAATGAGTAAGATACTGTACTCTAAGCAGTTATAGACAATGTCAGCATTTAACAAGGGTACTAGTCTCATTATGAAAACATCTCATTTTATTAAAACTGCATCTGTGACAATATTATTATTATTATTATTATTATTATTATTATTATTATTCAATAGACATGTCCTCAATGGGACTTGGACATGCACAATGCACAATGAAAGTTATCAAAAGTGACATCTGGTGGATATAAACCAGTATTACACTCTTTGGTACCACAGCACGCTATGTTGGGACTGAAAACATTATTCTTGAATATGATACAATGTGTTGTATGCATATGAGATGTGACCAGCTAGTTGTGCTACATG
Organism: Taudactylus pleione; assembly: GCA_031769625.1. Taxonomy (NCBI): domain Eukaryota; kingdom Metazoa; phylum Chordata; class Amphibia; order Anura; family Myobatrachidae; genus Taudactylus; species Taudactylus pleione. Next base: position 3,636,181 of record JAUIMM010000107.1, read on the forward strand.
TTGGATGGGTACAAGATGAGTGAGGACACATCTGTATTAGAATTACATTCTTCACAGTATTACCTGCAAGAAATATCTGGGCATTTTGGTAACTGTGGCTTAATTTGTAGAGTTGATTTACTATTCTATTACAGACAAAAAAACAAGAGTTTTCCAATAGTGGGGCACATAGAAAACACTAAAGTAAATGCCAATGTTTACCTCTAGTCCATCAATATATGTTGAAATTAAAAGATGTCATCTCTCTTTAATCATTTATATCAGGATAAAAATTAAAAGTAGAGGAATCAAGAAAAAGGATATCACAGATGATCAAAGTGAGAAATGCAATTAATAGTTCCCCAACTTTATTCATTTTGAATTTACTATTACTTTTAGTCATATAACTCCTTGTAATAATTTATTATTTTGTATTTTTAATCATGTGTACATTATCTTCATTATTGTAAATACAAGAAATACAGCTTATAATCATTTTAAAAGTAATTAAATAGTCAATGTTTTTCTTTGGCTGCATTTGATAACACCTTTGTTATCAGTGGTAGCACTCTCTAAAAGTTAGAATATCAAAAATCAGTGGAAAGTATATCATATCATATTTACACAGAATAATTCATATAATATGTACACAGAAGAAAAGACCATTATATGAACATACCATAATATACAGATGCAGAAAGTGCAATAAACCCAAGTTTATGCATTAACACTTAATTTTCTTCAAGATTTAGCCATTGATTGCAAAACATTCTATTCTGTTTAGTAGATTTACACATATTTTAAAAAATGTATCCCATCTTTGTAATACTAATAATTATATTACTTTAATACATGTAATAGCTCAATACATTACATTGGAATTTAAAACTGTTGTGTATATAGTATTTGTCAACAAATAAAACTGTACTTTGATGTCAAGATTGAAACAGTTTTTAAATTATGTTGATGGCTGACATATAATACAGTATATTAATGCTATTTTACCCCCTTATTCACTATAATTAATTTTACATGAATAAAATTTTGGAGAGTAGTACTTACTTATTTACTCTTGATAGCTTCCTTAAATATATATTTTTTCATTTATTACCTTCAATTGGCAATTGTACAATGTATGTTCCAATTTGTTAAACAGGTTAAATATATGTGATTTTTTTTCTTTGCTTCAGCACAAATCAACTGTTCAAGAGCACTGCAAAAAGTGAAGTAAAAAGAAAACAAAATAAAGAGAGTGTTTAATTACAATTAAATGGAGTGACTAAGTGCTTGTTGCCTAATACATTTTCATAATTAGCAGTAATAATAATAATAATAATAATAATAATAGCTACAAAAATAATAATGAAATAAAAAAGCATAATTGAATCAGATATTACCAGTATTAAAATGCTGTTGTGAGCATCTGTTCTCTTAATAATTCCAAATGTATTGTGGCTTTAATGTTCATTAACCAGCTTTATATCTGCATCCTCCAGGACTAATGCTATCTATATTATTGATGATAAATACTAAATTAGTCAATTAGGCCATATAGGGGAAGAAATATATATTAACATAACTCCAGTCTTAATGTAGTTTGTTTGCTTTCAAGTAATAAAAAGTGATAAATTATTAAAATTGGACCAAATTCTCCTCATGTTAAGACAAAAATTAAAATATGACATATGTTTTTAAAAATTCACTGCCTAATTGCAGAATAATATTATTATATGTACTGTATACCAATAAAATAATGTTAGGATTTAGGTCACTCTTAATTGAACAGTTAATTACAGGTCAGTCACATAGTTAATCTTAATTTACATACTGTACAATGGAATTACTTGTAATTGATTAAGACTTTTGAAACAATTAAAGTGTTTGTCTTTATCTTATATATAAAATTAATTTGTCTGCTTGATTGTGTGTTTGTTTGTGCAATTATGCATTTGGATACATCTGCATCAATTTGGATGAAACCAATGTGAGGTGGTCCAGATGGATACTGGCCAGGTTTTAAGGGGTTAGGCCTCCCGTTGGTGTACGTTGGGCAAAACTTTGACCCAGGGAGTCTGTTCTAAGCCTTTCACTTGATGGATTTGGATGCAAACTTTACAGAGTGGTAAAATTGGATCCCAGAAGACATACTAGGGGGTGGAGATGTCAGTCGGACCTCCTGTTAGTGTATGCTAGCCATAATTTTGACCCAGGAAGCCTGTTCTGGGCCTTCCACCAGATGGATTTGGATAAAAACTTCACAGAGGGGTGGCAATTGGTCTTGGGTGATTAATGGAGTGCTTGGTGTCCAGGTCAGATTTTACGGCAGAGTGTTCTGGGCATTCCACTGGATGGATATGGATGGCATCACATAATTTGGATGAAAACTTCACAGAGTGTTAACATTGGAACCCAGAAGACATACTAAGGAATTGAGGTCCAGTTGGACCTCCCATTGGTGTACACCGGGCAGAACTTTCACCCTTGGAGCCTGTTCTGGTCTTCCCACTGGCTGGATTTGGATGAAAACTTCAAAGGGATGTCAATTGCTCTTGCATGCCTGACGGCATGGTTGGGGTCCCGGTTGGAACACACAACAGAGTGCACCAGGCATATCTTTGACCCAGGGAGCCTGTTCTGGGACTTCCACTGGATGGGTTTGTATGACAATGCATAATAAATCTTAATAACTTGAAGATTTAAACCAATGTTGGCTACTTCAGCTAGTTAATTAATAAAGCATAAGGATCAATAACTAGAAATAAGAAAACATTGTAAATAGTATTAGTGTAAAATATTTAGAAATCTGTAAAAACCCTTTCTGGAGTGACTTTGTCAGGATGCAGCCTGGGATCGGCCTTACTCAACACTGAACTGATGTCTTTAGGCTCCGAGATGTTCAGATGCCAGTTAGAGTTATGGGTAGGGCTAAGGATTCTCTCCGGGGTCTGCTAGGACTTCTATGTGTGTCCTGACTTCCGTGTTAGCGGGCATGAGCACAGCCATGTTGGTTCTTCTCACCTTATCAGTCTCCTCCAATGGCAGCCATGCTGTCTCCCAGCTGATCTTATGATCCAATGACCAGCTGCCTAAGGGTATTTAGGTCTGACTCCTGCAACAGGAAGTTGCTGATCAACATAACTGTATGGCTGCATGTTGTTGATCCATATTACAACCATTTCATGTTCCAGAGGCTGTATTTCTTACCTCGGTGTTTCTGTCTTTCTGTGTTTTCCCTGAGACTTCCATGTATTCACCCTTTTGATCAGTATGAGTTCTTCCTGTGTGTCTCAAGTCGCACTTCTGTGCATTCAGTCCCTGTTTTCAGTACAAGTTACAAATTCACCCTGTGTGTCTTAAGTCACACCTCTTTGCATTCAGTTCCCATGTTCAGTACAAGTTACAAGTTCATCCTGAGTGTCTCAAGCCACATCTCCAGCTGCCTAAGGGTATTTAGGTCTGACTCCTGCAACAGGAAGTTGCTGATCAACATAATTGTATGGCTACACATAGTCATTCCCTGTGACAACCATCTCATGTTCCAGAGGCTGTATTAATTTCCTCGGTGTTCATGGCTTACTGTGTTTTCCCTGAGACCTCTGTGTGTTTACCCTTGTGTTCAGTTTCAGTTCTTCCTGTGTGTCTCAAGTCGTGCCTCTGTGCATTCAGTTCCCATGTTCAGTATAAGTTACAAATTCATCCTGTGTGTCTCAAGTTGCACCTCTGTGCATTCAGTCCCCATGTTCAGTATAAGTTACAAGTTCATCCTGTGTGTCCCAAGTTGCACCTCAGTGTACTTTATCCCCATGCTTCAGCACAAGTTCCATCTATACCTCCAGTACACCCAAAGTGGCATCCTTGTGTACTTCATCCCTGTGTTCCATGCAAGTCCTGTCTGCATCTCCAGTGCACCCTAAATGGCATCTTAGTGTGCCTTGTTCCTGTCTTAGTATAACTTTATCCCTGCTCATCCAGTACATCTGCAGAGCATCTTTTCTATTCAGTCACTGTGTTTCAGTACAAGCCATTCCTCTGTGTTATTCCTAGTGTTCCCTGTGTTAGTTATTTTCTGTGTATTATTTCAGTCATCTGTCACTCCCAGGTACCTGTCCAGAGGGCCATGACCTGCTCACTTGGTGTGGTGAAAAAAAAAATCCAAATTAGAGGAATCACATGAGAAAACCGCCAAGTAAGTTAGACTCCTCACCTCTGGGCAGGTCTATTCAAACCTGGGTTTGGTCACAATTAGGAGACTTAATCTGTCAACCCCGTCATCTCCCTGCAACTATCCTAAACCCTCCGATTATTTAACCTCATCAGAGGTATTCCTAGTGCCCTGTTGTGACAGACTTAAGGTGGTGCTTTCTCCTCTCTCTTAACACAATTCTATATAGTCATATGCAGCAGCAACTATAGGTCATTTCAGATGTGATGAAAATAGAAACAATAGAAAACAAATGTAGAAATTGATGTTTGATTTCAATATGCTATGTGCTCAGAATGATCAATCTGCAGAACTCTCAAAACATTTCATCCATCTGGAGAATATGCTAAAGGTGGAAATGCGCCACTCGCTAGACAGTGTTAACCTTTAGAAAAATATTTGAAAATGGTTCCACCTTATTAGAAGAAAGGATTAAAACATTAGCTGGCTGCTCACTTAAATTAATGAGCCTTTTGATTACATTTCGGACTGCTAAAGTGAGAGAATTAGAAAAAGAAATCGATAATCTCAAAAATAAAATAGATTCATATAATAATCAAGAAGGTTATGCGGAAAAAGGTACCCTTATTAAAAATAGAGTAGAGGGATATGAGTAGAAATTAGTTGAAACCAAAAAGAGAACATGTTTATGAGATAAGTAAGAAGAGGTTAAATTATATTATATAAAATCTGTATGCTCATACTCAGATCAGAGAAAACCAAATTTGTAGTATGATTGTAAAAGCCTGACAACTAAAACCTCTAAAATATTTGAATTTATCGACACCCATACTCCCCCACGCATCCAAATATGAATTTAGATATGGTAAGATAAATTCCTAATAGAGGTTAACCAAGTGCAAATTTAGTAGCTAGACCTAAATTGAACTTTCTAGATAGAAAACCTAAACAAAGCAGAATTTAAGATGAACATCATTTTAGTTCCACAAAGAGACAAATAATGGAGATATTCAAAACAAGGTTATCTAAAAAGATGAGGAATGGAAAGTACAACAGAAAAATAAAAAATCTATATAAATAGACATAAACCAGGCATATTTAACCTTTCTTCCAAAAAATTTAGCAATAATAAAATTTCACTTCTCAGAAAAGATTTAAAGTTTTCCCCTTTAGCAAGCCCAAATCTTTTAGATGTATTTGTGGATCTTAATCAGTTCACCAGATCCTTATGCCATAAGAAAAATTTCTAAAATAAAAATATAAAAAAAAAAAATGCAATGCGAATCGTGGTAGACCAACAGGACTCTGAAACTTTGAATGGTCTAAATAAACTATTAAAGGTATCTGAATATCCTGATAGTCAAAACATACAGTTAATAACTATACCAATATATGATTCAACTAAACAAAATGTTTAAAAATAAATGACAATTTTTTCCATTTAGTGCAAAATCAGTTTAGTAGTATTAAATTAATTTATTCTATAAAATAACAATGGAAGATTTTACCTCCCTTTGAAATAATTATCAAAAGAGTGAAACAAAGTCTAATTTGAAAAAAATATAGAAGAGACCTATAAAAATCGAACTAAACATACCTCCATAATAATCAGAGAATCAGACAAAGGAGATGGCCTTATGGTCCTAAACAGAGAGGACTATATTAGAAGACAACTGCAAGACAAAAGCTTCAATATTGAACTTTCCTTAAATCCAACTAGGTTGTATTTAGAGGAGCTTTTAATTAATTGTTAATAAAGCTTTGGAGGAGGGGAGAGAATAAAAACTTTGTTTAATCCATATCCCACAGTTCGTATATTTAATTACTTACCCAAATTATACAATTCCCTCACTGCACACCCAGGTCACCCAAAAATTTTAGGAATAAATTCACTTTCATCAAATCTCTCTTTTTATGTTGACATTTTTTATAATCCTGGGTTTCTACACTCAGTTCATACATTAAGGTCATAACTCACTTCTTGAGCAAAATTCATAATATTCAATTAAAAGACACCTATGTGTTTTTAACATTTGATGTGCCTGCTCTATATACAAATATCCCACATGATTGTGGTATATTTTTGATTAAATATAAATTGGATTTGGATGGATATCTCACTAAACCTCATACAAATTGATTTGAGGATTGTATACAGTTTATTTTAAGACACAATTATTTATTTAATTGAAAACACTTTGTATTTACAAATAATGGGCACAGCTATGGGCACCAGGTTCCTCCTGAGCAATGCTAACCTCTTCATGGAGGGACCATTTACGGTGAACTTGGTGCTCCATATTCATTACATTGATGGTTTATTATATGAGATGGTTTTTTAGATCATGTTCTTTATTTGGTCCACTATTTGAACACCAACTCTTACCATCTCACTTTCACCCACACATTTCACAGTTATACCATCAACTTCCTATATGTGACCCTCTCTATAAAAAACAACCATATAGTTACCTCCAATTTTTGTAAATCTGTACATTTAAAAAATTAATAGTGCACATCATAAAGATTAATATACAAAAAGGTTATCTACATAGAATAAAAATACATAATAATTTACTGTAGAGATATTTCTTGAACAGGCAAAACAATTCATAATGAGTTTTAGAGATAGACATTATGCAGAACCACTCCTTCAAAAAGCATAAAAAGAAACAAGAGAATTGGATGAACTAGATCTTATCAAAAGAAAAAAGGAGAAATAACATACTGTTAAACATTTTTCTAAATTTAATCTCCAAATATTATAGTTGTTCAAAGGATAATTAAAAAAACAACTATTCTATTTTAACACATGATTCACACTTAAACAATATTATTCTGAACCAACCTAATATTGTTTATAAAAAAGAATATTAGGAAGAAACTTTAGATACTGCGCATAGTGATATAGAGTAATCACAATCAGATTTAAATATATAAAGGTGTTTGCTTTATATTGGAATACAGGAGGCTTGTATATAATAAACAAGAATAATTTATTCACAAACATATCTTAACAATATAAAATCAAGAAAAACATACATAAAATCACAATTGATGTACGGTAATAGCATATTTAGTGAAACACAATAGTGATCTTAATAAGCAAAAATGGCCATATGGAATTGAGACTAAATGAATGAAATAAAGTGCATGTAGAGCTGTTTAATCACCTACTCCTGTGTGGAAAAAAAATCAGTATTCCCAGCTCATTAGATGTTAATGGTAACAAAAAAATCTGTGTTTCTTAAAATAGAAAGCAAGTAACCATATTGTTGAGATCATAAATGGTCTCAAAGAACAAGCCTGAAACAGCCACTCGTGGCAGTGATTATTAAACTGGCATCCCAGTTATAGCCACATAGATCCCGCAGTGTGAAATATATTCTTTACCTCAGTCTGAATGGATAGGTGTATATCCACCTTAGAGTATCCCCAGCTCACTGGTTAGTGCGATCTTAAAGAGGTGTCCAGAACTGAATATCCTCCTGTGTGCAGAGCAATAAATCTCTATTTGTGTGCAGCAGTGGATGTTGTATGCGGGAATGACCCGCCGCCACTGTCTGTGTCCCTGTGGACCAGATGACAGTTTCCGCACATAGATTAATGTCTGGCCACAGCCGGAGAAGAAGCAGTGGATGTGGTAATAGTGTCCACTAATGCGGTGTCTCTCAGCCCTTGGTGAACGGACTCCTGGATAATGGTAGCTGGTGAGGTATTGTCAGGCTTGTCTGGAGCAACAGGCATGGTTGGAGGTTGAAAGTTCAATGCGTTTCGTCCCATAGATTACCGGGACTTTCTCAAGACTAGAGACTCAAGTCCATAGTGTCTCCTTATATTCCTCCAGAATAACTTCCATTGGTTATTCAGTTTGTTACACCTGATTGCAATTCATAATATATTAGCACTCTGATACTTGTGTCTCTTAAACACACCTTTAGTACAATAATCACCATTTAAATAGTATTTATTTAATATTGCTACAGCGAGCTGCCCTTCATTGTTGGTATGCAATAAAAAAGACTTTTGCACTAAATCATATCATAATAAGAAAATAAATAACCAAAGACAATTACTATATAAAAATCATATAACAAATATATATAGAATATATGTAAGAAAATATGATATATAAAAATATATTCATATATATATATATATATATATATATATATACACTGCTCAAAAAAATAAAGGGAACACTAAAATAACACATCCTAGATCTGAATGAATGAAATATTCTTATTAAATACTTTGTTCTTTACATAGTTGAATGTGCTGACACCAAAATCACACAAAAATTATAATTGGAAATCAAATTTATTAACCCATGGAGGTCTGGTTTTGGAGCCACACTCAAAATGAAAGTGGAAAAACACACTACAGGTTGCTCCAACTTTGATGTAATGTCCTTAAAACAAGTCAAACTGAGGCTCACTATTGTGTGTGGCCTGCACGTGCCTGTATGACCTCCCTACAACACCTGGGCATGCTCCTGATGAGGTGGCGGATGGACTCCTAAGGGATCTCCTCCCAGACCAGGTCTAAACAATCTGCCAACTCCTGGACAGTCTGTGGTGCAATGTGGCGTTGGTGGATGGAGCGAGACATGACGTCCGAGATGTGCTCAATTGGATTCAGGTCTGGGGAACGGGCGGGCCAGTCCATAGTCCATAGCCTTTGTCTTGCAGGAACTGCTCACACACTCGAGCCACATGAGGTCTAGCATTGTCTTGCATTAGGAGGAACCCAGGGCCAACCGCACCAGCATATGGTCTCACAAGGGGTCTGTGGATCTCATCTCGGTACCTAATGGCAGTCAGGCTACCTCTAGCGAGCACATGGAGGGCTGTGCGGCCCCCCAAAGAAATGCCACCCCACACCATTACTGACCCACTGCCAAACCGGTCATGCTGGAGGATGTTGCAGGCAGCAGAACGTCCTCCTTGACGTCTTCAGACTCTGTCACATCTGTCACATGTGCTCAGTGTGAACCTGCTTTCATCTGTGAAGAGCACAGGGTGCCAGTGACGAATTTGCCAATCTTGGTGTCTCTGGCAAATGCCAAACGTCCTGCACGGTGTTGGGCTGTAAGCACAACCCCCACCTGTTGACGTCGGGCCCTCATACCTCCCTCATGGAGTCTGTTTCTGACTGTTTGAGCAGACACATGCACATTTGTGGCCTGCTGGAGGTCATTTTGCAGGGCTCTGGCAGTGCTCCTCCTGTTCCTCCTTGCACAAAGGCAGAGGTAGCGGTCCTACTGCTGGGTTGTTGCCCTCCTACAGCCTCCTCCATGTCTCCTGATGTACTGGCCTGTCTCTTGGTAGTGCCTCCATGCTCTGGACACTACGCTGACAGACACAGCAAACCTTCTTGCCACAGCTCCCATTGATGTGCCATCCTGGATGAGTTGCACTACCTGAGCCACTTGTGTGGGTTGTAGACTCCATCTCATGCTACCACTAGAGTGAAAGCACCACCAGCATTCAAAAGTGACAAAAACATCAGCCAAAAAGCATAGGAACTGAGAAGTGGTCTGTGGTCACCACCTGCAGAACCACTCCTTTATTGGGGGTGTCTTGCTAATTGCCTATAATTTCCACCTCTTGTCTATTCCATTTGCACAACAGCATGAGAAATTGATTGTCAATCAATGTTGCTTCCTAAGTGGACAGTTTGATTTCACAGAAGTGTGAATGACTTGGAGTTACATTGTGTTGTTTAAGTGTTCCCTTTATTTTTTTGAGCAGTGTATATATATATATATAAATATATATATATATATATATATATATATAATATGTGAATATCATGATAATCTTAATATCCATTTAAAAGCAAAATCAACAAAATCAACAAGCCTTCTGTTGTTTATACATAGAAAAATAGAGACATATTCTAAATATAATATATGGTTTATCATCTCATATTTATCCTTACAGGTAATTTATTAATTATATTTATATTATTGTTATTATTCAACGAGTATGAATACTCGATTATCTATTTATACTATAATGACCCTGATATGAATACACATATAAATGTATAGCAATAAAGATATATAGTACATATGAATTATGCTAAACTCTCCACACCTATTATAACATAAATCATAAATAATATATATATACACACAGCATGTACATATACCCCTAATTTGCTATATTGAATACTTTTGATGATATCAATATGGTAGATAGAGATAAATTCATATATTATAATTTCCTAAAAATATTTTTTATTGAAATTAATATTAATATGGTTCTTTAGAAATAATTATGAGATTACATGAAATAATACATAGTTTTAAAGTTCCCCTATCTCTATTTTTTATTTAAGATAGTAACCCAACTACTCATGTAATGGTGATATAGTAAATAGGAGTACATACAAAATTTGCTACATGAATTTATAATGCTTCAATCTGTTTGGATGAACTTCCATCTATTAACCCAGATGCCGATCAAAAACTGTATGAATCTATTGCTGGGACTTGTCCTGTGGATAAACAGTGAACAATCCCTCTAACACACCTAGGGCCTGATTCAGAGCTGAACACTCTGAGAAGAGCACTCGCTCTGAATCAGGGCCCTCCTCCATTAAAATGGAGCATCCTCCTGGATGCTCGTATAGCTGTGGGTCACCACCCATAGCATATACGAGCGTCCTAAAAGATGGTCGCGATGGTCTTGACCATCGCGATCATCGGACTTGCGAAGGAGACCCTGAGGTAGGGTCTGCCAGCTGCAAGCCCTGGAGTGATTTTGGCTCTATCAGAGCCAAAATCACTCCCACTGACTTCACTAGTGATGTCAGTGGGGCTGGCTCCAGATGGTAGGTGTTCTCATGGGAACGCCTCCGTCTGGTTGGCATGCCTCTGGCACACCCACCAAAGAGGGCGTGCTGTCAATCAACATCGACAGCACGCCCCCTTTGGTGCGAGACCCCGAGCGATGGAAAGACCGTCGCTCATTGGGTCTTGCGCATGCGCACGATGGAGCTCCCTCCGTTGTGTGCATGCACAGTGGGGAACATCGACCCACTTGTGAGTGTACTGCCACTCACGAGTGGGTCTGAATGACCCCCCTGATCTCCTATATGAGTATATGGATGCTACTGAGTGTAGCACGGTGACAGACATCCCTCATGCTACTAAAAGAGCATACCATATTATCCAGGAGTATAGTGTACAATCTACAACTATAGAGGTGGTCACTTAATCTAAACCTAAATGCTAAAGGGTATGAACTTAATCTAGTGACACATAATCTAATGCCTCATTCAGCCCATTGGGATTTAAGGTATCTAGTTTGAATATCCATGCTGATTCTCCGATGCAAAGCTTTCAAAACCTGTTTTTCTCCCCTCTTGTTATGACCAAAGTGTTCCACCCCCACAATAGACCGAACTGAAGGGACACTGTTGAGATGGTGAAAAAAATGTCATGACACACCATGTGTAAGTACCTTGTTGATGATATTCCATCTATGTTCTCTAAATCTACATTTAATAGTGCGTGTTGTTCTGATAACATACTGTAGGGAACAAGGACATTGTAGGACGTGCACACAGTATGTAGAATCACAATTGATAAATTGTTTAATACGAAAAGTCTCTTTGTTCATGTTGGAGGTGACACTACGGGCTCTATTTAGCATAAACTTGCAGGTGAGACAGATATTTTTATTGCACCGGTAATTACCTTTGGGTCTAGATGGTAATCATGATTTGTCAGCAGGTTTTACTTTGTTGGGGTGACAAGGCTTCCTACCCCTGGATCATGGTATGAGAAACGCTGCTCCTATATTATTAATTTTCCTTCCAGCCGGCTGGGAAGATAAGTTAACTCAACACACTTGTGATGAATTCCACTTATCTCTCAGAGGTACATCCCCTTTGAGCCATATTTTATAAGTTCAGAAAACTGCTATCACAAACATTTGCCAAAAATGATTTGACAGAAAAGAATACATATGATTGGTTTAAACAAGTACATAGGATGTGTCAATGCATTTTTCAGTTTCTCGTTTCTTCAGTGTCCAAACTTAGTATCCTATTCTGGGATCCTGCAGCTGTTGATGTCTTTCAGTTGCTCGTTCAATGTAATGGTGGTTCAATCTCATGATATTTCTGTAAAGGAAAATGGCTTTTTCTCATAAATATGATGAATCTTACAGTAACTTTTAAATAAACACTATAAATTATTATAGACTCTCACAACTTCTGTTATTAATTCAAATTGTGCCAAAATATTTCTGGATTTTATATTGTTTAGATATCTATGTGAATAAATTTTTCTTGTTTATTATATACAAGCCTCCTGTATTCCAATAGAAAGCAAACACCGTTATATGTTTAAATCTGATTGTGATTACTCTAGTTCGCTATGCACAGTATCTAAAGTTTCTTCTTTCTATTTACACCCCTTGGTCCTGACTAGACGTTTTACTTGCGGCTGGTGATATTCAATTATATTAACAAATCTAAGCAGCACTGGGAAGTGTAGTGATTTTTCACTAAAGCAGTTTAAAAAGAATATTAATCTCAAATACATTATAGCTTCAAGTTACCTTAAACACTTGCCTGGCATGGTCGCATCAGATGTGACCACACAAGGCTGGGCTTTTCCTGACCCGTCAGAAATGCCCAGTTGGTAACTTGCTGGAAATTAACTTCTAGCAGCCTCCAAATCAGAGTGACCTCCTGGTCCCTCTGAACCCATTGCTCCTCCCCATGTCCAGATAACTACTAAAAGCAGTAATCAGGAACACTGTAAAGGTGCACCTCCACCCAGCAGCTGTAAAGGAGATGGAGCAACCACTGGGGAAAAAAAGTAATAGCCCACTGTCCACCTATCACACTCCTACCCCCATCTAGCTAGAGACAGTCTGGTGGCACACACACCCGGCAGCTGCAATAGGAAGGAGCAGCCACTGAGCCAATATACAAATGCATCCACAATCCTCTTCTAGCACCCCACACCCACTGCCTGGCTAAATAAGACAGTCACATGGATCTAACACCTAAAGACAGCAGAGTGGATTGAGCAGCCTCTGCGAAAAAGTTAACAGACTGCTGTCCTCTATGATCCCCTTTCCATCTCCCCACTTACTTTTTATTATGTGTAAATGTTAAGAAGGCATCTATAGCTGCAGGCTCAAACAATCAATGTTATTTACAGATGGTTGGCCTATTGACCATGGATGGTACAGTTGTTAAAAGCTATGACTACAATATACCATAAGATTTGCTATTTTTATGGTATACTATGTTTAAACAATTTTTTTTAATCTTGTTGGACAAGTTTCAAAAATTATGTTCTTGACTTAATTAAATCATAAAAATCAACAATTTATGAGCTGGATTTGGGAAAATTATTAGCCAGTTAAGTGGTTAAGCCTATCATTCAAAATGAATCTACCAAGACCTCTGGGATACCAACTTGCCAATTAGGTTTCTATAAATGTGGAAAGAAACAATGTTTTATGTGTAAATACACACAAAATAGAAAAAATATCTACACACAGATAATACACAATTAACAATAGTTATTAAACTATTTATAATTTGTGAAAATTAATTTTGTTCTATATATGCCCATGCTACTATGTAGGAAGAACTACATATCCACTAAAAAAGTGATTTCTATAAAACCAACATAACATAATTAACAGAAATATCAATCACAGTGTTCCAAGACATTATATAGCACATCATGAGGGTCAACCTAATAGCCTGAAAATTGTTGGCATTTAACACATCCCTGCTACCAACAAAGTTAGAAACAGATATAAATGATTATGCCAAAAATAACTATTTTGCATATATAAACTCAATTTTATAGCACCAGAAGGTCTAAATGAGGCAGATGAACTTACCTCTATTCTGTAATGGGTCTGGCTCCCTTGCAGAAAGTTTAGTGACTGACCAGTCACATAATTTCTCCTTTAGTTTGCACTCCTTATTGATTGTTTCTCTTCCTTCCATCTGATAAGGAGATAGATTATCCTCAAATTATAAATAACTGATCTATTGATCCGATTTCAGTAATTTTAAACTCCCTTACCCTTTTGTATTAAGGAGTAAATTTTACCTATTCTGAATAAGAACAGTGGCATATTCTACAAGGAATCAGTATGAAATCCCAGCTGTCAGGATGCCACTTTTCAGAATATCGACTGCGGCGTCCTGACAGCCAGAATCCCGACACCCATAGAAAGTAATGGTAAGTCTCCCCCTAACCCTTTCCCTAACCACTACCCTAACCGAAACCATCCCTCTCCAGTGCCTAACCCTAGCCTACCACCATAGTGCCTAAAACTAACCCACCCTCCCCGTACCCTAAATCTAACACCCCCTCCCCAATGCCTAAACTTAACCTTCCTCCTAGTGCCTAAACCTAACCTCCCACTCCCCACAACTTAATCCTAACACTCCATCCACAGTGCCTAACCCTAGCTCTCCACTACTGCATAACCCTAACCCAGCTACCTAATGCTAACCTCCCCCTAACACCCTGATACTTACCTTCAGGATGCTGGCAGTTGGGATACTGGTGTTGGCATCCTGACCTGTCAGAATTTCAGTGCCTGTATTCAGGCTATCTGCATCCCTCATGCTGGGATGTCAACTGCATCCCATTTATGTATTATTTGTTTCAAAGTGAATGAGCTTGTTTTGTTTTACATACAAAGTGGTCAAAGGGAGTGTGTCAGCAGTCACATAGGGCCTATCAGTGGGTGTCACTGCCCCTGTGTATCCAGAAATTTAATATTGGATCCTGATCTAAATCTTAAATCATTCTGGTGATTAAACAATAGATTAAAAAATAGTCATCCAGACTATTATGGTCAGGTTTGTAATAGAATTATCATATCTAATGATTTCCTTCTGCTTTTCTTTTTTTTAATTAATTTTTGGCTAAGCAATTCAGAGAAGCTTGACCTGGTCCACTGTAATCTGCAACCATTTTATCAATCCATGACATTGTATTTGTTTGTCTTTAAACAGTTCATCAAAAGCAGAGGTAAGGTTGGCCTTCTCACTTGTGCCTCTTGAGTGAGAGATGATATGTACCAGATTGGTTACTCTCTTGCAATGTGAAGCATAAATTCAAGTTGGTTTCTCAGCATCCTTTACTGTGGTAGAGATGGTCATTAACAACTGATGCGGTCCTACCCAAAGATCTACTAAAGACCTTGCAAATAGAAAATGATGCACCATTTCAAACTGATCAGGCTTCACAACATAATAATTTGTATCGTTTTAATGTGCTGTCTGAATAGAGACAATTCCCTGATGTATTATTCTGAGTTGTCTGTTCAAAGTAAGGATATTTGGTAGTTAAATCATGTAAGGTAACATGGTTCTTTTCCTGTCCAAACATTAAATTTGGACACTTTCCAAACAGTATCTCATATGGAGACATATTTAGTATGGAGCAGGAGAGACTTGGATGCTGTGTACGACTATGGGCAAAGCATCCACCTAATTTAGTTTTGTGTCCTATGTGACTTTTGGCTACTTATTTTTTAATCTGGCATTAGTCCCTAAAGCTTGCAGCCTATAGAGATGTAGATTAGACACTTTTTTCATTATCTTGCACATCTCCCGAAACACCTGACTTTTAAAATATGTGCCATGGACGGACTCTGTTATGTGAAGTATCCCATATTTGGGCACAAATAATTGTAATATTTTCACGGGTGTGAAACTAGCAATAAATTGCTAAGGCTGCAAATGATTTTGGCCATCTTTAGAATACATCACAACATACAAATACATATTGAAAATTCCTACAGGGTGGAAGCTGATAAAGTCAATCTGTATTGCCTGGAAAAGTCATTGTGTTGTGTGTTATTAGTGTTGGGACAGTTTCCCCCTAGTTTTGCCTTAGGCCAGTAGACCTACTATAACTTTGCTTTCTTTCTTGCATAGGAAGAGAAGCCTGGAATCCACCACTATAACTGTACCATTCTCATCATTCCTTCCTTTCCAACTTTAGTGACCCCATGGGCTGTCTTTGCCAGGCCAGGTGATAGTGATTCCGGTGTTACTGGTTTTCCCTTCTTATCTTTCCAGACTCCTTCACTAACTGGGTCATATCCCTTTGCCTTCCACAAGGAGATTTCCTACTATGAACAAACTGGTATACTTCTAATAATTTCCCATAGGTTACTGGTGAGCCAGTCTTAAATAACACAATGTTTTACATTTCTGGTACCATATCATCCTTTGATCTAACTTTCATGGTGACTTCTTTTGCCGCTTTATTATCCATCTCATTTTCTAATGAAACTGAAGTATCTGACTAGTGAATTACTGACATTAACAGCTACCTCTTTAGAACAATGGACTGATTTCATAAGGTGTTGGACTATGCCAGCATATGATATAGGCATACCATTTGATGCTAAGAAATTCCTGAGTTTACAAATTGCCCCAAAATCATGTATGACACTAAAAGCATTTCATGGGGCATATTTACTAAAGTGCAGGTTTTTGACCCATGGGGTATTTTAGAAGCGGAGATGTTGCCCATAGCAACCAATCAGATTCTACTTAACATCTATCTATCTTCTAGTAGACAGTAGCTAGAATCATATTGATTGCTATGGGCAACATCTCCACTTATAAAATACCCCCATGACTCACTGTATATAGTAACAGGTGATCACCAGACAATAACTACTAGTGAATGACATAATTTAAAAGAGCAGAATTATCTCTATCAAATATGTATGCACACAAAGTTGCCATTGTCATTACGGGTGTGAGACTTTCCACATAAATCTCAAATATACATTTTGCGTAGTGCAGTGTATCATTGCTGGGTGATCATATGTCATCACCAGGCAATAAGTACTAAGGGCACCCAACATTTGAAAGATGGGACCACCCTCTAACTAAAATAAGTAAAACAGAATTTATGGATGCCCGGTTAATGCCTGGTGATCACACTAAATTCTAGGCAATATTCTCTATTAATACATATAATTTGAAATAGGGAAATTTCCTCTTCTAAATAAGGCTGCCCCAATCCCCAACCGAAACAAGGCAAAACATGTGTCACATGTCACATTGTCTGCATCCATAACAGATGAGACTGCCAGCATAAACACTAGTTCATATTGCCTATTTGATTGGTGTATCAATCTTACATATTCCAGATGAACTTGTACGCATTAGAGATCAAGCTTGATAGGAAGCGCTGCACTGTTCATTAAACAAGGCACTATCACTGCAAGCTGCCCTAAAGCAGATACATCTTCCTATTTCTATTGTAATACAAAGCACAGGTCCCTGACTCTCTCATCCCCGATTCCATGTCTGATCCTGGTTTAGAAACATGGTGGGTTAACAAAAGTTGGGGTTCCACTCCACAATGTTAGCTTGTGCTTTCTACAGCTTTTCTCATTCATTACCTGTAGGTTATTATTTTGCAATTGCATTTTGTCTCTCTCTGATATTACCATTCTGATCCCAATTTGACTCTTGTAGATGATTTTCATTATGTAACATTGTTAAATGCTCTAAAGATTTTGTAAAGCTACTGTTTGTTTTTTGGCTGAAACACTGGATATTATCCTTTCTTGCTGATATCAGACCTTGTAATACTTCATGCAATGTTAGACTGGTTTTTAGCCAGATTACACTGTTTTTCAAATGTCAATACTTTAGTTTACTTGCCATTATCTAGTAGAATAATATAAGTATCATTGCTGTTAAAATCTGTTTATCAAGTGTAGGGTGGTAAAGATGCAAGCTGATAAGAGTTTACTGCTATTTTAACAAGTGGATGGATGGAGGTGCTATGGCAGCATAGATGCTTCCACCTCTGCATACAGGTAAAGTCCCACTTTTATTTCTGAATGCACTAAAGGCATGATTTAGCAGTGTACTGTTGACTATTGTGAATCTGCCTGTGTGCAGGACTCATTATGCGAATGTACAGGATGGGTCCTGCATAGTCTCACACACGATTGACATGTAGAGGCAGTTAAGGGGCAGTGTGGGGGTGGATCAGCCTGTGTTCTCGGAAATTGGGGGCATGTCGACCCCGTTTTCTGGGAGTGACAAGGCCAGGGACAGCATCAATCAATGCAGTGTCCTGGGCTCACAAGCCAGCCAGTCAGAATAAGCTAAGGCTTGCTCAGCTGGCTGGCAGCCCAGCATCGTCCACCATCGCAAATATCAACCACCGATGGTCATGCTGGTGATCCCAACCTGCGTCCTCCATGGTAATGCTAGGATCTCAAATTAAGTAGGGGGTGTCATACACTTTCTGCTGTATTTGCATATCAGCAAGTGTGTCATTGCAAAGCTGCCTGTTGAATCACCCCCTATGTTACTAAATTGTGGCCAACTTGCATTCAGCTCTGAATCAATCACATAATGCTAAATGCTAAAACAGCTAATAAAATCTATATATAATCAAACCTAACTAAAATATACAGTTGAATTTTCCATGCCTACTAGATAAATGCCATTAAAGAAAATGGAGTAAAATAAACCTTATGCATCTACAGGAATGGTGTGCAAAGATGGAAGGGTGTCAGGTGTGATTTAGTAATTGAGATCCTGATTGTCTATGAGGGAGAGTGACTGCATGGAACAATAACTTTCCACTGATCTATGTGGACACAACCATTAGGAGGTACTCAATAACCATAGAAACTGGGGCATATAAATGCTCTTAGTGGCCCTGTCCAATGAAGAAATACTTTATTCTTAATATTATGCAACATATTAACCATTTATCTGCCGTGGTTGCATTACTTGCGACCATACCAATGCTGTGCATTACCTGACATGTACCCCTTTTATACCAGAGCAAAAACACAGGTTTTTGCTTGGTCTACCCGGGGCGCAGCTCAGTGTAAAAGTGTCCCTGAAAAACAACACGGGTCAAGTGACCAGGTAATCCAACCCAGGTAGCTACTAGAGTGGGACACAGGATGGACCTGGGTAATGGTGCAGTGTACACAGGGCAAACTGGGTTATCTGACCTGGGTCATGCCTAAAATGAGCCGATTTGTGTTAGTGGACCAGTCAACTCCCACTTTTTATGACCTCACAAGTTTAGCAGGGTTTACCCAGGTTCAGTGTGGACAGGGCTGACCTGAAAATAACCTAGATCGATGGTGCTGTGTAAACGGTGTCTGACCTGGGTCTGACCTGGGTTGGTACCATGTCTTAAAACCCTGGTCGGACATGGGTTTTTGGTGGAAAAGAGGTAATAGTCACAACAATGTGACCAGTCACAAATGCACAGTGGGCGGCTGCTGGAAGATAATTTCCAGCAGCTGCTAAAGGCATTGGGACCTCCTGGATCCTCTGCATCTCTGCACCCTCCCTCAGTGTCTGCCCTGCTCCAGATTACTGTTGATCATGCAGTACGGAAGGACCCACCACCAAGCGACTGCAGAGGGGAGCCACCAGGGGAATGCAAATAAACACCCCTCAGCCCCCCAGTGCATTCCGGATAGCTGCACAGTGGAACAGCCACTGTGGAAATCAAAGTCACAATGATAGCCTTGTTCCGATAATCAATAGTCCAATATATTGATGACAAATATAATATACAGTAAATAAGTGTTAATGTTAATTTTTAAACAAAAAGTGCTGGATATGTTTTATATAGTTGTTCTTGACCTAAATCAATTAACAACAAAAATAAGCTGTCAAGTCTCTCTCTCTCTCTCGCTCTCTCTCTCTCATTTGTAAACAGAATATGTTCAATATTAGGAGACACCGGGCCTGATTCATACCCGCTCGCGAGTGCATAGCGCTCGCAAATGAGATGATGTTGGGAGACTGCGCAAGCGCAAGCCCCGGAGTGAGAGAGAAATTATCTCGCTCCGGGGCTCACTACAAACGGGGACGCTGTCGATGTTGATCGACAGCTCGCCCCATTCTGTAGGTGGGGAGGGGGGGTGGTTACACAAATGGAGGCATTCCTGATGCCATTTGTGGGAAGCACCACTGACATCACTTGTGATGTCAGTGGAGAGCTTCCTGCTCTGGTAGCTCACTAAGCTGGTCAACCACAGCTTAGCGAGCAGCCAGGACCCCGACACAAAAAAAAAGCCCTGAGTGAGCGCTCTTAAAGAGTGTCCGGCTCTGAATCAGGCCCACCAATCTCACACCAGTGTTAGCACTGCTCAGTCTTCCAAAAGTTCTTTACATTTTTAACAGTTCTCCTTTGCATCTAAAATATATTATGCCATTATGTGGAGATCTTTCAAGCAAGTTAAAGAGTGGACAAGTGGAGATGTTGCCCATAGCAACCAATGAGATTTAATGTAGTATTTATCAAGTACATTATTTAAAATAATAGGCAGAAAGGTATTGGCTGCTATAGGCAACTATTACACCTGTCCACTATTTACACTGCTTAATGCATCTCCCCTATATGTCAGTGTTAAATGTATGTGATAAAGTTATCCCCAGAAGCTACATGAGATAAAGTAGATAAGAATATTCTCCTTCTGGGAATTTTATTTATTTTCTCTATCCTGACTTTAATTTAATTTCACATTAGTTTAGTTATAATTTAGAGCTTCATAGGCCCTTTGAGTGTATTATATGTCATATTCAATTAATTTGACCACTTGCATTATACTTAGTAATGCTATAGTCACTTATCAATTAAATACTGTATTGAATTGGTACGTCCTCATCTCGAATACTGTGTTCAGTTCTGGAGGCCATATCTCCAGAAGGATATTAATACAATAGAGACTGTACAAAGAAGGGCAACTAAAATTCTGCAAGGTCTACACCACAAAATGTGCCAGGAAAGACTAAAATATGTTAATATGTATAGTTTGGAGCAAAGAAAGGAAAGGGAGGACATGGTAGAAAAGTTCAAATATATAAAGGTGTCACAAACTCTCAGACGGATTATGAATGCGGCCCGTATTTATCGAATTGGCTAGACTTATGCCTGAGGTGCGGAGTCTAATGTGTAGCGGTATTCACCAGGGACCCTCGCAAGAAGGTTTGGACTTAGCAGTGTCCGACACACAGGTCACAGCACTCAGGTTAGGTTTCCCCATACAGGTGCTAGTGAACACTGGATGGAGTGCAGAAAAATAAATGTAGTCAAATGCCAGATCAATACCAACAGGTGAGATGGTACCAGAGAGCAGGGGAAAATGGGTCAGAGGAGCTAGCCAAGGTCAGAACCAGATATCAGATGCAGTACCAGGGGGTAGACAAACTTGAAGTTATGAACAAGCCAAGGTCAGAACACGATAACAGGAAATGCACAGTAATGCAGGAGTATGGTAATGGAGCCTATACTATGGCACGGCAGTGTTCACAGAGTCACCCTTATATAGGCAGATTTATCCTAGTCACTTCCGGTGACATCACTAAAAGGGTGTGTATGGCCCTTCAAATCTTTAACAGGTTGGCGCGTGCGCCCGTAGGGTGCCACGCCTGCCTGTATCAGAGGGAGAGAGGAGCTACAGAGAACAGTGGTAGATTACGGGAACACCCCGCCCAATGTCCCCTCATGGACCAGTGCCGTTGGACCCGGTAAGTGTGTACCGGCATCTGGCACACTGTGACAAAAGGGTATTAACAAGGTAAAGGAAGGAGACATTCTTCAAAGAAACAGAAGTATGAGAACAAGAGGACATGTTCTGAAACTGGAGGGTGGTAGATTCAGGGGACATTTTAGGAAAAATTACTTCATAGAAAGGGTAGTGGACAAGTGGAATAGCCTCCCATCAGAGGTGGTAGAGGCTAAGACAGTAGAGCAATTTAAACATGCATGGGATAGACATAAGGATGTCCTTTAGAAAAAGTAAGGATCAATAAGGGTTGAGGTAACATTATGTTTTAAAATGGGGCAGACTAGTTGGGCCAAGTGGTTCTTATCTGCTGTCAAATTCTATGTTTCTATGTTTCTATGATTTGATATTTAGAAGAAAAGCGTTTAAGTCTATGTTGAATCCTTTCCAAAATAATTGGCCATTCAGAGTGAGATTCATACAGACCTGGAATCAGCAGAAGAATTCGCATTACCTATGGAGAGTCAATCGCATACATAAGTCTCAAGCTGTGGCTCTCTCACCTTGGATGTATCTCCCTCTCTCCATGTTGTAACTATGTCTGATTCTGGCTGGATTCTGACTGGTTTCACTGTATCTTCTGACATTGCTAAAAACTGCAGTACACAGTTGACCCATAGAGCAAATAATATGTACACAAGTGGATTGTAACTTGTAAAATGTGAAAAGTATTTAACATATATAACTGTATATGAAGCATTATTTATTTATTAAAATTAATGTGCAGCATTGTAATGTAAAATCAATTTTAACAACTAAATAGGTGTAGTTGAACAGGATACATCTACAGCCAGCTGGGCTTTTTCTTCTGTCCTGCTCCATCCACCATTGTTTAACCACTTAACTGGCTATTTTTTTTCCAAAACCCACTAACAAATTGTTGTATTATTTAATTAATGAATTACGACATGAACTATTAAAAACGTATCCAACACACTTTTATAAAAATAAATAAACACAGCCTTAACATTGATTTTTATAATATATTGGTCATCAATATATTGGATGATTGGAACATGGCGACAACCACAACTTTGATTTCCCCAGTGGCTGCTCCACTGAGCTGTACAGTAGGATGCTAAGGGGAGATCATTTATATTTCCATGAAGGTAGCTTCTCTCTGAAGCTGCCAGGTGGGCGGCGCTGCAGTGCTGCCTGATCAGCATTGATTGGCAGCAAGCAGACACTGGGGGAGAGAGCATGGATGCAGAGGAACTGGGAGGGCCAAAACAAAACAAAGAATAACAGCACTGTAGACAACTCAAATCAATAATTATACATGAAAACTATGTTGTTAATAACCAGATACCAAAAACAATGTATTAAAAAATAAAAAATAATATATAAAAAACAGTTATGCCATAAAATGATTAATAATAAATAATATACCAATTTATTAATAACATATAATTTATTTGTATGAAACAAAAATTAATGCATATAAAATTTACACTTATGTAAGATTAATAAAGAGTGTTTGTATATTTTATATCACAATTAATAAAAAATGGTTTTGACAAAATGATAAGTCTGTATTCAATTGTGCAACACTGACAAAGATAATTAACAATGTTACTACTTCATTTTGATTAGCTATCTAAATTATGAAGCTTATTAAAAACTGTCTGCTTTTATTTACAATCCATTCCTGTCCACAGTATAAAGGATACGAAAAATCAGGAAGACATTTATGTTTATGTCCTGATACAACTTTGTTTTGATAAACAGGTGATACCCGAATAGATGGTAGGTCATGTGCAGCAATCAAATATTTCAAGCAGATGCAGATATGTATTATATTTATACACTTAAATGTGTAAATCACTGTACCCCGAACTCTCACTGGGGGCCAGTGGGATAATGGTGAGTGAAAAAAACTTGGCACTCACCGTTGCCTCAGCTTAAAAATTAGAGTTACCACCTCTCCAGATTTAGCTGGCAATGTTTGTTCTCACCTCGTCCCCAGTAGGATATTTGTGTACAGTTGATATCCTATTTTTCAGTGCCTGTGGCTATAATCTTTCTTTTTTTTCTTGTTGAACTGAGAGGTCCCTCTGCCTTTGGTAGATGCTGGAGAATAATCTTCTTGCAGCCACCCACTCTGCTTTTTTGACTGGTTGCATTGTTTGTGTCCATGTCAAGTAATGGACAATCTTGCATGGTTGCAAACAATGCAACCATGCTAAGCAAGTGGTTAAAGAGGAAGTGTGTTCTGCACATGTCTAGAAGATATTTACTCATCTTGCTCCCCCAGTCCTCTAACAGTGATGTAGCAGTCTTTGTCTGCCAAATTCTCTGCCAATTCTGTGCCCCAGAATGCACTGCAAACAGCATTCAGGAGACCAGGGAAATCTTCAAATAATCACAGAAGGGAACTTTAGTTCACAACAAACTATCAAAAAAAAACATCACACAACAAAATATCACTAAGTCTTACATATGTCTAGTTCACAATTTATCTATTATTAATAACATATCCTGTTAATGACATAACATAATGGATGTTTTAATGTATTTTTAATATTTAGTAAAATACATTTTTAAAGTATATAGATGTTTTCAAAAGTAGTTAAAAGACTCTCAGACCAGCATTTACTTTTACTGCCAATGTTCCATCAAATATATAATTATCATACTATAGAATTTGACAATATGATTTAAACTAATGTATCTTTTTAATGCAAACACATATTTGTGCATTTAGCTACAGCACTTAAATTACCAAAAAGTGCAAATTATTTTCAAATTAATATTACTGGATTGATAAAATATTTTTATACAAAAATTTGTAGACAATATTGGGCAATAAACAAACTGATTTTGCGAAATCCAACAAATAAACTGTATGCATACCCTGTATAATTTATTGAGTTTTTTTAGCCAAATTTAGATTTTGTTTGAGAATGTAAAAATCAATTTTTAGAAAAAAAAATGTGTTTTTTCATTTCCCATCCCTAAAAACTGTCATTTTTTATAGTACAGCTCTTAGAAGGGCACAAACATTTATCATGGGATGTTTTTTTTCAGAGATTTTTTATATTGTAATTGTATATATTGTATTACAAAGAAAGAGCCATAGGCACCCATTCTATTTAATACGGAACCCTTCTATAAAGAAAAATCCATGTGTATTATTAATGGTGTTGGGAGGAGGTGGCATATATATTTATTCTAGAGATGTGCAGAGACTCCTATATTTTGGGTTTGAATCTAAATTTTCTTTGTGTTATGGTTTTGATAAAACCAACCTCGAAAGTTTTGTTTTGCATTTCTTTAAAAAATTATAAAAATGTATAAAATAATTTAATTTGGACCTGTTTTTGTTCCTACAGATATAATAACATCAATAACATTAATTTCTAGTCATTTACTGTACAGCCAATTTTGACCATCTCACAGCTCACAATGATCTTTTGTCCAGTATTGGTCAAAGGCTGCAGCAAGTTGGCTAGCTAAAATAAGCAACAGAGCAGTGGCAGAAACAAATGGGAGTTTAAAAGAATATACTGTGGACATCTATGAAACATAATGCAACTGCAGTGGCAGACAGGAAGGCAGTTTAACTATACAAACCTAAAGATTGTTTTGATTATTTAAGAACTAATAGCCTAAAAGTAAAAGCCTAGTAGAAAATTTAATATATTAACAACAAACTTCTTCAAACAGCAAATCACAGGCCTCAGACCATTAGAGTTAATTGCTGTCAGTGTAAAGTCTAGTAGAAAACAAGATCAACATCAAACTTACTCCAAACATCAAATCACAGACCTAAGGCCAGTATAGCTGATTGGAGGTAAAGCATTTAGTGGAAGGTAAAGCATTGCTTTTTTTTACTATGAGGAAATTTAAATTGGAATCATGGAACAAACTATTAAAAATCAAATTTCCAAATGTGAGATTTCAAATTCAAAATGAATCTAATGTAAGTAGCAAATCTCTCATAGTATTCTCTCACCAGCTTTATTCAATCTTTACACCAAAATGATCTTGAGATGATGCAGTTTGGAACGAGTCTATAATTGGAGTAAAAATTGGAGGGAGGAACATCAACAATCTACAATACGCCGATGACACAGCTCTGCTTGCTGAAAGTAGAAAAGACCTAGAATATCTGGTCAAAAGAGTCAAAGAAGAAAGTGAGAGCATGGGACTGTACATCTACAAAGCAAAGATAATGACTACGGCAAGTGACGATGCTTTCCATATTGCAATCGATAATGATGAAGTCGAATCAGTATGAGACTTCCTCTTTATGGGTTCTAAGATTGATCGCAGTGGAGAATCATCTACTGAAATAAAGCGACAAATTGCACTTGGCCGCAATGCTATGCTAAGAATGACGAAGATATGGAGGAGCAACGATATCAGCAGCACAACAAAAGCATGGGTGGTCAATGCAATTGTTTTCCAATCTTTATGTATGCATGCGAAACCTGGACACTCAAGAAGGCAGATCGCAAGAAAATCGACGCTTTTGAATTGTGATGCTGGAGGCGAATGCTGCGCATACCATGGACAGCAATGAATACGAACAAGGCAGTCCTAGAGTGGGTCAAACCAAAAATATCATTAGAAGACAAGATCACCAAACAACGAGTCTCGTATTTTGGACATGTCATGTGGGCTAATTCCCTAGAAACAGCGCTAATGCTTGGATTCATCAATGGGTCCAGAATAAGAGGATGCCAAATAACTCATTGGCTGGACACAATAAAGGCTGACACGAACATGCCCATAAATGACCTGAAGGAAGCGGTCAGAGAAAGAGAAGCATGGCATTCACTGATCTATAAAGTGTCCGAAAGTCGATGTCGACCAAACGGATAATCAACATCAAGTAACAAATCACTGCCTTTAGACAGGTATAGGTGCTTGCTGCTAGAGTAAAGTCTAGTAGAAACCTAGCTCACCATCAAATTTAGGGCCTTTAGAGATATAAGCAATACCAATTTTTATACAGTTGAGCAGCCGACTGTGAATACATTAGAGTGATGTGTGTTAAGGTAACTTAGCAATGTTGCTCACAGTGAGGATTTCTTACCAAAGTGATTGATAGTCAGGAACCAATTGGGGTGGTAATGGGGAGTGTTGGCAAGAACTGCAGGTATTTTGTAGCCTGTGTCTCATTTCCATAATGCAGATAAAGTGGGTCTGATGTCTTTGTTAAGGTAGTCATACATTTTTTTGGTGTTTTGGTAAATCCAAACTACCAATGGGCTTATGGCTAACAGTGTTTATCATTTCTAAAGATCAATATGTCATCATCATCATTATCATCATTCCCCTCATCACTGTTATTAATATCATCACACAATATTAGCCCATTCCCACTGGAATCCACTGCTAAAGGCCTGATTCAGAGTTGTACACAAAACTGATGGCTTGCATACAGTAAATATCCGATTGTTGGAGGTCTGCGAAAGCAAAAAAATGCATTTTGCACCTGTGCAGAATGAGTCATGGTTATTGCATACAGTGCTCTAAGCTGCAGGCTGCTTATGGGCAGGAAGGGGGTGGCACCATGCTGCATTCCTGATAACAGGGGCTTGTCATCCTCATTTCCTGGGAATGCCAAGGCCAGGGTCTATGCTATAGGATGCAGATTTGCTGGTGAGTAAACTTTGGCTTAGGCAGCCTTGCCATAGCAGCAACCAATGGTGATCAAAAGCAGCATCTGCTGATGCTGCACCTGGTTTACAGATGCATGCAATAGGCGTCTATGTCCAACAGACACTGCCTGCTGCATTTGCATTTTAGGTGGATGGTATCGCACAGCCACTATCTTGTGGCTGTGGAATACAATCCATCTATGAAACAGGCCCTCTGTTTGCAGATGGTGGCAAAGGTATTCCTCTTCTATTTTTTATTTTTATTTTTTGGAAGTAGCTTCCCACGCAGATTGCTTACAAGGTTCCTGGCTATGCTAATCACTCTCTCAGGTTACACATGGGATGGTGGTAGCTTAAGTACATCATAGCTAGTTTGTACTTAAGTCTGCATATTGCCTTTTTTCCTCCTGGTATACAAAGAGACTGTGTACATAATTATTAAAGTAATTTTTCACCATTCTGTGGATGCTTACTGTATCAGATTGAGTAATAGTAGAGTTGTCAATAAATGTGGGTATTTCTTTTAAGCCTGACCAGGTCTTATAATGTTTCTCTCTGGTGTGCTGAGTTGACTCATCACCATCAGTGGGTCTCCTGGAAAAGGTTAGTTTGGTTAGTTTTCCTTGAAAAGGTAGCATTTACAGGAGAAACTGAAGCAGGAGATTTTGTATTTTGTGCCACGTGAGCTGACAACTTGCAATTTGCATCTCTTAAGATCTGTGTTAGATGAAAAGAAAGACAATACATTGGACATAAACCTAGGATCAAGCATGCTTGCCTAAATGTAGTGATCCAATTATAAAATGTTGCAAACCATTTGGTCCTGGCTAAGCAAATAAAGAATTTGATCTATAAGTCCAATATAGTCACTTTAGCTCCTCTAGCTGATTTTCCAGTAGTTCTATTAAGGGTATGACCTGACTCAGGCTGGCAGTGTCACTCTAAACTCACTTCATAGGTCACAACTATGCTTTTAGTAATTTGCATAACCAAGCATGTCCTCCAGTGTGCTGCAGTAAGGTGGAAACATATTCCCCTTCTCCCTTTCTCATGGTTTGTTGTGTATGTCATTATATCTTGTTGATGTCCTCCAGTCAATAAAGCATATGAAGGGTTACATTCCAACTGGTTACTACCTCTTGCTTTAGTTGGTTGGTGGCATAGCAAATTTAAAATTTCTTGCAGCTGCTGCAATGTTCTACATTTATTGCTAAATGCTAAAAATGCCCAGATATGTTATGGGCCACAGAAAGCATCTCCTTCATGGTACTGTTATTTTTTTAAATAAATTTTGAATCATCAAGTTTATTGTGTGCACAAAAGATGGTACATGTTCAAATTCACCAAGTTGAAATGCTGGGTAAAAAACTACATGTGTTATGGGAAATGACAAATCCTAAGGAGATTCTTAGAGGGGTAAGTAATGTTGCTATCATATCCCTGAGTTTTTTGAACAGATTGACACTTATATTCTACTTAGTGATGCAAGTTATACAAAGAGTAGCCTGTCTGTAAATGAGCTATGTTCTGTATTAGATACTGCTGAAGGCAAAACACCCAACCAGTGTGCTGTCACAGACATGTACAGTAATCTTTAGTTCGACCAGTACCACATGTCTACATATCTACAGTTAAGTGGATAGTTAATACATTGAAATTTTCTATGAAAATAATAACTTTTTGTTTAACGGCCAGGTAAAGGTGAGGAATTGCTCTTATGATAAATATAATTGAGATGGAATTTTGGAGCATGGACACATCACCTCAATTAATTAGCTAAAATCAAATGCATTGATGGTGGATTATGGATGCAGATATACTGTTAACATATCCATCATGGCTTCAGTGATCAGCTTTGCAACAGGATGACAGCTTTCATACTTGGTATCTCTTACAAGTGATTGTTTCACAGACAAATGTTTTTTGTGAAACTACTAGTCTTCTTGGTCCTCTTCTGTGGTCCTTGGTCCTCTCTCCTCCAGTAGGAGCAGATCTAGTTTACAAGGATACTTCTTGGGATTTGTGAAATGTATTAATTGAGTCAATTTGCTTTACAATTTGGATGCAGGAAGACTACTTTCAATCGCAAAATGGAGGTTGATGATGATGAAGGTTTTGGCAGTTAAGATTGCTTGCTAGTATCTATCATTGCTGCTGGGAGCTGATGCTGGGCTGCTCATATGTGATTTTTCAAATTTTGATAAACAATTTGAATGAACTTGCCACAAATTACATAACAGAGAATAGGTGCCTAAATGTTTAATGTCAATACATCTACTCACTTTGACAAAACAGGATTTGAGTAAAAGTATTTCCACATGGAAAAATTGGATTTTATATGCTTTTGCCCAGGCATAGAAATGCACTTATTAACATTGGCATAAGATGTTGCCACTGGTGTCTGACTTACTTTGACACAAACAACATACTACTATTAGTTTGTTCTTGTCCAACACATTCATCATCATCATCATCATCATCATCATCATCATCATACTTTGTCAGATACACAGTGATTCCCCTCATCTCAAGTAGCATCCTTAATTTGTATGTCTAAACCATCATCAGCATTCCTTTTAATACTACTCATCATCCTTACAATTGCTAAGGGTTTATAAATGGTGGAAGGATGCTTCTCTAAGATTACAGTGTCTAAATCAGTAATGTCCGACTCACACTTAGCACTCGTGGACATTCTTAGACTTTCCTCAGGAATCTTTGAAGCTTTCAAACACACAATTTGCTATTTAGCCTTAGTGCTCCTTTGGTGCACTGATTTGCTTATTTTAGAGGTGACACAGACAGCTAGGTGGTACATGTGGGGTTACAGATGATGCTTTCCTGTTTTTTTCCCAGCTTTTGCTATAGGCATTCTAGTGCATGAAAAAGCAGTAGAAGGACAATAACTTGCAAATAAAGGCAATGGACTGAGTCTTTCCTTGCCCCCGGGTATGGTGTATGGCATATTGGCAATTTTCTTTTCTTTTTGCAGTAACTGTTCTCTACATATCTAGAAGTGATTTCTTTCTTAAATATTGTCAATCATTGATTTGATTTTGAGTGCCCTTCCTTAAATCATTTTCTTACCACTTGACCTTCTTTAAAAGTAGATGTTGAATAGGTATTATGACTTTATCCTTGTCTTTACTATGTTAACTAATTTATGATTGATTTACACCGTGGCAAGAGTAAAGCTACTGTAATTGAACTTGAAACTGCCATCACACCAGTTGAAAATACAATAGGGATAGAGATAGGGAAAATGAGACACTGTTATATTTACCATGCAGTTTTATAAAAAAAAACAAGAAAAAAATCTTC
Organism: Taudactylus pleione; assembly: GCA_031769625.1. Taxonomy (NCBI): domain Eukaryota; kingdom Metazoa; phylum Chordata; class Amphibia; order Anura; family Myobatrachidae; genus Taudactylus; species Taudactylus pleione. Next base: position 3,666,840 of record JAUIMM010000107.1, read on the forward strand.
TTTCAACTTTTGTTATTTTGAGGTGCAGCTGATAGGGTCACTTCACCGAGTGAGTACACCTAGTAATATATGCTGTCACTTAAATACACTTAGGACATGATTCTGCATATATCAGAATTGCAAAAGTGTACACAGATGGCCAATTATTGCATTCTGCACATGCATATGCATCACAGTGCACATAAGCGTAAGCAATACTGTGATTGCATAGTTATTACACACACCATGCATAGTCATTGCAACATGATTGAAAGGAAGTACCATTTGGGGGTGTTGACAAGGGGGGGTCGTCCATGAAACACAGGTGTACCTGTGCATGTGAACGCCTTTACAGGGGAATCTAAAAATTAGCCCCTTTGATAAAATACACAGCTTGAGGTCCAACTACATGCTGTGATTTAGCAATTTCTGAGTAAGGTCTGACCTGGTGTAATTGTGTGTGAGGCTCTGATTGTACTCAATGTTACCAATATTTTCACTGGATTGCAAGGTATTATGGATGTTAGAGAGGGGAAGTGGGCATCTTTATATTGACCTGCTACAGTATTGTGATTGCATTCATTAGCATATTTGTGCAGGAGAACTGTGTGCGCGATTGCTACTGCGATCACATTAGCGATCTGTGCTGAATCAGGCCCTCAAACTTTCCTTCACATACAGTATCTAAATTTAATGAAAATACTAATTTCACTTGAAATATCTAAATTGATTTTATATTGAGATTTAAAAAAAAAAACAGAAGAAGAAGTCTTCAAATGTGTAAAAAGTTAGTGCAGCTCAGACTCTAATGTTGAAGCAGGAGCCTGAGCAGATTTTTAGCTATAGAAACTTTCCCTTTATCTCCCCTTGACATGTTTAAAAAGACTGTTCTTCTGTCCACCAAGACAAAACACTGATAAACCCAGATCTTTGGTCAGCTAAGATTGAATTCTTATCTCAGTACTGTCTCTGCTCTCATACACAGTATATAATAAAGTGTAGATAGAGATACCATTGTGAAAAACAATTGTACTGTAAGTGCAGCTCCCTTCATAAAACATACATTATTACAGGAGACTATATTGAAGATTGCTTGCTAGTTTGACCCCCACAGACATACAATTAAAGATGCCTTTGTTTACAACCTTTTTCCACCCACTCCAACCACCTACAACTCTATATCTCTGATGGTGACTATTGCAGAACAGCTACAGCCCAAAAACCTCTCCATGAACTCTCCTGTGTAAAATGGCATCAGCAATCATAATAGAGTGACTTATATTCAAGTTCTTTAAGTATTACAAGATAGGACATAAAGCCTCAGTATAAAGCAAGTGAACCAAGTGTTACTTCATCAGGCAATTATGATAGATAGAAATAATGAGTTAAATGTAGCCAACAGTCACAGCAAAGATTGCTGCTACATGGATTCAGGAGCCACAAAGCATTTGAAAGGTCAAGCTGCAATGAAGGTTCATTAAAGTCAATAAAGTTGTGTGATTCTCTAAACATTCTCAGAATAGGAGACAAAGGGCCTGATTGGGACCTGGTCGATAGATGCGATCGCACACAGCTTTCAGCTGACAAAGTATGAAAATCTTGTGATCACACAGCAAGACATAAGCACACACTTTATCTTGGCACGCGTCATCTCCAGGAAGTGTATGCAACAATCAGTAACATCGAGTGCCATCGGAAGCATATGCAGTGCTTGTGGTTGACCATACCCTACCGCAAGCACTGCCAGTGCTGCAGTGTGTAATACAGCCAGGTGATGTGTACTATGATGCTGCATCTTAATTATGCATGCCCAAGAAATAATGTGTTGATGCTCAGGCACGCCTGTGTTCGCACCACCACACCCCCTTTCCATCAACCTCCCCCCACAAATGGCACATTCTGTCACTCAAGTTTTCTGGGCATCTGTGTACTCACTGCAATCGCTTCCTGATCACAACAACTGGTTTGCGCACACAGGCACTGTGTCTTTTACGCATGCACAGTTAGCAAAAATCAGTCACTATGTGCGAACACAGCTTAGTGACCGGGTCTGGATAAGACCCAAAGTCCTAAATGTCATGAAGGTTGGGACAATTATTGTGTGCTCAGGGGCAGTTTAATAGCAAAAAAGACCACTGTGAAGGCTCCGTGCAGGACCCACCTCTTTGGCAGCACAGTAGACTATGTGCCAGAGTCTACTGCACATGACCTAGTTACTAGCAATATGACACCAATGCTATTATCATAGTATCCTTTCTACTGCCCATATGCAATTCTCCATGAAATCTGCTGTTGAGCCATTTTCCTGGTGAGCACTGGCTGGAGTTGGTCTGAACGAGCAGGAAGCTCCCCACTGACATCACTGCTGATGTCAGTGCGGCTGCCCACAAACAGCATGCATTTCTAAAGGAATGCCTCCGTTTGTGCACCCCCCCCGGCCTGCCTACCAAATGGGGAGAGCTGTTGATCAACATCGACAGCCACCCCATTGGTAGCGAGCCCCGGAGCGAGAGAATTTCTCTCTCGCTCCGGGGCATGTGAACGCGCAGTGCGGCCGCTGTGCATGCACAGGACCAGAACATCGACCCAGTTGTGAGCGCTCAGTGCTTGCGACCGGTTCTGAATGACGTCCTCTGTCCCGTAGTCCAGCACCAATATATATGTTTGGGGTCATTTAGGGGACACGGGCTCTGGCTACAATACGGAACACTGAATTAATACTTACAGCATGTTTGAAGCCATATAAATCACTCTGACAGAAGCTTTATGCTAAAGGGAAGTGCATACTTCTGATGCCCTAAAACATGAACATGGATGTTATTTAAGCACTAACAACAGAAATAGATTGATTATTAAATAATCGCAATATGTGTCCTTTTACAGGTTTGGTAGAGATAACAGCTGAGTATTAACAATAGGGTTGTGAAGACCCTAACGTTACCAGTAGTACATGTATATGTATCAAAGCTTGATGTGAGATAAAATTGTGAAATATATATAACCAACCAATCAGCTCCAAACAATCCTTTCTTAAACACAGCCTGCAAACTATAAGTTAACAAGCTGATTGGTTGGTGATATATATCTCACAATTTTATCTCACATCAAGCTTTGATACATATACCCCTAATTCAAAATTCCTTAGGCTGCTATCAATTCTATGGTTAATAAAGACCTTGAAAAGAATAATCAACTTTGAGACACTGGCACTATATATCAATGTGCTTTGGAATAAATATATACGTGCAGTAAAGAGACACAGGGCATGATTCAGAGCCGCTCGCTCTGCCAGAGTGCCCACTCTGAATCAGGGCCAGGCTTTTTTTTTTTGGAGCGGCCTCTTGGCTGCTCGCATAGCTGTGGGTGACCACCCACAGCTATTGCGAGCGGCCAAGATGATGATCGCGATGGTCAAGACCATCACGACCATCGGGCTTGCAATGAGACGCTTGTGCTATGGTCTCGCCCATCGCAAGCCCCAGAGAGCTTTTGGCTCTAACAGAGCTGGAAGCTCTCTACTGACATCACTTGTGATGTCAGTGGGGCCGCCCCCAAATGGCATGCGTTCTCATGGGAATACCTCCATTTGGGCAGCCAACCCCCAGCCCGCCCACCAAACGGGGCGAGCTGTCACTCAACATCAACAGCTCGCCCCCTTTGGTGCGAGACCCGAAGCGATGGAGTGCCCATTGCTAGCCGGGTCTCGCACATGTGCATGACAGAGCCAGCTCCATCGTGCGCATGCGCTGTGGGCCACCATCGACCCGGTTGCGTGCGCTCAGCTGAATCAGGCCCACAATTTGATCCTTTATTAACTGTTTAATCTTTATTCATTCTGACATTTATAATTGAAATAAATGTTTCAGTTTATGTGGAGGAAAAATTTTGTATCCAAATAAGAAGTGCTGATATAGCGTGGTTTGTGTATTAGGGGAATATCGCAGCTGGTAATAACTCATCTCCACTTTTAACATCATAAATCAATATTAAATGACTATTACATAACTCAATTAAGTGGAATACACTTGCAATGTCTATCCACATTATAATAATTTAATGCATCCACATTGATTGCAATTTAATTTTTCTAATCCTCCTGAGTTAGAATTATAGTGATATACTGGTACTGGATCTTTTTAGAGGAGGCTTGAATTTAATCACATATATACAGTTTAATGAGTGAAGGTTATTTATACCTAAAATTCTATGAATTATTCACTGTGTAGCAGCACACAGTGAATCCGTGTATTTTTTAAACATTTATTTGTCTTTATTTTGAATATATTCATTGTTTTTTTATTTCACTTTACAAGGTTTTTTAATAATTAGAACAATAAAAATTGTCACATTTATATTTCACTGGTGAGGCATTAGTAATAAAACATTTTAAATATTAATAAATAAAGGATATATTTTAATATAAAATTTACAGTGCGCCAACAAAAAAGACATTATTTTTCAAATTTTCTTCTTACAATCTTGATATATAGTGATGATAATAATGTTATTAAACCCCGGATAACTGACATAAGTAAAATATCTAAAAAGTAAAAACCCAATTAAAAAATAATAATGAGCAAGATGCTGGAACAAAATTATCAGCTGAAACATTGACCTATTACAGGCCCCTGTGTTTGTAATTGTACCAAGTCATCTGAGTGCTGCCTCTATTTTTGGGATATATATATATATATATATATATATATATATAGGCAGCAGTGGCAGCGGCACTCCTCAGTAAAGAATATGAGACTGGTTACAAAGAACCTAATTTACTTCTTCAACGTTTCAATCACAATAATGATTTTCATCAGGAAGACAATACTAAACAATAAGACACTTACCTAAATAACATCTAAGAAAACACCACGAGTGCGGCTGGCTCCATCCGTCCACTGGGGGCGTCTGACGTCATCGCATAGCACTACGCAGCTAGCGCGGCGTCAGCAAACCCGTTACCAAGGAAACCAAGACAACAATAGTGACATAACGATACCGGCACCAATAACTAAAAATAACATAAGATCATAGCAGCGGTATAACTTAAAGGGATAAGAAAACAATAACAGTGACCTAACTGATGAAGACTGGGTATAATTCCAAGAGTAAAAGAGAAGCAACAAAAGGCTGTCAAATTGAGACTATATGTGCAGCGTACAGTACTATAAGGGAAATAAACGAATATGGGTATCTGAGTGAGTAACAGAGAACATGGTTAATTAAAGCAAGATAAGGATAAGGTCTCATTCAAACCATTCGGCTGTATGGTATTGAGACGATGTATCCAGAATGCTTCTCTTTGCAAAAGCTTACGGGCCCTATCACCTCCTCTATGATTGTCAGGGACCTGATCAATCATTTTGTATCTTAACGTAGATAGATTGTGTCTGTGCAGGCGAAAGTGGCGAGCCACCGGCTGATCATTGTCCTTACCACTGAGGGCTAGTCTAATGGCAGACCTATGAAGGGCCATTCTCTCACGGAACTGTCTAGTTGTTTTGCCGATGTATAATAAGCCGCAGGGACAACGAACAAAGTAGACTACATACTGGCTAGTACAAGTCAGTACATTATTAATCTTGTATCGATGTCCCGTGTGTGGATGGTCAAAACTGTCTCCAGTTTCCAGGTATCCACAGGTCGTGCAGCCCAGACATTTATAATTGCCCGGTTTTTTGGTAAAAAAATGTGTAACGGGGGTATCACCGAAACTGGTGATATCATTGTGTACCGACCAGTCACGGATGTTTTTACCCCTTTTATAGCAGGGCAACAACGAAGTGTTTTTCAAACTTTTAAGATTCTGGTCTTTGTTAATCATTGGCCAGAAACATTTCGCTGTACTGATTATGTGTTCACTTGCCATATTAAAGCTTTTAACCCACACCAATTTGTTATCACTACGATTCTTTTGAACATTGGGCAAAATCTCCTTTGTAGTAGCCAACGCTCTTGTTCTGGCTTTAGTTAACAATTGTCTGGAGTAACCCCTATCCTCAAATTTCTTAGTCATGATGTCAAGTTCCCTTGACTCATCATCAGGGTTACTGCATATCCTATGTATCCTCAAAAACTGCGAATAAGGCAGTCCCTTTTTGAGGTTACCTGGATGAAAGCTTGTAGATAATAACAAGGTGTTCCTGTCAGTAGGTTTTCTATAGATGGTCGTCTGGAGTGCCCCGTCCTTAAGTCTGACTAAAACATCCAGGAAATGAACCTCATTGGCATGTATGTCGTATGTAAACTTAATATCACTGTCTAGTGTATTGATGTTTGTCATCATTTGTATAAAATCTTCCTTACTGCCAAGCCAAATTATGAATATATCATCTATGTACCGTGTGAAGAACCTTATCCTTTCAGCATAGATGGTGTTGCTGAAGAATAGGTCCTGTTCCACACGGTACATAAAGCCATTGGCATACGCCGGAGCTGCACATGAACCCATGGTGCAACCGTGGGTCTGTAGGTAAAAATTGCCATCAAACAAAAAGTAATTTCTAGTAAGAGTAAGGCGTAATAATTCGATAAAGAAGGGTAAAGCTGGACCATCATAATTAGTGTTGTTGGTAAGTAAATGTTCTATGGCAATCAGGCCTCTGGCATTAGGTATGCTCGTATAAAGGCTTATTACATCTATAGTACAAAGCCAACAATCTTGTGGTAAATCCCGCAATGTGGTAAGTTTGCATAAAAAAGCAGTCGTGTCCCTTAAATATGATTTTTCAGCTTGTATCACCGGCTGTAGATGGTAATCAATAAATCTTGAAGTTTCGTAATATAGTGAGTCCCTGGCCGATATAATAGGCCTCCCCGGTGGATTAAGGGGATCCTTGTGGAGCTTAGGTAATGTGTAGAAGACTGGTATCTTTGGTGCCGTGGGTAGAAGCATGTCCATGGTGGTTTTGTTTATATTGTGTTCTTCCACAGCCAATTCAAGTATCTCATGAAGTTCCTGCTGATATTTGGCAGTTGGGTCTCCTGCCAGTATGCAGTAAACTTTGGCATCACTTAATTGTTTGAGAGCTTCATTACGGTAGCTGGAGAGATCTTGTATTACAATCCCGCCCCCTTTATAAAGTGGGCGGATAGTAATACTTTTGTCACTGCCAAGTTGTTTAAGGGCTGTTAATTCATTTTTGGATAAATTGTGATGTATCTTATTGTCCCTTTTGCTATATTCAGTGATACTGCTTGGCAGTAAGGAAGATTTTATACAAATGATGACAAACATCAATACACTAGACAGTGATATTAAGTTTACATACGACATACATGCCAATGAGGTTCATTTCCTGGATGTTTTAGTCAGACTTAAGGACAGGGCACTCCAGACGACCATCTATAGAAAACCTACTGACAGGAACACCTTGTTATTATCTACAAGCTTTCATCCAGGTAACCTCAAAAAGGGACTGCATTATTCGCAGTTTTTGAGGATACATAGGATATGCAGTGACCCTGATGAAGAGTCAAGGGAACTTGACATCATGACTAAGAAATTTGAGGATAGGGGTTACTCCAGACAATTGTTAACTAAAGCCAGAACAAGAGCGTTGGCTACTCCAAAGGAGATTTTGCCCAATGTTCAAAAGAATCATAGTGATAACAAATTGGTGTGGGTTAACAGCTTTAATACGGCTAGTGAACACATAATCAGTACAGCGAAACGTTTCTGGCCAATGATTAACAAAGACCAGAATCTTAAAAGTTTGAAAAACACTTCGTTGTTGCCCTGCTATAAAAGGGGTAAAAACATCCGTGACTGGTTGGTACACAATGATATCACCAGTTTCGGTGATACCCCCGTTACACATTTTTTGACCAAAAAACCAGGTAATTATAAATGTCTGGGCTGCACGACCTGTGGATACCTGGAAACTGGAGACAGTTTTGTCCATCCACACACGGGACATCGATACAAGATTAATAATGTACTGACTTGTACTAGCCAGTATGTAGTCTACTTTGTTCGTTGTCCCTGCGGCTTAGTATACATCGGCAAAACAACTAGACAGTTCCGTGAGAGAATGGCCCTTCATAGGTCTGCCATTAGACTAGCCCTCAGTGGTAAGGACAATGATCAGCTGGTGGCTCGCCACTTTCGCCTGCACAGACACAATCTATCTACGTTAAGATACAAAATGATTGATCAGGTCCCTGACAATCATAGAGGAGGTGATAGGGCCCGTAAGCTTTTGCAAAGAGAAGAATTCTGGATACATCGTCTCAATACCATACAGCCGAATGGTTTGAATGAGACCTTATCCTTATCTTGCTTTAATTAACCATGTTCTCTGTTACTCACTCAGATACCCATATTCGTTTATTTCCCTTATAGTACTGTACGCTGCACATATAGTCTCAATTTGACAGCCTTTTGTTGCTTCTCTTTTACTCTTGGAATTATACCCAGTCTTCATCAGTTAGGTCACTGTTATTGTTTTCTGATCCCTTTAAGTTATACCGCTGCTATGATCTTATGTTATTTTTAGTTATTGGTGCCGGTATCGTTATGTCACTATTGTTGTCTTGGTTTCCTTGGTAACGGGTTTGCTGACGCCGCGCTAGCTGCGTAGTGCTATGCGATGACGTCAGACGCCCCCAGTGGACGGATGGAGCCAGCCACACTCGTGGTGTTTTCTTAGATGTTATTTAGGTAAGTGTCTTATTGTTTAGTATTGTCTTCCTGATGAAAATCATTATTGTGATTGAAACGTTGAAGAAGTAAATTAGGTTCTTTGTAACCAGTCTCATATTCTATACTGAGGAGTGCCGCTGCCACTGCTGCCTTTTTTGTAATTGGGCACCCATCTACACATAAGAGGAAGAGTGCCAAGCCGTTGTTGCATATATATATATATATATATATATATATATAATGTGTGTGTGGAAAAGCTCCAATAGATGTGTCCAACAAAATCGGGAATTAACCCTAATACCACTCAAAACAATAAACAGCAACACCTACTTAAACAGGCGTCGGCTAAATATCAAAGATAATATTGGTAAAATACTTAAAACAAATTAAACAATTTGATATAAATAAAGTGCAAATGCAATAAAAAAGTGCTGATGCAATGATCAACCATATAAATATATAAAAAGGGGGGTACAATTTAATAAGGAATATAAAATACAAGTAACACACAAAAATAAGTAGGAGTACACAATAAAAAGTCCATAAGCTACTAAAGTGCTGAGTATAGGATGTTAACTTAAAAGCAGCAAATTTAGAGAATAAATATATAAAAAAGCTTAGCTTTCATTCAGGAACGGTTTTAGGACCTCATTCAGAGCCGGACGCTATTTGCGGTCGCTCGTTCAGAAAAAGGGGCCAGATATTTAAATTCAGCGCTCGCTCTTTGCGGTCTGTGGACGCCTCTATGTCTGAGCGAGTATCCTAAACATGCGCTCGCTATTTTGTAAAGACGCCCCTTGGCTGTTCGCATCATATGTCATCTCTGCTATTTATTAGATTAATCGAGTACACCGAAAGGTGTCTGAACTGCTTGCAGTGCTTGTGGTAGGTTTTACTTCCCGCAATCACTGCGAGCAGTTCAGGCTAAAAGACAACCAAGTGACGTGGTTGATGACGCTGCTTTGTTAATTATGCACACCCATTAAATGCCCGTTTTGACCATTTGGCACGCCTGCGTTTGGATCTCCACTCCCCGTTTTCAAGCTCCTTCCCCGGTTACCACCCACAAACGCCTTATTCTGTCACTGAAATTAGCAGGCCCTCGCTGTTTTACAAGCACACGATTTCCGAACGCAATGACTGGTTGGTGCATGTGCATTACGACACATATGCATGCGCAGATGTATGAACATCGCTCAGAGCAAACGAGCGGCCGCTTATGAGCGGCTCTGAATCAGGCCCTTAGTTCACAAAGTCTGGAGGAGATGAAACGCGTTAGAAATGCTCTCATTTCTCTTGCCATCTGAACAAAAACCTGAATAAAAGCTAAGCTTTTTAATATATGATTATGCTAAAATCCTCTATTGATTGCAAAATTTGATTGCAAATGTATATATATATATATATATATATATATATAATTTTAAGTAGTTTGGAGTTGTGCACCTGTGATCTGTTTGTTTCTGTGCCTACAATAAATCTCACACAGGTAGCACCTCCCATTATATATTTTCAGGTTGTGCAGTCCAGGAATCTTTCATATATACTCCCTTAGTGGATACTGGCATGAAATTAACCATCATCTCTGCCAACCTGGTTTCACCTGGGGCTGATCAGGTGCTACCCCTGGTAAAGGTTATATGTGTACATGGGGATGTAGAAGAATGCCTCTGAGTGTACTTCTCAATAGTGATCAAAGGAACGATCCCTGAAGGTGATAGCCGCAGTAGCCACCAGGCCCCCTACCCATTGATCCTAGGTCAGGACTTTAAGTTGTTACAAGAGGTGGTTACATGGCAAGATGACAGCAGAAGGTCCACATCAGAGATGTCCCAGGAGCCAAGCTCTGCTGTTTCCCAAAGTTTGGTGGTTATAACACTCTCCTTGGCCAGTGAGCAATCAGAGGGGAGTGACACCAAGACACAGTGGGTTTCCATTGGTAAGGAAGTGTCCTTGCAGGACTTTGGCCAGGATAAACAGAATGATGGGAACTTCATAAATGCATTTAAAAATGTTGTAGAGATAAATGGTAGAGTGATCACGGCTTTACCAGCAGAAGGTGTACCATACTTTGCAATGAAAAATTATTTGTTAAATTGTGTAACCTATTTGCAGGGTAAGAGAGTAGACCAACCGTTGTTTCCTGGAAATATGAGCAGTTGGTGTTAAGGGCAGGTCATACACACTTGTGGGGTGGCCATTTGGTGGAGGAGAAAACTCTCCAGTTTATTCAGTTAAGATTCTTCTGGCTCGGCATTCATGCAGCAGTAAAAAAGTATTGTCAGGATTGTCCAGTGTGTCAGAAGATAACACCCTGGCCAGGGTTTCAGGCACTCTTGGTTCCCCTCCCTGTCATGTATGAGAAAATTGGTATGGATCTCATGGGGTCGGTGGAAAAATCTGCTTGGGGGCATCAATAGATATCAATAGATATTAGTGGTGGTAGCTTATGCCACAAGGTACCCGGAAGCCATCCTGCTTCATAACATGAAATTTACAGTAGCACTATTGCCTGGGAATTATTGATGCTATTTAAATGCTTGGGAATACCAAAGGAAGTCTTAATGGACCAAGGTGCCCCTTTTGTCTCTAAGCTAATGAAAGATATGTGCCAACTGTTAAAGGTGGATAGGATTACTACCTCAGTTTACCAACCCCAAACATATGGGCTTTTTGAATACTTTAACCAGACCTTTAAACAAAGGATAAAAAGGGTTTTGTCTAAGGAAAAGCAAGATTGGGACTTACTTCTGCCCTATTTAATGTTTGCAATGCGAGAGGTAACCCAATCCTCTATGGTATTCAGGGCCTGACTCAGAGCCGGATGCTCTGAACGAGCGCCCGCTCTGAATCAGGGCGTTATTTTTTTTTTATTGTTGTGGCCTCTTGGCCGCTCGCATAGCTGTGGGGTACCACCCACAGCTATAGCGAGCGGCCATGATGATGGTTGCGATGGTCAAGACCATCGCGACCATCGCGACCATCGGGCTTGCGACGAGACCCTTGCGGTAGGGTCTCATTGCCACAAGCCCTAGAGTGCTTTTGGCTGTAACAGAGCCAAAGCACTCCCACTGACATCACTTGTGATGTCAGTGGGGCCGGCCCCAGACGGTAGGTGTTTCCATGGGAACGCCTCTGTCTGGGCAGCCACACCTCCGGCCCACCCACCAAAGGGGGCATGCTGTCACTTAACATCGACAGCACGACCCCTTCACTCCGGGTCTCATACCAAAGTGGGCGTGCTGTTGATGTTGAGTGACAGCATGCCCCCTTTGGTGGGCGGGCCGGGGGCGGGCCTGCCCAGATGGAGGCATTCCCATGGGAACGCCTACTGTCTGGGGCCGGCCCCACTGACATCACAAGTGATGTCAGTGGGAGTGCTTTCGGCTCTGTTAGAGCCGAAAGCACTCTGGGGCTTGTGGCAATGAGACCCTACCACAAGGGTCTCATCGCAAGCCCAATAGTCGCGATGGTCTTGACCATCTTCCTGGCCACTTGCTTTAGCTGTGGGTGGTCATCCACAGCAATGTGAGTGGGCAGGAGGCCGCAACGAAAAAAAAAATGCCCTGATTCAGAGCGGGCGCTCGTTCAGAGCGTCCGGCTCTGAATTAGGCCCTTAGTCTCTTTGAACTCCTCTATGCGAAGCAACCTAGAGGGATTTTAGATCTATTGAAAGAATGGAGGGAACAAAAGTCATGCCAAGAGCCTAACATTGTTTAGTTTGTGACCGAATTGTATGGCCATTTAAGGCTAATTGCGGCACTCATGAATGAGCACATGGATAGGGCACAACAGCGGCAAAAATGACGATATGACGTGGCCGTGTTAATCAGACTTTTAAACTGGGAGACAAGGTACTAGTCCTTGTACTCACCACTGAAAGCAAAATGTATGCCCAGTGGCGAGGCCCTTGAGAAGTTATAGAGGCAGCGGGACCTGTTAATTATAAGGTTTGACAGGAGGGTAGAAGGAAAGAAGTGCAAATCTACCATGTAAACCTGTTAAAACCCTGGAAAGAGAGCACTGACCAGCCCTTTTTGGTTGCCAAGAAAACCTTGGAATGTCAGGTACCCATTGAAGTTACCTTTAATCCCCAAAAAATACAGGAGGCAGAGAGTTTAGTAGCACGGCACCAAGATTGGTTCTCTGCCATTTTGGGAAAAACCCAAATTATCCAGCATGATATAGTTTCTCCTCCAGGGGTGGCAATAAAACAGAGGCCATACCGTAATCCTTAGGCAAAGCAGGCAGCAGTTAAACAGGAAGTAGAGGAGATGCTGCACCTAGGGTCATAGAGGAATCAAAGAGTGAATGGAATAATCCCATAATTTTATTGCCTAAGCCTTCAGGTGATTTAAGATTCTGCAATGTTTTTTGCAAATTAAATACAGTGTCACAGTTTGATTCCTATTTAATGCCCTAGGTGGACAAGCTGGTGGAGAATTTAGCAAACAGCCAGTATCTCACCACTCTAGATTTGACAAAAGGGTATTGGCAGATACCTTTAACTGAGGCTGCAAAGCCCAAAACAGCATTCTCTACCCCAGAAGGTTTGTTTCAGTATTAAATGTTGCCGTTTGATTTGCATGGGGCTCTGGTAACCTTCCAGAGGTCTATGAATAAGTAGCTGTGACCTCACAAGGAATGTGCAGCTGCATATCTAGATGACATAGTCATGTTTAGCCCAGACTGGGAGTCACACCTTCCAAGAATATAATCAGTGTTGCAATCTATACTGGCACATGGGTTTACTGCTAATCATGAGAAATGTGCCATTGGAATGTTGGAGGCAAATATTTGCGATATATTGTAGGCAGAGGGCAGGTAAAACCTCAGCCCAGCAGTAATCCCAGCTCAGAACATTCCTTGGCCTAGTGGGTTGCTACCGCAGATTCATTCATGATTTTGCCACTAGGGCAGTATAGTCCCCAGACAAGATAGTATGGTGATACTGATAGCTGCATGGCAGGATTTAAGGCATGCTATGTGTGCAGAACCTGTTGTGCTGGCTCCTTTCTTTAAAAAACTGTTTATATTGCAGACAGATGCCTCAGGTATGGGATTGGGGGCAGTCCTTTCCAAAATGGAAGAATGGGAATAGAAGCCCATCCTCTACCATAGCTGGAAATTGTTGCTCAGGGATAACAAGTACTCAACTGTGGAGCAAGAGTGCTTGGCAATTAAGTGGGCAGTAGACTCGTTAAAGTATTATTTGTTGGGGCGCAAGTTTTTGTTGGTTACAGATCATGCCCCTTTACAGTGGATGCATATGAACAAAGAATTGAATGCTCGTTAAACCCACTGGTTTTTGTCTTTGCAGCCATTTAAGTTTGTGGTGCAGCATCGTCCGTGAAAACAGCATCTCAATGCTGATGCCCTTTCCAGAAAGTTTGTTGGGCCCAATCCTCCAAGCAACCCTAAGGTGAAGCTAGAGAAGGATGAGGAAGAGGGTGAGGATGGCGAACTGTGGAAAATGGTAGAGAGCTGTGTACCCGGACGGATGGCACAAATAGATGTGGGTGAGGCAGATAGCTCATCTGAAAGTGTTTTAGCTTCACCAGGGTGGTTGAAGCTAAGGGGGGTAGGAGTGTGACAGGGTCAGCATAATTCCACATGAAGTACTGTAAATGTGGAATATCCAGATCTCCCAGGTATGATATAGCAAAGGCATTAGGAATGTGTAATGTCCAGTTCAGGTGTTGCCTCAATCAATTATAGACACCTGTGTGAGGCTAGTATAAGAGCTGCAAAGACACTGGGGAAACTGAGCCCAGGGACTACTAGTGTTAGGGATCTTACACCTGTGAGTCCCCTGAAGAAAATATTGCTTTTTGGAATACTTGGTGTAACATCTTGCCGGTGAAACTGCCATATCCTGCATATCTGCATGTGGTGAGCAATAAAGCTACAAATGGAATTTACCCTGTCTATGTGATTCTTTAAAAAAACAAAAATAATAAAATAAAAATAATTAAAAATATATATATATATTAATATATATATATATATATGTATATATATAATATATGCACTATTCAAAAGCCAGGACGTCCATATCAAATAGGTATTATATCCAAAACACATGCATATCATTTGAAACAGGTACATATCATTTTAAATGCATTAAATGTTGGATTACTAGGCACAGAAAGTCAGCAAAAACTCACAGTGGGCCATGCCCCTTAAATGACGATAGTTGGCATGATACCCGTATGGCATGCCTACCATTGTCAGGCTGGGGGCAAGCCCAGCACTACGTCAGTAGCTGGGCAAGCCCAGCCCTCTTCCTGCACTGAATGGATGCCGCACGCATGTGCATGGCATCCACTCCTCTTCCCTGGGGCCCGCACTGTTGCATGGCTGCAGCGGTGGAGGTACCCAACCACCCACGGGACACTTTGGCCCATGGGTGGAATAGCAGGGCAGTTCCCAAAAAATGGACCTGACCTGCTGAAATTAGAAATGGTTGGGAGGGTTGCATCCTCTATGTGGGGGTGCCCTTGTCTGACTTCACTGGTCGAACATGCTGTGAACCAGCACCATGTATTATATCATATAATATTGTATTGTGATAATTTTTTTATTTTTATGGATATGATTGTCTTTGCTTTTAATAGCAGAGCTGTATATACAAACTGAATTTTATAGATAGGCTGAAAAGCCACATGTGAAACAACTTTTATCTGTGTGTCTAATTGTATGGTAAAGTTGTATACACAATTTAATTGTTTTGCATTCATTGGCAGAGACCATATTTCAGTGGATATCTTTGTGCATTGGATCAGCACAGAGACGTCATTAGGGTAGGTGTCACCAAGTGCAGTAATGCACGGTGATATATACAGTATATATATATGCAAACACACTCATACAAAAAGTTAAAGAGTAGATAAACTTTTTTTAAAACATTTTTTGAAAAGTTTAATAATTAAAAAGGAAAAAAGTTTTTTTTTTTAACTTGGAGAAAAATCCATAAAGGCTTGGGGGGCCTATTTATCAATAATAGCATTTTCAATGAGATCTAGACGCATCATTAGTGCCCATGATTGCATTGCAGTATGCATTGATAACGGTGGGATTTATTAACAAGCACCTGCAGGGACAGGGATTCTGAATGGCGCACATCCCTGCAATGTGCAAGGAGTGAGGAGACCGCATCAGCATTAATAATATATATGGGCCCTTAATAATTGAAAACTGTGCTTACTTGGCACCTTTAGGTTAATTTAAATGGTGTTGAATTAACTTGATCCTCTGTTCAGTGTTGCCTCTTTTGATCGCCAGCCAGCAGCCAATGTTAGAGGCACACATAGATAATCTGGGCAGAGGCACAATGTGGAGAGGCACACAGAGGAAAAGGGACAGGGGCATAGATAGGTAGGAGGCAGAGGCATAAATGGGGAGGAGGAGCAGAGGCACAGATACAGTATGGGGAGAGGGGCACATATATGGGGACAGGGGGAAGAGTCAAAGATATGGACAAATGGGCATAATCACAGATAAGAGTGAATTGGCAAAGTCACAAATATGGGAATGGGCAAAGGCACAGACATGGGGAGGGAGCAAAAGCACACATATGGGGAAGGAGAAAACCTATAGGAAAGTGGTATAGGCAGGAATGGCAAAGAGGAGGACTGTGGGAGTGGGACAAACTTCACAGGATAGAAGGGCTGAAGTACCTATTTGCAATGCTGTCACTTTCCCTCACATACTGTAAATATCTTCTTTTGTGCAGTGCACTGCATACACACTGTGCCCAGTGAATGGGAGTAGGAGAGGAGCACTGGGGGCGGGACAGTTGTACAAGGCGGCAGAGCTAAGAAAGGAAGCTAGGGGGGGCTAAGGGGGTGAACTGCATGTGAGAGTGGGCCCAATTTTCCAAACTTCCTCATGGGGCAGGTGCAGATGATCCAACCAGGACTGGAGGGGGGTCGTGGGCAGCCTGGGGGACAGAGCATGCAACCAGGGTCTGGGGCCTCACATGATCACTGGCAGGCTGCTGTAAGCAGGAAAAGAAAATTCCTGTCTACAGCAGCACAGTGACTAGTGGTCCCGTGGGTGGTCTGAAGCTGTAGCTTCACCCATGGCTCTCCCCAAATGTGGTAATCCAGCAGGCGGGCAGGAGTGTGGCGGGGGGGTGCAGACAGGAGTGTGCGGCTTATGCTGTCACCCCCTTGGAGGGTGACACCCAGTGGAGCCCACACCCGCCTTGTGATGCCACTGGGTCAGCCCTCTGACAAAGTCTGGAAGATTACACGCTTAGTGAAGTGGCCTTTACACCAGTGGTGTAACTAGGGTATTTGGAGCCCAGGGCAAATTTCAAAATGGAGCCCACCACCCATGTGCAAAACGCAAGCACCAATATATTGGCATGGTCACAAGGGGCGTAGTACTTTAAAATGTGGCATGTCAATGTGACACACACCTTTCTTGTCACTTTGAACATTCCTTTCCATTCCTTATGCACCTTACTTCAGTGCCCCTTATACAGTCCCCCTATGCAGTGCCCCAAGTAGTGGTCCCCCTTATGCAGGCCCCAAGTATTGCTCCTTATACAGTACCCCCAGATGTGGTCCACCTTATGCAGCCCCCATTTGTTCCCCTTGTACAGTGCCCCCAGTAGTGGTACCCCTTATGCAGGCTCCCAGTAGTGGTCCCTCTTATGAATGCCCCCAGTAGTGATCCCCCTTATGAAGTGCCCCATGTAGTGGTCCCCATTATGCAGTGCCCCCAGTATGGCCCCTTATACAGTGCCCCCAGAAGTGGTCCCCCTTATGAAAGCCCCAAGTAGTGATCCCCCTATCCAGTGCCCCTTATACAGTGCCACCTGTAGTGGTCCTCCCTATTCATTACCCCCAGTAGGGGTCCCCCCTATATACTGACCTCAGTAGTGATCCCTCTTATGCAGCCCCCAGTAGTGATCCCTCTATCCTGTGCCCCTTATACAGTGCCACCTGTTGTGGTCCCCCCAGTGCAGTGTCCCTTGTGCCCCCAGTAGTAAGCCACTTATATAGTACCCCAAGTAGTAGACCCCCTATACAGTGCCCCAGTAATGGTCCCCCCTATCCAGTGCCCTTTATATAGTGCCCCCAGTAGTAGCCTCCCTATGCAGTGCCAATTATATAATGCCCCCAGTAGTAGTTCCCCCTATTCACTGCACTTTAGATAGTGCCTATTGTATAAAATAGTGATGGAATGGAGGGTGCTTCCAATTGACAGATGAGTAAAATACTGAACTTTACAAATATAGTAAAAACCTCAGATAGGAGGTGCAATTTATTGACAATAAAATCCAACATACATATGCATAAAAGAAAACAAATAAATACACAATTGACCAGCACAATTGTAAAGTGCAGGATCAGGAAAAAAAAGTGCATTTAGTGGAGAAAGAAAAAATCCCCAAAGTCATACCATATGTGGTAGGTGGTGTGAGCAACCATAAGGACAAGTCCCAGGTCCCAGATGAATTTGGCCAGATCCACTTCACTCCACCTGGCTTTGCCTTTGATGCAAACAGCAAGCTCCTCCACAATCGGTTTTTCAAAGCTTCAAAGCAGTATCAGCACAACGCATTTAAGATCTATCTTGATCCTTTTTCAAGTGCGCAATGCCACTTGCCCCTAGCTATGCCAACTTGTTTATGGCATATTGGGAGCATCTGACCATAGACCCTATTTTAAAGGCAGGGGCAAACCTGGTAAGCTGGTTCAGATTCATAGACAACATATTTTTTATATGGAAGGGAGGTATTGATGATTTAGATAAATGGTGTGGAATATTGAATAATAATGATTTTAATATTTTTTTAACTTTTACCACCAGTTCTTTAAATCTCACGTTTTTAGATTTATTTATATACATCAAAAACAATTAGATATGTACCAAAACTTATCGGAAAGAGACAGATTCCAATTCGTATATAGATAGTTCTAGCGAACATCATAAAAGATCGCTAGAAAATATCCCTCTAGGTCAGTTCCAATGTATTAAAAGGTACTGTACAGAGGAAAATGAACTGAAGAAGCAAATGTATGAAATGAAGAATAGATTCATAGAAAAAGGTTATTCATTAGAAAAATTGAACAAAGCAGAAGGTAGAACAATGAATATACTAAGAGAGGATTTAATTAAAGAAAAAGGAAAATAAATAATAAAGGATTCCAAATGGGCCTTTATTAGTCAATATGGCTCTTACCATAAACAGCTAGAAAGGAGTATTACAAAAAATTGGAGAATATTACAGGAAGATCCAATATTGAAAAAAAACATTTACCGAATAAACCTACCTTCATTTACAGAAAATCTTCATCATTAAAAAATAAATTAGTCAGAAGTACTTTAACAGGTAACAAACCTACTAGTGAAAGAACAAAAGGCTTTCACAGATGTGGAATGTGTCTTATGTGTAGAACTACGAGTAATTAAGGAATGGAAAGAAAAACCACCTCATTCAAATTGAAAAAACTAGAAGAACATTCTTCATCAATAATTTTATTACTTGTCATTCTCGCAATGTAAGGATTACTTGGACATCCTCTTTCTGAACATTTCAAAACTTTCCATGACAAATCAGAATCCCATATTAAAAGATTTATGGGTGTAGAACAGGTCAAAGAAAGTTGGAGAGCAAAAGATCTAGAAAAGAGACTTGCACAGAAAGAGATGCAATGGATCTACCAACTTGATACCCTTATACCTTTGGGATTAAATTCAGATTTCAAGCTTAAATGGTTTTTAGATTAATTATTAATCACTGTTCTTAAATTCTATTTTATATATATATGTTTTCACTGAGTTTAATCTTCTCTTTTTTCTCCCTTTTTATTTTATATTTATGTGGACAATACACCTTAAAATGAGTGATCTCCCATTTACCCTAAGGCAGGGATGGACTATATGGCAATACGTAGTACCATATTAGTTTTAAAGGGTTTTTGGTATTTCTCTCTGTTAAAGGACAATCAGTATCCATTACCATGGAATATATATAAATCAATGAAATACAAGCAGCCTCTCCTATATGATTGGAATATCTTTTAATATATTCCAGCATTTGAATCACAGCGTATGACGACTTCCGGTTTCCGTTTTGAAGGTGGAACGCAAGCCGTAATCACTTCCGGTTTCCGGCATTCCGAGTGGAACGCAAGCTGTGATGACTTCCGGTTTCTGTTACACACGTGGTGTAGAAACCATGGGAAATAGAATAGGAGGGCATGTATTACAACTTCCGGAACAGACCCTCAAATAGTGGGAGATACAATGGCATTGCATTGCGCACTTGAAAAAGGATCAAGATAGATCTGAAATGCGTTGTGCTGATACTGCTATGCCGCTTTTAAAAACCGATTGTGGAGGAGCTTGCTGTTTGCATCAAAGGCAAAGCCAGTTGGTGTGAAGCGGAATCGGCCAAATTCTTCTGTGACCTGGTACTTGTCCTTAAGGTTGCTCACACCGCCTACCACATATGGTATGACTTTGGGGATTTTTTCTTTCTCCACTAAATGCACTTTTTTTTCCTGCTCCTGCACTTTACAATTGTCCTGGTCAATTGTGTATTTATTTGTTTTCTTTTATGCATATGTATGTTGGATTTTATTGTCAATAAATTGCACCTCCTATCTGAGGTTTTTACTATATTTGTAAGGTTCAGTATTTTACTCATCTGTCAATTGGAAGCGCCCTCCATTCCATCACTATTTTATACAATATGTTGTATGGTTCAGGTATGTAACCGGTATCCTTTCGATGGAATAGTAAGCTGCATTCCAATTGTTTACTGTGCAAATTTTTTTCCCTTTGCCTTGCACTACTTTAGATAGTGCCCCCAGTAGTAGCCACCCTATGCAGTGCCCCCAGTAGTGGTCTGCTGATGCAATGCCCCAGTAGTAGTCCCCCCAGTATTGCTTCCAGCAGAGTTCCCACCAGTAGTGGTCCCCCGATGCAGCACCCCCAGTAAAGGTTCCCCCCAGTGGTGCCCCCAGTAGAGGCTCCCTCCTGTAGTGCCCCCTGTAGTAGTCCAACCCCCCAATGCAGTGCCCCCAGTAGTGCCCCCAGTAGAGGTCCACCCCAGTGGTGCCCCGAGTAGATGTCCCTCCCAGTAGTAGTCCACCTCCCCCCTGACAAATACACACAAGTACATAAAAGAAAAAAAATACACTTACCTGAATCCACACTTTGGCCACTGCTCAAACCGTCATCCGCATGTAATCCCTCCTGGGCTGGCACACTCTGCATTATGAGAGAGGCATCATGACATCATGACTTCTCTCCCATTACCCACTGCAGGAGCTGGAAGGTGGAGCTCAGCCAATGAGAGTCTGTCTGACTCTCATTGGCTGCTGATTAACACCACTGATGGTACTCTGACTACCTGCATACCGTCCACCAGATCCCATACCCAACCTGTTCTATTTACTTGCCTTGATTAGTTCATTGTTCTTACTGACTGTGACATACTATAAAAATGTCTCTCAAGTTGCCTGTACTGTGCTGGATATACTGAAAGCACTGAAATTATTATTTAATAAATAATGTGATAATATGATATATAGGTAAGAAGCAGGGCTGACTGAGGTCTACTCATTCCTCCTGTGTGAGACAATTTGGAGCAACCCCCACACACACAAACTAAAAATAAACAGGAAAAAATTAAACCCACACACCTCTACTATGATGTCATGCCACCATGTCACCATTTAAAGGTACTCTGTGGTGCCTATAAACTAACTGTCAGTGGCTGGCAGTTGCCACTGATCATCGGTCTGAAGCTCAGTGGAGAGAGCATTGCACCCCTTATGAGATGGCGCCCTTGTGTTTGCACTTTACTAAAAAAGCCCTCAAGCCAGCTCTGGTTGAAGGTAAAAATGTTTGCATGAGTACACTTTGATTCAATGGGCCTCATGTTACTGTTACTGTATGTTACTGTGCGTGCGCCTAAGTTGTGTTGCACATGTGCACTGATCAGTAAGCAAGATAGCGTAAACATCGGTAACATCGAGAACCATCAGAGCCATTAGCATATTAGTGGTTAACCTGACCTGATGCAGGATTTTGGATGCGTTCTGTGTAGAGCTGAAGGTATGGCTGCGTATTCCACCGCAATGCCTTAATTATGCACACATCTATAACAGTCTTGGGTTTGTGTAGCCTCTGTTCATGCAGTTTCCATCGCAGTTGGTAGTTTGTTCACGAGCATTGCGATGCATACGCATGCGCAGTGCGGAAACTTCGGCCGAGTGCAGGCATTCTCTCACTTGTGTTACTGGCTAAATCAGGCTAAATCAGGCCCTCAGTACACACACACACACACACATACATATATATATATATATATATATATTGCGACACAGTTAGGTTAGGGGGTCCCTCTCCTGGGTAGAGGACTCCTTCCTTACACACACACACAGCAGCAGGGAAGCAGCACACCAGTCTGGATGCAAGTACAAGCTGGTCGGCGCCAGCCTTTATTGTACAATGACAGAAATATAGAGAGAACATAAATATAAATCCTAGCCCTGTCGGGGCACTAACTTCACAGGTAGTTCCCTCACTACTAGAACCTGGCAGGGCCTAATGCCCTCGCCAGCAACAAAGCACAGCACAGTACTCACAAATAGGTTTTTCAAGTGTCTCTGAGCAAACTCCCTGCCTGCTCTCCCAGGTGAGACACTCAGCCCTAAACACACTAAGCTTATATTGGCCACTCTCAGGTGGAAAACTAACAAGCCTGTTACTAAGGCTGCGAGAACCAAAACCTGGATTGGCCATGGGTGGAGCCCTCCCTCTCCTCTCACCCACAACCCCCAGGTCCCCAACCGGCTTTTCAAAAAGCCGAAACTCAAGCCTGCTACACTGCAGACTTTCTCCTGGGGGTTTAAAACACAAAAGACAGGAATCTGGGACAAATGTACCTGCCACAGACCACTTTATCAGTGATCCTATCACATATCGCCCCCCTTTGTTTCGACCTGTGGGGTGGAACAACTGAAGCCCCCAAACAATGAATGCGTGACAACGCGTCAGCATTGGCCAGCTGGCTTCCTGGCCTGTGTTCCACTGAAAATGTAAAAGTTTGTAATGACAAGAACCATCTTGTAATTCTCGCATTACTGTCCTTATTTTCAGACATCCACTTCAGAGGGGCATGGTCAGTGATCAAGTTGAACTTTCTTCCGACCAAGTAGTACCTGAGAGCCTCTAACGCCCACTTTATGGCCAACGCCTCCTTCTCCACTGTGGCATAGTTTCTCTCATGTACATTCAACTTTCTGCTAAGATAGAAAATAGGGTGTTCCTCACCCTCCTTGTTCTGGGACAGGACCGCTCCTATACCTACTTCTGATGCATCAGTTTGTACTATGAATTCCCTTTCAAAATTAGGAGTCATCAGGACTGGTTGGGAACACAACGCTACTTTCAACTCCTGAAAAGCTTTCTCTGCCTCAGGACTCCATTCTACCATGACTTTTTGTTTGCCTTTGGTCAGGTCAGTCAGTGGGACTGCCATGGTGGCAAAGTTGGGTATAAACCTCCTGTAGTACCCCGTAATTCCCAAGAAGGCTCTCACCTGCTTCTTATTCAGAGGCCATGGCCAGTTTTGTATGGCATCAACTTTATTGAGCTGAGGCTTTATCAGGCCTCTACTAATGGTGTATCCCAGATATTTTACTTCCTCCATGCCTAGACAACACTTTTTTGGGTTGGCTGTCAAACCTGCCTTACAGATGGAGTCCAACACTGCTTGTACCCTGGGTAAGTGAGACTGCAAATCAGGACTATGAACGACCACGTCATCCAGATAAGCAGCCGTATACCGTCTATGGGGCCTTAGAATCCTGTCCATCATTGTTTGGAAGGTAGCAGGTGCCCCATGTAGCCCGAAGGGCAACATCTTGTACTGAAACAAGCCCTCTGGCGCTGAAAAAGCTGTCTTTTGTTTGGCGCTCTCGGTTAACGGTACTTGCCAATACACTTTGGTTAGGTCAAGAGTGGTTAAATACCTTGCCGTCCCTCGTCTCTCAATCAGTTCATCCACTCTTGGCATCGGGTAGGCATCGAATTTTGAAACACTGTTCAACTTTCGGAAGTCATTGCAGAAACGCACACTCCCATCGGGCTTTGGAATCAACACAATGGGACTTGACCATTCACTATGTGATTCTTCAATTACCCCTAACTCTAGCATATTTTTAATTTCTTTCGACACCGATTCTCTTTGTGCTTCTGGTAACCTATAGGGCTTTAGATTAACTTTAACCCCTGGGTCAGTGATGATGTCATGTTTAATGACCGAGGTTTTCCCAGGTACATCAGAGAACAGCACCCTATTTCTAATCAGAAACTCCTTGACCTCTTGTTGTTGAATTGCCGACAAGGTTTTTGCCACAGTCACTTCGGGAACTAAGGGCCCAGGACTTACTGGAGGGTCTCGGACGGCCGACAGTACCGTTCTATTTTTCCAGGGCTTTAACAGATTTATATGGTATATCTGTTCCGGCTTTCTTTTCCCCGGCTGGTAAACTTTGTAATTGACCTGCCCCACTCTTTCTAAGATTTCAAAGGGCCCTTGCCATTTAGCCAAAAGTTTATTTTCCACAATGGGAACCAATACTAACACTCTGTCCCCAGGAGCAAAGCTGCGTAACCGAGCATTGCGGTTGTATACCCTCTGCTGTGCCTGTTGAGCCTGTTCCAGGTGCTCTCTCACTATCGGCACTACCGCAGCAATTCTCTCCTGCATTTGAGAAACATACTCAATCACCATTTTGTAAGGACTAGACTGCCCCTCCCATGTCTCTTTGGCAATTTCTAGTAACCCCCTTGGGTGTCTCCCATACAACAAGTCGAAGGGTGAAAACCCGGTGGAGGACTGGGGAACTTCTCTTATGGCCAACAATAAATACGGCAATAAGTAGTCCCGATCCCTACCATCCTTGTTGACCACTTTCCTAAGCATGTGTTTTAACTAGGGATGTGCAGGATCGGTTCTACTCGGTTCCGTTCGGTTTTTTTTCCCGAATCTTATTGGGTTTCAGCTGTCACGAGTTTTGGATAGCCAATAAGATTCGGTAAAAAAAACCGAACGGAACCGAGTAGAACCGAGCCTGCACATCCCTAGTTTTAACGTCTTGTTAAACCTCTCGACCAGCCCATCGGTTTGGAGGTGATAAACCGAAGTTCTTAACTGTTCGATTTTGAACAGGCGGCATAACTCTTTCATGACTTTGGACATAAATGGTGTAACCTGGTCAGTTAGTATCTCCTTAGGTATACCCAGCCTGCTAAAGACATGAACTAGCTCTCTGGCAATGGTCTAGGTTGACTTTTTGCGCAACGGGATCGCTTCTGGGTACCTGGTAGCGTAATCCATTATGACCAGAATATACTGGTGTCCCCTGGCAGACTTCATTAAGGGTCCAACGAAATCCAACGCTATTCTTTCAAACGGCACCTCTATGATAGGAAATGGAACTAGTGGACCCTTAAAATGTGGCCTGGGAGCATGATACTGACACTCAGGGCAGGATGCGCCAAAGTCAGATACCTCTTTATGAAGCCCTGGCCAGAAAAACCTCTGCATTATTCGCTCAGTGGTTTTCTCTACCCCTAGATGGCCTGCCGTTATATGACCATGGGCCAGATCCAACACTGTTTTTTCTGTAGGCTTTGGGAACTATTAGTTGTTCCACAACATATTCCCCCTTCTTAGTCACCTGATGTAACAAATCCTGCCACATTTCCATGTGGGGATAGGACAAAGGACTATCAGGGTCTACGGGTTTACCATCAACTACTTTTACATTCTCCCTGGCTTTTACCAAAGTAGGGTCATTCAACTGCTCCATGGCAAAGACCTCTCTTCTGACCTCTAAATCAGGCAGACGATCACCTGGCCCAACAACACTACCCAACTCAATGGGAGGCACATCAGTTGGCGGGCCACCGTCACGCTCCGCATTCTCTAGTTCGCCAATCATAGTAGAAAAAGGGAATAACTCTGACTCAGAAGAAACTCCCTCCTCCACTACATCGACAACCTTCTCAAATGGATCGGGGTTGTTCACCTCTGGAACAAAACGGCTTTCCCACAACTTCCAGAAGTGAGCAAAGTCTCTCCCCAATATTGCATCGTACATCAGATCATGTACCAAACCTACAGAAACTATAGCAGAACCACATGGTGTCTCGATGTTTCCCTCGGCAGTAACATAATATCGAGTATCCCCATGTATGCAGGTCACACCAACAGTTTTCCCCTCACGCCGCAAGGGGTTCACCAGCTCAGCTTTTATCAGTATCACCAAGCTACCAGAGTCTAACAGTGCCTCTACTCGGTTGCCATCTACAGTGAGTACACACATATGCTTATCAGTCACAGCCTGCCGGTCAGCCGTACAGGCTATCTGTGCAAAGAAAGACCCCCTGTGGTAGACATGAGCAGTATCACATTGCATAGGTTCAGTTGTAAGTGCACAATTAGCGGCAATATGGCCGAAGCCACCACATCAGAAACACTGAGTCATATTAATGTCTAGTTGTTTATGGAGCAAGAACCTCCACGGCCTGGCAGGCCTGTCTCCAGGCTCTACACCCTCAGTCTTAGGTACATTCCACCGCCCAGCACCCTTCTCCCCTGGAACAGTCTTACCAGTGTCTGTGGGAGTTCGCCGGTGCGCCATCGGGGCTCGGTGGGGCATACTGATCAGCTCCTCAGCCGCCACGTACCTCTCCACCAGCTCGACCAACTGGTCCACGGACTTAGGGTCTGCATGGCTCACCCACTTGCGCAGAGTCACAGGTAATGATCGCAGGTACCGGTCCATCACGACCCTTTCCACGATCTGTGGTCCCGTCAGCATCTCGGGCTGTAGCCATTTTGAGGACAGATGGACGAGGTCATGCATCTGTGAATGTGGAGGCTTGTCCTTATGAAACTCCCAGCGGTGGACCTGTTGGGCATGAACAAAGGTGGTGACTCCCAAGCGAGTTAGGATCTCCTGTTTTTGTTTTTTATAGTCCTTGGCATCAGCCAGGCATAAGTCGAAATATGCTTTTTGTGTCTCCCCAGACAAAAAAGGTGCCACCAGACTTGCCCACTGCTCCTTGGGCCAACTCTCCCTCTCGGCCGTTCTTTCAAATGCGGCGAGATAGGCCTCCACATCATCGCCCAAAGTCATCTTTTGGAGGAAGTGACTGGAGTGAGTGGTGGTGGGAGGACCAGTATTAACATCTCTGGGCCAGGCGACCAGGTGCTGTACCACCTCTCTTATGGCCTGGCTGTTTTCCGCTAAGGCCTGGCGGGTTTCCTCAATAGCGACCTGTTGAAATCTGTTAGTCTCCTGCTGAAGTTTGTTTGTCTCTTGCTGAGCTGCTGTAGCTTGAAGCAAGGCCTTAATAATGTACTCCATTTTGTCCTGGGGTGTAGGTTGGAAGCTGAACCTTGCCTCTCTGAGCATTGGCTGACGCCTCCTCTATGGGACTCCAAGGACACAGTGTTATTTCCACACTCACAAATTGGGTGTCTGTCCTTTTAATTTTTAAACGGAAAGTTTTCCTCTCGCTGCAAATTCAGTGTGTGTGGTTGCCCGCATTCTCCACCATATTGTAACACAGTTAGGTTAGGGGGTCCCTCTCCTGGGTAGAGGACTCCTTCCTTACACACACACAGCAGCAGGGAAGCAGCACACCAGTCTGGATGCAAGTACAAGCTGGTCGGCGCCAGTCTTTGTTGTACAATGACAGAAATATAAAGAAAACATAAATATAAATCCTAGCCCTGTCGGGGCACTAACTTCACAGGTAGTTCCCTCACTACCAGAACCTGGCAGGGCCTAATGCCCTTGCCAGCAACAAAGCACAGCACAGTACTCACAAATAGGTTTTTCAAGTGTCTCTGAGCAAACTCCCTGCCTGCTCTCCCAGGTGAGACACTCAGCCCTAAACACACTAAGCTTATATTGGCCACTCTCAGGTGGAACACTAACAAGCCTGTTACCAGGCTGTGAGAACCAAAACCTGGATTGGCCGTGGGTGGAGCCCTCCCTCTCCTCTCACCCACAACCCCCAGGTCCCCAACTGGCTTTTCAAAAAGCCGAAACTCAAGCCGGCTACACTGCAGACTTTCTCCTGGGGGTTTAAAACACAAAAGACAGGAATCTGGGACAAATGTACCTGCCACAGACCACTTTACCAGTGATCCTATCACAATATATATATATATATATTATATATATATATTGTGTTAGAATGGCACTCAAATGGGATTAGTAGAAACATATATGAAAGTCATGCCATACTTACACTGTATTTTTTATATTCACTCACTTCTGCACCAAAATGTGTTGGATGGATAATGCCTATATATAAAAATGTGTTTAACAACATAATACAATATTAAATAATAACAGTGCTAAACTACATAAATAAAAATTGTGTGAGTCAGGGACGTATCTATAATGGGTGCAGGGTGTGTGGGACCCCCGGCTCCCTCGGTCCAGGGGTGCCCCGAACCGCACACCTTGCACCCACAGTGTTACTTACCTCTCTGGAGTCCCACGTTGGCATGGAGGTCCGTCGCTGTAAAAATGACTGGAAAATGGCCGCCGCAGTCATTTTCCCGTCATTTGCACATGTGCAGTACAGGGAAAATGGCCACTGCGGCCATTTTCCCGGTGACCTGCACATACTCTATAGATTATGGGCACACTCTAATGCCCAGAATCTATAACTCCGGCGCTGGCTGCGCACAGCTCAGTGCGCTGCCGGGCAGAAAGTAGGGGGCCCATGTCGGAGACTGTACATGGGCCCCCTCCTCTCTTCAAATGCCCCTAGTGTGAGTGTATTAATTTCAATAGTGTGCTCCAGTAATAATATCCACAATATTTGTGCAATTAATTATATAGATCAAGCGTGTCAAACAATAAAATGACAACACTAATGTTTCCAATATATAAAAACAAAATTCTAAAGACAACCAGTATACCTAGCATGTGTATGATAAAACTAAAATGTGGTCGGTATAGATTGCAAAGATATAACTTTCACTAATACAGGAAGAATGAGAGGAGACAGACAATGTGACTCAGAGAGAATCACATTAGGCCAATTTATGATTCAGAATAAATATGATATTAAATAATATCACATACAAGGGACAAAAATATCTTAGAAGTAGAGCATTACACAATAAATATGACCTTACTACTTTTATTCACCCCATGTAGGGTGTAACCTCACATCCTCTATTTGTGCCTTGGTGTTAGTAGATATTTTAGTTAGTATACATTTCACTTTTTGATATTCTTATTAAATTATATGACACACAAAATCATATACGCATGCACACACACATACAGATGTGTCCTCTTGTATCTTTGCTGCTTATGCTGCTAACATATGCACACATCACACCATGGGCCTGATTCAGAACCGCTCGCTGCTGGCGAACGCTCACTCTGAATCAGGCCCCATGTGACTTGCAGCGCACACATGCACCACAGTACACCAGGCCGTGGCAGTGTTCGTACTATGCAATCCTATGGATCGCGGGTGCAAATGCACCATAAATGGCGCAATTTGCCATACAAGTGGCAAAGATACAAGAGGACTCACCTGTACATGTTGTCTTTTTACAGTATATATGTAAAATGAATAAGTAGGTTCTATGGGGAAACCTATGTTTACTTACCAGTCTGCAATCAATTATTCATGGTAGCTCTGTATTTCCAGCACTGTTCCTGTGTACTCTGCTTTTTCACTTTTTCAAAATCATCTGCATTATCCTGCCATCATTTCCAACCGATAATAAATATTTTTGTTTTATATTTCATCTCCATGTGATTTTGCATTATTCCAGAGGGGTTTTCATAACAGAATGACCAGCCCAAACAAACAAGAGAATAATGTCACTATGGATTCTCTAATAAAACTCCTAGTAACGGAACTCCCTGGAATACTCAATCATGCCATTCCTCCTTTTAAAGAGATTTCTCTGCACAATCTGCAGACAGACATTATTCTACTGCATACTCAGATAGCACAAATTTTAACCTTTTTGCCTAAGGTTCTCGAGAAAATTGCTGCACTTATACCCATACATTTTCCTTCCAGTGTAGCTGCTGTTCCTGAACAGCTGGCAGAAAATTTCACCTCTGCATCCCAACCAGGGCCTATTAACCCCATCAACTTACAGAGGGACTCTGGGCCTGATTCAGACCTTGCTCGCAAGTGCATAGCACTCGCAAGCGGGTCGATGGTGGGTTACTGTGCATGCACAAGCCCCGGAGCGAGAGAGAAATTCTCTCGCTCCGGGGCTCTCTACAAACGGGGCAGCTGTCAATGTTGATCAACAGCTCATCCCATTTTGTAGGCAGGGAGGGGGGGTGGCTTGGCAAATGAAGGCGTTCCTGCAGGAACGGCTGATGTTTGTGGGCGGCCACACTGATATCACTCATGATGTCAGTAGGTGGACTTCCTGCTCTAAAAGAGCAGGAAGTCCACTGGGGCTTGTGGCAATGAGACCCTACAGCAAGGGTCTCCTCGCAAGCCTGATGATCACGATGGTCGCGACCATCGCGACCATCAGCTGGCCGCTTGATAAAGCTGTGGGTGGTCACCGACAGCTTAGTGAGTGGCCAGGAGGCTGGTCACACAAAAAAAAATGCCCTTCAGACCTGTGAGCGGCCTTAGGCTGCGAGCGGGTCTGAATCAGGGCCACTGTTCCAGGTACTGTTGCAGCCCTTAATGCAGAGCAAAAGATTACTATGAAAAAAAAGAGTTCAAGTGGCCCTCGTTCTCCCCTTACCAAAGCAGAGAGAGCTTTTTACAGGTCTAATTACTTATGCATGTACTGTGTTAGTCCTGAACATTTTCTACATTCATGTCCTAGCCGCATAACTAGAATTGGAGGTGGGTTTGGGTGTTCTGCCCCTGAAAGGGGATTCATGACTGTCTGTTCCACAAGGAATCTTCTTGCCCAGCTAGTTCCTCAAAGGGAATTTCACACTTTCTCAGTCTCAGATAGAGCCATTATGTCTGCCGGTCCCAAGGAGGGGCTTCATGTCTTGTCTGCCAGTTCTAAGGAGGTACTTCATGTCTTGTCTGCCAGTACCAAGGAGGGACTGTTTGTAAATTTAAACAGAGCTGCCCAGCCAGTGTATTCCCACAGAGATGCCCAGCCGGAGTATTCCCACTGAGATGCCCAGCCGGAGTATTCCCACAGAGCTGCATTCCCACAGAGCTTCCCAGCCGGAGTATTCCCACAGAGCCACAGGCCCAGAAGAGGTCACCAGTGCTTCAGATCAAGGAGGGTCTCTGGACTTTTGGCATTAGATGTAGTTCCTGAGTGTTCCACCCCAGGAGGGTTCTGTGAGTATCGTGCCCCAGGAAGGGGTTTTGAATATATTGCCTAGTTTTTTGCCTCAAGAGAGGGATTCAAGTCTCCTACTAATTCCTGAAAAGGTGCTAACTTATCTGTCTGAGGACCACAATGCCCTGGTCTCCGTGCCTGAGGACCCTAATGCCCTGGCCTCCGGGCCTGAGGACCCTAATGCCCTGGTCTCCGGGCCTGAGGACCCTGATGCCCTGGCCTCCAGGCCTGAGGACCCTCATTCCCTGGCCTCCGGGCCTGAGGACCCTAATGCCTTGGCCTCTGGGCCTGAGGACCTTAATGCCCTGGCCTCCGGGCCTGAGGAAAGTGCTGCCATATCAGCTGCCAGTTCAGGTGTGTTTTCTCTTAGGGTTGTCCGGTCACCTAAGACTTCCAACTTGCCAGAGGTCCGAGAGGGGTCAGCCTTGCCAGAGGTCCGAGAGGGGTCTGCCTTGCCAGAGGTCCGAGAGGGGTCTGCCTTGCCAGAGGTCCTAGAGGGGTTTGCCTTTCCAGAAGTGTCCACCTTGCCAGGGGTCCAAGAGGGGTCTGCCATGCCAGAGATCTGAGAGGGGTCTGCCATGCCAGAGGTCCAAGAGGGTTCTGCCTTGCCAGGAGTGTCTGCCTTGCCAGGGGTCCAAGAGGAGTCTGCCATGCCAGAGGTCCAAGAGGGGTCTACCATGCCAGAGGTCCAAGAAGGGTCTGCCATGCCAGAGGTCTGAGAGGGGTCTGCCGTGCCAAAGGTCTGAGAGGGGTCTGCCGTGCCAGAGGTCCGAGAGGGGTCTGCCGTGCCAGAGGTCCGAGAGGGGTCTGCCATGCCAGAAGTCCGAGAGGCTCTACCGGGGTCTGCCATGCCAGAGGTCTGAGAGGCTCTACTGTACCAGAGGTCTGAGAGGCTCTACCGGGGTCTGCCGTGCCAGAGGTCTGAGAGGCTCTACCAGGGACTGCCGTGCCAGAGGTGCAGCTGAGTTCTGCAATGCCGAACTCCACAGTTGATCAAGTTTATGTATCCTTTACTTGTCGGCCCATTTTTTTTGATGATGATATGTTAAAGTTTGAAGCTTTTATGCAACAATTTTTTGGAGTCAACTGATTTAACATAAGAGGATATAGCGGAGAATATGATGATGACATTCAAAGAAGCGGCATTGGCATGGGCAATTTCTTTAATTGATTCTAAAGACCCTATATTACAGGATCTGTTGGGTTTTTTCTATTCAGTCCACCAAATGTCCTTGCCCTCTTGAATGACTGCTCTAATTCCACAGTGTTCAAATGCCTCTTAACATTTTCCCTCTATCAAAAAGAAGAATAGAAAATAAGGACCTTAAGGCATCTGGAATCCGCCTTTGAAAGGGGGGCATTATGTCAGTATTGTCTGTTTTGTATTTTCTGTTTTGTTGCTTTTTCACCAGTAGGGATCACCAGATCTATCAGATATGTCAAGGGTCTTCAAACTTGGCCCTCCAGATGCTGTGGAACTACACATCCCAGCATGCACTGCACATAGTTTTTGCATGCTGTTATATCAAAAAGGTGGCAGTGCATGCTGGGATGTGTAGTTCCACAGCAGCTGGAGGGCCAAGTTTGAAGACCCCTGAGATATGTTCTGGTCCTGACCTGAGATGCTACTCTCTGGTTAATCTGTGATTATTACTTCGTGAGTCACATCTGTCTGCCAGCCTTCTAGGCAGTCTGCAACCAGCAGTGAGTGCTGGTTATTGTTTGTCTGTTTGCCTTGTATTCCATTTGGTCTGTAGTCCAGTTCAGTCTGTCATGTTAATTGGGATCTTCCTGCCTGCAATACCAAGGTATTACCCATATATGCTCCGTGTTTCCAGCCTATGGAAGTGTATGGACTTTTTGCATATCTGAACCATTTATCTCCATCACAATCTTGAAACCTGTGATCAGTCTGCAATCAATTATCCATGGTAGCTCTGTATTTCCAGCACTGTTCCTGTGTATCTGTTTATTCACTTTTTCAAATTCATCTGCATTATCCTGCCATCATTTCCAACCCTTAATAAATATTATTGTTTTATATTTCATGTCCATGTGATTTTGCATTATTCCAGAGGGGCTTTCATTACAGCTTGCAGTTGCCACCGATCAATGGTCTGAAGCCTCAGTGGTGACAGCAATGCACCCCTATGAGATGGCACCCTTGTGTTTGCACTTTGCTAAAATAAGCCAACGAGCCAGCTCTGGTTGAAGGTAAAAATGTTTGCATGAGTACACTTTGATTCAATGGGCCTGATTCTGAGTCTCATGCTATGTTACTGTGCATGTGCCTAAGTTCCACTGAACATGTGCCCTGATTGTGTTTGTATTGTACGAGTCACAGCTGCAATTTCAGATATATGCAAGGAGATGTGTATAAAAACTGTATTAGGCATTCCTGGGCAGTGACTGGAAGGTGGCTATGCAGATGCACAGAGATGGTCCATCTTATAATAGTCTTATAATAGTGTTATAATAGGTAGGTGTCCATCTACAACATAAATGCACAGTAGAAGCTGTGAAGCATGCAACTGGTCCTGAAGCAAAGGAGATGGGACAGATGTAATGCCACAGAAGAGAAAGACCTGGCTGGCCACCAGGAATGGGGGACATATGGGGTGCTGAGTGGAAGAGCAGATGGGGTGGCAAATGGGACAGAGTGGAGCCTGAGGAAGTTTGGGATGTAGTGAAGTGAGGGGGGAGAGAAACAAGCAGCAATCAGAGTGGGGTAGAAGCTGCAAAAATCAGTGGTGGGCAGAAGCAGTTCCAAAGGTGAAGCTGCAGTGCAGACCAAAATTCAAATAGGGGTACCACACCAACTGCCAGTGTGTCCCAGCCAGCGATGTTAGGGTTAGCAGTTTGTGTGACTCCCCTATTTGAATGTTGAACTATGCTGCTGCCCCACCTCTGGATCTACCACTGGTGGTGGGGCTTGTCAGATCTGGGGACAGGGCAGAGTGGTGGCAGACTGAGGTGACCTTGCGTATCCAGGCTCCCTTTACTAATGTTAAAATAAAAGAAAAGTGTCCCTGTATATTGTTTATTTATAAATACTGCCTCTGTATAATTTGTAATTAATAATAGAGATTCCATATAGTTATATTCTCTAATTAGTGAATAATCAGTAACAGTTCCCCCTTAATTGATTTGTTATTTCATTTTTGTTTTTAAACAGTCACTGCTTAAATATTTTCTATAGTGTTGTGATATATGCAAATACGAACAATCTTCTTTTTTTGTTCTGCTATAAACTCATGTACAATGTATTAAAGTTGGGTAAGCACACGTATTTAATAGACAGCCAACCAATCAGGAGTGGACTCTCATCTTTGAAAGATATAAAGACTATGGGTGGGATTCAATTAGTCTCGTTAAGTTAATAGGTGATAATTGAATACCGGCCTGTATTCAATTAGCCGCACTTATTGGGGATTTCTTTTCGGGTCTCTTGAGACCCAAAAATAAATCTTTGTTAACTCTGGGGATCACTGCCAGGTAACGCACAGGTCCATGAACTTTTCACGGATTCTGTCCATTTATGCCCGATAACCCGTGTTATTACATGTGTTTACTGTGTGTTAACAAAGTTATTGGGCAAATGTGGGAGGCTAATTGAATAGCACTAGGTGTCAAAGCCCAAGTCTATCCTCCATTATTACCCATGGTAATTTACAGTGGGTAATTGAATTCCCCCCTATGTTTGAAATTTCCCCAGAACAACATATTTAGAAATTCTAACAACCATATTGTTTTAAATCAATATACACAATAATGTTTTTTTTCTTTATTTTTGTAATTTATGATTATTTTTATAATAGAGTGGATTTAATGAAGAACTGTTTTCACCAAGTATGTACAGTTTGGTGCAAAATTATTATTATTATTATTATTATTATTATTATTATTATTATTTTTATTATTATTATTATTTATTTGTAAGACACCATACATTTCCACAGATACAAAACAGAAAAAACTGGGTAGCATGACAAAAAAAATATATATTCCGTAATAATATATGGGCTGGGCCAATAACAGAAATCTTAGGGCCCAGTATACATATGTTTTTGGCTCATCTTCTTTCTCGCTGAAGCCTCATACAGTGTGTAACTGCAAATGATGGGTTAGAACTGCGCTCTGCTGTATGGGCAGATGGGATGTGAGATGTATTGTTTGTGTCGGGGTGCTGCACCTTCCTAAAAGCAGGAGTACCGGGTCCTGTGTAGCAATAGAATGGGGTAGAGGGTGCGGAGGGTGCGCTCGCCCTATGGGTGTAATGCTGGAGTAACAGTGTGTCGTGGTCTTTTGTGTTCGATGTTGTGTGTGGAGTGATGGGGTGTAGGGAGGGAAGGGGGTCTAATGGACTGGAGGTGGTGGGTGAGGAAATTAAGACAGAGGCAGAAATGGAGGCCAAAGGGTTTATTGGAAAAAAAAAACAGTAATAATCTTGTTCGGTCCCAGGCACCCAGGTGGGGTGAGCGATCCACTTGGGGGTGTGTGTGGGTGGAGACTGGGGAGGTGAGTGGACCCTTTTAGGGGGCTCCTTTCCATGCAGTTCAATAGACCGGCACATTACCCCTGCTGGACCTTAGGTCAACAGTCTTAGGATGTCTCGGGGGGAGGGAAGTGGTGGGTTGGCAGCGGGTCTGGTGGTTGAGGATGTGCACCCTGGCGGCGTCCCGCGCAGGGGTATAAGTCTCGGAGTCACTTACCTACTGGTAGGATTTGTTGGTGAAAAAGGCTTGGGCTGCTGGTAGCTGGTGTTAGTTTCCTTTTGAAGATGCGGTGTTGGATGGCTGCAGCGGTGTCAGCGGTTGGAGGAAGCTCTGTGTGTGGTAGTAGCTTGCTGGTGCACTGTAGGGCTTGGTGCACCGAGTTGCTGGCATTCTGTTCCCGCTGCCTGGTGGGTGCCTGTTGGTGTGGATCGCTTAGGGATTGCTGCTGGATGAACAGCTGTGAGTGGAGCTGGTGTTGGTTGCTCCCAGGGGGCGGTGCGTGGTCGCCTGGGTCTAGCAGGTGGAGTGGTGATCAAGAGGGGTGAGCAGGGCTTTGCTAGGTGTGATGCCCAGCGTGGCCCTGCGGGTGGTGGGTAGAGAGGGTTCTGGAAGCAGCAAGGCTCGACTGAATTCTCTGCGAGAATGAAGAGCTCTGGTGTAAGCTGGCTGTGGTGTCAGAATGTAGGGGGTCTCTGACGCGTTTCGGCAGGGGCTCTGCCTTCTTGTAGAAGGCAGAGCCCCTGCCGAAATGCATCGGAGACCCCCTACATTCTGACACCACAGCCAGCTTACACCAGAGCTCTTCATTCTCACGGAGAACTCGGTCGAGCCTTGCTGCTTTCAGAACCCTCTCTACTCACCACCCGCAGGGCCACGCTGGACATCAAACCTAGCAAAGCCCTGCTCACCCCTCTTGATCACCACTCCACCTGCTAGACCCAGACGACCACGCACCACCCCCTGCGAGCAACCAACACCAGCTCCACTCACAGCTGTTCATCCAGCCTCAATCCCTAAGCGATCCACACCAACAGGCACCCACCAGGCAGCGGGAACAGAATGCCAGCAACTCGGTGCACCAAGCCCTACAATGCACCAGCAAGCTACTACCACACACAGAGCTTCCTCCAACCGCTGACACCGCAGCAGCCATCCAACACCACATCTG
The DNA here is from genome assembly GCA_031769625.1 of Taudactylus pleione. Taxonomy (NCBI): domain Eukaryota; kingdom Metazoa; phylum Chordata; class Amphibia; order Anura; family Myobatrachidae; genus Taudactylus; species Taudactylus pleione. The sequence goes on from JAUIMM010000107.1 coordinate 3,703,496, forward strand.
CAAAAGGAAACTAACACCAGCTACCAGCAGCCCAAGCCTTTTTCACCAACAAATCCTACCAGTAGGTAAGTGACTCTGAGACTTATACCCCTGCGCAGGACGCCGCCAGGGTGCACATCCACAACTGCCAGACCCGCTGCCAACCCACCACTCCCCTCCCCCGAGACATCCTAAGACTGTTGACCAAAGGTCCAGCAGAGGTAATGTGCCGGTCTATTGAACTGCATGGAAAGGAGCCCCCTAAAAGGGTCCACTCACCTCCCCAGTCTCCACCCACACACACCCCCAAGTGGATCGCTCACCCCACCTGGGTGCCTGGGACCAAACAGGATTATTACTGGGTTTTTTTCCAATATACCCTTTGGCCCCCATTTCTGCCTCTGTCTTCATTTCCTCACCCACCACCTCCAGTCCATTTGACCCCCTTCCCTCCCTACACCCCATCACTCCACACACAACATCGAACACAAAAGACCACGACACACTGTTACTCCAGCATTACACCCATAGGGCGAGCGCACCCTCCGCACCCTCTACCCTACTCATACAGTGTGTGTCTCTCCAGCCCCATTTAGGTGTCTTCATCACCACCCCCCCATGTATCTCCCACTGTTTATCTCCAGTCACATCCACTTATCTGTCTCTCCAGCCTCATCGCCCTCTCTGTTTCTAAATCTTTCCATCTCCCCCTCTCTGTCTGTCCTGCCACATCCCCTTCCCTGTCTCTCCATCTATCCATTAACTCGTCTATCGCTCCATCTCCAGCATTATCCTCATCCTGTATCTTCTTCTCTTGCCTCATCCCCATCCTGGTCTCTCCATCTATGACATTATCCTCTCTCTGTCTCTGCATTTCCAGCCTTATCTCCAGCCTCATCTCCCTCATTGTCTCTCCATCTCCAGCCTCATCTCCCTCTGTCTATCTGATTCTAGCACCTCCCTCTCCCATGTATTTCAGGCTCTAGCCACACACCTCCCAACAAATTGTACCACAAGGAAAACTGTATTGGGCTGAATGCACCCTGCAGAATTCACTGCAATGGCCCAAGCAGGATAGGCAGAAGTGGTCAAAACCTTGACTGAACTCTGCTATATAAAGGAACACTTCATCAATGAAGGGGTAAAAAATAGTTTTCTGAATTTGCCCATAACCTGCATGTAACCCTGAAAAAGAATGGACAGATTTATCTATCTGCCTATTTAGACAAGTATTTATAAAATAGTGTTGCCTGTACAGAGTATACACACTTATATGCCTGGAAAAAGAATGGACAGATTTATTTATCTGCCTATTTAGACAAGTATTTACAAAACAGTGTTGCCTGGACAGGGTATACACACTTATATGCCTGGCATAAGCCTGACACAAACTCTACCATTTCTGATCTGAAGGCATCTTGAAATACATTTGACTCAATCTATGTACAGAAATTATACTTTTTTTCCATAGTCTTTATCTGTGTACATTCAGAATACAAAAGTTAATTTATCAATGAGACCCATAATATGCAGAGCATTATATTCTCACAATCATATGGATAAAGGACACAATAAACACCATTCACATTGTTTTGAAATACAGTATTGTTTCCTTGTGGTTAATAAGGATTTTTGAAAAGTATTGCTTCTATGGAGAAAACTTTTTTAAAATCTGGACAAATGAAGGCATACAGAACGGGGTTGACCCAACTATTGACAGAGGTCTGACTCATTGCAATTGGCAGACCAATTTCAGAAACTCCATCTAGATGGTTCTCTCCAGTAATGGATGAAGACAATTTCAGAAGGGAGAATACATGGTAGGGAAACCAGCAAATGGCAAACAAAATCTGAATTGAAAAAATTAATTTTATGCTTTTGGTATACTTTGAGGATTTTTTCCTAAGGTAAATGAATGCAGAAACCACAAGACAGGACAATATTATCAAGAAAGGCATGACAAAACCTACAAAGAAAGCAATTATTACTATGGCCCGATATTGAGATTTACCCATGTCATTAAGTCCATTTAATTCATTATAATCAAAGCTATAGAGGCATTTGGTTTGGCCATGACAATCATATGTATTTTTAAAGACAAAATACAATATGCTGACACTGACAGCAAGGATTCAAATGACAAGGACTTCTATAGAAGCCAAATGGGGTTTCCTGTGGATAGTATAATGAAAGGGAAACATAATGTCAATGCAATAGTCTATACTGAATAAAGTGAGAATGATGACACTAAGAAACATATTAAGATATAAAATAAAACTGTTTAAATTACACATGAAAGAACCAAATGGCCAATGAGTTCCAGAGGCAAAGTAGACAATGTTCAGTGGCTGGAATAATGAGTAGATGAAGCCAGAAATGAAGAGATGTAGGTATAAAGTGGAACGGAAGGTCTTCTCCATCCTGAAGACTTTGATCCAGATTACAAACCATTTGCTGTTGTTCCCAGTAAGAAAGCAAATGAATAAATTACAGCTGAGAAAATATCAGTGAAATGAGCAATATGGTTATCTTCCTTCACTGTTTGGTAACAAAGTTTTCTCAAGATATTGTTGACATTAAAACTGATGCTTTAGTCAAACATGGAAATATTCTCCATTTTCTTGGCACGAAGCAGGAAATTGTAAATCACTACAACAATAGAAAATTATATTGTAATTTTAAATGTGGATAAAAGAGAGGGTGTACAATAATTAAAATTGGCATTACTTGGTCCCATGGTTGCACTTTAGAAAACACTTAAAATGCATAGCAGACAAATGCAGAATGAAATTAGCCACGGGCTAAATGAAGCAGAAGGGATATTCCATTGAAGTGGAGGGCAGCCCGTAGGCTTGCAGTTAACGAGGATTTTTTTTCCGAGCTGGAACTGGTTCAAAAATAAATCCTATTTAAGTAGCGTGTTTGCGGGTGCTGCAACCGTGTTAACCTCTAGGTCCGGGAACTTGTCCCAGATTCTGTCAGTTAATGCACATTAATTTATAGGGCAAGAAAAAGGGGCTCTAATTTAATAGATTCGGGCATTAAAGCCAGAGGCTACCACCCTTTTTCACCTGCCGTAAAGGACCACTGCTAAATGAATTCCTTATAAAGTATTTTATTTAAAAACTGCCCCGATCCTTCTTTCGCTATTTTATTCTTCTGTGATTTTCAAACCACTGTTGATGTGTGGGATTTAGAAGTGGCCTAGACAGTCACAAAACTGCCACAAAATTGCCAGAGAGTTCTATGGCCAATGAAAAGATGAGAAGGCACAATACATTAATTACAGTAGGTAACCAATCATTCTGAAAAACACCTAAGTAATTATCTTATGGGGCAATATTATTTAATGAGTTTAATAGGGTATCAAATTAATACTTATATTATTAGACCTATATTATTTATTAATTAGAATAAGTTACCAATATTAAATGTTTGATAATAGGAGCCAATAAAAATGTATTTAAGAGAGGGTGCAATAATATTTTTTTGTCAATATAAATGGTTCTTTCAAATGTTATTTTTTCCCATTAGCATAGGCCTGTGTGGTTAATTAGCTGCTGTTTTCTACACCCAAGTAGTTTATGACTGCCATGGCTCACTGGTTATACTGGGATTACCCCAGCCTCATACAGCCTGGTAGTGTTTGTAGAATTATTGAGCACAAGCTCACTTACCTGTATTAGTGATAACCAACTCTAGCTGGGAAAGTTGGAGTTTAGTTCAGATTTATTTCATATTTTATTGGAAGGGATACACTTATTTATTTATTTTTTATACAACACACTTTGCACCAGGAATTCAAGTACCCATAAGAGATACACATGACTGGCCTATCTATGGGTTTGTCCACCCCTACTCTCCCATAAGACCAGGGAAATTCCCACATTAACAGGTAGTCCCAGTTTATTATCATTATCACTTGTAGCTTCCTCTTCTTTTATCCCCAGCATCTCCTGGCCTCCACTATCTCTTCCCTGGCCCTTCCCCATGAGTCCATGGCCCTTTTTCAGGTGTACAACTTATGTCCCTATTTAAAAAATGGGGTGGAGGGCACCAATACTCTCTCTGGCACAGGGCACCAAAAAAATCTATTTACGGCTCTGCTCCCAGAGATACTGTAGTAACCACGGTGTATGCTGAGGTGTTTACCACAGAAGGCACAAATGCTGAATGTACAGCTGAGTACAATAAGTGTGGGATTTCAGTAGTGTTCCACAAGGTACACACATGCGTTGGCACTGTTTGCATAGTGTGCAGCATGCACTAGGGTATAGAGGGGTGTTGGCACTGTTGGACAGTGGTTCATTTATAACAAGATACACTTATGTGCTTGCACTGTGTGTGAACAGCATGCAGCATGCAAGGAGAAACACAGATGTGATGGCACTGTGGGAACAGGTCACAGTGTACAATGAGAGGCATAGATGTGTTGGCACTGTGGGAACAGGTCACAGAGTACAATGAGAGGCACAGATGTGTTGGCACTGTGGAAACAGGTCATAGTGTACAATGAGAGGCACAGTTGTGTTGGCACTGTGGGAACAGGTCATAGTGTACAATGAGAGGCACAGTTGTGTTGGCACTGTGGGAACAGGTCATAGTGTACAATGAGAGGCACAGTTGTGTTGGCACTGTGGGAACAGGTCATATTGTACAATGAGAGGCACAGATGTGTTGGCACTGTGGGAACAGGTCATAGTGTACAAGGAGAGACACAGATGTGTTGGCACTGTGGGAACAGGTCATAGTGTACAATGAGAGGCACAGATGTGTTGGCACTGTGGGAACAGGTCATAGTGTACAATTAGAGGCACAGATGTGTTGGCACTGTGGGAACAGGTCATAGTGTACAATGAGAGGCACAGATGTGTTGGTACTGTGGGAACAGCTCATAGTGTACAATGAGAGGCACAGATGTGTTGGCACTGTGGGAACAGGTCATAGTGTACAATGAGAGGCACAGATGTGTTGGCACTGTGGGAACAGCTCATAGTGTACAATGAGAGGCACAGATGTGTTGGCACTGTGGGAACAGGTCATAGTGTACAATGAGAGGCACAGATGTGTTGGCACTGTGGGAACAGGTCATAGTGTACAATGAGAGGCACAGATGTGTTGGCACTGTGGGAACAGCTCGTAGTGTACAATGAGAGACACAGATGTGTTGGCACTGTGGGAACAGGTCACAGTGTACAATGAGAGGCACAGATGTGTTGGCACTGTGGAAACAGAGCATAGTGTGCAATGGGTTACAAGTAATATAATGTAATAACCTTGGAGCCCAAAACAGACAGCAAGTGTAACAGAGGGCCTGATTCACTACTGATTACAACTGCGATTACACATGCAGTCAGCCGATTGTTGCGATCTGCGCATGCTTATGCATCACATTGTGTGTGTGTGAACTAGCCACTGTGATTGGGACTGCGATCGCAGAGACTATGCAGACCCATTGCAGAGTGATTCACAGAGAGTATAGTGAGGGTGGTGATGTGGGGGGGAGGGGGGTGATTGGCAAAATGCTGGTGTGCCAGGGTGTTTAAATGCTGTTACATTGGTGTGCTTAAATTAGCCACTGCAATGCCTTACTCCGCTCGAGCTACAACAGCGTGCAATAAGTTTAACAATTTTTGAGTAGGGTCTCACCTTGTGCAAGTGTGTGTGAGGCTCCAATGTTACTGGACGTTACCAATGCTTTCGCAGACTTGATGAGTCTCACCAGGACTCAGGCTAGATCACAGGTACTTCCTTCTCTCTCTTTCACAAGATTCTCATTGGAGGCAGTCCTGCCGTAGTGCCCTGTGCTGCACTTAGCAACAGGACATCGGAACAGGATAGCCCTGACAGCAGAGATCGTTTTTACCTTTCTTCACTGTGCTATTTTTGCAGCAACTCTCACTCTGAGTTCAATACTTGAGTATAACTCAGAGAAGAAGATTGCAGCACTTGTAAATGCACAGGCACTATCACTCATTATTATTCCGTTCAGATCTGTATTAGTACTGCAACTTAATAGACATGTGATTTATAACAGCAAGAGTGTTACAGATTGGTAATTGAGTTTTTCTATACATATTACTATTGTACAAGAGAGAAAGATATATATACATATACCTCTGACTATTAGTGTTTACCTTCCATATCTCACCTCCCAATACTCTCATCAGAGGTACTTTTTGCACAGTATCCTGCACTGCATTTAGCAACAGGGCTTTGGTTAAGGATAGCTCTGACAGCAGATTTTGGGGTATGAAGCCCAGAAGCGATATCAGCGCACGTTATGTGCACTGATACCGCTTCTCCCCGATGTATGATCAGGGGTCTGGGCGGTAAATGACAGGACCGTTCGGCCAGCTGTAGCTGTCATTATCGACAGCTACAGCCTGGCACTAGCCTATCCCCACAGCAAGGACAGCGCTGTCCCTGCTGGGGCTGCTGCCGGCTCCAGGGCTGCACATGGGGATCTCGTGATACTTGCGAGATCCCACGCATGCTCAGTGGAGCCGGCCGGGACAGAGACACAGTGCATCAGCACTAGGCTGATGCGCTGCTGTCTCTAGCGGGTAGTGCCAGAGGGGGGTGTTAACGCTCCCCCTCTCTGGCTGATGAGATGTTCTTACATCTCATCGGTAGTGCTTCCTGCTTCGCCTCGGTAAAGAGGCGAAGCGGGAAGCTTTATAGCGGCACGTTAAGTGCCGCTATCATACATCTACGCCATTGTCTCATCTATGTTTCCCTGTGCCGCTGTTGTAGCAACTCTCATTCTGAGTTCAATATTTATACTATAACTCAGAAAAGTAGATTGCAGCTCATGTAAGTGCACAGGACTTTTTAAACTTTATCTTTTTGCCTGTGATTTATTTAAATAATCTGTCTTTATCAAGAGACATCTACATATGTTCATTAGGCAAATATTTGTGTTAAAACAAAGAAATAATCTTTCTGTTATAACAAAGAGTTCTATACAGAAATATTGATATATATGTCTGAGACTTATGTATTTGCTGTATTATGGAGTATGTATGTCATGTTGGACACTAAAGTGAAACGCTCTTTCTTTGTCCTGGTTTAAGACCACAAGTTATTTATGTATTTTTGCCCATATGAGTATTATGTTGAGCAGGTGGTGAATTGATTTTATTATTCTATATTCTTATTATTATTTTTCATATACTCTCACATTTATTTCGCTCTTCACATTCTTTCTCCACAGGGATTCATCTTTTCTTATTTTTACTTCTTTGCTTTTGGTACACAATTTATAGTGTATCAATTGTCTATGGGATAATATTGTTACCCATTATGTATATTTCATAAGCTGTCTGTCCTGATTTACATTTGCTGTGTATTATCTGTTGTGTATGACTATATTATTCAAGAATATTAAAGGTTAAGTTTTAACATATAACACTCTCCATGTATCTCTACATCAGAGTAGTGTGCCACCATTATAGAGTACTTTTTCTCTTTTTATCTCACTATTACTGATGTGAGTAAGGGAGAGTCCTTATGTTTTGCTAACACTGCATTGCGATTGCAGATATTAGCATAACTTCACAGTGAGACTGCATGCGTAATCGCAGAGATGATCCATATTGAATCAGGCCTAGACAGCAGACAAACACAGCAGACAAATACAAACAGGTGGAATTGGCACAACCAAATTGTCACAACGTAACACTGAGTATAAGACCCCCACCAGACTTTACCAAGGCTTTTTGAAGCACCAGCAAAAAAACTTAATTCCAACTTGGCTCAGGCAGAAATTAGTAGGAATAAGGGTTTTATAAAGTCTATATACATTACATGTGAGGTGTCTTACCAACCAATCAGCTTCTAAAGCTGGCCATATACTACGCCAACTTTCAGCCAACCATCCAACTAGTTGGCTGGTTAGAATGAAAATCTAGTAAGGAATGGGAGTAAATTATTATTAGCAATTTGCTCCCAAATTCTTGAAAATAGACAAAAATGGTCGGTCAGACAAGTTGGTTTGTTTTGTCAAAATGCTGTGAATGGCTTTGGTTTTGTTACTGGATTTATTTATTCCTAGAGTATTATTAACCTCAATAAAATTAATTTCCAGTCATTTACACGCAATTTTAACCACCTCACTGTTCACAATATTGTTCACCAATATAGGACAAAGGCTGGCTGGCTAAACTAAGAAGCATAGCAGCGGCACAAACACACGGCAGATATTTCAGTTAAAAAATGTTTTGCAAATTAGTAATGTGATCAATCAGCCTTTTTATTGAGCAGTTTCCAAAAATCTCCCTAACCATAAAAACAGCAGTCTGTACCTGTGGGCTGGATAAAGTTCGGGTTACAGTGTGGGTTGGATACAGTGCGGGTCACATACAGTGGGGGATACAGTTCGGTTTGCATGCAGTGTGGGATACAGTATGGTTCGAATACAGTGTGGGTCGTATAGAGTGTGGGTCAGATACAGTTTGGGTTGGATACAGTGTGGGTCGCATTTGTCACAAGTCACATACAGTCCTGGTCGCATACAGTGCAGGATTCTGCATGGGTTGGATACAGTGTGGGTCACATGCAGTGTGGTTTGGATATAGTAAAGATTGGATACATGAAGGGTTGAATACAGCGCGTGTTGGATACAGTGTGGGTCAGATACAGTGTGGGTCGGATACAGTGCAAGTTGCATAAAGTGTACGTTGGATACAGTGTGGGTCTGAATCTGCGCAGGTTGGATACAGTGTGGGTTACTGTGCAGGTCAAATACAGTGTGGGTTGGATACAATGCAGTTTGGATACACCAATGGTGCACTTACTGTGACAGAAGGTGCTGGCATTGTCCTCAGTGCATGGGAGTACCGGCAGTGTTCTGAGTGTGGAAGTGCTGGCCGTGTCGGTAGTACTGAGGTACGTGCCAGTGGTTTTGGCAGGACAGGGGTGCCAGATCAGAGGCAAACAGGGAGATCCGAGCTGCGGCTCGGATCGCCTCAGATCCCAAAAGTTGCAATTCACATGCATAACATTATATATGCTATAGTCACTGCCACCATCTGAGGATAGTGATTACAGGGGGCAATAGAAGAAAACATGCTTTATTTAATTAAATAAAAAAATGTAACATTTAATTTAACCTTTTTATTTTACGTTTCAATAATTTTTTTTCTCTATTTTTTTAAGAATCTGCTCTGTAAGCTGAGATGGGACGTCCAGTACAGTGTACTTGTGCTACCCGGGTCATGTGCAGGAGGACAATGACTGGTCAGCAAACTATGAGGTCTGTGCTTACCATTTATGGGCAATTATGGCCAGGAATCTAAATAATGTCTGGTGATTTATAACTAGTCTTGATAGAATAATTTCTAATGTGAAATGCGGCAATACAAAATCTTCTTTATTACCACTTTTTGTAAATAAAATAGACCCCCCCCCATTTCAGCAAATGTATTTTTAACAATCCAAAACCTCAAAATTTAAATATAGTTATGTCCCAATATTAAATATAAAAATTTTGAGAAATTTCAACATTTCAAAATATGTAGTACCTTATGTATTCTACTCTGCCACGCTCTCACTGTAGACAAAAGGAAAAAAAAAATCACAATTTTGATATAGTGTAGAGCAAAAATAGATAAACAAGAGCCACTGCCAGGGACTGTGATACTATATTTCTGATATATAGGCAAACATAACCAAATAACAGTGGGGAGAGATGGACTTTCTTTCTTCTCCTCCAGATAAAACTTTCAGTACATCCCTTGCTCCATGGTGTATCTCACCTTATTTTGGGTGGGCTGGGCTTCAGAGGAAATCTACTTGTGTTCAAGTCCTCCTATCCCTCTATGCAGCCCGTTATTCATTAACAAGTCAAGGTGCATTGATCCTACAGGGCCCACCTTGGCTTTGTAAATTCAATTCCAATTCAATGAATGATACTACACATAGGCAGCATACCTGGCACCAGTTTAACTTCCAGTGTAGTCTTCTATTTGCCTGCTGCTTCCACACAATGGAGATACCCTACCCCACTTAAAAAATAATATGCAGCAAAAAAACTTAATGCATCTGTAGGCAGTGCTGCGCATGCGCTGGTTTTACAGATGTAACAGCGCATGCGCAGCACTGTTTCCAGATGCGATAAGGTAGTGTAGAGAGGGAAAAGTATCTATTTCCCGAAAAGCTGTCATCGCAAAAATGACAGCTTTTCGGAATAGATACTTATGGAGAGGTGGAATGATGAATTCCACCTATAATTAGCTAGAACTCCATGCGAGTTCTAAAGCTAATTATCTCCAGAGAATTTTTATGTTTAATGAATAGGCCCCATAAAACATTGTTTGGACATGTGAATATTCATATAGAGCAGTACACTTAATACTCGTTCAAAGTAGAATTAATGTCCACCTACCTTAACCTAATGCACAAAATGAGTTTCAAAAAAGCTGTAACTTAAACCTTAAGGCTCTATGTGATTATCCAAATGTTTCCAAACATGAATAAAACATTCATATGACACTTCTATATGCCTTATAAAATGTTTTTTTTGCATATATAATTTTCTAGACATAGAACAATGTTCTACTATTAAATATATGATGACTGTAAGCCAGGTCTCCTCCCTTCTATGATTTTTAGATACTCTATGTACAGCAGAGACCATACGCCCATGCAGGGGGGGTTTCCGAGTACTTAGAAACCCCCCCTGCCCGCCGCTCCATTGCCGCGCAGTGTGCCTAAACAACATATATATTTTTTTTTTGTAGAGAAATGATCCGGAGCTCAGGCTGTTCCTGGCTGGCCTGGCTGTAGGGGGAGCTGCAACAGTAGTGCACAGCTCCTCCCTGGCAGTTCCCATGGGGCACCAGCATTGTCGGGAGGCTGAGAGCTGCTGCTGAGTGAAAGAAAGTACCCGTAATCCCGGCGCTCTCTTCCAGAGCCGCACCGCGCAGGTCTGTGTAATGTTCACATGTGTGTGGGGTGCCGGCGGGGGGAGGGGTTTGTCGGTGAGGGGGATCTTTAATAACTGATGCCAGCACTTTATTTAACTGGCTGCATTTGGTGTGTATCTGTGTGTGTATGCTTTGTCAGTGTGTGAGTCTGTGTCATTGTATGTGTGTATGTTTTGTCAGTGTGTATTCTTTGTCAGTGTGTGTGTGTCATTGTATGTGTGTAGGCTTTGTCAGTGTGTACCATTGTATGTGTGTAGGCTTTGTCAGTGTGTGTCATTGTATGTGTGTATGTTTTGTCAGTGTGTATGCTTTGTCAGTGTGTGTGTCATTGTATGTGTGTAGGCTTTGTCAGTGTGTGTGTCATTGTATGTGTGTAGGCTTTGTCAGTGTGTGTGTGTCATTGTATGTGTGTAGGCTTTGTCAGTGTGTGAGTCTGTGTCATTGAATGTGTGTAGGCTTTGTCAGTGTGTGTGTCTGTGTGCGTGTCTGTGTTATTGTGTATGTTTGTAATGGAGGACTCAGTGCCGCCTTTTTATTTATTGGAGGGGATGAACAGCTACACATGGTATATTTCATATAATTAAACTACGGGAGGGCACCCCTGAACTTTATTCAATTCAACCTGAGTGCCAGACTATACAACAGTCTATATACAGTATACATAAGAACTAAGCAGACCGCTCAGTCTTGAACATAGAAGAAAACACAATCAGATACAGGCAGCGCTCTTTGGTTACTCAATAATCCAATCTTGTTAATCCATTACTGTGCAACGTTTCAGATGCATTGACGAAAGATGTAATAAATGCATCTGGAACGTTGCACAGTAATGGATTAACAAGATTGGATTATCGAGTACCCGAGGAGCGCTGCCTGTATGTGGTTAGATTTTTTTGTCATTGGTTTAGTAACCAAGTATTGGAACCCCCCTTTTAAAATTCTGCGTTTGCCACTGGAGACAATGATGTTAGCAGGGCAACAATTATCAGACATATATTATTAGCAGCGGTGATACTGAACTGGTTTTGAGACTCTTACTCCCCGTCACTAATGTGTGTATACTGTACACCCCATGATTGAAGGCTGTGATCTAGCTGACTGAATACTCTATATGTATGCAAACATTTATTGGACAGAATACGCGATATGTCCATAAGGAAACTATAACTATTACTGTCTTAGACGCTACTGGTAACTATGGTGATAGACTGGAACTGATGCTACAATACTTGGACTTGACAGACACAGTCAGTGTTTGGATTTCCAGGGGGACGGTCACCAAAGTGATAGACCAGATACATGACGCTATGCTAATTGTATTCGGCAAGTACAGCTGACACCTCTATTACCAGATTGACAAGTGGAGGAGAGGAAACACGTGTTTTAGTAGTTTGTTAGGGTTGGCATAGTACAGCAAAGGGTCATGGAACTTGTAGTTGATTGATGTATAGGGGCCAGCTGTGCTAGTGCGGTACCAATAGGTTGGATTGAGTATTTATTGGTCTGTAAATGACCAGAGAGACCATTCTGATTTTATTGCACCTTGATAAAGACCCTAGCAAAGGGTTGAAACTAGAGATGTGCATCGACCCTCGTGTTTTGGTTTTGGACCTGGATCTCACCTGCTTTTTGATCTGGATTGGTTTTGCCAAAACCTCACCTCCGTGCTTTGTTTTTGGTTTTAGATCTGGATTTTTTCATAAAATTTCATAAAAACAGCTAAAATCACATAAAATGGGCCTGATTTTGTTCCTACAGTATTATTAACCTCAATAACATTTATTTCCAATCAATTTTGACCACCTCACAATATTATTTTTTTCACCTAGTTAAGGCCAAAAGGTTGCATCCAGCTAGCTGGCTGACTAAGCTAAGTGACACAGTGGGTGGACCTAACATGTGGAAGTTCAGCTTCCAACACGGAAACAGTGTGTTATACAGTGTGGGTTGGATACACCAATAGTGCACTTACTGTGAAAGCAGTGTCAGCAGTGCGGGGTGCTGGTTGTGTCCTTAATGTGAGAGTGCCAGTGATGTCCTCAATGCGGAAGTGCCATCAGTGTTGGCAGTGTGGTGGTGTTGGCAGAGTGGGGGCTCTGGCAATGTCCTGAGTGTATAGTGCTGGCAGTGTTGGCAGAGCAGGGGTGCCAGCGGTGTCCTCAGTGCAGGAGTGCTGACAGTTTTGGCTGTGCAGGGATGCCCTCGGTGTGGGAGTAGCAGCAGTGCGGTGTTGCTGACGGAGTCCTCAATGTGTGGGGCAGTAGTATGGGGGTGCTGGCAGTGTCCTTATTGCAGGGTGCCAGTGGTGTCGACAAAGCAGGGGTAGCAGTGCTGTCCTCAGTGCATGTGTGCTGACTGTGTTGGCAGTGCATTGGTGCTGGTGCTGTCCTCAGTGTGGAAGTGCCAGCAGTGTTGGCAGTGTGGGGTCACTGATGGTGTTCTTAGTATGTGGGACAGTACTGCGGGGGTGCTGGCAGTGTCCTCAGTGCAGGGTGCCGGTGGTTGTCGGCAAAGCAGGGGTACCAGCGCTGTCCTCAGTGCATGTGTGTTGACAGTGTCAGCAGTGCAGGGGTGCCGGTGGTGTCCTCATTGTGGGAGTGCCGGCAGTGTTGGCAGTGTGGGGTCGCTGACAGTGTCCTCAGTACATGGGGCAGCATTGCAGGGGTACTAGGAGTGTCCATAGTGCAGGGTGCTTGCGGTGTCAGAAGAGCGGGGGTGCCAGCGATGTCCTCAGTGTGGGGGTCATGATGGTGTTGGCAGTGCATGGCTGCTGGTGGTGTCCTCAATGCAAGGTTGAGGGCTGAGAGCTGTGAAAGATGACTCTCTCAGCCAATCAGTGTTAAGCCCACTAGATACAAAACCTTGCAATCCGACAGCGGTATCACAAGGGTTTGCCTCGGGAGAGGGAGCTGGGGCAGGCAGGGGGATCCAAGCTTGGCTAGGATTGCCCCGGATCCCCGAAATTTTAGTGGGTTTGGTTCACTGAGAACCGAACCGACTCATCTCTATTTGAAAAACATTTGTGATTTGGACGTGGGGCTGTATGCTGGGATCACTTACCATGGTGGATGGCCGGCTAAGGACCCCGGACTAACGCTGGTGATTGTAACCCATACATGCTTATAAAGAACTGATCGTTGTTAGCTCTTTTGTTAGATCTGGTAATTGTTGCAATTTCAGCTACGTGGGGATTCCTAGGTCAAGGAATAAATCTGCTTGTTTGAATATTCATGTTTTATATATTAAAACTGTGTATTACACTATACTGTATATATATTTCTTCATTTTTTTATGGCTACGTGATGGTATGCTAATAAGGAGAACTGACCCAGGAATTGTTAGCACATCATTGGATGACTGCTGATCTACTCTAATTCCTAACCAAGAACAAACAAATGTATAAAATTGTGGTATGATATGTCATTTTATTGATTTATGTGGAAGCGCTGGTGAGCTGTGCTCATTGTGTTACTCATTGTATCAGTGGAGGAAAAGATGAACCTCTTGTGACACTTACTGTTCTAGCTGCTGTATTAATGTTTGCGTAAATTAGTCCGACACAAATGTTTTTATTAGACATGCCATATTACATTTGTGTATGTCTGTCCTATTCTGATTCAGATAGAACTTTGCCGGATCTGTCTTTTTTTGAAATAGGGCATTCAGGGTGAGAACTGGGTGGTGACAATGCGATCGCATGTAACTGCCTTGATTATTGGGAGATTATTGAGTAGGTAAGTTTGCTCCTGATGGCTCTCTTGTACCTAGCACAGAGGTGGTGTAAATGCAAACACTAATGATGATGATTGTGCCGGTTTACGTAATTTAAATGAGCAACACAGGTTTCCGCTTGCAGACACATGAACCCCTGCATTTGTCCTATGGATTTTCACATTGGATTAGGTAGTACAGTAAATCTGGGTTGGGTATGGGATCACAGCAGTCAGGATGCCGCCGTTCAGTATACTGAAAGTGTCATCCCGACAGTCAGAATCCTGAAACCGTTAGGTAATTACCCTCACGCTAACCAATACCCCTAACCCTAACCCTCCCTCCCTGGTGTCTGAATCTAACCCCCCCTCTGTGCCTAAATCTAACTTATCATCCCCAAACCCTAAATTTAACCCTCTCCCTAACCCCTGATACTAACATTCGGAATGTCTGTGGTTGGGATTCTTGAGCCGGGATCCTGAAGCTGTCAGCTGTCACCGATATTTTGACCATTGACATACTGCACACCACGATGCTGACTACAGCCAAGTAAATCAGGCTTTCACGGCGGCTGCAGCTACATGAGTCTTCAGATTAGCCCCAATACCTGCTGCATGGAAGCTATGCTGATCTGTGATATTTACACTTGTTTATGGATCCAACATTTTGCATTTACAGTAGTTTAAAAGCTTATAAAATGTATTGTTTATATTTACTAACAATCTCATATACTCTAATTTATAAAATATGCAGGAATAATTTGATTACACAGACAGACTTTAGAAACTGTTTTTTTTTAAAATACATATTTAAAAACATTTTTTATATTGTTTTTAAACTGAACATAATCTAAAAAATTACTATGAGGCTATATAAAACTTTTGCACCCATCGCCAATGTTTGAGGTGTTACTCTACACCAGGCTGTGAGTGACCCAAGCAGTGGGGGTACAGCAGCTAAGGCAGATGTTGAGGGCTCTGCTAATGGGGCTCAGGCGAGGAGTAAACAGATAATTTAACATGTGGTTAAATAATTAAATGAAACAAAATACTAAACCAACTACTTTATTACTCTGACAGAGCATCCAAGCAAACAGGAGGGAGCCCAGGAGGTCAGACCTGGGGAGCCCAAAGCTGTGGAGGAGGCCAGCCCACTGAGGCTCAATATGATGGAAGGAAATAAATATAAAGTCTTGTACTAGCTGAAAAACATGACACTCTAGGAATACGTACAAAGTGTGTGCACCTTCCCAATGGTCACTGTATTTTATGCACATGTTGCCCATTAGCAGCAACATTGTGTTTTAATAAATATCCTGTATGACAGTAGGTGAGGTATAGAGCATACATGCCTACCCTCGCTGGAGGCTCCCAATTTTTTGGGTAACCCCCCGCACCATTGGAAGGGTAGGCATATCTCCTGAATTCTGCCCACATCCTAGTGAAGTGGGCAGAATGGTGAGAATTTCCGAGGTGATCGCGGGTTACTGAGTAGGGAGCAGGGCTTAGTGACGTGATACTCCATGAATTGTGTCATTTAGTCCCGCCCTCTATTTAAATTTAGGCCAATCACAAAAATTTGCTGCAAAGGGGGCAGGGCTTATTTATGTGCCCCGTCAGACCCCGCCCCCATCACAGCCCATCTGCTTCTCCTTCCCAGGTTTCTCCTGGGGAGGACAATCAAAAGGTAGGCAATTATGGTATAGAGTCAGGGACTGATGGTGAGTAAGGGAAGTGTCAATATCTGAGGGATGGTCTATGTGAGTAGAAGTGGGTAAGTGGTACTATGTAGGGCTTTGATTATTGGACAAGTGGCATATCAGTGTATGGGTGGAGTTTTTGGAGTGGAGTCTGTTGGTTAGGGGGAGAGTAGTACAGGTAGCAATACCTACACCTTAGCATGCACTGACAGTGTCTAGGTCTCTGCTGTCCTCACTAGTGCTCCATGTAACAGGGTAGACATTATGGACATTACAGCACTATAGGAAGCAGCTGTATCATACAACAGAACAGATACTGTAGAATACCCACATTACTAACTGAGAACACTGTCATAGCTAAGGTGTGCAATACATGTCTCATCAACAGGGGTGACTACAAGATGGCAAGAGGTGGTGGTGGGAAGGGATGTCTGTGTTCTCTATTGCCCAGGGTGATAATATGTCTAGTTATGTCTCTGATATGAGCTACACAAACTTGTCTACATCAAAGTTACAGTAATTTAAGATATTTTAATAAACTTTTCAAGTACAGAATGATAACAAGTGAAACATGACAATTATAAGTCTGTATACAGTGTACTGTACTTTATGTGAATCCTGACAATTATAATCACGCTGACAAGTAAAGTCTGACAATTATACACTTATATATAGTATACATTACATCATATTAAATATTGAAACATAATAATTATAATCATGCTAACAAGAGAAGTGTAACAGTTATAAGCTTATATATAGGTAAACTTAAATCCTGTAAACTGAAGAAACCTAACAATTATATGATCAGATATCCAGGGTAGAAGCTTCTCATTTGTATTCTCTCTTTATAGTTTAAAGAAGTTTTCACCTTCAGGTCCTGTAACTATAGTTATACATTTCCTCATACATTATATCCTAAATTATTTGCTTAGTTTTATATTTTTTTCTTTATTCATCTTCTGTACAATATAACAAGATATATTTGGGGATTTATTTCCACACTAATTTGTACATGTGAATGTGGAACATAGAAGTGAGATCAATGTCTGTTAAACATCCCTATTGGATACCACTGTATTCAAATTATCTCTTTCTTTTGAAGACTGATTAGAAATCTCATTTAGAGCACGTTCCAGCCTGGATGGTATGGAATGTATTAAACTCACTTTAAAGTCTTGTCCTATGAAGACATAGAGGATTAATGCAACTGTTAAAGTAAGCCAGGCAGACAAAAAATACATATACTGTTTCATCTATATAAAGATATCTGATAGACACTGGTATTAATGGCCAAGTGTAATACGGAAACCAGCAGATAAAGAAACACGTCACAACTGCAGTGATAATCCTGTACGGTCGCTGAGACTTATTTGATCTTCTAACTTTTACAAGTTTAAAACAAATTAGACAATAACACACTAGAATGATAGTGAAAGGGATCACAAACATGGTAACACACCTGATGATTATCATAGTCCTCAAGCGAGTGGAATAACGAAAAATTATTTTTCTTAGCCTACACTCTGAAATATCCAAATATTTGTTGTTAAAAATCACATGAGGAACACTTAAGATCAGACTCAGACTCCAAATTATTACTGAAATGCTGCGGGCACATTTTGGGTTTCTATGAATCTTACACCAAATTGGCCACATTATAGATATACAGCGATCAGTACTCATGGCGGCTAAAAAATTGACACTAGCGCACATGGTTATATACAGTATACCAGTACTGACTTGACATAATTTATAGGCAACATCTCTTCGTAATAGCAAAGTCCAGTCTGCAATTTTCAAAGGGAGAATTACACAGCAGAGGAAATCAGCTATGGCCAGATTGAGGAACCACACAGCACTGACTGTCTTCATCTTGAATCCAGCGATCCAGATAACTAAGCCATTCCCTGGAATTCCCAAAATACAAGTGATGCTGTAGAAAATGATTGATAGTATTTGTCTGATTGTAACCATTTCCATATATTTAGGGCCATAACGGAATGTCAATTCACCACCTGTCCCATTGCCCACACTGGATGTTATCCTGAAAGCAGATTAGAGCACAGAGAGTGATATAATTAGTTAGTACATTCTCAGTTTAATATAAAGTGAAAAAGTACCATGCAAAAAAAAATTCAGAAATCCCTTGTTCCCATCACTTACATGTTAAATATTATTTATCTAACACGCTACATATTAGTGCTCCCAATTTTTAACATTAACATTCTTCAAATTACATGTTGCAGAAATGTGTAAGAAATGAATCATAGAAACTAGATTTTCTCAAACTTTTAAACAGAAAAGGACATTGTAGAATCATAATAAAGAGCAAATTAATCCCATAATGACTAATGATAGGATTGGTTACATTGAATCTACTGTTACTACAATGTAGATCTAACTGAGCTGCTGATACATAGATGTTATATTCTTGGCTGTAACTAGGAATGGGTGCCGCCGCTCAGTGTGCAGGGCTTTGTGGGTGGCACCATCCCTACATCACGGTTTTGCCTCTGGCTAGGAGGGTTCCTTGCAATGGCACAGTGCAGTCAGGTTCATTGATGCATTGCTGTCCACAGCTGCCCTCCTTTGTATTAGGGGTGAGCGGGTTCGGATTTCTGAAATCCGAACCCCCCCGAGCCCCCCCGATCCGAGTCCGATCCGAATCAGGCTCGACTTTTCCCGCCTGACTCGGATCTGAAATCGAGGCAAAACGTCATCATCCCGCCTTCCGAGTCTCGCGGGTTTTGGATCCTATATAAGGTACCCACGTCGGCGCCATTTTCTCACTCGGCTGTGGACAGTGAAGAGGGAGGGTGGGAGTTAGGGCTGTGTAGTGTAGTGTAGTACTGCTGTTGTCCACTACTTCAAAGTCCATAGGGGCTGGCTGTGTTGTGCTGTGCTGCTGTTGTTAATAGGGGCTGTGTCCACTACTTCAAAGTCCATAGGGGCTGGCTGGACTGTGTTGTGCAGTCAGTTCTCCATAGGGGCTGTGTCCACTTCAAAGTCCTGTGCAGTGTCCCAGTCCTAAAGGAGTGCTGCAGTGTTGTCCAGGGGGTGCTCTGTCCATCAGGGGTGCTCCCCCCAAGTGCTAAAAAAATAATATATTTTCTGTGTTTGTGAATTGTGTGCGCAGTAGCCGCACGTGCATCAACAAAGTAGTGCCAAGCGTGCGCCTGTGTCATAAGTAAAGGGCCGGCTGGCTTGACCGTTAAGGGTGCTGTAACCCCCGAAAGTACACTCCAGTCCAAACCAAAAAAAAAATTATTTTCTGTGTTTGTGAATTGTGTGCGCAGTAGCCGCACGTGCATCAACAAAGTAGTGCCAAGCGTGCGCCTGTGTCATAAGTAAAGGGCCGGCTGGCTTGACCGTTAAGGGTGCTGTAACCCCCGAAAGTACACTCCAGTCCAAACCAAAAAAAAAATTATTTTCTGTGTTTGTGAATTGTGTGCGCAGTAGCCGCACGTGCATCAACAAAGTAGTGCCAAGCGTGCGCCTGTGTCATAAGTAAAGGGCCGGCTGGCTTGACCGTTAAGGGTGCTGTAACCCCCGAAAGTACACTCCAGTCCAAACCAAAAAAAAAATTATTTTCTGTGTTTGTGAATTGTGTGCGCAGTAGCCGCACGTGCATCAACAAAGTAGTGCCAAGCGTGCGCCTGTGTCATAAGTAAAGGGCCGGCTGGCTTGACCGTTAAGGGTGCTGTAACCCCCGAAAGTACACTCCAGTCCAAACCAAAAAAAAAATTATTTTCTGTGTTTGTGAATTGTGTGCGCAGTAGCCGCACGTGCATCAACAAAGTAGTGCCAAGCGTGCGCCTGTGTCATAAGTAAAGGGCCGGCTGGCTTGACCGTTAAGGGTGCTGTAACCCCCGAAAATACACTCCAGTCCAAACCAAAAAAAAAATTATTTTCTGTGTTTGTGAATTGTGTGCGCAGTAGCCGCACGTGCATCAACAAAGTAGTGCCAAGCGTGCGCCTGTGTCATAAGTAAAGGGCCGGCTGGCTTGACCGTTAAGGGTGCTGTAACCCCTGAAAGTACACTCCAGTCCAAACCCAAAAAAAAATTATTTTCTGTGTTTGTGAATTGTGTGCGCAGTAGCCGCACGTGCATCAACAAAGTAGTGCCAAGCGTGCGCCTGTGTCATAAGTAAAGGGTTGGCTGGATTGAACGTTAAGGGTGCTGTAACCCCCGAAAGTACACTCCAGTCCAAACCAAAAAAAAAATTATTTTCTGTGTTTGTGAATTGTGTGCGCAGTAGCCGCACGTGCATCAACAAAGTAGTGCCAAGCGTGCGCCTGTGTCATAAGTAAAGGGCCGGCTGGCTTGACCGTTAAGGGTGCTGTAACCCCCGAAAGTACACTCCAGTCCAAACCAAAAAAAAAATTATTTTCTGTGTTTGTGAATTGTGTGCGCAGTAGCCGCACGTGCATCAACAAAGTAGTGCCAAGCGTGCGCCTGTGTCATAAGTAAAGGGCCGGCTGGCTTGACCGTTAAGGGTGCTGTAACCCCCGAAAGTACACTCCAGTCCAAACCAAAAAAAAAATTATTTTCTGTGTTTGTGAATTGTGTGCGCAGTAGCCGCACGTGCATCAACAAAGTAGTGCCAAGCGTGCGCCTGTGTCATAAGTAAAGGGCCGGCTGGCTTGACCGTTAAAGGGTGCTGTAACCCCCGAAAGTACACTCCAGTCCAAACCAAAAAAAAATTATTTTCTGTGTTTGTGAATTGTGTGCGCAGTAGCCGCACGTGCATCAACAAAGTAGTGCCAAGCGTGCACCTGTGTCATAAGTAAAGGGCCGGCTGGCTTGACCGTTAAGGGTGCTGTAACCCCCGAAAGTACACTCCAGTCCAAACCAAAAAAAAAATTATTTTCTGTGTTTGTGAATTGTGTGCACTGTGGCTGCACGTGCATCAACAAAGGAGCAGCGCCAAGCGTGCGCCTGTGTCCCATAAGTAAAGAGCCGGCTGGCTCATTTCTTAAAGGGTGGTGTAACCCACAAAGTGCACTACTCTCCAGCAAAAATAAAATAATATTTTCTGTGTTTGTGTGCGCTTTAGCCGCACGTATATATATCAATATAACATAAATGGAGGACCAAACTTTCTCCGATAAAAATAAAATAGGGAAAGATCAAGAACCACTTCCTCCAAGTGCTGTTGCTGCTGCTGGGAGTTGTTCATCATCCCAGAGAGGAAGTAGGAACATCACTACTTTTACTAAACAATTGACCCTCCAACAGTCCCTAGCGATGAGGATGAAGTACGACAGCAGTCATCCTGAAGCAAAACGTATAACTGAGGCCTTGACTGCTATGTTGGTGTTAGACGTGCGTCCGGTATCCGACATTAGTGCAGTGGGATTTAGACAATTGATGGAGGTAGTGTGTCCTCGGTTCCAAATCCCGTCTAGATTCCACCTGCAGCCTCAAAGCAGCAGCGACAAGCGTGCGTCTGTCTGTTAAAGGGTGGTGACACCCTCAAAGTGTGCTACACAAACAATTAAAATATTGTTCTTTTTTTTTCTGTCTTTGTGAATTGTGTGGGCTGTAGCCGCACCTGCATCCTTAAAGCAGCAGCGACAAGCGTGCGTCTGTCTGTTAAAGGGTGGTGACACCCTCAAAGTGTGCTACACAAACAATTAAAATATTGTTCTTTTTTTTTCGGTCTTTGTGAAATGTGTGGGCTGTAGCCGCACCTGCATCCTTAAAGCAGCAGCGACAAGCGTGCGTCTGTCTGTTAAAGGGTGGTGACACCCTCAAAGTGTTCTACACAAACAATTAAAATATTGTTCTTTTTTTTTCGGTCTTTGTGAAATGTGTGGGCTGTAGCCGCACCTGCATCCTTAAAGCAGCAGCGACAAGCGTGCGTCTGTCTGTTAAAGGGTGGTGTAACTCTCAAAGTGCTCCAAAAAATAAAAAACTATTTTTTTAATGTGTTTGTGACTTGTGTGCGATGTAGCCGCACCTGCATCCTTAAAGCAGCAGCGACAAGCGTGCGTCTGTCTGTTAAAGGGTGGTGACACCCTCAAAGTGTGCTACACAAACAATAAAAATATTCTTCTTTTTTCTGTCTATGTGAATTGTGTGGGCTGTAGCCGCACCTGCATCCTTAAAGCAGCAGCGACAAGCGTGCGTCTGTCTGTTAAAGGGTGGTGACACCCTCAAAGTGTTCTACACAAACAATTAAAATATTGTTCTTTTTTTTTCGGTCTTTGTGAAATGTGTGGGCTGTAGCCGCACCTGCATCCTTAAAGCAGCAGCGACAAGCGTGCGTCTGTCTGTTAAAGGGTGGTGTAACTCTCAAAGTGTTCCAAAAAATAAAAAACTATTTTTTTAATGTGTTTGTGACTTGTGTGCGATGTAGCCACACTTGCATCCTCAAAGCAGCAGCGACTAGCGTGCGTCTGTCTGTTAAAGGGTGGTGACACCCTCAAAGTGTGCTACACAAACAATTAAAATATTGTTCTTTTTTTTTTGGTCTTTGTGAAATGTGTGGGCTGTAGCCGCACCTGCATCCTTAAAGCAGCAGCGACAAGCGTGCGTCTGTCTGTTAAAGGGTGGTGACACCTCAAAGTGTTCTACACAAACAATTAAAATATTCTTCTTCTTTTTTCTGTCTTTGTGAATTGTGTGGGCTGTAGCCGCACTTGCATCCTCAAAGCAGCAGCGACAAGCGTGCGTCTGTCTGTTAAAGGGTGGTGTAACCCTCAAAGTGTGCTCCACAAACAATAAAAATATTCTTTTTTTTTTCTGTCTTTGTGAATTGTGTGGGCTGTAGCCGCACTTGAATCCTCAAAGCAGCAGCGACAAGCGTGCATCTGTCTGTTAAAGGATTACATCGGTGACAGCATCCAAGTAGGCATGTCAGACAGTCCGTACCTGTACTGGCAGGAAAAAGAAGCAATTTGGAGGTCCCTGTACAAACTGGCTCTATTTTACCTGAGTTGCCCCCCCTCCAGTGTGTACTCAGAAAGAGTGTTTAGTGCAGCCGGGAACCTTGTCAGCGAAAGGCGTAGGAGGTTGCTTCCACAAAATGTGGAGAAGATGATGTTCATAAAATGAATTATCAACTCTTCCAGGGAGACCAGCCTCCAGAACGTACAGAGGGACCTGTGGTTCCAGCAGGGACGAATTAATACTCTGTGAGGATGAGGATGTACACACTGAAGAGGGTGAGGAATCGGTGGATGAGGAGGATGAGGATGACATCTTGCCTCTGTAGAGCCAGTTTGTGCAGGGACAGATAAATTGCCAGCTTGTTTTGTGGGGGCCCAAACGAACCAATCATTTCAGCCACAGTTGTGTGGCAGACCCTGGCGCTGAAATGATTGGTTTGTTAAAGTGTGCATGTCCTGTTTATACAACATAAGGGTGGGTGGGAGGGCCCAAGGACAATTCCATCTTGCACCTCTTTTTTTTCTTTGCATTATGTACAGTTTGGGGCCTAGTTTTTCAATGCCATCCTGTCTGCCACTGCAGTTTCACGCCTAGATGGGTCACGTGTTTGTGCCGCCCACTTGTGTCGCTTAGCATAGTCATCCAGCTACCTCGGTGCAACCTTTTGGACATAAAAACACTATTGTGAGGTGTGAGGTATTCAGAATAGACTGGAAATGAGTGGAAATTAAGGTTATTGAGGTTAATAATAGCATAGGAGCAGAAAAACCTACAAATTCTGTGATTTTAGCTGTTTTTATGCTTTTTTTCAAAAAAATACAGATCCAAAACACAAAACCCAGAACCCAAAACACGCAAGGGTGGTTTTGGCAAAACCAATCCAGATCCAAAACACGAAGAAAGATCCAGATCCAAAACCAAAACACAAAACACGAAAAGTGGCCGGTGCACACCCCTACTTTGTATGCCTCCAAACAATCACCCTGCAGACTGTGCAGCTGCTCAGAGTGTCCTCAGGACTCATTGGTCAGTGCTTCACTTTCTAGTGCTGGTGGCCCTGCCCCCTCTGCATGATGTCATCACATTATTACAAGGCAGGCAGTACAGGATGCTCCGGGGTCCTGCTACATCATTGGTCATATTATTACCCAGTTGTATTCTGCAAATCTGTTGGTTACTTCCTAACATTACTTGAAAATCCAGAGTGTTTAAAGGGAAACCGGTAATTGGGTCTGTATAGGTAATGTCAAGGTAAAACCAAAGCCAGACTGTCCTTTTTGCACTTCTGGAAATGCTAAGAGGGCTGATGGCCTGATGGGCCTGTCCAACCACCTGAAGTCCTGGCCACAGCTTCACCTTCAGGTGCTCTGCTCAGCCAGCATACTAAGGCTGGGGGTGCCATGAGGCCAATCCTCCCATTATTTGCAGCATTTCCCCATTCAGTGTGGCCACTCCCTGTGATATTTGGCCGTTTTCCATGTGCACAGACACAAAGAATGCTGCGAGCAATTCTTGGCCCCATTCTGAATCTGATTCAGAGTTGAACACAACTGCAAATCGCACGCAGATCGAGCGATTGCTTGCCATTGTGCATGCATTGCAGTGCCCATGCGCAAAGGCAGCTGTGTAATCGCCCTGCATTCATGCAGACCACAGAGGCCCATTGCAGATTAATTGACAGGCAGTGACCATTTGGGGGTGTTGACAGGGGGTGGTTAGTGAAACGCAGGCGTGCCTGGCTGTAGCCACTACAGTTGCATACGCAGCTCCCTGGCCTGCAGCAGGTCTAATGGCCACCTATGTACTTCAGTGGTACCGATGTTTATGTACAGTAGGTATGCGTAGTCGCACGCAGGTGAGAAGGCAGCAGTGGGGGTCTTTATGCTCAGTTGATATTTGCTAAAATTTGCATATTTTTGCAATTGTGTTGCGTACGGAAACGCAGTTGCGATCACATTAGCGTCCATCTCTGAGTCAGGCCCTCTGTCACTGGGTGAAACATTCAATGTAATGATTATGCAGACAATTCTAAAAATAAAAAAAAAGAATCAATGAAAGTAAGAAATACTTTCTGGATGCATCAGATATAGATTACGGATGCACGCACCTGGCCGATGTGAGAATATGCTAACCAATGCATATGCACAGCAACCGCAGCACAGAATGCAGATGGCCAGCTCTACATAATGCTGCCCACTTCAAATGCTGGGTGGTCTGCAAGACAGTAGAAACATCGGTAACATCAAGAACTATTGAACCATAGTGGCTTCTCTGACCTCGCGCAGGATCTTGGCCGATTCCCATGTGCACCAAGGCATCTGACTGTGTATGCCGCCACACTACCTTAATTATGCATGCCCCTGTAACGGCGTTCAGATACACAGACACACTTGCATTCACCCGTTACCACCCACAACTGCACCCCCCATTACAACCCACAAATGGCACTTGTTGTCAATGAACATCGGAGGGGTCTCCGTGCACATTCCGTGTACCATGCAAACCCTTACCCGGCTGCAGTGACTGGTTCGCGCATGCGCACTGCATCTTATAAGCTTGCGCGGTATAAAAAAAAATCTACCAAGTGCGTGCGTTCTCTCACTTGCATTCCTTACTTAAACAGGCCCAGAGTCCCATATCAGATCTCTTTTAAGGTTCCAAGAACAAAGTCCTGACTCGAGAATGCTCTAAATTCGGAACTCAGATTTAAAAACCGGATCTCAGGTTTTGGATTGTATGTAAAAAGGTCCAAATTACCTGATTTGAACTGTTTTTATCAATCTTAAAGAAATCTAAAAACCAAAACAGTAAATAACCAAAACACTTGAGGGTGGTTTTGCCAAAACCAAAACACAGGTGCCTGCATTGAGGTTTTATTGGGGTATTTAATGCTTCGGTGATGCACTGTGTGACATTAAGGGGTAGCTCTTTTGGCACTGCTTTATTTATGTATAGCACCTGGGATCTGATTTTTATCTCCTTTGAATCATTGTTTTTAGTCAATAGAGGAGATTGTATTATATATTCTGATCATTTTATTTAAATTGACAAAATAATTGTGCAATAGTATAATTCCACAGGGTGCACAGCTTATTACTGCAATTACTGCCCCAAGCAGCTATCACTGGAGTGGGAACACCTATGGGAAGCTCCCTTCTCAGCTATGCTCCTACTTCACAAATATACATTGTACCTATATTAATGTGAGTACTACTAATCATGTCTTGTTCTGTCTACCACCATTATTATTATTATTTCAGGTCTCCTAATATTTTTTAAAGACCTTGCAAATAACACTGTGTGGTCATGTCTGGGAACACCTCATTACTTTATATAGCAAAGTAGTGGATTTTTTATCTCATACTCTGTAATTGAAGTTTTCATATAGTTTAGAACTTAACCTCAGATGTGTCACTTCTAAGTCCATTGAAGCACAATGAATGAATGAGGAGAGAAGGAGGGAGGGGATCAAAGAGGGGAGAGGTGACAGAAGCCAATAAGAAAGGAGAGGGGAGGGGCAAAGAGCTGATCAGAGAGGGGGGTGACAAAAACCAATAAGAAAAGAGAGGAGAGGGTGGTGAAATAAGCCAATAAGAAAGTAGAGGGGAGGGGCAAATAGCCGATCACAGGGTAGAGAGAGAATGGGATCAAAGAGGTGAATATAATCAATCTGACAGTAAAGAGGAGGTGACTGAAACTGGTCACAGAGGGGAGGTAATCTGGGCATCTTGAGGGAGCATGAAATGCAGAAACGGATCTTAGATCTGTTACTTATGTAGGATATAGAGCAAACAAACTGAGATAAAACTAACAGGCGGCCGTCATACTGTGCAGCACCCAATGAATTCCAATACTCTGAATGGGGCCCGGAGCTCATGCTCCCCTGGAACAACCCTCATGACACCCCTGGTCAATATGCCACTGGTCAGAATACCAACAGCGGCATCCCGACAGTCAGAATCCTGGCACCATTTGGTAAGTACCGCAATGCTAACCCCTACCCCTAACTCTCCCTACCCAGTGCATGTACCTAACCTCCCCCCTAGTGTCTAAAACTACTGTAACTTCACCTTCCTTGCATCCTGAACCTAACCCTCTCACCATAGACCCTATCCCTAACCCTTACCCCTAACCCCTGATACTTACCTGCAGAATGCCAGCGGTTGGGATTCTGGGACCAGAATCCCAATACTGTCAGGATTCTTGCACTGATATTTTGACTGTCAGAATGCCGCATGCTGGGAAGCTTTAAAGACAAAATGTATTGATTGATTAAGTATATGTATAATTAATCAATATAAAAATTGCAATGAATCATTCTTATTTGCCAAAAGCAAGTTATTTAATTACTCCAAGAATATATTAGGCATGTCTCTAAATACTATAATGAAATTATTGTTTTCAAATTCAAATGTAATTAAATAGAAATAAAATTTAATTAAATCTTTATTACATTGGAAGATAAACTATATTTTAGGTTTCTGTAAGATTTTTTAGTATAAATATAATTCATCAGGTTTGGTGTTTTATAAAGAGTTTGGTTGTGCCCTTCATTAAAGTTCACAAACTTGGAAACAATTTTGGAATGTCAAACACAGACATGTGGGGGGAATGTATTGCATTTATCGTGCCGCTATAATGCTTCCTGCTTCGCCTCTTTACTTATCATTCACACATTGTCAAGCTTATCTGAGCTGATATCTTATAGCTAGCAATGCCGATAATGACAGGGGTGCATAGCATGCCAATCATTTACCGCCCAGCCCCCCAATAGTACATGGGGAAGCAGTATCAGCACACATAGCGTGCACTGATACCACTTTGGCGGTTCATACATCTCCCCCCTTGTGAATGTTTTTTTGTGTGAGATAAACTCAGAACTTCTTGCATATTTAAAGGTCCGAGTTTGTCTCATAACTCTCCAAAAGTAATAGCCTGCAAAATTGCGAGTTCAAGGCTATTACATTATGCCAGTCCAGGTGAGCTTTCTCCTATGAGAACTTGGACTTTTTAATGTGACTAGCAGTGAAAGGTCAGAGTTATGCAGAAGCCTTTACAGATCAGTAAAAAAAAAGGACAGTAAAAAAAATTCCCCTGTCCGCTGTATTTTCACAATCAGGACTGGCTCAGCAATGCCCAGTTCCAGTTCTTAAAATATAGGGGTCCCCCTACGTATATATTTTTCCCTGTATTATAAGAACCGGTACAGGCTTTACAGAGCCTACACACATATACGTGCATGGATCTCACAGATCTGTGCATGTTTCTGTGTAACTCTGACCTGACGAGGCTACACTCGCTGTCCTGAAGCAGGTGTTTTATTTTATGTGTTTTCACACAGTAATAGTGTGTGAGCAAAACACTTGCACTCTATTACATTGCCTGAGTTCTATGCTCACAATGGCAAAACATCTGGATGCGTGTTTTACCATTGCGAGTTGTGGAGGTGTGAGAAACGCAATCGGTATGATTTACATGTGTCCGGCAGTTGGAATCCTGACACCAACATCCCGGGAGCAGTGGAAATCCCGATTGTTCTCAGGTAAGTATTAGCTAACGTATTCTACACCCTAACCCTAACCCTCCCTTAGGGTTGCCTAACCCTAACCTCCACCCCAGTACTTAACCCTAATTCCCCCTCTAAGTGCCTAAACCTAACCACACCTTCCCCGCTACCTAAACCTAAGTCCCCTGGGGGGGTTCTTAACCCCAACCTCCCCCCGGGGGTACCTAACCCTAACTTCTCGGGGGGGTGGCTAACCCTAAGTCCCCCCGGGAACCCTAAATCTAACCCCCCCATGGCTATCCACGCCCGGTGCCCTGCGTCCCTTCGATCAGGATGCTGGGTATATGTCTAATGACAGGTGTGAGCATATTGACACCTATCTTTAGACCCTTGCTGGGATATGACAGTCGGGAAGCCGGCTCTTGTGATTATGTCCGCTGGCTTCCTGACTACATACCGTGAGAAACATGTGACTTTGCCCGTTCTCACATCCAAGTACATAGGGAGAGTTCTGAAAATGCCAGGGGCATCATTCAGGATGGTCCTAGATCCTGAATAGGATCAATTGAAGCACAAGGTGATTATTTCTAATGTATAGTTGTTTTGATGTGTACAGTGTTTAGTTAGTAGGTTACAATTCATGTTTTGCTAAATAAAAAAATTGAAAATTAATAGAGCCAAAGTTTAACTGATCCAATTGAGATTTATGAATTTATTTCCCCACAATTAAGGCAGATGTGATTTGTCTCTAAAACAATGCAATATACATTTTACTAGAGATGTGTGCCGGACTATTTTTGCTGGATTTGGATTTAGCTGATTCGTCGTCTAGCTTTGGATTTGGATTTGCCAAACTGTCATGACTGGTTATGGATTTGGATTTTTTACAAAAATTTACAAAAAAACCCTAACATAATTTGGACTTTTTTTGTTCCTACAGTATTGGTAACCTCAATAACATCAATTTGCAGTAATTTATAGTCAATTTAGACCACCTCACAGCTCACAATATTGTTATCACAATTATTGGCCAAAGACTGCAGTGAGCTGGCTGGTTACTAACCAACAGAGCATCGGCACAGATACAGCAGTTTAAAGCACATCTATGAAACAAAAGAGGCGTCACTTACCTCCATGGCACTCGGTGTGGCAGGAGTAGCTGCATTGCTCGTTGTAAGCCTGCTTGCCCGAAATGGGGCACGACCTCATCTTGCAAAGCTATGCCCGCTTATGTGTGTCAATCTTGGGGGCGTTACTGCCTCCAATTCTCAGCACACAGTGGCCTTCCTCAGCACTCCTGCAGCTGCTGGGGCAGCCCACATCTCTTCCTGCCTCTCTCCATGTCACAGTGACACCTTGCCACGGGGTTGACCCCAAAATAGCAGAGCAGCACCCACTCAGATGATGTCACCCAGTGCGGCCCGCACCCCCTTAGTGATGCCAGTGCATTGCCACACAGCAGTAGCAGAAATGAAAGGTAGTTCATGATGGAATTGTCCTTGTTTTTTGGGGGCACAAACAAACCAAGCACTTCAGCCAGTGTCATGGCTTGCTGTATAGCTATGGATGGCTTTTTGCTGTTCCTCCTTCCGCTGAAGCATATATAGGGTGGAGTTCCACCTTGTTACCATCTATTTCTTCAGTTGAAGGCAGGGCAGATTAAACTGTTCTTGCAGCTGCTGCAATCTCCTGCATGCTGTTACTGAAAGCCAAAAATGTCCCAAAATTTTATGGACCACAGACAGCATCTCCTATACGCCCCTGTCATCTTTTAAAAAAGCCTGCACCACTAAGTTGATCATGTGAGCAAAACAGGGGATATGTTGAAATTCACCCAGCTGTAACGCTTTCACAATATTTGTGACATCATCAGAAATCACAAATCCTGAGTCCAAGTGGAGTAAGCAATGATTCTATGACATTTTTTAGTATTTCTAAGAGGTGATTATTTCTAATGTATAGTTGTTTTGATGTGTACAGTGTTTAGTTAGTAGGTTACAATTCATGTTTTGCTAAATAAAAAAATTGAAAATTAATAGAGCCAAAGTTTAACTGATCCAATTGAGATTTATGAATTTATTTCCCCACAATTAAGGCAGATGTGATTTGTCTCTAAAACAATGCAATATACATTTTACTAGAGATGTGTGCCGGACTATTTTTGCTGGATTTGGATTTAGCTGATTCGTCGTCTAGCTTTGGATTTGGTTTTGCCAAACTGTCATGACTGGTTATGGATTTGGATTTTTTACAAAAATTTACAAAAAAACCCTAACATAATTTGGACTTTTTTTGTTCCTACAGTATTGGTAACCTCAATAACATCAATTTGCAGTAATTTATAGTCAATTTAGACCACCTCACAGCTCACAACATTGTTTTCACA
The DNA here is from genome assembly GCA_031769625.1 of Taudactylus pleione. Taxonomy (NCBI): domain Eukaryota; kingdom Metazoa; phylum Chordata; class Amphibia; order Anura; family Myobatrachidae; genus Taudactylus; species Taudactylus pleione. The sequence goes on from JAUIMM010000107.1 coordinate 3,734,603, forward strand.
ATTATTGGCCAAAGACTGCAGTGAGCTGGCTGGTTAATAACCAACAGAGCATCGGCACAGATACAGCAGTTTAAAGCACATCTATGAAACAAAAGAGGCGTCACTTACCTCCATGGCACCCGGTGTGGCAGGAGTAGCTTCATTGCTCGTTGTAAGCCTGCTTGCCCGAAATGGGGCGCGATCTCATCTTGCAAAGCTACGCCCGCTTATGTGTGTCAATCTTGGGGGCGTTACTGCCTCCAATTCTCAGCACACAGTGGCCTTCCTCAGCACTCCTGCAGCTGCTGGGGCAGCCCACATCTCTTCCTGCCTCTCTCCATGTCACAGTGACACCATGCCATGGGGTGACACCAAAATAGCAGAGCAGCACCCACTCAGATGATGTCACCCAGTGCGGCCCGCACCCCCTTAGTGATGCCAGTGCATTGCCACACAGCAGTAGCAGAAATGAAAGGTAGTTCATGATGGAATTGTCCTTGTGTTTTTGGGGCACAAACAAACCAAGCACTTCAGCCAGTGTCATGGCTTGCTGTATAGCTATGGATGGCTTTTTGCTGTTCCTCCATCCACTAAAGCATATATAGGGTGGAGTTCCACCTTGTTACCATCTATTTCTTCAGTTGAAGGCAGGGCAGATTAAACTGTTCTAACAGCTGCTGCAATCTCCTGCATGCTGTTACTGAATGCTAAAAATGTCCCAAAATTTTTTGGACAACAGACAGCATCTCCTATACGCCCCTATCATCTTTTAAAAAAGCCTGCACCACTAAGTTGATCATGTGAGCAAAACAGGGGATATGTTGAAATTCACCCAGCTGTAATGCTTTCACAATATTTGTGACATCTTCAGAAATCACAAATCATGAGTCCAAGTGGAGTAAGCAAAGATTCTATGACATTTTTCAGTATTTCTAAGAGGTGATTATTTCTAATGTATAGTTGTTTTGATGTGTACAGTGTTTAGTTAGTAGGTTACAATTCATGTTTTGCTAAATAAAAAAATTGAAAATTAATAGAGCCAAAGTTTAACTGATCCAATTGAGATTTATGAATTTATTTCCCCACAATTAAGGCAGATGTGATTTGTCTCTAAAACAATGCAATATACATTTTACTAGAGATGTGTGCCGGACTATTTTTGCTGGATTTGGATTTAGCTGATTCGTCGTCTAGCTTTGGATTTGGATTTGCCAAACTGTCATGACTGGTTATGGATTTGGATTTTTTACAAAAATTTACAAAAAAACCCTAACATAATTTGGACTTTTTTTGTTCCTACAGTATTGGGAACCTCAATAACATCAATTTGCAGTAATTTATAGTCAATTTAGACCACCTCACAGCTCACAATATTGTTTTCACAATTATTGGCCAAAGACTGCAGTGAGCTGGCTGGTTACTAACCAACAGAGCATCGGCACAGATACAGCAGTTTAAAGCACATCTATGAAACAAAAGAGGGGTCACTTACCTCCATGGCACCCGGTGTGGCAGGAGTAGCTGCATTGCTCGTTGTAAGCCTGCTTGCCCGAAATGGGGCGCGATCTCATCTTGCAAAGCTACGCCCGCTTATGTGTGTCAATCTTGGGGGCGTTACTGCCTCCAATTCTCAGCACATAGTGGCCTTCCTCAGCACTCCTGCAGCTGCTGGGGCTGCCCACATCTCTTCCTACCTCTCTCCATGTCACAGTGACACCATGCCACGGGGTGACCCCAAAATAGCAGAGCAGCACCCACTCAGATGATGTCACCCAGTGCGGCCCGCACCCCCTTAGTGATGCCAGTGCATTGCCACACAGCAGTAGCAGAAATGAAAGGTAGTTCATGATGGAATTGTCCTTGTTTTTTGGGGGCACAAACAAACCAAGCACTTCAGCCAGTGTCATGGCTTGCTGTATAGCTATGGATGGCTTTTTGCTGTTCCTCCATCCACTGAAGCATATATAGGGTGGAGTTCCACCTTGTTACCATCTATTTCTTCAGTTGAAGGCAGGGCAGATTAAACTGTTCTTGCAGCTGCTGCAATCTCCTGCATGCTGTTACTGAATGCCAAAAATGTCCCAAAATTTTTTGGACCACAGACAGCATCTCCTATACGCCCCTATCATCTTTTAAAAAAGCCTGCACCACTAAGTTGATCATGTGAGCAAAACAGGGGATATGTTGAAATTCACCCAGCTGTAATGCTTTCACAATATTTGTGACATCATCAGAAATCACAAATCCTGAGTCCAAGTGGAGTAAGCAATGATTCTATGACATTTTTTAGTATTTCAAAGAGGTGATTATTTCTAATGTATAGTTGTTTTGATGTGTACAGTGTTTAGTTAGTAGGTTACAATTCATGTTTTGCTAAATAAAAAAATTGAAAATGAATAGAGCCAAAGTTTAACTGATCCAATTGAGATTTATGAATTTATTTCCCCACAATTAAGGCAGATGTGATTTGTCTCTAAAACAATGCAATATACATTTTACTAGAGATGTGTGCCGGACTATTTTTGCTGGATTTGGATTTAGCTGATTCGTCGTCTAGCTTTGGATTTGGATTTGCCAAACTGTCATGACTGGTTATGGATTTGGATTTTTTACAAAAATTTACAAAAAAACCCTAACATAATTTGGACTTTTTTTGTTCCTACAGTATTGGTAACCTCAACAACATCAATTTGCAGTAATTTATAGTCAATTTAGACCACCTCATAGCTCACAACATTGTTTTCACAATTATTGGCCAAAGACTGCAGTGAGCTGGCTGGTTACTAACCAACAGAGCATCGGCACAGATACAGCAGTTTAAAGCACATCTATGAAACAAAAGAGGCGTCACTTACCTCCATGGCACCCGGTGTGGCAGGAGTAGCTGCATTGCTCGTTGTAAGCCTGCTTGCCCGAAATGGGGCGCGACCTCATCTTGCAAAGCTACGCCCGCTTATGTGTGTCAATCTTGGGGACGTTACTGCCTCCAATTCTCAGCACACAGTGGCCTTCCTCAGCACTCCTGAAGCTGCTGGGGCAGCCCACATCTCTTCCTGCCTCTCTCCATGTCACAGTGACACCATGCCACGGGGTGACCCCAAAATAGCAGAGCAGCACCCACTCAGATGATGTCACCCAGTGCGGCCCGCACCCCCTTAGTGATGCCAGTGCATTGCCACACAGCAGTAGCAGAAATGAAAGGTAGTTCATGATGGAATTGTCCTTGTGTTTTTGGGGCACAAACAAACCAAGCACTTCAGCCAGTGTCATGGCTTGCTGTATAGCTATGGATGGCTTTTTGCTATTCCTCCATCCACTGAAGCATATATAGGGTGGAGTTCCACCTTGTTACCATCTATTTCTTCAGTTGAAGGCAGGGCAGATTAAACTGTTCTTGCAGCTGCTGCAATCTCCTGCATGCTGTTACTGAATGCCAAAAATGTCCCAAAATTTTTTCGACCACAGACATCATCTCCTATACGCCCCTATCATCTTTTAAAAAAGCCTGCACCACTAAGTTGATCATGTGAGCAAAACAGGGGATACTGTATGTTGAAATTCACCCAGCTGTAATGCTTTCACAATATTTGTGACATCATCAGAAATCACAAATCCTGAATCCAAGTGGAGTAAGCAATGATTCTATGACATTTTTTAGTATTTCTAAGAGGTGATTATTTCTAATGTATAGTTGTTTTGATGTGTACAGTGTTTAGTTAGTAGGTTACAATTCATGTTTTGCTAAATAAAAAAATTGAAAATTAATAGAGCCAAAGTTTAACTGATCCAATTGAGATTTATGAATTTATTTCCCCACAATTAAGGCAGATGTGATTTGTCTCTAAAACAATGCAATATACATTTTACTAGAGATGTGTGCCGGACTATTTTTGCTGGATTTGGATTTAGCTGATTCGTCGTCTAGCTTTGGATTTGGATTTGCCAAACTGTCATGACTGGTTATGGATTTGGATTTTTTACAAAAATTTTCAAAAAAAACCTAACATAATTTGGACTTTTTTTGTTCCTACAGTATTGGTAACCTCAATAACATCAATTTGCAGTAATTTATAGTCAATTTAGACCACCTCACAGCTCACAATATTGTTTTCACAATTATTGGCCAAAGACTGCAGTGAGCTGGCTGGTTACTAACCAACAGAGCATCGGCACAGATACAGCAGTTTAAAGCACATCTATGAAACAAAAGAGGCGTCACTTACCTCCATGGCACCCGGTGTGGCAGGAGTAGCTGCATTGCTCGTTGTAAGCCTGCTTGCCCGAAATGGGGCGCGACCTCATCTTGCAAAGCTACGCCCGCTTATGTGTGTCAATCTTGGGGGCGTTACTGCCTCCAATTCTCAGCACACAGTGGCCTTCCTCAGCACTCCTGCAGCTGCTGGGGCAGCCCACATCTCTTCCTGCCTCTCTCCATGTCACAGTGACACCATGCCATGGGGTGACACCAAAATAGCAGAGCAGCACCCACTCAGATGATGTCACCCAGTGCGGCCCGCACCCCCTTAGTGATGCCAGTGCATTGCCACACAGCAGTAGCTGAAATGAAAGGTAGTTCATGATGGAATTGTCCTTTTTTTGGGGGGGCACAAACAAACCAAGCACTTCAGCCAGTGTCATGGCTTGCTGTATAGCTATGGATGGCTTTTTGCTGTTCCTCCATCCACTGAAGCATATATAGGGTGGAGATCCACCTTTTTACCATCTATTTCTTCAGTTGAAGGCAGGGCAGATTAAACTGTTCTTGCAGCTGCTGCAATCTCCGGCATGCTGTTACTGAATGCCAAAAATGTCCCAAAATTTTTTGGACCACAGACAGCATCTCCTATACGCCCCTATCATCTTTTAAAAAAGCCTGCACCACTAAGTTGATCATGTGAGCAAAACAGGGGATATGTTGAAATTCACCCAGCTGTAATGCTTTCACAATATTTGTGACATCTTCAGAAATCACAAATCCTGAGTACAAGTGGAGTAAGCAATGATTCTATGACATTTCTTAGTATTTCTAAGAGGTGATTATTTCTAATTTATAGTTGTTTTGATGTGTACAGTGTTTAGTTAGTAGGTTACAATTCATGTTTTGCTAAATGAAAAAATTGAAAATTAATAGAGCCAAAGTTTAACTGATCCAATTGAGATTTATGAATTTATTTCCCCACAATTAAGGCAGATGTGATTTGTCTCTAAAACAATGCAATATACATTTTACTAGAGATGTGTGCCGGACTATTTTTGCTGGATTTGGATTTAGCTGATTCGTCGTCTAGCTTTGGATTTGGTTTTGCCAAACTGTCATGACTGGTTATGGATTTGGATTTTTTACAAAAATTTACAAAAAAACCCTAACATAATTTGGACTTTTTTTGTTCCTACAGTATTGGGAACCTCAATAACATCAATTTGCAGTAATTTATAGTCAATTTAGACCACCTCACAGCTCACAATATTGTTTTCACAATTATTGGCCAAAGACTGCAGTGAGCTGGCTGGTTACTAACCAACAGAGCATCGGCACAGATACAGCAGTTTAAAGCACATCTATGAAACAAAAGAGGCGTCACTTACCTCCATGGCACCCGGTGTGGCAGGAGTAGCTGCATTGCTCGTTGTAAGCCTGCTTGCCCGAAATGGGGCGCGACCTCATCTTGCAAAGCTACGCCCGCTTATGTGTGTCAATCTTGGGGGCATTACTGCCTCCAATTCTCAGCACACAGTGGCCTTCCTCAGCACTCCTGCAGCTGCTGGGGCAGCCCACATCTCTTCCTGCCTCTCTCCATGTCACAGTGACACCATGCCATGGGGTGACACCAAAATAGCAGAGCAGCATCCACACAGATGATGTCACCCAGTGCGGCCCGCACCCCCTTAGTGATGCCAGTGCATTGCCACACAGCAGTAGCTGAAATGAAAGGTAGTTCATGATGGAATTGTCCTTTTTTGGGGGGGGCACAAACAAACCAAGCACTTCAGCCAGTGTCATGGCTTGCTGTATAGCTATGGATGGCTTTTTGCTGTTCCTCCATCCACTGAAGCATATATAGGGTGGAGATCCACCTTTTTACCATCTATTTCTTCAGTTGAAGGCAGGGCAGATTAAACTGTTCTTGCAGCTGCTGCAATCTCCTGCATGCTGTTACTGAATGCCAAAAATGTCCCAAAATGTTTTGGACCACAGACAGCATCTCCTATACGCCCCTATCATCTTTTAAAAAAGCCTGCACCACTAAGTTGATCATGTGAGCAAAACATGGGATACTGTATGTTGAAATTCACCCAGCTGTAATGCTTTCACAATATTTGTGACATCATCAGAAATCACAAATCCTGAGTCCAAGTGGAGTAAGCAATGATTCTATGACATTTTTTAGTATTTCTAAGAGGTGATTATTTCTAATGTATAGTTGTTTTGATGTGTACAGTGTTTAGTTAGTAGGTTACAATTCATGTTTTGCTAAATAAAAAAATAGAAAATTAATAGAGCCAAAGTTTAACTGATCCAATTGAGATTTATGAATTTATTTCCCCACAATTAAGGCAGATGTGATTTGTCTCTAAAACAATGCAATATACATTTTACTAGAGATGTGTGCCGGACTATTTTTGCTGGATTTGGATTTAGCTGATTCGTCGTCTAGCTTTGGATTTGGATTTGCCAAACTGTCATGACTGGTTATGGATTTGGATTTTTTACAAAAATTTACAAAAAAACCCTAACATAATTTGGACTTTTTTTGTTCCTACAGTATTGGTAACCTCAATAACATCAATTTGCAGTAATTTATAGTCAATTTAGACCACCTCACAGCTCACAATATTGTTTTCACAATTATTGGCCAAAGACTGCAGTGAGCTGGCTGGTTACTAACCAACAGAGCATCGGCACAGATACAGCAGTTTAAAGCACATCTATAAAACAAAAGAGGCGTCACTTACCTCCATGCCACCCGGTGTTGCAGGAGTAGCTTCATTGCTCGTTGTAAGCCTGCTTGCCCGAAATGGGGTGAGACCTCATCTTGCAAAGCTACGCCCGCTTATGTGTGTCAATCTTGGGGGCGTTACTGCCTCCAATTCTCAGCACACAGTGGCCTTCCTCAGCACTCCTGCAGCTGCTGGGGCAGCCCACATCTCTTCCTGCCTCTCTCCATGTCACAGTGACACCATGCCACGGGGTTGACCCCAAAATAGAAGAGCAGCACCCACTCAGATGATGTCACCCAGTGCGGCCCGCACCCCCTTAGTGATGCCAGTGCATTGCCACACAGCAGTAGCAGAAATGAAAGGTAGTTCATGATGGAATTGTCCTTGTTTTTTGGGGGGGCACAAACAAACCAAGCACTTCAGCCAGTGTCATGGCTTGCTGTATAGCTATGGATGGCTTTTTGCTGTTCCACCATCCGCTGAAGCATATATAGGGTGGAGTTCCACCTTGTTACCATCTATTTCTTCAGTTGAAGGCAGGGCAGATTAAACTGTTCTTGCAACTGCTGCAATCTCCTGCATGCTGTTACTGAATGCCAAAAATGTCCCAAAATTTTTTGGACCACAGACCGCATCTCCTATACGCCCCTGTCATCTTTTAAAAAAGCCTTCACCACTAAGTTGATCATGTGAGCAAAACAGGGGATATGTTGAAATTCACCCAGCTGTAATGCTTTCACAATATTTGTGACATCATCAGAAATTACAAATCCTGAGTACAAGTGGAGTAAGCAATGATTCTATGACATTTCTTAGTATTTCTAAGAGGTGATTATTTCTAATGTATAGTTGTTTTGATGTGTACAGTGTTTAGTTAGTAGGTTACAATTCATGTTTTGCTAAATAAAAAAATTGAAAATTAATAGAGCCAAAGTTTAACTGATCCAATTGAGATTTATGAATTTATTTCCCCACAATTAAGGCAGATGTGATTTGTCTCTAAAACAATGCAATATACATTTTACTAGAGATGTGTGCCGGACTATTTTTGCTGGATTTGGATTTAGCTGATTCGTCGTCTAGCTTTGGATTTGGATTTGCCAAACTGTCATGACTGGTTATGGATTTGGATTTTTTACAAAAATTTACAAAAAAACCCTAACATAATTTCGACTTTTTTTGTTCCTACAGTATTGGTAACCTCAATAACATCAATTTGCAGTAATTTATAGTCAATTTAGACCACCTCACAGTTCACAATATTGTTATCACAATTATTGGCCAAAGACTGCAGTGAGCTGGCTGGTTACTAACCAACAGAGCATCGGCACAGATACAGCAGTTTAAAGCACATCTATGAAACAAAAGAGGCGTCACTTACCTCCATGGCACCCGGTGTGGCAGGAGTAGCTGCATTGCTCGTTGTAATTAGCACAGAGAAGAAGCAGTCAGCGCTCACATGCAAGGGACAGTTATTACCACTAGCTGCTTCTCCGGAAGGTGTCCTAAACTCTCCCAATAGCAGAAAATGCAAGAAAGGAAAAAAGCGCTCTGTGGTAAGGAGATATGTAGATGTAAGGATGTGCAAAGGATTTGGGGTCTGGGTATTGTGAATGGCTAATGGCTATAGTGAATGGAGAATTTGAGTATTATAGTGAATATATGTAAATATATACATACACACACATGTGTATACACATTTATATGTACATATGACTATGACTATATCAAGACAAATATATGATGTCAGGTGGGCAATAACTTGAGGCTGGTAGTTGATGAATAATTCAAAATTTTTGTCCAATAGTTATTGTGAATGATGTTTTAATAATTAATGCAAACAGTCTCTCTGCTTCTGACAGGTGGGCAACAACTGTGGGCTGGATGTTGTAAATTGGAAGGTGATACGATGTAATATAGTCCTTATAGAATGCCATAGAATAGGATCAAATGTCCTTATGTAATTGGTATGTACAACACTGTCAATCTGTCTGGCTATGCAGGTAGACAAATACTGTAGGCTGGGTGTTGGAATACGAACTCTGTTTTATGGTGAAAACTGTATGCTGTGGATACCACCTCCTCTGTAGTCAACGCCACCTCAAAGATAGGAAACGCAGTATCAGGATGTCTTGTGACACTATATTGCAGTTTTTAGGTAAGTTAGACCTACTTACCCTGGGTGGATGTATGCTGGTCTGACTCCTCCTTGCGTCCAGGTGGGCTAGGTGTATGTAATCGAGGGATCCATTTTGGTAGCATACAGATAAGCCAGTATTTATCTAAAACTAATTTATTGAAAAGTAGTTGAACAAATTAACCATACACTGTATGGTATTACAATCTTAAAAAGTCAATAAATGTCAGATAATGTCCCAACGCATTTCATCCCTAATTTGGGACTTCTTCAAGGGCAAAAGGTCTTTGGTGTAACCCTACCTTCTATTTATAGATCAATAATTAAGTAAAAAGTGCCAGAATGCGGTGGTGAGCCGCACTTCCGGGTTCTGTGATCTGCGCATGCGCACATCGCGCATGTCCGCACATAGAGCTACTGCTTCAGTAGTAAGATTGTGTCTCCTAGTGTGTAGATAGGCGGAGTCCTCCCATAACATAACCTGGCCCTGTGGTTACACTATTGCAGATTGTCTGCATTTATGACGGCGGCCATCTTTGGTGTGTTCTAAACAAATGGAGCCTGATCATATTTATCAGTTGCTGTGTCACTGACCGCGATGATTGGTAAACAAGGAGCGGGGGCATAGGGGAAGGAGGGGGGGAAGAGAAGGGAGGATGCCTATATGTATATTTAATACATTAATGGTAAACATAGCAAAAATTGGATCCAAATCTGATTAATAAATAAATAAATGGGATTATGAATAAATGAATGCATTAACAGAGCCCTACTTTGAACAGGGAATACAGGGTGTCCGTAAATAATTCTATCAATTACACACCGATAATTATGGGTTAAATATAATAAAAATATATAGTGATGAAATCAATTCTGTATGTGCTCTTAGCTATCATAAGATTTTATAGTCAGTTTAATGATCAATGAACATATTACATCTAAATAGGTGTACTTGGGGATAAGATAGCATGACTGGGGTTCAATAGGTAGAGATAGATGAGACTAGAAGCCGTCACACAGTTGATATAAATAGCTTAATAAAATCATAGTAATATGGTAATATTGATGATGTATGGGTGTGTGTATCAATTAAGTTGATGATTTGATTAATCATCACTAGAAACCACAGGTTCAATGATACTACACAGGACATTAATACAAAATGTACAATTATCTATGTGTCTTGATCAAGAGATGTATATATGCCGGTGGAACACACATCTGGTTTTATCGGTTTAAGGGTCTATATTTAAACCTTCAGGATGTAATGTTTGCAGATCATAAATCCACCTACTTTCTAATTTGTCTATTTGTGTTATTTTATTCCCTCCCCTCCAGTTGTAGTTCATCCTGTCGATCCCCCAAAATTTGAGACCTTTGGGGTCGCAATTGTGATTGTTCTTAAAGTGTTCAGAGACACTATGATTATCAAAACCCCTTAAAATATTTCTCACATGTTCATAAATACGGACTTTCAAAGTTCTTGTAGTGCGTCCTATGTATTGTAGTCCGCATGGACATTCAAAAAGATATATTAAGTTGTCGCTGTCACATGATAAGGTTCCTCTGATTTTAAATTCCTTATTATTCTGGTGGGATGTTAGCTTGCAAGTGGGTTTTGTGCTCTTGTAACCCAATCTGGTGCAATTGCCACATCTCCCACAGTGGTAAAAACCCTCTTTGATGTTATCCCCTGCTAGGGTGACCTGTCTACCTCCTTTTTCTACCTTAAGATGATTTCGGACTAGTTTGCTCTTAATATCAGTGGCTTTACAAAAGACTACATCTGGTTTAGCTTGTAGAAAGGTTTTAAGGCTGCTGTCCATGCCCAAAATGTGCCAGTGTCTATTAAGTATCTGCTTGACTTTTTGTGATGCCCCGGTATATTGTGTCACAAAATAGACTTTATCTTGCTTGTTTTTGTTTGACAGAACCTTTTTGGAAGGATCGATCAGTTCTTCTCTTGGTGTAGCTTCCAATTGTTTAAAAGCTCCTTCTACTACCTCCATGTTGTATTTTTTCTCCATGAATTTTTGTTTCAGCTCTAAACCCTGTTCTCTATAGTCAGATATGTTGGTACAATTTCTTCGTAGGCGAGTAAACTGCCCCTTTGGAATCCCCTTTATCCAATTCGGATGGTGGTTTCTGTGTGCAAAAATATAGCTATTGACATCCACTTGTTTATAATGTGTCTTAGTATGTAGTTTAGAATCTTGGACAAAAATCTCGAGATCTAGAAATTCCACCTTCGTTCTACTGTAATTGGTGGTAAATTTAATGTTCCTATCGTTGTCATTGATATAATCAAGGAACTGTGTTAGAGATGTTTCATCCCCTCTCCAAATACACAACACATCGTCTATGTACCTCTTCCATAGGACCAAGTTTGCCCCAAGTCCCGCATAGGACCAGATCTTATTGTCCTCCCATTGGCTCATGAAGAGATTTGTTTAACTTGGGGCAAACTTGGTCCCCATAGCTGTCCCTTTCCGCTGCAAGTAAAAATTCCCATCGAACCACATGTAGTTGTGGGTCAAAATAAATTCTATTCCACGTAGTAGGAAGTTACATTGTTCTAGATCCAGGTCTCCATCTTTACGTATATAATGACTAACACTATTGAGTCCCTGTTGATGGTCAATAATCGTGTAGAGTGAGGTCACGTCGCTGGTGACCAACCAGAGATCTCCACCCCACTCTACATTCTTCAACAATTGAAGTACCTCTGTAGTGTCTTTTAAATACGCCCTCTGGCACTGTACATATTCTTGTAAAAAATTGTCAATGTATTGGGATAAGGGAGAAGTGATGGAGTCAATCCCTGAAGTAATAGGTCTACCGGGAGGGGTGGTGGTGTTCTTATGAATCTTGGGAAGATAGTAAAAAAACGGAATTACTGGATTGGGGGTTGCTAAAAAGTTGTGCTCATGTTTATTAATGATGCCAATGGACCTCCCTTCGTCTAATAAGGCTTTAAGTTCGAGTTGAAATCTGTTAGTGGGGTCACTATTTAGTTTCTGATAGGTGTTAATGTCATTCAAGATGTTGTATGACTCCTTTTCATAATCTAGCCTATTTAGGATGACAATTCCACCACCCTTATCTGCAGGTTTGATCACTATTCCCTTATCTCGCTCCAATTCTCTTAATGCCTCCCATTCTCTCTTGGAAATATTGGATCTTTGATGGACCGATTGTGGTGGTAATTTCTTGATGTCCTCCAAGACTGCCTTTTCGAAGGTTTGAATGTAACAACCCTTCATATAACTTGGGTTGAATGTCGACTTGGGTCTTAAGTTAGTGTGCTTGAATTTGTCTGTAATAGCATTGGTCTCTATATATTTGCCTTTGTCTAAAAAATATTTTTTAAGGCATAACTTCCTAGTAAAATTCTTGACATCTAAATAAGTCTTAAACTTATCTAGTTTATTGGTTGGGGCAAATTTAAGTCCTTTGTTAAGTAAAGTGATCTGTGGTGTAGTTAGTTGATGGTCACTTAAATTGAAGATGCCTACTGGATGTTGATTGGAGGACATTCTTGTTCGTCTACTCTGCTTTTTTTGACATCCCCGACAACCTTGTCTGGTAGGTCTAATTTCCTTTTTATTCTGAGCTCCATTCTCTGTTGGTGGTGGCTGGTGTCCAAGTCTAAAAAACTGTCTCCCCATTTTGGTTCTACGGTTGTTGGAATAATTGGTTGTGTGGCAGTCTGTGTGGGCACTAAAATGTCCTGATGGTCAGGTTCTAAATTGGTCTTACTGATGGTGTCCTCGACCAGGTCCTGCCATCCTCATTCAAAAGATTGCCGTGCTAGTTGTGATAAGTGTTCAGATTCTATATCTTCTATAGAGTTAACTGAAAAACTATCATCAGTGGACACGCTATCATCTTCAGATGATTGACTATGTACTGATAAGTCTAGCAAATTGATTGTGTTCTGTTGTATTACAGGAACTGTGTGTAGTCTCTTCATATATTCCTGATATGTAAGATTTAATTTTTTGTATATTGGAGTATTAGCACCAAATGTCCATTTTATATTAGCTAGTTTTTGTTTATCATTAGATTGGTCCCTAACAATTTGTGATGGAATATTAAGTTTGTGTGAGGGGTTATTACCCTTGGTCGTCTTAATCTGAATGGTCTTTTTGTCAGTTTTGCATTTGTTCGTGATCCCAAATTTGTCTCACAATACTTTGGATCGTTTGGTATCTATCACCAGAGATTCTTCCCTATCTAAACGTTTTTTAATCAGGTTTTCTAGAGTGATGTATTCAATCTCCTGTTTAAATGGTTCCAAAATAGCGTCTAATTGTGTAATACGTTCATTAATCTTGATCAATTCTACATTCCTCTCCTGTACAATCAATCCCATCAATTTCAGTGAACAGTCTAACAAAATGTCTTCCCATTGTTTCATAAAGGGTACATTAGTGGTATTGTGTGTTGGTGTTTTATGGATTCGTAAACCCTTTGGTACTAATTGCTCTTTCAAGTACCAATTTAGAGTATGTACATCCCACCATACCTTTGTTTCTTTGGCCAATGTTTTCTCTAATTCTGTAAATGCATCACAAAAAACATGATTAGTGGATTTATGTGGTATACCTGTATTTATGTCACCAAATAAGATGTTGGCCCTATCTAATCTGGATGATCTAGATTCAAAGAGACCCATATATTATGTATTATGTATCCCTTCTGGTGCAGCTGACTTTTGGACAAAACAAATGATAATTAGCACAGAGAAGAAGCAGTCAGCGCTCACATGCAAGTTACAGTTATTACCACTAGCTGCTTCTCCGGAAGGTGTCCTAAACTCTCCCAATAGCAGAAAATACAAGAAAGGAAAAAAGCGCTCTGTGGTAAGGAGATATGTAGATGTAAGGATGTGCAAAGGATTTGGGGTCTGGGTATAGTGAATGGCTAATGGCTATAGTGAATGGAGAATTTGAGTATTATAGTGAATATATGTAAATATATACATACACACACATGTGTATACACATATATATGTACATATGATTATGACTCTATATCAAGACAAATATATGATGTCAGGTGGGCAATAACTTGAGGCTGGTAGTTGATGAATAATTCAAAATTTTTGTCCAATAGTTATTGTGAATGATGTTTTAATATTTAAAGCAATCAGTCTCTCTGCTTCTGACAGGTGGGCAACAACTGTGGGCTGGATGTTGTAAATTGGAAGGTGATACGATGTAATATAGTCCTTATAGAATGCCAGAGAATAGGATCAAATGTCCTTATGTAATTGGTATGTACAACACTGTCAATCTGTCTGGCTATGCAGGTAGACAAAAACTGTAGGCTGGGTGTTGGAATACGAACTCTGTTTTATGGTGAAAACTGTATGCTGTGGATACCACCTCCTCTGTAGTCAACGCCACCTCAAAGATAGGAAATGCAGTATCAGGATGTATTGTGACACTATATTGCAGTTTTTAGGTAAGTTAGACCTACTTACCCTGGGTGGATGTCTGCTGGTCTGACTCCTCCTTGCGTCCAGGTGGGCTAGGTGTATGTAATCGAGGGATCCATTTTGGTAGCATACAGATAAGCCAGTATTTAACTAAAACTAATTTATTGAAATATAGTTGAACAAATTAACCATACACTGTATGGTATTACAATCTTAAAAAGTAAATAAATGTCAGATAATGCCCCAACGCGTTTCATCCCTAATTTGGGACTTCTTCATGGGCAAAAGGTCTTTGGTGTAACCCTACCTTCTATTTATAGATCAATAATTAAGTAAAAAGTGCCAGAATGCGGTGGTGAGCCGCACTTCCGGGTTCTGTGATCTGCGCATGCGCACATCACGCATGTCCGCACATAGAGCTACTGCTTCAGTAGTAAGATTGTGTCTCCTAGTGTGTAGATAGGCAGAGTCCTCCCATAACATAACCTGGCCCTGTGGTTACACTATTGCAGATTGTCTGCATTTATGACGGCGGCCATCTTTGGTGTGTTCTAAACAAATGGAGCCTGATCATATCTATCAGTTGCTGTGTCACTGACCGCGATGATTGGTAAACAAGAAGCGGGGGCGTAGGGGAAGGAGGGGGGGGAAGAGAAGGGAGGATGCCTATATGTATATTTAATACATTAATGGTAAACATAGCAAAAATTGGATCCAAATCTGATTAATAAATAAATAAATGGGATAATGAATAAATGAATGCATTAACAGAGCCCTACTTTGAACAGGGAAAACAGGGTGTCCGTAAATAATTCTATCAATTACACACCGATAATTATGGGTTAAATATAATAAAAATATATAGTGATGAAATCAATTCTGTATGTGCTCGAAGCTATCATAAGATTTTATAGTCAGTTTAATGATCAATGAACATATTACATCTAAATAGGTGTACTTGGGGATATGATAGCATGACTGGGGTTCAATAGGTAGAGATAGATGAGACTAGAAGCCGTCACACAGTTGATATAAATAGCTTAATAAAATCACAGTAATATGGTAATATTGATGATGTATGGGTGTGTGTATCAATTAAGTTGATGATTTGATTAATCATCACTAGAAACCACAGGTTCAATGATACTACACAGGACATTAATACAAAATGTACAATTATCTATGTATCTTGATCAAGAGATGTATATATGCCGGTGGAACACACATCTGGTTTTATCGGTTTAAGGGTCTATATTTAAACCTTCAGGATGTAATGTTTGCAGATCATAAATCCACCTACTTTCTAATTTGTCTATTTGTGTTATTTTATTCCCTCCCCTCCAGTTGTAGTTCATCCTGTCGATCCCCCAAAATTTGAGACCTTTGGGGTCGCAATTGTGATTGTTCTTAAAGTGTTCAGAGACACTATGATTATCAAAACCCCTTAAAATATTTCTCACATGTTCATAAATACGGACTTTCAAAGTTCTTGTAGTGCGTCCTATGTATTGTAGTTCGCATGGACATTCCAAAAGATATATTAAGTTGTCGCTGTCACATGATAAGGTTCCTCTGATTTTAAATTCCTTATTATTCTGGTGGGATGTTAGATTGCAAGTGGGTTTTGTGCTCTTGTAACCCAATCTGGTGCAATTGCCACATCTCCCACAGTGGTAAAAACCCTCTTTGATGTTATCCCCTGCTATGGCTCGTTGTAAGCCTGCTTGCCCGAAATGGGGCGCAACCTCATCTTGCAAAGCTACGCCCGCTTATGTGTGTCAATCTTGGGGGCGTTACTGCCTCCAATTCTCAGCACACAGTGGCCTTCCTCTGCACTCCTGCAGCTGCTGGGGCAGCCCACATCTCTTCCTGCCTCTCTCCATGTCACAGTGACACCATGCCACGGGGTGACCCCAAAATAGCAGAGCAGCACCCACTCAGATGATGTCACCCAGTGCGGCCCGCACCCCCTTAGTGATGCCAGTGCATTGCCACACAGCAGTAGCAGAAATGAAAGGTAGTTCATGATGGAATTGTCCTTGTTTTTTTGGGGCACAAACAAACCAAGCACTTCAGCCAGTGTCATGGTTTGCTGTATAGCTATGGATGGCTTTTTGCTGTTCCTCCATCCGCTGAAGCATATATAGGGTGGAGTTCCACCTTGTTACCTTGTATTTCTTCAG
Organism: Taudactylus pleione; assembly: GCA_031769625.1. Lineage (NCBI taxonomy): Eukaryota > Metazoa > Chordata > Amphibia > Anura > Myobatrachidae > Taudactylus > Taudactylus pleione. The sequence goes on from JAUIMM010000107.1 coordinate 3,751,284, forward strand.
TTGAAGGCAGGGCAGATTAAACTGTTCTTGCAGCTGCTGCAATCTCCTGCATGCTGTTACTGAATGCCAAAAATGTCCCAAAATTTTTTGGACCACAGACAGCATCTCCTATACGCCCCTATCATCTTTTAAAAAAGCCTGCACCACTAAGTTGATCATGTGAGCAAAACAGGGGATATGTTGAAATTCACCCAGCTGTAATGCTTTCACAATATTTGTGACATCATCAGAAATCACAAATCCTGAGTACAAGTGGAGTAAGCAATGATTCTATGACATTTCTTAGTATTTCTAAGAGGTTGTCAGTGGTATGTCTCTTATTGAATCTGGTGATACACAGAGAAACCAGCCTTTGAATGAGCTGGCGTTGTTTGTTAGATACTTCTTCTGCTGGCAATTCACCCACCCAGTGGGCTGTCACAGTCATGTAATCTTTAGTTTGCCCACTACCACTTGTCCACATATCTGTGGTTAAGTGGACAGTTGCTACAATGGCATTTTGTATGCCAATAATTAGTTTTTTTAGTGTCCTGGGAGGAATGGTTTTTCAGGTTTATTTAAACCAAGATGGAATTTGGTACCATGGACACAGGACCTCAATTAACTGTGTAAAACCCACTGCATAAATTGTGCATATTAAACACAGATCTAATACTTTATAAGCCATCATGATGTCAGTGATCTGCTGTGCGACTGGGTGAGAGCTGTCTTACTTGCTATCCCTTGCAAAGGATTGTTTAACAGTCAATTGTTTTGTTAGACTACTACTAGTTGACTTCTTGGTCCACTTCTGGGATGAAGATCAACCCCAGTTGTAGCATCAGCAGACCTAGCATTCAAGGATTCTTCTGAGCAGTCCTGGAGAGGGGTGAAGTCACCTAACAATAACAAATTGGAATCCATACTACCTTTGATCATTACTCAGGATATTGCAGATAAAGGTTTTGGCTGCAGAGACTGCAGGTACTGGGATCTAGTAGAGAAAAGGGAACTAGCTGATGTTGGACTGCTTGTTATTTTTGTTTTAGCACCAGTTTCTCATGTTATCAAATACTTGTCATGAGCTCACTGCAGATAATGTAAGAGCGTAGAGGTTCCTAGATGCTTAACATCCCTACCTCTACTAACTGTGGTTCTATAAAGGCTATAGATGGCTTGACAAATGTTTTTAGGATTTGGGAAAACATAATTCCACACATAAGAGGTGAATTTGTTAGTCCTATGCCCAGACATGACAATGACCTTCTTCTTATCATGACCAATAGCTGCTTCCACTGGTGCCTGACTTATACAAACAATATTCTTATCCTCAACAACGTCATTAGTGCCAACATCAGCTGTACACAAATATCCCCATTTTTTCTTGCAATTTCACATTGGCATGCTCAATTTCTATGTTATCAGCAATTCTTATGCTGTTCATCCACACAAATACAGAAACAACAGAAACTGTGAAAGGCAGCTTCTCTAAAAGGTGAGGCTCACACATTGAACTCATAGACACACTTATGGGTACTTTGACTATAGTGAGAGTTTTTAGAAGTGAGTTTAAAAGTGATGTTGCCCATAGCAACCAATCACATCTAGAAGGTGCAAGTTAAATGTTCAGTAGAATCTGATTGGTTGCTATGCGCAACATCACTTTTAAAACTTACTTCTAAAAGCTCTCACTTTAGTAAATTTACCACTTAGACTGTCCTAAGGGATTTGTGACATTTGTGTTTCTAAAAGCACAGTTGGATCTACTGCCTTAGTGGTGTTAATTTTTTTACACATCTAATGTTCAAGTGAAAAGGTCTTTTATTGTCATGAAAGGCAGAAGATGCCTTTCCGACAGTTGCAGAACCACCACTTAGAAGTAAAGGCCAAGGCCTGACCCCTTCCCTGCCACTTTGTGTGGTGAATGGTATGTTGAAAATTTTCTGTTTTTCTACACTAACTTTTAGAGGTGTTTTTGGCTTTACACCTATATAATCTCAATTTTTTTTATTTCAGATACCCTGATTTTTTAAAACCTCTATGCCCTTGAGTATCAGCTTTAAATGATAGAGAAGGACTAGTATTATCATCATGACTGGTTGCAGCAGCTGTAGTGCTAGCATTTGTTTGATGCTCCTGCTCTGCTCTCAGTTGGTTATCGTGATCCATATTGACGAAAACACTCAAGTTGTACAATAACTACTTACTAGTATTATGTATTTACTAATCACCACTCAAAGTGGAGTCACACTACTTGTGTGTTATGGAAACACAGTGTGGTATGCCCAGCAGAGTCACAGTACTTGTACACACAGTGGGCTATGGCCCAAGGAGTCACAGTGCTTGTATATACAGTGGAGTCTGGCCCTAGGAGTGACAGTGCTTGTATACAAAGTGCAGCATGGCCCAATGAGTCACTGTGCTTGCATACACCATGCAGCCTGGCCCAATGAGTCACTGTGCTTGTATACACAGTGTGGTATGACCAAATGAGTCATAGTGCTTGTGTACACTGTGGGGTATAGCCAACAATGACAGAGTGCTTACTTACAGAGTGGGGTACAGCCAACAGAGTCACAGTACTTGTATACACAGGGGGTACAGCCAACAGAGTTACTGTACTTGTATACACAGTGGGCTACGTCCCAAAGAGTCATAGTGCTTGTATACACAGTGGGCTATCCAGGGAAAGCAACATAAATCTTGGGACAAGGTACACTGATGTCTCTGGGGGTCCCACCTTCTCACCACCACCCCTGATCCCATACATACCTCTCCTGCATGTGAGATATGTGAAGCATGATAATGTTAACTGAAAGATATGCTGACCTTTAAATAAAGTAAAAATAAACTATATCTTACCACACTGTCACTGATGATGCAGGCTGTATTTCTAGTCTGCAGTCTCTTCCATGGTCTTCTTCATGTCAGTGCTGTGGTTGCCCCAGGGGTAGGAGGGATGGTGTCTTTAGCTAGCCATCCTCAGTCCTCCACCCCTTATCACCTTACTCAAATTCAACCTCTCATCACTATCCTCAGCCCAAAAGGTCATCATCACCTTCCTCAGCCTCAGACCCTCATCACCATTCTCAGCCCAAAAGCTACTCATAGCCTTCCTCAGCCTCAGACTCTCATTACCATCCTCAAAACTCAGCACCTTCATCAGACCACCATCACCTTCCTTAGCCACCAACACCCTTCACCTTTCTCCAGACTTAGTTCCATGACTCCTATCACCTTCCCCAGCCCTTAGTTCCATTACTCCTAAGACCATCCCAGCCCTTAGTCACATGACTCCTATCACCTTCGCTAGCCCTTAGTCTCACTCCCATGACTACCATCACCTTCTCCAGCCCTCCTAACCTCCTTCACTTTCTTTAGCCCTCAACCCCTGCCCCTTTCCCCTCTTCACCAAAGCCTATCTGCCAGGCAAGGACAATGTGCGGCAGCATGACCTATGATGTCATGCTGTCGCATTGCTGGAGGTCATGTTCAGCCTGGGCCACATACAGATGTGTCCACATACACCTTTCTGAAAACTGTGTCATGGCTCTCAATTTGGCTTGACATAATTTCTCATATATTGTCGTGCCGAGCTATCTGCAGTGCAGCAAAGGTGCAATTCATACTTTCACCACTGGGTGGCCAGTGTATCATGTAATGTAGCACTTAATAGTGTTCATCCTATGTAGCAAAGATACAGTAGTGGTCTCCTTTGGATTTTAATAGAGGGCAAACAAGGAGTTTTGAGGAGTGTTTATGTTAAGGTGCAATATGCATTTGTATCTAAATCACTGTACTAGCCGCTGAAACACTGTACTAGCACCAAAAAAACTCACTAGGAAACTGTCATCAGTTCCTCAAAAAACTAATTCTGTGCTTCACATCCACCAGTGTTGTGGCGTAGTGGTAAAGTCACTGCACATCACACTTGGCAGTTAGGGTTTGAATCCCAGTGTAAACATTTTTTTTTTGCTCCAAAAATAATTTGATATAATTCAATAATATAATAATATCAATAATATTATTGTAATAACAATAACACTTTTTAGAATAATATCATATTTCATCTAGAGGCTGTGGGGATCTGAGTCAGTGAGGACGGCATGTGTGTGTAGTGATTTCTTAGTGTAGAAATTTCCCCCTGAAAATGTGGCTCGATATTTCATATACAGTACTGGTTCTAGATGTACATTATAATTCAAAAACTGGTCATCAGTAATTTACAGTATGTTAATGTCCTTTTTCAGATTAACCCATTGCTTGTCTCAACACAGAGGGGGTAGCAGGAATTCATTTATAAAGGCTGCACATTTTCCACAGACAACAAATCAAGTTTTCATTAGCCCTCCCCCTGTGTTTTGTTTTGTCACTACTCATTAATGTTGCCCTTTTTGTATTGAGACACTTTTGTACTTTTGTCCCATCCCTTCCTCCCAAAATAGTACTCATTTTCCATGGTTATATTGTACATTATTTGACCAGTAATGTAGCTAGAAGAAGTATACACAGTATGTCAGTAGCACTCTCTCTCATTCTCTCTCTCTCTCATGTGTGCCAACCCTTGTGTTTTGGATTTGGATTTTTTCTTAATATATCATAAAATGGTCATGTTTTTGTTCCTACAGTATTATTAACCTCAATAACATTTATTTCCAGTAATTTCCAATCAATTTTGACCACCTCACAATATTATTTTTTCATCTAGTTAAGGCCAAAAGGTTGCATCCAGCTAGCTGGCTGACTAAGCTAGGTGATACAGTGGACAGCACTAACATGTGGCAGTTCAGTTTCCAATTTCCAACATGGATACAGTGTGTTATACAGTGTGGGTTGTATACACCAATAGTGCACTTACTATGACAGCAGTGTCGGTAGAGCAGGGTTGATGACGGTGTCCTCAGTATATGGAATGGCAGTGCTGTGGTGCTGGCAGTATCCTCAGTGCAGGGTACTGGCATTGCAAGCAGAGCGGGGGTGCTGGCAGGGTCCTCAGTGTAGGGTACTGGAGATGTCGGCAGTGCCAGTGGTGTCTTTAGTGCAGGTTTGCTGGTTGTGTCAGCAGTGCAGCTGATGCTGACTGTGTCCTCAGTACATGGAATGGCAGTGCTGCAGTGCTGGCAGTGTCCTCAGTGAAGGGTACTGGTGATGTCGGCAGTGGTGGGGTGCCAGTGGTATCTTTAGTGCAGGTTTGCTGGCTGTGTCAGCAGTGGGGTTGCTGACGGTGTCCTTAGTATATGGAATGGCAGTGCTTTGATGCTGGCAGTGTCCTCAGTGAAGGGTACTGGCAATGTTGGCAGTGCCAGTGGTGTCTTTAGTGCAGGTTTGCTGGCTGTGTCGGCAGTGCAGGGGTTGCTGATGGTGTCCTCAGTTCATGGAATGGCAGTGCTTCGGTGCTGGCACTGTCCTCAGTGAAGGGTACTGGCGATGTCGGCAGTGCTGGGTTGCCAGTGGTATCTTCAGTGCAGGTTTGCTGGCTGTGTCGGCTTTGCAGGGGTTGCTGACGGTGTCCTCAGTACATGGAATGGCAGTGCTGCATTGCTGGCAGTGTCCTCAGTGTAGGGTACTGGCGATGAAGGCAGTGCCAGTGGTTCTTCGGTGCAGGTTTGCTGGCTGTGTTGGCAGTGCAGGGGTTGCTGATGGTGTCCTCAGTACATGGAATGGCATGGCTGTGGTGCTGGCAGTGTCCTCAGTGAAGGGTACTGGCAATGTCAGCAGTGCTGGGGTGCCAGTGGTATCTTTGGTGCAGGTTTGCTGGCTTTGTCTGCAGTGCAGGGGTTGCTGACGGTGTCCTCAACACATGGAATGGCAGTGCTGTAGTGCTGGCAGTGTCCTCAGTGTTGGGTACTGGTGATGTAGGCAGTGCCAGTGGTGTCTTTAATGCAGGTTTGCTGGCTGTGATGGCAGTGCAGGTGTTGCTGCCAGTGTTCTAAGTACATGGAATGGCAGTGCTGTGGTGCTGGCAGTGTCCTCAGTGAACGGTGCTGGCAATGTCAGCAGAGCAGGGGTGCCAGTGGTGGCCTCAGTGCAGGTTTGCTGACTGAATTTGCAGTGCAGGGGTGTTCTCAATGCATGGTTCTGGTGGTGTTGGCAGAGCAGGGGAGCCAGCACTTTCCTCAGTGCATGTGTGCTGACAGTGTCGGCAGTGCAGGGGTGCTGGTGGTGCCCTCAGTGTGGGAGTGCCAGCAGTGTCGGCAGTGTGGGGGTCATTAACGGTGTCCTCAGTACATGGGGCAGCAGTGCAGGGGTGCCGGCTGTGTCAGCAGCGAGTGTGCAGGCGGTGTCATGCAGCGTGTGATGACGGGCACCATCCTCTCTTGCTTCCTGTGTGCATATTAAATGGGCTTATATGCATTTGCGGCTATATCACTGTACTAGCTGCTGAAACACTTTACTAGCACCAAAAAAACTGTCACTAGGAAATTGTCATCAGTTCCTGAAAAGACAGATTGTGTACTTCGCATTCATCAGTATTGTGGTAAAGTCACTGCACATCACACTTGGCAGTCAGGGTTTGAATCCCAGTGTAAACATTTTTTTTTTTGCTCCAAAAATAAATTTGTATAATTCAATAATATAATAATATCAATAATATAATTGTAATAATAATAACCTTTGTAGAATAATATTGTATTTCATCTAGAGGCTGTGAACACCGTGTACACTATGTGGGGATCTGAGTCAGTGAGGACGGCGCGTGTGTGTGTAGTGATTTCTTAGTGTAGAAATTTCCCCCAAAAAATATGGCTCAATATTTTATATACAGTACTGGTTCTAGATATACATTATAATTCAAAAACTGCCCATCAGTAATTTACAGTGTGTTCAGGTCTTTTTTCAGAATAACCCTGCCCATTGTTTGTCTCAACACAGAGGGGGAGGGAGGAGGAATTCATTTGTAAAGGCTGCACTTTTTACACAGACAACAAATCAAGTTTTCATTAGCCCTCCCCCTGTGTTTTGTTACTACTCATTAATGTTGCCCTTTGTGTCTAAAGACACTTTTGTACTTTCAGTCCCTCCTTTCCTCCCAAAACTGTACTCATTTTCCATGGTTATATTGTACATTCATAGACCAGTAATGTAGCTTTAAGCACAATGTTTTGTTTTCCACTTAGTTATTACAGTAAAGTATACACAGTATGTCAGTTGCTATATATACAGTATATATATATATATATATATATGAGAGAGAGAGAGAGAGAGAGAGAGAGAGAGAGAGAGATATGCGCCCACCGTCATGTTTTGGATCTGTATCTCCCCTAGTTTTGAATCTGAATCTGGGTTTGGATTTTTTTCCTTGGTGTTTTGTGTTTTGGTTTTGGATCTGGATATTTTCTTAAAATATCATAAAAACGGTTAAAATCACAATAGGGGCTTGTTTTTGTTCCTACAGTATTATTAACCTCAATAACATTTATTTACAGTCATTTCCAATCAATTTTGACCACATCACAATATTATATTTTTCGTCTTGTTAAGGCCAAAAGGTTGCATCCAGCTAGCTGGCTGACTAAGCGAAGTGGGCGATACTAACATGTGGCAGTTCATCTTCCAATTTCCAACATGGATACAGTGTGTTATATATACAGTGAGGGTTGGATACACCAATAGTGCACATACTGTGACATCAGTGTTGGCAAAGCAGGGTTGCTGACGGTGTCCTCAGTACATGGAATGGCAGTGCATTGGTGTTGGCAGTGTCCTCAGTGAAGGGTACTGATGATGACAGCAGTGCCAGTGGTGTCTTTAGTTTTGCTGGCTGCATTGGCATTGTAGGGGTGCTGATGGTGTTCTCAGCGTGTGGTTTGACCATGCTGCAGTGCTGACAGTGGGTGTTATTCAGAGCTGAATGCTCTGACCAGAGAGCTCGCTCTGAATCAGGGCCCTCCTCCATGAAAATGGAGCGGCCTCCTGGCCGCTCGCATAGCTGTGGGTGACAACCCACAACATAAGCGAGTGGCCAAAAAGATGGTCGCGATAGTCTTGACCATCACAACCATCGGACTTGTGACGGAGACCCTGCGGTAGTGTCTCCCTGCCACAAGCCCTGGAGTGCCAAAATCACTCCCTGGAGGGCCAAAATCACTCCCACTGACATCACTAGTGATGTCAGTGGGGCCGGCTTCAGATGGTAGGCGTTCCCATGGGAACACCTCCATCTGGCAGGCACACCCCCGGCATGCCCACCAAAGGGGGCGTGCTGTCAATCAACATTGACAGCACGCCCCCTTTGCTGCGAGACCTGGAGCGATGGAGAGCCCGTCACATGCCGGGTCTCGCACATGCGCACGACAAAGCTCCCTCCATCGTGCGCATGTGCAGTGGAGAACATCGACCTGCTTGCGAGCGTACTGCCGCTCGTGAGTGGGTCTGAGTGACCCCCAGTGTCCTCATTGTGGGGTACCAGCGATGTTGGCAGTGCGGGGGTGCCAGCAGTGTCCTCAGTGCAGGTTTGCTGACTATGTTGGCAGTACAGAAGTGTTCTTAATGCAGGGTGCTGGTGATGTCGGCAGAGCGGGGGTGCCAGTAGTGTCCTCAGTGTAGATTTGCTGGCTGTGTCGGCAGTGCGGGAGTTGCTGGTGATGTCCTCAGTACATGGAATGGCAGTGCTGTGGTGCTGGCAGTGTCCTCAGTGAAGGGTACCGGCAATGTCGGCAGTGCAAGGGTGCCAGCAGTGTCCTCAGTGCAGGTTTGCTGACTGTGTTGGCAGTGTAGGGGTGTTCTCAATGCAGGGTGAAGGCAATTTCGGCAGAGCGGGGGTGCCAGTGGTGTCCTCAGTGCATGAGTGCTGACAGTGTCGGCAGTGCAGGGCTGCTGGTGGTGTCCACAGTGTGGGAGTGGCAGCAGTGTCGGCAGTGTGGGGGTCCTTGACTGTGTCCTCAGTACGTGGGGCAGCAGTGCAGGAGTGTCGGCAGTGGAGGTGTCAGCAGCTGGGGATGCTGCCAGTGGGGTGCCGGCAGTGTCGACAGCGGGGGTGCAGGTGGTGTAGGGCAGCGGGGGATGGTGGGTGTCATCTTCTTTTGCTTCCTGTTTGCATATTATATGGGCTTAACGCTGATTGGCCATGACAGAAGGCTCTCTCAGCCAATCAGCATTAAGCCTGCTCAATACAAAACCTCATGACCCCACAACCTCGCGACCCAAGAGTGGGATCATGAGGTTTTGCCTCGGGTTAGGGATCTGGGGCAGGCAGAGAGATCCCAGAACCCTCTATGGGTCAGCGCCCTTGTTCAACCGCACTGATTGAACTTCCCAAGAGTTGGCTCTGATTAGAGGGTCCTTAGCTCCCCAGGGATCCCTGGCCTGGGCTGATTAGCAGTCAGGTTTAATGCTTTGACTGGGGGGCCCAGTGAAAGGGCTCCCCTGGCTGTGGCATTAGCACCCCCACTAGAAAAAGTCTGGTGCTGGTTCTGAATTTTACAGGGGGACCCTACTCATTTTTTTACCCCTGTATTTCCAAAATAAGATCAGTGCCCAGTGCTAGTTGCGCACTGTCTCTATGTCGTTTGTCCCCCATATTTTTGCAACCAGAGGTTGTTCTGACTAGCCCACTGCTTGTTGTACTTAAGTACAGGGGACCCCTATGTCATTTGTCCCCTGTATTTAATTATAACCACCACTGGGTCACTAAAAGCTCAGGGCTCTTTTGTGGAGGGGGTCATGCCATTTTTTATTTATTTGTTTTCACAGGTTTTTTTTTTTTTTTTTTACCACAGCAACACAGAAAGGTCTCTCTGATCCTGTCTATGCTCTGTGTCAATGACCAAGATGCATGTAGCATGGATCTCCTGCAGGGGTGTATCTAGGGAACCAAGCACCCCTGGCAATGTAATGGAATGGCGCCCCCCTACCTCCCCCCCTATGCTGCATTGCCCCCAGTAGTAGTCCCCCCTATACAGTGCCCCCAGTAGTAGACCCCATTAGTAGTCCCCCCTATACAGTGCCCCCAGTAGTAGACACCAGTAGTAGTCATCCCCTGTGTACAGTGCCCCCAGTAGTGGCCAGCCCCCCTAAATTTCCCCCAGTAGTTAGCCACCCCTATGGGGGGTTCCCGCTACTGGGGGGCACCCAGTAGTGGCCACCCCCCATAAATTGCCCCAGTAGTGGCCACCCCTATACAGCGCCCCCCAGTAGCGGGCACCCCACCCATAAAGTGCCCCCAGTAGTGGACAATCCCTATTTCAGTGCCACCCCATAGAGCCAGGCTTACACACACACACACACAAAGATCAAAAAAAAATTTCAACTTACCTGAGTCCCGGCCCGCTCTCCTCCTGCATGGTTAGAGACGTCATGACGTATGACGTCTCTCCCATCACAAGCTGTGGGGGGTGCCAGAACATGGATCTCCAGCTGGCTCCCTTCATTTACGATGCAGCAGCAAATGAGAGTATGTCTGACTCTCATTGGCTGGCTGCTATTTCAAACACACAGCCGCCACAGGCGGCTGTGTGATTGTAAACTGTGTAAGGCAGACCGCTCTCACTGCAGTCTGCCCTACACTTGTGGGGTCGGGGACTTTTCTCTTGGCTGCTGGTGGCACTGCTTGATGTCGCCCCCCTTTTGGTCTGCACCCCTGGCGAGTGCCATCCTTGCTAATGGGTAGATACACCCCTGATCTCCTGGTCCATGCATGCATCTATGTCATTGAAATACATAGCCACACAGAGGGGTCTCACTGATTCCATCCATGCTTCAGTGTCAATAAACAAAGTGTCTCATGAAAATGTGGTTTGTTGTCTGTCTGTGGAAATTGTGCAGCCTTTACAAAATTAATTCCTCCCCACTCCCCTCTGTGTTGAGAAAAGCAAAGGGTTTACCTGGAGAAGGACATAAACATATAGTATATTACTGATTGTCAGTTTTTGAATTCTACTATATATATATTGAATCATAAAAATGTATTTTTGGAGAAAAAAATAGGTTTACACTGAGATTCAAACCCTAATTTCCTGTTGTTATGTGCAGTCACCTTACCACTACGCTATAACACCTACAGGCAAATACTGAAGTCTTTTACCTCTTACAAAGTGAAAATGAACTGAAACTGACAGCTTCTGTTCTAGATCCAGCTAGAAATATAGCAATAGTTTTTTTTTAGTATATGAAATATGGTGCTATATTTCCAAGTGCTATTTTCTATTCTGTAGGACTTTTTTCTGTATATGTAGCCAAAGTATGCAGGAAATTTTGCAAGCCAGTCTGGCACTGCAATGGGAAGCAGCTTACTGTATTGGATCTTCCTCTTCAGCTTTCTACTTAGGCAGCCACAGTATACTTTTCTAAAAATGCCACCTGCTGTCTGAAAAGTGGTACTACACTATATTTCAGCCTCCTTACACATGTCCCGCATTGAATATCTTGGCAGGGCTGGTTATCTGATGCCATGAATGGCAGGCCATGGCTCAATTTTCACAAAGGTGTATGTGGACACATCTGTATGAGCCACTTTGAAGACCCCAGTGCTACTTGGGCCAGACTACAAGGAACCTGGGTGGCAGGTACCAGCGACCATGGTGAGCTGGCTGGAGCTATCTGATGGATAGAGCTTTCTGCCATCTGCTGCCTGCTTTGTGCTTTTTTGGACATTGGTACCCCTATGGATGTCAGGGCCCAGTCTGAGTGTACCCATAGTCCCCCCCTGTCACCGGGCTTGGGGCAGTGGCTAAAGTAATCACAGTGCTTGTATACCAGTGGGGTATGAACAACAAGTTTATTGTACTTATATTCACAGTGGGCTATGGACCAAGGAGTCACAGTGCTTGTATACATAGTGGAGTACAGCCAACAGAGTCACAGAGCTTATATACACAGTGGGGTATGGCCTATGTAGTTACAGTAATTGAATACACAGTAGCTACTGTCAACAGAGTCAAAGTACTTGTATACACAGTGGGGTATGGCCCAAGGAGTCACAGTGCTTGTATATGCAATACATCATTGCCCAAGGAGTCACAGCGCTTGTATAAACAGTGGGGTATGGCCAACAGAGTTACTATACTTGTATGCACAGTGGTATATGTCCCAAGGAGTCACAGTGCTAGTATACACAGTGTGGTATGGCCAAATGAGTCACAATGCTTGTATACACAGTGGGTATGGCCAACAGAGTTACAGTAGTTGTATACACAGTGGGCTATAGCCCAAGGGGACACAGTGCTTGTATATACAGTGGGGTTTGGCCAACAGAATCACAGTAATTGTATGCACAGTGGGCTGCACACAACAGAGTAACAGTACTTGTGTTCACATTGGAGTACAGACCAAGGAGTTACAGTACTTTTATAGACATTGGGGTACAGCCCAAGGAGTCACAGTGTTTGCATACACAGTGGGGTTCGGGCAACAGAGTCACAGTACTTGTATACACAGTGGGCTACTGCAAACAGACTGCATGTAGTGAGGGAAAGGGGAAAAGGGAGAGATCGTCGCACTGGCTGAATAGCAATATGGAAAATGTAGATATAAGAAGAAGATATATATGGATAGAAGAACCGCTGTTCCTTTATTGTCACACCACCAATAGTAAGTTTTCGAGGTCGCAGTGGTGCTCACTAAAGTTGGGGTACAGAGATATCAGTAAATGGACAGAAAGAAAAGAACTCTGCCCCTGATTCAGAGCCGGACGCTCTGACAGAGCGCTCACTCTGAATCAGGGTTGTCCTTCTTGTTTTTCAGAGCTGTGACCACCCACAGCTATAGCGAGCGGCCAGGAAGATGGTCGCGATGGTCAAGACCATCGCAACTATCAGGCTTGCGACAAGACCCTTGTGGTAGGGTCTAGTTGCCTCAAGCCCCAGAGTGCTTTCGACTCTAACTGAGCAGAAAGCACTCCCACTGACATCACTTGTGATGTCAGTGGGGCCAGCCCCAGATGGTAAGCGTTCCCATGGGAACGCCTCCATCTGGGCATCCACGCCCACAGCCTGCCCACCAAAGGGGGCGCGCTGTCACTCAACATAGAAAGCACGCCCCCTTTGGTACGAGACCCGGAGCGGCAGATTGGCCGTCGCTATCCGGGTCACGCACATGCACACGATGGAGCCAGCTCCGTCATGCGCATCTGCACTGGGCCACCATCGACCTGCTTGCGAGCGCATAGTGCTCACGAGCGGGTCTGAATCAGGCCCTCTGTTTGGTGAGCACTCTGAAAAAATTGAATTGGACAATATTAAGAATTAACTTTTAATATGCACATTTTTAAATATTACAGCTGTTCATTTCTGCTGTTGAAGGTCTTACTAATTTAGCATTGGACCCACAATGAGAGAATTATTAAACCTGAGATAAACAGCAGTAAACAGAGCGATAGAAGGAGAAGGTTTTAAGATGTTAACATATATAATATTTAAATGACATTCAATGACCTTCAGTTTGTAATACAAAAAAAGAACATTTAAGCATTTTTGTCAGATTTTTCTGTCTTTGTTTTGATACAAACATAGTAATAAAACTTGCTGTATTTCTATCTTACAGCAGATTTAAAAATATTTGACACTTTCTCAGATTCATGGTAATACATGTAGCTATTATAATCATTGAAACAAATAAGCACACATCTCAGTGATCTCAAAGTTGTCATAAAAGATTGAAAAAAGTCTCACCATTTATATATGGTTACTAAACTGCTAAAGTTTCACATGCATTAGAAAAAGGGGGCAACCAACCTCTTTATTTCAAATTTGTATCAATATAAGAAATGGAGGGATTTATAAACCACCGTCAGTATTCTAGAGCATGAATGCCTCAGTGTCTCATAGGTGAATTAAATCGCTGGATGTTATTTACATATAGTATGATCAACACTAAGTGCAGCATATCAACATAAGTATAACAATCAGTGCAGCACATCAACATACTTATAACAATCAGTGCAGCATATCAACATAGGTATAACAATCAGTGCAGCACATCAACATAGGTATAACAATCAGTGCAGCATATCAACATAGGTATAACAATCAGTGCAGCATATCAACATAGGTACAGTATAACAATCAGTGCAGCACATCAACATAGGCATAACAATCAGTACAGCACATCAACATAGGTATAACAATCAGTGCAGCATATCAACATAGGTATAACAATCAGTACAGCATATCAACATAGGTACAGTATAACAATCAGTGCAGCACATCAACATTGGCATAACAATCAGTACAGCATATCAACATATGTATAACTATCAGTGCAGCATATCAGCATAGGTATAATAATCAGTGCAGCACATCAACATAGGTATAACAATCAGTGCAGCATATCAGCATAGGTATAATAATCAGTGCAGCACATCAACATAGGTATAACAATCAGTGCAGCACATCAACATAGTTATAACAATCAGTGCAGCACATCAACATAGGTATAACAATCAGTGCAGCACATCAACATAGTTATAACAATCAGTGCAGCATATCAACATAGGTATAACACTAAGTGCAGCACATCAACTTAGGTATAACAATGAGTGCAGCACATCATCATAGGTATAACAATCAGTGCTGCACATCAACATAGGTATAACAATCAGTGCAGCATATCAACATAGGTATAACAATCAGTGCAGCATAACAACATTACAATCAGTGCAGCATATCAACATAGGTATAACAATCAGTGAAGCACATCAACATAGGTATAACAATCAGTGCAGCACATCAACATAGGTATAACAATCAGTGCAGCATATCAACATAAGTATAACAATGAGTGCAGCACATCAACATAGGTATAACAATCAGTGCAGCATATCAACATAGGTATAACAATCAGTGCAGCACATCAACATAGGTATAACAATCAGTGAAGCACATCACATAGGTATAACAATCAGTGCAGCATATCAACATAGGTATAACACTAAGTGCAGCACATCAACATAGGTATAACAATCAGTGCAGCATAACAGCATTACAATCAGTGCAGCACATCAACATAGGTATAACAATCAGTGAAGCACATCAACATAGGTATAACAATCAGTGCAGCATATCAACATAGGTATAACAATCAGTGCAGCACATCAACATAGGTATAACAATCAGTGCAGCACATCTTCATAGTTATAACAATGAGTGCAGCACATCAACATAGGTATAACAATCAGTGCAGCATATCAACATAGGTATAACAATCAGTGCAGCACATCAACATAGGTATAACAATCAGTGGAAATCAAAATTATTCAAAGTTATTGATACAAATATTGCAAACAATTGTAATACTTAAATAATTGAGATCTTAGCATGTGTCCAAAATCCTCATCAGACACATGCTGCTGTCCCATCACACCTGAACATACACATTAATGATGTATCAAAATAATCATAATAACAATTAGCATGTTTCAAAATGTTTTAAATGCTAAGTCATATGCGAGCAGCAAAACTGACATCCATATTTATTATAAATAGCGTAATCAACAGAAAGACCCTAATGGGTTCACATAGATAGTGTTGTGTCTAAGAAAAAATTCCGGAGATACAAACTTGAAGTGGAGGTATCTGTGCTGCGCCGCCAAGGGAACCCTTGGTGCTGCTGCTGCCGATGCTGCATTACGTCGATATGGCTTGGTCACGGGGGAATAGTGTGGAATCGAGTCATCAGATGGCCTGTCTAATAAAGGACAGACGCCAATCATCTGCTGTCTGGCCCTGAATGAACATCAACAGCTTCAACAAGGGTCCCGTGGCTGCACAGCACGGGATACCCCCACTTCAAGTTTGTACCTCTGGAATTTTTTCTTAGACACAACACTGTCTATGTGAACCCATTAGTTTCTTTCTGTTGATTACGCTATTTATAATAAATATGGATGTCAGTTTTGCTGCTCGCATATAACTTAACGTGCTTCAAAATGTTTTAAATTCTAACTGTTATTATGAGTATTTTGATACATCATTAATGTGTATGTATGGGAGTGATGGGATAGCAGCGTGTGTCTGATGATCTCTGCGGATGTTGGACACATGCAATTATCTTAATTCTTTGAGTATTACACTTGTTTGCACTATATGTAACAATAACTTTGAGGAACTTTGTTTTACACTGATTGTTATACCTATGTTGATGTGCTGCACTGATTGTTATACCTATGTTGATGTGCTACACTGATTGTAATACCTATGTTGATGTGCTGCACAGATTGTTATACCTATGTTGATGTGCTGCACTTAGCGTTATACCTATGTTGATATGCTGCACTGAATGTTATACCTATGTTGATGTGCTGTACTGATTGTTATACCTATGTTGATGTACTGCACTGATTGTTATACTTATGTTGATGTGCTGTACTGATTGTTATACCTATGTTGATGTGCTGCACTAATTGTTATACCTATGTTGATGTGCTGTACTGATTGTTATACCTATGTTGATGTGCTGTACTGATTGTTATACCTATGTTGATGTGCTGCACTTTGTGTTATACCTATGTTGATGTGCTGCACTGATCGTTATAACTATATTTATGTGCTGTGCTGATTGTTATACCTATGTTGATGTGTTGCACTTAGTGTTATACCTATGTTGATGTGCTGCACTGATTGTTATACATATGTTGATGTGTTGCACTTAGTGTTATACCTATGATGATATGCTGTACTGATTGTTATACCTATGTTGATGTGCTGCACTGATTGTTATACCTATGTTGATGTGCTGCACTGATTGTTATACATATGTAGATGTGCTGCACTGATTGTTATACCTATGTTGATGTGCTGCACAGATTGTTATACCTATGTTGATGTGCTGCACAG
Source organism: Taudactylus pleione (assembly GCA_031769625.1). NCBI lineage: Eukaryota > Metazoa > Chordata > Amphibia > Anura > Myobatrachidae > Taudactylus > Taudactylus pleione. Next base: position 3,768,032 of record JAUIMM010000107.1, read on the forward strand.
ATTGTTATACCTATGTTGATGTGCTGCACTAAGTGTTATACCTATGTTGATATGCTGAACTGATTGTTATACCTATGTTGATGTGCTGCACTGATTGCTATACCTATGTTGATGTGCTGCATGATTATTACACCTATGTTGATGTGCTGCACTGATTGTTATACCTATGTTGATGTGCTGCACTGATTGTTATACCTATGTTGATGTGCTGCACTGATTGTTATACCTATGTTGATGTGCTGCACAGATTGTTATACCTATGTTGATGTGCTGCACTGATTGTTATACCTATGTTGATGTGCTGCACAGATTGTTATACCTATGTTGATGTGCTGCACTGATTGTTATACATTTGTTGATATGCAGTACTGATTGTTATACCTATGTTGATGTGCTGCACTGATTGTTATACCTATGTTGATATGCTGCACTTAGTGTTGATCATACTATATGTAAATAAGTTCCAGCAATTTAATCCATCAATGAGACGCTGAGGAATTCATGCTCTAGAATAGTGACGGTGGTTTATAAATCCCTCCATTCCTTATATTGATACAAATTTTACATAAAGTGGTTGGTTGCCCCCTTTTTCTAATGCATGTGAAACTTTCGCAGTTTAGTAACCATATATAAATGGTGACACTTTTTTCAATCTTTTATGACAACTTTGAGATCACTGAGATGTGTGCTTTTTTGTTTCAATGATTATAATAGCTACATGTATTACCATGAATCTGAGAAAGTGTTAAATATTTTTGAAACTAAGATAGAATTACAGCAAGTTTTATTACCATCTTAGTATCAAAAGAAAGGCCCTCATTCAGAGCCGCACGTTACCAACAGTACGCTCGTTGCGTTCCGATGTTGACTAACTGCGCATGCGTCGGTGTTACACTGCGCATGTGCGTACGGCAGATTGCGAGCTTTTTTTCTCTCGTTCCTAAAATAGCATACAGGAAGTGACATGTCAAATGTGATTGACAGAACAGGGCATTTTTGGGTGTTGACGGGGGTGGAGATGGAAAAACGCAGGCGTGGCGAGGCGTTTTTGGGGCGTACATACATTAGCAGATGCGAACGTCAAATGTGTTCGGACCGTCACATACGTCACTGGAACATCCTCTTTCCCTTCAAAATGCTCGCACAGTTTAGGGTCTGGATTACTCGACCACATTTTCGATGGCCTTCTCCTCCGTCCCGGGACTCCATGATGTTGCAGCGATTAATCGCGGGTGGTCACAAAAGCAATTAGTGTTGTATTGAAAACCGGCTTGGTATGTGTTTGGAAAGCAGTTTATTGGGATAGCACAAAACCGTACGCAGGGGGAAATCATACCTGCTAATGTCAGGATTACACAATCAATTTGCGTACATTTTTTGGGGTTTTTTTTGGCCTCAATTTGTTGTTTATGGCCTATTGTGACAATAATGTCATCATGTTTTAATTAGCTCCCCTTTTTTTTATTAATGTGGAATTTGCATCGTTATGTGATTTTTTAAACGTTCCTTCAAGAGGCCTTTTTTTTTAAAAAATGAAATGGTTTTTGGTGTCCTTTTTTGCCTTTAGGGCCAGGATTAAATGTAACCCATTTGTACAATAATGTCACAATACAATGTCAGATTTTTAACATAAATTTATTGTTTAAACACAAACCAATTGGCCTAATATTTTGTTTTGTTTTTTTCTTGCAAAGATACTTTTTATCAAAAATAAATAATCAGTAACTGCTAACATAAACGTACAAAAATAAATTAAAAACATTTCACAAGAAAGGAGAGGGAAGTTTTGACCAGAAAGGAATATGAGCCAAGCACAGAAGGAGTGTGGGAAAAGTCGCCATTGCTGTCACCGTTTTTTCACCCGTTTGGATGTGGAAGGGTGGGCGCTAGACCGGGTCCGGGATGCCATCGGGCTGGCCTGTCCAGAGGCAGATGTTGTGGCCTCTGGACTAGGCACAGGGCTAGGCACATTTGGAGGATTGGCTGATGTTGTGCCAGAGGTGGAGGATCCTGATGTTCCGGCAGGAAGGGAGGTCGGCTCCACAATGTGCTGGCGAATGAGCTGCTCCAGGGCATCGGCGATGCGGATGTTGGCCCTGGTATTTTCCGCCAGGGCCTGACCAATGGTCACATTGGCCGCAGCATTTTGCTCCAGGGCCTCAGCCACCCGTATCAGACTGGCGTCCATCCTCTGCAGAATCTCCGTATGGAAATCCGATTTTAAATTGAGTTCTGTGAGGAGGCCCACTGCCTGCGAGGGGGCACGCCCTGGACTGGCTTCTGCAGGGTCCTCAGCCGGATGTACTGGTTCCTCCCCTGCAGAGCCAGCAGAAATTCTGCGGCCAAGGCTTCCCTCTGGAGCAGACTCATCCGCCTGTGTCTCTGTTGGAAAAATGAGAAAAGAGTCACATTAGAATCTACATATTGGCCCAATAGCATTTCAGAGTTGGTGACATCACAATACTTACCAGGGCCAACATGAGGAGCCGCAAAGTCTAGCATGTCCGTATCCATGTTGGACACGCCAAACACCTCCACAGGCTGCACACACCCCTGTGCCAGCTCTTCTAAATCCGTCAACTCCAATGACACAGGGGTGGGACCCCCACCTGTCCCCCTTGCATGCCTAGCCCTGTCTGCGAGTTTTTGCTTTAGGCGATAATTGAAGTCGCCCCATCTGTGGGGAAAAATGGAAGCCATTATCCTTTGGTTTAAAATGGGCTTTGTTTTTAGGGGGGGCAAGGGTTTACTTACCGCCGTTTGACATCCCGGGCTAGACGGACATAATCACCCACTCTATTGACAGCAATGGCTACCTCTTCCCACATTCTCCACTTCTGGCTTAGACTCATATTCCTGTCTGCCTGTGGCAGGATGTCCACACACTTCTGGATCAAAACCTCCATCCCCTTTCTTGTGAAATGTGGCTGCCTTTTTTTTTTGCCCGCTTTGGCCGGAATACTGGGCCCAGCAGCCTCTTCCATGTCATCCTCCTCACCTATTTGTGTAAATTTACAGAATTCACAAAATCACAACTTGCCTAATCTTATGTTTCAAATTAATCGTTGATAGAAAATGCATGAAAGACTTACCGCCTGACTCTTGGCCATTTTTTCCCTGGTCTGTCGCCATGTCTGAGGTCCAAACAAGAAATACACCAGAATTTGAATGTGTTTTCATGACGTATTTATACATGCGTCCTTATTTTGCGGCCGCATCATTGATTGTGCGGCCCTATGATCCCTCCTTAATTTGTGCGGGAAACAAAACACTATTTATGGCTTGGTGTGTCTCAAGTCGAGGTGGCGTTTTTGGATTGTTGGAGGTTATCTTGGCTGGAGTTTATTGATTGCGTAGAAAGGAGTTGGCGGTTGGAGATTTGTTTGTTTGTTAGATTTGCATTTTTTTTTCCGTTATCTTTGTTGGTTTATATTTTTGGGACCTCGTTTCTTGATTTGGTAACTTTTGTTCAGTTGTTGTTTCATTGTGTTTCGTATATTTTGTAATTTTTGGATCCCTAATTTTTTCTATTTTAGATTTTGTTTATTTTCGACCCCAAAGACCTTTTGATTTTGCATCTTAGATATTTGCTCTTGGTAAGTCCATTTTTTATCTTGTATTAGCGAACTAATTAGCGCATTTTTAGTAGTTACTCTTGTGACTTGTATTAGCGAACTAATTAGCGCATTTTTAGTAGTTACTCTTGTGACTTGTATTAGCAAACTAATTAGCGCATTTTTAGTAGTTACTCTTGTGACTTGTATTAGCGAACTAATTAGCGCATTTTTAGTAGTTACTCTTGTGACTTGTATTAGCGAACTAATTAGCGCATTTTAAACAGCTTAATAATCATTCTAACTTTTTGGTGGTTTATCTTTCACTTTTTGAGCCAACATTTCGAACCGTTTTGATGTACTGTGTTAAATGTCGCTTTGCGGTTTTGCTAAATGGGTGTTTGGCATATTTTAACTTTGGTCTAGCACAAAATTTTTAAACAAAAATGCACAGAGTGAAATGTGTCAAGTAATTTTGGTGTTTATTTTCAGTTTGGACGTATCATGACAATACCCCGGCATGTAAGCAGCAATGGATGGTATCATCAAGCTAAGTTGTTTTAATATAGTTTTGGGGTGGGTCAAAAGCCTTACTTTGAAATCTTTGAATTTCAGGTTGATCTGGGGCGGATTGTTCTGGCCATGCTCCCGGAAGCCGACCAACCTCAATCTCATCCCAGGCGTAGGCATCGTAGGCATGCAAGGCCCCAGATATTTCGAACACGTGTCACCCTTTTTGGAATGCCCGATGATGAGGTTTTAAGACGCTACCGTCTACCTCCCAAAATCATCATAGACACTCTCTCATTAATAGAAAGTGATCTTGAGCAGCAAATTGACAGTCCAACAGCAATACCACCACTGACGCAATTTATGGCGGTGTTACATTTCTGTGCCTCAGGATCGTTTCAAACAACGGTGGGAATAGTGGCGGGCATCTCCCAATCCTCCTTTTCCCGGATCCTGAGGGCAGTGATGGAGGCACTTTTCAAGCACCTCCATCATTTTATTCAAATGCCTTTGGATATGGGTGCCCTTAGTGTGGCCAAGGCCAATTTTTACCAAATAGCTGGCTTCCCACACATCATAGGGGTTGTGGATGGTACTCACATACCACTTCAGCCTCCAGCACGGCTGGAGCCAATATTTAGAAACAGGAAACACTATCACTCCCTGAATGTAATGGTGGTATGTGATGCCTCCCTCCAGATCCTGTCCCTGAATGCTAAATTACCAGGAAGTGCACATGACTCCTTCGTCATCCGGCAATCAGGGATATGGCAGAAATTAAACAACCTACAAGCTGGTGATGTGTGGCTTCTGGGTAAGTGGAGACCTTTAGTACATAACAATGTTAAGCTTGATACACAGTGTTCCTGATGTTGTCTCTTATTTTTCACAGGAGACAGTGGATACCCTTGCATGTCCTGGCTGCTCACTCTGTATTTGGCTCCCACACCAGGCCCACAAAGTGAGTATAATTCCGCACTTACAGCCACCAGGCAAGTGGTGGAGCACTGTATCGGCCTTTTAAAAGGCCGATTCAGATGCCTCCACCGCTCTGGTGGCGAGCTCATGTATTTGCCAGATATGGTGTCGAAAATTGTGGTCCTGTGAGGGATATTTCACATCATCGCCATAAGGAGTGGTGTCCCAATGCAGCCAGAGGATGCCTTACCTGAGGATGGCCCCCCCGAGGTTGGTCGGAGGTCAGTATGTGGGGGGGCCATACGCGATGATGTGGTGGCCAGATTTTTTAGGTAAGTTTGACCAAAACTACAGTGTTTATACCTAATGTGTTTGTGTTTGTTTGCGAACATCTAATTTATTTGTATTTTTTTCACCATCTTCTGTTTGTTCACATAATCTTTGCCACTCCAACGCTCACTACTTCCTGCTACCCTTACCAAACCTGGATCTGGTGATTTTGGGCATATATTCTGGAACCCATATCGCAACGCCATGTTTGTGGAATCATGTTGGCATGGTCCTTCGTCAACCAGTTCTTGATTGTTTTTTTTATTTAAATATTTTATTTGTATGTGTTGTATTTGAGATTATCACTGCTTTTTTTTTTTTGGGAGTGACCACTTTGATTTCTCATTTATGTTGTGAATAAATGTTTGGAGAGTGAAATGGTCTTCCTTTTTTTGGACGTTAACAGCAAGTGTAACCAGGTTAACACACCTTACATTTGACTAAGGGGTAATCCAGTACTGACACCAGTTGATGTAAACTGAAATATGTTTTCGGGTTCCCAACCCACACCAAAAGGAAGCCTGTCCAAACCTTTGGATTTTGAAGATTGGCCTAAGCAGCTTGCACACCAACTAGGAACGTGTAAAATGTCGAAATATCTAATTGACACTACACCCAAAAAGGGAAATGACATTGTTACTGTTATGTGTTTCTTGTGGCTGTTTAACATACAAATACAAAACACAATCTAACTTTTAAAAAAGGGAAATCCTTGCAGGAACAGTCTACTTATGTCAGGGAAAACTATTTTTGTTTTGGAAAAAAAGAATGAGCCAGAACGTATATTAGAACCAAAAAATTTATTTAGAAAACGAAAATAAACAAAAAAAACTACTGGCGAAGGATGCCAGACAGCCGGTCAAGGCCCACAAGAATGCCAATGACATGTTGGCGCATCTGGCCAACACATTCGTCCACCTCTTGTCGACGCCTCTGTTCCTCTGTGGGTGAGAAAAGTGTGTGGATTAATAAAACAATAGGGAATCCACATTAAAAAAACCAAAACACAACGAAATCACTCCTAAACCTAAAAAAAAAAAACCAAAACAAAAAGGGGGTGCTGCCAAAAATACAAGGCCTATGTACAAATTCCCACAGGTGTGATATGTGTATGTTGAAATCAGCAGGAAGAGGTAAAGGCAAACTGCTAAATCACCAAAAGTAAACCAAACAAGCACGCATAAAGGCACGACACATGATTACATACAAACAGTTTGTGGTTCAAAAAAATGTGAAAGAAAAACATACCGGGAGCCAAAACGGGAGCTCCGGAAGTCCCTCCATGTTCTTCCTCGGAGGAGCCTTCATTCCCCAAAGAACGGGGAGGGGTAATGACGGACTCCGGGGAGGGGGTAATTGGAAGAGGGGTGGGTGGAGGAGAGGGGGAAGTGGGACGGAGGGGAAGGAGGCCCGACAGTTCTGGGAGAGGGTCTTGGAAGGCTGGGGAGGAGTGGGGTATAGGGGAAATATTTGGGGTGGAGTGTTGGCTGGGGGTTGGGGATAGTGGCCGGGAACGCCGTCTGGCCGGACGGTGACGGCGTAGTCTTGGCTGTCCTCCTAAAATATGTCAAACAAATTGAGGTTAGTTTCTGGGCAAATCCGGGGCCCAAATAAAAAAAAAAAAACCACCAACAAAAAACATGCAAATAGGAGTAGAATGAAAAAAACAGAAATAGAGGGAAAACATGCACACGCAGATATGAGGACAAATAATAAATAGGACAGATAGGAAAACATGCACACGCAGTTTGCCCCACAAACACAAACATGAAAACCACAATACATAACACTTACTTTCCAGGATCTGCATGCGAAAGCATGCCAGCAAGCGGGGCGTTCGCCGTTGCAGGTCTGACCACCTGCGCTCCAGCTGCCCGATGTTGCGGCGTGAACCGAAGGACCGCAGGCGGGACCGTGCCTCCGCATACGCGGAGCGCTTCTGCCGGTTGGTGATGGGTGGAGGCTGGCTGGTGATACGGCGATCCATCACCTCCGTAAGCACCAGCAGCTCACGCCTGGTGAATGCGGAGGCTCTCATGATGGCAATGGAGTTTTTCATACAAAACATTTTTGATAAAGTGTGCAATAAATTTCTGATTGGCTAATGTATTTTGGAAATTAACAGGAGCAATTTTATTGGTTAGTGTATGAGTCATGTGTTCAACAGGGCCAGAAATCTCTGGAGAGTTATGATAGGCTTGATGCAGTGACATGCGTTTGCAAATTTAAATAAAGAAATGAACCCCGGAAAATATGCGAGGATCCACAGCAATAGAACAATTGTTTAATTGTGGTTCACATGTTTTTTGAACAATAAAAGCGAATGTTCCATCCGTACGTATTCTGCGGGTAAACACAAACACGGACAAGAGTAAAGTTTCTTGCATTGTGTTGAAAAAAAAAAAACAATTAAGCTAATTGATACATTGATTGGCATGATACGATTGAGGGAGGTAGGCAGAATAAAGGAGCAGGTAATCGACATCTGACAAGGCCACTTCCGGTTTCACTTGTGCGTGCGTTCCCTTCAAGCCATTTCGGGGATGTACGCTCGCTATTTCGCACGCTCGTTAGTTAGAGGAGGAGTCGCCTGAGTTTAGGGAGGAATTTTAGATGCGAAAGAAAATACGAGCGAGCCATTGAATTTAAATAATTTTGTATGTACGCCTAACGTACGTGCGCCCGCTTGCGAGTGGGTCTGAATGAGGGCCAAAGACAGAAAAATCTGACAAAAATGCTTAAATGTTGTTTTTTGGATTGCAAACTGAAGGTCATTGAATAATACAAATTAACCAGGTCATTGAATGTCATTTAAATACTTATATATGCTAACATCTTAAAACCTTCTCATTCTATCTCTCTATTAACTGCTGATTATCTCAGGTTTAGTAATTCTCTCATTATGAGTCCAATGCTAAATTAGTAAGACCTTCAACAGAAGAAATGAACAGCTGAGCAACATCACTGTTACAGTGTTGTTTCTAGGGGCAACCTGCTCTTGAATGATCACTCACTCCTCATATATGAACTTAGGCCCAGGTGAGTAGTAGCAGCATCAGAAATAGCAGCTGTTTTTCCCTGACCATCCTTATACTTTCTTTTCTCAATAAGGAGAATATCATGGAGACAAATTGACTTCTAGGGATACTAGCAATTTTATTATGATTTTAATTTTCTATACAACTGTGTGATATTTCACCATTAATATATAGGCAAGGGGAATTTATATCGCCTATATGCACTTTTATGGTTTCTCTATAATATTTAAAATAACCTTTATTTGTGTGAGCAAAATTTTCATTATGATCAACGTCAGATATATAAATATTTGCTTGGTAGCATTATGTATACCATCTCTACCTAGTGTCAGTTGTATGATCACTGACTAGAGTGTATTTATCTACAAGGAATAGTATGCGCATCAACTGCTTAAACTTTATTTTCTTGCTCATTATGACAGAGTAATATTTTAACATTTGCATACTATCAGTTAATTCTTAATATTATCCAATTACATTTTTTCAGAGTGCTCACCAAACAGAGTTGTTTTCTTGCTATCCTTTTACTGATATCTCTACAGCAAATGGAGTCACTGTACTTGTATAAACAGTGGTGTATGGCTAAAGGAGTCACAGTGCTTGTATACATAGTGGGGTATGGCCAAAGGAGTTACAGTGCTTGTATACACATTGGGGTATGGCCCAAGGAGTCATAGCGCTTGTATACACAGTGGGGTATGGCCAACAGAGTTCCAATACTTGTATACACAGTGGGCTATGGCCCAAAGAGACACACTGCTTGTGTATACAGAGGGGTTTTGCCAACAGAATCACAGTAATTGTATACACAGTGAGGAATGCACAACAGAGTAATAGTACATATATACACATTGGAGTACACACCAAGAAGTCACAGTGATTTTATAGACAGTGGGGTACAGGCCAAGGAGTCACTGTGTTTGTATACACAGTGGGGTTTGGCCAACAGAGTCACAGTACTTGTATACACCATAGGGTGTGATCAACAGAGAAACAGTATTTGTATACATAGTGGGGTATGGATGAAGGAGTCACAGTGCTTGTATATGCAGTGGGTATGGCCCAAGAAGTCACAGTAATTGTATACACATTGGGATATGGTCCAAGGATTCACAGTTATTGTATACACAGTGGGCTACTGCAAACAGAGTAACAGTACTTGTATATACAGTGGGCTATGGCCCAATGAATTATGGTGCTTGTATAAACAGTGGGATACTTTTTAAATCTTCAACTTTCTTGAAAGTTGCTTACTTTTTTTTACTTTTTAAACTTTTAAAAAATATATTATTTTAATTTGTATTACATTGGTGCAGATGGGCTTGAGTACAGCACAGCATACATCAGCATGCTATTACACACATCCTGTTGTGAGTCTGGAAAAAGCCACTTTAATAAGCAGGGTATAGCGCAGCATACATCAGTGTGCAGTGTTCCCCTTATACACAGTCACTTTGCTAACACAGCCACTTGTCAGTCTGGATACAACCACTTTAATCAGCAGAGTATAGCACAGGATACATCAGCATGCAGTGTGCTCCCTATACACAGTCACTTTACCAGCGCAGCCACTTGTGAGTTTGGACAGTGTGTATGGCCAACATTGTCACAGTGTTTATATACATAGTGAGTTACAGCCAAAAGTGTCACAGTACTTGTATACACAGAAGGTACAAACAACAGAGTTACTGTTCTTTTATACACAGTGGGCTATGGCCCAAAGAGTCACAGTGCTTGTATACACAGTTGGTTATGGCCTACAGAGTTACAGTAATTGTATACACAGTAGGCTTTGGCCAATAGAGTCACAATACTTGTATACACAGTGGGGTATGGCCAACAGAGTCACAGTTGTAAACAGAGTGGGGTATGGCCAAAAGAGTTACGGTACTTGTATACACAGTGGAATATGGCCTAAGGCATCACAGGGCTTGTATACACAGTGAGGTATGGCCGAAGGAGTAACAATGCTTGTATACACAGTGGGGTATGGCCAACAAAGTCACAGTAATTGTATACACATTGGGCTATGCACAAAAGAGTCACAGGGCTTGTATACACAGTGGAGTATGGCCCAAGCTGGTTACAGTGCTTGTATACACAGTGGGGTTCAGCCAACAGAGTCACAGTACTTGTATACCCTGTAGGGTGCGGCCAACAAAGTAACAGTACTTGTATACACAGTGGGATATGGACCAAGGAGTAACAGTGCATGTTTACATAGTGAGGTATGGCCCAAGTAGTCACAGTAATTGTATACACAGTGAGGTATGGCCCAAGTAGTCACAGTAATTATATACACAGTGGAATAAGGATAACAGAGTCAAAGTACTTGTATACACAGTGGGGTATGGCCCAAGGAGTCACAGTAATTGTATACACAGTGGGGTACAGCACATTTTAAACTTTCAACTTTCTTGAACGTTTTATTTACTTTTTTATTTTTTTTTTGTAAATAATAATAATAATTACTTTTTTTTACATTGGTGCAGATGCGCATGAGTACAGCACAGCATACATCAGCATGGCTTGTACACACAGCCACTTATGAGTCTGTACAAAGTAACTTTAATCAGCAGACTACAGCACAACTTACATTAACATGCAGTTTGCCCCTACACACAGCCACTTTAATAGCACAGCCATTTGTGAGTCTGGACACAACCACATTATTCAGCAGAGGAAAGCACAGCATACATCAGCGTGCAGTGTGCCCCCTATAAACAGTCACTTTACTATCACAGCCAGCCAACCCCTTGTGACTCTGGACACAGCACAACCAGCCAATACAGAATAGTATAGTGCTGCATACAGCTTTGTGCCCCATACACAGTCACTTAACAGCACTGCCAGTCACTTGTCGTGAGTCTGGACACAGCAACTGCACAACCAATACAGCAGAGCAGTGCACAGCATTCAGCAGCGTGCAAGTGAAATGGCACTGAGGGCCTGATTCAGAGCCGGACGCTATTTGCGCTCGCTCATCAAGAAAAAGGGACTGGCTATTTAAATTGACCGTTCCCTCTTTGCTGTCTGTTGATGCCTCTGTGTCAAGAATGAGCGAACAAAACCTGCGGCTGCTATTTTGTTAAAAACGCCCCCTGGCCGCTCGCATCCTATGTCATCTCCGCAATTTATTTGATTAATCGAGTACATCGAAAGGCATCTGAACTGCTCGCAGTGCTTGTGGTTGGATTTTCCTACCACAATCATGCGAACAGTTCAGGCTAAGAAACAACCAAGTGACGTGGTCGATGACGCTGTTTTGTTAATTATGCACACCCTTAAAACGCCCGTTTTGACCGTTTGGCACGCCTGCGTTCGGATCTCCACTCCCCGTTTTAAAGCACCTTCCCCTGTTACCACCCACAAATGCCTCATCCTGTCACTCAAATTAGCAGGCATTCACTATTTTGCGAGCACATGAATTTCGACCGCAATGACTGGTTCGCGCATGCGTATTATGAGCCGTACACATGCGCAGTTGTGCGAGCATCGCTCGGAGCGAACGAGCGGCCGCTTACGAGCAGCTCTGAATCATGGCCCTGAGTCCCGGTTGTTGCGCCTTATATAGAAACCAACTCTCACAAGAATCGAAAGTCGGGAGTATGACGATCGGACTGGAAGTGGGATCTGAGTCAGGCGTGGCTCGGGTGGACTCGGATCCACAGTGTTCGGAGCGGTTGGGATTCCACAGAATCCGAATCGCTCATCTCTAATTTTTACATTTATGTTTCTGTATGTTTATCCTGACTAAATTATTACATTACATATCTGTATGTAAACTGCTAATGTTAATGGATATTGCTATTATCTATTTACATAATTATAAAACAGTACTGTGAAAAATCTTGATTTGCACTTTAATGTAACTGCTGTCCTGCTCATGCTTCTAATCTCACTGGCCCGTGTACAGTTGCGCCCCTGAAAACACTATTGTCTTTGCTATTAGATCCATATAGTGGGAGGGGGCTATCTGCAGGTGCAGTTGATATGAAGTTGGGAGGGGATGGTGCTGAAAATGGAGTAAAATACTTACTGATAGCCATAATCCTGTGTCCCATTATATAAGGTGAGATTTGAATCAGAAATGTTCATGTTGACTTTTCCCCTACAAACATATAAATACATATATAGTAAGAATTATGAACGTTATAAATATGCATCAAACATAAAAAATTACCTTCTATACTGTATATCTATGTGACATGTATTATGATAAAAGGTCTATTTCCCATGTGACTATGCTACATGAAATGCACATCACTGACACCAAAGGTGATCACCTCTTCAGTCTAAGTGAGCTGCCTCGACTCAGGTCTATTTCCAGTTGTACTGTATTGTAAAGACCCCTATAAGTCATTTTCTGTGTATAATTAGAACTAATATACAAATCCAACTTCAGTGACTATTGAAGGCAATGTCTGTATATTCTATGTGAGGTGGCAGCTTTCACTTTGAATAAAGAGCAGATGAGTAAATGTCACACCACATTTTTATTTCATAATACATCAGATAGTACATCTGGTAAGTACACTGTAATGGTTTTCTTTTCACTTAACATACATTGTATATACATAGGCTGGAATTGGTACTCTATTGAAGAGCAATAAAATTCAACGATGTAATGCACTTACTGTAGGATAAAAATTACATGGTAAGTTGAAGTGACACAAAATATAGGATCAAAACTATAAGTACACATGAGAGTGATGTGGTAACACAAGAGATAATTGAAACGTTGTAATAAGACAGAGGAGATTATTAAGATTTAGCAAAATACAGGATAGATAACAGAGGACCAAGCATATATTTAATATATTTTATGTTATAAAACAGCATTTAAATGTATCTAAAATTAATTTTACACTAACACAAATCTAGAGATGTGCAGGTTTTGTTCCAAGAGAACCGACAACAATCGAATTTAGGGGATCCGAGTCCAAGTTTGGAATCACTTTGGGGTACCAAGTCACACCAAATCCCAGTTCAGAAATCCCAGTTCAGATCTTCCTGCATTTCAGAACACGGATTTTAAAACAGAACTCCGGATTTGGATTGCTGCTAACAGGTCACATAATTATAGCTGTTTTTTAGTTTTTTCAGGTCTGTCTCCTTATCCTGCCAATGGCTTCTGTTTTACTTTTAAATATTTTTATTTAGAGAACTGACCCTCTATAGAGACATAACATTCAACTCTTTTATTCTTAGCCACAATACATTTCCTTGCTCCTCTGTCCTGGCCCCTTTACATTTTGACTCCCTTTATCTACTATACAGAGATGTCCTTATACACTGTGGCTCAGGACATGCCAAATAGCCCCTCTCGCTGTGCCAGGCTCTGTATGACTTTGCCACAGTATCTTTTTTTATGAAGATATTTTTATTTTCACTGCTAAAACAACTAGAAGTAATAAAACTGCATTGTTACCATACACTGACCACTGGGGCTTGCAGTACTCTTACATCTGTGTATGACTGGGTCTGAAGCTGTGTAAAAAGGGTTCCTATATGGGCATCCACAGTTGTGACTGCATTCATTCTTGTGGGCTCTATTTACTACAATCCGCATATTGAATGCGGATTGTAGTGTGATATTACCGAGTGAATTTGCATTGCGAATTCAGGCAATATCACAGGTATTTACTATAAATCCCTTGCAGGGACAGAGCTTGTGATAAAGCTCTGTCCCTGTGGATCCCATCCGCACTCTAGTCGCTGTATTTTCTGAAAAAATGCCGCGACTAAGAGCCCGCGCATGTGCCGACCCACTGTCGCTGCTATCCCCTACCGATGCTAAGCCCCGCCCCCCGCAATCGCGGACCCCTGTGACCCCCCACTCCCTTCATTACACTTACCTGCATCCTCCTGGCCTCCAGTGATCTACTCTGGGCTACCCGATCAGGTGATCTCCCATACTGCACTGGGACCCGATCACCTGATGACCAGGCCGCAGTGCACTATGGGAGACCAGCTGACCAGAGAGGAGCCATCACCAGAGACCCGATCACCGGTCCCTGGATTCAGGTAAGTAAAAAAAAAATGTTTCAATTTTTTTTTCTTTTTTTACAGCAATCAGCTTGCGGTCTGTTAGAGCAGAGTTGGAGCCCGGTAACCAGGGGAGACCCTGGATAACGCCACCTCAAGGTGGCATTATCACAGGGCTACCCTCGGTGATTTTACTAATTGTACTCCAATTGCCCTGTAATAACTACAGGTGAAACTAAAATATGTGAAAAGGGTGTGAAAACACCCTTTTTCACTTTATTTTAGTAAAAATAATGTTAATAAATAGAGCCCTGTGTGAGTAATGTCACAGCTTTGTATAGATGGTGCCCTGTGAGCAGCTTTTCACTCTGAGATGCGACTAAGATGCAAAATTTAAAAATACATTTTGGTGCACTTTCATCTTGGATTGTCTCTATCTCAATGTATGTCTTGTGCCATATGGTACAAATATGCTATAGGTATATGAGGGTACACCTGTACAACATAAATATTGTTATTATGTTGTGTTTGGTGACTGCAGCATATTTCAGGGTCTTGGTTATGGAAAACATTTTACATGTACTGTACAGTATGTTGCATTCAGCACTGCACACATGCTTGTACAGTGGTTAGTAACAGTGGTGGCTCCAGGGGTGGGGCTGCAGCACAGTTCAAAATTCAAATAGGGGAGTCACACCAACTGTCAGTGAGTCCCAACCAGAGATGTTTGGCAGCATTTGAAATGGCAGTTGGTGTGGTTCCCCTATTTGAATTTTGGACTGTACTGCAGCCCCACCTTTGGAGCCTCCACTGGTTAGTAATGTTGGCACAGTTTGGCCTTTGGTTTGTTTCCAATCAAGGCTCTATATGTGTGGCATGTTTTTTATTTTTTATAATTCTCTTTTTTATTTTTTTCTCTGTAACACATTTTTACATACTTTGATACATTTCATATTTTTATTTTACAATAATATTTACAATTTTTCCACTAGCTCATACTATCCTACTAATACCTAACTTTCACCTTACTTTCACCATTCTACCATACCACTCACCCTTCCTTTCTATCACTCTTCTTACCCTTTCCTCATTCAATCTTATGGTCTATATTTTTTTCAAACTCATGTCACTTATAGCTTTTTCTTCCTTAACTACTCAGCTGCTGACACAAATACCAACTTGTGGTTTCAAAGAATTTCATAATTCTCCCTCGCATTAAGGTCCCCATTTAGTAACTAGTTTTATCACCAAAATGAGTGATAAATGTCACTGTGTATGATAAATGGTGCTCCAGCCAATCAGCTCACAACAGTAATTTTTCTAACAGTTGATAATTGGGAGCTGATTGGCTGGAGCACAATTTATCATACACAGTGAAATTTATCACACGTTTTTGTGATAAAACTCATTACTAAATGAGGCCTTTTATCTACTAATGTTGTAATATAGGGTCCCCATTTATATAAATATGTCTTTCCTTCCTTTTGTAAATCTGATCGTATTTGTTGTCTTTCAAGGTAAATGAGTTTCAAGAGTCTAGATGTCACTTGTTCTGTTGATGATGTTGTACTCTTCATCCATTTGGATAATATTATTTTCTTGGCCACTGTCACAATAGCTGCTAATACAGGTTCTAAGTTTTAATTATCTGGTCCCAAATACCATTCCTTAAAGTTTGCACACAATAATGCTAATGGATCTGGCTTTAGGTTTAATTTACATTTTATATTCAAAAACACTATTAATTTATTCCAAAACTTTGTTATTTTTGGACAATCCCAGAAGTTGTGTCTAAACAGTGCATTCTGTTCCACACACTTTGGACACTTTCCTGTTTCCTCCTGTGTCATATATTTGCGTTTTTCCGGTGTTATATAAGCTCTATTTATCATTGTTATATGAACTTCCTATAATTGTTGTGTATGAATATCTTAACACTTTATCTATATTTCCATCAACATCTGACATTTGGGTTACCATTTAAAATCTTCTTTCTATTTCTCTAATGTCCTTTTCAATACCTTCACTTTTTTGTTATTTATTATTTCCTAATATATAATTGTTATATATGTTTCTAATTTTGCTCTTGTTAACCTTATCATCATTGCATCTCCATCTTTCATTATATTTTCTAAGCCTCTCTCTGCTTGTATATAATGTCATAGTAGCAAGTATATATATATATATATATATATATATATATATATATATGATTAGTGGGTTGCTATTAAATCATTAAACCAACACTTTAATTTTCTTTTATCTTTATTCCCTTGCTTTTGCTCAGACCAATTCACCAGCCTCTTGTGCTGCATCCATCTATTGCAGCTGGAACTGGAAGTCCCATTATATGTGTGGCATGTTAACGCTTTACTAGTATATGCATCTGTTTTCAAAAGGTACTCTGACTTCCTCCCAAAAAATGTAAAAACATACTGATCTGTAGGTTAAATGGCTTCTGACAAAATACATAATAGTGTACTTTGTGTGTTTACACTAATCTGGCAGGACTGATGTATATTGTTAGTTAGAACAGCAACAAAGCACACCCAAGATGGCTTCCTCACCCTCTACAAATATGTAAAGTGCTTTTAGTCCTATTGGGAGAAAAGTTTCTATATAAATAAGTAGTTTATTTATTAACGTGTACCAACAATCATTTTTTTATTTCTGAATACTATTAATTTTCAGAACATACCGTTGGTTCATTATAACACAATATGCTCAGTTGCTTATGAATTTGACAGTAGTTTCTAAATTTCACAATTGCCAAAAATTTAGCAAATTTTGTTTACTAATAAAAAATACGATAAGCTACTGTACTTATAGGGATATTGTGGCAATTAAAGAATCTTCAACTATCACATTTTAATGATTGTTGATAGTGGGTACAGGTGCCATCACAATATATGCACATATCCAGCCCCATAACATTAACATAATTGGGCATTACATACAGTATATTACAATTGGGATGTCATGGGACAAACACCATATTAATAAAATATGTAATGAAGTATTCAGTTATTGTGTGACACAAAAAGTCTTGCATGACTCATAAGACTTATAATGGCTCATTGCATTTTACACAACATTTTTCTAAGACCTATAACCAAACAATGTCCCATTTTGGACCATATTCTGTATTATCCATAAGTTCATGTTATATTTGGCCACAAACTTCAAAAACTATATATTTACCATATAATTCAAAATACAACTGATACAGATATTAAAAAATATTAGAATTAACTGCTTGTCAGTATTACCTACTAGAAATATATGGGCATTTTAGCAACTGTGCCTCAATTTGTAGAGTTCACTAACTACAGACAAAGAAACAACAGTTATCCAATAGTGGGGCACATGAAAAGCACAAAAAAATGCAAATTCTAAACTCTAGTTCGTATCCATTAAATTTAGAAGTAGACAAGGTTAAAAATGAGAACTATAGAAGATGAATAAAAAAAGAGATATCAGATGTTCAAAAGATAAATGCAATCCATAGCACCAAATTTATTAATTTTGAATTTAATATTTGTCTTTTCAATCAGTAAACTTTTTTCAAAAATGTTAATATTTAGTTTATTTTAAACATTTTACACATTATCCTTATAATTTTAAATCTAATAAATAAATATTATAATTGTGATTTTTATGTTAAAACAATTGGATAGCCAATGTTCTTCATTGTCTGTAGTTGAGAATGTCCTTGTAGCTATCAGTGGTAGAACCCTAAAAATTCTTAAGATTTATAATCAACAGTAAATACTGTATATAATATAATATTTATACAAAAGAAAAATCCATTATGTGAATATACAGAAATGTATAGATATGGATAGTGTATATGTTAACAATTATTTTCCTTTAAGATTTGGCCAGTGAACACAAAACATTCTATTTACATGTATTTTACAAAATGTATTCCATTTTCTTGATACTTATAATTTAATAAATAAATGGATTTAATAGCTCAAAACATTAAATTGGAATTTAAAACTATTGTGTATATAGCATTTGTCAACAACTGATAACTGTAGTTTGTTGTCCAGTTTGAAGCAGTTTGTTTTAGATAATTAGATGGCTGTCATATACAGTAATACAGTATATTTATATAATTTTACAGTAAGAATAGTAATTACTTAATATTCACTTTTAATAGTTTCCTGTTTAATCTTCCTTTATTTATCACTTTTGATTGGCAGTTGTACAACTTCTGTTCCAATTTGTTTGATTGTTTAAATACAAGTAATTTCTATTTTAGTAAATATCAGCTCTTAGAGCACTGCAAAAAGTGAATTGAAAAGAAAAAACATATACAGAGAAATGTGTTTAATTACAATCAGGTATAGACACTAAGTAATTGCTGGCTTATACATTATTAATAATAATAATAATAATAATAATAATAATAATAATAATAATAGTAATAATAGTAGTAATAATAATAACAAGATTTAATAAGATATTACCAGTATTATAAGGCTGTTGAAAGATTATATTCTCTTAATAATTTCAGATTTATT
The DNA here is from genome assembly GCA_031769625.1 of Taudactylus pleione. Taxonomy (NCBI): domain Eukaryota; kingdom Metazoa; phylum Chordata; class Amphibia; order Anura; family Myobatrachidae; genus Taudactylus; species Taudactylus pleione. The sequence goes on from JAUIMM010000107.1 coordinate 3,786,899, forward strand.
GTGGCTTTAATGTTCATTATCATGCTTTATATCAGCATTCTCTTTCAGGACTCATGCTCTCTATATTATTGATGATAATTACAAAAATAACCAAAAAAACCAGAGAGTGATAGAGAGCAATGTTTACATCACCACAGTATTAACTTCATTTGTTTGTATCAAATAATTAAAAGTGAATACTGTAATAAAATTGGACCAAGTTCTCCTAATTTCAATACGACAATTAAAACAGACATGTCTTTAAAAATCTACTGCAGCATTGCCAAAAAATATTATTGTAATATGATTACTGTTAAAATAAGGTCAAGGTTTAGGTAAATTTTACATAAACAGTAAACTACAAAACAGCTAAGTCATCTATTTAACATTAATTTATATAAAATTGAATTACTTGTAGTTGATTAAGATATTTGATACATTTGAAGTGTTTGTCTTTATTACAAATACAGTATTTGTGCATGTGAAGCTTTTTATTTCATTTGTATGGAGTTCACCTAGATTGAGCTTCTATGCCAACAAATAACTGATGACTTCACAAAAAGAGTTGGTGCAAAATAACTCCCTTTGCAGCTGAAAGGTTACCATGCACCCTCTACAAAGTAAACAATGCCCCTTAAACCTTCCACCTAGTTATCCCACTGAAAATTGCTCTCTATTTTTTACAATACCCTCCCATCAGCTTACAGTACACAATCATTCTTTTCTTCAAAAACATGGGGAGGTTTTTCAGAAAAAAAAATGGTTTGGCATAATCCTGAGTAGGACTGATTGAATATAAAATATAACTTTTATTAATATTTATTAAAAGGACACATATAAATCACTAAAACAAAAAACTCAAAACAAAATAATAAAATATTATATTTATGTAATGAAAGTGCAAAGTGTATATAATATATGTGAAAAATAAATGTATACATAAATGTGTATCAATAAAATTAATATTAATTCACTATGTTCCACTATTGATTATGTGTTAATTCTTTAGTGGTGAGTATATATTCGCTTGAGGGTATATAAATATCCTAATGGTGTCTCTGGATATGATGAATCCCTTGCAGTGGTATTATAGTCAATCAATTACAAGAACTATGATAATCTCAGTCTTAAATACTTGTATCCATTTATTATTATTAGTTTCTTGCAGTTGAAAGTATCAGTGTAAATTGCAACAGATGTTACAAAAGAATATGAGTCATTCATACCACTAACTGAGGTTTTTAGTATTGTATTTATTCCGGAGTGAATAATAATAAATCTTATTATTTATTATACTGATGTTCATATATTAATTTAAAGATCAAGCCTGATATACTACCTTATTCCCATAAATGTTTAAATAAATGAGTTGATAATCATTTCCATATTATAAATACTAAACAGCATACAACTGTTCAAGTTTATAAGTGTAATCTAATAGATACAAACTGAGGCTTGATGTTTATTTCAATACAGCAGTATTAGCTCATACAACATTCCCCTCTTTGCTATCTTACTGAAATGCATATAAGGATCCCACCATAAATCATGGTTTAATCATGGTCTATGCAGTCTTGTATAACAGAACAAGATTAGTGAGTCAGTGATTCATAGGGTCAGGTTGCTATTATCCCTTGTCACTGTAAAAGATGGAACATGGGTAAGCTGATAGGTGCAGTTAATCAATGTATAATGGCTAAATGAGTTAAATAGTAGTTTTGAGTGACATCCACTTTCTCCACTTCCTTACTTTAGCATATGCAGAAATCGATTCATAAATCACGATCTTAGCCAACTTCCCATTCTGTGCAGTAAAATATATGACTGTCGGCTCAGTGACCCTCAATGCCAGACTGCAATTAAGTTACACTTTAGTCACACTCTTAGCTGTCTTGCCATTTTGTGCAGTAACATATACAGTCACTTGCATAAATATTGGGACATTGACAGAATTTTCATATTTTGGCCTCTATTCACCACCACAATGGCTTTGAAATGAAACAAACAAGATGTCCTTTAACTGCAGACTTTCAGTTGAGAAGCAAGATGTCCTTTAACTAATTACTTAAAATTCAGAAGCATGAAGGTGCAGCACTCCCCTCTCAATATATATATATATATATATTGTGACACAGTCAGATAAGGGGTCCCTCTCCAGGGTAAAGGTCACCTTCCTTACACACACACAGCAGCAGGGAAGCAGCACACGAGTCTGGATGCGAGTACAAGCTGGTCGGCGCCAGTCTTTATTGTACAGTGTCAGAAATAACATAAAGAAAACATAAACATAAATCCTAGCCCTGTCGGGGCACTAACTTCACAGGTGGTTCCCTCATTACCAGAACCTGGCAGGGCCTAATGCCCTCACCAGCAACAAAGGCACAGCACAACACTCACAGTTAGGTTTTCAAGTGTCTCTGAGCAAACTCCCTGCCTGCTCTCCCAGGTGAGACACTCAGCCCTAAACACACAAGGCTTATATTGGCCACTCTCAGGTGGGAACCCTAACAAGCCTGTTACCAGGCTGCAAGAACCAAAACCTGGAGTGGCCGTGGGTGGAGCCCTCCCTCTCCTCTCACCCACAACCCCCAGGTCCCAAATCGGCTTTTCCAAAAGCCGAAACTCAAGCCTGCTACACTGCAGACTTTCTCCTGGGGGTTTAAAACACATAAGACAGGAATCTGGGACAAATGTACCTGCCACAGACCACTTTACCAGTGATCCTATCACATATCCCCCCCTTTGTTTCGACCTGTGGGGCGGAACAACTGAAGCCCCCAAACAATGAACGCGTGACAATGCGTCAGCATTGGCCAGCTGGCTTCCTGGCCTGTGTTCCACTGAAAATGTAAAAGTTTGTAACGCCAAGAACCATCTCGTAATTCTCGCATTACTGTCCTTATTTTCGGACATCCACTTCAAAGGGGCATGGTCAGTGATCAATTTGAACTTTCTTCCAACCAAGTAGTACCTGAGAGCCTCTAATGCCCACTTTATGGACAACGCCTCCTTCTCCACTGTGGCATAGTTTCTCTCATGTACATTCAACTTTCTACTTAGATAGAAAATAGGGTGTTCCTCACCCTCCTTGTTCTGTGACAGGACCGCTCCTATACCTACTTCTGATGCATCGGTTTGTACTATGCATTCCCTTTCAAAATTAGGAGTCATCAGGACTGGTTGGGAACACAACGCTACTTTCAACTCCTGAAAAGCTTTCTCTGCCTCAGGACTCCATTCTACCATGACTTTTTGTTTGCCTTTGGTCAGGTCAGTCAGTGGGACTGCCATCGTGGCAAAGTTGGGTATAAACCTCCTGTACTACCCCGTAATTCCCAAGAAGGCTCTCACCTGCTTCTTATTCAGAGGCCGTGGCCAGTTTTTTATGGCATCAAATTTATTGAGCTGAGGCTTTATCAGGCTTCTGCCAATGGTGTATCCCAGATATTTTACTTCCTCCATGCCTAGGCAACACTTTTTTGGGTTGGCTGTCAAACCTGCCTTATAGATGGAGTCCAACAGTGCTTGTACCCTGGGTAAGTGAGACTGCCAATCAGGACTATGAATGACCATGTCATCCAGATAAGCAGCCGCATACCGTCTATGGGGCCTTAGAATCCTGTCCATCATTCTTTGGAAGGTAGCAGGTGCCCCATGTAGCCCGAAGGGCAGCATCCTGTACTGAAACAAGCCCTCTGGCGCTGAAAAAGTTGTCTTTTGTTTGGCGCTCTCGGTTAACGGTACTTGCCAATACCCTTTGGTTAGGTCAAGAGTGGTTAAATACCTTGCCGTCCCTAGTCTCTCAATCAGTACATCCACTCTTGGCATCGGGTAGGCATCGAATTTTGAAACACTGTTCAACTTTCGGAAGTCATTGCAGAAACGCACACTCCTGTCGGGCTTTGGAATCAACACAATGGGACTTGACCATTCACTATGTGATTCTTCAATAACCCCTAACTCTAGCATATTTTTAATTTCTTTCGACACTGAATCTCTTTGTGCTTCTGGTAACCTATAGGGCTTTAGATTAACTTTAACCCCTGGGTTAGTGATTATGTCATGTTTAATGACCGAAGTTTCCCAGGTACGTCAGAGAACAGCACCCTATTTCTGATCAGAAACTCCTTGACCTCTTGTTGTTGAATTGCCGACAGGGTTTTTGCCACTGTCACTTCGGGAACTAAGGGCCCTGGATTTACTGGAGGGGCTCGGACGGCCGACAGTACCGTTCTATCTTTCCAGAGCTTTAACAGATTTATATGGTATATCTGTTCCGGCTTTCTTTTCCCCGGCTGGTAAACTTTGTAATTGACCTGCCCCACTCTTTCTAAGATTTCAAAGGGCCCTTGCCATTTAGCCAAAAGTTTATTTTCCACAGTGGGAACCAACACTAACACTCTGTCCCCAGGAGCAAAGCTGCGTAACCAGGCATTGCGGTTGTATACCCTCTGCTGTGCCTGTTGAGCCTGTTCCATGTGCTCTCTCACTATCGGCACTACCGCAGCAATTCTCTCCTGCATTTGAGACACATACTCAATCACCGTTTTGTAAGGACTAGACTGCCCCTCCCATGTCTCTTTGGCAATGTCTAGTAACCCCCTTGGGTGTCTCCCATACAACAAGTTGAAGGGTGAAAACCCGGTGGAGGACTGGGGAACCTCTCTTATGGCCAACTATAAATACGGCAATAAGTAATCCCAATCCCTACCATCCTTGTCGACCACTTTCCTAAGCATGTGTTTTAGTGTCTTGTTAAACCTCTCGACCAGCCCATCGGTTTGGGGGTGATAAACCGAAGTTCTTAACTGTTCAATTTTGAACAGGCGGCATAACTCTTTCATGACTTTTGACATAAACGGTGTACCCTGGTCAGTTAGTGTCTCCTTTGGTATACCCAGCCTGCTAAACACATGAACTAGCTCTCTGGCAATGGTCTTGGTTGACGTATTGCACAATGGGATCGCTTCTGGGTACCTGGTAGCGTAATCCATTATGACCAGAATATACTGGTGTCCCCTGGCAGACTTCATTAAGGGTCCAACCAAATCCATCGCTATTCTTTCCAACGGCACCTCTATAATAGGCAATGGAACTAGTGGACCATTAAAATGTGGCCTGGGAGAATGATACTGACACTCAGGGCAGGATGCGCAAAAGTCAGACACCTCTTTATGAAGCCCGGGCCAGAAAAACCTCTGCATTATTCGCTCAGTGGTTTTCTCTACCCCTAGATGGCCTGCCGTTATATGACCATGGGCCAGATCCAACACTGTTCTTCTGTAGGCTTTGGGAACTATTAGTTGTTCCACAATATCTTAACCCTTCTTAGTCACCTGATATAACAAATCCTGACACATTGCCATGTGGGGATAGGACAAAGGACTATCAGGGTCTACGGGTTTACCATCAACTACTTTTACATTCTCCCTGGCTTTTACCAAAGTAGGGTCATTCAACTGCTCCATGGCAAAGACCTCTCTTCTGACCTCTAAATCAGGCAGACGATCACCTGGCCCAACAACACTTCCCACCTGAATGGGAGGCACATCAGTTGGCGGGCCACCATCACGCTCTGCATTCTCTAGTTCGCCAATCATAGTAGAAAAAGGGAATAACTCTGACTCAGAAGAAACTCCCTCCTCCACTACATCGACAACCTTCTCAAATGGATTGGGGTTGTTCACCTCTGGAACAAAACGGCTTTCCCACAACTTCCAGAAGTGAGCAAAGTCTCTCCCCAATATTGCATCGTACACCAGACCATGCACCAAACCCACAGAAACTATAGCAGAGCCACATGGTGTCTCAATGTTCACCTCGGCAGTAACATAATATCGAGTATCCCCATGTATGCAGGTCACACCAACAGTTTTCCCCTTACGCCTCAAGGGGTTCACCAGCTCAGCTTTTATAAGTGTCACCAAGCTACCAGAGTCTAACAGTGCCTCTACTCGGTTGCCATCTACAGTGACTACACACATGTGCTTATCAGTCTCAGCCTGCCGGTCAGCCGTACAGGCTGTCTGTGCAAAGTAAAAACCCCTGCGGTAGACATGAGCAGTATCACATTGCATAGGTTCAGTTGTAAGTGAACAATTAGCGGCAATATGGCCGAAGCCACCACATCGGAAACACTGAGTCATATTAATGTCTAGTCGTTTATGGGGCAAGAACCTTCCTGGCCTGGCAGGCCTGTCTCCAGGTTCAACACCCTCAGTCTTAGGTACATTCCACTGCACAGCACCCTTCTCCCCTGGAACAGTCTTACCAGTGTCTGTGGGAGTTCGCCGGTGCACCATCAGGGCTCGGTGGGGCATACTCATCAGCTCCTCAGCCGCCACGTATACCTCTCCACCAGCTCGACCAACTGGTCTGCGGACTTAGGGTCTGCATGGCTCACCCACTTGCGCAGAGTCACAGGTAATGATCGCAGATACCGGTCCATCACGACCCTTTCCACGATCTGTGGTCCCGTCAGCATTCACGGGCTGTAGCCATTTTGAGGACAGATGGACGAGGTCATGCATCTGTGAACATGGAGACTTGTCCCTATGGAACTCCCAGCGGTGGACCCGTTGGGCACAAACAAAGGTGGTGACTCCCAAGTGAGTTAGGATCTCCTGTTTTAGTTTTTTATAGTCCTTGGCATCAGCCAGGTATAAGTCGAAATAGGCCTTTTGTGGCTCCCCAGACAAAAAAGGTGCCACCAGACTTGCCCACTGCTCTTTGGGCCAACTCTCCCTTTCAGCCGTTCTTTCAAATGCGGTGAGATAGGCCTCCACATCATCGCCCTAAGTCATCTTTTGGAGGAAGTGACTGGCTCGTACGGAGTGAGTGGTGGTGGGAGGACCCATATTAACATCTCTGGGCCGGGCGACCAGGTGCTGTACCACCTCTTTTATGGCCTGGTTGTATTCCACTAAGGCCAGGCTGTTTTCTGCTAGGGCCTGGCTGGTTTCTTCGATGGTGACCTGTTGTTGCCTCTTGGCCATCTCCAAGGCCAACAGTTGCACCCTGGTGGATTCCTGCTGAGCCCAGGTAGATTCCTGCTGAAGTTTGTTCATATCCTGCTGAGCTCTGGTAGATTCCTGCTGAGCTGCTGTAGCTTGGAGCAAGGCCTTAATAATGTCCTCCATTTTGTCCTGGGGTGTAGGTTGGAAGCTGAACCTTGCACTCTGAGCATTGGCTGACACCTCCTCTATGGGACTCCAAGGACACAGCGTTATTTCCACACTCACAAATTGGGTGTCTGTCCCTTTAATTTTTAAACGGAAAGTTTTCCTCTTGCTGCAACTTCAGTGTGTGTGGGTGCCCGCATTCTCCACCATATTGTGACACAGTCAGATTAGGGGTCCCTCTCCTGGGTAGAGGTCTCCTTCCTTACACACACACACAGCAGCAGGGAAGCAGCACACCAGTCTGGATGCGAGTTCCAGCTGGTCGGCGCCAGTCTTTATTGTACAGTGTCAGAAATAACATAAAGAAAACATAAACATAAATCCTAGCCCTGTTGGGGCACTAACTTCACAGGTGGTTCCCTCACTACCAGAACCTGGCAGGGCCTAATGCCCTCACCAGCAACAAAGGCACAGCACAACACTCACAGTTAGGTTTTCAAGTGTCTCTGAGCAAACTCCCTGCCTGCTCTCCCAGGTGAGACACTCAGCTCTAAACACACAAGGCTTATATTGGCCACTCTCAGGTGGGAACCCTAACAAGCCTGTTACCAGGCTGGGAGAACCAAAACCTGGAGTGGCCGTGGGTGGAGCCTCCCTCTCCTCTCACCCACAACCCCCAGGTCCCAAACCGGCTTTTCCAAAAGCCTAAACTCAAGCCTGCTACACTGCAGACTTTCTCCTGGGGGTTTAAAACACATAAGATAGGAATCTGGGACAAATGTACCTGCCACAGACCACTTTACCAGTGATCCTATCACAATATATATATATATATATATTTATATATATATATATATATATATATATATATATATATGTGAAATTATTTAAATGTAATATGAATTGGATAAATCTCATGACAGGGCATATCTGTAATAATAAAATATAGTATAGATTCATAGACATGGACCTTATAGTAAATTAATCCATGATAAACACCCTTTATAATTAGGGGAATTTTGAGTGTTTTATGATTACATTTTTTATGGAAATGGGCAAAAATATATACATATATACAAGAGATTGGTTAACTTAATTTAATATTTTCACATATTAATTATTGCATTTTTCACATCAAAATATATGAGTCAACATTACATATTTATATATTTTCTACACATTTTTTTCATTATTATATATTAGTTCACTAATCGATTTTATATTGTCTTATGATTTATTAATTCACATGGTATTTATAATGTAGGTTGTATATAGGTTAATCATAGTCAATTTATTTTTATACACTGTTTTTACTTTTTACACATTATAAGTTTATTTCTAATCAAGTTCATGCACTAATATATTAAAAACATTTAAATGAATTATATATATATATATATATATATATACATACATATTTGATACAATCTTGGGCTAGTTATCCATATATAACAAAATTATAAATATATGGTTAAAATGCCATACATCATTTATATTCATATCAGAATATGATATAAAATATTAATATGCTCAATAAAACAGATATTCTACATAAAAGTACACAATTATGCGAAGAAGCAAAAAGAACAAAGAAAGTCTTACTGGTGCACTCTTAGAACAATTTAAATAGGACAAATGAAAAGGATAAATAATTTTATTGGTAATACTTAACTTTTACTAATAAATTTTAAAAAAGACGCAGAGAGTATGTAAATAAATGCACATCTTAAGTGTCTAAAATCTCAAAGTTAAAAAAACATTTTGGAATACATGTCAATATTCCATACATATGAGAACGGTCTAGGTGAAAATATCGGTACTCAATTCCTAGTACGTATTATTGCTAGGACAATTGAGATACAAAACCCACCTTCTTCAATTGTAACATGTGTGAGCTAAATTATTGCTCTACCAATAATTGGTTTGAACACACAAAAAAAGAAACACAACCACGTCTAAATCTTAATGTACATACATACACCTTGACAGATCGTCAAAAAGTCAAATATGAAGTCAACAAGAAACCACGTGAATCTCTTATCTTTCAAGATAAATCTGACAAGTCAGATAAGAATGCCATCAGATTCATTGGAGATTTTTGCAGTAGTTGGCGGGAAGTAAGGGCTATTTTACAGAAACATTTGCCGATTTTGTTGGTTGATGGAGATCTGGCCAAAGATTTAGGTCAACATATCAACATGAGTTTGCGCAGGGCCCCTAATCTCAGGGACTTTTTAGTCACAAGTCATTTTACACCTATTAAGAATAAACATCCTCACATAATTGGCAGTTATCCGTGTTGGAATTGTAAGATATGTCAACATATAGTTAATGTCCAGACTACTGTTGATAAGTATGGTCAGAAAAGGGATATTAAAGATTTCTTCAATTGTCGAACCACCAATGTAATATACAGGATTACATGTACTTGTCCACAATATTATATCGGGATGACGACAAGGATGCTCAAGATCAGGGCTCTGGAACATCTTGGCAATATACGCAATGCTTCTAGTGATCTTTTGAAAATGAAACAGATCACCACAGTGGCCAGACACTTTCTTAAAAGACATGCAGGGAAAACACAGGATTTTAAAATCTGCGGACTTGAAAAGGTTAAATTGGGGATCAGAGGTGGAGATATCAACAAAACATTAGCCATGAAGGAAAGCGAATTGATTTTCAATTTAGGAACTTTGGAACCCTTTGGACTCAATGAAAACATTAACTACAGTGTTTTTTTGAAAGATTAAATCCTAGCTCCTTTATTCATTTATTTTTCTTTAATTAATTGCATTTGGGAGCTTTTATCTTTCATCCTTTGATATACATTGCAGTATATCACTCTTATCATGTATTAATCATACCTTGTTAGATTTCATATATATTTTTATTATTTGTTATTTTTTCTTTCATCGCATATTACTCATTACCACATATTTTACACTTGGTCATTTTTTCTTTCACTTTTGTATATTTTGTTTTTTAGCACCTTTTATAATATTAGTCTTATAATTTTTCACCTCACATATTACAATCTAATTTTTTCTATATAAAATTATCTTGTTGTATTTATTTACACATTTTCACATTGGATACATGCACACATAAGGATATACGGTCTAGCATGTTCACATATGAGTATATTTTTACATAAATGTTTGATATATGTCTTTAAAGATTTTTGGTAGGTGTTATCACTTCAGTGATTTTTTTATGGTGTGGTTTTGTTTTGTTTTGATATTTCACCATGGGTTTTTTCTGTGTGCAAGACTTAGTGGTATTATGAGCACATTTTTTTTGTGTCACAGTCACAATACTATTTAATTTTTAGTATTGTGGATGGTGTATATATATTTTGTGAGGTGTGTCATATCAGATCACTTTAATTATTTTCATATATTTATTTTTTTATTTTTATTTACTCTTATAATTTATTTTTTATTTCTTTATGTTTACATGTATTTTTTCATTCATATTCTCATAATTATTATTATGCATATTTATTTATATTTATATGAATGCACATGTAAATACATATGTGTTCTTTGTATACACAAGGACACAAATTATTTTTATATCATTAAGTGTAGATATTGAGTTTCACATATTGTAATGTTTTACAATTAATTCATTAGATAGATTTTTTTCTGATACACTATTGTCTTTTTAATTTACTATAAACTTGGCTCTAATTATCAATGTTTTTGATTTCCCTGCTATACCATGTGCTTTCTTTCTTTTCTTTTGTTTATTTATGGTAATGAGGATATGAATCCACACTGTATGTAACTCTGTCAGACTGCTTTCTTTGGTCCTGATGATTCTTTCTGCCGATTGGCTGTGAACCATGCCAATCTCAAACTAGAAGCGTGATTGGATGGACTTGGATAGCTGTCCCTTGTCAAATCCACGCTGTATGTAACTCTGTCAGACTGCTTTCTTTGACCCTGCTGATTCTTTCTGCTGATTGACCGTGAACTGTGCCAATCTCAAGCTATACCATGTGCTTTTCCTTCTTTTTGTTTATTTATGGTAATGAGGACAGCAATCCACGATACACGTAACTTACTTACACTGCTCTCTTTGGCCCTGATGATTCTATCATGCCGATTGGCCGTGAACCATGCCAATCTCAAACTAGAAGCATGATTGGATGGACTTGGATAGATTAAGGGGGAGGGTGAGGAATGTTACCTCATGACGATTAGGTGACCAAGCCGTCAGAGGCGAAACGCACGTCCACCCGACGGGCTCTTTGTGCTATACAGCTCAGCTGATTTATAGGCAGTTGCATCTCCTAACTACGATACCCGGTAAGCTGCATGCACTTTACAGTCCAGCTGATATACCACCGTCAGCAGCACCATTTGTTTATTACATTCCCTCACGAGGTATTTCTTCATTTTTTCTCTATCCCTATAGTGCTCTCTCATTCAAGCCGGGCTGATACTCCTCCTCTGCAATGCATTTATGGTAACAGAGGGGAGATACTGTCAGGAGCGGGGACAGCAGAAGCGCTCTTAACTGTTGTTTCCATGGGGATCTATGTTTACTTCTCTCTCATCCCTTGTTTGATATTTATTTGACAAGGGACAGCAGAAGAGGTATGACATATCTTCCCCCCCCGGCTTTTCTTTAAACTATTCTTTTTGGATAAATTCATTGAGATATTAAAAAGATTCTTATTTATCATCTGTTATTATTAGGGCATTTAGGCCCACAATGATTGAAGATTACATTCTTTAAACTACTGTTTGTGTCTCATTTGTATCAATTATTTATGAATTATTTTTGCACGCACTTAACACTGTAATTAGAGATATGTTTACAAATGATTTTTTAGGTAGTCAATATTTTATGTGTCACTTATAAACATTGATTATGGGTTATTGATCATCACAAGCACGTTGCACTTTAATTCAGGTTGTGTTCATATAAGAATTCCTATATGGAATAACTATTTTTAAGTCACTACTTCAATTAATTACATCTGTTACTGAACCTTACTAATTGTTCTTTTACGTGACTATCATATGAACTACCCTCAGATTATTAACATGCAGATATATTAAATCTGTTGTCCTGAGCATTAATTCAGATTTTCCTATTAGGTACCTTGTTTAAGTGAGCACTATTAGGTGTCAGAGTGTATTCTAATATTCGCATTTATATGATTTAAGCTATTTTCTTTGTCTTATTTGTGTTAATTATTTAACTACAATTATTGTAAACACCTAACACTCTAATCAGAGGTATACTTAATAATCAATGTTTGTGAATAGATTTATTTGTGGCTTACAAGCATCAATCTTGCGACATCAATTATTATAGACACCTTGCACTTTTATTACAGATGTGCCCACTAATGATATCCTATATGGAATGATTAAATTGGGATAACAACTTGAAATTATCCTTCTACTAAGTACCTCGCTTAAGCTAGTATTACGATCTGTCAAGGTGTTTGCATGTACATTAACTTTTACACGCGGCTGTGTTTCTTTTTTTGTGTGTTCAAACCAATTATTGGTAGAGCAATAATTTAACACATACATGTTACAATTGAAGAAGGTGGGTTTTGTATCTCAATTGTCCTAGCAGTAATACGTACTAGGAATTTGGTACCGATATTTCTGCCTAGACCGTTCTCATATGTATGGAATATTGACATGTATTCCAAAATGTTTATTTATTTTTGAGATTTTAGACACTTAAGATGTGCATTTATTTACATACTCTCTGCGTCTTTTTTAAAATTTATTAGTAAAAGTTAAGTATTACCAATAAAATTATTTATCCTTTTCATTTGTCCTATTTAAATTGTTCTAAGAGTGCACCAGTAAGACTTTCTTTGTTCTTTTTGCTTCTTCGCATAATTGTGTATTTGTGATTTCTACAAATTTGTCTGGTAGCACCACCAACCATAGTATAAGTCTTATTACAATTTAATCTTGTTAACACCGGAATGTTGGTTCTTTGATTATTAACACTATTACTATTATTATCATCTTGGAATTGATATATGATCCAACTGGTTGTCGAGTGCGGACCCCACTCAAACCTCTTTTCAGAATTCTACATAAAAGTGTCTATTAATTTACAGTATATGGATATAATTTCTAAATATTATTTTTTCATTATCAAGAACTATTTAATTAATTTAATAGGGCGATCTATTAGAGAATATCTCATTATAACTAATGCATTCCAATTATACAGTCATATTATGAATGATTTTCCTATGCTTACAATTAGAATGAATAGGACGGCATATGCTGAAATAATACAAGGATTACATCATAAGAGAAAAAGTATAATGATTGGCTAATTTGGGTATAAAATCTAGGTGCCTACTGACAATCTGGTTACAGCCTTGATAAAGCTTAAGTGAAACACGCATTGGTGTTTCACTGCTGTATGTTCCAAAAGTTTTATAGAAAAGTTATGTAATAAGCTCTTTATCAAAGGGTTTACTCTGGAGATGTATGTTATGATCCTGATGTAAATTCAGCAATTGCCATTATAAGACAAGTGTATGAGACCATTAACATGATGAACTGAGTGACTATACCGGTGATTTTATGATTAATATATAATGGGAATGGAAAGCCGAATGGAACAGAATGGCAAGTTGGCTAAGATCATGATTTATGAAGGGATCTCTGCATATACTAAAGTAAGGAAATGGAGAAAGTGGATGTCAGACAAAACCACTTTTTACCTCATTTAGCCATTATACATTGATTATCTGCACATACCAGCTTACCCGTGTTCCATCTATAACAGTGACAAGGGTTAATAGCAACATGAACATATGAATCACTGACTCGCTAATCTTGTACTGTTATACAATACGGCATAGACCGTGATTAAAGGTGGGATCCTTATATGCATTTGAGTAAGATAGCAAAGAGGGGGAATGTTGTATGAACTAATACTGCTGTGTTGAAATAAACATCAAGTGTCAGTTTGTATCTATTAGATTACACTCATAAACTTAAACAGTTTTATGTTGTTTAGTATTTAGAATATGGAAATGATTATCAACTCATTGATTTTTACAGTTTAAGTCACACATAAGATGATTATAAACATTTATGGGAATAAGGTAGTATATCAGGCTTGATCTTTAAATTAATATATGAACGTCAAAATAATAAATAATAAGATTCATTATTATCCACTCCAGAATAAATACAATACTAAAAACCTCAGTTAGTGGCATGATTGACTCATATTCTTTTGTAACATCTGTTGCAATTTACACTGATGCTTTCAATCTGCAAGAAACTTTGTAATAAATTGATACAAGTATTTAAGTCTGAGATTATCATAGTTCTTGTAAATGATTGAATATAATACCACTGCAATGGATTCATCATATCCAGAGACATCATTAGGATATTCATATACCCTCAAACTAATATATACCCACCACTAGAGAATTAACACATAATCAATAGTGGAACATAGTGAATTAATATCAATTTTATTGATACACATTTATGTATATATTTATTTTTCACATATATTATATTCACTTTGCACTTTCATCACATAAATATGACATTTTATTATTTTGCGTGTTTTTTGTCTTAGTGAGTTATATGTGTCCTTTTAATAAATATTAATAAAAGTTATATTTTTTATTCAATCAGTCCTAGTGCACTGCCAGATAGATTTTCTTTCTTTCTTTTTTGTGTCTACTTTGCAGAAATAAAAAGCATAGTAACAGGAACAGTGATGTCATAGTAGATTACAATAAATGGCTTTAGTAACAGCTTTTGACCTATATTAGATCATGTTAGGACACTCTATTAAGGAGACAAGGGGATTTTCCATGGCCAGTAATAAAGTGAGGATCAAAGACATTCATCAAGTGACAACTGGTGGATATAAACAAGTATTACTCTCTTTGGCATCTCAATATACAATGCTGTGACTGAATACATTATGCTTGAGTTTGTTACAATGTGCCTTGTTGCATTCATATGAGATGCAACTAACTAGTCTTGCTACATGTTGTATGGATGCTAGTCAGGTGAGGACCATCTGTATTAGAAATACATTCATCACAGTTTACCTATAAGAAATATCTGGCCATTTTGGTAACTGTGGCTCAATATGCAGAGTTAATTTACTTTACTATTACAGACAAAAAAATAAGTGGGGAACTTGGAAAATACAAAAATAAATACAAATTTGTAACTCTAGTCAATATTTGTAAAAAATAAAAACAATTTATTCTCTTTAATCATTTATGCCGGGATAAAAATTTGACCTGAGATGATCAAAAGAGAAATGCAATTAATAGCTCCCCAACTTTATTCATTTTGTATTCATTATGTTTTTATAATCATGAAACTCATGTCATTTTAATCATGTGTGCATTATCCGCATTATTTTAAATACAATAAATAAAGATTATAATTGTGATTTCCATGTCAAAAACAAATGGATAGTAAATGTTTTCCTTTGTCTACATTTGATAGCACCTTCATTATCAGTGATAACACTCTCAAAAAGTTAGAAGATCAATAGTCAATGGAAAGTATATCATATAATATTTACACAGAATAATTCATATAATGTTTACACAGAAGAAAAAACAATTATATGAATATACAGAAATGTACAGATGCAGAAAGTGCAATAAACACAAGTGTATTCATTGACACTTATTTTCCTTCAAGATTTGGCCAGTGATTGCAAAACATTCTATTGTGTTTAGTAGATTTACATATATTTTTAAAAAATGTATTCCATTTTCCTAATACTTATAATTATATTACCTTAATGTATTTAATAGCTCAAAACATTAAATGGGAATTAAAGACTGATGTGCATATAGTATTTTTCAACAAGTGAAACTATACTTTGTTGTCCATTTTGAACCAGTTTTTTTAAATGATGCAGATGGTTGTCATATAATACAGTATATGCATGCTATTTTACACCCTCACTCACTGTAATTAACTTCACATGCATACTAATTTTAAGAATAGTACAAACTTATTTACCTATTGATAGTTTCCTTTATTATATTTCTTCATTTATCACCTTCAATTGGTAATGGACAACTATTGTTCCAAAGCACTGCAAAAAGTGAAGTAAAAAGAAAAATAAAGACAGATAAATATATTAATTACAGATATATGGAGTCACTAAGCTCTTGTTGGCTAATACATTTTCATAAACAGCAGTAGTAGTAGTAGTAGTAATAATAATAATAATAATAATAATAATAATAATAATAATAATAATAATAATAAAAAGAGCATGATTGAATCAGATATTACCAGTTTTATAAGGTTGTTGACAGCATCTGTTCTCTTCAAAATTCCTAATTTATTGTGGCTTTAGTGTTCATTAACCGGCTTTATATCAGCATCATCCTCCAGGACTATATTATTTATGATAATGACTAAATTAGTCAAATAGACCCTAAAGAGGAAGATATACTGTATATGTTTACATAATTCCAGTCTTAAAGTAGTTTGCTTTCAAGTAATAAAAAGTGATAAATTATTTAAATTGGACCAATTTCTCCTAATGTTAAGATGTCAATCAAAATAAGACAGTATTATTATCATTATCATCATTATTGTTATCATCCTTTATTTATATGGCACCACAAGTGTTCTGCAGCACCTTACAAAGTACATAAACAAAACAAAGATGAAACCAGTGATTTACAGTACATTACAGGACAAGGATATGCTGCATTTGCAATTATAACACACTAAACAGCATGATGTCAGCAATCAAGTGTTAGATTTCTTTGTGAGAAGTAAGTAGTAGAAGAAAGGATAAGGAGAAGCACATGAGGGAAAAGGGCCCTGCTCGTGAGACCTTAAAATCTAAAGGTGAGGGGCAGACAAAAGGGTGTGACATAGATGGGGTGTTCAGGGAGGAAAGAGCATGTAGTAGTGGGTTTGGATGTGAGCTGATAGGTTTTAATCAATTATTTGGTCTAGTGAGCCTGTTTGAATATTTGTAGATAGGAGGATAGTCTGATAGTGAGAGGGAGAGAGTTCCAAAGGTGGGGAGCAGCATGGTCAAAATCTTGGAGGTGGGAGGAAGTAATCAGTTGGCAGGAGAGATGGCATGCATTTGTTGAGTGAAGGTGACAGGCTAGAGTGTGAAGGGAGAATAGGTCAGAGATGTATATGGGAGATGATTGGTTGAGGGGTTTGTAGGTGAATGTAAGAACCTTGAACTGGGTTCTGAAGGGGAAGGGGAGGCAGATGTAAAATGTTTGAAGAGGAAGATGAGCCAAGCAGCTGCATTGAGGACAGATTGAAGTGGAGAAAGGTGGAATTCTGGGAAGCCAGATAGGAGGAGGTTACAGTTGTCCATTCTGAAGTTGACCAGTGAGTGGAAGACAATTTTAGTAGCATCAAAGATGAGAAAGGGTTTAATCCTAGAATTTTTTTTGAGATGAAGAAAGTGTGGCTTGAAGGTGAGGGAGGTATCTAGGAGAACTCCAAGACAGCACACTTTGGGGCTAGAGGAGATAGTTGTGCCATCAATTGGTAATGAAATAGGGGGAAGTGAGGTTATTCCCTCCTGGGAATATGATCAGCTCAGTCTTAGACATGTTAAGTTTAAGAAAGAGCTGAAACATCCAGGATGAGATAGCAGAAAGATAGTTGGAGATGCTGGTGAGGAGAGAGGGGGAGAGGTCACTGGAGGAAAGGTATATCTGAGTTTCATCAGCATAGAGATGGCAGAGATGGTGGGGTATGGAAGGTGCGCTCGCCCTGTGGGTGCAATGATGATGGAAGAGTGTTGGAATGTGTATGTGGTTGCTAGTGTGTGTTGTGTGAATAAGTGGGGAGGGGTGGACCAATGGAATGACAGAGGCAGACACAAGGTGGGAGTAAATGGTTTTATTGGAGTAGTCAGAGTGCTTCTCCTATACAAAGTGGGTGTGGTGGTGGTGAGTGAGAGAGGTGGGGGAGAGAGACTGGGTAGGTGGATCCACCCTTTCAGGGGGCTCCTTTCCATGCAGTTCAATAGACCAGCACATTACTCCTGCTGGACAACTATGGTCAACAGTCTTGGGAGTATTGGTGGGTGAGGGGGGGAGAGCAAGAGGGGTATGGTGTTGTGGGTGGTTGTAGTAAACCTGGTGGCATCCCGCATATGCAGGACCTGGTATGCCTGTGATTATGTAGTGCAGCAACCCACTCACTCATATAGCAAAACCTTTCAGCCCACTAACATATCATATTTTCCCACACAGCAGAGCGCAGTCCTACCAACCATCACCATATCGACTAAGGTACCCAGTACTGCAGCACTCTGTCCCTGAGCAGCCGATACACACACAAGATCACCAGAACCCGACCTCTGCCCAACACAAACAACATACTGACACATGGGCATCTTTGACATCCGAGATACTAGATTAGATATGGCCAACCACCTCCTCCATGACCTAGAACATGACCTAGTTTGACCTAGTTTGGCCCACACAGCGCTCTGCTGTGTGGGCCAACTAGTTTGACCTAGTTTGGCCCACACAGTGCTCTGCTGTGTGGGCCAAACTAAATAACAACAGTAACTCATTCTGCCACACATATCTCAAACTAGAAAAGTTGATCACCAGATAATCCAAAATCTGGTTTGACACCCACATACTCCAATGGTATTCTGACATCAACATCATCCCCAAAGGCCTCGTGGTACAAAAAACACCATCCCACAGCCAAGACAATAAACACTTCATGACACAGTAGAATCACATTCTACATAACTGCTCCAAACAACTTATCCACCTCATCATCACCAACCACAAAGAAGATTTAACCAAACTTGAAACACAAATCCAAACCCTAGACAAAGACCTCAATCCATACAAAAGTGAGAAGGGGTTCAGGAACATAGTCACACTCACAAGAAACAAACTACACAAAACAGAGCAAGAAATCATAGACAATAAGAAAAACAAAATCCTACGGGATAAATTTGGACACACACAGCACATCAAACCACACCACCAATGCACAACCAAAAGTCATGAGACTCCCCCACATGCACATATCAAACCCCAGATAAACAAAAATGTGCCGCCAACCCGCCGACACACATCCACACCAGACACCACAAAAACACCAATCTACACCAAACTAGCTCTGACATATCAACAATACATGTCCAAGATCCACAAAACCCAAGAACCAAGATCTAATCCAACCCCACAAACATCAATCCTCATCGACAACCCAGAACCCGACTCCGACATAGAGGTGTCATTTAGCATACATGAGATAGAGGACCCATCAGACACCGAACAATACAAAGACCTAGCTAGACATTCACTGAGGCAAGGGTGGGTTAACACCATAAGGGACACATCCACACAATCATCAGCCCAAGAACCCCCGAAGCAATCCACATCCCCACACCCAACAGTACCCCCCAGCTCCCCTCATGTACAGTCATAAACACAGAAAAACAATGCTCCAGTCAATTTTTAGACCTTGAGGCACACAACTGCACTTGCCTACAACCACAACCACCCAACCACACAAACAGAGCCAAGAGAAAATTAGAAGAATGAGACGAGGATGCAGAGGCGGACATTCTACCAGTTCCAAAACACCAACCAACCCCACAACACACAAAACAAAGGCATCTTCAACCTCAGCTCTTGCACTCTCACGCCCAATGACACCTCCCTCCTCAACAAAGGCCTCAAGTTCGCACCCAACAACAAACTAAACACATTTGAAACCTACCTTTACATCAACAGATTCATGTGGAAACTCACCCTTAAAAAATACTGTCTGTCCAACAAATCCACCGCAGAGCTACCCCCTGACAAGTACAAACACATCACTCAAACCACCTTCCATCTTCTTCCCCAGCCATCTAAAAGGACATGTCATACACACCTCTGAACACTTAGTAAAAGAGGACATGAACAAACTTGACACCCGGACCAAAGAGCACCCCAATTTAATAAAGGGTGAACGCAACACACTCCAAGAACTCAGAAATGACCATAACTTAAATATCAAACCAGCAGACAAGGGAGGAGGGATAGTACTCCTTGACAAGACAGACTACATTGCAGAATCCGCATGTATACTACAAGACAAAAACAAGATGCAATCCTCAACACAGACCCCACACAGAAATTTAATAAGGAACTCAAATGCATACTACTGAACGGACTAGACATAGGTATCCTGAACAAACGCAAATACAATTTCATATACAACACAAACCCCATCCTCCCAGTCTTCTACTACCACCTTAAAATACACAAAGACATTACCAACCCACCAGGCAGACCAATCATCTCTGGCATCAACTCCATATCAAGCAATCTGTCACAATACATTGACCACTACCTCCAACCATATGTTAGACACCAATGCTCACATCTCCAAGACACCACACATGCCCTCAGAATCCTCAACAACATTACATGGGGTGAAGACCACTGGCTGGTTTCTAGTGACGTCACTTCACTATACACCATCATTGACCACAGACAAGGACTCAATAGCATCAAAGAACACCTCAATCAAGATGGCACACTGGACAAAGACCAATTGACTTTCCTCCTACAAGGTATCGAATACATCCTCACACACAACTATTTCTAGTTCAATGGGGACTTCTTCCTGCAGAGGACTGGCACCGCAATGGGGACCAAGTTCGTGCCCAGTTATGCCAACCTGTTCATGAGTAGCTTGGAGGACTCCCACATATGGATGGGGCATGACAGGGCTGATAACTTGGACCCCTGGACTAGATATTTTGACGTCGTCCTCTGCATTTGGAAAGGTCCCCTTGACACACTGCTCGACTTCATCAAATACATCAATAACAATGATAGAAATCTCCTTTTCACCACACAATACAGACAAACCTCAATAACTTCCTCGACCTGGAAATTTTCATTGACAACCAACAGATACACACCAGAACCTATCAGAAAACCGTAGATGTCAATAGCTACATTCTATCTACCAGTGGTCATCACCCCACATGGCTCGACAACATTCTGACAGGACAATTCAAATGGATCAGACGCAACTGCACGAGACTCACGGATTTCAAGGAACAAGCCGGCACCCTTAAACAGCAATTCATTGACAAAGCGTACAAACCGGACAAGTTAGAACTCACCCTCACCCAGACAGGAAAAGACAAAAGACAACCACTACTAGACTACAAACCACGAACACTGGACACACACAACAGCATCCCTTTCATCATGTAATACAACACCCACGCAAACAGCATCAAACACATCTTCAACAAACACTGGCACCTGCTACTACAGGATGAACAACTCACAGACATCCTTCCCACCAGACCAAAAGTCATTACAAAAAAGCACCCAACATACACAGAAAACTGGTACAGAACCACATCCCACCCCCGCAACAAACACAGAGCACCATTGAAAAAACCAAACTCACAGCAGATTTCTTCCATTGTGGAACCTGCATGAACTGCACAACCCTAAAATACTGCAGCACCACCCCCACCACATCATTCACCTCATCACAAACAGGAGAGACCTACAAAATAAAGGAACACATCACATGCAACACTCCCAATGTCATTTATCCGATACAATTCCCCTGTAACCAACAGTACATAGGAAGAACCACAAGACCACTCTAAACAAGGATAGCGGAACACCTCAGAAACATCACCAAAAATCAGACACCCATAGCATACCCATACACTTCCAAGAACACCACCAAAGCAACACCCTAGGCATCCGTTTCACAGGCATCAAACATGTCACAAGACACTGGAGAGGTGGCGACCACATCAAAATACTCAACAAAGAGGAACTCCAGTGGATTTTTACATTAAGTACACTTACACCCAGAGGACTCAATATCGACAATGAGGTCAAATCAGTTATCAGCAAATAGACCCACCCCATGTTACCAACACGCAGACAGACACCACCTACCCCGGCCATGCCACAAACCCCACATCCCTGCCCATGAGGCACACACAGTACTCACCCCACCACACAAACAGAAGCACAAACTCACTGCTTAGGCTGCCCACCCCCCACAACCCCCCCACCATTACATATTACTACCCCACCATGGCATGCACCCTGCCTAAACACCTACACCATACCAGTACACCCACCCCACCATACTTAACACCCCCACATCCACACCACAAACCTGTGTACAGCCTATGTACACGTCCCATCCTCTGCAACCTACACCTCATCCTCCCAGCCTACCTAGGTTCTGTTACACAATGCCTCCCCCTAGGAACCCCCCCAAAACCCCATCCACATATCAGCCCCCCTCACCCTACCAAGAAACCCCCCCCCACACAGACTTTGTATCCCACCACCCACATCCAGCCCGCTTGTATATTAATATCACTTACTGGTCCTTCTACATCAAACCAGCCAACAGCCCAGAAGCCCATACCACAATAACCCCCTCTCTGTGTCACTGAGTATGAGGGACACACACAACATGCAGTCCCACCACACAGCGACATCCCCGACACAACACACCACGTATCCATCGCCACATACCCCAACCATTTCCACAGACTTATGATGTCAGAACTACTCACCACAACACCTAGTTCACCCCCACTCCTCAAATATACACATCACTGTATGTTCACATTACCTATCCCCCCCACACCCACACACTATACCAATCAGTTGCCACACACACCCCTGTCCTTTATGCACCCCAGTAAGCATTACACAGCATGCCCACATGGTTGCCATGACAACCACCACCCTCACCTATAGGAGCCATTGCCTCACACTCCCCACCTCCACTACCCAATCAGATCCACCCCAAAGTTCACACCCACTCTGCCCGGCTCCACAGCGACCACTCACACCATGTGACATTCTACACAGAACGCATGTACACCACGGTTGTCATAAACCCACAACCAAACAGGAACCTCCTTGTCACCCACTCTCCATGCCCCCTGCAGACTATCTCACCATATCCACAAACACACACCCACATAACCCTGACTATGCCCCAGCCACCTGCACCACGTGATGGCCGTGCCGCACACACGGCCTCGGCCCTCCAGCACACAGGCGTAATTACAGTAATCACAGATATCTGTGTAACCACGGCCCTCAATTACAGCAATCACAGACAGCTGTGTAACCACAGCCTCTAATTACAGTAATCACAGACAGCTGTGTAACCACAGCCTCTAATTACAGTAATCACAGACAGCTGTGTAACCACAGCCCCTAATTACAGTAATCAAAGACATCTGTGTAACCCTGGCCCCTAATTACAGCAATCACAGACAGCTGTGTAAACACGGCCCCTTCCACATGTCACAGCCTATCAACAGATCCTCAGCACACATCACCAGAGGCAGCCCAAACCCCCCATGCCTCACCACACAGTGAGTTCAGCAACCTATCCCCACACAGACCCACCCCCCACCTCCCTGTCCACCATTGTCCGCCCACATCACATAACCACCACCAGGCACAGGATTTAAACCCCATACCTGCAACACCATTCTCCTTTTCTCCTTGAAGAAGGCAGAACCCCTGCGAAAATGCATTGGAGACCCCATACGCCCACATTCCAGACCGAAGGCCTACTCCCACCGAAGCTTATCATCCCCACGGAAACCTCCAGTTGGTCTCAGCCATCCCATTTGCATCACCCCCGTACTTGCAGCTGGAAGCGACTCCACCCTAACCATACAGAACACAGATCGCCACACATCAAGCCCGTCCTGGGCAGTCCATCTAACTGCCAGAAGGGTGACCTACACTGCACCCCCGGCTGTCACAGGGGGACCCACCCCAGTGACCCGTCACCAGTGGCAGCTCCCACAAGCAACTCAGCCCCACTGCTGCATTCACAACCACCAGCACCACCCAGTCGCTGACCGCTGCAAAATAGAAGATCCTCTTGAACAACAGCTGCTCATCTTTACCACTGCAGCAGCTTCAATCAGTCAACAAGGAACTGCAGCAATGCAACACCCCTATGGCCTACTGACCTCAGGCCTTACCAACCGTAGGTACAAGACTTCGAGACTTTTCATTCATACATGGAATGCCGCCTGGTGTACTACACCCACCCACCACACCATACCCCTCTCACTCTCCCCCCCTCCCCCCCGAAGACTCCCAAGACTGTCGACCATAGTGTCCAGCAGTGGTAACGTGCCGGTCTATTGAACTGCACGGAAAGGAGCCACCTGATAGGGTCGACCCACCTCCCCAGTCTCTCCCCACCACCTCTCTCACCCACCACCACACCCACCTTGTTGCCCAGGACTATATAGGAGAAGCACTGTGACTACTCCAATAAAACCATTTTCTCCCACCTTGTGTCTGCCTCTGTCATTCCATTGGTCCACCCCTCCCCACTCATTCACACCACACACACTAGCAACCACATACACAGTCAAACACTCCCCCATCATCATTGCACCAACAGGGCGATCGCACCTTCCATATCCCACAGTCTCTATCCAATTTTACGAAGGACCCTGTATGCCTGCGATCAAGAAGTGCAGCACCCCACTCACTCATACAGCACACCTTTCAGCTCACTAACACATATCACATCTGCCCACACAGCAGAGTGCAGTCCTACACAACAATCATCATATCAGCATAGAGATGATATTGAAGGTCAAAAGAGTTGATGAGTTCACCTAAAGAGGGTATATGTAGGATGAATAGGAGAGGTACAAAAACAGAACCTTGGAGAATGCTTACTGTTAGTTTAAGTGGGGGGAGAAGAGCCATGAGAGGAGACAGAAAAGGAATGGTCAGATAGGTAGGAGGACAGCCAGGTGAGGTCAGTGTCACGTAGACTGAGGGAGTGAAGGATTTGCAGGAGGAGAGGGTGGTCCACATTGTCAAAAGCAGCAGAGAGGTCAAGGAGAATGATCAGAGAGTAGTAGCCCTTGGATTTGGCAGCATTGGTGACTTTCATTAGGGCAGTTTCAGTGGAGTAGAAAAATTGAAAGCCAGATTACAATGAGTCAAATAGGGAGTGGGAAGAAAGAAAGGTGGTACTGTGGTTGTAAACAATATGCTCAAGGAGTTTGGAAACAAAAGAGAGGAGAGAAATTGATAGCTGGAGAGTGTGTTAATATCACAGGTAGATTTTTAAGATTGGGGAGATAAGTGCATGCTTGAATGCTGAAAGGACAGTGCCAGATGAGAGGGAGAGATTGAGGAGGTGGGCAATATATGAACAGACAGAAGGAGAGAGGTAGCAGAGGAGGCAGGAAGGGAAAGGGTCAAAACATATGTTTTTAAAAATCCACTGCATAATTGCAGAAAAATATTATCGTAATATGTATACCTTAAAATAAGATTAGGGTTTAGGTCACTCTTAATTGAACAGTAAATTACAAAATAGGTAAGTCACTATGTTAATATTAATATGCATTTTATACAATGGAATAACTTGTAATTGATTAAGATATTTGAAACAATTATTTCTCTTTATATTATATATATAATTTATTGGTCTGTTAGTTTGTGTGTTTGTTTATGCAGTTATGTATTAGGATACCTCTGCATCAATTGGGATGAAACCAAAGCAAGATTTTCCAGTTGGATCCTGGCCAGGTTTTAAAATGTTAGGCCTCTTGTTGGTGGACGCTGGGCAAAACATTCACCTGGAGATCCTGTTCTGATCCTTCTACTTGATGGATTTGGAAGAAAACTTCACAGTGGGGAGGAAACTGGATCCTGGAAGACATACTGTAGGTGGAAGTATCAGTGACCTCCTGTGGGTGACAATTGGTCTGGGATGCCTATTGGAGTGCTTGGGGTCCAGGTCAGACCTGATGGCAGAGTGTGCAATGAACAACTTTGACCAAAGAAGTCTGTTCTGGGCTTTCCACTGGATGGATTTTGATGACAGCACATAATTTGGACAAAAACTTTACATAGGGGTAGCAATTGGTCTAGGATGCTTAATGCAGTGGTTACAGTCCCGGTTGGACCTCATGGCAGAGTGTATGAGGCATGTTCTTTGCCTTCCACTGGATAGATTAGGATGACATCACAGAATTTGGATGAAAATTTCATAGAGTGGTAACACCAGATCCCAGAAGACATACTAGGGGGTTGAAGTCCCATTTGGACTTCCCATTGGTATACACTGGGCAGAATTTTTATCCAAGGAGCCTGTTTTGTTTCCTCCACTACAAGGATTTGGATGAATACTTTACAGAGAGGTGTCAATTGGTCTGGTATGCCTAATGGCATGGTTGGGGTCCTAGTTGGACCTTACAATAGAGTGCACCAGGCATAACTTTGACCCAGGGAGCCTGATCTGGTCCATCCACTGGATGGATCTGTAAGACATCACATAATAAAACTTAATAACTTGAATATTTAAACCCAGGCAATGCTGGTTACTTCAGCTAGTTTATTAAAAAAGTATAATGGTCACTGGTTGGGACAGAATGGGACTTAGTGACTATGGCAGTTAATCCTTAGGGGGCACAGCTAAGGTATTCATGGCTGCTTAAATAAGAAACTTTAGGTAATCTGTGGCTGGGCTTCTCTTACCTGATCCACCACCAAATCTAAGCCAAGAGCCAGACTGCAATTACAGTAAGCACTTTTGATTGGTGCAGGCTGCTGAATAGGGCATTTTCTCCCCCCTCATTAACACATCTCCTCACATCACAGCACCAGGATAATCCACCTCTCTACCTTAGGCAGCACGGACCTGCTTTAAGACCCTAAGGTGAAGTTCTTTGGGTGTGACCTCTCTTAATCAGTTTTCCTGCCCCACTCTCCTGGGATTTTTATAGACAGTAGCACATGACTATCTCATGTGTATCAGATGCTCTTGCCTGAGACCAAGTGAGACCATATGATGCTTTCCACTTTTCTTTTTGCCCAATCCTTACACTCCACCAAAATATCTTCATAGTAGCATTAACTCCCATCAAAACCTGCACAGCAGCCAAGGCTCTACTCATATATCTTCTGTTAAAACATTAAACAAAACACTCCCCAGATGTACCTTCAAATGAATTGAGCTCTGTCAAATTTCACAATTTCTCCACTCACATATTGGGAAATTACACAAATATAATTGCATGGGCTTCCATTAATCAACACATAAAACAGTCTCAATCTCAAGATCAATCTGTGAGTGATTTAACTGTACACTGACTATATTGTCTCTCTCTCCAGGATGTCATGTTTTCCCACCATCATATCATCCTTACCTCCTGCCAATGCCACTTGCCACTGTACCATGATCCAGTTTTTCAGCATCAATATGTTCTTTTAAAAGGTCTTCGCTTGTATTACTGCAACTATTTCATTTTCTGATGGTGCACATCCTGTTGTCCTATCCTCAATATCTAGTGTAAATTTAAAGGACTGGGCCTCATTATTTAATTTCTGTGTATTATTTAAAGCGATCTGGATACTATTTATTTCTATTGTATTCTATAGATGTCACATCTTATTTTAAACCACTAAGTTAATGTACTATTACAGTATCACAGATTTTTAGACAGGTAGCTCACAGCAACAATTACACAATACTGGTGAAAGATTACAGTTTAGAGTTGGTCATTAGAAAGTTCACTGTAAATTACTATAAATATTGTTGATATTATTATTCATGTAGGAACAAAAAAATAATACAAATTACGGTACATGATTTTACCAGTTCTTTACCATTTTATTAATTTTAGATCCAAAAATAATTAAATACAATTTTTTTTCTTGGCAACAAAAATCAAAACACAAAAATGGATTCAGAATCAGAATCAACACGAACATACAGTACCTAGTTTACACATAATTATTAATATATTATTTGTTTCAAAGTGAAGGAGCTTGTTTTGTTTTTACATACAAAGTTGTAAAAGGGAGTGTTTACAGTTACATAGGGTCTATCAGTTGGTGTCACTGCCCCGGTATGTTCAGAAATTCAAGACTGTATCCTGATCTAACTCTCCAATCATCCTGGTGATTACATAATAGATTAAAAACTAACCATCCATACTATTATGGTCAGGTTTATAATAGACTTTTTACATCTAATGATTTCCTACTGCTTTTGTTTTATTAATTTGGGTTAAGTAATACGATATGACTGCACTGCTGTCTGCTTGTAATTGCAGTCCATCTTGGGAGACCTCAGCATGATTGAATTAAGCAGCCGCACTCCCGCTATAGTAGGTATTCCTTTGATGTATGATTCGTCTCTGTAAATGGTGATAAAAATCTCTTTCAACCAAACATAATAGTTGCATAAACTTGCCCAATTGTGCATATGATTGGTGCAAATATAGTCGCAAGTGAATCTGCCCCCTCTATGTCAACATGTATCGCTCCTCCAGGGAGCTTTTTTAAGACAGGAGTAATGTGTAAATGTGCCTCCTTATATTTGGAGTTGATAAGCTTTTAATCTACAGCATGTGTGTGCCTCAATCATCTCCTTAATTATTTCACTTGTGTGTTAGTTTCATTTTATGCAGTTAAAATATCACATAGAGAAGCCTTGGACTTTACCAAAATACAATATTCAAATATGTACCTTTACATTACAATTATGTTTACTATTTTATCCCTCACCTTGTATTTATTAATTTCATTCTATATATAACAAAAAAGAAATGTAACAAAAAATTACAATAATATAAATTTAATTATTAAATAACTAATATATACAGTATACACACAATTTCTATACATCTCAAATATTAATAATAACATATCAAAATAATAATAATAATAATAATAATAATACTTTGGATACTATGTAGATACCACAGTATCAAATGCTTAACTTATCTAGAAGAATGTTACCCATATCTAAAACATATATTAATATATCTTATATAACTAAATAGGTCACCTAGTATTTAAACATATAAGGAAAAAGACAAGACAATGTATCCACTTTACTCCATATCTCTTAAACCTTCCATTAACTCAGTTCATATCCACATCAACAAAAAATTTTGAATTGAAAACACATGCTAATTGTCAAACCCCACATGAAGTGGGTCTAACAATTATCACTAGGGAGATGACCAGAAGATAAGGTTCAGGTTGCTGAGTCCGACATCTCTTGCATACATGGTGACCTAAGTATCCAAATTAAATTAACTATTGATCCTCAGGACCTATGGTACCCAGTATTGCTGTGACCATCATCTACTGATGAACATGGTTCCTAACTCTTACAAAATGGATCAATCAAGGCAAGTAAAATCCAAGGCAATATTTAAAACTCTAGGTTGTATGATAACAGGTTTAAAGATCCAAGATGATTCCCCTAGGCATAGTCGTTTGAATCCATGGCCCCCTCTTTTTGTACCCATAATTCTCTCTACAATGATTAGTTTCAAACCTTTTGGGTCCCCTCCATGGACTTGTGCATAAAGTTTAGAGATGATATGACTCTGCAGTCTTTTCATTATATTGTGTCTATGTTCCCTAAATCTTATTTTTACTGCCCTGGTTGTCCTCTCCACATATTGGAGAGAACAAAGGCATTCTAAACATATACAATAACTTGATTCATAAGTGAGAAATAGTGTAATAGTAAATATCAGTTTATTAGATGTTGATGTAAAATTTAGTACTTTATTTTAAATATGGCTACATATCAAACAAATAGACTTATTGCACTAATAACATCCCAATGATTTTCCAGGTAATCAGGTATTCCCTGTTGTTATCACTTTTATTTCTCTTAGCTCTCTAGGGGCTAGGATATTTTAAGATTCATATTTTTCTTGAAAATTATGTTAGGGTTCTTAGGGCACTTGGATAAGATGGAATCTTGTTTATGGATTTCAAAATTGGACCTTAAAATTATCTTGATATCTCCAGATTTGCTATTATATTTTAAGATGAAATGGATGAATTCACCCTCTTTCACTTTCTCTCTATTCTTATTTGTCTATTTGTTAATAGCAACTGGCTCTACATTCTCTTGTTCAAAATAAGGACCATTCACCATCAACAATTCTGATCTATGCAACATCGAGGAAAAACTTTCTGTCTTTTCCAGTAGAGATTCTGGGTATCCACATTTTCTGAAGTTATTCAACATATCTCCCATTTGAACAAAAAAGTCTCCATCATCATCACAATTATGTATAAGATGAAGGGTTTGGTTCTTAGAAATATTTTGAATCCAAGAGTGATAGTGTACACTTTGATAGTTTAAATAGTTACCTACACTCACTGGTTTCTTATAAT
The DNA here is from genome assembly GCA_031769625.1 of Taudactylus pleione. Taxonomy (NCBI): domain Eukaryota; kingdom Metazoa; phylum Chordata; class Amphibia; order Anura; family Myobatrachidae; genus Taudactylus; species Taudactylus pleione. The sequence continues at coordinate 3,817,232 of JAUIMM010000107.1, forward strand.
TTGAGGACATAACAGTATTATCCTTACCTATATAAAAGGACACATCGAGGAAATCTATGTGCTCTAAATTAAATGCATAAGTGAATTTTAAATTAAAAGTCTTATTATTTAAGTGTTTAACATAGAGGACAAGGTTATCTCTATATGTTCTGCTCCAGATGAATTCTTCCTTGAAGCGGCCCATATAGAGATTTGAGTAGCTATGCACAAACCTGATCCCCATGGCCATCCCCAGTGTCTGTAAATAATAAGTGGATTCTAACAAAAAATAATTGTGCGTACGTATAAATAAAATAGCATTCAAAGCCAAGTCACATCATCCCTTTGAAATTGTTAAATCTTGATCCAGATACTATATAGTTGCTTTTACACCTTTATGAAGAGGAATGCGTGCATATAAAGCTTAGACATCCAGGGTGAGGATCCCCTACCCCGGTGTCCACTTAAATCTAAGATATTTTGATCTATATCAGTAGTATCTCTTACATGTGATTTCAAATTGATGATGTGACTCTGCAAATGTGTATCAACAAAAATGGATAAATTAGACCTAAGTGACAAAGCCCAAATCTACTGGTCTGCCAGGAGGTGAATAAAGTGAATTTTTGGAAAGTGATAAAATTGGGAGTAACAGGGTGTGATGAAAATAAAAAGTATACTTCTTCTTTACTCAAAATCCTTTCAAGTAGTGCATCATCCAACAAGTGTTTAAGTTGCAACTGGAACTGGGGGTGGGGTCACCATCCAAGACAGAGTAATAACCAACATAATTTAATTGTCTATGTGCCTCTTGAATATAATCCCCTCTGTCCTGGATGACAACACCACCCCCTTATCAGCCGGCTTTATCACCACCGATGTATCCTTTCTTAGGTGCTTTAGGGCTTTTCATTCCCATTTGGTAAGATTCTTTTTTCCAGATCCCTTTCCTCTTTTTTCTGGATTGCACAATGGTCTTATTTTCATCACCCTGTTACTCCCATTTTTTATGAAAGGATTTTTTTCCTAAGGTTAGCCTCCTCACTTGTGTTAAAGATGATATGTACCAGATCGGTTACTTTCTTGCAATGTGAAGCATAAATCCAAGTAGGTTTCTCAGCAACCTTTACTGTGGTAGTGATCTACTAGAGACCTTGAAAATAGAAAATGATGCACCATTTAAAACTGACCAGGCTTTACAACATAACAATTTGTCTCATTATTATGTGTTGTCTGAATAGACAGTTCCCTGATGTATCATTCTGAGTTGTCTTTTTAAAGTAAGAATATATTTGATAGTTAAATCATGTAATGTAACATAGTTTTTTGCCAGTCCCAATATTACATTTGGACACTTTCCAAACGGACACTTTCCAAACAGTATCTCATATGAAGACATATTTAGTAAAGGAGCAGAAGTGACTTGGATGCTGTGTAAGACTATGGGCAAATCATCCACCCAATTTAGTTTTGTGTCTTCTGTGACTTTTGGCTACTTATTGTGCATTAGTCCCTGAAGCTTTCAACTGTTTTATTCTCTTGCTCCTGAAACACCTGGCTTGTAAAATATGTTCCATTGTCTGACACTGTTTCTTCTAGTATCCCATATCTGGATACTAATTATTGTACTATTTACATGGGTGCAAAACTAACAGTAAATTGCGAAGGCTGAAAATGCTTTTGCTCATCTTTAAAATACATCACAACATACAAATACATTTTGAAGACTCCTACAGGATGGAAGCTGATAAATCTGTATTGCCTGGAAAAGTCCTTGTGTAGGATGGATGTGTGCTATTGGTGTTGGGACATTTTTACCTTAGTTTTGTCTTAGGCAAGTAAGACATACAGTACTGTAACTTTGATTTCTTACCTGCATAGGAGGAGATGCCTCGAATGCACCAGTACAACTGGTTCATTCTCACCATTCCTTCCTTTCCAATATGAGTGATCCCATGGACTGTCTCTGCCAGGTCAGGTGATAGTGATTTTGGTTCTACTCATCTTCCCTTCTTATTCACTCTTTCCAGATTCCTTCACTATCTGGCGCACATCCCTTTGCCTTCCACAAGGAGATTTCCTGCTATGAACAAGACTGGTACACTTCTCATAATTCCCCATAGGTTTCTGGTGAGCCAATCTTTAATGACACAATATTTTAAAATTCTGGCACCATATTGTCCCTTGATCTAACTTCCTTGGTGACTTGTTTTGCCACTTCATTAGCCAACTCATTTCCCTGTGAAACTGCTGCTTACTAGTGAAAGCTTGGCATTTTATGACAGCTACCAATTGATGGTAACAAATTTCTGAATTTACAAATTGCGCCAAAATCATGTATGACACATAAATGGAGAACATGCATTTTCCGTAGTGCAGTGTATCATTGTTGGGTGATCATAGGTGATCACCAGACAGTAAGTACAGTACTAAGAGGACCCAACATTTGAAATAGAGGACCACCCTCTATCTAAAATAGGTAAAACAGAATTTATGGATGCCAGGTTGAGTGGAGGCCTTCCTCATCTCTGGACTTCATGATTTCTATATAGAACAGGGGGCTTTGCCTGGTGATCACACTAAATTCCATGCAATATTCTCTATTAATGTATATACTGTACTTTGAAAGAGTGAATTCTCCTCCTTCAGACAATGCTACCCCAATCCCCAACTGACACAAGGCAAAATGTGTGTAATATGTCACGTGGTCTGCATCCATAACAGATGAGACTACCAGTGCAAACACTGGTTCCTGTTGTCTATTTGCTTTGTGGATTCTACAATTTTACTTTGAAGGCATTTTGGAAGTATTTGTACTCATTGGAGAACAAGCTTTTTATTAGCCCTGTACTGTCCAATAAACAAACTACTATCACAGGGCACTATCACAACAAGCTGCTCCAAACAGATACACATTCCTATTTCTATTTTAATACAAAGCACAGGTCCCATTACTCTCTCATCCCTCGATTCCATGTCTGATCCTGGTTCAGACACATGGTGGGTCAACAAAAGTTGGGATTCTGCTCCACTTTGTTAGCCTGTGCTTTCTACAGCTTTTCTCACTCATTAACTGCAGGTTACTATTTTGCAATTGCATTTGGTCTCTCTATGATATTACCATTCTGATCTAAATTTGTCTCTTGCAGATGATTTTGAATCATTTTTGAATATGTAATATTGTTAAGTGCTCTAAAGATTTTGTAAAACTACTGTTTGTTATTTGAATCATGAAATACTGGATATTATAATGTCTTGCTTATGTAGTACTTCATGAAATGTTAGACTGTTTATAGCCAGATTACACTGTTTTTAAATGTTAATACTTTAGTTTACTCATCATTATTTAGTAGAATAACATAAGTATCATTGCTGGTATAACTAGAAATGAGCAGGTCCAGTTCCCAAGAACCATAGCAACCCAAACTTCAGGATCTGGGGCGAGAAATGAGTCCGGCTCGGGTTATCCCACCAGACTTGGATCTCAAAATTAGGTAAAATGTAATTCTCAACCTGTTGGATTCTTGTGGGGTTATGGATCTTATTAAGGTACCCACGCTCACCGCCATTTTCATTCTGGCAGTGGAGAGTGAAGAGGAAGCTAGGGAGGGGCTGTGCTGTAGTTGTCCATAGCAGCTGTGCTTTTGCTGTGCATAAGGACTGGCTTTTGTTGTCATAGGGGCTGGCTGCTATTGTCTATAGTGTCTGGCTATTGTCCATAGGGGCTGGCTGCTGTTGTCCACAGGGGCTGACTGGACTGTGCTGTTGCCCATAAGGGCTGTGTTGTTATCTATAAGAGCTATGCTACAGACAGAAGAGGAGGGGGGCTTCAGTGGCTCCTGTGTCACTGCAGTCCATAAAGTGGTGCTGATTTGTTGCCCAGGGGGTGCTCTATCCATCAGGGGGCTCTTCACCCCAGTGTGAAATAAATAAACATTAAAAGTGTTTTTTTTCCTGTGTTTGTGCGCATAAGCCACACTTATCAACAATCTATGTGCACCAAGCGTGCTGCCTGTGTCATTAGTCAAGCGGCTGCTGCCTTATTCAGGAGTGCTCTCCCTCCCCTAGTGCAAAAAAAAATATATTAATAAGTGTTTTTTTTTTCTGTGTGCTTGTGTGCGTTAGCCACACTTATCAGCAATGTAGCTGCACATGGGTGCTGTCTGTGGTATTATCAAGGGGATGCTTCCTTGTTCAGGGGTGATCTCCCCCAAGGGCAAAAATATATATATTAATAAGAGTTTTTTTTTTCTGTGTGCGTGTGTGCATTAGCCACACTTATCGGCAATGTAGCTGCACATGGGTGCTGTCTGTAGTATTATCAATTGGCTGCTTCCTTGTTCAGGGGTGCTCTCCCCCCAATGGAAAAAATATATATACAGGTTGAGTCTCCCATATCCAAAATGAATGGGACCAGGAGTATTTTGGATATCAGAATATTCTGTATTTTGGAATATTTGCTTATCATAATGAAATATCTTGGGAATGGGACCCCAATATACACACAGAATGTATTTATGTGTTATATACACCTTATACACACAGCCTGCAGGTCATTTTATACAATATATTCAATAATTTTGTGGCTCAAGCATAGTTTGTGTACAGAAATTAAATTTATTTATGTGTCATTAACACCCTATACACACAGCCTGAAGGTTATTTTATGCTGTATTTTTAATAATTTGTGCCTTAGACAAAGTTTGTGTACATTGAGCCATCAAAAATCAAAGGTTTCATTATCTCATTCATACAAAATAATTCCGTATTTTGGAATATACTCCGTATTTCAGAATATTTGGATATGGGAGACTCAACCTGTATATTAATAAGTGTTTTTTTTTCTGTGTGCGTGTGTGCGTTAGCCACACTTATCAGCAACATAGCTACACATGGGTGCTGTCTGTGGTATTATCAAGGGGCTACTTCCTTGTTCAGGGGTGCTCTCCCCCAAGGGCAAAAATATATATATATTAATAAGTTGTTTTTTTCTGTGTGTGCGTTAGCCACACTTATCAGCAATGTAGCTGCACATGGGTGCTGTCTGTGGTATTATCAAGGGGCTTCTTCCTTGTTCAGGGGTGCTCTCCCCCAAGGGCAAAAATATATATATATTAATAAGTGTTTTTTATGTGTGTGCTCATTAGCCACACTTATCAACAACATAGCTGCACCAGGGGTGCTGTCTGTGTTGTTAAATAAAGAGGCTGCTGACTCCTTTAGGGGTGCTCTCCCCCCAGTGTAAATAAAATAAAAAAATAAAAAACAACAGTGGTAAGAACCTTAACCATCTAGGAACCTCCTCCCTCTTGCATCACTTGCAACACTAACAACAAAAGTGTTTGCAAAATGTTTACAGTTTTGCTAACAAAATTGTAACAATATGCAGTCCAGTGTTACCTAATGGCACCCTCCTCTCTGTTACATCCAAGCACCTGCAATCTCCAACACCTGCATCATCAACATCCTCAATCTTCATCAGAGGTAGTCCTGCATCCAATTTCTGAAAAAGAATGTCTGAATCATCTCCTATCCATGATTCCTCAGAAGGATCTTTGATTGCTATGCCTGTTACTGATACTGCTGCTGTTGCTGTGAGTGTATCTTCATCCCAGAAGGGGGCCAAGTGGAAGACTACTTGTTGAAAATTGCAGCACCAGCAAATACTGTTGAATTTGCCCTACCATCAGCTAAACCAAGAGGTAGTAACTAGGTGGAATTCTACCCTCTATATCCTTCAGCAGATGTAGGAGTTGCAAAAGGCCATCCAGGGCAACACAACTGCCAATGATATAGGCCGTGGAGCAGGAATGCACTTTAAGCACAGTGGAGAATAATTTCCGTGTTGTGCAAAGTTCTCAAACCCTTTGAACTTGCCACATGAGAAGTTAGTTCAGACACTGCCAGCTTGAGTCAGGTCATTCCGCTCATCAGACTTTTGCAAAAACAGCTGGAGAAAATGAAGGAGGAGCTCACTTTGTCAGGATCCAAGAGTCATCAATCTCTTGAAATCAGATCACTATCTTTTGGTGACCATATTTGATCCTAGGTTTAAGTCATACATTGTGTCTTTTTTTCCGATGGACATAAATCTGAAAATATGCAAAAAGGTGTTGGTGAAAAATTTGTCAGCTCAAGTGGCACGTGACACGGCATCAGCTCCTCCTTCAGTTTCTGAGGCTGCCAGAAAAAAAACTACATTTTACACCCACTGTTGATGGTGATGCAGATCATTCAGCAAAACCTGATGATGACATCTGGTCGGGTCTGAAAGAACTGCCTACAATTACTGACATGTCTACTGTGACTTCCTCTGTGGCGGTCACCATTCAGAGGATGGTTGACAACTATTTTAGGGAAAACATCTAAATAGGCATGTTAGAATGTTTCACTACTGGCTGGAAAAACAGGCAATTTGGAGGCCCTTACACAATCTGGCCTTGCTTTATTTAAGTTTCCCACCCTCCAGTGTGCACTCCAAAAGAGGTTTCAGCGCAGCTTGGAACCTTGGCAGCAATTGGTGTAGGGGGTTACTTCCCCAAAATGTGGAAAAGATGATGTTCATTAAAATGAATTACAAGTTCCACGAGGAAGACCTTTACCAGCAATTCACTCAACAAAATACAGAGGGGCCGGTAATTGCCGCCATTGTCCATTGTGCATTGGCAGCTTGGATAATTTCTGCCAATGTCCACTGCTCATTGGCAATTGTTTTGTGGGGGGCCAAGCAAACCAATAATTTCAGCGACAAGTGGCAGTCCCTGTTACTGAACTGATTGGTTTGTTAAATTGTGCATATCCTATATACTTAAGGGTGGGTTGGAGGGAGCAAGGGCAATTTCATTTTGCACCTCTTTTCTTTGCATTAAGTGCTGTTTGGGGCATTGCTGCCTGATATTTTTAATTTCATAGTTTCTAAAACTGCCATCCTGTCGACCTCTGCAGTGCCACTCTGTGACATGTTGAAAGCTGAACTGACACGTTAGTGCCGTCCACTGCTATTAGCTTAGTCAGCCAGCTAGTTGGATGCAATCTTTTGGCCTAAACTGGATGAAATCAATATTGTGAGGTGGTCAAAACTGACTAAAGATGTCTGGAAATATATGTTATTGAGGTTAATTTTACTGTAGGAACAAAAAAAGGCCCAAATTATATGATTTTAGCTGTTTTTATGATTTTTTAGAAAAAAATCCAGATCCAAAACCAAAACACGCAAGGGTGGCTTTGCCAAAACCAAAATCAGATCCAAAACATGAGGTAGATACAGATCCAAAACCAAAAGAGGGGGGTCCGCGCACATCTCTAGTTTTAACCTGTTTACCAGGTGTAGGGTGGTGCAGATACAAGCTGATAGAGATGAGTGCCATTTTAACAAGTGGATGGATGAGGGTGCTATGGCAGCATAGATGCTTCCATCTCTGAATACAGGCAAAGTCCTATTTATTTCTGAATACACTATGGGCTTGATTCAACAGTGCATTTGCTGATCGCAGATTCCCGATTATCGGGAATCTGCATGTGTGCAGGACCCATTGTGCGAGTGTGCAGAATGAGTCCTGCGGAGTTGCACGCAGACTCTTCTGTCATTTAAGGAGTAGTGTGGGGGCGGAGCCAGATGGTGTACTTGGAAATAGGGGCATGTCCGCCCCATTTTCCAGGAGTCGCAAGGCCAGCGACAGCGTCAATCAATGTAGAGTCCTGGGCTCACAAGCCAGCCAGCCTGAGTAAGCTGGTTGGCAGCACGGCGCCACCCACCATCATGACCATCGACCACTGATGGTCATGATAGTGATCCCAGCCCAGTAGCAAATGCAGGATTTCTTGAGGGGGGTTTCCAAATGCTTGATTTAGAGTGTGGTCAGTTCATGAAGAGTGCATAATTAGCACTTATCCAGCTTTGTATCACACAAAGTGTATTGTGTGTCATAATTCCAGCATCTACATGACCAGCGATCACAATAAGCCATTAAATGCAGTAATATGGCCATCTTACCTGAGCTGAATGTTTTTATTTCAGATATGTGCACCATTCCACAGCATGGGAGCAAGTCCGGGAGTCTGGGGGAGCAGCAGAACCTAGCACTGCCCTTGACATATATGTACATATCGGTCTCGTTATGCACTGGATAGTGATATATTATACAGTATTAATAATTAAGCCTATAGATGGCCTATAGAAGTGCACCCCTAACAGTGCATGTTTTCCAGATCTAGTTGGTACATAAGTGTATTTATTAGTGGCTGACACATGTTAAAAGATCCACAGTTGGTGCTAATTAGTTCAGTTGTGATACTGAGAAGAACATGCAGCACTAGTAAAATTCTATTATATTACTATTTCTATTGTGGTCATAGTGTGGGTTGGGGAGGGGGGTTTACAGGCATCTGGAAATCCCCCTGTGTTTGCCTATGCAGCCTGCATCCTCCATAACAGTGCTGGGATCGCAAATGAAGCAGGGGATGTCATACACCTCCTTCTGTATTTGCATATCAGCAAGGATGTTATTGCAATGCTGCCTGCTGAATCACCCCCTATTATACTAACTGGTGGCAAACTTGCATTCAATTCTGAATCAAGAACATAATGCTAAATGCTAAAACAGCTAATAAAATTATAGATCCAGTAAAAGAAACCTTATGCATCTATAGGCATGGTGTGCAAAGATGAAAGGGTGTCAGGTGTGATTCAGTAATTGAGACCCTGATTGTCTAAGAGGGAGAGTGACTGCATGAAACAATAACTTTCCACTGATCTATGTGGACACAACCATTAGGAGGTACTCAAGATCCATAGAAACTGGGGCATATAAATGCTCTTATTGGCCCTGTCCAATGATGAAATACTTTATTCTTAATAATATGTGACATATTAACCACTTACCTGCCGTGGTTGCATCATTTGTGAGCATGCCAATGCTGTGCATTACCTGACATAGGGCCTGATTCAGACTCGCTCGCTCGCAAGTGCTATGCGCTCGCAAGCAGGTTGATGGTGGCCCAGTGCGCAAGTGCGAGCCCCAGAGCGAGTGCAAAAAGCACTCGCTCCAGTGCTCGTATCCAAAAGGGGCAGCTGTCGATGTTGATTGACAGCTGCCCCATTTGGAAGGCGGGGAATGGGGGTTGCTAAGCAAATGGAGGCATTTCTGCAGGAATGCCTGCCATTTGTGGGCGGCCCTACTGACATCACTAGTGATGTCAGTAGGTGGACTTCCTGCTCTAATAGTGCAGGAAGTCCACTGAGGCTTGCGGCAATGAGACCCTACCACAAGGGTCTGGTCACAAGCCCGATGGTCATGATGGTCTTGAGAATCACGACCATCATCATGGCCGCTCGCATAAACTGTGGGTGGTAAACCACAGCTATGCAAGTGGCCAAGAGGCCGCAACAAAAAAAACCATATGCCCTGATTCAGACCGAGCGATAGCTTTTTGCGACCGGCTCTGAATCAGGCCCATATTCACAAACAATGTGACCTGTCAGAAATGCACAGTGGGTGGCTGCTGGAAGATAATCTTCAAGCAGCCATTAAAAGCATTGGGACCTCTTGGATACTCTGCATCTCAGCACCCTCCCTCAGTGTCTGCCCTGCTCCTGATCACTGCTGATAGATCCCAACATCCTGATTTTTCAGAGAGCAGCTGCAAGGGGAATGCAAATAAACACCACTCAGCCCCCAAGTGCACTCTGGGCTGTAGCAGCTGCTGGAGAAATCAAAGTCAAAATGATCGCCATAGTCTGATAATCGGTAATCCAATATATTGATGATATATATAATAAAAATAGATGTTAATGTTTTTTTTTTAAATAAAATGTTCTGGATATGTTTTATATAGATGTTCTTGACATAATTAAATCATTAAAATGATTTTGGATCTGGATTTGGATGTGCAAAAACACCATCAAGTGTTTTGATGTTGGATCTGGATTTTTTTTTTAAAAGATATATAAAAAGTTTTAAAATCAGCTCAAATCATGTAATTTATGCAATCCAAAATCCAAAGTTTGGATATCAAATTAGAAGTCTGGGTCTGATTCAGACCTGGTCGCGAGCACTGTGCACTCACAACCGGGTTGATGGTGGGCCTGTGCGCATGTGCACAACGGAGTCGATTACATCGTGTGCATGCGCGAGACCCAGATAGCGATGGGCAAACCTTCACTCGGGGTAGCTACGTGAGATCACACATCTCACTGTTTACCTGGTTGTCATGGGCGGCCCCCTGTGACTCCAGACATCACTAGAGGGCGCCGTTGTGCGCCTGACGTCATTGGGTCCGGCGGCGGCAGCGTGCTATCGGGTGAGCTGGTGGTGGGAGTTAACATGGGTGATTATTTAAGGTAAGATGTTTGTCTTGTTTGCCATGCCTGATGATGGTTTGTTATTAAAACTGAAACATTGCTATAGCATCGCCTCTTTTCTGATTATACAAAGTCCCGGAGTGCCACCTTTCATTTGATCCTATATATATATATATATATTGCAGAGCGTCAGTGGAGAAAGTCACACTCTAAGGCTGACTTCCTCCATTTCAAAATTATTCTCTCTTCCTACAGTGCTGCCCTGTCTCTCTCCAAACAAACATATTTCAAGAACCTCATCTCCTAAAAGTCCTCAAACCCCCTGGCGTCTCTTTGCTACTTTCAACTCCCTACTCTGCCCTTCCCCTCCTCGCCTTCCCTCCTCGCCCTCTGCCGTCGACTTTGCCACCTACTTTACATCTAAAATTGACTCCATATGTGAGGACATCATATCCCATCAGACCCTCAGCACTCCTCCCCCTCCTTGCCCTTACCACCCCTCCCCTTCTATCTCACCAACTCTGAAATCCTTCTCCCCTGCTTCTGGAGAGGAAGTCATGGCCCTCATCCGGTTCTCCCCTCCTTCCACCTCCTCTCTTGACCCTATCCCTTCCCTTTCTCCTCTCCCACCTGTCTCCTTCTGCCTGTTCCCATCTGGCTCACCTCCTTAATCTCTCCCTATCATCTGGCACTGTCCCTTCTGCATTCAAACATGCTCTTGTCTCCCTCATTCTTAAAAAATGTACCCTTGATCCTAACATACTTTCCAACTATCGACCCATCTCTCTTCTCCCTTTTGCTTCCAAACTCCATGAGCATATTGTCTACAACCGCCTTACCACCTTTCTTTCCTCCCACTCCCTCCTTGACTCATTTCAATCTGGCTACAGATCTTTCTACTCCACTGAAACTGCCCTCACGAAAGCCACCAATGCTGCCAAGTCCAAGGGCTACTACTCTCTGCTCATTCTCCCTGACCTCTCTGCTGCTTTTGACAATGTGGGCCACCCTCTCCTCCTGCAAATCCTTCACTCCCTCGGTCTATGTGACACGGACCTCACCTGGCGGTCCTTCTACCTATCTGACCATTCCTTCTCTGTATCCTCTCATGGCCCCTCTCACCCCCCCTCTCCACTCCACTGAAACTGCCCTCATGAAAGTCAGCAACGACCTCCTTGCTGCCAAATCCAAGGGCCACTACTCTCTGCTCATTCTCCTTGACCTCTCTGCTGAATTTGACACTGTAGACCACCCTCTCCTCCTGCAAATCCTTTACTCTCTCAGTTTATGTGACACTGCCCTCCCCTGACTTTCCTCCTACCTCTCTGATCGTTCCTTCACTGTGTCCTCTCATGACTCCTCTTCCCTCCACTTCCACTAAAGGTAGGAGTTCCCCAAGGTTCTGTTCTTGGACCTCTCCTTTTCTCCCTATATACATCCTCTTTAGGTGAACTCATTAACTCCTTTGACCTCCAATATCATCTCTATGCAAATGATACTCAAATTTACCTTTCCACCCCTGAGCTCTCCCCCTCGCTCCTTACCCGTATCTCCAACTGTCTCTCTGCTGTCTCTTCATGGATGTCCCAGCGCTTTCTTAAACTTAACATGTCTAAGACTGAGCTGATCATCTTCCCACCCTCTTCCACTACATCACTTTCCACAATTTCATTATCTATTGATGGCACAACTATCTCCTCTAGCCCCAAAGTGCGCTGTCTTGGAGTTATCCTAGACTCCTCCCTCTCCTTTAAACCACACAATCAGCACCTCTCACAGTCCTGCCGTTTTCACCTAAAAAATATCTCCAGGATTAGACCCTTCCTCACCCAGGATGCCACTAAAACCCTCATCCACTCACTGGTCATATCCAGATTGGACTACTTTAACCTTCTCCTAGCTGGCCTCCCAGTCTCTCACCTCTCTCCACTACAATCTGTTCTCAATGTTGCTGCTTGGTTCATCTTCCTGTCCAGTCGTTCTACATCTGCATCCCCTCTCCTTCAAGCCCTACACTGGCTCCCCTTCCCCTTCAGATGCCAATTCAAGGTTCTTACATTTGCCTACAAAGCCCTTGCCAAATCCTCTCCCGCATACATTTCTGACCTTCTCTCCCTTCACACTCCCATCCACCCACTTCGCTCAACTAATGCATGCCACCTCTCTTGGCAACTGATTACTTCCTCCCACTCCCGCATCCGAGATTTTGCCTGTGCTGCTCCCTACCTTTGGAATGCTCTCCCTCTCCCTATCAGACTCTCCACCTCTCTACAAATCTTCAAATGGGCTCTCAAGGCCCACTACTTCATCAAGGCCTTTCAGCTCTCATCCTAACCACCTCATGCTCTTTCCTTCCTATCTTCCCATTCTGTGTCATGCCTGTCTGTCTGCCCCTCCCCTTAGAATGTAAGCTCTCATGAGCAGGGACCTCTTCCCTCATGTGCTTCTCTTTACATTTTCTTCTACTCTCTACTCCCCATTAGGGCACCTTACACCGGACCGCCAACTCCCGGCAGCTTATTGTGAGTGCTTTAATCACTATTTCAGCAATGTATATAAGTTGTGTCTTTGTCCTGCACTATAATGTACTTTAAGTTAATTGTTTCTTGTTCACCTATTAGTTCTATGTACTATGTAAGGCGCTGCGGAACACTTGTGGCACCATATAAATAAAGGATAATAATAATAATAATATATATATATATATATACATGACCCAAACAAGCTGCAGCACTCGGAGACTGGTAAAACTGTGTTACACACACATTTGAAACACCACCAATGTTTCGAAACACACCTGTCCCCTTGTCAAGGTACAAACATGTTTTTTTTTTATATATATATATATATATATATATATATATGTTTTTTTTTTTTCCTGAGGGCACCAGAGTTGATGAACGCATGTCAGGAGAGTGCCAATTCGAGAGGGAGTCTATATATATATATATATATATATATAAAGCAAATCCAGTTTCTTTGTCATACTGCATATCTACAACATTAGGAAACACCATTCTCACATCAGTGTTAGTACTGCTCAGTCTCCCAATATTTTAACAGTTCTCCTTTGCAAGAAAAGTACATGATGCCATTATGGGGAGTTCTATCAAGCAGTGTAAAGAGTGGGCAAGTGGAGATGTTGCCCATAGCAACCAATGAGCTTTAAGGCAGTATTTATCAAGTACATTCTATAAAATAACAATCAGAATTTTATTGGCTGCTATAGGTAACTATTCCACTTGTCCACTTTTTACACTGCTTAATGCATCTCCACTATATCTCAGTGTTAAGTTTTTGTGATGAAGTTATCCCCAGAAGCTACTTGAGATAATTTAGATTAGTGTCAGGGGCGTATCTATAATGGGTGCAGGGTGAGCGGGGCACACCGGCCCCTGGTTCCAGGGGGGCCCTGCACCGCACACCCTGCACCCATAGTTACTTACCTCTCCAGAGTCCCACATCGGCGCGAGGGTCTAGCCCTGTAAAAACAACTGGAAAATGGCCGCCATGTCCATTTACCCTTCATTTACGCATGTGCTGACAGGGAAAATGGCAACCGCTGCCATTTTCCCGGTGACCTGCACATACTCTATAGACTCTGGGAGCACTCTAGTGCCCATAGTCTATATCTTCGGTGCTGACAGAGAGGAAGGGGCCCATGCTAGAGACTGCACACGGGCCCCCTCCTCTCTAGAAACACCCCTGATTAGTATATTCTCCTCCTGGGAAATGTATTTTCTTTCTCTCTTCCCATATTTGCCTTTAATTTAATCTCACATTAGTTTAGTGATAATTTAGTGCTTTATAGGCCCTTTGAGTGTATTATATGTCATATTCAATTCATTTGAGAACTTGTATTATACTTAGTAATGTTACAGTCACTTATCAATTAAATTACTGTATTGAATTGAGATTTGGAAGAAAAGTCTGTGTTGAATCCTTTCGAAAATAATTGGCCTTATTCAGAGTCAGATGTATATGGAAAAAAAGGAGGTAAGAGGGGAAAGGAAAAATTACGCCGCACTAAGCCAACTTGATAATTCCGGAGTAATGAAAATTTTAATATTTCGAATAGATGATCGTGAAAAGGAAATCTATATTCACCTAAATGACAGAGGTGCTCCCTAAGAGTTAATAAACAAGATTTGAGAACAAAAAGAAGAAAAATCTCCTAATTGGGGCACACTATGTCACAAAATATTAGCAAATAATTAAATTTAAAAATTAACTTTTATTAGTAATTGATTAAAATACTAAATATTAGATAGATGACACATCATAAAATTCTGCTACATATACGTAGAGAGATTATTAATGAATTAACTCAAAAATAACCTGTGTGTAGATACTACAATATATCCAGATAATTAATCCTAATACATATTAAAGTGCACTGTGCAGAAAAAATGTGCAAAGAAAAAAGGTGGGGAGGGGGGAAGGAAGGGAAGTTTAGTATTGAGATTTAGAAGATAAATTATGAATAACTTACTGTTATAGACAATACTAATAACATCATCTGTAAAAATTCACAGTGATACAAGAAGTCTCTTTACCACAAATTGCAACTGTCTGTAATAAATTCAACAATGAACCCTAAAGTGACCAGTGCAATTAGAAATAAATACATACAAAATTCAGTGAATTCATAAAATAGAAACAATCTCTATTAGAGACTATTGCAATATTGATCTTGATGCAAGTGTAATTTTGTTATATGTTGTATGTGTTTTTGTATGTTATAATTTGAGTGTCTCTGTTGGGTAAGATATGGTCATTGATTAATACATGACCTATCGTTTTAATTGCTCTCATTAAAAGTTATATTTTAGGGGCAAATATATGTTTCTAGCTGCCCCTGTGTCTACATTGATCAGGAGTGCTCACCAAAAAGAGTTTCTTTTTGTTTACACTACATTCAGAATACAAAAGTTAATTTTTCAATGAGACCCATAATATGCAGAGCATTATATCCTCACATTCTTATGGATAAAAGATACAATAAACACCACTCACATTGTTTTGAAATACAGTAAACACTTGTCCCATTTCCTTGTGGTTAAAAAGGATTTTTGAAAAGTATTAATTCTATGGAGAAAACTTTTTTAAAATTTGAACAAATGAAGCCATACAGAAGGGGGTTGACCCAACTATTGACAGAGGTCAGACTCATTACAACTGGTAGACCAATTTCAAAAACTCCATCTAGATGGTTCTCTCCAGTAATGGATGAAGACAATTTCAGAAGGGAGAATACATGGTAGGGAAACCAGCAAATGGCAAACAAAATCTGAATTGAAAAAAATAATTTTAAGCTTTTGGTATACTTTGAGGAGTGTTTCGTATGATAAATCAAATCAGTAACCACAAGACAGGACAAAATTATCAAGAAAGGCATGACAAAACCTACAAAGAATGAAATTATTACTAACGCCTGATATTGACTTTTACCCATGTCATTAAGTCCACTAAACTCATTATAATCAAAGCTATAGAGGCATTTGGTTTGGTTATGACAATCATATGTATTTTAAAAGATAAAATACAATATGCTGACACTGACAGCAAGGATCCAAATGACAAGGACTTCTACAGAAGCCAAGTGGGGTTTCCTGTGGATAGTATAATGAAAGGGAAACATTATGACTATGCAATAGTCTATACTTAATAAAGTGAGAATGAAGGCACTAAGAAACATATTATGACATAATTAAAACTGTTTAACCTACACATGAAAGGACCAAATGGCCAATAAGTTCCAGAGGCAAAGTAGACAATGTTCAGTGGCAGGAATAGTGAGTAGATGAAGCCAGAAATGAAGAGATTTAGGTACAAAATGGAACGGAAGGTCTTCTCCATCCTGAAGACTTTATTCCAGATGACAAACCCATTTGCTGTTGTTCCCAGTAAGAAAGCCAATGAATAAATTACAGCTGATATAACATTAGTGAAATGAGCAATGTGATTATCTTCCTTCGCAGTTTTGTAACAAAGTTCTCTCGAGATATTATTGACATTAAAACCGATGAGTCAAACGTGGAAATATTCTCCATTTTCTTGGCAGGAGGCAAATAATTGTAAATCACTACAACAATAGAAAGTTATATTGTAATTTTAAATGTGGATAAAAGGGAGGACACATAATAATTAAAATTGGCAGCAATTGGTCCCATGGTTCCACATTAGAAAATTGCTAAAACACATACAGTAGCTGACTAAGGGGGGAATTCAATTAGTCATGGGCTAATTGAAGCAGAAGGGATATTCAATTAAAGTCAAAGGCTTGCAGTTAATGAGGATTTTTTTTTCTGAGCGGGAACTTGCTAAAAAATAAATCCTATTTACAGTAAGTAGCCTGTTTGCATGTGCTGCAACCGTGTTTACCCATAGTATCAGGAACTTATCCTAGATTCTGTGGATAATGCACATTAATTTATAGGGCAAGAGAAATGGGCTCTAATTGAATAGATTCGGGCATTAAAGCCTGTGGCTACCACCCTTTTTCACCTGTTGTAATTGACAGAGCCGGCCCTAGCCAATTTGGTGCCCTAGGCAAAATTTTTACTGGCGCCCCCTAGCATATAATCCCACCAGCAAACGTATTATTTATACGCAGATGCCAAAAATAACACATTGGTTTATAACTTTTTATTGTTAAAGAAACATGTGCTAAAGCACAAATTATAGTCTAAATACACAGGCACCAATCAGCAATAGTATATGTATATATATATATATATAAATATATATATATATATATATATATACACACACACATCCATGAAGGCGGCACTCTCAATGACTTAAAAGCATGACAAGAACCCCGTTGTATAGATCAAACAACGGGGTTCTTGTCATGCTTTTAATAAGCCGTCGAGAGTGCCGCCTTCACGGATGTACATAAGTCCTCACCTGCTTAGGAGAGGTAACACGGAGGGCACCGGATGCAAGTTAATATTGAGCAGCTTGGGAGTGCCGGCTATCTGCAGTTTTATATATATATATATATATATATATATATATGTTCACATACATATATATATGTATATATATATATATATATATATATACAAGCAAACATATATATATATATATATATATATATATATCTATATATATACATATATACACACACGTGTGTATATATATATATATATATATATACACATATATATATATATGTGTATTAGTGTGTGTGTGTATATATATATATATATATATAGCTGTGCTTTATATTATTTGTGTTTAGTTCACTTAGTGAATTGGATCCCACCCTGTGCAGCATTATTTTACAATGGCTGGCTGTGGATTGTGGCTGGGACAAGATGGAGGCCCAAAGGCCCATGGGAGGCCCAAAGGCCCATGGGAGTTGTGGCAGTGGCTGGGCATGCGCAGCATGCCCTCCCGCGGCCATCTTAGCTCCTCCGACCTGTACTGTCAGAATGAGCTTCTGTGCAGAAGCTCATTCTTACTAAGGTGCCAGGCAGATGCGGATGACGGTCACAGGCCCGGCCGCTGCCTGGATATACGCTGCGCTGCCCTTTGGAGAGCTCCGATCGCGGCAACGCGCTGGGGGGGTAGCTGTGCAGGCGGGCTCTCCTGGCTCTGGGTAGGTGCCTTTGTGGGACTGGGAGGGAACAGTTACTAGTGGCTGGTGTCAGCAGGGGGGACTTGGAAGGACTGTGACAAACAGGCAGAAGAGTCGGCCGCACGCAGAGCTCAGCCTCAGCCCTTGATGGAATGCCCCTAGCATGCTGAGTCGCCCCTAGGCATTTGCTTATCATGCCTATGCCTAGGGCCGGCTCTGGTAATGGACCACTGCTAAATGAATTCCTTTGAAAGTGTTAATTTAAAAACTGCCCCTCTCTTTCTTTCGACATTTTATTATTCTGTAATTTTCAAACCACTGTTGATGTGTTGGATTTAGAAGTGGCCTAGACAGTCACAAAACTGCCACAAAATTGCCATAGAGTTATACGGCCATTTAAAAATGAGAAGGCACAAAACAGTAATTACAGTAGGTCGCCAATCATTATGAAAACCACCAAAGTAATTATCTTATGGGGCAATATTATTTAATGATTGTAATAGGGTATCAAATTAATGGTTATATTATTAGACCAATATTGTTTATTAATTATAATAAGTTGCCAATATTAAATGTTTGATAATAGGAGCCAATAAAAATGTATTTAAGAGAGGGTGCAATAATAATTTTTGTCAATATAAATGGTTCTTTCAAATATAATTTTTTTCCCATTAGCATAGGCCTGTGTGGTTAATTAGCTGCTGTTTTCTACACCCAAGTAGTTTATGACTGCCATGGCTTACTGGTTATACTGGGATTAGCCCAGCCTCATAGAGCCTGGTAGTGTTTGTAGGATTATTGAGCACAAGATCATTTACCTGCAGTAGTGATAACCAACTCTAGCTGGGAAAGATGGAGTTGAGTTCAGATTTATTTTATATTTTTTTGGAAGGGGTACACTTCTTTATTTATTTATATTTTAAACAACACACTTTGCACCAGGAATTCAAGTACCCATAAGAGATACACATGACTGGCCTATCTATGGGTTTGTCCTCCTCTAATTGTGTCGTAATTATGTGAACACACCATACTTACCTACTCTCCCAGAAGACCAGGGAGATTCCCACAAATTCAGGTAGTCCCAGTTTATTATCATTATCACTTGTAGCTTTCTCTTCTTTTATCCCCAGCATCTCCTGGCCTCCCTTATCTCTTCCCTGGCCCTTCCCCATGAGTCCATGGCCCTTTTTCAGGTGGACATCTTATGTCATTATTAAAAAAATGGGGTGGGGGGGCACCAATGCTCTCTCTGGCACAGGGCACCAAAAAAATCTATTTACGGCTCTGCTCCCAGAGATACTGTAGTAACCATGGTGTATGCTGAGATGTTTACCACAGTAGGCACAAATGCTGAATGTACAGCTGAGTACACTAAGGACCTTATGCAGAGTCGGTCACGAGTGCTGAGCGCTCGCAACCGACTCGATGTTTTTTCCACAGGGCATGCGAACAACGGAGCTGGCTCTGTGGTGCGCATGTGCGAGCCCCCGCGAGCCCCCGTCGTTAGTGGGCTCGAAGCAAACGGAGCGAGCTGTCGATGTTGTTTGACATCTCGGTCCGTTTGCTGGGAGGGCAGGGGGCGTGCCTACCCACATGGAGGCATTCCCGCTGGAACGCTTGCCGTTTGGGGGTGGCCCCACTGACATCACCAGTGATATCAGTGGGGAGCTTCCTACTCGATCAGAGCAGGAAGCTCCCTGGGGTTTAAGGTTGATGAGACCCTACCCTAGGGTCTCGTCGTAAGCCCCGATGGTCGCGATGGTCTTGACCATCATGACCATCTCCCCAAGCGGTCGTTAGAGCTGCGGGTGTTAACCCACAGCCGAACGACCGATATGGAGGTGGCCGTTCAGGATGCAAGCGGCCGCCCTGTTTCTGAGCGACTGCTTGCATCCTATGACCGCCTCTGAATGAGGCCCTAAGTGTGGGATTTCAGTAGTGTTCCACATGGTACACACATGAGTTGGCACTGTTTTTATAGTGCACAGCATGCACTAGGGTATAGAGGGGTGTTGGCACAGTTGGACAGTGCTTAGCTTTAACAAGATACACTTGTGTGCTGGCACTATGGGGTCATTCAGACCCGGTCGTTAGCGCCGATGCGCTCGGACCGGGTCGATGGCCCCCCACAGAGCATGCACACGCCGGCGCCGTCGTGCGCATGCGTGAGACCCGCTATGACCAACAGCGCCGGTCGTAGAGGGTCCCGATCCAATGGGGGCGAGCTGTTGATGTTGATTGACAGCTCGCCCGTTTGGAAGGCGGGCCGGGGGGGTGGCAGCCCAAACGGGGGCGTCCATTGGAGCGCCTACTGTTTGGGGGCGACCCCACTGACATCACTAGTGATGTCAGTGGAGAGCTTCCGGCTCAGACAGAGCCGAAAGCTCTCCGGAGCTTAAGACAAGGGAGACCCTACCCTAGGGACTCGTCGTAAGCCCCGATGGTCGCGATGGTCTTGACCATCACGACCATCACCTTAGGCGGTCGTAAGGATGTGGGTGTTAACCCACAGCCTTACCACCGCAAAGGAGGACGTCTTGAAAATTCAAGAGGTCCTCCCCTCATTCAGACTGACCACATGCTCTGTGCGACTGGCTCTGAATGAGGTCCAGTGTGTGAACAGCATGTAGCAAGTAATGAGAGGCACAGATGTGTTGGCACAGTAAAAACTGTGGACAGTGCATAGCATGTAATGAAAGACACGTTCCTTATGGCACTGTGGGAATAGCGTGTAGCATGCAATGAGAGGCACAGATGTGTTGGCACATCTCATAGTGTTCAATGAGTGGAACAGATGTGTTGACATTGTGGAAACAGAGCGTAGTGTGCAGTGAGATACACAGAATATATTTTAATAACATTGGAGCCCAAAACAGACAGCAAGTGTAACAGAAGGCCCGATTCCCTACTGATCACAACTGCAGTTACACATGTATTCAGCTGATTGTTGCGATCTGCGCATGCTTATGCATTACAGTGCGTGTGTGTGAGCTAGCCACTGTGATCGGGACTGCGATCGCAGAGACTACACAGACCCATTGCAGAGTGATTCACAGAGAGTATAGTGAGAGTGGTGATGGGAGGTGTGCCAGGGCTTTTAAACACCATTGCAGGGGGGTGTTTAAATTAGCCACTGTGATTCCATTTGCAGCTCGAGCTACAACAGCGTGCGATCAGATTAGCAATTTCTGAGTAAGGTCTGACCTTGTGCAAGTGTGTGCGAGGCTCCGATGTTACTCGATGTTACCGATGCTTTCTTCGACTTGCTAAGTATTACTGATGTGAGTAAGGGAAAGTGGGCATTTTCATGTTTTGATAAGACTGCATTGTGATTGCAGATATTAGCATAACTTCACCATGAGACTGCGTGTGTAATCACAGCGACGATCCTTATTGAATCAGGCCCAGACAGCAGAAAAATACAAACAGGTGGAATTGGCACAAGCAAATTGACACAACCTGAGTATAAGACCCCACCAGACTTCATCAAGGCTTTTTAAAGCACCAGCAAAGAAACTTAATTCCAACTTGGCTCAAGCAGTAATTAGTAGGAATAAGCGCTTTATAAAGTCTATATACAGTACATGTGAGGTTTCTTACTTCCAATTGACTTAGGGGGAAATTTATCAAATCTTGAAGGGTGATAAAGTGGAGAGAGATAAATTACCAACCAATCAGCTTCTAAAGCTGGCCGTACACTAGACCAACTGTCATCCAACCACCCAACTAGTTGGCTGGTTGGAATGAAAGTCTGGCAAGGTATGGCAGTAAATTATAATCAGCAATTAGCTCCTAAATGGCAAAAAAACAGACGAAAACGGTCATACAGACAAGTTGGTTGGTTTTGCCAAAACACTTTGAATTGCTTTGGTTTTGTTTTTGGATTTATTCAAAAAACTGCCAAAAAAAATTAAGGGCTCTATTTACTACAATCCGCATTTGTAATGCAGATTGTAGTGTGATATTATCGACTGAATTCGCATTGCGAATTCAGGCAATATCACAGTGATTTACTACAAATCCCTTGCAGGGACAGAGCTTGCAATAAAGCTCTGTCCCTGCGAATCCCATCCGCACACTAGTTTTTTTCTAAAATACTGTGACAAAGTGCCCGCACATGCGCCGACCGGCCGCCGCTGCTACCCCCCCACCCAGTGCTAAGCCGTGCCCCTGTCGTTCAACCCTGCCCCCCACAATCCCGGACCCCCCCGTGACACCCCCCTCCCTTAATAGCACTTACCTGCAGTCATCGATGCTCCAGTGATGTCTTCCATGCCTCCGTTCAGCTGACATCCCATACTGCACTGGGACCTGATAACCTGATGACCGGGCCCCAGTGCACCATGGGAGACCAGCTGACTGGAGGGAAGTCATCACCGGAGCAACCGATCACCGGTCCATGGAGTCAGGTAAGTATGTTTTTTTTTAGCAGAGATCAGCTTCAGGTCTGTTTAGACCACACAGCTGATCACTGGGACCAGCTCCGGGCTCTGCTCTGCCTTTAAGAGCAGAGCAGGAGTCCGGTAACTGGGGAAGGCCCTGGATAATGCCACCCCCAGGTGGCGTTATTATCACAGGGCTTTCCCCAATATTTTTTTACAATTTATTTTTAGTAACTCTGGGCCTGATTCACACCCAGTCGCAAGCGCTGAGCACTTGCAACCGGGTCGATGGTGGCCCGCAGCGCATGTGCACGACTGAGCCAGCTCCATCATGTACATGCGCGAGACCCGGCTAGCGATGGGCACTCTGTTGCTCCGGGTCTCACACCAAAGGGGGCGAGCTGTCGATGTTGAGTGACAGCTCGCCCCTTTTGGAGGGCAGGCCAGGGGGTGGCTGCCCAAATGGAGGCATTCCCATGAGAACGCCTACCATTTGGGGGCGGACCCACTGACATCACAAGTGATGTCAGTGGAGAGCTTCCGGCTCTGTTAGAGACAAAAGCTCTCTGGGGCTTGCGATGAACAAGACCCTACCACAAGGGTCTCATCACAAGCACGATGGTCGCGATGGTCTTGACCATCGCGACCATGATCATGGCTGCTCGCTATAGCTGTGGGTGGTCACCCACAGCTATGCGAGCGGCCAGGAGGCCGCTCCAAAAATAAAAAAAAAACACCCTGATTCAGAGCGAGTGCTGTTTTAGAGTGTCCGACTCTGAATCAGGGCCACTGGCCCTGATTCAGTGCCGCTCGTACGCGGCCGCTCGTTTGTTATGAGCGATGTTCGCACATCTGTGCATGCGTACGGATTTTAATACGCATGCGCGAACCAGTCATTGCGGCTGAAAATCGTTTGTTCGCTAAATAGCGAATGCCTGCTATTTTGAGTAACAGGAGGAGGCGTATGTGGGTGGTAACAGGGGAAGGTGCTTGAAAACGGGGAGTGGAAATCAGAACGCAGGCGTGCTTAAAGGTCAAAACGGGCGCATTATGGGTGTGCATAATTAATACAGGAGCTTCAATGACCACGTCACTTGGTTGATTTATAGTCAGAACTGCTCGCAATATTGCGGTAGGAAAAACCAACCACAAGAGTAGCAAGCAGTTCATACGCTGTTCGATGTACTCGATTAATCTATTAAAAAGCGGACATGACGTATGGTGCGAGAGCCAGGGGGCGTCTTTTTCAAAATTACGACCTCAAGTTTTGTTCACTCGTTCAGACATAGAGGCGTGAACAGACCACAAAGTGCGAACGGTTCATTTGAATAGCCACCCATTTTTAGTGAACGAGCGAGTGCAAATAGCGTCCGGCTCTGAATCAGGGCCTCTGGTCGGATCACATTTCCCATTACAATTATGGGAAATGCGATCTGCTTACTAAAAGTAAGTGATACTTAGGGGTTGGAGTAGAATTTTACGAATTCTACTCCAATTGCCCTGTTATAACTATAGGTGATACTAAAATAATGTGAAAAGGGTGTGAAAACACCCTTTTGCACTTTATTTTAGTAAAAATAATGTGAATAAATAGAGCCCTAAATCACATAATTTTGGCCTTTTTTATTCCTAGAGTCTTATTAAACTCAATATCATTAATTTCCAGTAATTTCCACTCAATTTTGACCACCTCACCGCTCACAATATTGTTCAGCAATATACTGTAGGCCAAAGGCTAGCTAAACTAAGAAACAGAGCAGCGGCACAGACACACGGCAGTTATTTTGCTTTAAAAATGTTTTGCATATTAGTAATGTGATCAATCAGCCTTTTTATTGAGCGGTTTACAAAAATCTGTGGGTTGGATAAAGTGCAGGTTACAGTGTGGGTTGGATACAGTGCGGGTCACATACAGTGGTTTATACAGTTCAGGTTGCATACAGTGTGGGATACAGTGTGGTTCGGATACAGTGTGGTTCAGATACAGTGTGGGATACAGTGTGGTTCAGATACAGTGTGGTTTGGATACACTGTGGGTTGGATAGAGTGTGGGTCAGATACAGTGCGGGTTGGATACAGTGCGGGTCGCATATAGCACAGGTCACATACAGTCCTGGTCACATACAGTGCAGGATACAGTGTGGGTTGAATACAGTGCAGGTTGCACACAGTCCTGGTAACATACAGTGCAGGATTCTGTGTGGGCTGGACGCAGTGTGGGTCACATACATTGTGGTTTGGATATAATGCAGGTCAGATACATGAAGGGTCGAATACAGCTTGGGTGTGGGTCAGATACTGTATGGGTCTGATACAGCACAGGTTGGATACAGTGCAGGTCAAATACAGTGTTGGTTGGATACAATGCAGTTTGGATACACCAATGGTGCACTTACTGTGACAGAAGGTGCTGGCATTGTCCTCAGTGTATGGGTGCCGGCTGTGGTAGCAGTGCTGGGGTGGCAGGGGTGTCCTTAGTGTGAGAGTGCTGGTGGTGTGGCAGTTCATGGATGCTGCAAGTGTTAACAGTACAGGGGTGTTGGTGCTGTACTGACTGCGGGAGTGCTGACGGTATTGGCAGTGCAGGATATAAGGTATTAGGCGTTAAGCCGAAATGCGTTGAAGAACCAGAACAGCACACAGGAGATTTCACCTTTATACTCCATGCTAGACTGCAAAAGGAACTTCGATAATCTCATCACCTTCAGCACCATGCATTGCCAGGGCATCTGCAATTTAACGCGAGTTAAGGATCATTCCACTTATTCTCACCATTTGAATCATCTTAGCATAACTGTAACAGCCATCAGGGATGTGGAAGTAACCGGAAGTCCAAACACAAGACAGTCGGGACAAAGAAAGAAGAAACCGTTGAAGAACAACTACCCGGCAGGGGAAGGAGTGGAGACCTGATGCTAGCAAGGGAGGTAAGTCTGGAGGTAGAGGGGGTGTGCGACTCCTACATCATCACACCCACTCCCCAGACAGTGATGGTCCACTCCAATGTACAGTGTAGGCAAGCGTCTGTGATTCAGGTGCTCTACCAGCAACTGCATCTGGAGACAGGACATCAAGTCATTGAGCAATTCCTGCTAGTTAGTGATTGCCGTATTCCTTTCTCCGGGAAGAATCCCTCGGGGCATCTGTGATCACAGGTTTTAAGAGACATACATTTTTTTTATTTCTGTGTATTTCTTAATTCATATCTGCCATGCATATGGACAGATTTCTAAGGATTCTGTCAAGTGACGGACATTCAGTTTCATCCACCTCATGAGTGAACCCTGCTGGGCTTATCCCAGCACAGGATCTTCTACTGCTGACATTTTTCCTGAGACAGTGGTCCAGGGGCATTTCTAGAGAGGAGGGGGCCCGTGTGCAGCCTCCAACATGGGCCCCCTCCTCTGTCTGGCGGCTAGCAGCGCACTGAGCTGTGCGCAGCCAGCGCCAGAGTTATAGGCTCTGGGCACTAGAGTGCGCCCAGAGTCTATAGAGAATGCGCTGGTCACCGGGAAAATGGCAGCGGCAGCCATTTTCCCTGTACTGCGCATGTGCAAACAATGGGAAAATGGCCACGGTGGGCATTTTCCAGTCGTTTTTGCAGAGCCGGACCCGTGCGCTGACGTGGGACTCCGGAGAGGTAAGTAATACTATGGGTGCAGGGTGTGCAGTGTGGGGCCCCTCTGGGGTCCGTGTACCCTGCACAACCTGCACCCATTATAGATACGCCCCTGCGGTGGTCTCATCTTTATTATTTTATACTTATTGTGTATTACTTACTGTTTTTTAAATAAAGATTACATCAAGTGCATAACTGATTAGAGGTGTTTATCAGAGCATTACAAGGAAAATTTGTACACCATCAAAGTAAGAGACATACATTCTTTGAGGTGCAGCGCTGTGGTATATACAATTGCTATGACTACAACTGAAGTAGGAAATAGGACAACTACATACATTCGGGGGATACTTAGTAATTGAGGTAAACCCCAGCAAACAGGTGTTTTCTGAGAATTTACCACAAATGCACTTTGATAAATGGTCCCCTATGTGATTATCCAAATGTTTCCAAACATAAATAAAACATTCATATACCACTTCTATATGCCTTATAAAATGTTTTTTTTGCATATATATATATATATTTCTAGATATAGAAAAATATTTCTGAGCACAATTTTTCAACTTTTGTCATTCTGCTATTAAATATATGATGACTGTAATCCAGGTCTCCTCCCTTCAATGATTGTTAGATATGTACAGCAGAGACAATGATGTTACCAGGGCAACAATTATCAGACGTATATTATTAGCAGCAGTGATCTTTAAATGGTTTTGAGCCACTTACTCCCATTACTAATGTGGATATACTGTACACCCCGTGATTGGAGGCTGTGATCTAGCTGACTGAATACTCTATATGTATGCAAACAATTTAGTGGACAGAATATGCAAGGAAACTATAACTATTACTGTCTTAGATGCTCCTGGTAACTATGGTGATAGAGTCTAAGTGATGCTACAATACTTGGACTTGACAGGCACAGTCAGTGTTTGGAATTCCAGGGAAACGGTCACCAAAGTGATAGACCAGATACATGACGCTATGCTAATTGTATTCGGCAACTACAGCTGACATCTCTATTTCCATAGTGACGAGTGGAGGAAAGGAAATGTGTTTTAGAAGTTTGTTATTGTTGGCCTAGCACAGCAAAGGGTCAGGGAACGTGTAGTTGATTGATGTATAGGGGCCAGCTGTGCTAGTGCCGTACCGATAGGTTGGACTGAGTATTTATTGGTCTGTAAATGACCAGAGAGACCATTCTGATTTTATTGCACCTTGATGAAGACCCTAGCAAAGGGTTGAAACTAGAGTTGTGCGCCAAGATGTGCACTGACTCTCATGTTTTGGTTTTGGATCTGGATCTCACCTGGTTTTGGGTCTGGTTTGGTTTTGTCAAAACCTTACCTCCGTGTTTTGTTTTTTGGTTTTGGATCTGGATATTTTCTTAAAATATCATAAAAACAGCTAAAATCACATACAATGGGCATGATTTTGTTCTTACAGTATTATTAACCTCAATAACATTTATTTCCAGTCATTTTCAATCAATTTTGACCACCTCACAAATTTTTTTTTTCATCTAGTTAGGACCAAAAGGTTGCATCCAGCTAACTGGCTGACTAAGCTAAGCAACACAGTGGGCAACATTAACATGTGGCAGTTCAGCTTCCAAGATCCAACATGGATACAGTGTGTTATACAGTGTGGGTTGGATACACCAATAGTACACTTATTGTGTCAGCAGTGTCGGCAGTACAGCGTGCTGGCGGTGTCCTCAATGCCGAAGTGCCATCAGTGTTGTTAGTGTGGTGGTGGTGGTGGTGGCAAAGTGGGGGCCCTGGCA
The DNA here is from genome assembly GCA_031769625.1 of Taudactylus pleione. NCBI lineage: Eukaryota > Metazoa > Chordata > Amphibia > Anura > Myobatrachidae > Taudactylus > Taudactylus pleione. The sequence goes on from JAUIMM010000107.1 coordinate 3,844,892, forward strand.
GTGTCCTGAGTGCATAGTGCTGGCAGTGTTGGGAAAGCAGGGGTGCCAGCAGTGTCCTTAGTGAAGGAGTGCTGACGGTGTTGGCTGTAAAGGGATGCCCTTGCTGTGGGAGTAGCAGCAGTGTGGGGTTGCTGATGGAGTCCTCAATACATTGGGCAGTAGTGTGGGGGTGCTGGCAAAGCAAGGGTGCCAGTGGTGTCTTCAGTGCATGTGTGCTGACAGTGTCGGCAGTGCAGGGCTGCCGGTGGTGTCCTCAGTATGGGAGTGCCAGCAGTGTGGGGTTGCTGACAGTGTCCTCAGTACATGGGGCAGCAGTGCATAGATGTTGGCAGTGTCCTCAGTGCAGGGTTCTGGCAATGTCGGCAGAGCGGGGGTACCAGCAGTGTCCTCAGTGTGGGGGTCCTGATGGTGTAAGCAGTGCATGGCTGCTGTTGGCGTCCTCAATGCAGGGTGCCAGCAGTGTCAGTATCAGGGGTGTCGGCTGCTGGGGATGCTGCCAGTGGGGGTCGGCAGCAGGGGATGCCAGTGGTGTCAGCAGAGCAGGGGGTGCCAGCAGTGTCAGGCAGCGGGGGATGGGCGAGCGTCATCTTCTTTTTCTTCCTGTGCCCATATTCAATGTGCTTAACGCTGATTGGCTGAGAGCTGTGACAGACAGCTCTCTCAGCCAATCAGCGTTAAGCCCGCTCAATACAAAACCTCGCAATCTGACAGCGGGATCACAATGTTTTTGCCTCGGGAGAAGGGGCAAGCAGGGAGACCCAAGCTTGGCTTGGATCGCCCCGGATCCCCAAAACTTGGGTGGGTTTGGTTCCCTGAGAACCGAACCCATTCATCTCCAGTTGAAATAAGTTGGTGATTTGGATGTGGGGCTGTATGCTGGGATCATTTACAGTGGTGGATGGAAACTGGCCATCTGCAGACCCTGGACTAACGCTGGTGATTGTAACCCATACATGCTTATAAAGAACTGATCATTGTTATCTGAAATTGCAACAATTACCAGATCTAACAAAAGAGCTATGTGGAGATTCCTATGTCAAGGAATAAATCTGCTTGTTTGAATAAGCATGTTTTATATATTAAAACTGTGTTACACTATATATATTTCCTCTATTGTTTATGGCTACATGATGGTATGCTATTAAGGAGAACTGACCCAGGAATTAGTAGCACGTCGTTGTGGTTAGATATGTAATTTTATTGATTTATGTGGAAGCGCTGGTGAGCTGTGCTTATTGTGTTACTCATTATTTCAGTGGAGGAAAGGAGAGACCTCTTGTGACACTTACTGTTCTAGCTGCTGTATTTACTTTTGCGCACCATAGTCCTTCACAATTGTTATTATTAGACATGTCATATTACATTTGTGTATATCTGTCCTGTTCTGATTCAGACAGAACTTGTCCGGATCTGTCTTTATTTGAAATAGGGCATTCAGGGTGAGAACTGGGTGGTGACAACACGATCACATGTAACTGCTTTGATTAGAGGGAGTTTATTGTGTAGGAAATAGGGAATCTTGCTCCTGATGGCTCTCTTGTACCTAGCACAGAGCTGGTGTAATTGCAAATACTAATGATGATGATTGCGCCGGTTTACTTAATTTCAATGAGCGACACAGGTTTCCGCTTGCAGACACATGAACCCCTGCATTAGTCTAATGGATTTTTTCATTAGCATAAGGTAGTACACTAATGTGTACACTAGTGTTTATCTTTACTAACAGCAGCATATACTCTAATTTATAAAATATGCAGGCTTAATTGGATTACACAGGCAGACTTTAAAATGTTTTTATTTTTTTAAATACATCTTTAAAAATGTTTTATATATTGTTTTTAAACTGTATATAAACTAAAAAATTACTATGAGGCTTTTTAAAACTTTTGCCCACATGACCAATGTTTGAGGTGTTACTCTGCACCAGGCTGTGAGTGACCCAATCAGCAGATGTACTGCAGCTAAGGCAGATGTTGGGGGCTCTGCTAATGGGGCTCAGGCTCAGAGAGGGGGTTTCTCATTTCCACAAAACATAATATAACATTTGGTTAAATAATGAAATGAAACAAAATACTAATCCATCTACTTTGTTACTCTGGCAGAGCATCCAAGCAACCAGGAGGGAGCCCAGTAGGTCAGACCTGTGGAGCACAAAGCTGTGGAGGAGGCCAGCCCACTGAAGCTCAACATGATGGAAGGAGATAAATATAACATCTTGTACTATCTGAAAAACATGACACACTAGGAATATGTACAAAGTGTGTGCACCTTCCCAATGGTCACTGTATTCCCATTATACACATGTTGCCCATTAGCAGCAACATTGTGTTTTAATAAATATCCTGCATGCCAGTAGGTGAGGTATAGAGCATACATGCATACCCTCCCGGTTTTCGTGGGACACTCTAGATTTTTTGGGTAACCCCCCGCACCCCGGCATATCTCCCACATTCTGCCCACTTCCTTGTAAAATGGGCAGAATGGGGAGAATTTCCGTGGCAATCATGGGTCCCCAAGTAGGGGGTGGGGCTTAATGACGCGATTATCCATGAATCGTGTCATTTAGCCCCACCCGATATTTTCATTTAGGCCAATCGCGGAAATTTGCCATGAATGGGACAGGGCTTAATGACGTCTGCTTGTCCTCCCCAGACTTCTCCCGGGGAGCACAATCAAAAGGTAGGCAACTATGGTATAGAGTCAGGGACTGATGGTGAGTAAGGGAAGTGTCAATATCTGAGGGATGGTCTCTGTGAGTAGAAGTGAGTAACTGGTACTATGTACAGCTTTGATTATTGGACAAGGTGCATATCAGTGTATGGGTGGAGTATTTGGAGAGGAGTCTGGTGGATGGGAGGAGAGTAGTACAGGTAGCAATACCTACACCTTAGCATGCACTGACAGTGTCTGGGTCTCTGCTGTCTGCACTTGCTCCATGTAACAGGGAAGACATTATGGACATTACATGACTATAGGAAGCAGCTGTATCATACAACAGAACAGATAGATTACCCACATTACTATCTGAGGGCCTGATTCAGAGGCACTCACAAAAACCGAGCGCTCGCTCTGAATCAGGGCGGCCACTTTTATTTGTCCAGCCTCCTGGCCGCTCGCTAAGCTGTGGGTGACCACCCACAGCTTTCGCGGGTGGCCAGGTGATGGTCGCGATAGTCGCTACCATCGGGCTTACGACGAGAAGCCCCAGTGAACTTCCTGCTCTAATAGAGCCTAATAGAGCAGGAAGTTCACTACTGACATCACGTGTGATGTCAGTAGGGCCGCCCCCAAATGGCAGACGTTCCTTTGGGAACGCCTCCATTTGGCCAGCCACGCCCCCCACCTACAAAACGGGGCGAGCTGACGATCAACATCGATAGCAGCCCTGTTTGTAGCGAGCCCTGGAGCGAGAGAATTTCTCTCTCGCTACAGGGCTTGTGCACGCGCACAGCCCGGCCATCGACCCGCTTGCGAGCGCAATGCGCTCAAGAGCGAGTCTGAATCAGGCCCTGAGAACATAGTCATTGCTAAGGTGTGTAGTACTTGTCTCACCACCAGGAGTGACTACAAGATGGCAAGAGGTGGTGCTGGGAGGTGATGTCTGTGTTCTCTATTGCCCAGGGTGATAATATGTATAGTTATGTCTCTGATATGAGCTACAAAAACTTGACTACATCAAAGTTACAGTAATTTAAGATATTTTAATTAACTTTTCAAGTACAGAATGATAACAAGTGAAACATGACAATTATAAGTCTGTATTCAGTGTGCTGTACTTTATATGAATCCTGACAATTATATTCATGCTGACAAGTAAAGTCTGTCAATAATACATTTATATATAGTAAACATTACATTATATTAATTAATGAAACATAATATTTATAATCATGCTAACAAGAGAAGTGTAACAATTATAAGCTTATATATAGTCTAACTTAAATCCTGTAAACTGAAGAAACCTAACAATTATATGAGTCATATATCCAGGGTAGAATCTTCTCATTTGTATTCTCTCTTTATAGTTTAAAGAAGTTTCCACCTTCAGGTCCTATAACTGCAGTTATACATTTCCTCATACATTATATCCTAAATTATTTGCTTAGTTTTATATTTTTTCCTTTATTCACCTTCTATACAATATAACAGGATATATTTGGGGATTTATTTCCACACTAATTTGTACATGTGAATGTGGAACATAGAAGTGAGATCAATGTCTGTTAAACATCCCTATTAGATACAACTGCATTCAAATTGTCTCTTTCTTTTGAAGACTGATTAGAAATCTCATTTAGAGCACGTTCCAGCCTGGATGGTAAGGAATGTATTAAACTCTCTTTAAAGTCTTGGCCTATGAAGACATAGAGGATGGGATTAATGCAACTGTTGAAGTAAGCCAGGCAGACACAAAATACATTTACTGTATTATCTTTAAAATAATATTTGAGAGGCAGTGATATTAATGGCCAAGTGTAATACGGAAACCAACAGATAAAGAAACACATCACAATTGCAGTGATAATCCTGTATGGTCGCTGAGACTTAGTTGATCTTTTAACTTTTACAATTTAAAAAAATATTAGACAATAACACACTAGAATGACAGTGAAAGGGATCACAAATATAGTAACAAACCTGGTGATTTGCATATTGCTCATGTGAGCGGGTTGATAAAAAAGTGTTCCTTTTAGTGTACAGTCTGAATAATCCCAGTCTATGCTGTTAAAAATCACAATAGGAACACTTAAGAACAGACCCAAACCCTAAATTATTACTGAAGTGATGCGGGCCCATTTTGGGGGTTCTATGAATCTTAGACCAAATTGGCCACATTATCGATATACAGCGATCAATACTCATAGCAGCTAAAAAATTGACACTAGCACACATGGTTATATACAGGAAACCAGTACTGACTTCACATAACTTATAGTCAACACCTTCAAAATGCAAAGCCCAGTGAGCAATTTTCAAAGGGAGAATTGCACAGCAGAGGAAATCAGCTATGGCCAGATTGAGGAACCATACAGCACTGACTGTCTTCATCTTGAATCCAGCGATCCAGATAACTAAGCCGTTCCCTGGAATCCCCAAAACAAAAGTGATGCTGTAGAAAATGATTGATAGTATTTGATAGATTTGAACCTTTTCCAAATATTCTTTGATAACATAATGCATAATATTACTCAATGTCTGCAAGAAAATGCCTGGGAGATCATAGTTCACACTGGATGTTATCCTGAAAGCAGATTGGGGCACAGAGAGTGATATAGGGCCTGATTCAGACCCACTCGCGAGCGGCTGTCCGCTCGCAAGTGGGTCGATGGTCTGCACTGAGCATGCGCACGACGGAGGGAGCTCCGTCGTGCGCATGCGCCAGACACGACGAGCGAAGGACTTTCCTTCGCTCGTTGTGTCCGATCAAAGGGGGCGTGCTGTCAATGTTGATTGACAGCACGCCCCCTTTGGTGGGCGTGCCGGGGGCGTGCCTCCCTGACGGGGGCGTTCCCACGGGAACGCCTCCCGTCAGAAGCCGGCCCACTGACATCACTAGTGATGTCAGTGGGAGTGATTTTGGCTCTGATAGAGCCAAAATCACTCCGGAGCTTGCGGTTGAAAACCTCAACCGCAGGCTCCGGCTCGCAATTTCGATGGTCGCGATGGTCACGACCATCGCGGCCATCAAAATGCACGCTCGTATAGCCTGTGGGTGGTGACCCACAGCTATATGAGCGTCCAGGAGGACGCTCCATGAAAATGGAGCCCGGCCCTCATGCAGAGCGTGCGCTCTGCTCAGAGCGTACGGCTCTGAATGAGGGCCATAATTAGTTAGTACATTCTCAGTTTAAGTTAAAGTGAAAAAGTACCAGGTAAGAAAAATTATTCAGAAATCCCTCATTTCCATCACTTACATGTTACATATTATTTATCTAACACATTACATATTAGAGCTCCCAAATTTTAACATTAACATAATTCAAATTACATGTTGCAGAAATGTGTAAGAAATGAGCCATAGAAACTAGATTTTCTCAAACTTTGAAAAAGAAAAGAACATTGTAGATTCATAATAAAGAGCAAATGAATCCCACAATGACTAATGCTAGGATTGGTTACATTGAATCAACTGTTACTACAATGTAGATCTAACTGAGCTGCTGATAAATAGATGTTATATTCATGGCTGTAACTAGGAATGGGTGCCGCCGCTCAGTGTTCAGGGCTTTGTGGGAGGCACCATCGCTACCTCACGGCTTTTGCCTCTGGCTAGGAGGGTGTCTGGCATGGCACAGTGCAGTCAGGTTCATTGATGTATTGCTGTACACAGCTGTCCTTCTTTGGATGCCTCCAAACAGGCACCCTGCAGACTGTGCAGCCACTCAGAGTGTCCTCAGGACTCTTAGGGCAGTGCTGCACTTTCTAGTGCTGTACGCCGCGCCCCCTCTGCATGATGTCATCACATTATTGCAAACCGGGCAGCACAGGGTGCTCCGGGGCCCTGCTACGTCACTGGTTACATTTTTACACAGTTGTATTCTGCAAATCTGTTGGTTGCTCCTAACATTACTTGAAAATCCAGAGTGTTTAAAGGGAAACTGGTCATTGGGTCTGTATAGGCAGTGTCAAAAAAACCAAAGCCAGACTGTCCTTCTGGCACTTCAGGAAATGCTAGAAGGGCCGATGGCCTGATGGGCCCGTCCAACCACCTGAAGGCCTGGCCAGAGCTTCACCTCCAGGTGCTCTACTCAGCCAGCATACTATGGCTGGGGGTGCCATGAGGGCAATCCTTCAGTTATGTGCAGCATTTCCCTACTATGTGTGGCCACTCCCTGTGATACTTGGCCCTTTTCCTTGTGCTCAGCCACAAAAAATGCTGCGACCAATTCTTGGCCCCACTCTGATCCTGATTCAGAGATGAATGCAACTGCAAATCACACGCAGATCGAGCGATTGTTTGCCATTGCACATGTATATGCATCACAGTGCGCATGTGCGAAGGCAGCAGTGTGATCGCCCTGATTCAAGCAGACCACGGAGGCCCATTGCAGATTGATTGACAGGAAGTGATCTTTTGAGGGTGTTGACAGGGTGTTGTTAGTGAAATGCAGGCGTGCCTGGCCATTTGAACGCAGCAGTGGGCATCTTTATGCTCAGGTGATCTTTGCTAACATTTGAATATTTTTGCAACTGCGTTGCGTACGTAAACGCAGTTGCTATTGCATTAGGGTCCATCTCTGAATCAGGCTCTCTGTCCCTGGGTGAAACATTCAATTTAATGATTATGCAGAAAATTCTCAAAAAAAAAATTATAATCAATTAAAAGTAAGAAATACTTTCTGGAGGCATCAGATATAGGCCCGTATTCAATTTGAGGCGAAAAGTCCGGACTTTTTGCCTGCTGGACTTTTCATCAACATCTCCTGTTTTGCAGGCAAAAAAGTATCGCGCTTATCCCCGCTTATCCCCGTATTCAATTTGAAAGTACGCGAAAACTGAAACAGGCGAAAACTCCTTTCAGATTTGGGGAAATCAGCCTGACACCCCCAAAAGATGCACTTATATGGGGGATCACTATGAATACCCCAGAATAGCCTTGCTAAAGGTATGTGGGGTCTTTAAACGGTCTCAATAGGTGCTGTATAGCGTATTTGGGAAAGTGGTGAAGAATAGCATTTAGCAACTTTTTTGGGGAAAAATAATTAGTCCCATCAAATTTGGGGTACATGAAAATGGGTGCTAGCATATTTTAAAGTGGCTAATGTGAAGTTTTAAAAAATTTGAAAAATCCACCGGCCACAACCACCTGCAATCAAAAAAACCCCTGCCACATACTTGGGGACCCCCACTGAGTCTATTTCTCTAGATTAAAAGTTTGTCCCCCAACTGAAAGTACCTTTTTTGGGGTGTCTTAAGTACTTTTTGGAAATTTTTTGACACAGTTTCCCTTTAGGGGACTGTCTTAAGGCTGCACGGGGGTTCCCGCAATGTTGCACCCCAAAACCCCAATTCTGCAGTTTTTTATACCTGCTATTATTAGGCGAATCTTTTCTGCCAGGTCTTTTACATTGACTTTCCGCCTAGGCGAAAAGACTTTCAAATTGAATACGGAGTAAACTCAAAACAGGTGAAAATGACATCAGAGAAAAAGTATCGCCGATACAGACTTTTCGCTCCAAATTGAATACGGCCCATAGATGTTATTATTTTTTTTAAAGAAATCTCCATTACAATACAACAGCACAATGTATGTAGAAGATTCACATCAACACACAGCTATAAAGCCACAATCTGTGTCTTACCCTAACCACATAAAGGGTATATATTTCAAGACATTTGAAATTTTTTTTTAATGATATAGAGAAAGTAAAAAATGGTTACATTTGGAAATTACTTACTCTCACTAGACAAGGAAGAGAGGTCTTAATATACTGGAGAGCACTAATGTATTTGATGCAGTATGTGTTGTGCCCCTGAGTCAAGGGGCCCACACTGTACACACTGCACTCACTCAATATACTTACTTTGTGGCCACAATTCTGGGAAAATTGCTCTGGTGCATGTGCAGTCAAGAAATCAGGGGGAAAAAAATCACTGGTGTAATTTTACAAGAGACAGGGACATGTGCACCATGCCAGAGTGTTCACTGCACATATACAAGTACGTGGGGGAGGGCCTGCACAGAGATTACACACAGACTCCATTATTTTATAAAATACCTCTGGTGGAATTAAAGGCCTGATTCAGCTTGGATCGCTATTGTGATCATGGCTGTGATTACGCAAGCAGGGCCGCTGCAAAAATATGCTAAAAACTGCAGTCACAAAACACTTGCACAGCCAGCATAGAGACGCCCACTATAGCTATCTCACATCCGTCTTACATTGCAAATTTGCATGCACTTTGTAACATCAGGTACCATCAGAGCTTTACGCACAGTTACAGCAGGTTTGGCTTTACTCAGAAATGGCTGACCTCATCGCAGTGAGTACTCAAGCTGTACATGTCATCGCAATGGTTAATTTATGCACGCCCATGCAACAGTGTGCAATTGGACTGGCACGCCTGCGTTTCTCCAACCACTCCCCCTTCGCCACCCCCAAGCACTGACCATGCAGTGATAGCAGTGTTATCGCATGGCTATGTAACTCATGCAAACCACTGCGATATGTACGCATCCGCAGTCTGCACCATCGACCAATCTGTGTACACGGTCGCAAATTCAATCTGTAATTAATTAGGTCCTAAATCTAATAATATGTTTTAAATCCAGCAGTCAAAGGGGACAGAAAGTCCAACTAAACAGATTAATCAGATCTGACTATTCACTCAAAGCATCCAAATTCCACCAGTGATCACATACAGCACAGTGGAAACAAACACAATCTCCTTGCTGTCTAACTTTTCCATGTGGCAATTGGCGATTGGTCTGAGAATCAGTAAGACAACCAGACTCTGGAGAACAGCTGATACATGTCCTTTTACCACAAACTGCATATCCAACATGGCCGCTGGCTGCTTCTGAAGCAATAAAACTGTTTGCCATGAAGTAACTGCTGCCAGCCAGATGCATACATCTACAGCAGTGACATATAGTAAATGGCAACTGTGTAAAATTGAGGTCAATATAAGTATAAATCACTCATAATGGAAATATCTATTGCGTCTAACCCTCTGCTCCTACAATGTATTAAACCTGGGTCTAGTATTTTCCATCTTTTTGCCACATCAGAATCTGCTACGCTATGTAAATAGCAGAGACGTGCAGTCTGGTTCTCCTAAAAACTGAACACACCCAAACTTAGGGGTTCTGAGTGGAATAGAGAGCCTGATACAGCAAGGAATGCACAGGTTGCGGATGCATGCACCTGGCCGATGCAAGAATATTCTAATCAATGCATACGCACAGCAACCGCAGCATAGAATGAAGACACCCAGAACTATATAATTCTGCCCAATTCCCTTAACTCAAATGCTAAGTAGTCCCAAAGACAGTGTAAACATCAGTAACATTGAGTACCATCGAAACCATACCCACAATAGTGGTTGATCTTACCTCACGCAGGATCTTGGCCGCTTCCTGTGTGCATCAAGTTGTCTGACTGCATATGCCACTGTACTGCCTTAATTATGCATGCCCTTGTACCGGCGTTCAGATGCATGACACACCTGCGTTCGCCCGACCACCCTCAAATGGCACTTCCTTTCAATCAACATCCGAGGGGCCTCCGTGCACATTGTGTATGCCAAGCGAACACTTACCTGGGTACAGTGACTGGTTCGCACATGCGCATTGCATCTTATATGCTTGCGCAGACCGAAAAAATTGGCAGTGTGTGCGTGTTATCTCACTTGCGTTCCTTGCTGAGTCAGGCCCAGAGTCCTAGATCAGGTCACTTTTGGGGTTCTGAATAGAACCAAGTCCTCATTCGGGTCTGTTCTAAATTCTAAACTCCAATTTGAAAACCAGATCTCAGGTTTTGGATTGTATTTATTTTAAACAGGTCCAATTTACATGAATTGACCTATTTTTATCAATTTTAAAGAAATCAAAAAACCAAAACAGAAAATAACCAAAACACTTGAGGGTGGTTTTGCCAAAACCAAAACACAGGTGCCTGCACACATCTCTAGTAAATAGGTCATATCAATTCTTTAATAAATCTTGCAATGTGTATCTGCATATTTTTCAGAGGAAGTGAGGGGATAATTTCCAAGTCAGATTTGGAATTTTTTTATTTCAAATTCAATTTAAAATTGCAATTTCCATTATTTGTTCCAGAAACACATCATACATGTCATGGACTTAAAAATGGGTTGAGTATAGGATCCGGTCAGGATCAGAGGCATGTCATAGCATCATAGCACCCTCCCTGTACTGAATTGTGACAGTGGGGTATGACCAGTCTGAGGGGGAGCATTAAAGGGAAGAGAAACAAACAATCGATGGCAGTATAACGCTGGGGCATGGAGGTCTCATTGGGATATTGAATTCTTCAGCAATGCACTGACATCTGACTGTAAGGGAATATGATTTTTATCTACTTGAATAATTGATTTTAGTCAATAGAGGAGATTGTATTATATATTCTAATAATTTTACTTAAATTGACTAAATAAATGTGCAATAGTGTAATTCCACAGGGTGCCGAGCTTATTACTGCAATTACTGCCCCAAACAGCTTTCACTGGAGTGAGATCACCTATTGGAAGCTCCATTCTCAGCTATGCTCCTAATTAGCAAATATAAATTGCACCTATATTATGTGAGTATTACTAACCATGTCATGTTCTATCTACCACCATTATTACTATTATTATTACTATTATTATTATTTCAGGTCTCCTAATATTTTTAAAAGACCTTGCAAATAACACTGTGTGGTCATGTCTGGGAACACCTCATTACTTTATATATCAAAGTAAAGTGACTTTTTTATCTCATACTCTGTAATTGAAGTTTTCCTATAGTTTAGAACCTTACCTCAGATGTGTCACTTCTAAGTCCATTGAAGCACAAAAAATGAATGAGGAAAAAAAAATAAACAACACTTTTGCAGCGCCACATACTGTATCGCTAGGGAGGGGGGCGCTGTGAGCCCCTCAGCCTGACGTAAAGCCAGAGAGGGGTGCGATCAGTGTGATCGCTCCCCCACACAGGCATAGGAAGCTGCTGTTCAGCAGCTGTAAGCAGTTTCCCATTGAAGCCAAGCACTACTGTGTGGGTGGGAGGAGGGAGGGATGTGTTGCTTCCTCAGGAAGCCCGAGCCCGGGTAAATAGTGCCCACTCCTCCCCTTCTTGGGCGCTCCTGCTCACACCATAGTACATAGGGTGAGTTCTGAAAATGCCCGGGGCATCATTCAGGATTGTCCTTGATCCTGAATAGGATCAATTGAAGCAAAAGTTAATTCTTTCTTTCACAGCTCACAATATTGTTTTCACAATTATTGGCCAAAGGCTGCAGTGAGCTGGCTGGTTACTAAACAACAGATCAGTGCCACAGACATCGTAGTTTTAAGCACCAAACAACAGTGGTAGAAATGAAAGGTAGTTCAAGATGGAATTGTCCTTGGGTCCTCCCACTCACCCTTATGTTGGATATTATAAAGAACATGCATACTATAACAAACAAAGCACTTCAGCGACAGGGACTGCCACTTTTGTGGCTGAATTGCTTGGTTTGTTTGGGTTCTCCACATAACAAGCTACCAATCAGCTTAAGGCAACAGCTCTACAGTGGCAAGATGTCACCATCATTGCTGTCCTCACCCTCAGTGTGTACATCATCCTCACACAATATTAATTCTTCCCTGCTGGAATCCACCATTACAGAAATCTCTGTACTGTAACATAATTGCTGGGAAAGGTCTTCCTCATGGAATTTCCAGTTCATTTTGATGAACATGATCTTTTCAATATTTTAAGGAAGTAGCCTCATATGCTTTTCGCTCACAAGGTTACCAGCTGTGCTGAAAACTCTCTCCAAGTACACACTGGAGGGTGGGCAGCTTAAGTGATGCAAAGCCTCCAAATTGCATTTTTTTTTCCTTCCAGTACTCAAAGGGACTTTATGACATGTCTATTTGTATGGTAATCCTCCACCATTCTTTGGATGGTAAATTTATCAGATGGAGTTAGATGGAGTAGATGTGTCACTAATGTTGGGCAATTATTTTAGACCCTACCAGATGTCAAAATGTTGAGTTGACTTATCTGCATCACCACTGGGTCTTTTGGGAAAGCTGATTTTTTGTCTGGTTGCTGCTAAGGAGGAAACTTAGGGGTCAATCCAATTAGGTGTGAATGGTGAGGTGTGAGTTGCTATTTTCACTTTGAATTCACATAGTGAATTAATTTTGCTATTCAATTAACAACTCGCACTGAATTAGTCATACTGCATTCACAACTTTCCACTCGCACCTCCCTGAAGGTGAGATATGGAAAGGAAAATCTTTATATGAAGGTTAAAATGTGAGAACACCATGATGAACCCCTTGGACACTTCACTTAATGACTAATTAGGCAGTTGGAAGTTTCCAATTAGCTTAATTAGTCCAATAATTACATGACATTTTTTGGGCTAAAACAAATGCCCTCAAATTACCTCAAAATCAACTTATTTGTTAGTTTAGGCACCCCAAAGTTAATAACAATATTTTTTTAGCTGAAAAAATAATTGTTTTTATAATTTTATTTTTTTTCAAGGTGCCCTCACAGAACCTCAAAATCACCCTTTTTCTTTCTTTTTATTTGCATCTTTCATTTGAGATTAAACAAAAATTTTTTGTTTTTTTATGATTTTCTTGCATTACAAAAAAAAACACAAAACAGCCATTTAACACCATTTAAAAACCTTCAGTACCTCCGTAATGTTCATAAACAGCCTTCTATGCAGTCCTGCTAATTAAATTATCCATTTTGGGGGTCCATGATGGTCTCTTTAATGCATTTCTCAAAAATCTCAGTTAGCTGTCAATTCGCACCCCACAGCTGCGAGTTGGCAAATAGGCATTTTTAATTGGATTGGAGAATTCTCAGGAGTGAGCTTCACTGTAAAGTGTTTAAGTTTCAAGAAACAAACTCTCTACTCGCCATTTGCACCTAATTGGAATGAGCACTTAAAGAGGAGACATCGTAGTGCCATGTGTCACTTGAGCTGCCAACTTGCTCACCATGAGCTCTTTGCATTTTTTAAGATCTGGGTCAGTTGGAAAGAAAGACACAGCATATGACTTAAACCTAGGATCAAACACGGTTGCTAAAATGTATTTATTAAATTTCAAGATATTGGCCACCCGTGGATCCTGGAAAAATAAATAAAAGACCTGATTTACAAGTCTGTCATACTTTGCCAATTTGTTTTGTTTAATCTCCTCCTTCAATTTATCAAGCTGATTTTCCAAAAGCATAATTAGGGGAATCACCTTACTCAAGCTAGCAGTGTCAGCACTCACTTCATATGTGGCTACTGCAAATGATTTGAGCACCTTGCACAAGACAGAAAGTACTCTCCACTGTGCTGGCCTAAGGTACATTTGCCCTCCTCTCCCAGTGTCATGGCTTGCTGTATAGCTATGTATGGCTTTTTGCTGTTCCTCCATCCGCTGGAGCATATATATAGGGTGGAGTTCCACCTTGTTACCACCTCTTGCTTCAGTTGATGGCAGGGCAGATTAAACTGTTCTTGCAGGTGCTGCAATTTCCCGCATGCTGTTACTGAATGCCAAAAATGTCCCAAAATTTTTTGAACCACAGACAGCATCTCCTATACGCCCCTGTCATCTTTTAAAAAAGCCTGCACCACTAAGTTGATGATGTGAGCAAAACAGGGGATGTGTTGAAATTCACTCAGCTGTAATGCTTTCACAATATTTGTGACATGATCAGAAATCACAAATCCAGAGTCCAAGTGGGGTAAGCCATGATTCTATGATATTTCTTAGTTTTTCTAAGAGGTTGTCAGTGGCATGATTCTTACTGAATCCAGTGATACACAGAGAAACAAGCCTTTGAATGAGCTGGCGTTGTTTGTTAGATACTTCTTCTGCTGCTGCTGAAGGCGATTCACCCAACCAGAGGACTGTCACAGTCATGTAATCTTTAGTTTGCCCACTACCACTTGTCCACATATCTGTGGTTAAGTGTACAGTTGCTACAATGGCATTTTGTAGGCCAATAATTAGGTTTTTTTTATGTCCTAGTACAGCCGAGGAATGGCTTTTCAGGAAAATTTAAACCAAGATGGAATTTGGTACCGCGGACACAGGACCTCAATTAACTGTGTAAAACCCACTGCATAAATTGTGCATATTAAACACAGATCTAATACTAGCAAAGCCATCATGATGTCAGTGCTCTGCTGTGCGACTGGGTGAGAGCTGTCTTACTTGCTTTCCCTTGCAAAGGATTGTTTAACAGTCAATTGTTTTGTTAGACTACTACTAGTTGCCTTCTTGGTCCACTTCTGGGATGAAGATCCACCCCAGCAGTAGCAGCAGCAGACCTAGCATTCAAGGATTCTTCTGAGGAGTCCTGGAAAGGGGTGAAGTCACCTAGCAATAATAAATTGGATTCCATACTACCTCTGATCATTACTGAGGATATTGCAGATAAAGGTTTTGGTGGCAGAGATTGCAGTTACTGGGATCTAGTAGAGAGAGGGAACTAGCTGATGCTGGACTGCTTGTTATTATTGTTTCAACACCAGTTTATCATGTTATCAAATACTTGTCATGAGCTCACTGCAGATAATGTAATAGCGTGGAGGTTCCTAGATGCTTAACATCCCTACCTCTACTAACTGTGGTTCCACAAAGGCTATAGATGGCTTGACAAATGTTTTTAGGATTTGGGAAAACATCATTCCACACATAAGAGGTGAATTTGTTGGTCCTATGCCCAGACATGACAATGACCTTCTTCTTATCATGACCAATAGCTGCTTCCACTAGTGCCTGACTTATACAAACAATATTCTTATCCTCAACATCCTCATTAGTGCCAACATTAGTTGTACACAAATATCTCCTTATCTTCTTGCAATTCCACATTGGCATGTTCAATTTCTATGTTATCAGCAATTATTATGCTGTTCATTCCCACAAATACAGAATCAACAGAAACTGTGAAAGGCAGCTTCTATAAAAGGTGAGGCTCACACATTGAACTCATAGACACAGTTATGGGTACATTTACTATAGTGAGAGTTTTTAGAAGTGAGTTTAAAAGTGATGTTGCCCATAGCAACCAATCACTTCTAGAAGGTGCTAGTTAAAAGTTCAGTAGAATCTGATTGGTTGCTATGGGCAACATCACTGTTAAAACTCACTTCTAAAAGCTCTCACTTTAGTAATTTTACCCCTTAGACTCTCCTCAGTGATTTGTGACATTTGTCTTTCTAAAAGCACAGTTTGATCTACTGCCTTAGTGGTGTTAATTTTTTTACACATCTTCTTATGTTTAAGTGAAAAAGTCTTTCATTGTCATGAGAGGCAGAAGATGCCTCATTGACAGTTACAGAACCACCACTTAGAAGTAAAGGCCAAGGCCTGACCCTTCCCTGCCACTTTGTGTGGTGAATGGTATGTTGCCAATTTTCTGTTTTTCTACACTAACCTTTAGAGGTGTTTTTGGCTTTACCCCTATATAATCTCAATTTTTTTTTATTTCAGATACGCTGATTATTTAAAACCTCTATGCCCTTGAGTATCAGCTTTAAATGATAGGGAAGGACTAGTATCATCATCATGACTGGTTGCAGCAGCTGCAGTGCTAGCATTTGCTTGCTGCTTCTGCTCTTCTCTCAGTTGGTTGTCGTGATCCATATTGATGAAAACACTCAAGTTGTACAAAAACTACTTACTAGTATTTTGTATTTACTAATCACCACTCAGAGTGGAGTCACAGTACTTGTGTGTTACAGAAACACAGTGTGGTATGCCCAGCTGAGTCACAGTACTTGTACACACAGTGGGCTATGGCCCAAGGAGTCACATTGCTTGTATATACAGTGGAGTATGGCCCAAGGAGTCCCCAGTGCTTGTATACACAGTGGAGTCTGGTCCAAGGAGTCACACTGCTTGCATACACAGTGGAGTTTGGCCCATGGAGTCACTGTGCTTGTATACACAGTGGGATATGACCAAATGAGTCACAGTGCTTGCATACACTGTGGGGTATAGCCAACATTGAGTGCTTATATACAGAGTGGGGTACAGCCAACAAAGTCACCGTACTTGTATACACAGTGGGCTACGGGCCAAAGAGTCACAGTGCTTGCATACACAGTGCGCTATGCAGGGCCAGCAACATCTTGGGACAAGGTACACTGATGTTTCTGGGTGCCCCATCTTCTCACCACCACCCATGATCCCATACATACCTCCCCTGCATGTGAGATATGTGAAGCATGATAATGTTAACTGAAAGATATGCTAACCTTTAAATAAAGTAAAAATACACTATATCTTACAACACTGTCACTGATTATGCAGGCTGTATTTCTTGTCTGCAGTCTCTTCCATGGTCTTCTTGATGTCAGTGCTTTGGTTTCCACAGGTGTAGGAGGGATGGTGTCTTCAGTCAACCATCCTCAGTCATCCACCCCTTATCACCTTCCTCAAATTCAACTTCTCATCACTATCCTCAGCCCAAAAGGTCATCATCACCTTCCTCAGCCTCAGACCCTCATCACCATTCTCAGCCCAAAAGCTACTCATAGCCTTCCTCAGCCTCAGACCCTCATTACCATCCTCAAAACTCAGCACCTTCATCAGACCACCATCACCTTCCTTAGCCACCAAAACCCTTCACCTTTCCCCAGACTTAATTCCATGACTCCTATCACCTTCCCCACCCCTTAGTTCCACTACTCCTAAGAACATCCCAGCCCTTAGTCACATGACTCCTATCACCTTCTCTAGCCCTTAGTCTCACTCCCATGACTCCCATCACCTTCCCCAGCCCTCAGCCCCTTTTATCTTCTTCAGTTCCTAACCTCCTTCACTTTCTTCAGCCCTCAACCCCTGCCCCCTTCCCCTCTCCACAAAAGCCTATCTGACAGGCAAGGACAATGTGCAGCAGCATGACCTATGCCATCATGCTGTCACATTGCTGGAGGTCATGTTCAGCCCGGGCCACATATGAGCCACTTTGAAGAGCCCAGTGCTGCTTGGGCCAGACTACAAGGAACCTGGGTGGCAGGTACCAGCGACCATGGTGCACTGGCTAGAGCTATCTGCCAGATAGAACTTTCTGCCATCTGCAGCCAGCTTTGTGCCTTTTTGGACATTGGTGTCCCACTGGACATCAGGGCCCAGTCTGAGTGTACCCATAGTCCCCCCCTGTCACTGGGCTTGGGGCTATGGCCCAAGGAGTCACAGTGCTTGTATACACAGTGGAGTACAGCCAACAGAGTCACAGTGCTTGTATACACAGTGGGGTATGACCCAAGGAGTCACAGTGCTAGTATACACATTGGAGTATTGCCCAAGGAGTCACAGCGCTTCAATAAACAGTGGGGTATGGCCAACAGAGTTATTATACTTGGATGCACAGTGGGATATGTCCCAAGGAGTCACAGCGCTAGTATTCACAGTGGGGTATGGCCAAATGAGTCACAATGCTTGTATACACAGTGGGTATGGCCAACAGAGTCACATTACTTGTACACACAGTGGGATATGGCCAAAAGAATTACAGTACTTGTATACACAGTGGGCTATGGCCCAATGGGACACAGTGCTTGTATACACAGTGAGGTATGGCCAACAAAGTCGCAGTAATTGTATACACATTGGGCTATGCACAACAGAGTCACAGTGCTTGTACACACAGTGGGGTATGGCCCAAGATGGTTACAGTGCTTGTATACACAGTGGGGTATGGCCCAAGAGGGTTACAGTGCTTGTTGACACAGTGGGGTATGGCCCAAGATGGTTATGGTGCTTGTATCCACAGTGGGGTTTGGCCAACAGAGTCACAGTACTTGTATACACAGTGGGTATGGCCAACAGAGTCACATTACTTGTACACACAGTGGGATATGGCCAAAAGAATTACAGTACTTGTATACACAGTGGGCTATGGCCCAATGGGACACAGTGCTTGTATACACAGTGAGGTATGGCCAACAAAGTCGCAGTAATTGTATACACATTGGGCTATGCACAACAGAGTCACAGTGCTTGTACACACAGTGGGGTATGGCCCAAAATGTTTACAGTGCTTGTATACACAGTGGGGTATGGTCCAAGAGAGTTACAGTGCTTGTATACACAGTGGGGTATGGCCAAAGAGGGTTACAGTGATTGTATACACAGTGGGGTATGGCCCAAGAGGGTTACAGTGCTTGTTGACACAGTGGGGTATGGCCCAAGATGGTTATGGTGCTTGTATCCACAGTGGGGTTTGGCCAACAGAGTCACAGTACTTGTATACACAGTGGGATATGGCCAACAGAGTCACATTACTTGTACACACAGTGGGATATGGCCAAAAGAATTACAGTACTTGTATACACAGTGGGCTATGGACCAATGGGACACAGTCCTTGTATACACAGTGGGGTATGGCCAACAAAGTCGCAGTAATTGTATACACATTGGGCTATGCACAACAGAGTCACAGTGCTTGTATACATAGTGGGGTATGGCCCAAGATGGTTACAGTACTTGTATACACAATGGGGTATGGTCCAAGAGAGTTACAGTGCTTGTATACACAGTGGGGTATGGCCAAAGAGGGTTACAGTGCTTGTATACACAGTGGGGTATGGCCCAAGAGGGTTATGGTGCTTGTATCCACAGTGGGATTTGGCCAACAGAGTCACAGTACTTGTATACACTGTAGGGTGCGGCCAACAGAGTAACAGTACTTGTATAAACAGTGGGGTATGGACCATGGAGTAACAGTGCATGTTTACAGAGTGGGGTGTGGCCCAAGGAGTCACAGTAATTGTATACACAGTGGGGTATGACCCAAGTAGTCACAGTAATTGTATACACAGTAGGCTACAGCTAAAAGAGTCACAATACTTGTATGCACAGTGGGGTATGGCCAAGAGAGTGACAATACTTGTATACACAATGGGGTATGGCCACCACAGTCACAGTACTTGCATGTACAGTGGGGTATGGCCAAAAGAGTTATGGTACTTGTATACACAGTGGGATATGGCCTAAGGTGTCACAGGGCTTGTATGCACAGTGGGGTATGGCCCAAGGAATAACAATGCTTGTATACACAGTGGGGTATGGTTAACAGACTTACAGTACTTGTATAGACAGTGTGCAACAGCCCAAGGAGACACAGTGCTTGTATACACAGTGGGGTATGGCCAAAAAAGTCACAGTAGTTGTATACACATTGGACTATGCACAACAGAGTCACAGTGCTTGTATGCTTAGTGGGGTACAGCCAATGGAGTAACAATGCTTGTATACACAGTGGGGTATGGCCAAAAGAGTCAAAGTTGTATACACAGTGGGGTACGGCCAACAGACTTACAGTACTTTTGTACACAGTGTGCAACAGCACAAGGAGATGCAATGCTTCTATACACAGTGGGGTATGGCCAAAAAGTCACAGTAATTGTATACACATTGGGCTACGCACAACAGAGTCACAGTGCTTGTATACACAGTGAGGTATGGCCCAAGACGGTTACAGTGCTTGTATCCACAGTGGGGTTCAGCAAACAGAGTCACAGTACTCGTACACACTGTAGGGTGAAGCCAACAGAGTAAAAGTACTTGTATACATAGTGGGGTATGGCCCAAGGAGTCACAGTAATTGTATACACAGTGTGGTATGGCCCAAGGAGTCACAGTAATTCTATACACAGTGGGGTATTGCCCAAGTAGTCACAGTAATTGTATACACAGTAGGCTACGGCCAATAGAGTCACAATATTTGTATAACATTGGGGTATGGCCAACTGAGTCACAGTAATTGTATACACAGTGGGATAAGGACAACAGAGTCAAAGTGTTTGTATACACAATGGGATATGCCCAACGAGTCACAGTAATTGTATACACAGTGGGCTACGGCCCAATGAGTCATGGTGCTTGTATACACAGTGGGATACAGCACATTTTAAACTTTTAACTTTCTTGAAAGTTTTATTTACTTTTTTCATTTATTTTTACTTTTTTAAACTTTTTAAAATATATATTTTTTACTTTTTTTACATTGGTGCAGATGGGCATGAGTACAGCACAGCATACATCAGCATATCTTGTACACACAGCCACTTATGAGTCTGTACAAAGCAACTTTAATCAGCAAACTACAGCACAACTTACATTAACATGCAGTTTGCCCCTACACACAGCCACTTTAATAGCACAGCCATTTGTGAGTCTGGACACAACCACATTATTCAGCAGAGTATAGTGCAGCATACACAGTGCCAGATTAATGTCCACATGGGCCTGGAGCTGAAATTCATGAAGGGCCTATTGCGTGCCGCTGCCACCCCGGGAGATTTATGGTTAGGCACTCCTAAGGGAGGGTTAGGGGGCGGGGACAGGGGAGGATAATAGTACTTACCTGCCTTAGTTGGGATATTCATCCTGTCGGGCATCCGCAGTCGGTATTTGAACTGGCTAAACAGCTGCTGGCATTTAAATACCATTCCGGGAACGAGATAGTGTGTGCAGAACACGCTATCTGACCATTGCAGGAGCATTTGAAGATGTTTATTGGCTAGCCCTCCTGCATATACACTAATTATTGGCCCGATCAATGTTTCAGTCCTCTGGAGGGTTCTTGGTAAAAGTCCACAGAGGACTGAAATGTTGATCATAGACCTTTGATGTCTCAATCATGGCGAAAGTGAGTGCCACCGTTTCTGACTGTATACAGTGCCAATCTAGAGGTGTGCGCTGTTTGCAGCACCGTCGCCCTTGACACTGGCAAACAGGTTGCTTGGAACAGCATCCTGCTGCCAGTATCGCTGATGCAGTGCTGCTCAGACAGACACCCTGCAGTCTGTGCAGCATCCTCAGGGCACTCTCGGCAGTGCTGCACTTTACACTTCCAGGTGATGACACTCCCGCACCCCTGTGCGATGACATGACGTCATGCACTTAGGGGACAGGACCAGTAATCTGCCAGGCCGCTTACTGTGTGTGTGTATATATATATAATATAGCAGTCGAACGGACGGCACTCTGAACAGCTTGTATAAAGCACACTAAAATCCATTTACATTTTAAATATTTCAGAACCTGTTTTCATACTTTTGTGAGGGATTACAGAGAGAATGAGTGCAGGTTCTGCAATTTTGATACCGAATTTTACTGTTATATACAAGCCGACCTGAGTGCAGCCCATTCGACTGCTACATGGTCCACTCCCTTCACAGGCAAAAGGTAATTAGGAGGACACCAGGCACCATGGCACAATACTTTGCACAGGAGTGCCGGCCTACATATATATATATATATATATATATATATATACACACACACACAGTGCCGTAGCAGGACGGCAGTGCACTCTGTGCTGTACTGCCACCCCTCTCACTCCCCCCACCGCCGCCTACTTCCCATATGTGCATGCCTTTTCACCCGGCTGTCGGGTGGAGGGCGGGATTTCTTTAGAATTGTGCTGCTCTGTCGCTTAGCACACCAGGAGGTCACTTCCTGCAGACCTCCAGAGCCCAGCAGGAAGAGGCCGATGACTTTGCAGGATTCTGCCCTGTGCGGAGGCACCGTCCGCACCACCCTCCGTAAGGTCCTATATACATATATATATTTTAAAGGTAAATAACAGGCGGTACTCCTGGACTAATAAATCACTTGTATTGAAAGTATGTCACACATAACTTCCAAAGTTTCCTGTTATTTACCTTTGTAGTCGCTTATGTAGAGGAGGTCACCTGGGCACTTTACAATAGGAGGAGATTGAGTGCTGGTCCATTACTTGATTAACTAACTAGATAGATAGATAGATAGATAGATAGATAGATAGATAGATAGATAGATAGATAGATAGATAGATAGATAGATAGATAGATAGATAGATTGATTTGGAAACATAAGTACACAGGGATCTAGAGTTACACTGACCTGCTGTGCTGAAAGTCCATCATGCTGTGCTCAGGGCTGCCTTCCCTCATGTGCTAGGCTACTGCATTCACAATGCTTTAGAGCAAGATGGCCAGGGGGTGGAGCTTCGGGTGACTAGGGGCGGAGCTTCAGCGGGTCCGAGGTGGGCGGGGCTTCAGCCGGCATGTGTGTGTGTCCACCAGCAGAGAGGAGAGGAGGACCAAGGGGGTGTGAGGGCTAAGATTCGGTCGGCCAGGAGGTGAGTGAGCTGGGCTGTTGGTTGTGACTGGGAAAAAAAAATGATTTTTTTTCCTGTCTGCACGGCTGTCAGTTTCCTATGGGCCTATTTTCAATGGGAGGCCTGGAGCTGTAGCTCCACCCGCCCCATTGATTATCCGGCCCTGAGCATACAGCAGTGTGCCCCATACACAGTCACTTAACAGCACAGCCAGCCACTTGTTGTGAGTCTGGACACAGCAGCTGCACAACCAATACAGCAGAGCAGTGCGCAGCATTCAGCAGCGTGCAAGTGAAATGGCGCTGAGTCCCGGTTGTTGCGCCTTATATGGAAACCAACTCTCGGTAAGAATCGAAGGTCGGGAGGATGACGATCGGCCTCGAAGTGGGATCCGAGTCAGGCTTGGCTCGGGTGGACACGGATCCCCAGTGTTCGGAGCGGTCGGGATTCCACAGAATCCGAACCGCTCATCTCTACTTTTTACATTTATGTTTCTGTATGTTTCTCCTGACTAAATTATTACATTACATATCTGTATGTAAATTGCTAATGTTAATAGATTATACTATTATCTATTTACATAATTATAAAACAGTACTGTGAAAAACTCTTGATTTGCACTTTAATGCAACTGCTGTCCTGCTGATGCTTCTAATTTCACTGCCCCCCTGTGTACAGTTGAGCCCCTTCAAACACTATTGTCTTGTCTATTAGATCCATATAGTGGGGAGGGGGCTATGCAGGTGCAGCTGATATGGAGTTGGGAGGGGATGGTGCTGAAAATGGAGTAACATACTTACTGATAGTCATCATCATATGTCCCATCATATAAGGTGAGATTTGAATCAGAAATGTTCATGTTGACTTTTCCCCTACAAACATATAAATACATATATAGTAAGAATTATGAAAGATGTAAATATTCATCAAACATAAAAAAAATACATTCTGTACTGTATATCTATGTGACATGTAGTATGATAAAAGGTCTATTTCCTATGTGAATATGCTACATGAAATGCACGACACTGACACCAAAGGTGATTCCCTGTTTAGTCTAAGTGAGCTGCCTTGATTCAGGTCTGTTTCCAGATGTACTGTATTGTAAAGACCCCTATACATCATTTTCTGTGTATAATTCCCACTAATATACAAATCCTAAATCAGTGACTATTAAAGGCAATATCTGTAGCAGCTTTCACTTTGAATAAAGAGCAGATGAGTAAATGTCACACCACATATTTATTGATTAATACATCAGATAGTACATCTGGTAAGTACACTGTAATGGTTTTCTTTTCACTTAACATACATTGTATATATAAGCTGGAATTTGTACTCTATTGAAGAGCAATAAAATTCAATGATGTAATGCACTTACTTTAGGATAAAAATGACATGGTAAGTTGAAGTGACACAAAATATAGGATCAAAACTGTAAGTACACATGAGAGTGATGTGGTAACACAAGAGATAATTGAACTGGTCTAATAAAACAGAGGAGATTATTAAAATTTTTATTATTAAAATACAGGATAGATAACAGAGAACCAAGCATACACTTAATATATTTTATGTTATAAAACAGCATTTAAATTTATCTAAAATTGATTTTACATTAACAAAAATCTAGAGTTGTGCCGGTTTTGTTCCCAGAGAACCGACAACAATCGAATTTAGGGGTTCTGAGTTCAAGTTTGGAATCAGTTTGGGGTACCAAGTCAAACCAAATCCCAGTTCAGGTCTTCCTGCAGTTCGGAACATGGATCTTAAAACAGAACTAGGGTTTTGGATTGCTGCTAACTGGTCAAAATTACAAAATTTTAGCTGTTTTTTATTTTAAAAAAATAACAGATCCAAAGCCAAAACCAAAACATGAAGATGAATCTGGATCCAAAACCAAAACATTGGGATCGGTGCATATCTCCTTCTGTGGACTAGCAGCCCTCTCACCACCTCCCATTCCATTCAACTTCCCATTCATCCAATTCTAAATTCTTACTTTAATCACTGTAAATGTTTTGCTTACTGTGTCCTGCTGGCCTCTATATAGCAAGTTCCTATATAGAAACAAGTAGATGTTGTGTGCTACCAGCCCCCAGTGGACATAAACTTAGACCCCAGCATGATAATGGGAGTCACTTTAATGTCTATCTTTTCTCCAGTCAATAAAATTGTGAGTTCCAGGTTTGTCTCCTTATCTGGCCAATGGCTTCTGTTTTCCTTTAAAAACTTTTTTATTTATAGAACTGAATCTCTATAGAGACATAACATTCAATCATTTTATTCTAAGCCACAAAACATTTCCCAACTCCTCTGTCCTGGCCCCTTTATATTTTGTCTCCCCTTATCTACTATACAGAGATGTCCTCATACACTATGGCTCAGGCCATGACATATAGCCCCTCTCACTATGTCAGGTCTGTGCGACTTTGCCACAGTGAGCGTTTTTTTTCTGTAGATGTTTGTTTTATTCTCACTTTCAACACAACTAGAAGCAAGAAAACTGCATTGCTACCATACACTGACCACTGGGGCTTGCAGTACTTGTATGTCTGTGTATGACTGGGTCTGAATCTGAGTAAAAAGGGTTCTGATAAAGGCATCCATGGTTGTGACTGCATTAATTCTTGGGTGAGTAACGTCACAGCCTTGCAAAGATGGTGCCCTGTGAGCAGGGCCGCCATCAGGGGGGGACTGCCAGTACTCGAGTCCCAGGCCCGGACACTGGCAGAATGGGAGGGGGCCCGATGCTGCTCGTGCAACTGCTGCATAGTCCCCCGCAGTGCCCGCACTACCCCCTTGAGTGAAAAGAGAGTGGGTCACTGCTACCAATATGAGAAACACGATTCCCCTACTTCCCTCTTCAGCTGGCTTGAAATGGGGGTGGAGCCAGTGTCAAGCCCTGCCCCCCAAACACCCACGAATCGCGTTGTTCCTTAGGAGTGGGGCCTAATAATGCAAGATGCCCGCCAACCATTAGCAACCAGCTGCTGTGCAGAAGTGTAAGTAATAAATATTTTTGTGTTTGTCTGTGTTAGTGTGTATATATGTGTATGTTCTGTATATGTCTATGTGTTAGTGTGTATATATGTGTATGTTCTGTATATGTCTATGTGTTAGTGTGTATATATGTGTATGTTCTGTATATGTCTATGTGTTAGTGTGTATATATGTGTATGTACTGTATATGTCTATGTGTTAGTGTGTATATATGTGTATGTACTGTATATGTCTATGTGTTAGTGTGTATATATGTGTATGTACTGTATATGTCTATGTGTTAGTGTGTATATATGTGTATGTACTGTATATGTCTCTGTGTTAGTGTGTATATATGTGTATGTACTGTATATGTCTGTGTTAGTGTGTATGTACTGTATATGTCTGTGTTAGTGTGTATATACTGTATATGTCTGTGTTAGTGTTTATGTACTGTATATGTCTGTTAGTGTGTATATATGTGTATGTACTGTATATGTCTGTGTTAGTGTGTATATATGTGTATATTCTGTATATGTCTGTGTTAGTGTGTATGTACTGTATATGTCTATGTGTTAGTGTGTATATATGTGTATGTACTGTATATGTCTGTGTTAGTGTGTATATATGTGTATATTCTGTATATGTCTGTGTTAGTGTGTATGTACTGTATATGTCTATGTGTTAGTGTGTATATATGTGTATGTACTGTATATGTCTATGTGTTAATGTGTATATATGTGTATGTAGTACTGTATATGTCTATGTGTTAGTGTGTATATATGTGTATGTACTGTATATGTCTATGTGTTAGTGTGTATATATGTGTATGTACTGTACATGTCTCTGTGTTAGTGTGTATATATGTGTATGTACTGTATATGTCTGTGTTAGTGTGTATATATGTGTATGTACTGTATATGTCTATGTTAGTTTGTATATATGTGTATGTACTGTATATGTCTGTGTTAGTGTGTATGTACTGTATATGTCAGTGTTAGTGTGTATATACTGTATATGTCTGTGTTAGTGTGTATGTACTGTATATGTCTGTTAGTGTGTATATATGTGTATGTACTGTATATGTCTGTGTTAGTGTGTATATATGTGTATATTCTGTATATGTCTGTGTTAGTGTGTATGTACTGTATATGTCTATGTGTTAGTGTGTATATATGTGTATGTACTGTATATGTCTGTGTTAGTGTGTATATATGTGTATATTCTGTATATGTCTGTGTTAGTGTGTATGTACTGTATATGTCTATGTGTTAGTGTGTATATATGTGTATGTACTGTATATGCCTATGTGTTAGTGTGTATATATGTGTATGTACTGTATATGTCTATGTGTTAGTGTGTATATATGTGTATGTACTGTATATGTCTATGTGTTAGTGTGTATATATGTGTATGTACTGTATATGTCTCTGTGTTAGTGTGTATATATGTGTATGTACTGTATATGTCTGTGTTAGTGTGTATATATGTGTATGTTCTGTATATGTCTGTGTTAGTGTGTATGTACTGTATATGTCTATGTGTTAGTGTGTATATATGTGTATGTACTGTATATGTCTATGTTAGTTTGTATATATGTGTATGTACTGTATATGTCTGTGTTAGTGTGTATGTACTGTATATGTCTGTGTTAGTGTGTATATACTGTATATGTCTGTGTTAGTGTGCATGTACTGTATATGTCTGTTAGTGTGTATATATGTGTATGTACTGTATATGTCTATGTTAGTGTGTATAAATGTGTATATTCTGTATATGTCTGTGTTAGTGTGTATGTACTGTATATGTCTATGTGTTAGTGTGTATATATGTGTATGTACTGTATATGTCTGTGTTAGTGTGTATATATGTGTATATTCTGTATATGTCTGTGTTAGTGTGTATGTACTGTATATGTCTATGTGTTAGTGTGTATATATGTGTATGTACTGTATATGTCTATGTTAGTTTGTATATATGTGTATGTACTGTATATGTCTGTGTTAGTGTGTATGTACTGTATATGTCTGTGTTAGTGTGTATATACTGTATATGTCTGTGTTAGTGTGTATGTACTGTATATGTCTGTTAGTGTGTATATATGTGTATGTACTGTATATGTCTGTGTTAGTGTGTATATATGTGTATATTCTGTATTTGTCTGTGTTAGTGTGTATGTACTGTATATGTCTATGTGTTAGTGTGTATATATGTGTATGTACTGTATATGTCTGTGTTAGTGTGTATATATGTGTATATTCTGTATATGTCTGTGTTAGTGTGTATGTACTGTATATGTCTCTGTGTTAGTGTGTATAAATGTGTATATACTGTATATGTCTCTGTGTTAGTGTGTATATATGTGTGTGTACTGTATATGTCTGTGTTAGTGTGTATATATGTGTATGTACTGTATATGTCTATGTGTTAGTGTGTATATATGTGTATGTACTGTATATGTCTATGTGTTAGTGTGTATATATGTGTATGTACTGTATATGTCTGTGTTAGTGTGTATATATGTGTATATTCTGTATATGTCTGTGTTAGTGTGTATGTACTGTATATGTCTATGTGTTAGTGTGTATATATGTGTATGTACTAGGGGTGTGCACCGGCCACTTTTTGTGTTTTGGTTATGGATCTGGATCTTTCTTCGTGTTTTGGATCTGGATTGGTTTTGCCAAAACCACCCTTCCGTGTTTTGGGTTCTGGGTTTTGTGTTTTGGATCTGTATTTTTTTGAAAAAAAGCATAAAAACAGCTAAAATCACAGAATTTGTAGGTTTTTCTGCTCCTATGCTATTATTAACCTCAATAACCTTAATTTCCACTCATTTCCAGTCTATTCTGAATACCTCAAACCTCACAATAGTGTTTTTATGTCCAAAAGGTTGCACCGAGGTAGCTGGATGACTATGCTAAGCGACACGAGTGGGCGGCACAAACACGTGACCCATCTAGGCGTGAAACTGCAGTGGCAGACAGGATGGCATTGAAAAACTAGGCCCCAAACTGTACATAATGCAAAGAAAAAAAAGAGGTGCAAGATGGAATTGTCCTTGGGCCCTCCCACCCACCCTTATGTTGTATAAACAGGACATGCACACTTTAACAAACCAATCATTTCAGCGCCAGGGTCTGCCACACAACTGTGGCTGAAATGATTGGTTCGTTTGGGCCCCCACAAAACAAGCTGGCAATTTATCTGTCCCTGCACAAACTGGCTCTACGGAGGCAAGATGTCATCCTCATCCTCCTCATCCACCGATTCCTCACCCTCTTCAGTGTGTACATCCTCATCCTCACAGAGTATTAATTCGTCCCTGCTGGAACCACAGGTCCCTCTGTACGTTATGGAGGCTGGTCTCCCTGGAAGAGTTGATAATTCATTTTATGAACATCATCTTCTCCACATTTTGTGGAAGCAACCTCCTACGCCTTTCGCTGACAAGGTTCCAGGCTGCACTAAACACTCTTTCGGAGTACACACTGGAGGGGGGGCAACTCAGGTAAAATAGAGCCAGTTTGTACAGGGACCTCCAAATTGCTTCTTTTTTCTGCCAGTACAGGTACGGACTGTCTGACATGCCTACTTGGATGCTGTCACCGATGTAATCCTTTAACAGACAGACGCACGCTTGTCGCTGCTGCTTTGAGGATTCAAGTGCGGCTACAGCCCACACAATTCACAAAGACAGAAAAAAATAAAGAATATTTTTATTGTTTGTGGAGCACACTTTGAGGGTTACACCACCCTTTAACAGACAGACGCACGCTTGTCGCGCTGCTTTGAGGATGCAAGTGCGGCTACAGCCCACACAATTCACAAAGACAGAAAAAAGAAGAAGAATATTTTTATTGTTTGTGTAGCACACTTTGAGGGTGTCACCACCCTTTAACAGACAGACGCACGCTTGTCGCTGCTGCTTTAAGGATGCAGGTGCGGCTACAGCCCACACAATTCACAAAGACAAAAAAGAAGAATATTTTTATTGTTTGTGTAGCACACTTTGAGGGTGTCACCACCCTTTAACAGACAGACGCACGCTTGTCGCTGCTGCTTTGAGGATGCAAGTGCGGCTACATCGCACACAAGTCACAAACACATTAAAAAATAGTTTTTTATTTTTTGGAGCACTTTGAGAGTTACACCACCCTTTAACAGACAGACGCACGCTTGTCGCTGCTGCTTTAAGGATGCAGGTGCGGCTACAGCCCACACATTTCACAAAGACAGAAAAAAAAAGAACAATATTTTAATTGTTTGTGTAGAACACTTTGAGGTGTCACCACCCTTTAACAGACAGACGCACGCTTGTCGCTGCTGCTTTAAGGATGCAGGTGCGGCTACAGCCCACACAATTCACATAGACAGAAAAAAGAAGTTGAATATTTTTATTTTTTGTGTAGCACACTTTGAGGGTGTCACCACCCTTTAACAGACAGACGCACGCTTGTCGCTGCTGCTTTAAGGATGCAGGTGCGGCTACAGCCCACACAATTCACATAGACAGAAAAAAGAAGAAGAATATTTTTATTGTTTGTGTAGCACACGTTGAGGGTGTCACCACCCTTTAACAGACAGACGCACGCTTGTCGCTGCTGCTTTAAGGATGCAGGTGCGGCTACAGCCCACACAATTCACATAGACAGAAAAAAGAAGAAGAATATTTTTATTGTTTGTGTAGCACACTTTGAGGGTGTCACCACCCTTTAACAGACAGACGCACACTTGTCGCTGCTGCTTTAAGGATGCAGGTGTGGCTACAGCCCACACATTTCACAAAGACCGAATAAAAAAGAACAATATTTTAATTGTTTGTGTAGCACACTTTGAGGGTGTCACCACCCTTTAACAGACAGACGCACGCTTGTCGCTGCTGCTTTAAGGATGCAGGTGCGGCTACAGCCCACACAATTCACATAGACAGAAAAAAGAAGAAGAATATTTTTATTGTTTGTGTAGCACACTTTGAGGGTGTCACCACCCTTTAACAGACAGACGCACGCTTGTCGCTGCTGCTTTAAGGATGCAGGTGCGGCTACAGCCCACACAATTCACATAGACAGAAAAAAGAAGAAGAATATTTTTATTGTTTGTGTAGCACACGTTGAGGGTGTCACCACCCTTTAACAGACAGACGCACGCTTGTCGCTGCTGCTTTAAGGATGCAGGTGCGGCTACAGCCCACACAATTCACATAGACAGAAAAAAGAAGAAGAATATTTTTATTGTTTGTGTAGCACACTTTGAGGGTGTCACCACCCTTTAACAGACAGACGCACACTTGTCGCTGCTGCTTTAAGGATGCAGGTGTGGCTACAGCCCACACATTTCACAAAGACCGAATAAAAAAGAACAATATTTTAATTGTTTGTGTAGCACACTTTGAGGGTGTCACCACCCTTTAACAGACAGACGCACGCTTGTCGCTGCTGCTTTAAGGATGCAGGTGCGGCTACAGCCCACACAATTCACATAGACAGAAAAAAGAAGAAGAATATTTTTATTGTTTGTGTAGCACACTTTGAGGGTGTCACCACCCTTTAACAGACAGACGCACGCTTGTCGCTGCTGCTTTAAGGATGCAGGTGCGGCTACAGCCCACACAATTCACAAAGACAGAAAAAAGAACAATATTTTAATTGTTTGTGTAGCACACTTTGAGGGTGTCACCACCCTTTAACAAACAGACGCACGCTTGTCGCTGCTGCTTTAAGGATGCAGGTGCGGCTACAGCCCACACAATTCACAAAGACAGAAAAAAGAAGAAGAATATTTTTATTGTTTGTGTAGCACACTTTGAGGGTGTCACCACCCTTTAACAGACAGACGCACGCTTGTCGCTGCTGCTTTGAGGATGCAAGTGCGGCTACATCGCACACAAGTCACAAACACATTATAAAAAAATAGTTTTTTATTTTTTGGAGCACTTTGAGAGTTGCACCACCCTTTAACAGACAGACGCACGCTTGTCGCTGCTGCTTTAAGGATGCAGGTGCGGCTACAGCCCACACAATTCACAAAGACAGAAAAAAGAAAAATATTTTAATTGTTTGTGTAGCACACTTTGAGGGTGTCACCACCCTTTAACAGACAGACGCACGCTTGTCGCTGCTGCTTTAAGGATGCAGGTGCGGCTACAGCCCACACAATTCACAAAGACAGAAAAAAAAAGAACAATATTTTAATTGTTTGTGTAGCACACTTTGAGGGTGTCACCACCCTTTAACAGACAAACGCACGCTTGTCGCTGCTGCTTTGAGGATGCAGGTGGAATCTAGACGGGATTTGGAACCGAGGACACACTACCTCCATCAATTGTCTAAATCCCACTGCACTAATGTCGGATACCGGACGCACGTCTAACACCAACATAGCAGTCAAGGCCTCAGTTATACGTTTTGCTTCAGGATGACTGCTGTCGTACTTCATCCTCATCGCTAGGGACTGTTGGAGGGTCAATTGTTTAGTAAAAGTAGTGATGTTCCTACTTCCTCTCTGGGATGATGAACAACTCCCAGCAGCAGCAACAGCACTAGGAGGAAGTGGTTCTTGATCTTTCCCTATTTTATTTTTATCGGAGAAAGTTTGGTCCTCCATTTATGTTATATTGATATATATACGTGCGGCTAAAGCGCACACAAACACAGAAAATATTTTTTTATTTTTGCTGGAGAGTAGTGCACTTTGTGGGTTACACCACCCTTTAAGAAATGAGCCAGCCAGCTCTTTACTTATGGGACACAGGCGCACGCTTGGCGCTGCTCCTTTGTTGATGCACGTGCAGCCACAGTGCACACAAGTCACAAACACAGAAAATATATATTTTTTTGGTTTGGAGTGTACTTTGGGGGTTACAGAACCCTTTAACGGTCAAGCCTGCCGGCCCTTTACTTATGACACAGGCGCACGCTTGGCACTACTTTGTTGATGCACGTGCGGCTACTGCGCACACAATTCACAAACACAGAAAATATTTTTTTTTTTGGTTTGGACTGGAGTGTACTTTCGGGGGTTACAGCACCCTTAATGGTCAAGCCAGCTGGCCCTTTACTTATGACACAGGCGCACGCTTGGCACTACTTTGTTGATGCACGTGCGGCTACTGCGCACACAATTCACAAACACAGAAAATATATTATTTTTTTAGCACTTGGGGGGAGCACCCCTGATGGACAGAGCACCCCCTGGACAACACTACAGCACCCCTTTAGGACTGGGACACTGCACAGGACTTTGGAGTGGACACAGCCCCTATGGAGAACTGACTGCACAACACAGTCCAGCCAGCCCCTATGGACTTTGAAGTAGTGGACACAGCCCCTATTAACAACAGCTGCACAGCACAACACAGCCAGCCCCTATGGACTTTGAAGTAGTGGACAACAGCAGCACTACACTACACTACACTACACAGCCCTAACTCCCACCCTCCCTCTTCACTGTCCACAGCCGAGTGAGAAAATGGCGCCGACGCGGGTACCTTATATAGGATCCAAAACCCGCGAGACTCGGAAGGCGGGATGATGACGTTTTGCCTCGATTTCAGATCCGAGTCAGGCGGGAAAAGTCGAGCCTGATTCGGATCGGACTCGGATCGGGGGGGCTCGGGGGGGTTCGGATTTCAGAAATCCGAACCCGCTCACCCCTAGTATGTACTGTATATGTCTATGTTAGTTTGTATATATGTGTATGTACTGTATATGTCTGTGTTAGTGTGTATATATGTGTATGTACTGTATATGTCTGTGTTAGTGTGTATGTACTGTATATGTCTGTTAGTGTGTATATATGTGTATGTACTGTATATGTCTATGTGTTAGTGTGTATATATGTGTATGTACTGTATATGTCTGTGTTAGTGTGTTTATATGTGTATGTACTGTATATGTCTGTGTTAGTGTGTATATATGGGTATGTACTGTATATGTCTATGTGTTAGTGTGTATATATGGGTATGTACTGTATATGTCTATGTGTTAGTGTGTATATATGGGCATGTACTGTACATGTCTGTTAGTGTGTATATTTGGGTAGGTATGTCTGCATATATGCGTATGTATATATCAGTATGTGTTAGAGTGTACATATGTGTATGTATGTTTGTGTGGATGTATGTGTATGTACGTATGTTAGCATGGATATATGTGTTATATATAACATGTACATGTGTGTTATGCTGCATAAATTATATGTGTATGTGTGTGTTTAACAAAACTGTGTATATATATATATATATATATATATATATATATTTTTATTTTTATTTTTTTTATTAGAAACCCCCTCCCTCTCCATCAGAAAATCCTGTATTTGCCCCTGCACTTGTTTAATAAATTTTTTTCCTTTGGAGTTGGGGTGCATGACATCACGCCACTGGATGGGAGATGTCAGATGAGCCGCGGCATGTGAGGAGCAGCACCAGCCTGCCCTGGAGGAGAAGAAGCCAGAAGGAAGAAGCACAAGGCGATAAGGTAAGTCATAATTAATTAGACCTAGCAGTAGCGGGAGGGGGGGCCCCTTGGGCCCTGCCTATTTTGTCAGTCCTGGGCCCCACAGTATCTGATGGCAGCCCTGCCTGTGAGCAGCTTTTCACTCTGAGATGTGACTAAGATGCAAAATTTAAAAGAAAGTACCAGTACTTTTTTCATCTTGGATTATCTCTATCTCAGTGGATGTCTTGTGCCATATGGTGCAATGATGCTAGGTATAAGAGGGCACAACTGTACAGAACAAATATTGTTATTATGTTGTGCTTGGTGACTGCAGCATATTTAATGATTTGGTTATGTAAAACATTTTACATGTATGTTGCATTAAGCACTGCACAGCAAGATTGCACAGTCGTTAGTAATGTTGCCTCAGTTCGTTCTTTGGTTTGTTTCCAACCAAGGCTCTGTATGTGTGGCATGTTAATGCTTTACTAGTTTTTGCATCTGTTTCCACCAGATACTATGATTTCCTTGCACGTGCATCAACAAAGTAGTGCCAAGCGTGTGCCTGTGTCCCATAAATAAAGGGCCGGCTGGATTGACCGATAAAGGGTGCTGTAACCCCCAAAGGGCACTCCAAACAAAATAAAAAAAAATATTTTTTTTGTGTTTGTGAATTGTGTGCGCAGTAGCCGCACGTGCATCAACAAAGTAGTGCCAAGCGTGCACCTGTGTCCCATAAGTAAAAGGCTGGCTTGCTTGTCCGTTAAAGGGTGCTGTAATCCCCAAAGGGCACTCCAAACAAAATAAAAAAATATATTTTTTTGTGTTTGTGAATTGTGTGCACAGTAGCCGCACGTGCATCAACAAAGTAGTTCCAAGCGTGCGCCTGTGTCCCATAATTAAAGGGCTGGCTGGATTGACCGCTAAAGGGTGCTGTAAGCCCCAAAGGGCACTCCAAACAAAATAAAAAAATATATTTTTTTGTGTTTGTGAATTGTGTGCGCTGTAGCCGCACGTGCATCAACAAAGTAGTGCCAAGCGTGCGCCTGTGTCCCATAAGTAAAAGGCATTCTGGCTTGTCCGTTAAAGGGTGCTGTAACCCCCAAAGGGCACTCCAAACAAAATAAAAAAATATTTTCTGTGTTTGTGAATTGTGTGCACTGTGGCTGCACGTGCATCAACAAAGGAGCAGCGCCAAGCGTGCGCCTCTGTCCCATAAGTAAAGGGCCGGCTGGCTCATTTCTTAAAGGGTGGTGTAACCCTCAAAGTGCACTAGTCTCCAACAAAAATAAAAAAATATTTTCTGTGTTTGTGTGTGCCTTAGCCGCACGTATATATCAATATAACATAAATGGAGGACCAAACTTTCTCCGATAAAAAATAAAGTAGGGAAAGATCAAGAACCACTTCCTCCTACTGCTGAAGCTGCTGCCACTAGTCATGACATAGACGATAACATGCCATCAACGTCGTCTGCCAAGGCCGATGCCCAATGTCATAGTAGAGGGCACATACAATCCCAAATGACAAAGTTCAGGAAAATTACCTTGAAAAAAACATTTAAATCATCTGAAGAGAAACGTAAACTTGCCAATATGCCATTTACGATACGGAGTGGCAAGGAATGGCTAAGGTCTTTCCCTATGTTCATGACTAGTGGTTCAGCATCACATGATGATGGAAGCCCTCCTCCCACTAAAAAAATCAAACGAGTTAAGCTGGCAAAAGCACAGCGAAGAACTGTGCGTTCTAAGAAGATATCACAAATCCCCAAGGAGAGTCCAAGTGTGGTGGTGGTTGCGATGCCTGACCTTCCCAGCACTGGACGGGAAGAGGTGGCTCTTTCCACCATTTGCACGCCCCCTGCAAGTGCTGAAAGGAGCACCCACAGTCCACTTGCTGATATGCATATTGAAGATGTCACTGTTGAAGTACAACAGGATGAGGATACTGGTGTAGCTGGCGCAGAGGAGGAAGTTGGCGAGGAGGTTCTGATGGTGATGTGGTTTGTTTAAATCAGGCTCTGGGGGAGACAGTTGTTGTCCGTGGGATGAAAAAGCCCATCACGGTCATGCCTGGGCAGACCGTAAGCAGTCCAGGGACACCTAAATCCCGTTGTCCTTTTGTATCCAAGCGCCAGCAAACCACACCGTCAACTCCCTCCTCGTCAATTTCCTCCTTAGTCAGGATCAGAAGTAGTCCTACAGGCCATGTCACTGGCATGACTGACTCTCCTTTCCGGGATTCCTCCGGAGGATCCTGCATTGCTACGCCTCCTGCTGCCGCTGCTGCTGTTGCTGGGAGTCGTTCATCATCCCAGAGTGGAAGTACGAACACCACAACTTTTACTAAACAATTGACCCTCCAACAGTCCTTAGCGAGGAGGATGAAGTACGACAGCAGTCATCCTGAAGCAAAACATATAACTGAGGCCTTGATTGCTATGTTGGTGTTAGACGTGCGTCCGGTATCCGCCATTAGTGCAGTGAGATTTAGACAATTGATGGAGGTAGTGTGTCCCTGGTTCCAAATCCCATCTAGATTTCACTTCACTAGGCAGGCGATACTGAGACTGTACAGAAACATCAGAAAAAGTGTCCTCAGTGTCCTGAAAAATGCCATTGTACCCAATGTCCACTTACCCACGGACATGTGGACAAGTGGAACAGGGCAGACTAAGGACTATATGACTGTGACAGCCCACTGGGTAGATGTTTCACCTTACGCAGCAACAGCAGCAGCGTCACCAGTAGCAGCATCTCAGAAACACCAGCTCATTCCAAGGCAGGCTACGCTGTGTATCACCGGTTTCAGTAAGAGGCACACCGCCGACAACCTCTTAGAGAAACTGAGGGAAATCATCGCCCAGTGGCATACCCCACTTAGAATCTCCTGGGGATTTGTGATATCTGACAACACCACCAATATTGTGCGGGCATTACATCTGGGCAAATTCCAGCACGTCCCATGTTTTGCTCACACAATAAATTTGGTGGTGCAGAATTTTCTGAAAAGCGACAGGAGCGTGCAGGAGACGCTTTGGGTGGCCCGAAAAATTTCTGCCCACTCTCGCCATTCAGCGACTGCGTGCCGAAGACTGGAGCACCAGCAAACACTCTTGAACCTGCCCTGCCATCACCTGAAGCAAGAGGTTGTGACGCGGTGGAACTCAACCCTCTATATGTTTCAGAGGATGGAGGAGCAGCAAAAGGCCATTGAAGCCTATACATCCACCTATGACATAGGCAAAGGAGGGGGTATGCACCTGACTCAAGCGCAGTGGAGAATGATTTCCGTGTTGTGCAAGGTTCTCCAGCCCTTCGAACTTGCCACACGTGAAGTCAGTTCAGACACTGCCAGCTTGAGTCAGGTCATTCCCCTCATCAGGCTTTTGCAGAAGAAGCTGGAGAAAGTGAAGGAGGAGCTAAGATGGAGCGATTCCGCTCGGCATGTGGGACTTGTGGATGAAGCCCTTCATTCGCTTTGCCAGGATTTGAGGGTGGTCAATCTGTTGAAATCAGACCACTACATTTTGGCCACCATGCTCGATCCTAGGTTTTAAGCCTATGTGGTGTCTCTCTTTCCGGCTGACACAAGCCTGCAGAGGTGCAAAGACCTGCTGGTGAAAACACTGTCAGCTGAAGTGGAATGTGACACGTCAACAGCTCCTTCTTCATTTTCTCCAGCAACTGGGGCTGCCAGGAAAAAACTTAGGTATCCTAAGCAACCCGCTGGTGGTGATGCAGGGCAGACAGGACCAAGTTTGGACATCTGGTCCAGACTGAAGGACCTGGCAACAATTTCTGACATGTCTACTGTCACTGCATATGATACTGTCACCATTGACAGAATGGTGGAGGATTACATTGGTGACAGCATCCAAGTAGGCATATCAGACAGTCCATACCTGTACTGGCAGGAAAAAGAGGCAATTTTTAGGCCCCTGTACAAACTGGCTCTATTTTACCTGAGTTGCCCCCCTCCAGTTTGTACTCCGAAAGAGTGTTTAGTGCAGCCGGGAACCTTGTTGGCGAAAGGTGTAGGAGGTTTCTTCCACAAAATGTGGAGAAGATGATGTTCATAAAAATGAATTATGAACTCTTCCAGGGAGACCAGCCCCCAGAACGTACAGAGAGACCTGTGGTGGTGGATTCCAGCGGGGACGAGTTAATACTCTGTGAGGCTGAGGATGTACACAACACTGAAGAGGGTGAGGAATCGGTGGATGAGGAGGATGAGGACGACATCTTGCCTCTGTAGAGCCAGTTTGTGCAGGGACAGATTAATTGCAAGCTTGTTTTGCGGGGGCCCAAACGAACCAATCATTTCAGCCACAGTCGTGTGGCAGACCCTGGCGCTGAAATGATTAGTTTGTTAAAGTGTGCATGTCCTGTTTATACAACATAAGGGTGGGCGGGAGGGCCCAAGGACAATTCCATCTTGCACCTCTTTTTTTTCTTTGCATTTGCATTATGTACAGTTTGGGGCCTAGTTTTTCAAACTGCCATCCTGTCTGCCACTGCAGTGCCACTCCTAGATGGGCCACGTGTTTGTGCCACCCACTCGTATCGCTTAGCATAGTCATCCAGCTACCTCGGTGCAACCTTTTGGACATAAAAACACAATTGTGAGGTGTGAGGTGTTCAGAATAGACTGGAAATGAGTGGAAATTAAGGTTATTGAGGTTAATAATAGCATAGGAGCAGAAAAACCCACAAATTCTGTGATTTTAGCTGTTTTTATGCTTTTTTAAAAAAAATACAGATCCAAAACACAAAACCCAGAACCCAAAACACGGAAAGGTGGTTTTGGCAAAACCAATCTAGATCCAAAACACGAAGAAAGATCCAGATCCAAAACCAAAACACAAAACTCGAAAAGTGGCCGGTGCACACCCCTAATATATATATATATATATATATATATATATATATATATATATACACATATATATTTCTTCATCACAAATACATTAAATCACACACTTACACATAAACACTTATATGTATAACCACATAAGTAAATATGGACGCTCACAAGGCATCCTCACATACATAGATGCGAACACAACACATACTTACACAATAATCATAAATATACACACATTGATAGTTGTATATACAGTATACCTATTTTCACTTAGTTTTAAATACAGACACACATTAGCGACCACAATCATATACACATATTTACACTTATAGAAGGTTTCTGCACAATAAGGTTTATGTTAGAAATATAAAGTTATAATATGAAATGCATATATTTCATATCTAAGGCATTGGACAACATAAAAATCTAATGTTTAGTATCCAACTGATGCTCTGTTCCTTTGCAGGTTTCCGGTTCTGACAGCGAGGAGGTCGCACCCTGTGTTCCCGAAATATGGATCATCATATGAATTTGGTTTTATTATATGCAATAAATTGGCTAGTTTAAATTAATTATGCAGAGGGAGGCCCACACAATGAAGCTGCTCCAAAACCAATCCATGCCCCTGATGACATCATGTGAACTGTCAAATGAGAGGATCAAGCCGAAACAAGAGCCAATTGAACAGTGTTTGTCTGTCCCCATTGTGTTTGTACATCTTGGAAGAGTACATATTTTTGCGCAATGTACTAGGTCAGTAGTCGTTACCTGTTTGACGACCGCAGACATCTGGATTGATCGGGTGTGACCTGGTATCAGTGCGCAAGCGTATGTGTTCGGCTGTAACCTTGTTTGATAATTGTACTTTACTCACTGTATTGATCTAAGCGTGTATTATTTCTTTTTATTGAAGAATATAACTTTTTGTGCTTCGAAACCACACTTTGGGCTGGTCTACAATTATTATTGTGTGCAATGCTAAACAGCAATTTTAGAGGTATAGCGATTATTTAAATACAACTGGGGACAGCCCCGGGCTATCAGCCTGGGCCTGGGGTGCCCTGAAAATGGGGACCCCTTTATTGGGATGTCCCCAGCTCCCCAGGGATCCCCGGCCTGGGCTGACTAGCGGTTAGGGGTGATGCTTTGGCTGGGGGGCCCCTGGCTTTGGCATTACCCTCATGCTACTCATGCTAGAAAGAGTCTGTTGCTGGTTCTGGTAAATACAGGGGAACCCTACTAATTGTTGACCCCTGTATTTCCAGAACCAGCTCAGCAACAGAAATATACATATATATATATATATATATATATATATATATATATATATCCAGACCATCCAACATGACCCGTTTCATTAGGTACAAAATGCTCTGCACCTGGACTTCCATCTAATGTATGATTGCAGCCACCTGTGTTGAAACACCTGTCTCATCATTTATGTAGTTCAATACAGGTGTCTGCTATCAGAAAGTAGGTGTGAAGTCCAGGAGCAGAGCATTTTGTACCTAATGGAATGGGTCAAGTTGGAGAGAACATATTTACATTTGTGCATATCATATATACAATATATACAGTGTATACATATATCCAGTAGTGAGGCCGCACTCACATCTTCAATAGGTTCACCAACCACTGGGGTGTCTTCCCAAATCCACATACAGTAGGTAGATCCAAATATAGAGACAAAATAATGGGACACTCACCAGATTCTTCTTGCAAATAAAAAGGCTGCTGTTTTTTACTCACATATACTGTAGGCAGAGGTAATACAGTGCTCAAATGATTTTGGACTCCAATGAGTCCTTCATCAGGAGATACATCCAACACAGCGCAGGATGCACAAGTAGCCCACACAGGTCACTCCGGAATTTTTCAATGTCATTATTTATGCAATAAGCATTAATCCAACATTTGGGACTGCGCAGAGTCCTGTCCGCAAGGTAATAACAGTAAAAATACATGTGAATAATGCTTAACTTATATCCCCTTAGCGTGCAAATTCTCAATGTCTTCAGAGGTGAGAGTGGTGTCCACTCCCGCTCTGCATCGCAGATACAGTGTCGTGGTCTCCTGTGTAAGTCAGGTTGCTATGGCAACCCCTCGTAGCATCTCTCCCTCTAGCAGACAAACTGAAAGTGAATAATAACAATTACCATATGTTTCTAGTGCAAAGCTGTCCCATGGTAAACAAACATATCTCCACCTGCTAGTCATACTAAGTAAAATGAACAAGTTAGTATATTGGAAGACAACCATAAGAATGCATATAGTACTGAAAGTTAAGGTTCTCTTTCTGCAATGCAGCACTAAATCTATGCTATGATATGATACTATATATCAAAATATTGAATATAAAAAAGAACATAAAATATAGAGTGCTATATAGGGCAAGTAAAGCAACTCTAAGCCTGATGTTATGTATATTCTTATTGTTAATAATGATTTCAAATAGATTTTTTCATTAAGGCCATGAGTTTGCATGGTATTCATTCTTAGTATCCTTTGTGCCTCCAATCTCAGCAGAACCAGTAGTCTATCTCCAACTCTTGGTTTCGGAGGAACATGATCAATGATCATGTATCTTAGAGATGCTAGAGAATGATTGCACAATTTAAAATATTTTGCCACAGGCTGTTCTATATTCTTCCCCACCAGTGATTGTCTTATTGCTGAGCAGTGGAATGAAATGCGTTCCTTAAATGTACGACTAGTCATGCCTATCTAGTATAAACTACATGGACATATAATGAATTATGACATATTGCATTGAACAGTTTAAAACATGTCTAATTGAAAAAATATTAGTTGTATATGAATTAATGTGTGTATATATATATATATATATATATATATATATATATATGGAGCTATTAGTACTGGAATAGAGCGCCTTATGTGCTTAGGTACTTTTATATATACACAATCAGTATTAAATAAATTAGTGAACTGTGTAAAAGTGCTTCAGTGCAAATAATAATATATTAAGGGATACCTCCCAAACAATGAGGTAACTAAAATAAATATCAATCAATTCATATAATTGTGCAACCGTGCCTCAGTTATTAAAGTGCAATTCAGACAATTTAAAAAAGTAAAAAAAAATTTAATCAAAAACCAACAATAATATCCTTCCACATGAAGGATAAAATACATAAAAAACAATAGCACGTCTGTATATATATAAAATTACCATAAAAAATCAGATATAATAGGGATTTAAAAATATATATAAATATAGCTTATCTGATAAAAAGTGGCAAGTTCATGAATGGGTAGAGAACAGGAGCATCCAACGTGTTTCGTCCGTATCCTGGACTTCTTCAAGGGATAGTAAGGCTCCTGTGGGGTATCCAGCTTTTATACCCCCTCAAATAAGGACAAACAAGGAATGATAGGAATCGTTAGTGACCTCACTTCCGGTTTTCCGATTAGCATAAGCTTATAAAACAGTCATGGTTGTTATATTTCCATTGAACTAATCTCTTATTAGCCACACTATTCATATACAACATCATGGTTATGTAATTTTAGATCTCTAGATATATAATAGTTTGAGTATAGTTTATCGCGTCACTTCCGCCCTTAGTTCCCATGGTGCTTCCGCCCTTTACTTAGTGTGCAGTGTATACTGCTCATTTCATTCGGTATTGCCGTCTCACGTGACTTCTGCCTAATTTGCATACGGCCCTACACCGTCCTTGGCTGTCTGTGATAGGCTGGTCAGTCCGCTTCCTCTACTCGATCATCCGATCACGTGTTCGCGCATTCCCCCTGGCTGCCGGTATCCATCTTAGTGCTCACTTTGGCATCCTTACTCGTGGCTATCTTTCTACTCCCGGCCATCTTTCTACTCCCGCTAACCATCTTAATGCTCTCATTGGAGTCCCCACTCGCGGCCATCTTTATACTCCCGGTGATTTTTAAACTCCACGGGACTCACTGACGACATCCATCTTTAATAATCTCAGTGGTGAATTCACCTGCTGCCATCTTACTACTCCTAATTGTCATTATCTCCACAGCCATCTTCATACTCTTTTCTATCTGCTATTGGGGCGTTTCAATCCTGGAAGTAGTAATTTGTTTATAAACTTTCCTATATGGCGTAATGGAAACAATGTTAATGTTAACATATAACACATATATTTAAGCATGTCCAAAAGAAATTTAGGTATGTCCAATAAATAATAAATAAATTATTAAATAAATTATTAAATAAATTATTAAGATTAGTACTTCACATCGGATCTCTACTATTTTATATGAATAAATGTTAACCAATATTGTGTGTTGATAATTAATACAAGTCCCATCTATATGATATAAATTGTATGTCTGTTGATATTAATAGGGATTTTCACTCTTCTTTTCCTTCTTTCCCAAGTTTTCACTCAGTAGGAGCATACATAGTCACTTCAATATTTATTTCAATTATTTCTTATTTGCTGCGTGGTTCATTCATGGACGTTCAAGTGTAGATCAGAAGTTACTTCATTGGTCATTTGTCCTGAGGGAATAATAACAGTGAGTCCCTTGGGAATCTACCGTACCTGGTCTTCCCTAGAGGTCTCCCATCTAAGTACTAACCAAGCCCAATGGTGCTAAGCTTCCAAGATCAGACGAGATTGGGCGCTCCAACACAGGTATGACAGTAGATATTATTGGGACATGCTGTATACCCTCCTGACCTGTTTTCCTCCCTCTTGATCTTCTTATAGGAAGGGAGCTATTTCATAGTTGTCGTTGAATCCTCTAGGCGTCATAGTGTCCAATTCAAAGATCCAGAACATCTCCCGTTTGGATAGTTTGTTTGCAAGGTCTCCTCCTCTGTCTCCCAGTTCTACATGTTCTATTGCTTTAAATGTCAAATTGTCCGGATCCGATTTATGACATAAATTGAAGTGTCTTAACACCATATGAGTCTCCACCTTATTTTTAATGTTCCGTATGTGTTCCTGTATGCGGAGTTTGAGTGGTCGTTTCATCTTGCCCACGTACTTTATGTGGAGAAGGAAATAAAATCATTACCAAAAATTTTATAAAGCAAGTAGATACTAACAGCTATCTGCATTTTAAAGTGGACATCTTAAAAGATGTAAGGAGAACATACCATACTCACAATTTCATAGGATAAAACGAAATTGTAGTGAGGTACAAACATGTGATGAACAAATCCAGTTATACACTACTAGATTCTTAGAAAAAGAATATCCTCCTCAAGTCCTCTTGAAAGCAAAAGAGAAAATTAATAATACGGAGAGGGGCATGCTTTTGGATTAT
This sequence comes from Taudactylus pleione, assembly GCA_031769625.1. Classification (NCBI taxonomy): domain Eukaryota; kingdom Metazoa; phylum Chordata; class Amphibia; order Anura; family Myobatrachidae; genus Taudactylus; species Taudactylus pleione. The sequence goes on from JAUIMM010000107.1 coordinate 3,889,262, forward strand.
AAGATTGTAGAAGAAAAGGAAAAAGAAAAAGAGAAAAATATCATTCCCTTCATAACAATATATAATGCACAGGAGAAGGATATCAAGCAATCACTAAATAGACATTGGAATATCCATTTAATGGATCCAGTTTTGAAGGAAATCTTACCACCTAGACCCCCATAGTATTCAGAAAATCAAGGAACCTTAAAGATGTTCTAGCACCTAGCATGTTAAAGGATACCAATACTTTAAAATCCAGTGTCCTTCCCAGTTGTCCAGGGAGTTATAAATGCGGTAGATGCAATGTGTGTAAATACCTACACCGAGAGAGAAAAATCTTTAAGAACTCGGTGGGTAGCAAGGAATATAAAATTAAACAGCATCTCAACTGTAATTCAACTTCAGTGATCTATCTCTTGGAATGCTCATGTGGAATAAAGTACATGGGCAAGACGAAACGACCTCTCAAACTCCGCATACAGGAACACATACGGAACATTAAAAATAAGGTGGAGACTCATATGGTGTCAAGACACTTCAATTTATGTCATAAATCGGATCCGGACAATTTGACATTTAAAGCAATAGAACATGTAGAACTGGGAGACAGAGGAGGAGACCTTGCAAACAAACTATCCAAACGGGAGATGTTCTGGATCTTTGAATTGGACACTATGACGCCTAGAGGATTCAACGACAACTATGAAATAGCTCCCTTCCTATAAGAAGATCAAGATGGAGGAAAACAGGTCAGGAGGGTATACAGCATGTCCCAATAATATCTACTGTCATACCTGTGTTGGAGCGCCCAATCTCGTCTGATCTTGGAAACTAAGCACCATTGGGCTTGGTTAGTACTTAGATGGGAGACCTCTAGGGAAGACCAGGTACGGTAGATTCCCAAGGGACTCACTGTTATTATTCCCTCAGGACAAATGACCCATGAAGTAACTTCTGATCTACACTTGAACGTCCATGAATGAACCACGCAGCAAATAAGAAATAATTGAAATAAATATTGAAGTGAATATGTATGCTCCTACTGAGTGATAACTTGGGAAAGAAGGAAAAGAAGAGTGAAAATCCCTATTAATATCAACAGACATACAATTTATATCATATAGATGGGACTTGTATTAATTATCAACACACAATATTGGTTAACATTTATTCATATAAAATAGTAGAGATCCGATGTGAAGTACTAATCTTAATAATGTATTTAATAATTTATTTATTATTTATTGGACATTCCTAAATTTCTTTTGGACATGCTTAAATATATGTGTTATATGTTAACATTAACATTGTTTCCATTATGCCATATAGGAAAGATTATAACAAATTACTACTTCCAGGATTGAAACGCCCCAATAGCAGATAGAAAAGAGTATGAAGATGGCTGTGGAGATAACGACAATTAGGAGTAGTAAGATGGCAGCAGGTGAATTCACCACTGAGATTATTAAAGATGGATGTCGTCAGTGAGTCCCGTGGAGTTTAAAAATCACCGGGAGTATAAAGATGGCCGCGAGTGGGGACTCCAATGAGAGCATTAAGATGGTTAGCGGGAGTAGAAAGATGGCCGGGAGTAGAAAGATGGCCGCAAGTAAGGATGCCAATGTGAGCACCAAGATGGATACCGGCAGCCAGGGGGAATGCGCGAACACGTGATCGGATGATCGAGTAGAGGAAGCGGACTGACCAGCCTATCACGGACAGCCAAGGATGGTGTAGCGTCGTATGCAAATTAGGCAGAAGTCATGTGAGACGGCAATACCGAATGAAATGAGCAGTATACACTGCACACTAAGTAAAGGGCGGAAGCGCCACGGGAACTAAGGGCAGAAATGACGCGATAAACTATACTCAAACTATTATATATCTAGAGATCTAAAATTACATAACTATGATGTTGTATATGAATAGTGTGGCTAATAAGAGATTAGTTCAATGGAAATATAACAACCATGACTGTTTTATAAGCTTATGCTAATCGGAAAACCGGAAGTGAGGTCACTAACGATTCCTATCATTCCTTGTTTGTCCTTATTTGAGGGGGTATAAAAGCTGGATACCCCACAGGAGCCTTACTATCCCTTGAAGAAGTCCAGGATATGGACAAAACGCGTTGGATGCTCCTGTTCTCTACCCATTCATGAACTTGCCACTTTTTATCAGATAAGCTATATTTATATATATTTTTAAATCCCTATTATATCTGATTTTTATGGTAATTTTATATATATACAGACGTGCTATTGTTTTTTATGTATTTTATCCTTCATGTGGAAGGATATTATTGTTGGTTTTTGATTAAATTTTTTTTTACTTTTTTAAATTGTCTGAATTGCACTTTAATAACTGAGGCACGGTTGCACAATTATATGAATTGATTGATATTTATTTTAGTTACCTCATTGTTTGGGAGGTATCCCTTAATATATTATTATTTGCACTGAAGCTCTTTTACACAGTTCACTAATTTATTTAATACTGATTGTGTATATATAAAAGTACCTAAGCACATAAGGCGCTCTATTCCAGTTCTAATAGCTCCATTTTTATATATGTAGCAGATTACCACTGGTACATTGTATTTACTGGTTGAAATGACACCCATATTGTTGGGGAAGTGCATGATAACCATTTATAAATCATGGTCGGGTTGAAGTATATATGTGTGTAAGGTAAATAACACGTAACTGTAACACGGTCTAGGAGGGTCTATACCCAGTTGGCGCTGTAATCTCTCGCTAAATATATATATATATATATATTTATAGAGAGAGAGAGAGAGAGAGATCAACAAATAGTGGCACTCCACAACTTGCCAGCTGATCAGGTAAAAAAAAAAAGAAAACAGGGGGTCCCTGAGCAGGCAGGCCAAGTGGACTATTTTTTGGGGCACTCTTAGCTGATGACAAGTGAAATGATTTGTGATATGATGTATTACAATTAAAACATCAATTTTATTACTCTACTCATTAAAATATTAGTGCCGTGAAGTACTGTATAACAAAACAACACATATGACAATAAACATACAATAATCTAAAATCATGAATCTTGTCTGAGGAGACACAAAATGAACTCCTATGGCAGGAATGATATGGGTGAAATTATTAAGAAATGACAATATCATATGTATGGAGATGACAAGATCCCAGAAAGCACAGGAATCATAAATCTAGATTATGTAAATCACAGCAATTGTTCTGACTCACACTAGTAAAAAAAATATATATCAGACCAAATTGTATTCATATATCCGATGTTAATTATAGAAAAATAAAGATGAATCCAATGCACACCATAAGGATATGATTCTAGTAAATCATTCAGTGCCTGAAAGTATTGTATCATGGGTCATCAAATAATAATAATTGATGTAGGCAAAATAAGCTGGCAAGTGAAAATTTAATCAGCAGAAAACTCATGAGCATGAGAAGTTAGAGTGATTTGTAATCGGAATACAGTCAGCGAAAAAAATTTAATTATTCTATGGGTGATATATAATAAGTCACTAATGTTGAATAGTGAACCCTTACATTTGCCTCTGATAACCAAAATACTTTACATTACAGCTCATCATTGCATGAGCATGGTCTTCAAAAACTTATTTAGATGACTATCTGTCATGTGAAATAATGTTAGATATATAAATACCAGGTTGAAGAAAGAAAAAAGTAAGGCACATAGAATGTCTCTCCGCTTCTGCTTTCACTCAGGGAAGTGCAAGCCGAGTGATGAGAGAGTGGGGAGACCAGTATCTATGGAAAAAACAGCCAGGTGGTGTCTGTTAAGGATCTGTGGGTGTTAGGTGAGCTCTGTTACCAGAGCATTGCAGAGCCCAAATGCAACCCCAGATCAGTCAGACCACCGCCGGAGGGGATAGAAAATACCTGTATAGTCAAGTGTTTTGTGCCAGTGAGAGATTGCCTGTGCTGTGCTGCATTCAAACATATGGTCAGCTGCAAACAGGACTCTATATCCACACTTAGAGGGGTATTCAATATGAAACGTTAACTTCACTGTCGAAGTTAACGTTTCATATCAGAGTTTTTACCTCCGTTAAAGTCTGGTGCGCGCTCCCGCTTATCCCCATATTCAAAATAAAATTAACGAAAACGGGAAACTCCGAAGTTGGTTTTGCGTAAAGTTACGAATTTAACATGATAACATGATTGATGTCCAGTGACAGGTAATCGTGTTTGAGAGATACAAATACTCTCTATGTTTTAATAGATATATGCTTTACAAGCTAGCAATTTAGTCTGGCATTTGACTTCCGTCCAGAGTTTGTATGAATGACACTTAGTAAAAGATTAGCACAGTCTGCTCGTTTACTATAGCTATTCCCAGCTAGGATTGACAGCAATATATGTCAATCTTTTATGCTTTAGACTGATTGGTTGTTCATTGACCAGCAGATTATTGGCTCCAGGATCCTTCAGTCATGCTAGCTGGATCCTGATTCGCCAGCTAGCATGTAAATACTAACACATGGAGTCAATGTATTACTGGGCATTCCTTTGTGTGAAACGCGCGAAACATGGGCAAAATGCGCATCATCTAGGGTCTGACCAGCTGACTGTCTGCACGTGACCGCTATCGGGTGGCACCTCACAGACACCGCACTCTCTACACTTCATACTAAGTGTGGATATAGAGTCCTGTTTGCAACTGACCGGATGTTTGAATGCAGCACAGCACAGGCAATCTCTCACTGGCACAAAACACTTTTCTATACCCTCTGGTGGTGGCCTGACTGATCTGGGGTGCATTTGGGCTCTGCAATGCTCTGGTAACAGAGCTCATCTAACACCCACAGATCCTTAACAGACACCACCTGGCTGTTGTTTCCATAGATACTGGTCTCCCCACTCTCTCATCACTCGGCTTGCACTTCCCTGAGTGAAAGCAGAAGTGGAGAGACATTCTATGTGCCTTACTTTTTTCTTTCTTCAACTTGGTATTTATATATCTCACATTATTTCACATGACGGATAGTCATTGAAATACGTTTTTGCAGACCATGCTCATGCAATGATGAGCTGTAATGTAAAGTATTTTGGTTATCAGCGGCAAATGTAAGGGTTCACTATTCAACATTAGTGACTTATTATATATCATCCATAGAATAATTTAATTTATTTTGCTGACTGTATTCCGTTTACAAATCACTCTAACTTCTCATGCTCATGCAATGGTCAATTAATGAGTTGTGATAAAATGTCATTTGTGTCTCAACAGAAGATGTAAGGTCGCACCACCTGACAACAGTGGTGTGTTGTATTATACGTTTCCGATACAAGTTTACTGCTGATTAAATTTTCACTTGCCAGGTTATTTTGCCTACATCAATTATGATTATTTGATGACCCATGATACAATACTTTTAGGCACTGAATGATTTATTAGAATCATATCCTTATGGTGTGCATTGGATTCATCTTTATTTTTCTATAATTAACATCGGATATGTGAATACAATTTGGTCTGATATATTTTTTGTATTACTAGTGTGAGTCAGAACAATTGCTGTGATTTACATAATCTAGATTTATGATTCCTGTGCTTTCCGGCATCTTGTCATCTCCATACATATGAGATGGTCATTTCTTAATAATTTCACCCATATCATTCCTGCCATAGGAGTTCATTTTGTGTCTCCTCAGACAAGGTTCATGATTTTAGATTATTGTATGTTTATTGTCATATGTGTTGTTTCATTATACAGTGCTTCACGGCACTAATATTTTAATGAGTAGAGTAATAAAATTGATGTTTTACTTGTTATACATCATATCACAAATCATTTTACTTGTCATCAGCTAAGAGTGCCCCAAAAAATAGTCCACTTGGCCTGCCTGCTCAGGGACCCCTGTTTTCTTCTTTGAATTAATTGACTATTGCGAGCACTACCAACAATTTTAATTGAGTATAAGGGAGATATTCCCTATTATTGTTCTCTATATTTGGGTAATTTTTGTGTATACATTTATAGTTGGAATCATATCCATAACTACACAAATAATTCCTTTTGTGCTGTATCCTTCCCAGTTCCCTTTACCCCCGTTATTATTCAGCTGATCAGGATGCCTCGTGGGTGCTCTGCATGTGCATGATGTTCTGTGTGCTGTGACGCCATAGAGATGGTGCAAGGTGCAGTTAATGAGCGGTACCAGGTGTGCTGGATTAGCTGAATGAGGTAAGTCTATTATGGTGTATAAATGTATGTTATTTGCACTATTGTACTGTATCCCAGATGACGGACCAGAGCCCGAAATGTCACATTAAATGACATAGAATATTAAACACACCATGAAGTGCTGTCATTTGTGGAGTTAGTGCCAGGACTTTGCTGTTGTATGTGTGTGTGTATGTGTACATATATATATATATATATATATATATATATATATATATATATTAGGGGTGAGCGGGTTCGGATTTCTGAAATCCGAACCCCCCCGAGCCCCCCCAATCCAAGGCCGATCCGAGTCAGACTTTACTTTTCCCGCCTGACTTGGATCTGAAATCGAGGCAAAACGTCATCATCCCGCCTTCCGGGTCTCGCGGGTTTTGGATTCCATATAAGGTACCCGCGTCCGCGCCATTTTCTCACTTGGCTGTGGACAGTGAAGAGGGAGGGAGGGAGTTAGGGCTAGCAGGGCTGTGTAGTGCAGTGTAGTGTTGTGCTGTGCTGCGCTGTGCTGCTGTTGTCCATAGCGGCTGTGTCCACTCCTCCAAAGTCCATAGGGGCTGGCTGTGTTGTGCTGTGCTGCTGTTGTCCATAGAGGCTGTATCAATGCCTCCAAAGTCCATAGGGGCTGGCTGTGTCGTTCTGTGCTGCTGTTGTCCATAGGGGCTGTGTCCACTCCTCCAAAGTCCATAGGTGCTGGCTGTGCTGTGTTGTGCAGTCAGTTGTCCATAGGGGCTGTGTCCACTCCAAAGTCCTGTGCAGTGTCCCAGTCCTAAAGGGGTGCTATAGTGTTGTCCAGGGGGTGCTCTGTCCATCAGGGGTACTCCCCCTTGTGCAAAAAAAAAAAATCTGTGTTTGTGAATTGTGTGCACAGTAGCCGCACGTACATCAACAAAGTAGCGCCAAGTGTGCGCTGTGTCATAAGTAAAGGGCTGTCTGGCACATCCATTAAAGGGTGCTGTAACCCCCAAAGTGCACTCCAAATAATATTTTTTTTTCTGTGTTTGTGAATTGTGTGCACAGTAGCCGCACGTACATCAACAAAGTAGCGCCAAGTGTGCGCTGTGTCATAAGTAAAGGGCTGTCTGGCACATCCATTAAAGGGTGCTGTAACCCCCAAAGTGCACTCCAAATAATATTTTTTTTTCTGTGTTTGTGAATTGTGTGCGCAGTAGCCGCACGTGCATCAACAAAGTTGCGCCAAGTGTGTGCCTGTGTCATAAGTAAAGGGCCGGCTTGCTAATCCGATAAAGGGTGCTGTAACCCCCAAAGTGCACTCCAAAAAATATAATTTTTTTTCTGTGTTTGTGAATTGTGTGCACTGTACGTGCATCCTCAAAGCAGCAGCGCCAAGCTTTCTTCTGTCTGTTAAAGGGTGGTGTAAACCCCAAAGTGCGCTACAACAAAAATAAAATAATCTTCTTTTTTTCTGTTTGTGTGTAAAATGTTTTGCAGTAGCCGCACCTGCATCCTCAAAGCAGCAGCGACAAGCGTGCATCTGTCTGTTAAAGGGTGCTGTAATCACCAAAGTGCACTCCAAAAAAAAATAATAATTTGTGTTTGTGAATTGTGTGCACATGCACAGTAGCCGCACGTGCATCAACAAAGTAGCATCAAGCGTGCGCCTGTGTCATAAGTAAAGGGTCAGCTGGCTTCACCGTTAAAGGGTGCTGTAACCACCAAAGTGCACTCCAAACAAAATAAAAAATAATTTTCTGTGTTTGTGAATTGTGTGCACTGTGGCTGCACGTGCATCAAAAAAGGAGCAGCGCCAAGCATGCGCCTGTGTCATAAGTAATTGGCCAGCTGGCTTGTCCGTTAAAGGGTGCTGTATCCCCCAAAGTGCACTCCAACAAAAATGAAATAATCTTTTTGTCTGTGTTTGTGTGTGAAACATGTGCGCAGTAGCCGCACCTGCATCCTCAAAGCAGCAGCGACAAGCGTGCGTCTGTCTGTTAAAGGGTGGTGTAACCCCCAAAGTGTGCTCCACAAAAAATAAAAAATTCTTCTTTTTTTTCTGTCTTTGTGAATTGTGTGGGCTGTAGCCGCACCTGCATCCTCAAAGCAGCAGCGACAAGCGTGCGTCTGTCTGTTAAAGGGTGGTGTAACCCTCAAGTGCGCTCCACAAAAATTTAAAAATCTTTTTTTTCTGTCTTTGTGAATTGTGTGCACTGTAGCTGCACGTGCATCAACAAAGAAGCAGTGCCAAACATTCGCCTGTGTCCCGTAAGTCTGTTAAAGGGTGTTGTAACCTCCAAAGTGCTCCAAAAGATAAAAAACTTTTTTTTTCTGTGTTTGTGACTTGTGTGCAATGTAGCTGCACGTGCATCAACACAGTAGCAGCGCCAAGCATGCACCTGTGTCATAAGTCAATGGCCAGTTTGGACATCTGGTCCGGACTGAAGAATGTGCTAACAATTTCTGACATGTCTACTGTCACTGCATATGTTACTGTCCTCAAAGCATCAGCGACAAGTGTGCGTCTGTCTGTTAAAGGTGGTGTAACCACCAAAGTGCGCTCCACAAAAAATTATTAATTCTTCTTTTTCTGTCTTTGTGAATTGTGTGGGCTGTAGCCGCACCTGCATTCTCAAAGCAGCAGCGCCAAGCGTGCGTCTGTCTGTTAAAGGGTGGTGTAACCACTAAAGTGCGCTCCAACAAAAATAAAATAATCTTTTTTTCTGTGTTTGTGTGTGAAATGTATGCGCAGTAGCCGCACCTGCATCCTCAAAGCAGCAGCGGCAAGCGTGCGTCTGTCTGTTAAAGGGTGGTGTAACCACTAAAGTGCGCTCCAACAAAAATAAAATAAACTTTTTTTCTGTGTTTGTGTGTGAAAGGTATGCGCAGTGGCCGCACGTGTATCAACACAGCAGTAGCGCCAAGCATGCGCCTGTGTCATAAGTCAAGAGCCGTTTTTGACATCTGGTCAGGACTGAAGGACGTGTCAACAATTTCTGACATGTCTACTGTCACTGCATATGATACTGTCACCACTGACAGAATGGTGGAGGATTACATTGGGGACAGCATCCAAGTAGGGATGTCAGACAGTACGTACCTGTACTGGCAGGAAAAAGAGGCAATTTGGAGGCCCCTGTACAAACTGGTTCTATTTTACCTGAGTTGCCCCCCCTCCAGTGTGTACTCCAAAAGAGTGTTTAGTGCAGCCGGGAACCTTTCAGCAAAAGGCGTAGGAGGTTGCTTCCACAAAATGTGGAGAAGATGATGTTCATAAAAATTAATTATCAACTATTCCAGGGAGACCAGCCTCCAGAACGTACAGAGGGACCTGTGGTGGTGGATTCCAGTGGGGACGAGTAAATACTCTGTGAGGATGAGGATGTACACAACACTGAAGAGGGTGAATAATCGGTGGATGAGGAGGATGAGGATGACATCTTGCCTCCGCAGAGCCAGTTTGTGCAGGGACAGATTAATTGCCAGCTTGTTTTGTGGGGGCCCAAATGAAAGAATCATTTCAGCCACAGTCGTGTGGCAGACCCTGGCACTGAAATGATTGGTTTGTTAAAGTGTGCATGTCCTGTTTATACAACATAAGGGTGGGTGGGAGGGCCCAAGGACAATTCCATCTTGCACCTCTTTTTTTTCTTTGCATTATGTACTGTTTGGGGCCTAGTTTTTCAAACTGCCATCCTGTCTGCCACTGCAGTGGCACTCCTAGATGGGCCACGTGTTTGTACCACCCACTCGTATCACTTAGCATAGTCATCCAGCTACCTCGGTGCAACCTTTTGGACATAAAAACACTATTGTGAGGTGTGAGGTGTTCAGAATAGACTGGCAATGAGTGGAAATTAAGGTTATTGAGGTTAATAATAGCATAGGAGCAGAAAAACCCACAAATTCTGTGTTTTTAACTGTTTTTATGCTTTTTAAAAAAAAATACAGATCCAAAACACATAACCCAGAACACAAAACACGGAAGGGTGGTTTTGGCAAAACCAATCCAGATCCAAAACACGAAGAAAGATCCAGATCCAAAACCAAAACACAAAACACGAAAAGTGGCTGGTGCACACCCCTAATATATATATATATATATATATATACAGTACATACAGTATATACCAGTATACATATATAAAGTTGGCAGGTCCACACTCATGTCATTAATATCCAGTGTGCTTGGGTAGCAACCTTAGCGAGCATGGCGACTCCAAATGCATAGATTGAAATGAGGTGCACTCACCAGACTTGAAGCATAGTAAAGCAAAATCTCTTTATTCACATGTGAACCATCACAGCTGCGATGGTTCTCTTTATAATAAAGAGATTTTGCTTCACTATGCTTCAAGTCTGGTGAGTGCACCTCATTTCAATCTCTCTCTCTCTCTCTCTCTCTGTATATATATATATATAGTGATGTGGGCTGTGGGCTTTAAATGCATTGATCAATCCATGAACCAAATCCCCATTATTTATTTATTTAGACATCATTGTGAGTGTTTGGACATGGTGAGTGCTGGGTTTTCTGTTTTTATTTATTTAGGCAATGTGGTCACAGGCCACTTGCACCCCAGTCCTGGGAGTGGCGAGTGCAGGTCTGCACCCCAAATCTGTGACTGGCGAGTGCAGTGGGTTTCTGACTTTGTTTATGCTGTTAATTTTTAATTAACCTTTTGTGATCATAGCTTTCCCATGCACCCCATGTGCAAACTCATTTATATTAACCTGTGTCAGCAGTTCTTTTGGTAGTATGATAGAAGCTATGTTAGGTGACTGCCTTACCTTTAAAAGCCAGTAGCTGGCAGGTGAGCTTTAAACCAGATAACATTTTTTCAGTTTAAACTATGTGATAACAGCTACCAGGTTTCCATTAGTGTGACGGATAGTGTAGGACCTGCAGAGAAGTGGGGTCCCGTGCTGTGGGCTGCGGGCTTAAAATGCATTGATCAATCCATGAACCAAATCCCCATTATTTATTTATTTATTTAGACATCATTGTGAGTGTTTGGACATGGTGAGTGCTGGGTTTTCTGCTTTTATTTATTTATTTATTTTTTATTTATTTATTATATATATATATATATATATATATATATATATATATATATATATAGCACTGCCCCCCTAAAGCAAGAGGTTGTGGCTGTGCTCTAAAGTGTCTGTGTGTAGAAGGCTACACTGCACGCTACTGTGTGCTGCACTATACTCTGCTGTATTGGCTCAGGCTGTGCTATGTCCATGAGTGGCTGTACTCTAAAGTGACTGTGTATAGGAGGAACACTGAACACTTCTGTGTGCTATGCTATACTCTGGTGTTTTGCCGTGCTGAGATTCCAGACTCACAAGTGGTTGTGCTTTTATATATGTCATTATGTATAAGGGCCAAGCTGCTTTATATTGCGCTTTACTGTTTGGAGTGCTTTACCCTAGTGCATTTTTTTTCAAGTGCCTTTATAAGCCCTATGATTTATGCAGTTTAACCCGAGCTGCAAGTTCAAAAACAGAAAAATAAAATATCACTTTTCATTTTTGCCACTGCTGTGTGGCTATGTATCATAGATGTGCTATAAACTGCTGTGTGTTTGTGCTGCTGCTCTGTCACTTAGTTCTGTAATTAGTAAAGATGAGCAGGTTCGGATTCCAGAGCTCCGAACCCACCCGAATTTAGCATAACTGAGTCGGATCCAAGCAGGCTCGGATTTTCCCGCCTTACTCGGATCTCAAAACCGAGGTAAAATGATAGAGTCTGAAATCTTGTGGTTAGCAAGCTATTTTCTCTATGATCAATGTAGTATGTAAGGGACCACGCGATGGACACCATTTCACTCCAGCTCTGGAGACTGAACAGGTAGGGTGGGTGGTATAGTTCTGGGAGAGGTGCTGGTGCTATCTTCTGTGTCCTGGGCTGGTGCTGATTCATCCTGGTCTCTGGTCATGGTGCTGTCACTGTCACTGTGCTGTCTGCTGATCCATTCTGGTCTCTGGCCATTGTGATGTCACTATCACTGTGCTGTCTGTGCTGATCCATTCTGGTCTCTGGTCACGGTGCTGTCACTGTCACTGTGCTGTCTGCTGATCCATTCTGGTCTCTGGTCATGGTGCTGTCACTATCACTGTGCTGTCTGCTATGTCCTGGGCTTGTGCTGTGTCCATCTCTGGGCCCAAGATCTGGACTCCAAAAAAAAAATCAAAGTGTCTTTTATATTTATCTGTGTGTGCTCATGCGTGTTAGGCTTAACCGCAGTAGCACACAAAAGCCAGCCAGCAACGCACATTGCAACAACCTTGTGCTGCCCGACTACAGTCATGCTCCAAAATAAAACAATAAAAGTGTCTTATATTTTTTCTTCTGTGTGTGCTCATGGGTGTTAGGCTTAACCGCAGTAGCACACAAGAGCCAGCCAGCAACGCACATTGCAACAACCTTGTGCTGCCCAACTACAGTCGTGCTCCAAAATATAAACAATAAAAGTGTCTTATATTTTTTTCTTCTGTGTGTGCTCGTAGGTGTTAGGCTTAACCGCAGTAGCACAGAAGAGCCAATCAGCAATGCAAGTTGCAACCTTGTGCTGCCCGACTACAGTCATGCTCCAAAATAAAACAATAAAAGTGTCTTATATTTTTTTTCTGTGTGTGCTCGTGGGTGTTAGGCTTAACTGCAGTAGCGCACAAGAACCAGCCAGCAACACACGTAGCAACAACCTTGTGCTGCCTGCCTACAGTCGTGCTCCAAAAAAAACCCAATAAAAGTGTCTTATATGTTTTATTCTGTGTGAGCGTGCATGTTAGGCTTAACCACAGTAGCGCACAATAGCTAACCAGCAACGCAAGTTGCAACCTTGTGCTGCCCGACTACAGTCGTGCTCCAAAAAAAAATAAAATAAAAGTGTCTTATATTTTTTTCTTCAGTGTGTGCTCTTGGGTGTTGTGCTTTACCGCAGAAGCTCACAAGAGCCAGACAGCAACACAAGTTGCAACCTTGTGCTGCCCAACTCCAGTCAAGATCAATCGGTGCTCTGGGCCCAAGTTCTTCTGGAGCTGACAAAAAAGAAAAAAAACATTTGTCTTTTTTTCTATTATTTTTGTGTGTGCGCACGACTGCATGTGTGTGAATTTATTAACCGCATGTTGGCTTCACTATTGGTGATTGTGACACTGCTTCAAGACTGCAGAAAATATGGAGGGCTGTCACATGACAGGAGAGCAAGTCCAAGAACCACATGTTGTAACTGCCAACAGCAGTGCAAGGCTATCAACTTCCTCAACCTCTATGAAGGCCCATGCCCCCAGGGCTGAAGTCATGCCATCGATATGAAAAGCAAGTTTTACTGAAGTTAAGAAAATACAATGTAAAGGATATTTGCCTTTAGATAAACTTAAAATTAGCAATATGCCATTCACTACATGAAGTCGCAAGGAAAGGATAAGGCCTTGGCCTTTCTTTATGAAGACTGCTGATAGCCCTTCTGCTTGTAGTAGTAGTGGAGGAGGTCCAATTAAAAATGTGAAAGACAGCTCCATGAAAACCATCTTTGTGCCCTGAGAAATCGAAATCACAAATCCCAGAGGATAGTGCAAGTATGTCCGCGGTTGCCATGTGTGAACCCGATCTAAATACTAGTCCTCCAAGTTCCAACATTTGTGTACCCTCTGTAAATGAGGGGAAAGGCAGTCAACATCTTGCACACGTAGTCATTGAGGATGCTTCTGTGGAATTGCACATGGAGGAGGAGGATATTTTGGTAGTTTAAGGTGCTAAGGATGATGAGGATGTTGATGATGAAGATGTTGGTAATGAGGATGTTGATGCTGAGGATGTCCTTTGTGTAAGTAAGGCAACAGCTGTTGCCCATGGTATGAAAAAGGCAAAGCCCATTGTTGTCATGCTGAAACAAAAGACAAAAAAATCTACTTCTCATGTGTGGAATGTCAAAGACTAATTTACATAATTCCATATTTACATATGCTTTATGCTGTATAATTAAGCAGCTCATTAGACATAATAGGGCATTGGTACGTCCATTTTGGTTCTCTGTCCAAACTCACATTTAAATGGAAATTAGTGTGTGTCTTTAAGGCCGCTCCCAAGGAAAACTGTTTATCTAACAAAATGAACGAGAGCATGCCCATATATGTGTCCTTGTGATGAGAAAAATATTCAGTAAATATGGGGATACAGCAAGCAATGAGTATCTCTTAAAGGAATTCAGTTTTGATTCTGATTGCCAAGGAGGAGTTAGCAAGAATAAGCTTTGTCTATCTGATAATGTTAGTGGGTGTATAAAAGGGGGGCATATTAGTTGAATATTGTAATAATGTATAAATATTGTGAGACAATGTCCATGGTTGTTGACTGCTGCATTAAACCTGGGAGAAATGTCCCAGTTAAAAGGGCTTGATCTAATTATTTAATTAATTAATAAAATGACAAATTCTTAAGTATACTTGACTTGAGAATATTACCTATTATGGAACAACACCTGGTTAAAGGTAACTTAAACAGATGGAGGCACTTGCTTATGGCTTTATGACATACGTGTCGCAAGACAGACGAATCGCAAGAGGTAATACAAATCAGTGCTGGTATTTGCTTGGAGAAAAACAGGTGATCATAGGAAGCTTATTCTGACTATGTGCATTTCTATGGTGAGTGTTAAAATGACAAGAGATGATAAAATGTGTAGTCCAGTGGATGGAAATAAAAAGAGCAGCGTAAAGTGTGAATTTGTAATGTTTACATAATTGGTATAAGTAATTTTAAATTAATTGCAGAGATCAGCCCGCAGGCTTGCGTAATTCATGTCTTTAAACTCTACACTTTCTTAAACAAATGTATGTTGTTGGGAACACAATGGCAGACTGCAGCTGCTATTGCTATTTCTATAATTGTGTCAGTAATGTTTAAAAATTTTCTTAAAATCTTTAAAATAGTGTTTAGTATCTGTGAAACAAAACGCTGTCATAGTATCTGAAAAACAGTACAGGCAGAGTTTACGTTATTGGAGCCAAAAAGTTGGAAAAAGTGCTTATAAGTTCAGAATGTCCCAGACAAAAGACAGAGTTTACAAAAGCAAGCGAACTATAAAGGCTTATAGATTTATTACATTACCATTGTTACATAAACCAATAGAGAAAGTTTGGAAACAGCTAATTTTTAGAGAAATGTGATTTTTGAGATAAATAGTGTTGATGTTATTAATGACCATAAGCCAAATGTTTAATGCTACGTTATATCAGACTAAATAAGAATAAGACAGTTGCTGATAATCATAAAGTATTCAACATTATTACATGCCTATGGGACTTTTAATGCTGGAAATAATGACTGCATGTTCTAGATTTGTTGCATTGTCTTGCGTAAGATATGGTCGAATTTTGGATATGTTTTTTTAGATGTATGTAACAGGATTTAGAGACAGATTGAAAGTGGGCAATATAAAACGGTTCAGAATTAAGGATGATAGCTAGGCAGCGAGTTTGTGAAGTTGGGTTGACTGTCGAGTTGTCAAGTTGTCAATAGTTATAGAAATATCAAGATGGTAACTACTATTGGCTGGTAGATATATAATTAATTCTGTTGTGGATATATTAATTTTGAGGTGGCAAGATGACATTCCAAGATGTAATGGTGGAGAGATATACAGTGACACAGATAAGTGCAGATAGAGACAAATCTGGGGAGAACAGGGAGAATTTGAGTATCCTCTGCATACAGATGATGCTGAAAACCAAAGGAGCAGATTAGTTTGCTAAGAATGGAGGTAGAATCAGAAAAGTGCACAGTATAAGAATGATTATATAAGTAGGATGTCAATCAAGAAGGGATGTGTTTTGAAAACCTAGGGATTATAGTGTTTATATAGGAAGAGAATTCTGTTTCTGTGAAATATTAGGAATGAGATGAGAAGAGTGTAGATACTTCATCTATATTAGAGGGGTCTAATAAATATCATCCTATATACTTCCTTTGTTCAGAGCAGGATTGTAAACTTTTGTAATAATAACTGTTTAACTTGATCTTTCAATATTTTCAGAGAGAGAAACTAACTGTCTGTCTGTGTACTTTGTGCATCAGTGTGAGTTTAACTCTCTCTGTGTACCCCTCCCAGATCGAGAAGCTGCACCGAGGAGAAGTTTTGTTTCAGAGGAAATGCTTTAACTATCTCAGAGCATGAGACTGTGTCTGTATACTTACATCATAGGTTTCTTTTGTACCTCAGTCAGGGTACTAATAAAAGAAGGTTATGAGACATACTTTTTAGTATATACGGTATATCTACTTAGTGTTTTAAAAGGATATATTCTGAAAAAGTTTACAAACAGTTTACAATATTTGATGAATAATCTGCAATTTTTTTTATTACAGATGACGCAGTCCTTATCTAACAGTGATCTATGGTTATATTCAAAGTTATTTTAAACTTCAATAAGAGATAACAAACAATTGTGTTTCTTTTGCAGAAGCAAGTTAATTTAAAAGTTTAATGGGACAAAATGCAACTGTATACTGATAATTTTAAATATACAGGACATTGTTTACCACCAGCTCGAAGACATTTATATCCTTAAAGGGTGGCATTAATTGTTAAATTGAATTGCATCTATTGGTTTTACATATTGTTATTCAGATATTTAATAATGCTCAACTTAGACATGTTCCTACAGACAGATTTTTTCGATGGGGGATAATATGTTAGACTCATATCAATCTTACATATGTCATATTTTCAATTGTGCTACATTGATCTTCTTTATCCTCAACAGGGGGGAATATGGTTGATTATAGTTAATGGTGAGGAAAAAGGAAGACAATGAACATGTTTGCAATAATGAAATATAAAAACTTTTTTTTTCAGTAATGGGAAGTTTCATTAGATAATCATGATGTAGTTCTCTTTACTGATGATAGCTGTTACAGACAGATACATAATGGTTTTTTTTTGGTTACAGGGAATGCATTACAGTGACTACCACATTCAACGTTGTTAGCTGAATGTAATGTACTGTATTGATTATAGCAATTGGAAGCATAGGGGTTACCGAATAGCTTTTTGAACTACAATTTTACATGTATAAACAGTTAAAGAACTGAAAGAAGCAATATGTTTACTAGAAATAAGTTGTAGTAATTAATTGTCAGGTACAAACTAAAGAGATTGATATTATTTTCATGGGTAACATATTAGCTGACAGGGTAGTATGAAAGGTAATTTTAAGTACATTTGATGAGCCAGTTATAGAAACTCAGTTGATGTTGTTTAAGAATATCACAATTTGATCAATTAAGGCAATATCAGGAAAATACTTCTCACAATGAGGTCAATGTCTGAAAATGAAAGCATTGTTACAAGAGAAGATGATAATGGGTATTTGAGTGGAACTAAATTAATACAAGCCATATAGAGATTGTTCATGGGTTAGTACATTTAAGAGCAGATAATATGAATCACATTGTACAATCTTACTGGTATGCTCGAGCCAGAGATAAAGTGAAAATGTGAATGTTTATGTAATTTGGTTGATAAATAATGTAGAGAATATTATACCTACTAAAACATTTTCAAAGTATTATTGATAATTGATTTTATTCAGTTACCAATGAAGAAAAAAAAGAAGGACTTGAAGTATGTTGATTAAGAAGAATTTGAAGTATGTCGATTAAAGAGGATTAAAGTATGTTCTTGTTAAGGTTTCGGGATGTATTAAAATATAGTGTTAGCATGTTTTTGGAGTTTACTGAATTTATAGCTCCATAATGCTAAAAGAAGAGATTTTGGAGGAATTTGTATGAAAGGTATAGTTTGCTTACTGTAAGTGTTATTGAAAGTTACAGGGGAAGTTTTTCAAATAAGTGAATTGATGGGAATAGAATTAAAGTTACACACAATGGTGTTATAAAAAATTAATGAGTTAAACTTACAAAAGAGACAGGAATGGCATTGTTTGAAGGCCTATATTTGGAGCTTCATAGTAATAGAATCACACCTGAACCTTATCTCAATCTCTCCTTATTAATATTTTGAACTACAATCAAGATGTGTTACTAAACCAAAGACTGATTTGAGATTACAACATGATTTGACTGTTCAATATTTTATACAATTGTCTAAGCAGCTACAACAAGAAGACTGTTGGGAAAGCTCAACAGGATATTCAACCAACACCAGCATTTGATGCAGAAGATGAAATACAGTCTAGAGACTATGATGGTATGATGAGAAGTTTGTTACATTCTGGTTCCCTTACAGATCAATGGGATGGTCCTTGACATGGCAAAGTAATGCTGACAACAGATACAGCTATAAAGGTTGCTGAGAAGGACACCTGGATCCATGGCTCGCATTGAAAAAGGTCAGAGAGAGATCCGAGCTTAAAGGGGACTTATTCTCAGACTCAAGTGCTGATATAAAGACTATGATATAAGACTATGAGAACTCTTCAATCAAGATGGAGATTATTGCTCAGAATAGACTATGATATAGACTGATGACAAAGGAAGCATCATTTTTCTTAGCTGCGTGATGGAAACAATCATGTTTATTGCAACATTGAGACTTATTTTTTTAGTTTGGAGAGAGGGCGAGCAAGGGTTCATGGTCTGGTATGACTACACATCCAGTAGTGTGGATGATGGGGTTATTCTAATAAGTCCTTTCCTTCCTCTTTTCTAAGCAGGGAAAATGATCGGTATCAGAAATCTGATTTATCATCTATTGAAAAGTGCATTTGCATTTACTGTACTAAACCAGAAGAAAGGTGTATACTATGGTGTATGGATATTATTCAAAAGAGTATCCAATTCTACAAAAATATTCATTGATGGGTAAAGTATTAAATGCTACCATTCTTGAGTTGAAATATACTTAAAATACTAAGATAACTAACATAAAACCATGTGAGAATTATGTAATTAAAATATGTAAACAGGAAAGAGGTTACTGATAACTATAACTTGACAAAACCACTAATAATTATGTTATTTTCATATGTAAGTGAACGCATTCCATTTTATTTTAATAAGAAAGTATAGGAAATGAATCAGACTACACTTCAGATTTGAATAACTGTAGGGATGTTTACTAGGCCAATACAAGTAGAAATTGTTGAGTCATAATATTATAATAAAATCTTTACTGTGTACAAACCTTAAATTCCTTGCTATAATGAACAATGTAAGGAAGATTTTAAAAGGACTAAGGGGGTCATTCAGACCCGGTCATTAGCGCCGATGCGCTTGGACCGGGTCGATGGCCCCCCCACAGAGCATGCACACGACGGCGCCGGCACCATCGTGCGCATGCGTGAGACCCGCTACGACCGACAGCGCCGGTCATAGCAGGTCTCGATCCAAAGGGGGCGAGCTGTCAATGTTGATTGACAGCTCGCCCCGTTTGGAAGGCGGGCCGGGGGAGTGGCAGACCAAACAGAGGCGTTCCCATGGGAATGCCTACCGTTTGGGGGAGGCCCCACTGACATCACTAGTGATGTCAGTGGAGAGCTTCCGGCTCTGACAGAGCCAGAAGCTCTCCGGGGCTTACGACAAGTGAGACCCTACCCTAGGGTCTCATCGTAAGCCCCGATGGTTGCGATGGTCTCTGACCATCGCGACAATCACCTGAGCGGTCGTTAGAGCTGTGGGTGTTAACCCACAGCCTAACAACCGCAACAGAGGTGGGCGGTCAGGATGCAAGTGGCCACCCAGTTTCTGAGCGACCGCTTGCATCCTCCGACCGCCTCTATGTAAGTGAACGTATTCCATTTTGTTTTAATAAGAAAGTATATGAAATGAAGCAGACTACACCTCAGATCTGAATAACTGCAGGAATATTTACTAGTCCAATACAAGTAGAAAATGTTGAGTCATAATATTGTAATAAGATCATTACTGTGTACAAACCTTAAATTCCTTGCTATACTGAACAATGTAAGGAAGATTTTTAAAGAACTAAATGCTTATTATGTACAATGTATTTTTACAAGGAGGCATTTGATTATACACAGATAGGGATTAGTTCCAGTATTGAGTGTTCCAAATAGTGATACAGATCATATAGTTCAGACATATTAGGAATGTTATTTACTGCCATGATATTTGGGTTTGATGTTATTTTCTTGTTACCAGATGATCTTTATTACCTATGAGGAAAGTATGCTTACAAATTATTGCCAATTAATTCAGAAAATATTTCCTTTTTAGGCAAGCTGATACTACTGTTTTATGTTATAACTCATAATAATTTGTGTTAAGTTCTTTTGCAGGATGCCAGATGTTTTACAAGAGATATTGATCCAGTGAATAAAAATATATTTCCCTGATTGATACTTCAGTGAGACATCATGTTGGAAACACCATTGCTAACATCCTTACATATGACAATTGGGGATATTTGTATAATCAAAATGAAATTATTGAACTGGACAAATTTATTGATAATGATACTGGACGTTATATGATAAGACATTCATATATGTTGGACATTTATGAATATATTCCGGAATGAACTATTACTACAACACCGCCATAATTGATTGCTTAATTGTACAGACTGGAGAATATTGTCGAACTTTTTATACAAATCTTGGAATTCAATGTTGAAGTTATTTGACCAATAATACTACAGATGAAGAAGCCATTATTATCAATTGCATAAATGAGGTTTATAGTATAAAAGAATAATTTCTATGAATACATTATGATAAAGACTCAAAATGAGTTATAATGATCAAGATTAGATACTAATTTTTGATTTTCAGGTTTAGAAATGTTTTTTTCACATATTTTATGTACAGACAAAGTTTATTCTTGAAATCTTAACCCTGATATTTTTTTGTAGTTGGCCTATGCTGTATTCCGATGGCTACTTAAAAAAATAAATGATAACATACAAGAAATGGAGATGAGATATAGCACATGTAATTAATGTGCTTATCTAAGGCTGGAGCTGTCAAAGACTAATTTACATAATTCCATATTAACATATGCTTTATGCTATATAATGAAGCAGCTCATGAGTCATAATAGGGCATTGGTACGTCCATTTTGTTTCTCTGTTCAAACTCACATTTAAATGGAAATTAGTGTGTGTCTTTAAGGCCACTCCCAAGGAAAACTGTTTATCTAACAAAATGAATGAGAGCATACCCATATATGTGTCCTTGTGATCAGAAAAATATTCAGACTAAATATGGGGATACAGCAAGCAATGAGTATCTCTTAAAGGAATTCAGTTTTGATTCTGATTGCCAAGGAGGAGTTAGCAAGAACAAGCTTTGTCTATCTGATAATGTTAGTGGGTGTATAAAAGGGGGGCGTATTACTTGAATATTGTAATAATGTATAAATATTGTGAGACAATGTCCATGGTTGTTGACTGCTGCATTAACCCTGGGAGAAATGTCCCAGTTAAAAGGGCTCAATCTCTTTTATTTAATTAATTAATTAAATGACAAAATCTTAAGTATTCTGGACTGGAGAATATTACTTATTATGGAACAACACCTGGTTAAAGGTAACTTAAACAGGAATTATTTCCATCCCGATCCGGAAAACAGTTGTCAAGCCATATGTGCCCATTGCCGTACAAGATTGAGTAGAGGGAGGGACCTAAACCACCTAGGAACCTACTCCTTGTTATGTCACTTGGAGCACATTCATCAAATATCAAAGTGTACATTGCCAAGTTCCAAAACTCAAAACGTAACAAGTCCAGTGTCACCTATCTGCTCCCTCTCTGCGAGATCCAAATGCCATCGATCTCCAACACCAACACCTGCTTCATCAACATCCTCATTCATCATCAAAAATAGTCCTGCTGCATCCAATGTTGGTATTTGAAGCATGATTGACTCCTCTCCTATCTGTGATTCCTCAGAAGGATCCTTGATGACTATGCCTGTTGCTCCTGCTGTTGCTGTCAGTGGATATTCATCCCAGAAGGGACCAGGAAGAATTATACTTGTAGCGTATCCTCCAAAAATCAATTAACTGTCAAACAATCATTTGCAAGGGCAAACAAGTATGACAGCAATCAATCATTTGCACAGCAGATTATTGATGCCATAACAGCTATGCTGGTAGTAGATGTGCGTCCAGTATCAGCCATTACCGCAGTGGATTTTCGACAGTTAATTAAGGTCCTGTGTCCTCGCTACAAGATCCCTTATAGATTCCACTTCGCTAGAACAGCAATTCCAAGTTTGTACAAGTACATTAAAAAAAAACGTATTAGTGTCCTCAGAAATGCCGTTGTACCCACTGTCCACTTGACCACTGATATGAGGACAAAAGGAAAAAGGCAAATTAAGGATTACATGACTGTGACAGTCCACTGGATAGGTATATTGCCTACAACAGCAACAGCAGCAGCAACATCTCCCAACAGACAGCTGATACAGAGGCAGTCTACTCTTTGTATAACTAGTTTCACTAAGAGGCATACTACTGAGAACCTCATAGAAAAACTCAGGGAAATCATTGCTAAATGGCTTACCCCATTTGCACTCTCCTTGGGATTTGTGATTTCAGACAATGCCACCAATATTGTTAGAGCACTACATGTGGGCAAATTCCAACACGTCTTATGGTTTGTTCACACAATTAATTTGGTTGTGCAACATTTTTTAAAAAGTGACATGGTCATGCAGGAGATGCTCTCGGTGGCCTGCAAAATATCCGGACATTTTAGACATTCTATGGGTAGTCCAAACAAACCAATCATTTCAGCCACAATTGCCAGTCCTTGTCGCTGAAATGATTGGTTCATTAAAATTAGGACATCACAAAAGGTGAAATGGTTAGCACTACTGCTTGCGTGGGTTTCCTCCAGGAACTCCGGTTTCCTCCCACACTCCAAAAATATACTGGTAGGTTAATTGGATCCAAACATTAAAAAAAAAATTAACCCTAGTGTGTATGTGTGTGAGCATGTGATAAGGAACATAGATTGTAAGCTCCACTGGGACAGGGACTGATGTGAATGCCCAACTGTTCTCTGTACAGCACTGCAGAATATGTGTGCACTATATAAATAACTGGTAATAATAATAATAGTAATAAATAATAAAATGTCCTGTTTCATATACAACATAAGAGTGGGAGGGCCCAAGGACTATTCCATCTTGCACCTTTTTCCTTTCCATTATGTGCTGGTTTGGGCATTGCTGCTTGACATTTTAAATTAATGTTATGGTTGATTTAGGAACCAATGATTAATTTTTAAATTAATTTATGATCAATTTAACAGCCTGGGGCTGCACCCAATGAATTGATTTTAAATTAACTTATGATCAATTTAACAGCCAGGGGCAGCACCCAATGAATTGATTTTAAATTAACTTATGATCAATTTAACAGCCAGGGGCAGCACCCAATGAATTGTTTTTAAATTAATTTATGATCAATTTAACAGCCAGGTGCTTCACCCAATTAATTGTTTTTAAACTAATTTATAATCAATTTAACAGCCAGGGGCTGCACCCAATGAATTGTTTTTTATTAATTTATTATCAATTTTACACCTGCCTGTCACTGTTATTGGAGTAGCTATGCAGGGGTGCTGTGCTCCTGTCTGTTGAGGGGCTGCTGCCCAAAATAATAAATAAATCTTTTTGTTTGTGTACATGTCAGCCACACCTGTCATTGGCATAGCTGCACAGGGGTGCTGTGCTGCTGTCTTTCAAGGGCTGCATGAATATTTCAATGAAAACTTTTTTTTAAGTTATTGGGTTACAAAAAGTTTTTATTTTTAATCTTAAACATAGCAAAAATGTTATCCTAATAGCTTATAAAGTTATATATGCTCTAAAACACTAAAGCCTTTATTTGTAAAAAACTAAAGCCTAATTCTGCCAAAAGATAGACTGACACCATGGCTAAACATAAGAGTCACCTTCTGGATGTGAATTGTCTCATTTGCATGGGGAAAACCCAACCATCAGATGAGATGGATCTCAGCCAGTGGACAACATTGAAATCACCATTAAAAAGTCACAATGGAAGACTACAGTGTGGATAATCTTTCTTCACAGTCATGAGAGGTCTCAAAAAGCATGAAAAAAAAGATGCTCTAGGTGCTGAACTTAAAGGGATTTCTCCATCATGTTCTGCAGTGTGGAAAGGTTTCATTCATATGTTTTCTATAAAGCAGTTTAAAGTTACAGCCTTCAAAGTGTCTGGCTATAAAACCCACCTTTGCCAGGAATTACCAAAGATTATTACAAGCAAAGGATTCATCTGTCTGGAATCTGTCTGGGAATTCATGGATCGTATTTGGCCTGAATGCACTAAGACATCCAGTGATTCTGTCACTGTGTTCTGTAGCCCACTTTATTCCTACCTGAATCGCAAACTGAAATATGGAATAGTAAGCACAGACAACATGGAGGCCTTTGTTATTCCGCTGCCTGCATGCCAACCAATACCTCCCAGACTACACCCACTGGGGGGACCAGGTCTTCATAATGACCATCTCCATCTGTTGCTAGGCATTCTTCTTCCAAACCATCCATGCTGGACTTCCTGTCCAAAAAGGGTAAGCAGGGTACAGAAAGAGGAGCTACATGTCCCCAATCACATTTTTTTTATTCTATCATAGATGATGTGGAGAGAGCTTCAGATGTTGGACTTGGAACAGGGGCTCCCACCTATTTGGCTTCCCTCCAGAAAAAAGAGCTCTGTTCTTCAGGAAGCGTCTATGCCTGAGCTGATAGGAAGGTAGTCTCTGTCTGTTGGCAAACACCCTTCAGGTTGCTGGCAACTCAGAATAACAGCAACTAATGTGTCCACTGATAACCAGCCTGATCTCTTAACAGCAACATACCCCATATGGCCAACTCATAACATGACACCCAGCTTGCAGCCTCACTCTTCCTTATGACACTAAACCAGTCGTCATGGTTGATCAATCAGCCATGTGTGGTCTACCCAATTTTTGGCCTTCTACATTCATTCATTTCACATATCTAAGAGAAGTTGACAGTGGGAACAATGGCAATTTGAAGGCCACTAACTAACTCTGTTTTTTTAATGTCCCTGTACAGGTTGGGAAATTCTGTAACAGAACAGAAGGTTTGCAAAGGATTATTTAAGTAAATTGTCTATTTATTTTTGGAAAGCACGCTTCCTGGTCCCGTTCAGGGATGAAAAAATCAATTCTAAGCAAGCAGGCATGGTGCAGACACAACGTCATACTTAAACCTTAGGTCTGAAATGTTCCGCTTGTACATAATATATCTCATATGGTTAAGTGGACAGTGGGAACAATGGCAGTTTGAAGGCCACTAACTAACTATGGTTTTTTTATGTCCCTCTACAGGTTTGGAAATGCCTTTATAGAAGATTTGCAAAGCATTATTTAAGTCAATTGTGTATTTATTTTTGGAAAGCATGCTTCCTGGTCCCCTTGTGAGCTGTGAGGTGGTCAAAATTGACTGGAAATGAGTGGAAATAAATGTTATTGAGGTTATTAATACTGCAGGAACAAAAAAAGGCCCATCTTATGTGATCTTAGCTGGGTTTTTTTTTTAAGAAAAAATTCAGATCTAAAACCAAAACCAAAACACGAAAACAAAACACGGAGGTGAGGTTTTGGCAGAACCAATCCAGATTCCAAAACCAGGGGAGATCTAGATCCAAAACCAAAACATGAGGTCTGGCGCACATCTCTAGTAATTAGTCAACTCGCTGCTACCTTTGGCAAATACTGTATTGGTGAAAATAATATTGTGAGGTGGGCAGAATTGACTGGAAATGAATGTTTTTGAGGTAATAATACTGTAGGAACAATAAAACTAACAAATTATGTGATTTTAGCTTTATTTGTCATAAATGCAAATCCAAAACAAGTCACTGTGATTTGGAAAATCCAATCTAAATTTAAAACTGGACAATGAATCAGAGGCAAATACAGCAAAAATGGTCTGGTGCACATCTCTATTATACAGAGAACCACTTACAATCTGCAAATACAATATTAGCTCTTTTGTCCACAAACTTCACATAGCCTTTTCATCTAAGGCATATGAGCTCATTCCTATTTTGGCTATAGTGAGTGAGGAGTATACCAGATGGGGCAGGAATGGAGTTGGGAAGTGATGGTGAGAGAGGGGTATACCAGATGGGGGAGGTATGGAGTCAGGGAGTGATGGTGAGTGAGGGGTATACAAGATGGGGGAGTTATGGAGTCAGGGAATGATGGTGAGTGATGGGTATACCAAATGGGGGATGTATGGATTCAGGGAGTGATGGTGAGTGAGGGGTATACCAGATGGGGAGATATGGAGTTAGGGAGTGATGGATGACAGAGGGCTGAATAATAGAGTCAGGGAGTGATGGTGAGTGAGGAATATGACAGATGGGGAGGTTTGGAGTCAGGGAGTGATAGTATACCAGAAGGGGGAGGTATGGAGTCAGGTAGTAAAGGTGAGTGAGCGGTATGACAGAAGGATGAGGTATGGAGTCAGGGAGTGATGGCGAGGGAAGGGTATGACAGATGAGGGAGGTATGGAGTCAGGGAGTGATGGTGAGTGAGGATTATACCATATGCAGGAGGTATGCAGTCAGGGAGTGATGGTGAGTGAGGGGTATACCAGATGGGTGAGGTATGGAGTCTAGGAGTGATGTGAGTGAGGGGAATGACAGATGGGTGAGGTATGGAGTCAGGGAGTGATGGTGAGTGAGGAGTATACCAGATACGGGATGTATGGAGTAAAGGAGTGATGGTGAGTGAGGGGTATACCAGATGTGGGAGGTATGGAGTTAGGGAGTGATGGTGAGTGAGGGGAATGACATGTCAAAGACTAATTTACATAATTCCATATTTACATATGCTTTATGCTGTATAATGAAGCAGTTCATGAGATTTAATAGAGCATTTGCACGTCCATTTTGTTTTTCTGTCCAAACTCACATTTAAATGGAAATTAGTGTGTGTCTTTAAGGCCACTCCCAAGGAAAACTGTTTATCTAACACAGTGAACAAGAGCATGCCCATATATGTATACTTGTGTTGAGAACAATACTTGGACCAAATATAGAGATACCCCAAGCAATGAGTATCTCTTAAAAGAATTCAGTTTCGATTCTGATTGCCAAGGAGGAGCTAGCAAGAACAAGCTTTGTCTATCTGATAATGTTAGTGGGTGTATAAGGGAGGCGTATAACCTGAATATTGTAATAGGGTATAAGTACTTTGTGACAATGTCAATGGGTGTTGTTTTGCTGCATCAACCCTGGGAGAATATGTCCCAGTTAAAAAGGCTAGATCTATTTATTTAATTAATTAATAAAATGACAAATTCTTAAGTATACTGGATTGGACTTTATTGCTATATGCAACAATGGAACAACTGGTAAAAGGTAGATTTCTATAGATCTTTAATGGGTGAGGTATGGAGTCGGGGAGTGCTGGTGAGTGAGGGGAATGACAGATGGGTGAGGTATGGAGTCAGGGAGTGATGGTGAGTGAGGAATATGCCAGTAGAGTAGGTAAGTAGTCCAGAAGTGATGGAGAGTGAGGTATATGACAGATGGGTGAGGTATGGAGTCAGGAAGTGATGTTGAATGAGGGGTATGCCAGTAGGTGAATTATGTAGTTGAAGAGTAATGGGGAGTGAGATGTTTGCCATTATGAGTGGTATGGTGTCAGGACAGGTGACATTCCAAGATGTAATGGTAGAGAGACATTCCGTGGTACAGACGAGCGCAGTTAGTGACAAATCTGGGGAGAATAGGGAGAATTTGAGTATCCTCTGCATACAGATGATACTGAAAACCAAAGAAGCAGATTAGTTTGCTAAGAGTGGAGGTAGAATCAGAAAAGTGCACAGTATAAGAGCGATTATATAAGTAGGATGTCAATCAAGAAGGGATGTGTCTTGAAAACCTAGGGATTATAGTGTTTGTATAGGAAGAGAATGTTGTTTATGTGGAGTATTAGAAATGAGATGAGAATAGTGTAGATACTTCATCTATATTAGAGGGGTCTAATAAATATGATCCCATATACTTCCTATATACAGACCAGAATTCGTAAATGTTTTGCTAGATTGAATAATTTCAGAGTGAAAAAAAAAAACGTCTGTGTACCTAGTGCGTCAGTGTGAGTTTCACTCTCTCTGTGTACCCCTCCCAGATCTAGAAACTGCACCGAGGAGAAGAGAAAAAAAAAGTTTTTTGTTTTCAAGGAAATGCTTTAACTGTCTCAGAGCATGAGACTGTGTCTGTATTCTTGCGTCATAGGTTTCTTTTGTACATTAGCCATGGTACTGATAAAAGAAGGATATGAGACATACTTTTTAGTAGATATGCTGCATCTACTTAGTGTTTTAAAAAAAGACGGGTAAGATTCTAAAAAAAAAAAAGTCAGAAACAGTTTACAATATTTGATGAATAATCTGCAATTTTTTTTTATTGTTCTTACAGATGACTCAATCCTTATTTAACAGTGATCTGTGGTTATATTCAAAGTTATTTAGAATATTCAATAAGAGATACTAACAAACAATTGTGTTTCTTTTGCAGAAGCAAGTTAAAAGTTTAATGGGACAAAATGCAACTGTATACTGATAATTTTAAATATACAGGACTTTGTTTTCCACCAGCTCGAATACATTTATTTCCTTAAAGGGTGGCATTAATTGTTAAGTTGAATTGCATCTATTTGTTTTACATACTGTTGTTCAGATATTTAATAATGCTCAAATTAAACATATTCCTACAGCCAGATTTTCTTGATGGGGGATAATATTTTAGACTCATATCAATCTTACATATGTCATATTTTCAATTGTGCTACATTGATCTTCTTTATCCTCAACAGGGGGAAATATGGTTGATAATAGTTAATGATGAGGAAAAAGGAAGACAATGAACATGTTTGCAATAATGAAATATAAAAATATTTTTCAGTAATGGAAAGTCTCATTAGATAATCATGACTTAGTTCACTTTACTGATGATAGCTGTTTCAGACAGTTACATAATGTTTTTTTTGGTGACAGGGTATGCATTACAGTAACTACCACATTCAACATAGTTAGCTGAATGTAATGTACAGAATTGATTATAGCATAGGGGTTACCGCATAGCTTCTGGGAACTACAATTTTACATGTACAAACAGTTAAAGAACTGAAAGAAGCAATATGTTTACTAAAAATAAGTTGCAGTAATTAAGTGTTGGGCACAAACTAAAGAGATTGATATTATTTTCATGTGTAACATATTAGCTGACAGGGTAGTATTAGAGGAAATTTTAAGTACATATGATGATCCAGTTATAGAAACTCTGTTGATGCTGTTAAGGATTTAACATTTGACCAATTAAGGCAATATCAGGAAAATACTTCTCACAATGAGGTCAATGTCTGGAAATTAAAGCATTGTTACAAGAGAAGATGATAATGGGTATTTGAGTGGAACTAAATTAATACAAGCCATATAGAGATTGTTCATGGGTTAGTACATTTAAGAGCAGATAATATGAATCACATTGTACAATCTTACTGGTATGCTTGAGTCAGAGATAAAGAGAAAATGTGAATGTTTATGTAATTTGGTTGATAAATAATGTAGAGAAAATGGTACCTACTAAAACATTTTCAAAGTACTGCTGATAATTGATTTTATTCAGTTACCAATGAATTAAAAAAGAAGGATTGAAGTATGTTGATTAAAATGGATTGAAGTAAGTTGATTAAAAAGTATTGAAGCATGTTGATTAAAAAGAGAATTAAAGTATGTTCTTGTTAATGTTTCGGGATGTTTTAAAATATAGTGTTAGCATGTTTTTGGAGTTTACTGAATTTATAGCTCCGTAATGCTAAGAGAAGAGATTTTGGAGGAATTTGTATGTAAGGTATAGTTTGCTTACTGTAAGTGTTATTGAAAGTTACAGGAGAAGTTTTTCAAATAAGTGAAATGATGGGAATAGAATTAAAGTTACACACAATGGTGTTATAAAAAATTAATGAGTTAAACTTACAAAAGATACAGGAATGGCATTGTTTGAAGGCCTACATCTGGTGCTTCATAGTAATAGAATCACACCTGAGCCCTATCTCAATTTCTCTCCTTATTACTTGTTTTTTGTGAACTACAATCAAGATGTGTTACTAAACCAAAGACTGATTTGAAATAACAACATGATTTGACTTTATACAATTGTCTAAGCAGTTACAACAAGAAGACTTTCGGGAAAGCTCAACAGGATATACAACTAACATCAGCATTTGATGCAGAAGATGAAATACAGTCTGGAGACTATGATGGCATAATGAGATGTTTGTTACATTCTGGTTCCCTTACAGATCAATGGGATGGTCCTTGACATGGCAAAGTAATGCTGACAACAGATACAGCTATAAAGGTTGCTGAGAAGGACACCTGGATCCATGGCTCGCATTGAAAAAGGACAGAGAAAGATCGAGCTTTAAGGGGACTTATTCTCAGACTCAAGTGCTGATATAAAAACTGTGATATAAGACTAACTAAGTTACATTTATGAGAACTCTTCAATCAAGATGTAGATTATTGTTTACAATAGACGATGATATAGACACCACTGATGACAAAGAAAACTAAATTTTTCTTAGCTGCATGATGGAAACAATCGTGTGTATTGCAAAATTGAGAATTTTTTTTTTTTGGAGAGAGGGCGAGCAAGGGTTCATGGTCTGGTATGACTACACATCCAGTAGTGTGGATGATAGGGTTATTCTAATAAGTCCTTTCCTTCCTCTTTTCTAAGCAGGGAAAATGATCGGTATCAGAAATCTGATTTATCATCTATTGAAAAGTGCATTTGCATTTACTGTACTAAAACAGAAGAAAGGTGTATACTATTGTGTATGGATATTATTCAAAAGAGTATCCAATTCTACAAAAATATTCATTGATGGGTAAAGTATTAAATGCTACTAATTGTTGAATTTGTGCCAGAACCATTCTTGAGTTGAAATATACTGAAAATACTAAGATAATTAACATAAAAATATGTGAGAATTGTGAAAAAAATTGGAAAAAAAACAGGAAAAGGGGATACTGATAACTATAACTTGACAAAACCACTAGTAATTATGTTATTTTCATATGTAAGTGAACGTATTCCATTTTTTTTTTAATAAGAAAGTATATGAAATGAAGCAGACTACACCTCAGATCTGAATAACTGCAGGAAAGTTTACTAGTCCAATACAAGTAGAAAATGTTGAGTTATAATATTGTAATAAGATCATTACTGTGTACAAACCTTAAATTCCTTGCTATACTGAACAATGTAAGGAAGATTTTTAAAGAACTAGATGCTTATTATGTACATTGTATTTTTACAATGAGGCATTTGATTATACACTCCTAGGGATTAGTTCCAATAGTGAGTGTTCCAAATAGTTATACAGATCATATACTTCAGACATATTAGGAATGCTAGTTACTACCATGATATTTGGGTTTGATGTTATTTTCTTGTTACCAGATGATCTTTATTACCTATGAGGAAAGTATGATTATAAATTATTGCCAATTAATTCAGAAGAAATTTCCTTTTTAGGCAAGCTGATACTACTGTTTTATGTTATAACTCATAATAATTTGTGATAAGTTCTTTTGCAGGATGCCAGATGTTTTACAAGAGATATAGATCCAGTGAACAAAATAAATTTCCCTGATTGATACTTCAGTGAGACATCATGTTTGAAATAACTTTGCTAACATCCTTACGTATGATAATTGGGGATATTTGTATAATCAACATGAAATTATTGAACTGGACAAATTTATTGACAATGATATTGGACTTTAGATGATAAGACATTCATATATGTTGGACATTTATTAATAATATTCTGGAATGAACAATTACTACAACACCGCCATAATTGATTGCTTAATTGTACAGACTGGAGGATATTGTCAAACTTTTTATACAAACCTTGAAATTCACCGTTGAAGTTATTTGACCAATAATATATTATCAATTACATAAATGAGGCTTATACTATAAAAGAAGAATTTCTATAAATACATTATGATAAAGACTCTAAAGTGATTTATGATGATCATGATTAGATACTAGTTTTAATTTTCAGGTTTAGAAACGTATTTTTAACATATTTTATGTACAGACAAAGTTTATTCTTGAAATCTTAATCCTGATTTTTTTTGTAGTTGGCCTATGCTGTATTCAGATGGCTACTTTAAAAATGAAAACATACAAGAAATGGAGATGAGATATAGCACATGTACTTAATGTGCATATCTAAGGGTGGAGCTGTCAAAGACTAATTTACATAATTCCATATTTACATATGTTTTATGCTGTATAATGAAGCAGTTCATGAGATTTAATAGGGCATTTGCACGTCCATTTTGTTTCTCTGTCCAAACTCACATTTAAATGGAAATTAGTCTGTGTCTTTAAGGCCGCTCCCAAGGAAAACTGTTTATCTAACACAGTGAACAAGAACATGCCCATATATGTATACTTGTGTTGAGAACAATACTCGGACCAAATATAGAGATACCCCAAGCAATGAGTATCTCTTAAAAGAATTCAGTTTGATTCTGATTGCCAAGGAGGAGCTAGCAAGAACAAGCTTTGTCTATTTGATAATGTTAGTGGGTGTATAAGGGAGGCATATAACCTGAATATTGTAATAGGGTATAAGTACTTTGTGACAATGTCAATGGGTGTTGTTTTGCCGCATCAACCCTGGGAGAATATATCCCAGTTAAAAAGGCTAGATCTATCTATTTAATTAATTAATAAAATGACAAATTCTTAAGTATACTGGATTGGACTTTATTGCTATATGCAACAATGGAACAACTGGTAAAAGGTAGATTTCTATGGATTTTTAATGGGTGAGGTATGCAGTCAGGGAGTGATTGTGAGTGAGGGGTATGCCAGTAGGTGAATTATGTAGTTGAAGAGTGATGGGGAGTGAGATGTTTGCCATTATGAGTGGTATGGTGTCAGGAAGTAGTGGTGAGTGAGTGGCATTTCAATAAATGGTATACAGTATGTCAGTAGTTATGGGTAAGATGTACCACATGCAGTTTTGAAGGCTTGAAGCAAAAATAAAGAGGCATATCAGTGTATGGGTGGAGTATTATAAAGGAGTTTGTATAGTGGGTGAAGGAGAGTAGTACAGGCAGCAATACATATGCCTGAGCATGCACTGACAATACTGTATCTGTGTCTCTTCTGTTAGCTCCTCCACACTTACCGCATGTAATAGGGAAAACATTCTGGACATTACAGAACTACAGGAAGAAGCTGTATCATATACCCAACAACAGAACAGATG
This sequence comes from Taudactylus pleione, assembly GCA_031769625.1. Classification (NCBI taxonomy): domain Eukaryota; kingdom Metazoa; phylum Chordata; class Amphibia; order Anura; family Myobatrachidae; genus Taudactylus; species Taudactylus pleione. Next base: position 3,922,724 of record JAUIMM010000107.1, read on the forward strand.
CCCAATTCAGCTTCTCACACTTACCTACAAAGCCCTCACCCATTCCTCTCCCAGTTAAATCTCTGACCTTATCTCCCTTCACAATCACATCTGCCCACTTTGCTCCACAAATTAATGCTGCCTCCTCTGCCAACTGATTGCTGTACTTCTTCCCCCGCCCACCTCCAAAATTTTTCACATGCTGCTCCCTGCCGCTAGAATTCTCTACCTCTCCCTGTCAGACTCTCCACTTCTCTACAACACTTCAAACAGGCTCTCAAGTCCCACCTTTTCATCAAAGCCTTTAAGCTCTCATCCTAACACACTCTATTCCATGCTCGCTATCTACTCCATCTGTGTCACCCTTGTATGTCTACCCCTACCCTTTAGAATGTTAGCTCTCATGAGCAGGGCACTCTTCTCCTATGTTATTTTCTTTCCATTACTATTACCTTGGACCCCTATCCCTTGACTTCTGTCACCACACAATTTATTTGAGGGTCATAACTGTTGCAGCAATGTGTATATGCCATGTACCTGTCCTGCAATGTATTGTACTGTAAGTCACTGTTCTCTTGTTCTGCTCAATTGTTTATGTACTTTGTAAGGAGCTGCAGGACACTTGTGGGGCCATATAAATAATTAATAATAATAGTTATAAGTAGTCACCTCCAGAGATGACTACAAAATGAGGGGGAGTTTCCAGGGATCATTCTTTTCGAGGGTGATAAACTGTCTAGTTATGATTTTGAAATGAGCTTCAAAAACTTGTCTTCATAAAATTTAGTTCAATATATTTTAATACATGTTTCAAGTACAGTGTTAGCAAGTGAAACATGACAATTATATGCCTGTATAAAGTGTACTCTACTAGTGAACTGTTGAATCCTGACAATTATAATCATGCTGACAAGTAAAGTCTGACAATTGAACAATTAACATCATCTTAGTGAAACATAATAATGCTAACAAGATAAGAATTATAAGCTTATATATAGTTTAACTTAAATCATGTAAACTAGAGACACCTAATAATTAAATGATTCATACATGCATGGTAGAAGTTATCTCATTTGAAGTCTTTAACATATACTCTTATTTTATATCCTAATCACTTTGCTTTACATTCATATTCATATTCTTATTTCATTCACCCTTCTGTACAATATGCTGTAACAAGATATCTTTGGATATTTATTTCCACATTAATTTGTACTTGTGAATGATGAACATATAAGTGAGATAAATGTATTTTAAACATTTCTATTGGCTTCAACTCCACTAAAAATCTCTCTTTCTTTTGAAGACTGATTAAAAATCTCATTTAGAGCACGTTCCAGCCTGGATGGTATGGAATGCATTAAACTCTCTTTAAAGTCTTGGCCTATGAAGACATAGATAATGGGATTAATGCAACTGTTGAAGTAAGCCATGCAGACACAAATATTATTTACTGTATTATCTATATAGAGATATTTGTAAGGCAATGGTATTAGTGGCCAAGTGTAATATGGAAACCAACAGATAAAGAAACACGTCACAACTACAGTGATAATTCTGTACAGTCGCTGAGACTTATTTTGTCTAATAATTTTAGTAAGTTTGAAAAACATTAGACAATAACACACTAGAATGATAGTGAAAGGGATCACAAACATAGTAACACACCTGGTGATTTTCATATTGCTCATGTGAGAAGTAGACATATTAAAAAAGTTTTTTCCCATACACTCTGAAATATCATAATCCACATTGTTAAAAATCACATGAGGAACACTTAAGATCAAACTGAAACACCAAATTATTACTGAAGCGGTGAGGATATATTTTGGGGTTCTATGATTCTTAGACCAAAATGGCCACATTACAGAAACACAGCGATCAATACTCATAGCGACTAAAAAATTTACACTAGCACACATGGTTATATACAGGATACCAGTACTGACTTGACATAATTTATATGCAACATCTCCTTGTAACAGCACAGCCCAGTCTGCAATTTTCAAAGGGAGAATTACACAGCAGATGAAATCAGCTATTGCCAGATTGAGGAACCACACAGCACTGACTGTCTTCATCTTGAATCCAGCAATCCAGATAACTAAGCCGTTCCCTGGAATCCCCAAAACAAAAGTGATAGTGTAGAAAATGGTTGAAAATATTTGATAGATTTTAATCCATTTCATATATTCAGTGGAAGGTGCCTGTATATTTTCAGTCTGATTACAGCATGTCCCATTGTCTGAAAAAGTATAGTTCATGGTGTCTGTTATCCTGAAAGCAGATTGGGGCACAATGAGTGGTATAAATATTTACTTAGTGCATCTGATTTTCATTTATAGTGAAAAATTACAATGTTAAAAATTTCATTCAGAAATGCTTAAATTCCATTACTTACATGTCACATACAATAATACCCAACACTTTACATAAACAGTGCTCCCAAATGATAAACATAAGCATGCTTCATATTACATGTTGCAGATATTCTTAAAAAATGGGCCAGAAAAACAAGATTTTCTCACACTTTTAAACAGGAAAGGACATTGTAGAGTAAGCAGAGATCACAATCCATTAAAAACAAATTAATTACAAAATTTTCAATGCAACATAGCATTAGTTACATTGCATCAATTTAGTATTAACTGCTGATAAATGTGTGTTTGTTATATTAGTTGTATTCTGCTAATCTGTGGGTGACTCATATCATTACTTGAAATTCCATAGTGCTAATAGGGTAACCTATGATTGTGCCTACATTGGTAGTGTTGAGGTAAAACCATAGTCAGATTGGTCATCTAGCACTTCTGGAAAGGACAGAAAGGCCAGATAGCCCTGTCTGGCCACTTGAAGTCCTGGCCAAACAGCTCCGCCTCTTTGGTCAGAATGCAGAGGTTGGGAACGGCATGAGGCCAATGTCCCAGTGAATTGTGGCATTGTCCCTGGGATACGTGGCCACTGCCCCATGATCTGTGGCCTTTTTTGTGTGCGTCCTCACAAAAAATGCCAAAACTTATTCTTGGCCACAGACTGTCTTTGGATAAAACATTCCTTTTAATGATTTTAATGATTATGCAGACAATTATAAACAAAATCATTGAAAAGTAAGAAATATTTTGTCACTGCATCAAATATACAAATTCTTAAACAAATTTCAGATATCTCCATTAAATACAACAGCACAGCTTACCAGGAAAATACATTTCAACACACAGCTATCAAGACACATTCTGTGTATTTACTATGGTGCACTTAATTAAGCTCACATTGAGCACTGAAATGGCTATTAAAAACTTTAATAATCTTTATTGGTTTATTATTTAAAATGTGTAATTTTGGGCTACCAATTAGGCAAAATATTTAAAATTCAGCAAAAGTTAAGTATAGAAAAATAGTGTTCCTAAATAAAAAGTTTGAATAGTGTGCTTAAACTTCTGTACTGCTGGTAAATATATATGGCTATGCTTCGATATCGCATGATAGACCACGTCCCTTGGACTATTAGAGGGGGTGATAGGGCTATGAGATTGCTACAGATAGAAAGCAAATGGATTTTTACTTTGAACACTGTTAGCCCTTTTGGGTTAAATGAAGCTCTTAATTTAAATTGCTTTTTATGAGAATGTTAAGAGAATTAGAGAGTTTAAATACACAGGTATCAAATTAAAATATATACCAAGTTTAATACTCCCTTATGGGGTATTAGTTTGGTATGATTTAAAATAATGTGTTGAAAAAGCAATATGATATATTACCACGAGATGGCGATCTTGTATAAGGATTAAATTAATAACTTAATTATGTAAAGTATGAATTGTTATATGCAATTATGCTAATTTCATGGGTTATTATAAAGTGCAAATGTCTATTGGTTAAATATTTATGTCCTTTATAGTGTTACCCACATGTCATGTGGACAGTAGACACTGTTTTAAACACTTGTACTTTTCACCCCTAGCAGTCAAGCCAGTCTGTGGACCCGGCTAGCGTCACTTCCGGTGTGACGTCACAGTCGAAAACCAGAAGTAAGACGCCGGATACCGGAGACCTGGATGGCGCACTGCAGGGATTCACTGTCACTGATCTGTAAGTATAAATTGTTTGCATTTCACTCTATATCTGTGTCCTGACGAAGGGGGATGACCCCGAAATGTTGATAAGCTGATGCAGTAAAAACTTTTTTTCATCAAAAGTCTGGGAGTGCTGCTTTATTGCAAAAGGATATTTGGAGGGGTTTCATTCACCAGGGTGAGCACCTCAGCAGGATAAAAACTATTGCTCATATTATTTTGGAGTGCCGGTAATTGGTTGTGAATATACAAAGCAGATGGAATGTATTGCGATGCAAAGACAGTCATCTAGCACACAAGGCACCTTAGAGAGCTTGTTTACAATATATATGGACAGGACTGTGTTTTTTATTTTGTTACAAAACTTTTCACAAAAATTTTTGTCACTTCACTAATGCACTGAATTTTTATTATTATCGGACTGCACTACAATAAACAGGAGATACCTGTATTATTTATCTATTGTACAAGATTGCATTTGTGGAGACTTTAATCAGTATTACCTGAGTTGCCATTGGGGAATTATTAATTCTTGGAGATTTTATTCAAAGCATAAGCAGTGAGTCAAATATGTCTGCTACAGAAAATGATATGGTGGAATCAGCAACATTCATGCTGCAGTGTGACACCCAGGATGTTTTTAGCTTTTCTGATGTGGAGGCTTCCAACATCTTATATAGTGGTGCAATTTTTGAAACTGCTGAAAATGCCACAAATGATGATTTGTTTCGTGAGTTGCTTAGAATGAAGAAGCGTGAGGTGGATTTTCTGTATCATGGGATGACGTTATCAGAGTATTATCATATGAAACAGATACCCAGAGGATTTAGAGTCCATAACACTCCAACCATTGGGAGATACAATGCTCCATTTTGTACCAAATGGATATCAATCCTCAATAAATGCTCCATGGACCTGATGCTCTTAGTCATAGAGGAATCCACAAGGGAGCTAAATGTTATCAAAGAAAAAATAGCCTTGTTTGAAACGGAACATGGCAATAGCTTCACTGCGGATTCCGATATTAATTGGATGGAAAAACTAAAATTGCAAATCGATACTTATCGTAAAGATCTTATCCGATATAAAAAAGAAAAATACAATAAAGTGCAGTTAGATTATTCGCAGCATAGGGTGTACATACTGCTAGTCGCCCCCCGGAAGAAACAAGACAAGGAAGGGGAAGAACACGTCCGATGGCCTGGACACGTATGGACCAATCGAGTACATCAGCCAGTGAAAATGATAGTCCGCAGGTACACCCATCTGTGAATCATTCCATCCCTTTAGGGGTAGACACCCGCAATTCACGAGCGGGTTCAACAGTAAACCAACCAGGCGTGGCTGGCAATCGGAGAGGCAGAGGAAGCAACAGACCTCCCAAGGGATGCAGAATTTAGTCTTCAACCTCTCTAAGACTCCCCTAACAAAGGATGAGATTAGTGTATTGAACAACGGCTTGAGTTTCATACCTAATAATGAACATAATCCCTTTCAATGGAAGATAGACAATTATAAATTACAGCAGAATCTAAGATTGAAAGAATTCTATAGTAAACAAGAGAAAAAGATTTCTGAGACTCGAGAAGTCCCTGCACGGATAAAAAAATTGGGCCCTTCGTCCCTCTTTGATCCCCAATCTTTCAACTCATCGATAAAAACTTTCTCTAGGATGTTGGAAGAGGTTCCCAAAAAGATTGTAAAAACAGGATATAAGAATATGTCGCATAATGAAAGCTTGGCTTTTAAATCATTACAACAGAGATGTGACATTGTTATAAGGGGAGCTGATAAGTGGGGAGGAGTGGTAGTTTTGGATATAGATTTGTATAAGGAAGAATGTACATGATTGTTGGCTGATGACAATACTTATATGAGAAAAGATCATGATCCGACATTGAGATATAATAAAGAGCTTAATACTCTGTTATTGTCGGCAGTATCCAATAAAATCATTACAATTGATATGCAGAGAGCATTAGAAGTGGAATGTCCTAAATCTCCGCTCTTTTACATTATTCCAAAAATTCATGAAATTATGGCGAAGCCCCCTGGCAGGCCAATAATCTCTGCCAGGGGATTTTTATGTGAACCGTTGGAAATTTATTTAGAAGCTTTTCTACAACCCTGCATAGTTAACACTTTCACTCATCTTAAAGATACATCTACTTTATTGTGGGATTTTGCACAGATTAACACAGTACCTGATGATTTAGTTTTGTCCAGTATAGATGTGGTAAGCCTCTACACCTGCATTCCACATCAGGCAGGTGTTGAGGCGGTGCGTTTATTGATTAAAGATAACATCTTTTATGAAGGCCCAGAGATAGAATTTTTTCTGAATTTATTACATTTTATTTTAACACATAACTATTTTGTTTATGATGGGAAGTTCTTTCTACAAAAATCAGGGTGCGCAATGGGGTCATGTGCCGCCTTGGTATTTGCTAATGCATTCATGTTCCTAATTGAAAAGGAACTATTTTTCGATTCCATGGAGACCAGTCGATATATCTTCAAGTACTGGCATTATATAGACGATCTTTTAATTTTATGGACGGGAATAATCAATGCATTGCAACTACTGATAGAGCGACATAAGTCCAGTCAAATTAACTGTGATTGCAAGTGTGGACAACATCTATTTTTTGGATGTTAATTTAAGTGTAAGGGATAATAAAATTTACAGAGTTATATACAAAAAGCACAGACAGAAATACCTTACTAAAATTTGAGAGTTGTCATCCAAGATCGACAGTGTCTAACTTACCTTATTCGCAATTTCTCAGAGTCTGTCGTATAAATAATGATCCCAGTGAGAGAAATGTTCAGTTGGAATTAATGACAAACAAATTTTTGGAAAGGGGTTACCCCAGAAAATTAGTTTAGGAAGCAAAAAAGAAAGCTACTCAGGTTGATAGGGCTACATTACTGTGAGAGAAGAATAAAGTTGGTATAGAATCGAATGTTGTACCATGGGTTAATAGATTTTCCCAAAAGAGCCAGGAAACAGCCAGGAAATCACAAAAAGGGCGAAACAACTCTGGCCCATAGTTACAACAGATCCGCAGTTGAAAGCATTGAAGGATAGCAAATTTTTACCAAGCTATTCTAGAGGAGCTAATTTGAAAGATTTGCTAGTACGTACAGATGTTGCTACTCTAGGTTCACTTAATACTCACTTTTTGGCTAGAAAAGCAGGTTGCCATAAGTGTTTAGGATGTGTAACTTGCAGCTTTTTAATAACAGGGGACAATTCAGTCATCCGTATACGGGTAAAACCTATATAATTAGACATGCTTTGACATGCACATCCAAATTTGTGGCACATCTTCAGTCTTGCCCATGTGGGTTACACTACGTGGGCAAGACAGAAAGACAGTTCAAAGAAAGAATGGCTCAACACAGAGCAGCCATTAGAGCTGCACTGTTACAGGGTAATAGCGACCAATCGGTGGCTAGACACTTTGTGGAAGCAAAACATACAATGGCTATGCTTCAATATCGCATGATAGACCACGTCCCTTGGACTATTAGAGGGGGTGATAGGGCTAGGAGACTGCTACAGATAGAAAGAAAATGGATTTTTACTTTGAACACTGTTAGCTCTTTTCGGTTAAATGAAGCACTTAATTTTAATAGCTTTTTATGAGAATGTTAAGAGAATTAGAGAGTTTAAATACACAGGTATCAAATTAAAATATAGTTTAATACTCCCTTATGGGGTATTAGTTTGGTATGATTTAAAATAATGTGTTGAAAAAGCAATATGATATATTACCATGAGATGGCGATCTTGTATAAGGATTAAATTAATAACAACTTAATTATGTAAAGTATGAATTGTTATATGCAATTATACTAATTTCATGGGTTATTATAATGTGCAAATGTCTGTTGGTTAAATATTTATGTCTTTTATAGTGTTATCCACATGTCATGTGCGGCAGCGGAGTCACGTGGTCGCGGGTGACGGGGATCGGGATTTACGATCTGCATCACTGACAGGCGACGGTGGTCAATGCTGCTGCATGTGGCTGTGCAGGCGGGAATGATGTGATTGTACACACAGGTGAGATGTGTTTCTTTGCTGATGGGAACAGGTATTTATATGTTACACTGTACACTTTTTCTCTGACATCCCCTGATGACGGTTGACACCGAAACAGCTGTAGGGATCTGACAGTAGGGGAAAGAGCTCTGATGCACTGATGCTCGCACCTGCTGTAATGTAAGATATGCTGAACAAGATGTACCTGTTATTTACCACAGTGTTGCTATAAAACCTTCTTTTGGATTTATCTATGACTTTCATTGAGTGCTGGCCTCGTCTCTGGTTGAGCCCCTGGTGGATTTACAAGTGGACGGTTTGCTATATTATCATTCATGTGGCCTTGCACCTGTCATAGGATTATTAGGTGTTGTGTGGTTTTTCACATTATCCATATTCTGCTCCAAGACTGGACATTCTAAACTGCACCACTGTCTTATTATGTTGTATGTGTGTTTGTTGGTATTTTTATTGCTGTTTGTCTTTAGTGTTACATGTTTCTATTAAGCATTGGTTTCATGTCATATCTGTGATGGAGTTTGACATTGGAGATTTGACCAGAACTAAGAGATTTCAAGATAAGGAGATCGCTAAAATCTTATTTACAAATACTGATCAGCTAGCTTTTGACACTGATAGTTCTACAGAAGTACATGCCGATTTAGTCAAGTTAAGAAAAACATTGGTTGAGCTTGAATTACATGGCTTGACCCTGTCTCAATACCATAAAGATGGTCTCATCCCTAGAGGCTTTTGTATAAGAAATCAGCCAACATTGGGACATAATAACAAAGATTTTTGTAGGCAATGGTGTCTCATCCTTAATCAATGTAGCTTTGATCTTATGTTACTGGTTATACAACAGGTCAACTCCAATTTAGAGAATGTGAAGAAAGAGATAACTGTTTGTGAAACCGGTGGGCTTGAAATTTTAAAAGCCGATACAGGCATGGACTGTTTAAGCAAATTAGAGGATACTATTACAGTGTTCAAAAGTGATTTATTATCTTTTAAAAAAAACAAATATAGAAAGGTGAAGGAGGATTACAGAGAACTTAAGGTGTATGCATGGTTAATGTCTCAGCCACCTAGGCGGTCTTCAAGAGGAGGTCAGGCTCCTAGAAGGAGACCAGAAAGGTATTTTACAGACATTGAGTCACATACCTCTCAGAGCGACTTTGAACAGTCTAGTAGTTGCAAACGTTTTTTTTAGGTGAGGCTGCACTAACACGGAGCAGAGCCTTGGACAAAGATAAAAAAAAACCCTGTATGAGAGGGGGGTCAAACACATTAAATGCAAAAGGGAAGAGCTTCAGAGGGGTACGGAGATAGATTCAATCTTTCTGATCATACTCTTAATGATTCAGAATACAGTGTTTTATCAAAAGGCTTGTCTTTTGTACAGACACATAGACAAAGAGTTTTTGAATTTGAATCAGAACTATATAGATTCCATAGGCAATTGCGCCTTAAGGATTATTTTAGTAAAAAAGATACTAGCACTATGATTCCCTTCAGAGCAACTAGTTCGTTTGACCCTCCACCTACTAATGCGTCCATTGAGACATTTATGCGCTTGGTGAAAAGAGACATTATCCCTAGTATGCGTAAGGCCAGGATTTTACACCCTAATCTGAAGTGACAATGATGCTATTGTAGTTTGCCCCGCCGATAAGGGCGGTGGCGTGGTCGTATTGAATAAGGCTGATTAAATGGGTGAAGTTATGAGACAACTCTCAGTTGAAAGCTGTTATAAGAAACTTAGGTTTGACCCTACGGAGCATTTTAAGAGGGAGATAGACTCTGTTATAAACATGGGATTGACCAATGGATGGCTTGATGGTAATACGGTGCGTTTTCTGACTCAAGATTTTCCTAAAATACCCCTCCTATATATTCTACCCAAAGTGCACAAATGATTGACCCAGCCCCCAAGGAGGCCTATCATTTCCTCCAGGGGTTCGCTGGGTCAGCCATTGTCACAATTTGTGGATTTTTTCCTGCAGCCTGTTGTTCAGCTTACACCTTACTATATCAAAAATACTTTGGACTTCCTCAAGAAATTGATCTCTTTTGGCACTCCTCCTAGAGGGTGTATACTGGTGATGCTTGACGTCACCAGTTTATACACCAACATTAGGTATGAGGAAGGAGTACACTCTGTGCGCAGGGTGATTGAAACCAGTCCATAGTATGCTGGACCGCCTACTGATTATTTGTTACTTTTGATTGACATTATCTTACATAAAAGTTTTTTTTTATTTGATAATTCTTTTTATTTACAGCTGGTTGGCACAGCGATGGGGTCGAATATGGCCCAATCATATGCCAACCTGTTTATGTATGATTTTGAAAAGGTACATATTATGGCGGATCCAGATTTTTCATGTTTTGTTGCTTTTTATGTTCGATTTATTGATGATTTGTTCATACTGTGGACTGGGAGTGAATCGACCCTTCTGAATTTTGTGAATAGGCTGAATAGCCTACCGGGCTCTATTATGTTCACATGCAAACATAGTGCTGAGGCCATAGAATTTTTGGATGTCCTTGTGGGCATTAGAGATAACTCATTTACCACAGAGATCTTTAAAAAATCCACCGACAGAAACACGTTACTTATGTCTTCAAGTTTTCATCCCAGGCCACTGAAGAGAGGACTTCCCTTCTCTCAATTGATACGAGTGATGCGGATTACATCTGAGATAGATAAAGTGCCTGGGGCTCTGGAAAACATCGGACTGAATTTTATAGATTGTGGCTATGACCCAGATGAAGTCCATCAAGCCATTGAACGTTGTAAGAGACTGGATCGAGTTGCTCTATTGGAGACTAAAAAAGATCCTAAAAATGAGAATTGATTGATGTTTTCCAGTACTTTCTCCATCTCTTCAAGCGTGATTAAAAAAGCGGTTCTCAAACATTGGCATATCATACAAACAGATCCTGTGATGAGTGAATTTTGTGAACGCGCTCCACTATTTGGCTTTAAACACAGCAGCAACATTGGAGACAAGATTGTACACTCTGACATCAGTCCGAGAGTGAATTCCACCACAGGCTGGCTAAGTTTGCAAAAGGGTGCATTTAAATGTGGTAACTGCTTTAATTGCAGGTATATGCAAGTAGGAAAAATTTTCAAACATCCTACTAGTGGAGTTTCTTACCAACTACGGCACAGGATGACTTGTGAGACCAAGTTTGTTACCTATGTTATTCACTGTCCATGTCCAAAGTTATATGTAGGTAAGACAATATGCATGGTTAAGGAACAGAGAGCGATGCATCGCTCCTCAATAAAGAAGGCTGCAACATTAATAGAGGCCAGCACTCCACCGGTCATGAGACAATTTATGCTTTGTGGACATGCCATTAAAGATTTAAGATTCATGCCTTTGGATCATGTACCTCCGTTGCGACATGGTGGTGATAGGAGCAAATTACTACTCAAACAAGAGTGTCGGTGGATTTATCAATTAGCCAGTATGGCTCCATTAGGATTGAATGAGGAGTTATCATTTACGCCTTTTTTGTAATATCCTAAAAAATTACTTTTCTACTATGGTCATTTGCGCTATGTTTGCATTTTTTGTTATGTATCGATATGTGTGGTGTTTATATTTATGTCTTTTTCTTATATGTTCTTGTTGATGACTTCTAATTCATTATGTGGAACCTTGGAATTGAGCAATTAAATTGACTCAATACAATTATGGGAGTCAAGGGCAGATTACAGCTGTATTTTGGGCAGCTTGTGGATCTTCCACAATAACTGTCATGTGCTGGAAGACTCTCTTCCTGTTTAGCTGGTCTACAAGGTGATAGTGGGTGTCTCCTGGGCCTTCCGGCCGACTGTGCGGCAGCGGAGTCACGTGGTCGCGGGTGACGGGGATCGGGATTTCCGATCTGCGTCACTGACAGGTGACAGTGGTCGACTGCTGCTGCATGTGGCTGTGCAGGCGGGAATGACGTGATTGTACACACAGGTGAGATGTGTTTCTTTGCTGATGGGAACAGGTATTTATATGTTACACTGTTTTCTTTTTCTCTGACATCCCCTGATGACTGTTGACACCAAAACAGCTGTAGGGATCTGACAGTAGGGGAAGGAGCTATGATGCACTGATGCTCACACCTGCTGTAATGTAAGATATGCTGAACAAGATGTACCTGTTATTTACCACAGTGTTGCTATAAAACCTTCTTTTGGATTTATCTATGACTTTCATTGAGTGCTGGCCTCGTCTCTGGTTGAGCCCCTGGTGGATTTACAAGTGGAGGGTTTGCTACATAATCATTCATGTGGCCTTGCACCTGTCATCAGATTATTAGGTGTTGTGTGGTTTTTCACATTATCTATCTATCTATCTATCTATCTATCTATCTATCTATATATATATATATCATCTTGGGATTTGGCTTACATTAATTCTTTGTTCATAATATTATCATAATGCCACATGTTTGTTCTATACAGATTCTTTAATCTGTATTTCATTTCTTATAGAGTCAATGTTAATCTCCAATGAAAACTCTCCTTCAGACACTGCTGTATATCTATAACAGATTATGTTTCAAGTAGAACGGAATGTATCCAATTTCTGATGACTGTCTGAACTTGTTACAAAAGTAGCAATTCATCTTCTGTTCTAAGACAGATATAGTTCTGTTTGACTGTGAGCCAAATAGCTCTGTATAATGTCTCTAACTTAAGAGGTGAATGCTTTTCTCTTTTTATATATGTTATCATGACAGCGTGATTGTCAGTATTCTGAGTGCTGTCCTAACTGTCAATAACCCCTCTCAGTGCTGCAGTCCGTAACATTTATAATGACACTTGATAAGCCATCCTAATATTAATAAAATGTAACCAGCAGTATTTAGAATGAAACGTCAATGTGCATTTTGCCTTGGGGCTGCTTTATCAAGGTAGTTCTGAACTGCCTTGATAAAGCAGCCCCCAGGCGATGCATGCATTGATATTTCATTCTAAATACCGCTGGTTACATTTTATTAATATTGGGATGGATTAACAAGTGTCATTCCAACTTTTTCTTTATGCACACTATTTTTCTATACTTAACTTTTGTTGAATTTTAAATATTTCACCTAATTGGTAACCCTAAATGATACAATTTTAAAGATAAACCAATAATGATTATTGCGTTTTTAATAGCCATTTCAGTGCTCAGTGTGAGCTGAATTAAGTGTATCATAGGACATACTAAACTTTCCTTTTGTTGATGCAGATATTACAATTTAACATCTCAGTAACAGGAATTATTTGGATTTAAATAATTCCTTCAAAATATTCTAGATAGTATTAGCCACTAGAGCAGTCTCTACTATTAACTGAGTCAGCATTACACATAAATGTAATGAGCTGATAATTTATAAAAATTATTACTGTAATTAGAATTATTTGTGCTGGATCAAATATAATCTCTGTATGACAATCTGTGTTTTATCCTAACGTCATAAAGTGTATGTACATATTTAATGAGATTTGAAAAATTAGTTGGTGATGGCATAGAGTAAATCTAATTTTGTAAAAAATTGAATTCACTTAACTTTGCTAGACATGGAAGAGAGGTCTATAAAGAGTGGAGAGCACTGGCATATCTGATCCATGGTGTTTGGCGCATATGGGCCCCTGAGTCAGGATGAGCTCACACTGCACACCCTGCACCCATTCAATATATTTGCTTTTTGGCCACAATTCTGGGAACATTTATTTGGTGAATGCACAGTTGAGAAATTAATTTTACCGGGGGTATGCACATGTTTGTAGGCTCTGGCACCGTGACAGAATATTCACTGTGCATAACTGTAATGTGTATGTGTGTGAGCATGCGATAAGGAATATAGATTGTAAGCTCCACTGGGGCAGGGACTGATGTGAATGGCCAAATATTCTCTGTAAAGCGCTGTGGAATATGTGTGTGCGATATAAATAACTGGTAATAATAATAATAATAATAATAATAATAATAATAATCCTGTTGTACTGTATATGGGAGGGGACCCTGCCTAGAGCTTGCACACAGACTCCTTCATTCTATCACAAAATGCATATCCAGCATGGCTACTGGGTGATTCTGATGCATTAAAACTGATTGGCATAAGGTAATTTATGCCAGCCAGAGGCATATATCTACAGCAGTGACATATATTAAATGACAATTATATATGTATAGATCACTCATAATGGAAATATCCATGGTGGCTCATCCACTTATCCTACTACGTATTAAACCTGTGTCTCATCTTTTTGCCACATAAGAATCCACTCCATGTGGATTCTTATGTGGCAATACAGTAGATCATAATAATTATTTTATAAATATTTATCCATGTTTTTCTCTGCATTATGTAAGTGCAGTTTCTCCAGAGGAAGTGGGGGGATAATTTTCAAGTCAGATTTAAACTTTAACTGACCAATCAGACTTCAATTTTAATGTAAAAAATTCAGTTACATTCCATTCAATTGTTTGTTGGAGAAAAACATAATACTGTACCTATCATTCATTTAAAACAATATTTACATAATAAATATATTATAATCAATTATAAACATTCCAAAGAAAAATACAAATTTCAATAAAAGTAACATTAATCATTACTGACAGTCATGAACGCAAACCTAATAATTTTAGAATCATCCCAAATTGTCAAAAGAGACTCATGTAACTACTCCAAAAATACATTTGGCATGTCTGTTAAAATAAAATAATGACATTATTATTTGAAAATTCATATTTAATAATGTAACAACAAGTATTTAATTGAAATACTTAAATATTACATTGCATTACACTCAGTTTTTTCTAAGTAAAACTGTTGGAATATTTGAAAGTTTGGCACAAATATTTAATATAGTCTTTGTTAATTTTTTTTTAAGTTATCATAATGCATTATAAAGTTGACCAAGGCAACATTCTGGAAGGTCCTAGATCTTAAATACAGTAGGATCAATTGAAACACAAGGTGATTCTTTGTAATATATAGTTGTTTTGATGTGTCAAATTTTTTGTTAGCAGGTTACATATCATAATTAAACCCCTCCCTCCAAAAACCTCCAATAATTTATGAATGATTTTTTTCCCCACCAATAAGACAATATAGTAATTTGCTTACTGAAAATTCAAATATGGTGTGGCATCAAATACGGCGTGATTGGAATCAGGAATCTTCGTGTTGGCTTTCCCCCTACAAATATATGAATATACCTACAGTAAACATTTCAATAGTTGTAAATAACCATAAAACAAACAAAATATTCTAAGGTTTACTAAAATTTTCTGTTAAAAAGTTATTAAGCAACATTCATTTTAACTAATGTATAGAGAATATAAAACACAAAAAAATAATAAAACAATAAATCCTCCAAGTTTATTATATAAACACTGAAATGCTGCCAATCTAACTATAGAGAAAATGCAATACAGCATATGCTGGGTTAAATCTGCAATGAAAATCATTTTGATTTTGCCAAAATGGTTCTACCCAGGGCAATACTTACATTATGACCTTTTTTAAATAATGGATTTCATTCTACCAAAGCAAGGATTGGTGAAAATTTGGGCCAGTCCTGTACAATTAATGCTTCACATTTTCCACATTTCATATATCTAAATACACTATCCATGTATTTGTAAAAGGAATAAAAACACACCTTAGAGCTTGGGTCACAATTTCTCTTCCAACATGGAGGCTGGAAACATTTGACGAGATCTTACAGATAGAAAAAACAGCGTGACTATCATTTGGGCAATACTGTTGAGGAAGAAATTACACAAGAGGATAGAAACAAAACAAATAAATATAATGTCCATCATAACCATTATAAATGTGATCCGCAGACAGATAGAGCAGATAGAAACAGGGCATGTTTAAACTCTGGTTACATGGGTGATTACTCTTTAAACTGCAAAAAACCTAGGCATCCCAGAAAGAACCGCTATGAGGACAAATATAAACAGGAACATAACAAGAGGGAGTAGATGCTGTCACCTCTTCACTCCATGGGAAACATAGAATAACCAGACTGACAAGACTCATTAACTCACATGTTCCTAATTACCCCATCTGACTGAACAGACCCCAGAATTTAGAAGGAAGTCAAAATCTTTTCCTAACTGTCACTATTTAAATGTAACTTTCTTTTGTACTAATTTCTCTGGTTTCAATATTTTAAGCACATATGCAATTACTGTATATCACACACGTCACCATCATGGGTCTTTCCAATTCATGATGGCTGCAGAGGTGAATTTTAAAACTAATTGAACTGAAGTCTCTCAAGCACCTCTGATTAATTTGTACAGTAGGCATCAAATTGAAAAAAAAAACTGAGAGGACTTAATTTTACATTACAATTAAACAAATTTGTATTAAAATCATTTGTCTGAGACAGGGAATGTTTTCATTGTTTTACAAACAAGGAAGGGATCAAAGACAATTGTAGTTTAACACAATGAAACTAGGTAAAGAAAACAACTCTTGTTGAAGGAACAGCCATTATATATTTTGGGAAAATGCCAGAAGTTTATAAATTATATTCTTAAATAAAACAAATGAAATTTATTCCAAGGTATGTTGTCAGTGATTCACATAAAGGTTTTTAATGACTTCATTAAACTTAAAAAATGGCATGAGCAAGAAATTTTGAAAGAACTGAGAATTTACTGTAAACTTCAATGTTAACAGATTTAGAAGCAATATGGCAAATACAGCATAGGGATGGCAAATGGAAAATGAATAATAGAAGAAAGAGGGGTAGGTTTTGGGAAATAGTTTCTGATAACATGTGTATGTTTTTCCCAATCAGATAGTAAATCCCAATGAAGTAACTGTATTGAACAGAAAAGAAAACAGAAGGAGTTTGCCATTAAAGAATGAGGGGTATATGTACTAAAAGTCCACTTAGCATGGAGATAAAGCCGCTCCTGCTTTGCCTGCAATGGCTGCATAGCAGTGGCCAGCTATTACAAATGTTCCTAAAATAGACCCACCAAAGAGAGTGCACATAAGTCACTCCTGAGGTTATAACAGCTAAGACCACTTGCCCCTGACAGCCCTGTGTGTGTTTCACACTATTTTCCGGGCAGCAGCTGCAGCATTGACCTGTTTTTGTAAAAATGTATTAACAAATGGGCAAAATGACAAAAAGCACTTCCTGCTTCTCCTGTGAGGATAAGCAGATAAAGTCAGCAGGAGCAGGTGAAGGTGGTGCTGGAGATGTCACCCAACAGTAAATCACCTCTCCTCAGTAACACCTGGGACTCTTACCTCTGCACAGCACAATATTGTAGCCTGCAATTTTCAGAGAAAATACCTATAGTACATTGTGAGAAGCAGCATGTACAGGGATTGTCTCTGCCTTTAATGTTTGTACCCCTTTTCTCCTAGTACATAGTCCCCTCAGTTTTTAAATTATTTTTTCAGCATTTTGAAAACAACAATCGCAAACAAATAGCATAATGATATAAACACCACAAAGGAAATATAAGTTTCCTTATTATATTAATAAGCAATGAGGTTTGTAACAGCATTGATCATTAGACAGGGAGGGAAGAAAGACACCCTGCACAATTGGTTGATCCCAAACCATGCACCGAAGTATTATAGCTACACAAAACAAATAGATGTACTGTATTAAAGTATATAAAGGATGATAAAACAGAGCAGATCAGTTGGAAGAAAAAGTAGCTGGGAAAAATTTATTTATTTGTGATAAAAACTGTAAAGCTGGGTACAAACGGTCAGATAAAGTTGATGATTTAAATGATAATGATCATATCATTATCGTTCAAATCATCCAGTTTCTGGTACCATCAAATGACCAAACAATGGTCGATGCATGACCACAAATGGTCAATAACGATATTGACCATTGCCCATGCATACATGGCCAAACTGGACAATATCAACCAGGTTAGCCTGTTAACTATAGGGACTCACGATCATGGGTCGTTATAGTCATCTAACACATGCAGGATGATCAGACAATGATATCTGATCATTGTCTGATCGTCCAGCTGTATGACCGTGTGTACGCACCTTAATTCTCAATGTTGTTACCGCAAATAAACATGCACTAATGTCTATGCAATCAGTTTATTCTCTGCAAGAAAAGTCACAATGGTAAAAATAAATGCAACCAATATCCCTGCTATCTGTACTAGCTTACTAGCTGAACTGTTTCATGGTTTTCTCTTGGTTTAATGCATGTGAAAAAAACTAAACATGAGATACTGTATCCTTCTATGGCAATACACAAGAAGAGCATCTTATGCATGTATTGACTGAATTTTATTGTCATAATCCTTTTCTAGATTATTCCCCGAAAGTAAAAGAGATCAAGTAGGAAAAGAAACAAAAGGAGAGGACGTACAACACTCAGAAATATTTCCTGCATGTTAATTAGTATATCCCAACTTTATATAACCTGTGGTTCATTTCAATCTCTTACCTCACCTAAGAGGCAGGGCCACTATATACTGTTCCTATTCAGTAATGAATTGAATGGCTTTGTTCTCACACACAAACATGGTGATCATCAGAGACCTTGACACCAGAAAGTAGAAGGCTTTGGCTATTGCATATATTGTGACTGTAAACTATCTGATAAAAATGACTAATCATCTGTGAAAGACTCTTACAAGCTTCTGTGATAGTTGCATAACCATTATTGCCTTCCACCTGTCATTTCCTAGAAGAATAAAGTCTAATTCATTGAGTGATTGCTGTGAAGGTCTATACTGAGGGATATATTTACTAAAGTAAGAGTTTCTAGAAGTGGAGATGTTGCCAATAGCAACCAATTAGATTCTAGCTATTATTTTCTAGAAGGTGCTAGTTAAATGTTAAGTAGAATCTGATTGGTTGCTATGGGTTGCCAAAGACTCTCACTTTAGTAAATATACCCCACTACTGTTTCTGCTGTCATAAATGGCTGGGAAAAAAAGAAGTCAACTTTATACACGTCACTCATTGCAAGGAGGCAACTCCTCTTATTCAGCAGCTAAGCAAGAATACCTAAAATGTTTAGCCCACTGTAAATGATGGCTTGTAGTCAATATAGGACAAATTACTGGGCAATAACAAAAGACCCTCACTTTGGAGTCAGACTGTTCTGCTGTACCACACAATCCACTAAGGGGTTTCATGCATTTCTTCGTAAGGAACTTAACATTTGTTTCACACAGTTTAATTTTTACCAGAAAGGACAATACTAAGAAGAAGAGGATAATTTCCCAGAATCATTCTAAACAAGATTTGACAAATACAGATTTGTCAACATACATCTTATCTCCATGTGCCACAAATTGTTTGAAAAGCTTTGAAAGGCTAGTGCTAAATCATGTAATGTCTCATTTTGTAGCAGGTTTTGACCCATGGCAGTTTGCTTTTAGGGAGAATCGATCAACGGAGGATGTAATCCTAACTGTTTTACATCAGGTGCAAGCCCATGTAGAAACTAGGGATACCTATGCAAGGATTTTATGTGTAGATTTTAACTCAGCATTTAACACTATTGTACCTAGTGCTTTGATTACCAAGTTGTTTGGCTTAGGCCTAAATGGGTTTACCTGTAGTTGGTTGCTAAGTTTCTTATCTGACAGACCCCAGGTGGTCATGTTGGGGAAAACTAGCTCCAAGGAGTTGGTGCTGAATATTGGAGTTCCACAGGGGTGTGTTTTGAGCCCTACACTGTATCCTTTGTTCACCCACGATTGTGTGTCAAAATCTCGGTCTGTTAAGATCATTAAATTTGCGAATTATTTCACTATAATTATTCTAATAACCAACGGGGATGAACTTGCTTATAGAGCTGATATGGATAGTATGTTTGTGTGGAGCAGGGGAAATTGTCTCCTTTTAAACACGATGAAAACAAAAGAAATGATTATCGACTTTAGGAAGCGTGGTACTCCTATAAGGGCCCGGTGTGTCTAGTCAGTTTGACCATTGAGGTAGTACCCTCCCTTAAGTTATTGGGGTTTTATGTCTCAAACACTTTGTCATGGTCCTTAATCTCAGCCTTCTTGGTTAAGAAGGTGCACCAACATTTGTTTTTTCTGCACCACTTGCGATCTGCGTGTGTGATTAGTGGAACACTTTTAAATTTTTACTGTAGCATTGTGGAAAGCATTTTGACTTATGATATTGTTGCTTGTAGGGGAACTGTACTGTGGCTGAGCAGAGGGCGTTGAATAGAGTGGTTGGAACAGCTAGTAAAATCATTGGAGTGGTGCTACCGTGCAAACAGGAGATATATGGAAAAAGGCTCCAGAAGAAAACTAGTTCTATCTTAGCAGATTCCAGCCATCCTAATCACATTCTTTTTGAAAAACTGCCATCAAATAGGAGCTTTAGAGCATTGCGCACTCGCACAAGGCGTTTGCGCAATAGTTTTTTTCCTGCAGCCGTGTATATGTTAAACGGTCAGCATAATTGGTTATATGGTGTTGTATTACAGTGTAATTTTGCTGCCTGTTTTGCTATATGGTATGTGTTGTATTGTTTTTTCATTGGCATCACTTGTGCTGTCAATGACAAATAAAGAATTATTATTATTATTATTATTATTATTGTGCTAAACATAGCGTGCAAGTGCCGTGCAAATCAACATCTATTCATGTGACCTTTTACGTTTAATGCATCTTATTCACAAAACGATGCAAACAAGACGCACAAGCAGCTTCTAGATTCATGTAGTATTGTAGCAATTTAATAGAAACTGTGATTTCAAAGATTTATGTACAGTATATAACCTTCCATGTATACAAATTGATCTAGCTGTAGAGCCTTTAGCAGGGACAGATTGGGGCTGCTTATCAGACCTGGCAGTCTCCCATACCATGCGCCATGGTGTGTGCTGGAAAAAAAATGGGTGTGGTCTCATCACAAAAAGGGGAGTGGTTACATGTCACAGGTGTGCCACAAGTTATGGGGACCTGGCCTCAATGCATGCCCCCATCTTTCAGTTTTCCGACCTTGTAGAGCAATGGGAGGCTGGGCCAGGATTTAACACAGGACCGCCCATTTGGCAATCGACCCTAATGGCATTTGCCAGAAATGCCAGTTGGACAGTCCGGCCCTGGCCTTTAGCATATATACAAAATGTATTAAAATGTTCTAAGATAAGATAAGATGCTTTGCCCGGAGATTGAGTCAGTATGCCTCAGGCTTTGAGTCATCTCTCCAAATTTAAGCCTTGATACTGTATTTTGGCCACATTCCATGAATCAAATATTTTAATGTTTATCTTATATTGTGTGATGTCATTTGTTGGTTTAGTTTACTCTGCCTAGTAATTGTAAAGGTATAAAATTGAGTGTTACCAATAATGAGGGGTCTGTTTTTCATTCTAGGATCCTCATGCTGCATGATTTATCCAATGAATATCATTTCATCAAATAACTTCCTGTTGCACTGCAAACATTATTTTGTGAATCTCATTCTAATTGTATTAATTGAGATTTCCATATCAGCAAATTACTGAGTCTGAATTTGTGTAAATAGGGTTCCAATCTGGGGTCCATGGATTCAAAATCTGCCATGTTATATTGTGCTTCGTCTGTGACTTTGCACCTATTCCTGTAAGAGATGTATGGTTTGGTATTGGCTCCTGCCTCCTGTCAAGTTCACCTTCTTAACTTCTGCCTACTTCCAAGATGGAATCACAGAACTAGGAAAAGAGATAATCTGTCACAGACATCTTTGCACAGTTATCCATGAAAAATTTAATTTTGCCAGTGTCCAAACAGAACAGCTCATCTCTAATTCCTGTGTGAGTAAATTTACAGCCTACATGTCTGGTGCACTGTGACCAGCTTTGCACTGTTTATGAAATGTGACTAAGATGCAATACTTAAAGAAAGTTTTAGTGCACTACATATATTGGTTTGTCTCTAAAGAAATCAATATCTCATGCTTACTATGTGGTGCAATGATGCTAGGTATAAGAGGACACATCTGTACAACATAAATATTGTTATTTTATATTTTGTGACTGTAGCATATTTCATGGTCTTGGTTATGGAAAACATTTTACATGTATGTTGCTTTTAGCACTGCATTGCATGTTTGCACGGTGGTTAGTAATGGTGCCTCACAGTGGGGGGTTCTTTGTTTCGATTCTCACCAAGGCTCTATATGTGTAATTTCTTACTCTATTTGTATTTGCATGAATTTCCAGCCAGGGGCACTGAGAGGGGAGGGGAGTGGGTACTAAGTATCCGGGCTTCCTAGAGAGACCCGGTGGGGGCCTGGGTCTGGTGCTGCCCCCCTCTGTCTTACATCACAGCTTTTCAGCACATGCTGCTGTGTGCTAGGCTGCACTGGGAGAATGCTCAAAGCTGCTAAGTAGTAGCCACAGCAGTCTCCTATGCCTATGTGGGGAGCAATCACATTGATCGAGCCCCCCACTGGCTATTTGCCAGGCTGTGGGGGCTCATAGTGCCACCTTCCCCAGCTCACAATGCCTCTTCATGGCACTGCAAAAATATTATTATTTTTTTTTCTTAAGGGGCATGGCCATGCCTCCTGTGATTAGGCCACGCTTCCTTCATCCGTGTCCGCCGTGGCTCTAGGTGCCGCTGTTTCCCACAGGTACTCTGATTTCCTCCCACAACTTATAAAATCATGCTGATACTTTAAATGGCTTCTGAAGAAGGGAGTAAATGGCTGCCTCACCTTCTACAAATATGTAAAGCACTTTGGGTCCTACTGGAGGAAAGCTTTATATAAATAAGGAATATTTATTGATAATTATGTATAGCAAATATCTTTATTTTCAACTATTAATTTTCAGAAAACACTATTGGTTTCTTTATAACACAAGATACTCAGTAGTTCATGGATTTCACAGTAGTTTCCACAAAGTTTGGTAATTGCCTAAAAGATTGTTTTTTTTGTTAACTAGTGAAAAAAAATAAGCTAGTTATAGGGAGATTGTGGCGATGGTAGAATCTCCTGTTATCACAACCATTTTTTTCATTGGTTGTTGATTAACAGGTATAGGTGCTATCAAAATATGCGCACACATCCAGCCTCATCACATAGGGTATTTTTAAACACTTTTACTGCAAAACAAGTTGGACACACTCACTCTTTGCAGTTCTGGATAACACGTTTAGTGTCAGAGTGCCCAATCTCTCCTAGAGTAAAGGGTTAATGCACAGTACATGGTACATCAGCGACCCTATGGAGGTTTCAGCAATTCGGGGCCACATATATTACAACTCAAACTTCCTGGGTCAAACACCATTTTAATAAAATCTGTCTAACAACAGAATCTATAGAGTCTTCAGTTATTGGAGGACACAAAATTGAGGGCTACACAGACCCTTAATGGCTACTTGCAATTTGCAAATCTTTATTCTAAGATCTACAGTACTGTACAAACAATGACTCATTTTTGACCATATTTTGTCTTATCCTTAAGATCATGTTATATAAGGTTGCAATATTTAAAAACATCATATTTATCCAACAATTGAAGGAACTACTGATACAGATAATACAAATTACAGAAGTGTCCTCCCTCATCGTTGCTCTAGTCACATCATACAGGCATCTTAGTTGTGTTTTGAAATTACCATGGGTGGGCACCAAAAGATTCAAGAGAATCAACAGCATGCAATACACAGCTTAACCATTGTGTGGACAGAGCTCCACTGATGAAAACTACAGAACTGAATACAAAAACATTGGATGGAGATGACAATATAGCAGAGCAAACACTGGCAGATGGGTCAATTACGTACAGTATAAACAGATCAGCTGCTTGTGGAAGAAGTTGCTATAAAGTCACAAATGTACAGTAAGGCAAACCACTAGAGCAGCAGTGAACAGGAGTTTTTTTTTTTAAATCTGACTGGTTATATGTTGCACACACAGGCCTGATTCAGCAAGGATCACAATTGCAAAGCTGCACACAGGCAGCTTTGCAATTGTGATCCTTACAATTATGGTAATTCAGCAGGAGGCATCACACCTCCTGCTGCATTATGTATTCAAGATGCATCCAATACAGCATCGGATCCTCTGTGTACCATCGGCTGGCTGCGGTGACCCATGGAGTCCCACAGCCAGCCACTGCAAATTATAGTAAGAGGCCAGGAAATCTCTGTCAGCCAACAGAGATTCTGACTTCTTCCCTCCCCCACAACATCACTTCCCCCTTCCCGCCCCCAAATGGCAGCAGACTGTTAATCACTGACAATCTGCTGCCAGTCTCTGTGCGGGCTCGCAGACCTGTTCTGCACATGTGCAGAACATGTCTAGCACATGAGCAGATTCCAGAACATTGGGAATCTGCATTCAGCATGGCACTAGCATGCACTGATGATTTGGGATGGCAGTCTTTAATCAAATGTGAAGTGTGATATTTTCATGATGAGGCTTGTATTTTAGTAAAATGCTGACAATACATCTGTACTGACAATGCTGACAATACATCTGTAAAATGCTGACAATACATCTGTACTGTAAGCTATAGATGTAAGCTATACATCTATAGCTTACAGTACAGTTTTGCAAGCATAGGTACAGGCCCATATGCCCCACTTTATTGATTATTCTCATGCCTGTGCCTATGGTTCATTAGTATGAGAAGCTTGTGCTTTAAATAAGGACCCATTATCTGTGTCATAATTGTAATGAGCAAGATACTTTACTGTAAGCAGTTATAGACAATGTCAGCATTTAACAAGGGTTCAAGTCTCATCATGAAAATATCTAATTTTATTAAAGACTGCATATTCAACATTATTATTATTATTACTATTATTATTATTATTATTATTATTATTATTATTATTATTATTATTATTATTATTATTATATAGTCCTGTCCTCAATGGGACTTTGATATTTTATGCATGCACAATGAAAGTTATCAAAAGTGACATCTGGAGGATATAAACCAGTATTACACTCTTTGGTGCCTCAGCACACTATGTTGTGACTGAAAATATTATGCTTGAATATGATACAATGTGTCTTGTTGCATTCATATGAGATGCGACTAGCTAGTCGTTCTACATGTTGTATGGGTGCAAGATGAGTGAGGACACATCTGTATTAGAATTACATTCTTCACAATTTTACCTACAATAAATATCTGAGCATTTTGGTAACTGTGGCTTAATTTGTAGAGTTAATTTACTATTCTATTACAGACAAAAAAACAAGAGTTATCCAATAGTGGGACACATAGAAATCACTAAAATAACTACCAATGTTTATCTCTAGTCCATCCATATATGTTGAAATTAAAAGATGTTGTGGTAAATTTACTAGGATGTGAGTTTTATTAAGAAGTGATGTTGCCCATAGCAACCACTCAGATTCCAGGTATTATCTTCTAGAAGAACCTAGATAGATGAGAAGTAGAATCTGAACGGTTGCTATGGGCAACTTCACTTCTTAAATAGAACTCTCATCTTTGTAAATTTACCCCATCATTTCTCTTTAATCATTTATACCAGGATTAAAATTAGAAGTAGAGGAATCAAGAAAAAGCAGATCACAGATGATCAAAAGAGACATGCAATTAATAGTTCCCCAAGTTTATTCATTTTGAATCTACAATTAATTGAAATCATATAACTCTTTGTAATAATTTATTATTTTGTATTTTTACTCATATGTACTGTAAATTATCTTCATTATTTAAAATACAAGAAATACAACTTATAATTGTGATTTACAAGTTAAAAGTAATTGGATAGTCAATGTTTTTTTGGCTGCATTTGATAACACCCAGTGGTAGCACTCTCTAAAATTAAAAGTCAATAATCAATGGAAAGTACAGTATATATTATAATGTTTACACAGGATAATTCATATAATATTTACACAGAAGAAAAGCCCATTATATGAACATACAGTAATATGCAGATGGAGAAAGTGCAATAAACACAAGTGCATAAATTAACACTTAATTTTCTTCAAGATTTGGCCATTGATTACAAACATAATTGTAGAGTTACAGTACTGTAATTTACTTTTCTATTACAGACAAAATCAAGAGTTATCCAATAGTGGTGCACATGGAAAATACAAAAAATAAATACAAATTTGTAACTCTAGTCAATATATGTAAAAATAAAAGATATGATCACTCTTTAATCATTTATACCAGGATAAAAATTAGAAGCGGCGGAATCAAGAAAAAAGAGATCTCACATGATCAAAAGAGAAATGCAATTAATAGTTCCCCAACTTTATACATTTTGAATTTACTATTACTTTCAATCATATAACTCTTTGTAATAATTTATTTAGTATTTTTAATCATGTGTACATTTTCTTCACTATTGTAAATACAAGAAATACAGCTTATAAGTGTGATTTCAATGTTACAAGTAATTTGATAGTCAATGTTTTTCTTTTGCTGCATTTGATAATACCTTTGTTATCAGTTGTAGCACTCTCTAAAATTTAGAAGAGCAATAATCAATGGAAAGTATATCATATCATATTTACACAGAAGAATTCATATAATATTAACATAGATGAAAAGCCCATTATATGAACCTACAGTAATATATAGATGCAGAAAGTGCAATAAACCCAAGTGTATACATAAACACTTAATTTGGCCATTGATTACAAAACATTCTATTGTGTTTAGTAGATTTACACATATTTAAAAAAATATATCCCATCTTTTTAATACTTATAATTATATTACATTAATGCATGTAATAGGTCAATACATTACATAGGAATTTAAAAATTGTGTATATAGTATTTGTCAACAAATAAAACTGTACTTTGATGTCAAGTATGAAACAGTTTTTAAATGATGTAGATGGCTGTCATATAATACAGTATATTCATGTTATTTTATCCCTCACTCACTGTAATTGATTTTAAATTCATAAGACTTTTAAGAATAGTACATACTTATTTACTCTTGGTAGCTTCCTTAATTATATTTCTTAATTTATTACCTTCAATTGGCAATTGTACACCTTCTGTTCCAATTTGTTTAACAGGTTAAATA
Organism: Taudactylus pleione; assembly: GCA_031769625.1. Lineage (NCBI taxonomy): Eukaryota > Metazoa > Chordata > Amphibia > Anura > Myobatrachidae > Taudactylus > Taudactylus pleione. The sequence continues at coordinate 3,949,851 of JAUIMM010000107.1, forward strand.
TATGTGATTTTTTGCTTCAACATACATTTAATGTTCCAGAGCACGGCAAAAAGTGAAGTAAAAAGAAAACACAATAAAGAGTGTTTAATTACAATTAGATGGAGTCACTAAGTGCTTGTTATCTAATACATTTTCATAATTAGCAGTAATAATAATAATAATAATAATAATAATAATAATAATAATAACTACAAAAAATAAATAATAATAATAATAATAACTACAAAAAATAAATAATAATAATAATAACAACTACAAACAATAAAGAATAATAATAACTACAAATAAAATTATTAATAATAATAATAATAACTACAAAAAATAGATAATAATAACAATAATAAGAATAAGAATAATAATAAGAATAATAATAACAATAATTTAATAAAAAAGCATAGTTGAATCAGATATTACCAGTATTAAAACACTGTTGTGAGCATCTGTTCTCTTAATAATTCCAGATGTATTGTGGCTTTAATGTTTATTAACCAGCTTTATATGAGCATTCTCCAGGACTCATGCTATCTATATTATTGATGATAAAGACTAAATTAGTCAATTAGACCATATAGGAGAAGAAACATCTATTACCACAACTCCAGTCTTAATGGAGTTTGTTTGCTTTCAAGTAATAAAAAGTGATACATTATTAAAATTTGACCAAATTCTCCTAATGTTAAGATGACAATTAAAATATGACACTGTACAATGGAATTACTTGTATTTGATAAAGACATTTGAAACAATAAAAGTGTTTATCTTTATCTTCTATATAAAATTAATTTGTCTGTTTGATTGTGTGTTTGTTTGTGCAATTATGCATTCGGATACATCTGCATCAATTTGGATGACACCAGTATGAGGTGGTCCAGATGGATCCTGGCCATGTTTTAAGGGGTTAAAGGATTAGGCCTCCCATTGGTGTACGCTGGCCAGAACTTTGACCCAGGAAGCCTGTTCTGGGCCTTCCACTGGATGGATTTGGATAAAATCTTCACAGAGGGGTGGCAATTGGTCTGATATGCCTAATAAAGTGCTTGGGTTTCAAATCGGACCTTATGGCAGAGTGAGCTGGTCAGAACTTTGACCAAGAGAGCCTTCCACTGGATGGATTTGGACAATATAACATAATTATGATTAAAACTTCACAGAGTAGTAGCAATTGGTCTTGGGTGCCTAATGGAATGCTTGGCGTCCAGGTTGGTTTTCACGGTGGAGTGTTCTGGGCCTTGAACTGGATGGATATGTATGAAATCACATAATTTGGATGAAAACTTCACAGAGTGGTAACATTGGAACCCAGAAGACATACTAAGGGGTTGAGGTTCAGTTGGACCCCCATCCCTACATCCACTTGTGTAGACTGGGCAGAACTTTCACCCGGAGAGCCTGTTCTGGTCTTCTAACAACGACTGGCCTCTACTCCACCAACGCATTTGGGATCCCAACCCAGGATCTTTTTCAAGCTTGACAAAGATCCTGGGTTGGTATCGAAATACGTTGGTGGAGTGGAGGCCGGTCATTGTTACAGGAATGCTGTTTGGATCTTAAAAAGACTCAATTACCTGTAAGTGCTATTGTAAGTGCTATTGTTCAGACATTCTATTCTGGCACCAGGTTGTGATCGCTGTTCTTACAGACATTTCCTGTGACTTTTTTATTAATTTTTTTATGTCTTTAGTTGAATAAATCAGTTTTTGATACTTACTGGATATTTATCCGTGTCCATATCTATCTGTTGTGGGAGCATCCAGAGGGAATAGCGATTATCTGTCCCACAAAGATACCTATACGAGATTGTCTACACCTTATCCCTTGTGAGAAAGGGTACGCACTACATTATATTCACCTGATGAGGATAGCATGCATACATATTTATATGTAAAAGATACCTTTATATATGGATACCCTGTGCCTTTAGTGTGAGTCAGGTACGATGTATTTCCACAGTGCATGCCTATGTGTTGGTGTTAAACACTTTATGGACCAGTAACTATCAGCTATTGTGCAAAAGTATGTCCTCCTGCATGTGAGGGGTGGAGAGAATTATCCACACTATTATGCCCACATTTTAAAAGTGTATACCAAGTATCAAACATACTACACTATCATTATTTTTATATGTTTATTTTTTATACACATGGAGAATAATTGAAATAAGAAGCAGAAGGAAAAAGAAAACTTCTGGATACAGAGATACATGTAAATTTAAGTATTTGTATTTGAAGCACCATAATCCACTGTCTATCCTTTCTTTTATCACTGTATGGCTACATCTAGTCATACCCTGTGACAACCGTCTCATGTTCCAGAAGCTGTATTACTTTCCTAGGTGTTCCTGTCTTCCTGTGTTTTCCCTGAGACCTCCGTGTATTCACCCTTGTGTTCAGTACGAGTTCTGCCTGTGTTTCTCAAGTTGCACCTCTGTGCATTCAGTTCCCATGTTCAGTACAAGTTGCAAGTTCATCCTGTGTATCTCAAGTTGTACCCCGTGTATTCAATCCTCTTGTTCAGTACAAGTTTATCATGTGTGTCCCAAGTCCCACCTCTGTGTACTTTGTCCCCATGCTTCAATACAAGTTCTAGCTAAACCTCCAATGTGCCCCCAAGTGGCATCATTGTGTACTTTGTCCTTGTGTTCAGTGCAAGTCCCATCTGCATCTCCAGTGTGCCCTAAGTGGCATCTTAGTGTACCTTGTTCCTGTCACAGTATAATGTCATCCCTGCACATACAGTACATTTCCAGAGCATCTTGGTGTACTCAGTCCCTGTGTTTCAGTACAAGCCATTCCTCTGTGTTATTCTTAGTGTTCCCTGTATTAGTTATTTTCTGTATATTATTTCAGTCTTCTGTTACTCCCAGGTACCTGTCCAGAGGGCCACAACCTGCTCACTTGGTGTGACCCCTCCCAATTGGAGGGGTCACTAGAGAAAACCACCAAGTGAGTTAGACTTCATGCCTCTGGGCAGGTCTAGCCAAACCTGGGTTTGGCCACAATTAGGAGACTTAATCTGTCACCCCTGTCATCTTCCTGCAAATATCCTAAACCCCTTGGATATTTAACCTCATCAGAGGTATTCCTAGTGCCCAGTTGTGACAGATTTATGGTGGTGCCTAGGTCCTTTCTCCTCTCTTAACAAGTTTGAATATAGTCATATGTGGCAGCAACTATAGGTCATTTCAGATGTGTTAAAAATAGAAACAGAAAACAAATGTAGATAGCAATGTTTGATTTCAATATGCTATGTGCTCAGAATGATCAATCTGCAGACCTCTCAAAAGATTTCATCCATCTGGAGGATATGCTAGAGGTGGAAATGCAGAACTCGCTAGACAGTGTTAACATCTAGAAAAATATTTGAAAATGGTTTTACCTTATTAGAAGAATGGACCAAAACATTAGCTGACTGATCACTTCTATTAATGAGCCTTTAGATTAAATTTCAGACTGCTGAGGTGGGATAATTAGAAAAATAAATTGAAAATCTCAAAAAAAAATAGATTCATATAATAATCAAGAAGGTTATGCAGAAAAGGTACCCTTATTAACAAGAGAGTAGAGGAATATGAGAAGAAATTAGTTGAAACCAAAATGAGAACATTTCTATGAGATAAGTAAGACTATAGAAGAGGTAAAATTATATTATATAAAATCTGTATGCTCATACTCATAGCAGAGAAAACCAAATTTGTCATATGATTGTAAAAGCCTGAGGCCTAAAACCTCTAAAACAAATCTGAATTGATCCACACCCATACCCCCCCCCCACACATCCAAATATGAATTCAGACATAGTTAACTTTCTAGCTAGAAAACCTAAAAAAGCAGAATTTAAGATGAACATAATTTTTAGTACCACAAAGAGACACATAATGGAGATATACAAAACAAGATAAGGAATGGAAAGTACAACAGAAAAAGAAAAAAAAAATCTATATAAATAAAAATAAATGTAGCATATTTAACCTTTCTTCCAAAAAATTGAGCAATGATGAATTGTAACTTCTCAGTAAAGGTTTAACGTTTTCCCATATAGCAAGCCCAAATCTTTTAGATGTATTTGTGGAGCTTAATCAGTTCAAGAGAACCTTTTGCCTTAAGAAATGTTTCTTAAATAAAAATATAAAGAAAAAAAAGAAAATCTAATGCCAATCATGCTAGACCAACAGGACTCTGACATTTGAATGGTCTGAACAAACTATTAGATGAATCTGAATATCCTGATAGTCAAAACATATAGTTAATAACTATACCAATTTATTATTCAACTAAACAAAAAGTTTAAAAATAAATCAGAATTCTTTCCTTTTTGTGCAAAATCAGTATAGTAGTATTAAATTAATTTATTCTATAAACTAAAGATGGAAGATTTTACCTCTCTTTAAAATAATTATCAAAAGAGTGAAACAAAACCTAATTTGAATAAAATAGAGAGGAGACCTATACAAAACTGTCTAAACATACCTCCATAATAATCAGAGAAGCAGACAAATGTGGCGGCCTTATGGTCCTAAACAGAGAGCACTATATTAGAGAAGCTCTGAGACAAAAAAATCAATACAGCATTTTCCTCAAATCCAACTAAGCTGTATTTAGAGAAGTTTTTATTAATTGTTAATAAAGCTTTGAAGGATGGGGTCACTTCTAGTGAGGAGAGAATACAATGTTTTAATAATCCATATCCCACAGTTCCCATATTTTATTACCTACCCAAATTTTCTCTCACTGCATCCCCAGGTTGCCCAAAAATTTTAGGAATAAATTCACTTTCATCAAATCTCTCTTGTTATGTTGACAATTTTTTTTACTCCTGGGTTTCTACACTCAATTCATATATTAACGTCATAATTCACTTCTTGAGCAAAATTCATAACATTCAATTAAAAGTCACCTATGCATTTCTAACATTTGATGTGTCTGCTCTATATACAAATATCCCAAATGACTGGGGTATATTTTTGATTAAATATAAATTAGATTTAGACAGAGATCTCACTGAACCTCATGGAAATGTGATTGAGGATTGTATACAGTTTATTTTAAGACACAATTATTCATTTGAAAACGCTTTTTATTTACAAATAATGGGCACAGCTATGGGCAATAGGTTCACCCTGAGCTTTGCTAACCTTTTCATGGTGGACTATGAGTCCCGCCATGTGGAGGACAGACCATTTGCTGTGAACCTGGTGCTCTATATTTATTACATTGATGACTTATTCATAATATGAGATGTTTTTTTAAATCATGCTCTTTCTTTTGTCCACTATTTGAACACCAACTCTCACCATCTCACTTAAACCCACACCTTTCACAATTCTACCATCAACTTCTTATATGTGACCCACTCTTTAAAAAACAACCAGAGCGTTTCCTCTACATCTGTACATTTTAAAAATGAAAAGTGGACATCATAAAGACCATAAGGTTAACTATGTAGAATAAAAAAAATACTCTACTGTAGAGATATTTGATGAAAAGGCAAAAATAATAATAATGAGTTTTAGAGATAAACATTATCCAGAACTTCAAAAAGCGTAAAAAGAAACCAGAGAATTGGATCAACTAGATCTTATATATAGAAAAAATGAAAATAACATACTGTTAATCATTTTTCTAATGAGATTCAGTAAATTTCATCTCCAAATATAATAGTTGTTCCAATGTTATTAAAAGTATAATTAAACAATTATTATTTTTCAACACATGATTCACATTTAAACAAAATTATTCTGTTCCAACCTAAGATTGTTTATAAAAATAATATTAATCTCAAAAACATTCTAATACAAGTTACCTTAAACACTTGCCTGGCATGGTCGCATCAGAACTGCCCAGTGGGCGGCTTGCTGGAAATTAACTTCTAGCAGCTGCCAATCTCAGAAGGACCTCCTGATCCCTCTAAACCCCTTGCTCCTCCCCATGTCCAGATAACTACAAGAAGCGGTAATCGGAAAGCACTATACTGGTGCACCTCCACCCAGCAGCTGTAAAGGAGATGGAGCAGCCACTGGGCAAAAAAAGTAATAGCCCACTGTCCACCTCCCACGATCCTACTCCCCATCTAGCTAGAGACAGCCTGGTGGCACACACACCCGGTAGCTGCAATAGTAAGGAGCAGCCCCTGATCAAATAGACAAATGCAGCCACTATCCTCTTATAGCACCCCACACCCACTGCCTAGCTAACTAATCCAGCTATGTGGATCTAACCCCCAAAGGAAGCATAGTGGATTGAGCAGAAACCGGGGAAAAATGTAACAGCTTGCTGCCCTCTATGAACCCCTCTCCATCCCCCCACTTACAGTTTATTGTATGTATTAAGGAAGCATCTATAGCTGCAGGCTCAAACAATAAATGTTATTTATAGATGGATGGCCTATTGACCATGGATGGTACAGGTGTTAAAGCTATGACTACAATATACCATACACTTTGCTATTTTTATGGTATACTATGTTTAAACATTTTTTTTAATCATGTAGAAGTTTTAAAAATGATGTTCTTGAATTAATTAAATCATAAAAATCAACTTTTTTTTAGCTTGATTTGGGAAAATTATTAGCCAGTTAAGGGGTTAAGCCTATCATTCAAAATTAATCTACCAAGACCTCTTGGCTACAAACTTGATAATTTGGTTTCTATAAATGTGGAAAGAAACAATGTTTTATGTGTGAACACACAAAATAGAAAAACTTTTCTACACTTAGATAATACAGAATTAACAATAGATATTAAACAATTTATAATTTGTGAAACTCATTTTGTTTTGTTCATGTCCGTGCTACTATGTAGGAAGAACTACATGTCCACTAAAAAGTGATTTCTATAAAATCAATGTAACATCATTAACATAAATATCAATCACAGTGTTCCAAGACATTATAAGGCACATCATGAGGGTCAATCTAATAGCCTGAGTATTGTTGGCATTGAAAACATCCCAGCTACCACCAGAGTGGGTGACAGATATCAATGATTATGCCAAAATAACTATTTTGCATGTATAAACTAAATTTTATTGCATCTGAAGGACTAAATGAAGCAGTTGAACTTAACTCTATACTGTAATGGGTCTTGCTCCCTTGCAGAAATTTAGTGACTGACCAGTCACATAATTTCTCCTTTAGGTGACACTCCTTATTGATTGTTTCTCTTCCTTCCATCTGCTAAGGAGATATACTCTCCTCAAATTATAAATAACTAATCTATTGTTCCAATTTTAGTAATTTTAAAACTTCCTTACACTTTTGTAATAAGGAGTAAATTTTACCTATTCTGATTAAGAACAGTTTCATATTCTATAAGGAATCAAAATGAAATCCCAGCTCTCAGGATGCCACTTTTCAGAATATCGACTGTGGCATCCTGACAGCCCGAAACCTGACACCCATAGAAAGTAATGGTAAGTCTCCCCTTGAACCCCTACCCTAACCTTAAATAACCCTCTCCAGTGCCTAACCCTAGCCTACCATCCTAGTGCCTTAAACTAACCTCCCCCTCCCTACACCCTAAATCTAACACCCACTCCCCAATGCCTTAACCGAACCTCGCCCCTAGTGCCTAACCCTAACCTCCCCATCCTAACACCCTAATCCTAACCCTCCCTCTCAGTGCCTAACCCTAACTCTCCCCTGGGGCCTAATCCTAACCCAGCTACCTAATGCTAACCTCCCCTAACACTCTAATACTTACCTTTGGGATGCCAGCAGTTAGGATACTGGTTTCAGCATCCTGACCTGTTGGGATTTCAACACCTGTAATTCAGACCATCTGCATCCCTCACACTGGGATGCCGACTGCATCCCATTTATATATTATTAGTTTCAAAATGAATGATCTAGTTTTGTTTTACATACAAAGTGGTCAAAGGGAGTGTGTCACATAGGGCATATCAGTAGGTATCACTTGTGCCTCTTAAGTGAGAGATGATATGTACCAGATTGGTTACTCTCTTGCAATGTGAAGCATAATTCCAAGTAGGTTTCTCAGCAACCTTTACTGTGGTAGAGATGGTCATTAACAACTTATACTGTCCGTCCCAATGATCTACTAAAGACCTTGAAAATAGAAAATTATGGACCATTTCAAACTCATTTGTCTCATTATGATGTGAATAGAGACAATTTCCTTATGTATTATTCTGAGTTGTCTGTTCAAAGTAAGGATATATTCAGAAGTTAAATCATGTAAGGTAATATGGTTCTTTTCCTGTCCAAACATAAAATTTGGACACTTTCCAAACAGTATCTCTTATGGAGACATACAGATGTGTCCACAAACACCTTTCTGAAAATTGTGCCATGGCTCTTAATTTGGCATGACATCAATTCTTATATGTTGTTGTGCCATGCTATATGCGGTGCAGCAAAGGTGCAATTCATGCTTTCACCACTGGGTGGCCAGTGTATCATGTAATGTAGCACTTAAGAGTGTTACACCTATTAAGGTGTAACAGTAGTGGTACAGTAGTGGTCAAAGATACAGTAGTGGTCTCCTTTGGATTGGTCTCCTTTGGATTTTAATAGAGGTCAAATGAGGAGTGTTGAGGAGTGTTTGTGTTAAGGTGCAATATGCATTTGTGGCTAAATCACTGTACTAGCTGTGGAAATATTGTACTAGCACCAGAAAAACTGTCACTAGGAAACTGTCATCAGTTCCTCAAAAGACAGATTCTGTACTTCCCATCCACCGGTATTGTGGTGTAGTGGTAAAGTCACTGCACATCACACTTGGTAGTTAGGGTTTGAATCCCAGTGTAAACATTTTTTTTTTGCTCCAAAAATAAATTTATATAATTCAATAATATATTAATATCAATAATATTATTGTAATAACAATAAAACTTTTTAGAATAATATCATATTTCATTTAGAGTGTTTGAATACCATGTACACTACATGGGGATCTGAGTCAGTGAGGACAGTGTGTGTGTAGTGATTCTTTAGTGTAGAAATTTCCCCTTGAAAATATGGCTCCAAATATACATTATAATTCAAAAACTGTCCATCAGTAATTTACAATACATGTTCATGTCCTTTTTCAGATTAACCCATTGCTTGTCTCAACACAGAGGGGGGGCATAATTCATTTTCAAAGGCTGCACATTTTCCACAGACAACAAATCATGTTTTCATTAGCCCTCCCCTTGTGTTTTGTTACTACTCTTTAATCTTGCCCTTTGTGTATTGAAACACTTTTGTACGTTCAGTCCCTCCCTTCCTCCCAAAATAGCACTGATTTTCCATGGTTATATTGTACATTCACAGACCAGTAAAGTTGCTGGTAGCACAATGTTTTGTTTTCCATTTTGGTATTACAGTAAAGTATACACAGTATGTCAGTTGCTATATACTGTATATACACTGCTCAAAAAAATAAAGGGAACACTAAAATAACACATCCTAGATCTGAATGAATGAAATATTCTTATTAAATACTTTGTTCTTTACATAGTTGAATGTGCTGACACCAAAATCACACAAAACTTATAATTGGAAATCAAATTTATTAACCCATGGAGGTCTGGTTTTGGAGCCACACTCAAAATGAAAGTGGAAAAACACACTACAGGCTGCTCCAACTTTGATGTAATGTCCTTAAAACTGAGGCTCACTAGTGTGTGTGGCCTCCACGTGCTTGTATGACCTCCCTACAATGCCTGGGCATGCTCCTGATGAGGTGGCGGATGGACTCCTAAGGGATCTCCTCCCAGACCAGGACTAAAGCATCCGCCAACTCCTGGACAGTTTGTGGTGCAACGTGGCGTTGGTGGATGGAGCGAGATATGACGTCCCAGATATGCACAATTGGATTCAGGTCTGGGAAACGGGCGGGCCAGTCCATAGCATCAATGCCATCATCTTGCAGGACCTGCTCACACACTCGAGCCACATGAGGTCTAGCATTGTCTTGCATTAGGAGGAACCCAGGGCCAACCGCACCAGCATATGGTCTCACAAGGGGTCTGAGGATCTCATCTCGGTACCTAATGGCAGTCACGCTACCTCTAGCGAGCACATGGAGGGCTGTGTGGCCCCCCAAAGAAATGCCACCCCACACCATTACTGACCCACTGTCCAACCGGTCATGCTGGAGGATGTTGCAGGCAGCAGAACATTCTCCTTGACGTCTCCAGACTCTGTCACGTCTGTCACATGTGCTCAGTGTGAACCTGCTTTCATCTGTGAAGAGCACAGGGTGCCAGTGATGAATTTGCCAATCTTGGTGTCTCTGGCAATGCCAAACGTCCTGCACGGTGTTGGGCTGTAAGCACAACCCCCACCTGTTGACGTCGGGCCCTCACACCACCCTCATGGAGTCTGTTTCTGACTGTTTGAGCAGACACATGCACATTTGTGGCCTGCTGGAGGTCATTTTGTAGGGCTCTGGCAGTGCTCCTCCTGTTCCTCCTTGCACAAAGGCGGAGGTAGCGGTCCTGCTGTTGGGTTGTTGCCCTCCAACGGCCTCCTCGCCATCTCCTGATGTACTGGCCTGTCTCTTGGTAGCGCCTCCATGCTCTGGACACTACGCTGACAGACACAGCAAACCTTCTTGCCACAGCTCCCATTGATGTGCCATCCTGGATGAGTTGCACTACCTGAGCCACTTGTGTGGGTTGTAGACTCCGTCTCATGCTACCACTAGAGTGAAAGCACCGCCAGCATTCAAAAGTGACCAAAACATCAGCCAAAAAGCATAGGAACTGAGAAGTGGTCTGTGGTCACCACCTGCAGAACCACTCCTTTATAAGGGGTGTCTTGATAATTGCCTATAATTTCCACCTCTTGTCTATTCCACTTGCACAATAGCATGAGAAATTGATTGTCAATCAATGTTGCTTCCTAAGTGGACAGTTTGATTTCACAGAAGTGTGAATGACTTGGAGTTACATTGTGTTGTTTAAGTGTTCCCTTTATTTTTTTGAGCAGTGAATATATATATATATATATATATATATATATATATATATATATATATATTAGAGATCTGCACTGACACTCATGTTTTGATTTTGGTTCTGAATCTGGTTTTGGAATTTTTTCCCCTTGTTTTGTTTTTTTTGTTTTGGATCTGGTTTTATACTAAAAATATCATAAAAACAGTTAAAATAACAAAAAATGGGACTGTTGTTGTTCCTACAGTATTATTAACCTCAATAAGATTTATTTCCAGTAATTTCCAATCAAATTTGACCACTTCACAATATTATTTTTTTCATCTAGTTAAGACCAAAAGGTTGCATCCAGCTAGCTGGCTCACTAAGCTAAGTGACACAGTGGGCAGCACTAACATGTGGCAGTTCAGCTTTCAATTTCCAACACGGATACAGTGTGTTATACAGTGTGGGTTGGATACACCAATAATGCACTTACTGTGACAGCAGTGTCGGCAGAGCAGGGTTGCTGGCGGTGTCCTCAGTACAGGGAATCACAGTGCTGCGGTGCTGGCAGTGTCCTCAGTGAAGGGTACTGGCAGTGTAAGCAGAGTGGTGGTGCCAGCAGTGTCTTTAGTGCAGGTTTGCTGGCTGTGTTGGCAGTGCAGGGGTTGCTGATGGTGTCCTTAGTACATGGTATGGCAGTGCTGCGGTGCTGGCAGTGTCCTCAGTGAAGGGTACAGGTGATGTCGGCAATGCAAGCGGTGTCTTTAGTGCAGGTGTGCTGGCTGTGTCGGCAGTGCAGGGGTTGCTGATGGTGTCCTCAGAACATGGTATGGCAGTGTTGCAGTGCTGGCAGTGTCCTCAGTGAAAGGTACTGGCAATGTCGGCAGTGCCATCGGTGTCTTCAGTGCAGGTTTGCTGGTTGTGTCAGCAGCGGGGGTGCCGGCGGTGTCAGACAACTTCCTATGTGCATATTAAATGGGTTTAATGCTGATTGGCTAAGAGCCATGACAGACAGCTCTCTCAGCCAATCAGCGTTAAGCCTGCTCAATACAAAACCTCTTGACCCGATAGCAGGATCACAAGGTTTTGCCTCGGGTGAGGGATCCGGGGCAGGCAGGAAGATCCGAGCTTGGCTAGGATCGCCCCAGATCCCTGAAAATGGGGTGGGAACCAACTCATTCCTTCCTTATATATATACACACTTTTATTGATAGGGCCCCCACACGTTTGTTGCCCAGGGGCCCCCTAAGACCTTCATTTGGTCTTGGGTGAGGGAGGCACACAGAGCCACTATTGCTGTGTACATAGAGGGGAAAGGAGGAGGTGAGCTACTGCTGTTACACTGCTGTGGGAGGGGGAGGGGGGCACACAGAGCCAGTGATGCTGTTATCAGGGATAGGGGGAGGGGGAGAGCTGCTTGGAGTGTGTGCACTAAGCATATGACATAAAAAGACAACATTGAAAGTACTGCACCAATGTTTTAACATTAATTACAGAAACATTGTTTACACCTAAACATTGGTTCTGAAACATCGATGTTAACTGATGTTAACCAATGTTTCTATTTTTTAAAGTAAACTACTGTGCCTGTAGGTGCTTAAACATAGAATAAACTAACAAACTTCTGAAATCATATTTATTTTATGTTTATTTTATGGAGGCTTACAGTATGTATAGTCCCACATATATCACTCCTTCGGAATGGCGCTCTTTGGACCTGATTCAGATATGTATGCTAACCCAATGGTTAGCGCACATTTCCGATGGTGGGAGAACTGCGCATGGGCAGCCCTCTGACTGCGAGTCCACTTGCAGTGTCTCCCGGCTGCAGCCTTTACTGTAGTGTAAGCCTCGATAAAATAAATATACAATAAGTATGATTTCAGAAGTTTGTTGGTGTATTATATGTTTAAGCACCTACAGGTACATTAAAAAATAGTTAACATTGATATTCCATAACCAATGTTTAGGTGTAAACAATGTTTTGTAATCATCATTAAAAACTGTACAGTACTTTCAATATTGTCTTTTTATGTCATGTCCTTAGTGCACACACTCCAAGCTGCTCTCCCCCTCCCCCCATCCCTGATAACAGCATCACTCTGTGTGCCCCACTCTCCCACCCACAGCAGTGTAATGGTGCATACACACATAGCGATCTTCCAGCAATACGATATCGCAGGCAGATCATACTGCATACTCCCTTGTGTGGAGTACATATATATATATATATATATATATATATATAGATCATCCAACACACCACTAACTTGCCAGCAACTATAGAGGGTCCCTATAGTAACCTGCTCAATATCGATATGGCTGCATATTTCATATACTTAAGCTGGCCATAGATTTATGCGATTTCTGCCCAATTCCATGATTTTCAATGTTTCGTAAGATCAATCCTGTAGAAATCGTGCATTTTTTAACTCGGATATGATGCGAAGCGTGCTCCCACAGCTCCTAAATTGGATCGTATGATCAGATGTGCAACCCATATTATCCATTGTATTATGTGCAGATCATACCATAAATTTAGTGCATGCGATGCATCATGTGTCCATTCATGTCATTTCAATGACATTTTCCAGATGAGCGCATGAGGCACATGATCGATCGTAGGACAGATCTAGTGTAAAAAAAATCACCAAATCGTACCGCCAGCACTGCAGAGAGCTCCGGGGAATTGTGAGGTGAATAATATCGTATGCTGGTCGTGCAGGTGTATGGCCAGCATAAGCCATAAAATCACATTTTAGCTACACATATAAAATAATGCTTGTAAATATGGCTCCATATTTCATATACAGTACTGGTTCTAGATATACAGTATAATTCAATAACACCAGTACAGCAACCAACAGTAAGAAGGACTGGGGATAGCATTATATCACCATTTCCACACAGGTTCAGCACACCTGAGCATCTTACACAAGAGGATATGTCAGCGACCTGTTGAAGACATACCACTCAGTGTCATCTCTCCTGAAACAGAATTCATGCTGTTCACCCTAAACAAGAGACATCTTCATCGATATGCCCAAGCCATATTCCATGAGCATGTTCCACATCAACTTAACCTGTCTTGGGTTAATAATGTGAAATTTGATGGTAACAGGGTAAAGTGGGCACTACCCATAAATCTGAAGGAGGATGTCCTAAAGCGATGTGGGGAGATATTTAGGCTAGTACAAAGTGACTTTACAAAGATTAAAAATACTTTTAATGCCCTGCTAAGGATGCGCGCAGTACAGCCCTGGGTGAATATTGCTCAATGGGGAACTATGCTTATTTCACACCACAGCCCAACATTGAACCACAGCCTCTGCCTTGCCTAACATACTTTTAAATATTTTTCCAGCAGCAGTTATATTTTGTACACTGTATAGAAAATATAAAATTTGAGTGCCAATTTAATGCCACTAGTTTTTTTTATACATTTGTTGTTTGTTGCAATAAACCAAAATGTATTTAAAAAAAATAGCTTCAGCCTCCTTCATTTTACAACAATAATTATAAAGCAACTGACATACTGTGTATACTTTACTGTAATAACAAAGTGGAAATTAAAACATTGTGCTGCCAGCAAATTACTGGTCTATGAATGTACAATATAACCACGGAAAATGGGTGCTGTTTTGGGAGGAAGGGAGGGACTGAAAGTACAAAAGTGTCTCAATACACAACGGGCAATATTAATGAGTAGTAACAACACACAAGGGGAGGGCTAATGAAAACGTGATTTGTTGTCTGTGGAAAAAGTGCAGCCTTTACAAATGAACCTCCCCCCTCTGTGTTGAGACAAGCAATGGGTTAACGTGGAAAAGTACATGAACATACTGTAAATTACTGATGGCCAATTTTTTATGTATACTGTATATCCCGAACCAATACTGTATATTAAAAATGGAGCCATATTCACAAGCATTATTTTCTATGTTTATCTAAAATGTAAGTTTATGGTTCAGTATATGAAATATAGAACCATATTTCCAAATGCTATTTGCTATGTCATTTATCACCAATGTGATTTTATAACTCCAGTATATGAAATATGGAGCCATATTTCCAAGTGCTATTTTCTATATTGTTTATCTAAAATGTGCATGTTTGCTGGCTGTGTTGGCAGTGCGGGGGTTGCTGATGGTGTCCTCAGTACATGGAATGGCAGTGTTGACAGAGTCCTCAGTGACGGGTTCTGGAGATTTTGGCAATGCAAATGGTGTGTTCAGTGCAGGTTTGCTGGCTGTGTCAGCAGTGCAGGGGTAGCTGGTGATGTCCTCAGTACATGGAATGGCAGTAATGGGGTGCTGTCAGTGTCCTCAGTGAAGAGCACCGGAGATTTTGGCAGTGCAAGTGCTGTCTTCAGTGCAGGTTTGCTGGCTGTGTCGGCAGTGCAGAGCTTGCTGACGGTGTCCTCAGTACATGAAATGGCAGTCTGCAGTGCTGACAGCGTCCTCAGTGTAGGGTACCGGAGATTTTGGCAGTGCAACTGGTGTCTTCAGTGCAGGTTTGCTGGCTGTGTCAGCAGTGTGGGGGTTGCCGACAGTCTCCTCAGTACATGGGATGGCAGTGCAGTGGTGCTGGAAGTGTCCTCAGTGATGGGTATGGCAGTGTCAGCAGTGCGGGGGTGCCAGCGTTGTCGTTAGTGCAGGTTTGCTGGCTATGTTGGCAGTGCAGGAGTTGCTGACAGTGTCCTTAGTCAATGTAATGGCAGTGCTGTAGTGCTGGCATTGTCCTCAGTGAAGGGTACTGGTGGTGTCAGCAGTGTGGGGGTGCCATTGATGATCCAAAACCAATGTTTAGGTCTAAACAATCTTTGTAGTCAATGTTAAAAACCTTGTTACTTCAGTTCCAATGTTTTCTTTTGATATCCTATGTCTAGTGCACACACTCCAAGCAGCTATCCTCCCCCCATCTCCATAATTGGCCCTGTGTGCACCCTCCACCACCCACAGCTATGTGACAGCATCAGGTCTCCCCTCTGTGATCATAGCTTTGGTGGCTCTGTGTGCCTCCTCCCCTACCCAAAAACACAGCAACAGCCTTTCTACACACACTCCACTTCCCCGCACCCTGCCACCAACCCTTGGTCTTACCTTGCTCAGAAGTATATCATTTTCCTATTTGCTGAACATCTTATAGAGTTCTTGTTCCAGCTATAAATTGATATTATTGATGTTATGTTACTGAATCATATAAATTTATTTTTGGAGCAAAAAAAAACACAATGTTAACACTGAGACCATAAGTGCCTGGTGTGATGGACAGTCACCTTACCCCTACACTATAACACAGGTAGAAGCTGCTGTCTTTTACCTTTTATATAGTGAAAATGAACTCAAACTGACAGCTCCTATTATAGAGTTCTAGTTTCCAGCTAGAAATATAGCACCAGGTTTTTTTCAGCATATGAAATATGGTGCTATATTTCCAAGCACTAATTTCTGTCATTTATCTAAAATTTGATTTTATGGCTCCAGTATATGAAACACAGTATGATGTTATATTTTCAAGTGGCAATTTCTACAGTATGTCTCTATGAAATACACACACACACCATCCTTGCTGACTCTGATCCCCACATACTGTACACACTGTTCACACCCTCTAGATGAAATATGATTCTATTCTAAAAAGTTTTATTGTTATTAAAATTATATTATTGATATTATATTACTAAATCATATAAATTTATTTTTGGAGCAAAAAAAAGAAATGTTTACACCAAGACTCAAACTCTAAACACCTGGTGTGATGTGCAGTCACCTTACCCCTATGCTATAGCACCTACAGGTAGAAGCTGTTGTCTTTTACTTTTTACATAGTGAAAATGAACTGAAACTGACAGCTGAGATCTAGTTCCAGCTAGAAATATAGCAATAGTTTTTTTTCAGCATATGAAATATGGTGCTGTATTTCCAAGTGCTATTTTCTACTGTATGTCATGTATCTAAGAATGTTATTTATAGCTCCAGTATATGAAATTTAGAGCCATATTTCCAAGTGCTATATTATATTCTTTAGGACCTTTTACTGAATATGCATCCAAGGTATGCAGGGCATTTTGTCTTTCACTGCAATGGGAGGCAGCTTACTGTACAGGATTTTCCTCTCCAGGTTTCTACTTAAGCAGCAGCAGTATACTTTTCTATAACTGCCACCTGCTGTCTGAAAAGTGGTACTACAGTATATTTCAATATTTCAGCCTCCTTACACATGTCCCAATATGTATATCTTGGCCAGGATGGTTATCTAATGCCATGAATGGCAGGCCATGGCTCAATTTTCAGAAAGGTGTATGCGGACACATCTGTACTTAAATGGGTATATAAGCACTTATCAATGTGTGTTTATTTACATTTATATGTGAGTATGCGTTGTGCGTTTATACACAGCGCAAAAATATGCACAATGTGTAGAAGAAGTGTACAGTGCAATCATGCGCTGTATGTGCTTATGCTAACAATAGCTACGGTGCATATGTGTGTACGCATAATAGTGTCTATGCGATCATCTATGTGTATGCATCTATATTGCACTGGATTGTGCAGTTGCAGAGTATCGTCCAATTTGCTCTTCATTAAACCATTGACGATGTGATCGGCAGACAACAATCTGCAAATGATCTCAGCCAATTATTTGACTTCGACAGTCCACCCTTTTATAGCAAACAATACACTATCACACTCTGATCTTAACCTTCTGTAATCATGCATAATAATGTATTATTCAAGGTTATAAATGGTGTGACATGAGTAGGTCACTGAACCGTTAATAATGCATTTCAAGAAGGTTGAACAACCCTTATACGCCATCTGCGGATCTATAGGGGTTATTGGTGAGATGTGGGATCTCATCAAACCTATAATGGAAGTTTTGGGGACTTGAGACTACATTATATAGGATGTTTAAAGATAACATTAATAATACATCTATGCATGACCACACAATTCTATGTTTCATTATCTGATGGTACATTCTAGTTCAGGATTGTAATACAATTCTTCCTCTACCTTGGTATCCATACTACTACCACTTACCACCATCATTATTTCAGTCTCTCTGTTAGTTTTAGTATGTTTTCCACACTTCAACACAGCAGGAACACACCTGACACATAAGCCAATTACTATGATGACAATCAGTATTAAGATCAGGGACTTGCCTATGCTCGCAACCATTTCCTGGACTCACTCCCCTTGACCGGAATCATGTACTACCCCAAAGGCTTACCTATAGTCAGTGAAAATGTTAGTAGATTTGGCTGCCGCCAATTCACATACTCTTCTTAGTGCCACTAACTCCGCCACCTGGGCTGAGTGAGGAGGACCAAGGGGTTCTGCTTCTATGACATCCTCGTCATTTACAATAGCATAACCTGTACATAATTCACCTGTGTCTGTTTGATTATGACAACTCCCATCCATATAAAACATCAACTCTGCATTTTCCAGTGGTATGTCACATATATCAGGCCTAGCTGTAAAGGTTTGACTCAAATACTCCATACAATCATGCGTGTCCGTATACCTGCAACACTCACCTTCGACCACACACTCACCTTCCACTCTTTGTGCATTTCGAGACACATAAAATAAGTATGTTGCTGGATTTAACGTATTGCATCACTTTATGGTGATGTTTGCAGGTGATTTCAGGGCTAGTTCCCATTTTGTGAACCTAACTGAGGAAACATGTCTGGTTTGGGCAGAATTCAGCAAAGAAGATACAGCATGCGGTGTATAAACCATCATATCATGACCGAATACCACATCTTCAGTCTTATCTACCAGCAGAGCAGTTGCTGCTACACATCTTAAACAGGTTGGGAGTGATCTAGCCAAAGTGTCCAGTTGGGAACTGTAGTATGCTACAGGTCTGGTAGCATCACCATGTCTTTGTGTGAGGACACCTGTAGCGCAGCCTTCAGCTTCCATACAATATAACTCAAAGGGTTTTTCATAATCTGGTATTCCCAAGGCAGGTGCTTTTGTCAGACTATCCTTAAGATTATGGAAAGCCTGTTCTGTTTCCTCAGTGTGTGTATCATGATCAGGTATTGAGGGTGACACCAATTTCTGCAATGGTAATGCCAAAATAGAAAAACCTGGGATCCACGTTAAGCAGTATCCACACATTCCCAAGAAGGTATGGATTTGCTGCTGGTTCTGCGGTAGTGTCATGGTCTGTATGGTCTGTATTCTATCAGTCATCAAGTGTCGTAATCCCTTGGTTAGAAAGTGTCCCAAGTATTTAACCTTAGTTTGACATGGCTGTAATTTGTCCTTTGCAACCTTGTGCCCTGTTTGTGAGAGATGAAGTAACAAAAGTATAATTTAAACATGACATAAATGGATCAGAGCATAACAACAAATCATCTACATATTGTATTAGAACAGATCCATTGGCAGGTTGAAAAGATTGTATACAGTCTTGTAAGGCCTGGAAGAAGATACTGGGGCTGTCTATGAAGCCCTGTGGCAATCGTGCCCATGTATATTGTACCCCCCTGTATGTGAAAGCAAAGAGGTAGAGTCAGGGTGTAAGGGAACAGAGTAGAATGGTCTGAGAGTAGTGATGTGGGTTGGTGAGAGTTGGAAGAAAGAGGTTAAGGATGTGGATATGAGGGTTGTGACTGTGTGTGGTATGTATTCTGGGGCAATATAGGTGGGTATGTGTTTTGTGGCTTAAATGTGTGGTATGGTTGTGTAGGTTGTGACTGCGCAGGTTGATATGTATTGAGGATTTGTAGCTGCACAGGTGAATAGGGGTCTGGTGGCTGTAGGTGCATAGTTTCAAGAGCTTGAGGATGTTTTTATCATGTTCAATTGTAGTTTCCCTGAGGGTATCGGCCATAATTCCCCTCCACCCAGGAGTTGAGGTCTGAACCCTGGTCTTTAGAGTGTACCTGTGGGAGGGTTCAGCCTATGACTACTACATATAGTATTAACAACTTCTGCTACTGTCGCAGCAGGTGTTAATACTTCTTGTACTACCACTGATGGGGCCACCCCTTCCACAGGCACTGGTGAAGACACCACTACCTCTGACATGGGTGGAACCACTTCCTGTACATATGATGGTGGAAAATTTAACATCTGGGTTGCAAGGGAATTGGCGGACATAACAACAGGTTCATCATCTGCATTATAAACATTTTCCTTATAGTTACTCAGGATTGGGTACAAGTTACTTATTACATTTTTATGATTTTTGAATTTGGCTGTAACTTCACTTTCATCCGCATAGGAGGTGTGCATGTGCCACCAGCATTTCCTTTGGCAACGCTACCTTGCCGTGCGTGCACGCTACCTTGCGTCACACACACAATGCTATTTAGTGTTGCGTGCATTCTTCCCTGCATCATGGATGCTGCACTAGTTTGCACCGCGTGCACACCGCTAAGCCACTTATTTCCCTCATGCTGCCACAACTTCAAGCAATCATTATATTTTACTCTTTTACTCAGGGATTTCACCATACAGATGCTATCCCTTACATTGCTCAATATCTCCATATCAAAACTCCCAATTTTAGGAAAAGGTTTAACACACTTCCTTGTCATCTTAACTCATACATCACAGTGCGCAGTCACATACGCACTGTGCTTTGTATACATTATATGGTGTGCCGACCCCATTGGCCCTTCCAAAAGCAGCGCATCATCAACCATTCCCAAGTACTGTCTAGCACCCATTCTGGGGAAATCACTAAAACAGCTTTGGTAAAGTAGACCAGTAAATGATTCAAGAGCTAATGTTTATGCAGTCCTTCCCACTGTACACAACCAGCCCGCTAACCATAATAGACAGCATGCACAATGAGGAGCAAAACTTATGCCTAACTACAATCCTGCCTTCTGGATAGCTAACACAAAGTAACCCTATCCACGAGAGAACACTCAGTACCTCTACAAGCAAATAGTCCATTTTCGGGTACTTTGCACTGCTAGCTTCTAGGAGTTCCAATAACCCCTACCCTTTTCAGTGATTTCCCCCACCACAACTCAGTTCACAATCACGGTCTGCCATTGAAATAGCGCTTGGAAATATGGCTCTATATTTCATATGCTGAAAAAAAACTGTTGCTATATTTCTAGATGGAATTAGATGTTCAGCAAGCAGGAAAATTATATACTTGTGAGCAAGGTAAGACCAAGGGTTGGTGGCAGGGTTCGAGGAAGTGGAGTGTAGAAAGGCTGTCACTGTGTTTTGGGTAGGGGAGGAGGCACAAAGAGCCACCGCAGCTATGATCAGAGAGGGGGAGGGAGGAGGAGAGCTGCTTCTATCACATTGCTGTGGGTGGGGAAGGGGAGCACACAGAGCCGATTATGGCAATTGCGGGAGGATAGCTGCTTGGAGTGTGTGCACAAGGCAAAGGATATCAAAAGAAAACATTGCAACTGAAGTACCAATGTTTTTAACATTGACTAAAAAAATGTTTAGACCTAAACAATGGTTCTGGTACATCAAAGTTAACCAATGTTTCTATTTTTTAATGTAAACTTATAATACACTTCTGAAATCATACTTATTTAATGTTTATTTTATAGAGGCTTGCAGTAGATTCAGTACAGCAGTTCAAAAAAACAGCAGCACTCAGAGGACTTAAAAATTCCAAAACTCCTTTATTATATCTGTAAAGACCTGGTACTTCTTATGCAGCATACTACAAGCAGCCCTCCTGACACATTCAGAACCAGAAGTCAGAAGCAGTGTACGTGTGTGAGTGCATGTATGTTTAATAAAATGTTACAGTCTACAGGGTGTGTATTCTGTGGTTTTTTAATATTGCTTTTGCTGTGGAACTATGGGTACCAGCAAGCCTGTAATGTTCCAGCATGCGGGGGAGGCTTGCTGGGACCTGAAGTTTCATAGCAAAAGAAAATATTTGTAACTATTTGAAATGTGCTACACTACACTATCAACCTACACATGGATAGGGAGACCCCTTTATTGGGGCAGGGTCAGCTCCAGGGGTAGCCGCTCCCTGTGCTGGATAGGTAAAATGCACCCTTGTAATGACAGGCTGGGGGTGAGCCCAGCACTTCATCACTAGCTGGGCTTCCCCCAGCCCTCTCCTGGCACTGAATGGATGCTGCCTGTATGTGCGCAGCATCCATTTAGCTACTCTGGGATCCGGGACCAACACACAGCTGCATCGGTGGCGGTACCCAACCCCCCGACCAGACCACCCACGGGACACTTTGACCCACGGGTGGAACAGCAAGAAAGTGCTGTCACACTGAAAGTGGGATATTGGTTTGGGTGCACCCTCTATGGGTCGGTGCCCCTGTTCAACCGCACTGGTTGAACACCCCAAGAGTCGGCCCTGATTAGGGGTTCCTTAGCACCCCATGGATCCCTGGCCTGGGCTGATTAGTGGTCAGGGTCAATGCTTTGGCTGGGGGCCCAGTGAAATGGCTCCCCTGGCTGTGGCATTAGCCCCCTCACTAGAAAAAGTCTGGTGCTGGTTCTGAATAATACAGGGGGACTCTACTAATTTTTCCCCCTGTATTTCCAGAACCAGATCAGTGCCCAGTGCTAGTTGCGCACTGCCCCTATGTCATTTGTCCCCCGTATTTTTGCAACCAGGGCTGGTTCTGACTAGCCCAGTGCTTGTTGTGCTTAAGTACAGGGGACCCCTATGTCATTTGTCCCCTGTATTTAATCAAAACCAGCACTGGGTCACTAAAAGCCCAAGGCTCTTTTGTGGAGGGGGAAATGCCATTTTTTATTTATTTGTTTTCATAGTTTTTTTTATTTACCACAGCAACACAGAAGGGTCTCTCTGATCCAGTCTATGCTCTGTGTCAATGACCCAGATGCATGTAGCATGGATCTCCTGGTCCATGAGTGCATCTGTGTCATTGAAATACATAGCAGCACAGAGGGGTCTCACTGATCCCATCCGTACTTCTATGTCAATGTACAAAAATGTCTCAATGCACAAAGGGCAACATTAATGAGTAGTAACAAAAGACAGGGGGAGGGCTAATGAAAATGTGATGTGTTGTCTGTCTGTGGAAAATGTGCAGCCTTTACAAAATGAATTCCTCTCCCCTCCCCTCTCTGTTGAGAAAAGCAAAGGGTTTACCTTGAGAAGGACATAAACATATAGTAAATTACTGATGGTCAGTTTTTGAATTATACTGTATATATATTGATGTGATGTGCAGTCACCTTACCACTATGCTATAACACCTACAGGCAAATACTGAAGTCTTTTACCTCTACATAGTGAAAATGAACTGAAACTGACAGCTTATGTTCTAGATCCAGCTAGAAATATAGCAACAGTTTTTTTTCAGCATATGAAATATGGTGCTATATTTCCAAGTGCTATTTTCTATCCTGTAGGACCTTTTACTAAATATGTAGCCAAAGTATGCAGTGAATTTTGCAAGCCTGTCTGGAACTGCAATGGGAGGCAGCTTACTGCAATGGGAGGCAGCTCTGCAGCTCTCTACTTAGGGAGCCACAGTATACTTTTCTGAAAATGCCACCTGCTGTCTGAAAAGTGGTACTACAGTATATTTCAGCCTCCTTACATATTTCCCGACATGTACATCTTGGTTGGGCTGGTTATCTTATGCCATGAATGGCAGGCCATGGCTCAATTTTCAGACAGGTGTATGTGGACACATCTGTTTTTAGTAAAGGAGCAGAGTGACTTGGATGCTGTGTAAGACTATGGGCAAAGCATCCACCTAATTTAGTTTTGTGTCCTCTGTGACTTTTGGCTACTTTTTTTTATCTGGCATTAGTCCCTAAAGCTTGCAGCCTGTAGAGATTTAGATTGATCACTTTTTTCATTATCTAGCACATCTCCTGAAACACCTGACTTGTAAAATATGTTCCATGGACTGACTGTGTTATGTGAAGTATACCATATCTGGGCACAAATAATTGTACTATTATCATGGGTGTGAAACTAGCAGTAAATTGCTAAGGCTGAAAATTATTTTGGCCATCTTTAGAATACATCACAACATACAAATACATATTGAAAATTCCTACAGGGTGGAAGCTGAAAAAGTCAATCTGTATTGCCTGGAAAAGTCCTTGTGTTGTGTGTTATTAGTGTTGGGGCAGTTTTCTTCTAGTTTTGCCTTAGGCCAGTAGACCTACAGTACTGTAACTTTGCTTTCTTACTTGCATAGGAAGAGAAGCCTGGAATGCACAAGTACAACTGTACCATTCTCATCATTCCTTCCTTTCCAATTTGAGTGATCCCATGGGCTGTCTTTGCCAGGCCAGGTGACAGTGATTCCGGTGTCACTGGAATTCCCTTCTTATCTTCCAGATTCCTTCAGTAATTGGCTCATATCCCTTTGCCTTCCACAAGGAGATTTCCTACTATGAACAAAACTGGTATACTTCTAATAATATCCCATAGGTTACTGTTGAGCCAGTCTTTAAAGAAACATAATATTTTTAATTTCTGGTACTGTACCATATCATCCTTTGATCTAACTTTCATGGTGACTTCTTTTGCCGCTTTATTAGTCATCTCATTTTCTAATGAAACTGAAGATTCTGACTAGTTAATTCTTGACATTATGACATCTACCTCTTTAGAAAAAGGGACTGATTTCATAAGGTGTTGGACTATATCAACATATGATATGGGCATATCATTTGATGCTAAGAAATTCCTGAGTTTACAAGTTGCCCCAAAATCATGTATTACACTGAAAGCATATTTACTAAAATGCAATTTTTTGACTCATGTGGGTATTCTAGAAGCGGAGATGTTGCCCATTGCAACCAATTAGATTCTACTTAACATTTATCTAGCCCTGTCATGACACCGTGCCCAGCTTGCGCTCAGATACACCAACCTGACGTAGCTAGGTGGTTGTGACATGGGTTTTACTTAAGCTGCCACCACGAAGAGTATTAAAATAGCACTCTTACGTTCACCAGACACAAAAATCTCACTTAAACTCACAGTGATTACACAAATATAGCATGGACAACTACAGGCACGTGAATTCATTAGAGCACAGAGATAACGCTGAGAAAGTTTTAGTATTTATTGATAAATATATCCATGGTTAAATTACAAGAAAAATAGGTAAATAAACAAGACATATATATAGTAATAATAATAAATGCACAGATTGATTACAGATAAGTAAAGGTTAGAAAGTCAGAATCCTAAGGTATCTTACGCTGAAGTTTTAGAGGATCTGTGTGGAGGGAGACCACCATAGACCGACATGGGGAGCACTTCTTCACTCTCAGCTATCCCTAGAAGTGAACACCTAGCAGTGTGGAATGCTGAGTATTATAGTTCCAATGCCCCCCTCTCCCTCAGCAGCCCCCATCCTTTCCAGGCTCAAAAGTACAGTCCTTTGTTCTCCCAGGTTCTTGTGTAAATGCAAATTAGCACAACTACAAGACCTGACACTAATATACTTCCCTGGAACCTTTAGGGTATTTTATGATAGGAAGACTGCTACCATGAGGTGTTACAAATGACCCTTCTCGCAGCCAGTGTGACTGCACTGCTCCTTGAGCAGGGCCACCTAGTGTGTGAGCAGACATTATGTACCTGAAGCTTTTCTTCAAAGGCAAGGTGTCACATGGCCATTTGCTCTGATTAGCTAAGGCAATCCAATTTTGACATACTGTATCCATTCATGGCAAGCAGCCATTCCTGAAATATACTTTAGGGAATTACACTTTATACAGAGCACACAAAATACGTAAAGTCATGACACAGGCTTTTGATGAATCGCCGTAACCCATGACGATGGTCACAAACCCCTTCTAGTAGACAATAGCTAGAATCATATTGATTGCTATGGGCAACATCTCCACTTCTAAAATACCCCCTTGAGTTAGAGTATATACTAAAAGGTGATCACCAGACAATAACTACTAGTAGGTAACATAAATCAAAGAGCAGAATTATCTCTATCAAATATGCATGCACACAAAGTTGCCATTGTCATTATGGGTGGGCAACTCTCCACATAAACCACGAATATACATTTTCCATAGTGCAGTGTATCATTGCTGAGTGATCATAGGTTATTACCAGACAATAAGTACTAAGGAAACCCAACATTTGAAAGATTGGACCAACCTCTAACTAAAATAGGTAAAACAGAATTTATGGATGCCAGGTTTATGCCTGGTGATCACACTAAATTCTAGGCAATATTCTCTATTACTACACATAATTTGAAAGAGTGAATTTTCCTTTTTCAGATAAGGCTGCCCCAATCCCTAAATGATACAAGGCAAAACACGTGTCACGTGGTCTGCATCCATAACAGATGAGACTGCCAGCACAAACACAAGTTCCTATTGTCTATTTGATTGGTGGATTCTACAATCTTACTTTTAAGATATTCCAGATGTACTTGTACGCATTGGAGAACAAGCTTGATAAGAGCGCTACACTGTAAATTAAACAAGGCACTATCACTGCAAGCTGCCCTAAAGCAGATACATCGTCCTATTTCTATTTTAGTACAAAGCACAGGTCTCTGACTCTCTCATCCCCCAATTCCATGTCTGATCCTGGTTTGGGAACATGGTGGGCCAACAAAAGTTGGGGGTCCACGCCACATTGTTAGCCTGTGCTTTCTACAGCTTTTCTCATTCATTACATGTAGGGTATTATTTTGCAATTGCATTTTGTCTCTCTCTGATATTACCATTCTGATCCCAATTTGTCTCTTGCAGATTATTTCCATGTGTAATAGTGTTAAAGGCTTTAAAGATTTTGTAAAACTACTGTTTGTCTTTTGGCTGAAACACTGGATATTATCCTATCTTGCTTAAATCAGACCTTGTAATACTTCATGCAATGTTAGACTGGTTTTTAGCCAGATTACACTGTTTTTCAAATGTCAATACTTTATTTTACTCATTAATATTTAGTAGAATAATATAAGTATCATTTCTGTTAAAATCTGCTTACCAAGTGTAGGGTGGTTCAGATGCAAGCTGATAGAGATGACTGCTATTTTAACAAGTGGATGGATGGGGGTGATATGGCAGAATAGATGCTTCTACCTCTGAATACCAATAAAGTCCCACATTTATCTATGAATGCACTATGGGCCTGAATCAGTAGTTTACTGTTGATCACAGATTCCTGACTATTGGGAATCTGCCTGTGTGCAGGACCCATTCTGTGAGTGTGCAGAATGGGTCTTGTGTAGTCTCACATATGATTGACAGGCAGAGGTATTTAAGGGGCAATGTGGGGGTGGGTCAACTGGTGTTCTGGAAATGGGGGCATGTCCGCCCCATTTTCTGGGAGTGGCAAGGCCAGGGAAAGCATCAATCAATGCAGTATCCTGGGCTCACAAGCCAGCCAGTCAAAATAAGCTTATACTTTCTCAGCTGGCTGGCAGCCCGGCATCGTCTACCATCATTACTATCAACCACCGATTGTCCCGCTGGTGATCCCAGCCTGCATCCACCATCGCAGTGCTGGGATCTCAAATGAAGCAGGGGGTGTCATACAAATCCTGCTGCATTTGCAAATCAGCAAGTGTGTTATTGCAAAGCTGCCTGCTGAGTCACCCCCTATGTTGCTAAATTGTGGCCAACTTGCATTCAACTCTGAATCAAACACATAATACTTAATGGTAAAACAGCTAATAAAATTATATATATAATCAAACCTAACTAAAATATACAGATGCATTTTCCATCTTTACTAGATAAATGCCATTAAAGAAAATGGAGTAAAAGAAATCTTATGCATCTACAGGCATGGTGTGCAAAGATGGAAGTGTGTGAGATGTGATTCAGTAATTGGGATCCTGATTGTCTATGAGGGAGAGTGACTGCATGGAACAATAACTTTCCACTGACCTATGTGGACACAACCATAAGGAGGTACTCATTAACCATAGAAACTGGCGCACATAAATGCTCTTAGTTGCCCTGTCCAATGATGAAATACTTTATTCTTAATAGTATGCAACATATTAACCACTTACCTGCCATGGTTGCATCATTTGTGACCAAGCCAATGCTTTGCATTACCTGACTTATACCCCTTTTACACCAGAGCAAAAACCCAGGTTTTTGCTGGGTCTACCCAGGTCGCAGCTCGGTGTAAATGGGTACCTGAAAAATAACCCAGGTCAAGTGACCAGGTAATCCAACCCAGGTAGCTACCAGGGTCAGACCAAGGATGGACCTTGGTATGGGTGCAGTGTACATGGTACAACCTGGGTTATCCGACAAGGGTCATGCCTAAAAAAAGCTGATTGGTGGTTGTGGGTCAGTCACCTCCCACTTTTTATGACCTCACAATTTTAGCAGGATAGAACCATGTTCAGTGTGGACGTGGCTGACCTGAAAATATCCCAGATCGATGGTGCTGTGTAAACGGTGTCTGACCTGGGTCTGACCTGGGATGGAACCATGTCTCAAAGCCCAGGTCAGACCCGGGTTTTTGGTGTAAAACAGGTAATAGTCACAAACAATGTGACCAGTCAGAAATGCACAGTGGGCGGCTACTGGAGGATAGTCTTCCAGCAGCTGCCAAAGGCATTTGGACCTCCTTGATCCTTTGCATCTCTGCACCCTCTCTAAGTGTCTGCCCAGTTCCTGATCAGTGCTGATCGGGCAGTACGGCAGGATCCACCACCCAGCGACTGCAGAGGGGAGCTGCCGGAGGAATACAAATAAACACCCCTCATCCCCCCAGTGCATTCTGGGTAGCTTTGCAGTGGAGGAGCAACTATGGAAATCAAAGCCACAATGATTGCCTTTTTCCAATAATCGATATTTCAATATATTGATGTTAAATAAAATATAAATATGTGTTAATGTTTTTTTTTAATAAAATGTGCTGAATAAAATGTGCTGAATGTGTTTTATATAGTTGTTCTTGACCTAAATCAATCATTAAAATAAAACTACAATTTCCGAGCTTTTTTTTTTGGAATAAAATAAGCTGTCAAGTCTGAAGCTGCCAAAACTGGTTTTAGTGAGATTGTAGGTGGTAGCAGAATGTATTGCTGGGAGTGTGTCATAACCCACCCAAATGGCATGTCTAGCTCCACTTGTGGGCGTGTCTATTGTCACTGCATTTTATTGACCACTCCGTTACCTTCCCCAAATGTTTACCACCTGTAAATTAGTTCCCTGTGCATCAGACTTGCAATACAAAAGTGCAATGGCAATTTGCTCTATCTGTTTAAATATAGCCATTATGTCCATCTCTGAAACAGACACAATGTTCCCAGTGCTGGGAGTACCAGCAATATGGAAGGTTGTGGGCAAGGTGAGGTAAAATTTATGTAAAAAATCATATTGGACCATGTGCTGCCACCTAATAGACTTATACATATTATTTATGCCACATTGTGAACTTGTGAGGCTACTCTAGGACAGTGTAAACTGTAAGGACACTACAAAATTTTCACAGATCAAAATAAATAAATAAATAAATAAATGGTGACAGGTGAAAGGGAGTTAATGCCTGTTACACTGAGCATCCAGCCACCATGGATGTACCCATGGCACAGTTCCCACTACTATTTTGTTTTAGAATTCCCAGCTATCCTTACTTTTTAGCTCAGGGCGCTCCCCGCTGATCTGATGCAGCATCACGTGTCACCTGCTGATACCGCTCGCCAGTCACCCAAACCCTAAACATACACTGATAGGCGGCCACTGCTACTCATAACCCTGCGCCATTGTGGCCAGCCTTTAGGTACCATTGCATCATGCGTCATGATGTCTTCAGCACAGGCCCTGCCCCCGACATCTCCATACTCGAGCATGCGCAGTCCGGATTTTTAACGGGGGCAGTAGAAAACCGGGAGTGGCAGTAGTATTTGTGTGGGAGTGGGAGTGTGAATTATAAATCGGGAGGGTAGGCAACTCTGATTAGGAGACACCATTCTCACACCAGTGTTATTACTGCTCAGTCTCCCAACAGTTATTACATTTTTAACAGTTCTCCTTTGCATCTAAAATATATGATACCATTATAAGAATATCTTTCAAGCAGTTTAAAGAGTGGACAAGTGTAGATGTTGCCCATAGCAACCAGTGAGGTTTAATGTAGTATTTATCAAGTACATTCTTTAAAATAATAGGCAGAAATGTATTGGTGGCTATAGGCAACTATTACACCTATCCACTTTTTACACTGCTTAATGCATCTCCCCTATATCTCAGTGTTAAGTTTATTAATAAATGAATTAGGTCATGAACATTTTAAAACTTATCCAACACAGCATTAACATTGATTTTTATAATATATTGGTCATCAATATATCGGATGATTGGAACATGGCGACCACCACAACTTTGATTTCCCCTGTGGCTGCTCCACTGAGCTGTACAGTGGGGTGCTGAGGGGGGATCATTTACATTTCCCCGAAAGCAGCTACTCTCTGAAGCTGGGAAGAACTGTGGTGCAGCCTGATAAGCAATGATTGGCAGCAGGCATACATTGGGGGAGAGAGCAGGGATGCAGAAGGGCAGCAAGGTCCCTCTTCTATTGGCAGATGCTGGAGAATTATCTTGCTGCAGCCACCCACTATGCATTTTTGACAGGTCGTATTGTTTGTGACCATGTCAAGTAATGCACAACCTGGCATGGTTGCAAACAATGAAACCATGCTAAGCAAGTGGTTAAAGAGGAAGTATGTTCTGCACATGTCTAGAAGATATTTACAAATCTTTTTCCCCCAGTCCTCTAAAAGTGATGTAGCAGTCTTTCAGGGGCATTCAATTTGGAGTGAAAAGTTCAGAATTGGCGATAAATTATCGCAGATTACGTAATTATCGCCGATTTCAATTATCCCCGTATTCAATTTCACAGACTTTTCTCAGGTGCGAAAAGTCTTTGAAAAAAAATGGGGATAACTTTTCAACATGTTTTATATGGCGAAAAAAAGTGCAGAATTGGGGTTTAGGGGTGCAGGCTTAAAAAAAATAGCCTGCACCCCTAGGAATGACATGTAAAAATAAAGTGTGTCAAAAAAGTAAAAAAAAAAAATAGGGACACCCCAAAAAATAATAAAAAAATTTGGGGTGAAAAAAAGTGTTTAAGAATAGGGAAATAGGTTCAGGGCTATTCTGCAAATATGTGGCAGGTGTTTTCTAGAATAGATTATTAGCGGCAGGTGCATTTTTACTGAATTTAAAAAAAAATACTTTAGGGACTTAAAAATATGCTACTACCCATTTTCATGTACCCCAAATTTAATGGGAACACTTAAAAAAATAAAAAAATAACCTAAGTGCTCTTCTGCATCACTTCTTCAATGTCGGGAAAAAAACACCAGCCACGGCTATTTAAAACCCAGACTTTCTTTTGTAGGCTAAAACTAGGGTTCCCATAGTGATCCCCCATGTCTGGACCGCTTTAGGGGGGTCCTACTATTTATTGCAGATAAATCTTGTTTTTTTTCGCCGATCCTTTTTAGCCGGCTCCCATTTTCGTAACTTTTTAATTGAATACGGGGATAAAGCGGGTGCGCGCCCGATACTTTATCCCCAGAAAAGCTTGGGGGTGTGAAGCAAAAAGTCCTGCAAGGACTTTTCACTCCAAATTAGAAATGTTTGTCTGCCAAATTCTCTGCCAATCTTGTGACCCAGGATGCACTGCAAACAGCATTTGGGAGAACAGGCAAATTTTCAAATAATCACAGAAGGGAAGTTTTATTTCACAACAAACTAACGAAAAAACAACACACAACAAAATATCACTAAGTCTTACATATATCTTGTTCACAATTTATTTATTATTAATAACATATCCTGTAAATTACATAACATAATGGATGTTTTAATGTATTTTTCCTATTTAGTAAAATAATTTTTAAAGTAAATAGATGTTTTGAAAACTAGTTAAAAGACTCTCAGAACAGCATTCACTTATACTGCCTATGTTCCATCAAATTAATATTTATCATAATGTAAATTTGACATTAGGTTTTAAACTAATGTATCTTTTTAATGCAAAAACATATTTGTGCATTTAGCTACAGCCCTTAAATTACCAAAAATTGCTAATTATTTTCAAGTTCATATTACTGGATTGATGAAATATATTTATACAAAAATTTGTAGACACTATTGGGTAATAAACAAACTCATTTTGCGCAATCCAGCAAATAAACTTTGTGCATACACTGTATAATTTATTGAGGTTTTTTTTAGCTAAATATAAATATTGTTAGAGAATGTAAAAATCTATTTTTAGCAAAAAATGTTTTTCTTTTCATTTCCCATCCCTAAAGACTGTCATTTAGAAGGGCACAACAATTTATCATGGGATGTTTTATATATTGTAATTGTATATATTGTACTGCAAAGAAAGAGCCATAGGCACCCATTCTATGTAATGCAGAACCCTTCTGTAAAGTAAAAAAAAACAAAACAAAAAAAACAGGTTGTATTTAATAAAGAGTTTTGCTGTGTCACAAGTGCTTGCATTGCCTGTTGGGATCCATGTGTATTATTAATGGTGTTGGGAGGAGGTGTCATATTCACTACCATTCAAAAGTTTGGGGTCACCCAGACAATTTTGTGTTCTACATGAAAACTGACTTTTCTTTATCAAATGAGTTGCAAAATAAATAGAACATATAGTCAAGACATTGGCAAGGTTAGAAATAATGATTTTTATTTGAAATAATCATTTTGTCCTTCAAACTTTGCTTTAATAAAAGAATGCTCCTTTTGCAGCAATTACAACATTGCAGACATTTGGTATTGTAGCTGTTAATTTGTTGAGGTAATCTGAAGAAATTTCACCCCTTGCTTCCTGAAGCACCTCCCACAAGTTGGATTGGCTTGATAGGCTCGTCTTGCGTACCATACAGTCAAGCTGCTCACACACTAGCTCAATGAGGTTGAGATCTGGTGACTGCGCTGGCTGCTCCATTACAGACAGAATACCAGCTGCCGGCTTCTTCCGTAAATAGTTCTTGCATAATTTGGATGTGTACTTTGGGTCATTGTCCTGTTGGAGGCGGAAATTGGCTCCAATCAAGAGCTGTCCACAGGGTTTGGCATGGCGTTGCAAAATGGAGTGATAGCCTTCCTTATTCAAAATCCCTTTTACCTTGTACAACTCTTCCACTTTACCAGCACCAAAGCAGCCCCAGACCATCACAATACCTCCACCGTGCTTGATAGATGGCGTCAGGCACTCTTCCAGCATCTCACAAATGTTCTGCTGTGTGATCCAAACACCTCAAACTTTGATTCGTCTGTCCTTAACACTTTTTTCCAATCTTCCTCTGTCCAATGTCTGCATTCTTTTGCCCATATTATTTTTTTCCTTTTATTGGCGAGTCTCAGATATGGCTTTTTCTTTGCCACTCTGCCTATAAGGCCAACATTCTGGAGTCGCCTCTTCACTGTAGATGTTGACACTGGCATTTTTGCGGCTACCATTTAATGAAGCTGCCAGTTGAGCACTTGTGAGACATCTATTTCTCAAACTAGAGACTCTAATGTACTTGTCTTCTTGCACAATTGTGAACCGGGGCCTCCCACTTCTCTTTCTACTCTGGTTAGAGGCTGTTTGTGCTGTTCTCTAAAGGAGGTAGTACACACCATTGTAGAAAATGTTGAGTTTCTTCGCAAGTACTCACACGGAATAGCCTTCATTTTTAAGAACAAGAATAGACTGTAAAGTTTCACATGAAAGTTCTCTTTTTCTGGCCATTCGGAGAGTATGATCGAACCCACAAATGTGATGCTCCAGATACTTAACTAGCTCAAAGGAATGCCAGTTTTATAGCTTCTCTAATAAGCAAACCCATTTTCAGCTGTGCTAACATAATTGCACAAGGGTTTTCAAGGGCTTTCTAATCATCCATTAGTCTTCTAATATGCTTAGCAAACACAATGTACCATTAAAACCCTGGAGTGATGGTTGCTGGAAATGGGCCTCCTTACACCTATGTAGATATTCCTTTAAAAAACAGACATTTGCAGCTAGCATAGTCATTTACCCCATTAACAATGTATAGAGTGTATTTCAGATTATTTAATGTTATCTTCATTGAAAAAAACAGTGATTTTCTTTCAAAAATAAGGAAATTTCTAAATAACCCCAAACTTTTGAACCGTAGTGTATTTTTATAGTAGAGATGTGCACAGACTCCTATATTTTGGGTTTGGTTCTAAATTATCTTTTTGTTATGGTTTTGATAAAACCAAACTCAAAAGTATTTGTTTTGAATTTCTTTAAAAATTAATTAAAGTAGCAAAACTTATTTAATTTTGACCTGTTTTTGTTCATATAGAATTAATAACATCAATAACATTCATTTCCAGTAATTTACTGTACAGTCACTTTTGACCATCTCACAGTTCACAATGATGTTTTGTTAAGTATTGGCCAAATACTGCAGCAATTTGACTGGCTAAACTAAGCAACAGAGCAGTGTCAGAAACAATGGCAGTTTAAAAGAATACACTGTAGCACATCTATGAAACATAATGCAACTGCAGTGGCAGACAGTATGGCTGTTTAACTATACAAACCTATAGAATGTTTTGATTATTTAAGATCTATTAGCCAAAAAGTAAAAGCCTAGTAAAAAATTTAATATATTATCAACAAACTTCTCCAAACAGAAAATCACAGGCATCAGGCCATTACAGTTGATAGAGTAAAGTCTAGTAGAAAACAAGCTCAACATCAAACTTACTCCAAATATCAAATCACAGACCTAAGGCCAGTATAGATGATTGGAGGTATAGCATTTAGTGGAAGATAAAGCATTGATTTTTTTTTACTATAAGGAAATTTAAAATGGAATCAAGGAACAAACTTTTAAAAATCAAATTTCCAAATATGAGATTTCAAATTCAAAATTAATCTAATGTAAGTTGCAAATCACAGGCTTTTGGCAGGGAGAGGTGATTTCTGCTGGAGTAAAGGCTAGTAGAAACCTACATCACCATCAAACTTAGGGCCTTTGGAGATTTATATCTCATGCCAATATTTACGCAGTTAAGCAGTTGACTGTGCATGCATTAGAGTGACGTGTGCTAAGGTAACACAGCAATGCTGCTCGCAGTGAGAATTTCTTAGCAATGTGATTGATAGTCAGGGACCAATTGGGGCGGTAATAGGGAGTGTTGGCAAAAAATGCAGGTATTTTGTAGCCTGTGTCTCATTTCCATTATGCAGATAAAGTGGGTCTAATGTCTCAGTTCAGGCAGCCATAGGTTTGTTTGGCCCCCCACAAAATAAAACATTTTGGTGTTTTGGTTAATCTAAGCTACCAATGGGCTTATGGCTAACAGTGTTAAGCATTCCTAAAGATCAAGATGTCATCATCATCATCATCCCCCTCATCACTGTTGTTAATATCACACAATAATAGCCCATTCCCACTGGAATCCACTGCTAAAGGCCTGATTTAGAGGTGTACACAAACCTGATGGCTTGCATACAGCACATGTGCATAATGAGTCCTGCATATTAGCACACAGTGTTCTAAGCTGCAGGCATCTTTGGGGCAGGAAGGGGATGGCACCATACTTAATTCCTGGAAACATGGGGCCTCTCAACCTCATTTCCTTGGAATGCCAAGACCAGGGTCTGTGTTGTAGGATGCAGATTTCCTGGTGAGTAGGCTTTGGCTTAGACAGCCTGGCCACAGCAGCAACCAATGGTGATCCAAAGCTGCATCTACTGATGCTGCACCTGCATCACAGATGCATGCAATAGGTCTCTATGTCCTACAGACACTGCCTGCTGCATTTGCATTTTAGATGGATAGTATTGCATAGCCACTATCTTGTGGCTGTGCAATACCATCCATCTATGAATTAAGCCCTCTGTTTGTAGTTGGTGGCAAAGGTATTCCTCTTCTAATTTTGGAAGTTGCTTCCTACGCTGATTGCTTATAAGGTTCCCGGCTATGCTAATCACTCTTTCAGGTTGCACACTGGATGGTGGCAGCTGAAGTACATCATAGCTATTTTATTCTAAGGGCTCCAAATTGTTTTTTTTCCTCCCAGTATTCAAAGGGACTGTGTTGAATGCTAATTCTTACATAATTATTAAAGTTATTTTTCACCATTCTGTGGATGCTTACTGTATCAGATTGGGTAATGGTAGAGTTGTCAATAAATGTGGGTATTTCTTTTAAGCCTGACCAGGTCTCATAATGTTTCTCTCTGGTGTGCTGAGTTGACTCTACATCGTCAGTGGGTCTCCTGAAAAAGGTTAGTTTGGTTAGTTTTCCTGGAAAAGGTGCCATTTGAGCTGACAACTTGCTCATTGCATCTCTTAAGATCTGTGTCTGATGGAAATAAAGACAATACATTGGACACAAACCTAGGATCAAGCATGGTTGCCTTAATGTAGTGATCAAATTGTAAAATGTTGCAAACCTTTTGGTCCTGGCTATATAGTCACTTACTGTAGTTTCATCTATTACTCTAGCTGCTTTTTCCAGTAGTTCTATTAAGAGTATGACCTCACTCAGGCTGCCAGTGTCTGAACTCGCTTCATAGTCACAACTATGCATTTAGTAAACATGGTTTGTTGTGTATGTCATGATGCTGTATCTTGTTGATGGTCCTCCAGTCAATAAAGCATATAAAGGGTTACATTTCAACTGCTTCAGTTTGTTGGTGCCATGGCAAATTAAAAATTTCTTGCAGCTGCTGCAATGTTCTACATTGATTGCTAAATGCTAAAAATGCCTGGAAATGTTATGGGCCACAGAAAGCATCTCCTTCATGGAACTGTTATTTTTTTAAAGAAATTCTGAATCATCAAGTGTATTGTGTGCACAAAAGATGGTACATGTTCAAATTCTCCAAGTTGAATTGCTGGGTAAAAATATATATGTGTTATGTGAAATGACAAATCCTAAAGAGATTCTTAGAGGGGTAAGTAAATTTGCTATCATATCCCTGAGTTTTTTGAATAGATTGATACCTATATTCTACTTGTGAAGCAAGTGATACAGAGAGTAGCCTGACTATGAATGAGCTGTGTTGTGCATTAGATACTGTTGAAGGCAAAACACACAACCAGTGGGCTGTCACAGACATGTATTGTAACCTTTAGTTAGACCAGTACCATTTATCTACCTATCTATCGTTAATACATTGGAATTTTCTAGGAAAATAATAACTTTTTGTTTAACGTCCAGGTACAGATGAGGAATTGCTGTTCTGATAAATAGAATTGAGATGGAATTTTGGAGCATGAACACATCCACCTCAATTAATCAGCTAAAATCAGCTGCATTGATGGTGGATTTTGGATGCAGATCTACTGACTTGTAAAATATGTTCCATGGACTGACTGTGTTATGTGAAGTATACCATATCTGGGCACAAATAATTGTACTATTATCATGGGTGTGAAACTAGCAGTAAATTGCTAAGGCTGAAAATTATTTTGGCCATCTTTAGAATACATCACAACATACAAATACATATTGAAAATTCCTACAGGGTGGAAGCTGAAAAAGTCAATCTGTATTGCCTGGAAAAGTCCTTGTGTTGTGTGTTATTAGTGTTGGGGCAGTTTTCTTCTAGTTTTGCCTTAGGCCAGTAGACCTACAGTACTGTAACTTTGCTTTCTTACTTGCATAGGAAGAGAAGCCTGGAATGCACAAGTACAACTGTACCATTCTCATCATTCCTTCCTTTCCAATTTGAGTGATCCCATGGGCTGTCTTTGCCAGGCCAGGTGACAGTGATTCCGGTGTCACTGGAATTCCCTTCTTATCTTCCAGATTCCTTCAGTAATTGGCTCATATCCCTTTGCCTTCCACAAGGAGATTTCCTACTATGAACAAAACTGGTATACTTCTAATAATATCCCATAGGTTACTGTTGAGCCAGTCTTTAAAGAAACATAATATTTTTAATTTCTGGTACTGTACCATATCATCCTTTGATCTAACTTTCATGGTGACTTCTTTTGCCGCTTTATTAGTCATCTCATTTTCTAATGAAACTGAAGATTCTGACTAGTTAATTCTTGACATTATGACATCTACCTCTTTAGAAAAAGGGACTGATTTCATAAGGTGTTGGACTATATCAACATATGATATGGGCATATCATTTGATGCTAAGAAATTCCTGAGTTTACAAGTTGCCCCAAAATCATGTATTACACTGAAAGCATATTTACTAAAATGCAATTTTTTGACTCATGTGGGTATTCTAGAAGCGGAGATGTTGCCCATTGCAACCAATTAGATTCTACTTAACATTTATCTAGCCCTGTCATGACACCGTGCCCAGCTTGCGCTCAGATACACCAACCTGACGTAGCTAGGTGGTTGTGACATGGGTTTTACTTAAGCTGCCACCACGAAGAGTATTAAAATAGCACTCTTACGTTCACCAGACACAAAAATCTCACTTAAACTCACAGTGATTACACAAATATAGCATGGACAACTACAGGCACGTGAATTCATTAGAGCACAGAGATAACGCTGAGAAAGTTTTAGTATTTATTGATAAATATATCCATGGTTAAATTACAAGAAAAATAGGTAAATAAACAAGACATATATATAGTAATAATAATAAATGCACAGATTGATTACAGATAAGTAAAGGTTAGAAAGTCAGAATCCTAAGGTATCTTACGCTGAAGTTTTAGAGGATCTGTGTGGAGGGAGACCACCATAGACCGACATGGGGAGCACTTCTTCACTCTCAGCTATCCCTAGAAGTGAACACCTAGCAGTGTGGAATGCTGAGTATTATAGTTCCAATGCCCCCCTCTCCCTCAGCAGCCCCCATCCTTTCCAGGCTCAAAAGTACAGTCCTTTGTTCTCCCAGGTTCTTGTGTAAATGCAAATTAGCACAACTACAAGACCTGACACTAATATACTTCCCTGGAACCTTTAGGGTATTTTATGATAGGAAGACTGCTACCATGAGGTGTTACAAATGACCCTTCTCGCAGCCAGT
This sequence comes from Taudactylus pleione, assembly GCA_031769625.1. NCBI lineage: Eukaryota > Metazoa > Chordata > Amphibia > Anura > Myobatrachidae > Taudactylus > Taudactylus pleione. The sequence goes on from JAUIMM010000107.1 coordinate 3,988,663, forward strand.
GTGACTGCACTGCTCCTTGAGCAGGGCCACCTAGTGTGTGAGCAGACATTATGTACCTGAAGCTTTTCTTCAAAGGCAAGGTGTCACATGGCCATTTGCTCTGATTAGCTAAGGCAATCCAATTTTGACATACTGTATCCATTCATGGCAAGCAGCCATTCCTGAAATATACTTTAGGGAATTACACTTTATACAGAGCACACAAAATACGTAAAGTCATGACACAGGCTTTTGATGAATCGCCGTAACCCATGACGATGGTCACAAACCCCTTCTAGTAGACAATAGCTAGAATCATATTGATTGCTATGGGCAACATCTCCACTTCTAAAATACCCCCTTGAGTTAGAGTATATACTAAAAGGTGATCACCAGACAATAACTACTAGTAGGTAACATAAATCAAAGAGCAGAATTATCTCTATCAAATATGCATGCACACAAAGTTGCCATTGTCATTATGGGTGGGCAACTCTCCACATAAACCACGAATATACATTTTCCGTAGTGCAGTGTATCATTGCTGAGTGATCATAGGTTATTACCAGACAATAAGTACTAAGGAAACCCAACATTTGAAAGATTGGACCAACCTCTAACTAAAATAGGTAAAACAGAATTTATGGATGCCAGGTTTATGCCTGGTGATCACACTAAATTCTAGGCAATATTCTCTATTACTACACATAATTTGAAAGAGTGAATTTTCCTTTTTCAGATAAGGCTGCCCCAATCCCTAAATGATACAAGGCAAAACACGTGTCACGTGGTCTGCATCCATAACAGATGAGACTGCCAGCACAAACACAAGTTCCTATTGTCTATTTGATTGGTGGATTCTACAATCTTACTTTTAAGATATTCCAGATGTACTTGTACGCATTGGAGAACAAGCTTGATAAGAGCGCTACACTGTAAATTAAACAAGGCACTATCACTGCAAGCTGCCCTAAAGCAGATACATCGTCCTATTTCTATTTTAGTACAAAGCACAGGTCTCTGACTCTCTCATCCCCCAATTCCATGTCTGATCCTGGTTTGGGAACATGGTGGGCCAACAAAAGTTGGGGGTCCACGCCACATTGTTAGCCTGTGCTTTCTACAGCTTTTCTCATTCATTACATGTAGGGTATTATTTTGCAATTGCATTTTGTCTCTCTCTGATATTACCATTCTGATCCCAATTTGTCTCTTGCAGATTATTTCCATGTGTAATAGTGTTAAAGGCTTTAAAGATTTTGTAAAACTACTGTTTGTCTTTTGGCTGAAACACTGGATATTATCCTATCTTGCTTAAATCAGACCTTGTAATACTTCATGCAATGTTAGACTGGTTTTTAGCCAGATTACACTGTTTTTCAAATGTCAATACTTTATTTTACTCATTAATATTTAGTAGAATAATATAAGTATCATTTCTGTTAAAATCTGCTTACCAAGTGTAGGGTGGTTCAGATGCAAGCTGATAGAGATGACTGCTATTTTAACAAGTGGATGGATGGGGGTGATATGGCAGAATAGATGCTTCTACCTCTGAATACCAATAAAGTCCCACATTTATCTATGAATGCACTATGGGCCTGAATCAGTAGTTTACTGTTGATCACAGATTCCTGACTATTGGGAATCTGCCTGTGTGCAGGACCCATTCTGTGAGTGTGCAGAATGGGTCTTGTGTAGTCTCACATATGATTGACAGGCAGAGGTATTTAAGGGGCAATGTGGGGGTGGGTCAACTGGTGTTCTGGAAATGGGGGCATGTCCGCCCCATTTTCTGGGAGTGGCAAGGCCAGGGAAAGCATCAATCAATGCAGTATCCTGGGCTCACAAGCCAGCCAGTCAAAATAAGCTTATACTTTCTCAGCTGGCTGGCAGCCCGGCATCGTCTACCATCATTACTATCAACCACCGATTGTCCCGCTGGTGATCCCAGCCTGCATCCACCATCGCAGTGCTGGGATCTCAAATGAAGCAGGGGGTGTCATACAAATCCTGCTGCATTTGCAAATCAGCAAGTGTGTTATTGCAAAGCTGCCTGCTGAGTCACCCCCTATGTTGCTAAATTGTGGCCAACTTGCATTCAACTCTGAATCAAACACATAATACTTAATGGTAAAACAGCTAATAAAATTATATATATAATCAAACCTAACTAAAATATACAGATGCATTTTCCATCTTTACTAGATAAATGCCATTAAAGAAAATGGAGTAAAAGAAATCTTATGCATCTACAGGCATGGTGTGCAAAGATGGAAGTGTGTGAGATGTGATTCAGTAATTGGGATCCTGATTGTCTATGAGGGAGAGTGACTGCATGGAACAATAACTTTCCACTGACCTATGTGGACACAACCATAAGGAGGTACTCATTAACCATAGAAACTGGCGCACATAAATGCTCTTAGTTGCCCTGTCCAATGATGAAATACTTTATTCTTAATAGTATGCAACATATTAACCACTTACCTGCCATGGTTGCATCATTTGTGACCAAGCCAATGCTTTGCATTACCTGACTTATACCCCTTTTACACCAGAGCAAAAACCCAGGTTTTTGCTGGGTCTACCCAGGTCGCAGCTCGGTGTAAATGGGTACCTGAAAAATAACCCAGGTCAAGTGACCAGGTAATCCAACCCAGGTAGCTACCAGGGTCAGACCAAGGATGGACCTTGGTATGGGTGCAGTGTACATGGTACAACCTGGGTTATCCGACAAGGGTCATGCCTAAAAAAAGCTGATTGGTGGTTGTGGGTCAGTCACCTCCCACTTTTTATGACCTCACAATTTTAGCAGGATAGAACCATGTTCAGTGTGGACGTGGCTGACCTGAAAATATCCCAGATCGATGGTGCTGTGTAAACGGTGTCTGACCTGGGTCTGACCTGGGATGGAACCATGTCTCAAAGCCCAGGTCAGACCCGGGTTTTTGGTGTAAAACAGGTAATAGTCACAAACAATGTGACCAGTCAGAAATGCACAGTGGGCGGCTACTGGAGGATAGTCTTCCAGCAGCTGCCAAAGGCATTTGGACCTCCTTGATCCTTTGCATCTCTGCACCCTCTCTAAGTGTCTGCCCAGTTCCTGATCAGTGCTGATCGGGCAGTACGGCAGGATCCACCACCCAGCGACTGCAGAGGGGAGCTGCCGGAGGAATACAAATAAACACCCCTCATCCCCCCAGTGCATTCTGGGTAGCTTTGCAGTGGAGGAGCAACTATGGAAATCAAAGCCACAATGATTGCCTTTTTCCAATAATCGATATTTCAATATATTGATGTTAAATAAAATATAAATATGTGTTAATGTTTTTTTTTAATAAAATGTGCTGAATAAAATGTGCTGAATGTGTTTTATATAGTTGTTCTTGACCTAAATCAATCATTAAAATAAAACTACAATTTCCGAGCTTTTTTTTTTGGAATAAAATAAGCTGTCAAGTCTGAAGCTGCCAAAACTGGTTTTAGTGAGATTGTAGGTGGTAGCAGAATGTATTGCTGGGAGTGTGTCATAACCCACCCAAATGGCATGTCTAGCTCCACTTGTGGGCGTGTCTATTGTCACTGCATTTTATTGACCACTCCGTTACCTTCCCCAAATGTTTACCACCTGTAAATTAGTTCCCTGTGCATCAGACTTGCAATACAAAAGTGCAATGGCAATTTGCTCTATCTGTTTAAATATAGCCATTATGTCCATCTCTGAAACAGACACAATGTTCCCAGTGCTGGGAGTACCAGCAATATGGAAGGTTGTGGGCAAGGTGAGGTAAAATTTATGTAAAAAATCATATTGGACCATGTGCTGCCACCTAATAGACTTATACATATTATTTATGCCACATTGTGAACTTGTGAGGCTACTCTAGGACAGTGTAAACTGTAAGGACACTACAAAATTTTCACAGATCAAAATAAATAAATAAATAAATAAATGGTGACAGGTGAAAGGGAGTTAATGCCTGTTACACTGAGCATCCAGCCACCATGGATGTACCCATGGCACAGTTCCCACTACTATTTTGTTTTAGAATTCCCAGCTATCCTTACTTTTTAGCTCAGGGCGCTCCCCGCTGATCTGATGCAGCATCACGTGTCACCTGCTGATACCGCTCGCCAGTCACCCAAACCCTAAACATACACTGATAGGCGGCCACTGCTACTCATAACCCCGCGCCATTGTGGCCAGCCTTTAGGTACCATTGCATCATGCGTCATGATGTCTTCAGCACAGGCCCTGCCCCCGACATCTCCATACTCGAGCATGCGCAGTCCGGATTTTTAACGGGGGCAGTAGAAAACCGGGAGTGGCAGTAGTATTTGTGTGGGAGTGGGAGTGTGAATTATAAATCGGGAGGGTAGGCAACTCTGATTAGGAGACACCATTCTCACACCAGTGTTATTACTGCTCAGTCTCCCAACAGTTATTACATTTTTAACAGTTCTCCTTTGCATCTAAAATATATGATACCATTATAAGAATATCTTTCAAGCAGTTTAAAGAGTGGACAAGTGTAGATGTTGCCCATAGCAACCAATGAGGTTTAATGTAGTATTTATCAAGTACATTCTTTAAAATAATAGGCAGAAATGTATTGGTGGCTATAGGCAACTATTACACCTATCCACTTTTTACACTGCTTAATGCATCTCCCCTATATCTCAGTGTTAAGTTTATTAATAAATGAATTAGGTCATGAACATTTTAAAACTTATCCAACACAGCATTAACATTGATTTTTATAATATATTGGTCATCAATATATCGGATGATTGGAACATGGCGACCACCACAACTTTGATTTCCCCTGTGGCTGCTCCACTGAGCTGTACAGTGGGGTGCTGAGGGGGGATCATTTACATTTCCCCGAAAGCAGCTACTCTCTGAAGCTGGGAAGAACTGTGGTGCAGCCTGATAAGCAATGATTGGCAGCAGGCATACATTGGGGGAGAGAGCAGGGATGCAGAAGGGCAGCAAGGTCCCTCTTCTATTGGCAGATGCTGGAGAATTATCTTGCTGCAGCCACCCACTATGCATTTTTGACAGGTCGTATTGTTTGTGACCATGTCAAGTAATGCACAACCTGGCATGGTTGCAAACAATGAAACCATGCTAAGCAAGTGGTTAAAGAGGAAGTATGTTCTGCACATGTCTAGAAGATATTTACAAATCTTTTTCCCCCAGTCCTCTAAAAGTGATGTAGCAGTCTTTCAGGGGCATTCAATTTGGAGTGAAAAGTTCAGAATTGGCGATAAATTATCGCAGATTACGTAATTATCGCCGATTTCAATTATCCCCGTATTCAATTTCACAGACTTTTCTCAGGTGCGAAAAGTCTTTGAAAAAAAATGGGGATAACTTTTCAACATGTTTTATATGGCGAAAAAAAGTGCAGAATTGGGGTTTAGGGGTGCAGGCTTAAAAAAAATAGCCTGCACCCCTAGGAATGACATGTAAAAATAAAGTGTGTCAAAAAAGTAAAAAAAAAAAATAGGGACACCCCAAAAAATAATAAAAAAATTTGGGGTGAAAAAAAGTGTTTAAGAATAGGGAAATAGGTTCAGGGCTATTCTGCAAATATGTGGCAGGTGTTTTCTAGAATAGATTATTAGCGGCAGGTGCATTTTTACTGAATTTAAAAAAAAATACTTTAGGGACTTAAAAATATGCTACTACCCATTTTCATGTACCCCAAATTTAATGGGAACACTTAAAAAAATTAAAAAATAACCTAAGTGCTCTTCTGCATCACTTCTTCAATGTCGGGAAAAAAACACCAGCCACGGCTATTTAAAACCCAGACTTTCTTTTGTAGGCTAAAACTAGGGTTCCCATAGTGATCCCCCATGTCTGGACCGCTTTAGGGGGGTCCTACTATTTATTGCAGATAAATCTTGTTTTTTTTCGCCGATCCTTTTTAGCCGGCTCCCATTTTCGTAACTTTTTAATTGAATACGGGGATAAAGCGGGTGCGCGCCCGATACTTTATCCCCAGAAAAGCTTGGGGGTGTGAAGCAAAAAGTCCTGCAAGGACTTTTCACTCCAAATTAGAAATGTTTGTCTGCCAAATTCTCTGCCAATCTTGTGACCCAGGATGCACTGCAAACAGCATTTGGGAGAACAGGCAAATTTTCAAATAATCACAGAAGGGAAGTTTTATTTCACAACAAACTAACGAAAAAACAACACACAACAAAATATCACTAAGTCTTACATATATCTTGTTCACAATTTATTTATTATTAATAACATATCCTGTAAATTACATAACATAATGGATGTTTTAATGTATTTTTCCTATTTAGTAAAATAATTTTTAAAGTAAATAGATGTTTTGAAAACTAGTTAAAAGACTCTCAGAACAGCATTCACTTATACTGCCTATGTTCCATCAAATTAATATTTATCATAATGTAAATTTGACATTAGGTTTTAAACTAATGTATCTTTTTAATGCAAAAACATATTTGTGCATTTAGCTACAGCCCTTAAATTACCAAAAATTGCTAATTATTTTCAAGTTCATATTACTGGATTGATGAAATATATTTATACAAAAATTTGTAGACACTATTGGGTAATAAACAAACTCATTTTGCGCAATCCAGCAAATAAACTTTGTGCATACACTGTATAATTTATTGAGGTTTTTTTTAGCTAAATATAAATATTGTTAGAGAATGTAAAAATCTATTTTTAGCAAAAAATGTTTTTCTTTTCATTTCCCATCCCTAAAGACTGTCATTTAGAAGGGCACAACAATTTATCATGGGATGTTTTATATATTGTAATTGTATATATTGTACTGCAAAGAAAGAGCCATAGGCACCCATTCTATGTAATGCAGAACCCTTCTGTAAAGTAAAAAAAAACAAAACAAAAAAAACAGGTTGTATTTAATAAAGAGTTTTGCTGTGTCACAAGTGCTTGCATTGCCTGTTGGGATCCATGTGTATTATTAATGGTGTTGGGAGGAGGTGTCATATTCACTACCATTCAAAAGTTTGGGGTCACCCAGACAATTTTGTGTTCTACATGAAAACTGACTTTTCTTTATCAAATGAGTTGCAAAATAAATAGAACATATAGTCAAGACATTGGCAAGGTTAGAAATAATGATTTTTATTTGAAATAATCATTTTGTCCTTCAAACTTTGCTTTAATAAAAGAATGCTCCTTTTGCAGCAATTACAACATTGCAGACATTTGGTATTGTAGCTGTTAATTTGTTGAGGTAATCTGAAGAAATTTCACCCCTTGCTTCCTGAAGCACCTCCCACAAGTTGGATTGGCTTGATAGGCTCGTCTTGCGTACCATACAGTCAAGCTGCTCACACACTAGCTCAATGAGGTTGAGATCTGGTGACTGCGCTGGCTGCTCCATTACAGACAGAATACCAGCTGCCGGCTTCTTCCGTAAATAGTTCTTGCATAACTTGGATGTGTACTTTGGGTCATTGTCCTGTTGGAGGCGGAAATTGGCTCCAATCAAGAGCTGTCCACAGGGTTTGGCATGGCGTTGCAAAATGGAGTGATAGCCTTCCTTATTCAAAATCCCTTTTACCTTGTACAACTCTTCCACTTTACCAGCACCAAAGCAGCCCCAGACCATCACAATACCTCCACCGTGCTTGATAGATGGCGTCAGGCACTCTTCCAGCATCTCACAAATGTTCTGCTGTGTGATCCAAACACCTCAAACTTTGATTCGTCTGTCCTTAACACTTTTTTCCAATCTTCCTCTGTCCAATGTCTGCATTCTTTTGCCCATATTATTTTTTTCCTTTTATTGGCGAGTCTCAGATATGGCTTTTTCTTTGCCACTCTGCCTATAAGGCCAACATTCTGGAGTCGCCTCTTCACTGTAGATGTTGACACTGGCATTTTTGCGGCTACCATTTAATGAAGCTGCCAGTTGAGCACTTGTGAGACATCTATTTCTCAAACTAGAGACTCTAATGTACTTGTCTTCTTGCACAATTGTGAACCGGGGCCTCCCACTTCTCTTTCTACTCTGGTTAGAGGCTGTTTGTGCTGTTCTCTAAAGGAGGTAGTACACACCATTGTAGAAAATGTTGAGTTTCTTCGCAAGTACTCACACGGAATAGCCTTCATTTTTAAGAACAAGAATAGACTGTAAAGTTTCACATGAAAGTTCTCTTTTTCTGGCCATTCGGAGAGTATGATCGAACCCACAAATGTGATGCTCCAGATACTTAACTAGCTCAAAGGAATGCCAGTTTTATAGCTTCTCTAATAAGCAAACCCATTTTCAGCTGTGCTAACATAATTGCACAAGGGTTTTCAAGGGCTTTCTAATCATCCATTAGTCTTCTAATATGCTTAGCAAACACAATGTACCATTAAAACCCTGGAGTGATGGTTGCTGGAAATGGGCCTCCTTACACCTATGTAGATATTCCTTTAAAAAACAGACATTTGCAGCTAGCATAGTCATTTACCCCATTAACAATGTATAGAGTGTATTTCAGATTATTTAATGTTATCTTCATTGAAAAAAACAGTGATTTTCTTTCAAAAATAAGGAAATTTCTAAATAACCCCAAACTTTTGAACCGTAGTGTATTTTTATAGTAGAGATGTGCACAGACTCCTATATTTTGGGTTTGGTTCTAAATTATCTTTTTGTTATGGTTTTGATAAAACCAAACTCAAAAGTATTTGTTTTGAATTTCTTTAAAAATTAATTAAAGTAGCAAAACTTATTTAATTTTGACCTGTTTTTGTTCATATAGAATTAATAACATCAATAACATTCATTTCCAGTAATTTACTGTACAGTCACTTTTGACCATCTCACAGTTCACAATGATGTTTTGTTAAGTATTGGCCAAATACTGCAGCAATTTGACTGGCTAAACTAAGCAACAGAGCAGTGTCAGAAACAATGGCAGTTTAAAAGAATACACTGTAGCACATCTATGAAACATAATGCAACTGCAGTGGCAGACAGTATGGCTGTTTAACTATACAAACCTATAGAATGTTTTGATTATTTAAGATCTATTAGCCAAAAAGTAAAAGCCTAGTAAAAAATTTTATATATTATCAACAAACTTCTCCAAACAGAAAATCACAGGCATCAGGCCATTACAGTTGATAGAGTAAAGTCTAGTAGAAAACAAGCTCAACATCAAACTTACTCCAAATATCAAATCACAGACCTAAGGCCAGTATAGATGATTGGAGGTATAGCATTTAGTGGAAGATAAAGCATTGATTTTTTTTTACTATAAGGAAATTTAAAATGGAATCAAGGAACAAACTTTTAAAAATCAAATTTCCAAATATGAGATTTCAAATTCAAAATTAATCTAATGTAAGTTGCAAATCACAGGCTTTTGGCAGGGAGAGGTGATTTCTGCTGGAGTAAAGGCTAGTAGAAACCTACATCACCATCAAACTTAGGGCCTTTGGAGATTTATATCTCATGCCAATATTTACGCAGTTAAGCAGTTGACTGTGCATGCATTAGAGTGACGTGTGCTAAGGTAACACAGCAATGCTGCTCGCAGTGAGAATTTCTTAGCAATGTGATTGATAGTCAGGGACCAATTGGGGCGGTAATAGGGAGTGTTGGCAAAAAATGCAGGTATTTTGTAGCCTGTGTCTCATTTCCATTATGCAGATAAAGTGGGTCTAATGTCTCAGTTCAGGCAGCCATAGGTTTGTTTGGCCCCCCACAAAATAAAACATTTTGGTGTTTTGGTTAATCTAAGCTACCAATGGGCTTATGGCTAACAGTGTTAAGCATTCCTAAAGATCAAGATGTCATCATCATCATCATCCCCCTCATCACTGTTGTTAATATCACACAATAATAGCCCATTCCCACTGGAATCCACTGCTAAAGGCCTGATTTAGAGGTGTACACAAACCTGATGGCTTGCATACAGCACATGTGCATAATGAGTCCTGCATATTAGCACACAGTGTTCTAAGCTGCAGGCATCTTTGGGGCAGGAAGGGGATGGCACCATACTTAATTCCTGGAAACATGGGGCCTCTCAACCTCATTTCCTTGGAATGCCAAGACCAGGGTCTGTGTTGTAGGATGCAGATTTCCTGGTGAGTAGGCTTTGGCTTAGACAGCCTGGCCACAGCAGCAACCAATGGTGATCCAAAGCTGCATCTACTGATGCTGCACCTGCATCACAGATGCATGCAATAGGTGTCTATGTCCTACAGACACTGCCTGCTGCATTTGCATTTTAGATGGATAGTATTGCATAGCCACTATCTTGTGGCTGTGCAATACCATCCATCTATGAATTAAGCCCTCTGTTTGTAGTTGGTGGCAAAGGTATTCCTCTTCTAATTTTGGAAGTTGCTTCCTACGCTGATTGCTTATAAGGTTCCCGGCTATGCTAATCACTCTTTCAGGTTGCACACTGGATGGTGGCAGCTGAAGTACATCATAGCTATTTTATTCTAAGGGCTCCAAATTGTTTTTTTTCCTCCCAGTATTCAAAGGGACTGTGTTGAATGCTAATTCTTACATAATTATTAAAGTTATTTTTCACCATTCTGTGGATGCTTACTGTATCAGATTGGGTAATGGTAGAGTTGTCAATAAATGTGGGTATTTCTTTTAAGCCTGACCAGGTCTCATAATGTTTCTCTCTGGTGTGCTGAGTTGACTCTACATCGTCAGTGGGTCTCCTGAAAAAGGTTAGTTTGGTTAGTTTTCCTGGAAAAGGTGCCATTTGAGCTGACAACTTGCTCATTGCATCTCTTAAGATCTGTGTCTGATGGAAATAAAGACAATACATTGGACACAAACCTAGGATCAAGCATGGTTGCCTTAATGTAGTGATCAAATTGTAAAATGTTGCAAACCTTTTGGTCCTGGCTATATAGTCACTTACTGTAGTTTCATCTATTACTCTAGCTGCTTTTTCCAGTAGTTCTATTAAGAGTATGACCTCACTCAGGCTGCCAGTGTCTGAACACGCTTCATAGTCACAACTATGCATTTAGTAAACATGGTTTGTTGTGTATGTCATGATGCTGTATCTTGTTGATGGTCCTCCAGTCAATAAAGCATATAAAGGGTTACATTTCAACTGCTTCAGTTTGTTGGTGCCATGGCAAATTAAAAATTTCTTGCAGCTGCTGCAATGTTCTACATTGATTGCTAAATGCTAAAAATGCCTGGAAATGTTATGGGCCACAGAAAGCATCTCCTTCATGGAACTGTTATTTTTTTAAAGAAATTCTGAATCATCAAGTGTATTGTGTGCACAAAAGATGGTACATGTTCAAATTCTCCAAGTTGAATTGCTGGGTAAAAATATATATGTGTTATGTGAAATGACAAATCCTAAAGAGATTCTTAGAGGGGTAAGTAAATTTGCTATCATATCCCTGAGTTTTTTGAATAGATTGATACCTATATTCTACTTGTGAAGCAAGTGATACAGAGAGTAGCCTGACTATGAATGAGCTGTGTTGTGCATTAGATACTGTTGAAGGCAAAACACACAACCAGTGGGCTGTCACAGACATGTATTGTAACCTTTAGTTAGACCAGTACCATTTATCTACCTATCTATCGTTAATACATTGGAATTTTCTAGGAAAATAATAACTTTTTGTTTAACGTCCAGGTACAGATGAGGAATTGCTGTTCTGATAAATAGAATTGAGATGGAATTTTGGAGCATGAACACATCCACCTCAATTAATCAGCTAAAATCAGCTGCATTGATGGTGGATTTTGGATGCAGATCTACTGTTAACATAGCCATCATGACTTCAGTGATCAGCTTTGAAACAGGATGCCAGCTTTCATACTTGGTTTCTCTTACAAGTGATTGTTTCACAGACAAATGTTTGTGAAGCTACTAGTCTTCTTGTTCCTCTTCTGTGGTCCTTGGTCCTCTCACCCCCAGTAGCAGCAGACCTAGCTCACAAGGATACTTATTGGGAATCAAATGTATTAGGGGAGTCAATTTGCTTTACAGTTTCAATGCAGGAAGACTACTTTCAATCACTAACAAGTAGGTTGATGATGAAGGTTTTGGCAGCTAAGATTGCTTGCTGGTATCTATCATTGCTGCTGGGAGCTGATGCTTATATACTTATATGTTATTTTTCAGATTTTGATAAACAATTTGAATGAACTTGCTGCAAATTACATAACAGAGAAGAGGTGCCTAGATGTTTAATGTCAATACCTCCAGTTACTTTGACAAAACAAATGTTAGAGATGCCTTGATAAATGTTGTCAGGATTTGAGTAAAAGTATTTCCACATAGAAAAATTGGCTTTTATACGCTTTTACCCAGGCATAGAAATGTACTTATTAACACCGGCATAAGATGTTGCCACTGATGTCTTACTTACTTTGACACAAACAACATACTCCTATCAGTTTGTTCTTGTCCAACACATTCATTATCATCATCATCATACTTTGTCAGATACACAATGATTCCTCTCATCTCAAGTAGCATCCTCAACATATATGTCTAATCCATCATCAACATTCCTTTTACCACTACTCATCCATAGAATTGCTGATGGTTTATAAATGGCAGAAGGATGCTTATCTAAGATTACAGTGTCAAAATTAAAAATGTCAGACTCACACTTAGCACTCGTGGACATCATTAGACTTTCCTCAGGAATCTTTGAAGCTTGCAAACATTCAATTTGTTCTTTAGCCTTAGTGCTCTTTTTGTGCACTGATTTGCTTATATTAGAGTTGACACAACCAGCTAGGTGGTGCATGTGAGGTTACAGATGATACTTACCTGTTTTTGGCCCATCTTTTGCAATAGGCATTCTAGTGCATGAAAGAGCAGTAGAAGGACCAAAACTTGCAAATAAAGGCAATGGACTGAGGACCTCATTCAGAGTCGATTGCTTGCTGCAAGCGATCGCTCTGAATGAGGGCGGCCACTTACTTTCTTAAGTGACGTCTTCTGGTCGATCGCTAGGCTGCGGGTGACCACCCACAGCTCTAGCGACCGACCAGGGTGATGGTCATGATGGTCAAGACCATTGTGACCATCGGGACTTACGATGAGACCCTAAGGTTGGATCTCGCACTCGTAAGCCCCAGGGAGTCTTCTACTATATAAACTAATTTATTATTGATTTACACCAGGGAAAGAGTAAAGCTACTGTAATTGAACTTGAAACTGCCACCACACCAAGTGAAAATGCAATAGGGATAAAGATAGGGAAATGAGACACTGTTTTCTTTACCATGCAGTTTTATAAAAAAAACAGCAATTTTATTTAAACCAAGAAAAAATTCTTCTTTTAACTTTTATTATTTTGGGGTGCAGCTGATAGGGTCACAACACCCAGTAAGTACACCAAGTAATATATGCTGTCACTTAAATACACTTAGGGCATGATTCAGCATGAATCAGAATTACAAAAGTGCCAACAGATGGCCACTTGTTGCATTCTGGACATGCATCGTAGTGCACATAAGCGTATGCATAACTGTGATCACATAGCGATCGCACACACCATGCATTGTCATTGCAACATGATTGACAGAAAGTTACCATTTGGTGGTGTTGACAGGGAGGGAAGGGTCGGCGCAACACAGGCATGCCTGTGCATTTGGACGCCTTTACAGGGGTATCTAAAAATTAGCACCAGTGATAAAATACACAGCTTGAGGTCCCACTACATGCAGTAAGTTAGCAATTTCTCAGTAAGGTTTGACCTGGTGTAATTGTGTGGGAGGCTCTGATTGTACTCAATGCTACCAATGTTTTCACTGGATTGCAAGGTATTATGGATGTGAGAGAGAGGAAGTGGGCATCTTTCTATTGACCTGCTATAGCACTGCGATTGCATTCATTAACATATTTTTGCAGCAGAACTGCGTGCGCGATTGATACTGCAATCACATTACCGTTCTGTGCTGAATCAGGCTCTCAATCTTTCCTTCACCTACAGTATCTAAATTTAATGAAAATACTAATTTCCCTTGAAATATCTAAATTGATTTTATATTGAGATTTTAAAAAAAACCAGAAGATGTCTTTAAATGTGTAAAAAGTTAGTGCAGCTCAAATATTTTCTACAAGCAGGAGCCTGAGCAGATTTTTAGCTATAGTAATTTTCCCATTATCTCCCCTTGACATGTTTAAAAAGACTGTTTTTCTGTCCACCAAGACAAAATACTGATAAAACCACATCTTTGGTCAGCTAAGATTGAATTCTCATCTCAGTACTGTCTCTGCTCTCATACACAGTATATAATAAAGTGTAGATAGAGATACCATTGTGAAAAACAATTGTACTGTAAGTGCAGCTCACCTCAGCAAACATACATTGTTACAGGAGACTATATTGAAGATTGCTTGCTAGTGTTTGACCCCCACAGACATACAATTAAAGATGCCTTTGTTTATATTCTTTTTCCACCCAGTCCAAACACCTACAACTCACAGAATAGCTACAGCCCAAAAACCTCTCCATGTACTCTCCTGTGTAAAATGACATTAGCAATCATGACAGAGAGACTTATATTCAAGTTCTTTAAGTGTCACAAGATAGGACATAAAGCCTCAGTATAGAGCAAGTGAACCAAGTGTTACTTCATCAGGCAATTATGATAGAAAGGGGAAATAGTCAGGAAGCCGATGGACTGAATCCTGACCACCAGCTTCCCGGCTGTATAATCCCAGCAAGGGTTAAATTACAGGTATCAAAATCCCAACGCCTGTCATTTTCCTTACACCGGGAGACCGACACCTGGCTTACTGATCAAAAGTAAGCCAGGCGACGGGCAGGGACAGCCGCGGGGGAGGGTTATGTTTTGGATTCCCGGGGGGGACATAGGGTTAAGCACCCCCCAGTAGGTTAGGTTTCAGCTAGGGGAAGGGGGAGTTAGGCTTAGGCACCCCCTGGGGAGGTTAGGTGTAGGCATCCCCTGGGGGACTTAGGTTTAGGCGGTGGGGAAAGGGGGGTTAGGTTTAGGCACTTAGAGGGAGGACTAGTGTTAGGAACTTATGGGGGATGTTAGGGTTAGGCACACCTAAGGGAGGGTTAGGTTTACGTGGTAGAATAGTTTAATGAATACTTACCTTGGACAATCGACATTTTCATCCTTGTCGGGCTGCCACTGTCGGGATTTGAACCATGTGGCCGGCGGTAATTCATTTTGAATCCAATAGAAAGAATGAAGAAAATGTAACCAAAAGTCACAGCAAAGATTGCTGCTACATGAATTCAGGAGCCACAAAGCATTTGAAAGTTTAAGCTGTAATGAAAGTTCATTAAAGTCAATAAAATTGTGTGATTCTATAAATGTTTGTGGAATAGCAGACAAAGGGCATGATTTAGACTTGGTCATTATATGCGTTCACATGCAGCTGTCAGCATTGCAATTACTGCGATCACACAGCAAGACATAAGCACACACACTATGGGCCTGATTCAGACCCACTCGCGAGCGGCTGTACGCTCGCAAGTGGGTCGATGGTCTGCACTGAGCATGCGCACGACGGAGGGAGCTCCGTCGTGCGCATGCGCCAGACACGACGAGCGAAGGACTTTCCTTCGCTCGTTGTGTCCGATCAAAGGGGGCGTGCTGTCAATGTTGATTGACAGCATGCCCCCTTTGGTGGGCGTGCCGGGGGCGTGCCTCCCTGACGGGGGCGTTCCCACGGGAACGCCTCCCATCAGAAGCCGGCCCACTGACATCACTAGTGATGTCAGTGGGAGTGATTTTGGCTCTGATAGAGCCAAAATCACTCCGGAGCTTGCGGTTGAAAACCTCAACCGCAGGCTCCGGCTCGCAATTTCGATGGTCGCGATGGTCACGACCATCGCGGCCATCAAAATGCACGCTCGTATAGCCTGTGGGTGGTGACCCACAGCTATACGAGCGTCCAGGAGGACGCTCCATGAAAAAGGAGCCCGGCCCTCTTGCAGAGCGTGCGCTTTGCTCAGAGCGTACGGCTCTGAATGAGGGCCCATGTCTTGGCATGCAATCTTGGTATGTTTTTAGATGCCCACTAGCAAGTCATAAGATGCCCACTTTCCTTTTGTAACACACATCATCTTCAGGAAGTGTATGCAACAATTGATAACATTGAGTACTATTGGAAGCATACGCAGCGCTATCACTCAAGCTTGCAGAGCATCTGTGTACTCCACCAGGTGACCCTATTCAATGATCCTAGTTTGGGACGTTCCATTGTTACAAGAGGTGGCTACATGGCATGATGACAGCAGAAGGTCCATATCAGAGGTGTCTCAGGAGCCAAGCTCTGCTGTTTCACAAAGTTTGGTGGTTGTAATGCCCTCCTTGGCCAGTGAAAAACCAGAGGGGAGTGAGACCAAGACACAGTGGGTTCCCATTGGCAAGGAAGTGTCCTTGCAGGACTTTGGCCAGGGATCAACAGAATGATGAGAACTTGATAAATGCATTTGAAAATGTTGTAGATATAAATGGTAGAGTAATCATGGCTTTACCAGCAGAAAATATACCATACTTTGCATTGAAAAATGATTTGATATATCGTGTAATCTATTTGCAAGGTAAGAGAGTAGACCAATTGTTGGTTCCCAGGAAACACGAGCAGTTGGTGTTAAAGGTGGCTCATACACACCTGTGGGGTGGCCATTTGGGGGAGGAGAAAACACTCCAGCTTATTCAGTAAATATTCTTCTGGCTCGGCATTCATGCAGCAGTAATAAAAATTTGTCAGGAATGACCAGTGTATTAGAATACAGCACCACGGCCAGGGTTCGAGCACCCTTGGTTCCCTTCCCTGTCATTTACGTACCTTTTGAGAGAATTGGTATGGATCTGATATGGCCGGTGGAAAAATCTGCTTGTGGGTATCAATACATATTAGTGGTGGTAGATTATGCCACAAGGTACCCGGAGGCCATCCCACTATGTAACATTAAATCTAGCACTATTGCCCTGGAATTGTTGATGCTATTTACCCACTTGGGAATACCAAATGAGGTCTTAACAGACCAAGGTACCCCTTTTGTCTCTAAACTAATGAAAGATATGTGCCAACAAAAGTAGAAAAATTAGTAAGGGCCCCCACACTCAGCTGCTGATTTAAAATATTTTTACTTAAATCTATTCAATATATAAAAACATATAAAACACAGGTGGAAAATTTTTTTGCTCATCAATTAGTACCAACAACCAATTTTGCAAATATTCATTTATACTTAATGACATTGATATAATAATGTTAGCAAGCAATGATTTATGTAGCAAAGCACAGTTAATTATCTGGTAAATCGGCAAGCAGATGATTATGCATCAATAGCACAGATGTTAAGTTCGGAGATCTGATTTGAAATGGCACAATTCAAAGATTTGTTAGTAAGCCAGCTGATGATGGGTTAAAGCAGAGCTCAATTGAAAAGTTGTTATACAGTCAGGTGCATAAATATTGGGACATTGACAGAATTTTCATATTTTGGCCTCTATTCACCACCACAATGGCTTTGAAATGAAACAAATAAGATGTGCTTTACCTGCAGACTTTCAGATTTAATTTGAGGGTAATTACATAAAATTAGGTGAACGGTGTAGGAATTACAACGGTTTCTATATGTGCCTCCCACATTTTAAGGGGCCAAAAGTAATGGGACAAACTAAACAATCCTAAATCTAACTTTCACTGTTTAATACTTTGTTGCAAATCCTATGCAGGCAATTACAGCCTGAAGTCTGGAACGCATAGACATCACCAGACGCTGGGTTTCATCCCTGGTGATGCTCTGCCAGGCCTCTACTGCAAATGTCTTCAGTTCCTGCTTGTTCTTGGGGCATTTTCCCTTCAGTTTTGTCTTCATCAAGTGAAATGCATGCTCAATCGAATTCAGGTCAGGGGATTGACTTGGCCATTGCATAACATTCCACTTTTTAGCCTTAAAAAACTCTTTGGTTACTTTTGCAGTATGCTTCGGGTCATTGTCCATCTGCACTATGAAGCGCCGTCCAATGAGTTCTGAAGCATTTGACTGAATATGAACATATAATATCGCCCGAAACACTTCAGAATTCATTCTGCTGCTTTTGTCAGCAGTGACATCATCAATAAACACAAGCGAACCAGTTCAATTGGCAGCCATACATGCCACGCCATGACACTACCACCACCATGCTTCACTGATGAGGTGGTATGTTTTGGATCATGAGCAGTTCCTTTTCTTCTCCATACTTTTCTCTTCCCATCACTCTGGTACAAGTTGATCTTTGTCTCATCTGTCCATAGGATGTTGTTCCAGAACTGTAATGGCTTTTTTAGATCTGGTCTAATCTGTTCTTCCTGTTTTTGAGGCTCACCAATGGTTTACATCTTGTGGTGAACCCTCTATATTCACTCTTGTGAAGTCTTCTCTTGATTGTTGACTTTGACACATATACACCTACCTCCTGGAGAGTGTTCTTGATTTGGCCAACTATTGTGAAGGTGTTTTCTTCACCAGGGAAATAGTTCTTCTGTCATCCACCACAGTTGTTTTCCGTGGTCTTCCTGGTCTTTTGGTGTTGCTGAGCTCTCCGGTGCATTCTTTCTTTTTAAGAATATTCCAAACAGTTGATTTGGCCACACCAAATATATTTGCTATCTCTCTGATGGGTTTGTTTTGATTTTTCAGCCTAATGATAGCTTGCTTCACTGATAGTGACAGCTCTTTGGATCTCATATTGAGAGTCTACAGCAACTGATTCCAAATGCAAATGTCACACCTAGAATCAACTCCAGACCTTTTACCTGCTTAATTGATAATGAAATAATGAGGGAATAGCCCACACCTGTCCATGAAATAACTTTTAAGTTGATAGTCCCATTACTTTTGGCCCCTTAAAAAGTGGGAGGCACATATAGAAACCATTGTAATTCCTACACTGTTCACCTGGTTTGGATGTAATTACCCTCAAATTAAATCTGAAAGTCTGCAGGTAAAGCACATCTTATTTGTTTCATTTCAATGCCATTGTGGTGGTGAATAGAGGCCAAAATATGAAAATTCTGTCAATGTCCCAATATTTATGCACCTGACTGTATATGCATGCAACATAGTCAGTTCCTCTACCTAAAATTAGGGAGGGTGTTTTGGAAAGTCTGTACCTCTACCTTCGTGTAGGAAATAGAGATGACGTGATCTCCTGTCACAGATGTGCCAAACTGTCTGACTCTCATTGGTTGCTGATTATCACACTCATCACCACTGCACTGGCAGAAATGTGTGTGTAAATGCGCTAGCCTGAGCCTGCTTCCACCCTCCGCCTGGCGCTATTGGGTAAGTGGTCATGGGGAGGGAAGGGGCTTGGCTGTGCAGCACAAGATGGTGCTGGGCGCAGGGATGCCTAGTGCTGGTCCTGAGTAAATGTGTAATGCTGACTGCACTCAAGTGGTCAGTACAACACTGGCTAACTAGGACAGGCTGGTACCATGGCCAGTGGCACCCCTCCTCCCCACCACCAGTCCCACAGCGACCAGGGCATGAGCCCCAGTGGACCTGCCCTAGTTACACCACTGCTTTCTACACACTCACTACTTGATGAGGAACAAGAATTTTGTTGTCTTGTTATACCTAACAAGAATATGCATTAGCCTATGAAATATAAAGATTACTAATCTCCTCTGTGGAAGGCAAAGGCATAGTTTCATATTTTTGTGTTTATTTTCCTGAATACATTTTACTGTATAATGTACTATGACAATGTAAGGCCTAATAAGTGGATTTGAGTAATCAAAAGGTGAAGACACAGGGGCTGTTTCACTATGGATTGCAAATGCGATTACGCACGCAATCGGCCGACTGTTGCATCCTGTGCATGCATATGTATCACAGTGTGCATGTGTGTGATCTTGCCACTGTGACTGGGACTGCAATTTCAGAGACTACACAGACCCTTCACAGAGTAATTGGTAGGACATATCATTTTGTGGCTTGTGACGAGGGGTGGTCAGCAAAACACAGGCATGCCATTGCGTTCAAACGATGTTGCAGGGCCATGCATAAATTATCAACTGTGATGCCATACACAGTCTGAGCACTTACAGCGTGTGTTCAGTTTAACAATTTATGAATAAGGTCAGAGCTTGTGGAAGTGTACATGAGGCTGAAATGCTACTTGATGTTACCGATGGTTTTGCAGTCTTGCTAAATATTACGGATGTGTGTAAGGTAAGGTGGGCATCTTTCTGTTGTGCTGCTGTGGCACAGTGATCACATTGGATTAACATATCATCACAGTCAGACTGCATGCGTAATCACAGCCGTGACCACATATGCGATCCATAGTGAATCAGGCCCACAAACCAAACGGAAGTGGTTTCATATATATATATATGTGTGTGTGTGTGTGCATGTGTAAATGGGACCTGCTTCAGCAAGGAATGCAAAGGAGAGAATACATGCAACAGTCTGCTGCAAGAATATGCTAATCAATGCATACGCACGGAGACTGCAGCACAAGATGCAGACGCCCAGCGTCATATTAAGCCGCCCATCTCCCTTTACTCAAAGCCTGATCAGTATGTAAGATAGCATAACCATCAGTAACATCGAGTACCATCGAAGCCATTAGCATATTAGTGGTTGACCTGACCTGATGCAGGATTTTGGCCTTGTCCTGTGTAGAGCTGATGGTATGGCTGCATTGGCCTCCGCACTGCCTTAATTAGGCACACCCCTGTAGCAGTGTCCCAATGAACTGGCACCTGTGTTCACCCAACCACCAACCCCCCATCACCACCCATATATTGTGACACAGTCTGGATAGGGGTTTCTCTCAGACACTCAGCCACAACTAAACCCAGCTTATATCAGCCATTCCCAGGTGCAAGCCCTAGTGAGCCTGCTACCAGGCTGAAAGGCCCAACACCTAGAGTGGCCTGTGGATGGAGCTCTCCCTCTCCTCACATCCACTCACCCAGGACCCATTCCAGCTTTTCACCGAAACCAACATTTCTATCTGTTTTTTTTTCAAACAGACTTCTCCTGGGGTTTCAAAACACATAGGACAGGAAGCTGGGACACACATAAAAGCCATTTCAAACTTCTCCACTGCTTCTATCACATATCCCCCCCCTTGTTTCGACCTATGGGGTGGAACGACTGCTGCCCCCAAACAATGAACGCGTGACAAAGCATCTGCATTGGCCAGCTGGCTTCCTGGCCTGTGTTCTACCGAAAATTTAAAGTTTTGCAATGCCAAGAACCACCTTGTTATTCTCCCATTGCTCTTTGTTCTATGACATCCACTTCAATGGGGCATGGTCAGTGATCAGCCTGAATTTCCTTCCCACCACATAGTACCTGAGAGTTTCCAATGCCCATTTTGTGGCCAACACTTCCTTATTGACTGTAGCATAGTTTCTCTCATGTACATTTAATTTCCTTCTTAGGTAAAAAATAGGGTGTTCCTCACCGTCCTTGCTCTGGGACAGGATTGCTCCTATACCTACTTCTGATGCATCAGTTTGCACAACAAACTCCCTGTCAAAATCAGGAGTCATCAGAACTGGTTGGGAACACAATGTTGTTTTCAACTTCTGAAAAGCCTTCTCTGCTTCAGGACTCCATTTCACCATGACTTTCTGTTTGCCTTTGGTATGGTCAGTCAGTGGGACTGCAATAGTGGCAAAACAGGGTATACACCTCCTATAATACCCAGTAATCCCTTGGCTTCACCTGAATCTTATTCAGGGATCGTGACCAGTTTTGAATTGCCTCAATTTTATTAAGCTGTGGCTTTATCAAACCTCTGCCAATGGTATATCCAAGATACTGTACTTTACTTCTTCCATCCCTAGACAACACTTTTTTTGGTTGGCTATCAAACCTGCCTTATAGATGGAGTCCAACACTGCTTGTACTCTGGGCAAGTGAGACTGCCAATCAGAACTATGAATGACCACATCATCTAGATAAGCAGCAGCATACTGTCTATGGGGCCTTATAATCCTATCCCTCATTCTTTGAAAGGTAGCAGGTGCCCCATGTAGCCCAAATGGCAACATCTTGTATTGAAACAACCCCTCCGGTGCAAAAAATGCTGTCTTTTCTTTGGCATTCTCAGTTAATGGCACTTGCCAATACCCTTTGGTTAAGTCGAGAGTAGTTAAATACAGATCTGCCCAGCTATTTTGTTGCTCATGGCATGGCGAGAGTCACGCCATGGGCTTGTGGCGTGGCGTGCAGGCCTCTGAGTCGCGCCATGGACTTGTGGAATACCGTGGTATTCTTCAATGAAGGATATGCTACGGCATGTAATACAGTGCTTAACCGCTGGGTGGCGAGTGCTCCACTTTTGTAATTGCATGTAATATAGTGCTTAACTGCTGGGTGGCGAGTGCTCCACTGTACTGAATGCCTTGTACAGAATGCCATACTGTTAAACTTACAGTAAATTGGGTGGATATCACATTCACAGCATTTTCATGTACGCACAACCCATACTGTATTTTTAATGTCGCATAATATACATATACAGTATATAGTACTGTACCATATGTAACATCTTATAACAGGATGCAAATCACTGCACATACTGTATTGTACATACGGTACTGTGCAGTTACTAGAATAGTAGAGAAGTTGCCGGAGTTGTTGTCACGGTATAACCGATACTGTAGATTAATTAGATGCACGCATAGCTTTCACTAATATGGGATGCATTACAGTATGACAATTATTTTTTTTTTAATTAAAAAACAGCAGCGGGAGGAGTGCACAAGGATGAGGCCACTCTCTGTGGCTCACTGTAGCTGTCATGTGGGCTAGTGGTTAGGTGATCACTTTGGTAGAATTATGGTCCCGGGTTCGATCCCTGGAAAAGAATATACCATACCATATATTTTTTTTTGTCACTGTCTGCTCTGGACACTATAGTGAAACTACTGTACTTTAGTAGTGTTGTACTGTACTGTAATACTGTAGTGTTGTTGTTTAAATGGCTGCTTAAAAGTAAGACATTACAAACAGATTGTGTGTTTCCATAGTGCAAAACTTTTGTCAATGTCTGCGCTTTCGTCAATGGGATTTCATGCGCATGCCCAGTGGAGGGTTTACAATGGGATCTGTAGTGCCCAGAGAGGACTCTGTATTTCACTGAATAGTGATTTCATACTGTGGCTATGGTGGCTGTCAGCCATCTGCTGTCTAAAATGTGAGACAGGGCTCTGCATCACAAACTGTGCGCCCAAAAATGCAAAACGCAAACATGCAACAACGCATATGCGGTCTCAGCCTTGTGCACTATTGCTATGTCCCTTGGACTGTGTCTGAGAGTGGTTTCCGTCTGTGAGAGAGTGCTCTTTGTTCAAAGCTGACTGTGTGTTTGAAGCGCAAAATAGCATTGCATCGCAAACTTATGACATTGGTGATTTTGCTCCAACCTTGCACACTAAGTACGGTAGTAGTGGGATCTGTATGAGAGAGAGCTCTCTGTATTACACATGCTATGGTGGATGTCAGCCATCTGCGATGGATTAGAAATGGAGGGGGGTTCAATGGGATCTGTGGCGCCAAGCCATACACCATGTAGCGCTATGCTATCACTGAGCATGCGCAGTTAGCTGTATTACTGCAGTCGGTACAGTATTGTACTCTATGCTGTTGCATTTCCATCTCTGGCGGGCGCATGCCCAGTAGGAGTGTTGCGATGGGATTTCTGGCGCATGCCCAGTGGACCGAGAGTCATACACAGTGCATCAGGTCCCTTCCCCCAAAGCAAGCAAAGAGCCTCACATTACCATAATAAAGGAAGCTTTGTTAATCCATTTACTGTAAGCAGTCAGCTCTGCCCTAGTGTCCTGAAAAATGCTACGAATTGTCACCATTGCCAAGGACACCATCCCCCGTCTGCTAGGACAACTAGTGTGCCGCTATGAATGTGCCTGTACTGAATATTCAAAACTGACTGTGCCGTACAATTTAGCACCACAGAATAGTGATTTCATAACTGCAGAAACTGCTAGTGAATCTACTGTCTAGAATGTGAGACAGGGCTCTGCATCACAAACTGTGCGCCCAAAACACAAAACGCAAACATGCGACAACGCATATGCGGTCTCAGCCTTGTGCACTATGGCTACGTCATAGTGGTTTCCATCTGTGAGAGAGCGCTCTGTGTTCAAAGCTGACTGTGCGTTTGAAGTGCAAAATAGCCGCCACTACGGTTATGACAACATTACAGTGCACCATAGACGCCTGCCGTAACGAGAGAATTAGTGTCGACGTGCGTCGTGCATCGTGCGATGTACGATGTGCGTCACTGCCTGGTCAAAATGGCTTCTATGAGGGCAAGACACTACTCGTCCAGCGAGCTCTTTGTGTTGGTTAAGTGGCGGGACCAAGCATTCGCCACTAACCCAGACAAGCTCGTCGGCCATCTTTGTTTCAGTCACAATATTGCTGTGTTTATCGTCCCACTGCCTCGGTATGCCCCGTCCTTCACCCATCCCCGTAGAGGCTTATTTGTGTATGGAGTAACTATCACACACACAATGATCGTTCCCTAGCCTCCCGCTGCCCCTCATAGTCTCCCGTGAGTGACTGTCGCCATCTTGTTTTGCTCGGCGGCCATCTTAGTTTCAGTCGCAATATTGCTGTGTTTATTGTCCTGTTTGTCTCAATCATACGGTTGATGCATATTTGCATATTTAGGGGCATACTGTATGAAAGCTTGATGTGAGATTAAGTTGGGAAATATATATCACTAATTAGCTCAAAAAAATCATTTATTAAACACAGCCTGCAAAATTAAATTTACTAGCTGGTTAAACTGTACAGTACAGTATATACCGGTGTACACATGTTACGGCTGATGTACAGTAAGAATGTAATACCCCCTTGTGTTTTAGATACTGAACATTAAATTATGTACTGTATACTGTACTCAGTCTGTATACTCAGCAAAAGTACTGTAACATGTTTCTCTTGTTCTTTACACAGATTTTGTCGTCAAACATGGCAAAAATCAGCAAAGCCATCAGCAAGATAATTGCAAGCATGAAAAAAGAACACAAAACAACACAACAGATCCAGGCTATTTTTTGATGAATATTTTTTTTTACTTACCTGTAGGTCACCGGACATGAATCCCATTGAAATGGTCTGGGCCCAGTTGAAGAGTTTCATCAGGTCTGATGTGAAACCTACAACTAAACAGGAACTTTTGGATGGGATAATGAAGTTTTGGAGAACAGTATTGACACGTGCCCAGTGTAACAATTATATTGATCATCTCCATAGAGTCTTACCAGTTGTCATCGAAAGAAATGGTCAAGCAACTGCTATGTAGCTTATACTGTACTGTATATAATTAGCAATGTGGAGGAGGGGTTTAACTTCCTCTTTTCAGTTTGTGATCTGGACTGCTAAGTACTGTACACTGTGTCCATACTGTATGTACAGTATTGTGGTTGTGCTTTCTGTCCCAACATTATACAGTATTCTCCTAATTTATTTTATAAGCTCTTTATCTACAATAACTTTGCCTTACTGTACCTTATGTAGTGTACTTCATACTTTTCCTCTTTTCCTTACACCTACTTTTACTGTACATTGACGCCTGTTCCTAGGCACACATTGGCATTGTCACATATTGTGCTGTAGCTGCAAGTTTCTGCTACTGCGCTTGATGTTGCCATTTGTAATGCAGATGTTTCAAGTTTTCAGGTTCCTTTAGTTCATATACAGTACAGTAGTAGTGGCTGCTTCAACATTCACATCCATAGTTGCAGACATACAGTACTGTACAGTAGTGGGTGCACCGTGAATTGAGAGACAGGCTTCTACTGTACATGGATCTACTGTACATGGCTGAAAGAGTGTGGTGTTCTTGTTAGTTTACAGACTGTGCGCTATCATGCATTTGAGAGAACGCGGACCAGATATAGATTTCCTTCTAAATGCACATGGTAGGTATTTTACATCAACCTTTTTTTATTACAGTATACTGTATGTTGCTAGATTGCTACTGTATTGTGTTCCAATTTCAACACTAACTGTCCAATAATTGCTATATGCTCTGTATGTGTTCTACCATAGGAGCGTCAAAAAGATTGTGCACAAATTGACTTGTGAGGATGATGAGCGTACAGCTTTACAAATCAAACGTATTCTAAGAGCAGAATGTGACCTGGACATCTCCTGTTCCAGCATCAAACGGATGCGTAAGGAACTGGGATGGACTTTTGGCCCTACAAGGTACTGTACATACTGTAAAATATATATACTGTATATTAATAATGCACTGATTTTACATGACAGTAAACTAAAACTTGTTTTTATTCCACAGGATAAATCCCATGATAATGGATGTTAATAAAGTAAAGAGAGTTGAACAAGCACGACGGTGGATAGATAGTGGAGAGAATTTTAATGACGTAATTTTCACAGATGAAAGTTCAGTTTCTCTCGAGAGGTTCTCAAGACTGTCCTTCCGACACCGTGCACATCTCTCACTTAAACCACGTCCAAAGCATCCGTTAAAAGTCCATGTATGGGGAGGTATATCTCGTTGGGGTGCAGGACCGATCTATATTTTTGAAGGTGCAGTACAGTAATGTTTGTTCTAAAAAATTTTTACAGTCCTGTACAGTGTATGCTTGTTACTGACAATTTCTCATCTCTTTAGGCATCATGGATAAGACCTTCTTCCAAGAAAAAATAGTAGATTGCTGTATGGTGCCATTTGTGAGAAAATGCTTTCCATCAGGACATCGATTATTCCAGGATAATGATCCCAAACATTCGGCTTCAGCAAAATTCATTGAAGAGAGAGGGATAAATTGGGAATGCACACCACCAGAGTGAGTATTGTCCTATAGTACTGTATTAACTGTTTATTGTACCAAAAAGTATGTACAGTACCGAGCAGTAATTATTCTAGTACACTTTTTACTAAAGTACAGTACTGTGACTGAATATTTTTTTTTACTTACCTGTAGGTCACCGGACATGAATCCCATTGAAATGGTCTGGGCCCAGTTGAAGAGGTTCATCAGGTCTGATGTGAAACCAACAACTAAACAGGAACTTTTGGATGGGATAATGAAGTTTTGGAGAACAGTATTGACATGTGCCCAGTGTAACAATTGTATTGATCATCTCCATAGAGTCTTACCAGTTGTCATCGAAAGAAACGGTCAAGCAACTGCTATGTAGCTTATACTGTACTGTATATAAGTAGCAATGTGGAGGAGGGGTTTAACTTTCTCTTTTCAGTTTGTGATCTGGACTGCTAAGTACTGTACACTGTGTCCATACTGTATGTACAGTATTGTGGTTGTGCTTTCTGTCCCTCCGTTATACAGTATTCTCCTAATTTTTTTTATAAGCTCTTTTTCTACAATAACTTTGCCTTACTGTACCTTATGTAGTGTACTTCATACTTTTCCTCTTTTCCTTACACCTACTTTTACTGTACATTGACGCCTGTTCCTAGGCACACATTGGCATTGTCACATATTGTGCTGTAGCTGCAAGTTTCTGCTACTGCGCTTGATGTTGCCATTTGTAATGCAGATGTTTCAAGTTTTCAGGTTCCTTTAGTTCATATACAGTACAGTAGTAGTGGCTGCTTCAACATTCACATCCATAGTTGCAGACATACAGTACTGTACAGTAGTGGGTGCACCGTGAATTGAGAGACAGGCTTCTACTGTACATGGATCTACTGTACATGGCTGAAAGAGTGTGGTGTTCTTGTTAGTTTACAGACTGTGCGCTATCATGCATTTGAGAGAACGCGGACCAGATATAGATTTCCTTCTAAATGCACATGGTAGGTACTTTACATCAACCTTTTTTTATTACAGTATACTGTATGTTGCTAGATTGCTACTGTATTGTGTTCCAATTTCAACACTAACTGTCCAATAATTGCTATATGCTCTGTATGTGTTCTACCATAGGAGCGTCAAAAAGATTGTGCACAAATTGACTTGTGAGGATGATGAGCGTACAGCTTTACAAATCAAACGTATTCTAAAAGCAGAATGTGACCTGGACATCTCCTGTTCCAGCATCAAACGGATGCGTAAGGAACTGGGATGGACTTTTGGCCCTACAAGGTACTGTACATACTGTAAAATATATATACTGTATATTAATAATGCACTGATTTTACATGACAGTAAACTAAAACTTGTTTTTATTCCACAGGATAAATCCCATGATAATGGATGTTAATAAAGTAAAGAGAGTTGAACAAGCACGACGGTGGATAGATAGTGGAGAGAATTTTAATGACGTAATTTTCACAGATGAAAGTTCAGTTTCTCTCGAGAGGTTCTCAAGACTGTCCTTCCGACACCGTGCACATCTCTCACTTAAACCACGTCCAAAGCATCCGTTAAAAGTCCATGTATGGGGAGGTATATCTCGTTGGGGTGCAGGACCGATCTATATTTTTGAAGGTGCAGTACAGTAATGTTTGTTCTAAAAATTATTTACAGTCCTGTACAGTGTATGCTTGTTACTGACAATTTCTCATCTCTTTAGGCATCATGGATAAGACCTTCTTCCAAGAAAAAATAGTAGATTGCTGTATGGTGCCATTTGTGAGAAAATGCTTTCCATCAGGACATCGATTATTCCAGGATAATGATCCCAAACATTCGGCTTCAGCAAAATTCATTGAAGAGAGAGGGATAAATTGGGAATGCACACCACCAGAGTGAGTATTGTCCTATAGTACTGTATTAACTGTTTATTGTACCAAAAAGTATGTACAGTACCGAGCAGTAATTATTCTAGTACACTTTTTACTAAAGTACAGTACTGTGACTGAATATTTTTTTTTACTTACCTGTAGGTCACCGGACATTTATCCCATTGAAATGGTCTGGGCCCAGTTGAAGAGGTTCATCAGGTCTGATGTGAAACCAACAACTAAACAGGAACTTTTGGATGGGATAATGAAGTTTTGGAGAACAGTATTGACACGTGCCCAGTGTAACAATTGTATTGATCATCTCCATAGAGTCTTACCAGTTGTCTTCGAAAGAAACGGTCAAGCAACTGCTATGTAGCTTATACTGTACTGTATATAAGTAGCAATGTGGAGGAGGGGTTTAACTTTCTCTTTTCAGTTTGTGATCTGGACTGCTAAGTACTGTACACTGTGTCCATACTGTATGTACAGTATTGTGGTTGTGCTTTCTGTCCCTACGTTATACAGTATTCTCCTAATTTATTTTATAAGCTCTTTATCTACAATAACTTTGCCTTACTGTACCTTATGTAGTGTACTTCATACTTTTCCTCTTTTCCTTACACCTACTTTTACTGTACATTGACGCCTGTTCCAAGGCACACATTGGCATTGTCACATATTGTGCTGTAGCTGCAAGTTTCTGCTACTGCGCTTGATGTTGCCATTTGTAATGCAGATGTTTCAAGTTTTCAGGTTCCTTTAGTTCATATACAGTACAGTAGTAGTGGCTGCTTCAACATTCACATCCATAGTTGCAGACATACAGTACTGTACAGTAGTGGGTGCACCGTGAATTGAGAGACAGGCTTCTACTGTACATGGATCTACTGTACATGGCTGAAAGAGTGTGGTGTTCTTGTTAGTTTACAGACTGTGCGCTATCATGCATTTGAGAGAACGCGGACCAGATATAGATTTCCTTCTAAATGCACATGGTAGGTACTTTACATCAACCTTTTTTTATTACAGTATACTGTATGTTGCTAGATTGCTACTGTATTGTGTTCCAATTTCAACACTAACTGTCCAATAATTGCTATATGCTCTGTATGTGTTCTACCATAGGAGCGTCAAAAAGATTGTGCAAAAATTGACTTGTGAGGATGATGAGCGTACAGCTTTACAAATCAAACGTATTCTAAAAGCAGAATGTGACCTGGACATCTCCTGTTCCAGCATCAAACGGATGCGTAAGGAACTGGGATGGACTTTTGGCCCTACAAGGTACTGTACATACTGTAAAATATATATACTGTATATTAATAATGCACTGATTTTACATGACAGTAAACTAAAACTTGTTTTTATTCCACAGGATAAATCCCATGATAATGGATGTTAATAAAGTAAAGAGAGTTGAACAAGCACGACGGTGGATAGATAGTGGAGAGAATTTTAATGACGTAATTTTCACAGATGAAAGTTCAGTTTCTCTCGAGAGGTTCTCAAGACTGTCCTTCCGACACCGTGCACATCTCTCACTTAAACCACGTCCAAAGCATCCGTTAAAAGTCCATGTATGGGGAGGTATATCTCGTTGGGGTGCAGGACCGATCTATATTTTTGAAGGTGCAGTACAGTAATGTTTGTTCTAAAAATTATTTACAGTCCTGTACAGTGTATGCTTGTTACTGACAATTTCTCATCTCTTTAGGCATCATGGATAAGACCTTCTTCCAAGAAAAAATAGTAGATTGCTGTATGGTGCCATTTGTGAGAAAATGCTTTCCATCAGGACATCGATTATTCCAGGATAATGATCCCAAACATTCGGCTTCAGCAAAATTCATTGAAGAGAGAGGGATAAATTGGGAATGCACACCACCAGAGTGAGTATTGTCCTATAGTACTGTATTAACTGTTTATTGTACCAAAAAGTATGTACAGTACCGAGCAGTAATTATTCTAGTACACTTTTTACTAAAGTACAGTACTGTGACTGAATATTTTTTTTTACTTACCTGTAGGTCACCGGACATGAATCCCATTGAAATGGTCTGGGCCCAGTTGAAGAGGTTCATCAGGTCTGATGTGAAACCAACAACTAAACAGGAACTTTTGGATGGGATAATGAAGTTTTGGAGAACAGTATTGACACGTGCCCAGTGTAACAATTGTATTGATCATCTCCATAGAGTCTTACCAGTTGTCATCGAAAGAAACGGTCAAGCAACTGCTATGTAGCTTATACTGTACTGTATATAAGTAGCAATGTGGAGGAGGGGTTTAACTTTCTCTTTTCAGTTTGTGATCTGGACTGCTAAGTACTGTACACTGTGTCCATACTGTATGTACAGTATTGTGGTTGTGCTTTCTGTCCCTACGTTATACAGTATTCTCCTAATTTATTTTATAAGCTCTTTATTTACAATAACTTTCCCTTACTGTACCTTATGTAGTGTACTTCATACTTTTCCTCTTTTCCTTACACCTACTTTTACTGTACATTGACCCCTGTTCCAAGGCACACATTGGCATCGTCACAGATTGTGCTGCAGCTGCCAGTTTCTGCTACTGCGCTTGATGTTGCCGTTTGTAATGCAGACTCATGGTGTGATGTGTGGTGCGCCATGCGTGGCATGAGAGATAGCGCTGTGATGCCACGTTATAGCTGGGCACATCAGTATCTGGCTGTCCCTAGCCTTTCAATTAGTTTATCCACCGTAGGCATTGGGTAGGCATCAAACTTTGACACACGGTTCAATTTCCAGAAGTCATTGCAGAAACACACACTCCCATCGGGCTTTGGAATAAGCACAATGGGACTTGACCACTCACTATGCGATTTTTCAATTACATCCAACTGTAAAATTTTTTAAATTTCTTTCGATACTGATTCTCTTTGGGCTTCTGGTAACCTTAGGGCTTTAGGTTAACCTTAACCCCTGGGTCAGTGATTATGTCATGTTTAATGACCGTGGTTTTTCCTGGTATGTCAGAAAACAGCACCCTATTTCTGATAAGAAATTCCTTAACTTCCTGCTGTTGAACTGCTGACAGGGTTTTTTCCACCATCACTTCGGGAACCAAGGGCCCGGGTTTACTGGAGGGGCTCTGACGGCTGACAGAGCTGCTCTATCCTTCCAGGGTTTTATAAGATTTACATGGTATATCTGTTCTGGCTTTCTTTTCCCTGGCTGGTAAACTTTATAATTAACCTGCCCCACTTTTTCTAAAATTTCAAAGTGTCCTTGCTACTTAGCCAAAAGTTTTCGTTCTACTGTGGGAACCAACACCAACACTCTGTCTCCAGGAGCAAAGACGCATAACCGAGCATTGCGGTTGTATACCCTCTGCTGTGCCTGTTGGGCCTGTTTCTAGTGCTCTCTCACTATTAGCACCACAGCAGCAATTCTTTCTTGCATTTGGGAAACATGCTCAATAATGGTTTTATACTGACTGGACTGCCCCTCCCATATCTCCTTGGCAATGTCTAGTAACCCACTTGAGTGTCTCCCGTACAAAAATGAAAACCCAGTGGAGAATTGGGGAACCTCTCTTATGGCCAACAACAAATAGGGCAACAAGTAATCCCAATCTCTACCATCTTTGTCGACTACTTTTCTTAGCATATGTTTTAACGTCTTATTAAACCTCTCCACTAACCCATCAGTTTGGTGGTGATAGACCGAAGTTCTTAACTGTTCGATTTTGAACAGGCGGCATAACTCTTTCATGACTTTTGACATAAATGGGGTACCTTGGTCAGTCAGTATTTCCTTAGGTATTCACAACCTGCTAAAGACATGGACTAAATCTCTAGCAATGGTCTTGGTTGACATATTGCTCAATGGTATTGCTTCCGGGTACCTGGTAGCATAAACCATTATCACCAGAATATATTGATGGCCCTGGGCAGACTTCATTAAAGGTCCAACCAAATCCATAGCTATTCTTTCAAATTGCACCTCAATAATGGGTAATGGGAGTAGTGGACTTTTAAAATGTGCTCTTGGAGCAGGATACTGACATTCAGGGCAGGATGCACAATAGTCAGATACCTCTTTATGGACCCCAGGCCAGAAAAACCTCTGCAAAATCTGCTCATTGGTTTTCTCTACCACTAGGTGACCTGCCATTATATGACCATGAACCAGATTTAACATTGTTCTTCTGTATGCTTTGGGAACTATTAATTGTTCTACAATATCTTCCCCTTTCTTAGTCACCTGATACAAAAAATCCTGACTTACTGCCATGTGAGGATATGACAAAGGAGTATCAAGGTTTATGGTTTACCATCAATCACTTTGACATTCTCCCTGGCTTTTGCCAGAGTAGGGTCATTTAACTGCTCCATGGCAAAAACCTCTCTTCTGACCTCTAAATCAGGCAGATGATCAACTGGCTCAATAACACTTCCCACCTCAGTGGGAGGCACATCACTTGGCGAGCAACAGTCATGCTCAGTATTCTCTAGTTCGCCAATCATGCTAGAAAAAGGGAACATTTCCAGCCCTGAAGAAACTTCCTCTGCTATTTCATCAGTAACCTCCTCAAATGGGTCAGGGTGATTTACCTCTGTAAAAAATCAGCTTTCCCACAACTTCCAGAAGTGAGCAAAGTATCTCCCAAATATTGCATCATACATTAAGCCATGTACCAAACCCACAGAGACTATCATGGAATCACATGGTTTTTCAATGATCACTTCTGCAGTAATATAATACAGAGTATCCCCATGTATGCAGGTCACACCAACAGTTTTCCCCTTACGCTTCAAGTGGTTCACCAGTTCAGCTCTCATAAGTGTAACCAGGCTACCAGAAAGCAACAGAGCCTCTACTTGCTTGCCTTCTACAGTGAGAATACACATGTGCTTATCTGTCTCAGCCTACCAGTCAGCAGTACAGGCTGGCTGTGCAAATAAAGACACCCTGTGGTTGACATTAGCAGTATCACATTGCATAGGTTCAGAGGTAAGTGAACAATTAGCCGCAATATGGCCAAAAACCACCACATCAGAAACACTGAATCACATTATAATCTAGTCTTTTACAGGGTAGGAACCTTCCTGGCCTGGCTGGCCTATCTCCAAGTTCCACACCATCAGTCTTAAGTACATTCCATCGCCCAGCATCCTTCTCCCCTGGAACAGTCTTACCAGTGTAAATGGGAGTTTGCTGCTGCACCATCGGTGCTCGGTGGGGCAGACTCAACAGCTCTTCAGCTGCCATATACCTCTCCACCAGTTCAACTAACTGGTCTGTGGACTTAGGGTCTGCATGGCTCATCCACTTGCGCAGAGTTGCAGGTAGCGATTGCAGATACCAGTCCATCATGACTCTTTCCATTATCTGAGGTCCTGTCAGCATCTCAGGCTGTATCCATTTTGTGGCTAGATGGATGAGGTCATGCATCTGTGAGCATGGAAGCTTTTTCACTTAGAATTCCCAGTGGTGGACTCATTGGGCACGAACAAATGTGGTAACTCCCAAGCGAGTTAGGATCTCCCATTCTAACTTTACATAGTCTTTTGCATCAGCCAGGCACAAATCATAGTAGGCCTTTTGTGATTCTCCATACAGGAAGGGTGCCTCAAGACTTGCCCACTGTTCCAGGGGCCAACTATCCCTTTCTGCAGTTCTCTCAAATGCCATGAGATATGCCTCCACATCATCACTTGGAGTCATCTTCTGTAAAAAATGACTGGCATGTATGGAGTGAGTATGGGTTGGAGGGTTAGTTGAAGCATCTTGAAACCGGGCTACTAGGTATTGTACCACCTCTTTTATGACCTTTCTGTTTTCCACTATGGCTTGGTGGGTTTCCTCGATGGTGACTTGTTGTTGTCTCTGTGCTGCTTCCAAGGTCAACAGTTGCACCTGGGTGGATTCCTGATGAGCTCTGGTAGCTTCTTGCTCAGCAGACGTAGCCTGAAACAAGGCCTTTACAAAGTCCTCCATATTGTCTTTAGGGATAGGCTGAAAGCAGAACCTGGCCACTCTGAGCATCTGCTGATGCCACCTTCATGGATTCCACAATTTGTGTCTGTCCCTTTAAATTTTAAAGGAAATTTTTTCATAGCTGCAATTTCAGTGTGTGATTGCCTGCATTCTCCACCAATTGTGACACAGTCGGGATAGGGGCCCCTCTCCTGGGGTAGATGGACTCCCTCTTTACACACACAGAAGCCAGATAAATAGGACACAATTCTGGAGTTCTTGTGCAAGCTGGTCGGTGCCAGTCTATATTGTACCAGACACATAAATAAAATAAAATATATACAAAAACATAGCCTATCTGGGCTCTAACTAGACAGTAGGTTCCCTCACTATCAGAATACTAAACAAGTACTTATAGGTTTGTATCAAACAGTGTCTCAGAGCAAGCTAGCCTGCAGGCCTGCTCTCCCAAGTGTGAGACACTGTGCCACAAATAAACCCAGCTTATATCAGCCATTTCCTGGTGCAAACCCTAATGAGCCTGCTACCAGGCTGAAAGGCCCAACACCTGGAGTGGCCTGTGGATGGAGCCCTCCCTCTCCTCACATCCACACCCCAGGACCTATTCTGGCTCTTCACCAAATCCAAAATTTCTAGTCTGCTTTTTCAAACAGACTTCTCCTGGGAGATTCAAAACACATAGGAGAGGAATCTGGGACACACATAGAAGCCATCCCAAACTTATTCAGTGCTTCTATCACTATATATATATTATATATATATATAATGTTAGAATGCCACACAATTGGGACTTAGAAACATATGAGAGTCATGCCATACTTAAATTGTATTTTTTATATTTTCTCACTTCTGCACCAAAATATGTTGGGTGGATAGTGACTATATATAAAAATGTGTTTAACAATATAATACAATTTTAAATAATAACAGTGCTGAACTACACACATAAGAATTGTGAGTGTGTGAGTGTATTACTTTCAATAGTGAGCTCCAGTAATAATATCCACAATATTTGTGCAATTAATTATATAGATCAAGCGTGTCAAACAATAAAAGGACAAGACTAATGTTTCCAATATATAAAAATAAAATTCTAAAGACAACCAGTAAACCTAGCATGAGTGTGATAAAACTAAAATGTGGTCTACATAGATTGCAAAAATCTGACAAGCCTTTCACTAGCATGATCTGTCCTAATACAGGAAGAATGAGAGGAGACAGACAATGTAACTCAGAGAGAATCACAATATGCCAATTTATGATTCAGAATAAATATGATAAACAATAATATCACATACAAGGAAAAGATATATCTTAGAAGCAGTGCATTAAACAAAAAATATGACATTACTACTTTTATTCACCCCAGGGAGGGTGTAACCTCACATCCTTTATTTGTGCCTTGGTGTTAGTAAATATTCTAGCTAATATACATTTCACATTTTGATAGTCTTATTAATTTATATGACACACAAACTCACATACACACTCACACACACATACAGATGTGTCCTCTTGTATCATTGCCACTTATGCTGCTAACATATGCACACATCGCGTGACTTGCCGCTCACACATGTGCCAGAGCACAAAAGGCTGCAGCAGTGTTCGCACCATGCAATCCTATGGATTGTGGGTGCAAGTGCACTATACATGGCATGATTTGCCATACAAATGGCAAAGATACAAGAGGACACATCTGTACACATTGTCTTTTTACAGTATATATGTAAAATTAATAAGTAGGTTCTATGGGGATGTAGTTGGCATCCCAGTGGTCAGGATGCCGGCAAAAAGAATCCCAGCACAGGAATCCCGACAGCAGTCAGACTCCCGGCTCCAGAACCCCGACCGCTGACATCCCGATGGTAAGTATTAGGCTTATTTTTAAGTTTAGGCACTAAGGGGAGGGTTAGGGTTAGGCTGAGGGTAAGGTAGGTTAGGGTCAGAGGGATGGTTCGCGTACTTACCTGCATGCGTCTGGATTCTGACTGTCAGGATGCCACTGTTGATACTCTGATCACCTGCATCCTGACTGCCGGATCACTGAACCAACCTATTCTATGTACTTGCCTTCATTAGTTCATTGTTCTTACTGACTGTGACATACTATAATGCTGTCTCTCAAGTTGCCAGTACTGTGCTGTATATACTGAAAGCACTGACATTCTTATATAATAAATAATGTGATAATGTGATATATAGATAAGAGGCAGGGCTGCCTGAGGTCTAATCGCACCCCCTGTGTGATACATTTTGGAGCACCCCTCACACACACACGCAGGAACATGCACACATACACACAAAAATAAACAGGAAAAAATTAAACCCACACACCTCAGTAGATAGAGAGCACTTTTCCATCAAACTTAATTTGACAGGTACCACGCCCATTTCTCCACCCCCTGCCACTCCCACTTTTCCTCCCCTTTTTGATATCGTTTAATATGGTTTTGATATTGAGAGATATTAAAGCCATATAAACTGATATCTTTTTTGATAGGCTTTTGATATAAAATTTGAAATCAAATGTATATAAATGCGATAGGCCTTGATATAAAATGAGTTCACTGTTTAATCAGACATTGCTGCTGTTAGATGAAGCATCATCAGTAAGATGTTTTGTCCCATAGCCGGTATTGTTGTTAACCCTTCGTGATAGCTATAAAAGTAAATACATCTTTATGTAGCAGGCAGCCATGCCTACGAACAAAAGAAACGGCGCTTCGCACCGCGCCGCTAATCGGAAAAAGCGGATGAAAAAGGCGTATTACACGGTATTGAATCCCGGCAGTTATAGCGGCTTTGATAAGTATAATAAGGCCAATAAAGACGCGTTTAAAAGAACAGAAATTAAAAAATGGATGCAAAAACAAGACACGTATACGTTACATAAACTGGCTAGGAAAACCTATAAAAGGAACATGATCTGCGTATCCGATATAAATCAGCAATGGCAATGCGATTTGGTATCGCTGATAGACCTTGCGGAGTACAACGATGGCTTTAAGTATATATTAACTATTATCGATATATTCAGTAAGAGAGCCTGGGCTGTAAGCCTAATGTCTAAGAGCGCAGCAAACGGCGCTGGCGCTTTTGAAAAAATATTTAAGCAGGGCTGCGTGCCAAAGAAGCTGCAAACTGACCGCGGTAAAGAGTTTCTAAACAAAATCCTAAAAAAACTGTTAGAAAAATACGATATACATCATTTTACAGCCAACAACGACGTAAAGGCAGCGGTTATAGAAAGATTCAACAGGACTTTAAAAACACGGATGTGGCGCTATTTCACAGCGCAGAATACCTACAGATATATAGATGTTTTACAGGACTTCATATACAGCTATAATAACACGTATCATAGAATGATTAAGTGTACGCCGTGTGATGTGAACGCCTCTAATGCTTTGAGCATTTTTAAGATGACGTACGGCGAATACTTTAAAGCTAATAAAATACAGCCTCGATTAGCCGTAGGTGAGCACGTACGCATCTCCAAATATAAGGATATATTTCAGAAAGGCTATGAACAGAATTATTCTGAGGAAATATTCGTCATACAGGCTGTGAACACTAAAGGACTTAGGCCGCTTTATACATTGGCGGATCTGTACGGCGAAGTTATAACTGGCAGTTTTTACCCCGAAGAACTTCAAAGCATTCCCAAAAACTATAACAGAACTTACAAGGTGGAAAAGATTTTAAAAAATAAGACGGTCGGCGGTCGGAAATACGCGTTGGTCAAGTGGCGCGGTTACCCCGCAAAATTTAACAGCTGGGTCGCAGCGTCTGAGATAAAAGATATATAAAGCGCATCACACTCTAAACAGGGTGAGAAATGGATGACAAGTCTTTCTACATAACATTGCCCAGTAATGCATCGGCGGACACATTCCCGCAAATTCAGATTTCTAACTATACAACAAAATTTGCAAAACTGATACACTTAATCGGTGAATGGGAAGTTGCTCTTACAGAAACACAATACCCGCACACGTGGAATACAATTGATATACGCGATTGTGTGTTGAAAATAAGGTGGGATGGACTGAACTCGGGTGTCACAAGGGTGTGCATTAAACCCGGTTTTTATGAAACAATCGAGGCACTGGTCGAAGCATTCAATGTTGAAATTGAGCATCATAAGCTGGATGGAGGATTAAAATTATGGTACGATCACCTCAAACGCGCCGTATCCTTCGACAATAAGCCGATGTACCAGATCACAGCCGGTGTTAAGATGACAAGAATACTGGGTTTACAACCTAAAATTAGGTTTTTAAAGCCATGCGCCGACATCAACGGGGGGCAATATACGTTGTACGTGTACACAGACATTATCGAACACCAGAGGGTCGGTGATAGTTATGTACCATTGCTACGGACTGTTGAAATTAAGGGGCGTAACAACGAAATGGTCACAATTCGATACGAGAAGCCAGATTACGTACCTTTGTGCAAAGCTACTTTTGACACGATTACCGTAGAGATAAAGAACGACCAGAATGAGAACATAGCATTCAAGTTTGGGAAAGCGATCGTAAAAC
Source organism: Taudactylus pleione (assembly GCA_031769625.1). NCBI lineage: Eukaryota > Metazoa > Chordata > Amphibia > Anura > Myobatrachidae > Taudactylus > Taudactylus pleione. Next base: position 4,027,831 of record JAUIMM010000107.1, read on the forward strand.
TACACTTTAGACGTCGCAAAAATGATTTTTATTAACCGGGCAGAATGGTCGCTGTTAAAAATTATGGTGATCCGGCGCTGTACGCGCAATATTATAAAGCTCAAGCCGGTAACGGATTACCCGGTTTTCACGGCAGCGCTTATATGTACGGTTGCGGTTTAGGTGGTATTTTTCGAAGCCTTTTCAGAAAAGCGGTACCTCTTTTCCGGAGAGGTCTAGAGTTATCTAAACCGCACGTGAAGTCCGCGGCGCGCAATATCGCAAAAGACATTATTGGACACGCCACAACGGCGGTGGTGAATAAAATACACGAGGCAAACCAATCCAAACAAGATGGTTCAGGAGTAATATATACAAGAAAAGGCGTGTCTAAAAGAAAACGGAAGTGCACAATAGCGTTTCCGCCTTGGGGCATCCCTTTTTAAATAAAAGCAGGAGACGCCGCAGCTTAAAGAAGAAGAAGAGAGAACCGAAGCGCGGTGCTGGTGATATTTTTTAAACATCATGTCTTTCATTCACACCGAGTCCGTAGAATGCGCAAAATCAGAGTTGGATCTTTTTGACGTGCCCCCGACACAAACTAGCATAGAGAAAAGTCTATACGTCGAAGTTCAGCCTTTAGTGGCATTATCCAACACAGCGCCACTTGAATTTTATATAGCGGCCAGCGGTGAACACTACTACGATCTGAACAACACCCTGCTGTACGTGACGTGCAAGATCGTACGAACCGATAACACGGCGATAGCCCAAGGTGCCCGGGTCGCCCTTATTAATTACCCCATAGCGACATTATTCAGCCAAGTGGATGTTACTTTGGGCGACAGACTCATATCACAATCCAACAATCTTTACGCTTACTGCGCGTACATTGAGACTATATTGAATTATAGCTCTGACGCTTTGTCAACAAAGCACACCACAGGATTATTTTATAAAGATGTGGCTGGAGAACATAACAACAGGGTTCTGGACGGCCCTAACACTGGTTTCAGAAAACGAGCAGGAGCGACCGCGCAGAGTCGCACGGTTGAATTGCTAGGGCCGCTTCACTGCAACCTTTTCCACCAGCATAAACTAATTTTAAATGCCGTTGACCTGAAGATTAAACTCACCAGAAACAAAGACTCATTCTGCTTAATGTCTGCTGAAGAGGATGCCTTTAAAATACAGATCGTTGCAGCGTCCCTTTTTGTGAAAAGAGTGCAGGTCTCACCGGCCGTACGCATTGGGCACGCGCAGGCGCTGCTAAGGGGCAACGCGAAATACGCGATTGACCACGTCAGAATGAAAATCTACAGCGTACCCGCAGGCAGTAGAGTGTTTAATCTCGAAAATCTATTTTTAGGTCAAGTGCCGAAAACGGTCATAGTCGGGTTTGTGGACAACGAAGCATTTTCAGGAGCCCTTGATCGGAACCCCCTTTATTTTGAACATAAAAATGTGAACTTTGCATCCCTTTATCTGGATGGAACGCCGCACCCGGCAAAACCATTTCAACCAGACTTTGAACACGGTAATGCTGTAAGAGAGTATATGTCGCTCATACAGATCACAAATAAGCAGAAATCTGATGCTGGAATACTGGTCGACCGCGAAGAGTACCTCAACGGCTACACGCTATTTGCTTTTGATATATCGCCGCAGCAGGAGTGTGGAGAGCACCTTTCCCTGATAAGGACGGGCAATCTACGCGCCAAAATTCCGCTTCGCGGAAGCTTTGGATTGTACAGTCAACGTGATCATTTACGCTTTATTTGATAATATCATTGAGATTAATCAAAGGCGTGATGTGCTGTATGATTATCTATAAGTGAAAGAAACTATTTCAATATTTTATCGAATATTTTAACGATTATTATTACGTGATAAAAAGACAAAAAAAAAAAAAAGAGAAAATGAACACACTACAGATAAATTGTATTCTCTTCATGGAACCAAGCACGCGCTGTTATTTTAAAGGAACATATGCGTGCGATATGTTGCCTACCGATAAACTGGTGCATTACCCCTGCGCGTTTGTAATTAACACGCATAGTAGCGGTCAGCCCGGCGAACACTGGTTGGCCGTTTATTTTAATGAAGCGGGGATTTGTTATTTTTTTGATACTTACGGACTCGCGCCGGACGACGTTATTTTTCCAAAGAATATCATAAAGTTTTTACATTTTAATTAAAAAAGCATTTGTCACCAAAACCGCCGGTTGCAAGGCTTTTCAAGCGCTGTATGCGGTCAATATTGTATTTACTTTATATTTTTAATGTGTTAAAACTACAAATATGAGGTAATTCTGTCCAGATTTAGTAATGATACAAAGTGTAATGACCGTGTAGTTGCAATGTTTGTAAGGCGGCTGCCGAAAAGGCATTGTTTGAGCCGCTATACGGATAAATGTATACAGAAATGTGTAACTTGTAATCAACCCTGCATTTGAAACATTTTATGTACAATGCTTCATAACTATAATAAACAAGTTTTAAACATTATGTTGTTGCGTGTTTCTGCCATAAACACAGATTAGAAACAAAGAACAAAACAAACCATTCTAAATCATAAACATATTTTATTGTAACATAAAAAGTATATTTACAGATACAGCGCTGTTGCAATATCATAACAATTGTAATCAGAAAAGTATTTGAAGCATTTTATTTACAATGATACACCGCTATAATAAAGAAACAGTTTTAAACTTCATTACAATACATATGCTTAAAAACAATACAAATAGGTTATAGACTCAGCCACGGGGCATCTTTAATCACTTCTAAAGATCTTTTTCTAGGCATTAAATAACTGTGTGTCATTGTTAATCCGGGGGTGCTTAAAACATTTAAGCGTCCTTTCTTATGCGTTTGTAGATATGGTGGGGTTGATAAATACCCAACACCAGTGGTATATGTTTCTGCCTTTAAACGGTCTAGGTGCAGCCTATTGGATGCGTTGCCAACCACTGTGGACGGTATATTTAATTTCGCCATGGCCTGCATAATCTCGGCCCAACCATTCGGCATTTTACGGCTCGACACGCTGTGACTTTGCGTAACGCTTCTTATTAACTCCAGCATGTTGGAGCCCTGTATAGCGTCACCTTTATATAGAAACTCGCCTTTAGCATTCCAGTTTGTGATGTGTTTAGACCCGGTCATTTTATTTAAAAGTATCTCGCTGTTTTTCCTATACCGGTCATTAACACCGTCCAAAACTTCTTGATAAACGGCGTCAGAACTGTCTGACTGTCCAGTGTTAGCTGTTTGAGGTACAGTTGGCGTTTCGGGTGTTAAGAGCGTTAAAGTTGACATCTCTCTATCAGACTGCTTACTCAACACCAGATATTTCTGCAATGCGGCTGTGTAATGCTTAGCCTTATCATACTCCGATAAATCATTACTCTGTAGTATGTTTATGATCTCTGCATCTAGGCCTTGCGCAGATGTTTTACGTATATCATCATTACCCGGTTTGTTGCGCAAGCGCTCTCTCTGCTGCTGAGGCACCAGATACATTTTCTCAGCGTATTCCATCAACGATTAGTCAGAAGTCCCGTTATTAATGGTATAGCAAAGCCAAGCAACGAGCCAATAAATCTGCCGGACTGTTTCACCAAACGCTTCTTTTTACCAATGGTGCATTTCTTATTACATAGCATTTTTATAAGGTTGCGCTTCTTTTTAAGGTAATTCAACTGTCATTGTGACAACGGTATTTTACCTTTTAGCGTGTTGAGTGCAATCTCACAAATGGCTGTCACCAAATCGTTTGAAGCCGTGGATAAAATAGCGTTTCTTTGAGTCGGTGGCACCTTTATTAACGCTTTTAAAAGCGCCCAATTATGACGTAAGCGCACCGACATGCTCGCTGATGGTGTCGCTATGGCAAAATATGCTTTTTTAAAGATGTATGCTACCGGTGTATCCGGCGGGAATAACCCGCTTCGTAAACGGTACTCATCAGGCGTGTTGTTTCTTAAAACAACCAGTAAACACCCATAAGGAGCTCTGGTCACGTCTTCAAAAGCCTCTAAAAAGAACATTGATTTACCGGGGTACATCTGCCTAGCCAGCGTTGTCACTTGCAATTTATCCCTAGGATTTTTAAAAAGAACCATATATTTTGTAATTAACTGTATAGTTCTGCTCTTTTTACCCTGGCAAAACACATTTTGCACAAGGTACATGATACTGAGATTTCTATGGTGTACATACTTTGTGAAAGCTTTCTCAATCTCCGAATTATTTCTAGCCGACTCCATCAGATCATCAACCACTACTAAATTAATCTTATCGGGCGGGAAAAGTTGGTCGTCGTTAAAAGTCTCAGGTAGCCCCTCTATAAATCGCATACCGGGGTAATCCCGCAGAAGATGATCGTACATTGACTGCCAGCAAGCGTAATACCAAACAATATTATCGGGAACGTGTGAGAGGTGCGTAGTGGAATTATGCAGCAGCATTTTCACAAAATAACTTTTACCCGAGTTGGAGGGTCCTGCTAAAATACATGAAAAGGGGTGTTGTAGCCTGATATCCATCTTAATACCCAAACGGTAGCGTTGTGAAGTTATCTGTAAGCTTCCGTTTAGTGTAACGGAATCTGCCAATACCTTTTAAAGCTCACTATACCGGGCTGGCGAATCACAATTTTTTCTGGTCGTCACCTTCGGGGTTTAAAGGATAATCTAGGACCAGCTCTTTCAGGCTGTCAAAGTTGACATGTTGTGCATTATCAACATTAAGCGTGATTCCTTTAACTTTTAAACTAGTCTTTCCGTTATTTAAACGATACCCGTATGACTTGGGTCCTGCTGAGACAAACTCTGTTATATGCGCACCAGCTGGGATTTCGCTAGTCAGTTCGCCTAGATAATCACCCAATGGCAGATTCCAATCACCGGGCCTGCTGACAAAAATTACAGAGTCTGTATCGTGGTAAAGACAGCGATCTTGCAACCTATCCAGCAGTTTGTACAGTTCAATACGGGCATACGCTGTTGTTATTGCGGCTATAAAAATATTACAAATACGCGAGCTGGTGTAATGATCTTTGGCATATTTCCAATTCACCATCACCGCGTCGTCATCTATGAAGTCTAAAAAAGATACCTCATAGTGGGGCAAAAACGCGTATTCAAAAAGTTTGTCGGGGTCTGAGACAATCGCGGTGTTGGGTAAGTTAGACCTTTGCCCAAACTTACCCCACAATGAGTTCAAAAAGAGTTTTGACAGCTGATGCTTGTCCGGATTAATATGAATATGATCCGGCCGTAAAGACACCGCTTCATTTTTTTGATAGGCATCTATATACGCTTGGCGTTTCTCAGAGTCTGTACACCATTCGGGATAACCGGACGCCTCTTGTTTGTCCCTGAGATGTAATTTAATGTACCCCGAAAACAAATCATCGGATTGGTTATCAAAATGCCACACCTCATAGATTTTACACACTTTGTAACCCTTGTCAACGGCTAAATTTAACTCTACGGTACACCACGTACCGACGAGGGCTCGTTCCTCATCATTATGTTCACATGACTCTGCATGCCCAGACTTGCAGCATGTTCGACATAAGGGAAACATTAGTTTACCGAGCATTTTAACAGGTAGAACCGGAAAGAAAAGCCCACGCGGAGGGTACACTTTTACTTTGGCGATGCCAAAATATGTTCTGATATCGCCAAAATCTTTATAAATGATCCTGGGATGTTTTACAGGATTTGATTTGGTTTTGTTGACAAATGGGTACAGACTGGTAAAATCATAGTGGTGTATGCGCTCGTCCTGTTGCGCTTGGTGATACAGCTTTATGGCGTTTGTACGTCCGCCATAAAGCGCAGCGCGCGGGTCCAAGGGTTCGGGCAATTCCCTGTCCTTAAGAAAAGCCTGTAGACACGCATCCTCTTGTAACATTTTTTTCCACTCGCACTCCCAAATAACACGCATGTGAAACCCACACAGTTTAAGAAAGTTCATTCTCACCTGCGTCTTGTGACTCAACTGACCGTAGGTCGTTTGAGTCACTTTATTTTCATCATCGGGGTTGTAACAAGCGCTACATCCGTGATAAAAACAACCTTGGAACTCAAACGCCGTTTGTACACCATTGATAATGGCGTATCCGTCCAGGTAGTATCTACCAACTTTCTTCTCTCCCCCTTGTAACGCGTGTGTTATGTCTATGCCCTCTGTATGCGCTATGTACATTAACCACTGTATGGCTGGTGTTGAGTAGCGCTTCTGAGTCTTATGATAGTTATCGCCCTGTACAAGCGCCAGCGTGTTTTCCTTTAAAAATTTACATCGGTACATGGCCATACATACCGACGCTAATGTGGTAAGTTGAAATGGGTCAACGTGCCTCTTAACAATGACAGGTCCCTTTTTCTTATATACAATTACTTCCTCTGCTGTCATTGATAAAACGACGTCTTGGAAGGTCTTACAAGCCCTCTGTAGTATTACCACATCCTGCTTGCAATAGTGTTTAAGTTCATCCTGGAAGTTAAATGACATATGCTTGTATTTCTCATACCACTCTTTGAATTCAGCTAACTCTGATTCCATCATATATTGTATGCCGAAATGCAGAATATCCGGCATGACGCCTATATAATTTTGGTTAGCGGCGGTGTTAAAAAAATGTGGGAAGTGGCCTTTTGAGCCCTCAAATCCCATCGCTTTTGGTAAATTAATATTGCGCATACAGCACCGGATCGCCATAATTTTTAACAGCGACCATTCTGCCCGGTTAATAAAAATCGTTTTTGCGACGTCTAAAGTGTAGTTTTACGATCACTTTCCCAAACTTGAATGCTATGTTCTCATTCTGGTCGTTCTTTATCTCTACGGTAATCGTGTCAAAAGTAGCTTTGCACAAAGGTACGTAATCTGGCTTCTCGTATCGAATTGTGACCATTTCGTTGTTACGCCCCTTAATTTCAACAGTCCGTAGCAATGGTACATAACTATCACCGACCCTCTGGTGTTCGATAATGTCTGTGTACACGTACAACGTATATTGCCCCCCGTTGATGTCGGCGCATGGCTTTAAAAACCTAATTTTAGGTTGTAAACCCAGTATTCTTGTCAGCTTAACACCGGCTGTGATCTGGTACATCGGCTTATTGTCGAAGGATACGGCGCGTTCGAGGTGATCGTACCATCATTTTAATCATCCATCCAGCTTATGATGCTCAATTTCAACATTGAATGCTTCGACCAGTGCCTCGATTGTTTCATAAAAACCAGGTTTAATGCACACCCTTGTGACACCCGAGTTCAGTCCATCCCACCTTGTTATTTTCAACACACAATCGCGTATATCGATTGTATTCCACGTGTGCGGGTATTGTATTTCTATAAGAGCATCTTCCCATTCACCGATTAAGTGTATCGGTTTTGCAAATTTTGTTGTATAGTTAGAAATCCGAATTTGCGGGAATGTGTTCGCCGACGCATTACTGGGCAATGTTATGTAGAACAACTTGTCATCCATTTCTCACCCTGTTTAGAGTGTGATGCGCTTTATATATCTTTTATCTCAGACTCTGCGACCCAGCTGTTACATTTTGCGGGGTAACCGCGCCACTTGACCAACGCGTATTTCCGACCGCCGACCGTCTTATTTTTTAAAATCTTTTCCACCTTGTAAGTTCTGTTATAGTTTTTGGGAATGCTTTGAAGTTCTTCGGGGTAAAAACTGCCAGTTATAACTTCGCCGTACAGATCCGCCAACGTATAAAGCGGCCTAAGTCCTTTAGTGTTCACAGCCTGTATGACGAATATTTCCTCAGAATAATTCTGTTCATAGCCTTTCTGAAATATATCCTTATATTTGGAGATGTGTACGTGCTCACCTACGGCTAATCGAGGCTGTATTTTATTAGCTTTAAAGTATTCGCCGTACGTCATCTTAAAAATGCTCTAAGCATTAGAGGCGTTCACATCACACGGCGTACACTTAATCGTTCTATGATACGTGTTATTATAGCTGTATATGAAGTCCTGTAAAACATCTATATATCTGTAGGTATTCTGCGCTGTGAAATAGCGCCACATCCGTGTTTTTAAAGTCCTGTTGAATCTTTCTATAACCGCCGCCTTTACGTCGTTGTTGGCTGTAAAATGATGTATATCGTATTTTTCTAACAGTTTTTTTAGGATTTTGTTTAGAAACTCTTTACCGCGGTTGGTTTGCAGCTTCTTTGGCACGCAGCCCTGCTTAAATATTTTTTCAAAAGCGCTAGCGACGTTTGCTGTGCTCTTAGACATTAGGCTTACAGCCCAGGCTCTCTTACTGAATATATCGATAATAGTTAATATATACTTAAAGCCATCGTTGTACTCCGCAAGGTCTATCAGTGATACCAAATCGCATTGCCATTGCTGATTTATATCGGATACACAGATCATGTTCCTTTTATAGGTTTTCCTAGCCGGTTTATGTAACGTATACGCGTCTTGTTTTTGCATCCATTTTTAATTTCTGTTCTTTTAAACGCGTCTTTATTGGCCTTATAATACTTATCAAAGCCGCTATAACTGCCGGGATTCAATACCGTGTAATACGCCTTTTTCATCCGCTTTTTCCGATTAGCGGCGTGGTGCGACGCGCCGTTTCTTTTGTTCGTAGGCATGGCTGCCTGCTACATAAAGATGTATTTACTTTTATAGCTATCACGAAGGGTTAACAACAATACCGGCTATGGGACAAAACATCTTACTGATTATGCTTCATCTAACAGCAGCAATGTCTGATTAAACAGTGAACTCATTTTATATCAAGGCCTATCGCATTTATATACATTTGATTTCAAATTTTATATCAAAAGCCTATCAAAAAAGATATCAGTTTATATGGCTTTAATATCTCTCAATATCAAAACCATATTAAACGATATCAAAAAAGGGAGGAAAAGTGGGAGTGGCAGGGGGTGGAGAAATGGGTGTTGTACCTGTCAAATTAAGTTTGACGGAAAAGTGCTCTCTATCTACTCACCTCTACTAAGATGTTATGGAACACGTCACCATTTAAAGGTCATGGCTCAGGCTGTGTCTGAACAGCACAGAATCAGAAGTTAGTGTATAGGCACCACAGAATACAGACGTATTGCTGTCAGTGGCTGTCAGTTGCCACCGATCATCGGTCCGAAGCCACAGTGGTGACAGTAATGCACCCCTATGAGATGGTGCCCTCGTGTTTGCACTTTGCTAAAAAAGCCCTCGATCCAGCTCTGGTTGAAGGTAAAAATGTTTGCATAAGAACACTTTGATTTAATGGGCCTGATTCTGAGTCTCATGCTATGTACCTGCACTTGTGCCCTGATTGTGTTTGTATTGTACAGAGTCACAGCTGCAATTTCAGAGGCATGCACGGAGATGTGTATTAAAAATGTATTAGGCATTCCTGGGCAGTGACTGGAAGATGGCTTTGCAGATGCACAGAGATGGTCCATTTTATAATAGTCTTATAATAGTGTTATAATAGGTAGGTGTCCATCTTCAACATGAATGCACAGTGGAAGCCATGGCAAAGGAGAAGGGACAGATGTAATGCTACAGAAGAGAAAGACCTGGCTGGCCTCCAGGAATGGGGGTTGTATGGGGTGCAGAGCGGAGGAGCATATGGGGGTGTCAGATGGGACAGAGTGGAGCCTGAAGAAGTTTGGGATGGAGTGAAGTGAGGGGGGAGAGAAACAAGCAGCAATCAGAGCGGGGGAGGAGTTAGGTAAGTACCCACAAACTAATCCATTCCCCTAACCCTCCATCCCTGGTGTCTGAATCTAACCCCCCTCTGTGCCTAAATCTAACCTACACCCCCTCAAACCCTAACACTAACCCTCTCCCTAGCCCCTGATACTTACATTCAGGATGTCTGCGTTTGGGATTCTGGAGCCGGGATCCAGATGATGTCAGGATTTCGACCATCGACATCCAGCACACACCAGGACGCTGACTGCAGCCCAGTAATTGAGGATTTCACTCAGTGTCAGACAGGGGCATGAAGGGCCCACTGGGGGAATGCAGTGATAGGGGTCCATACTTAAGGGGTGTGGTCATCTACCACATACACTTGGTTAATCAGTAGTCAAATCTTGGTATAGTTTTTATAGAAAGGAACCAAGCACCCATGTTGATCAGTGGTTCTACTCCACCAGGTAACTGACCATCTAATAGAGTAACAATGTGTCATTTTAGGTCTAGAATCTGACACCCAGAGAAGTGAGGTGGGCCGTCAGGCAGTGGGGCCCACCGGTGATTTCCCTTGTACCCCTGTGGGCCAGTCCAACCCTGCTTTCACGGCTGTCCGCACCTACATGAGACACCTAAATTACCCCTTATACCTGCGGCATGAAAGCTATGCTGATCTGTGATATTTACACTTATTTATGAATTCCAACATTTTGCATATATACAGTAGTTTAAAAGCTTAAAAAAATAGTGTTTATCTTTACTAACAAACTCATATCCTCTAATTTATAAAATATGCAAGATTAATTTGATTACACAGTCAGACTTTAGAACATGTTTATTTTTTAAATACATATTTAAAAACATTTTATATATTGTTTTTTAATCTGAACATAAACTAAAAAATTACTATGAGGCTATTTAAAACTTTTGTACACATGGCCAATGTTTAAGGGGTTCCTCTGCACCAGGCTGTGAGTGACCCAAGCAGTGGGGGTACAGCAGCTAAGGCAGATGCTGAGGGCTCTGCTAATGGGGCTCAGGCGAGGAGTAAAAACATAATTTAACATTTGGTAAAATAATGAAATGAAACAAAATACTAAACCAACTAATTTGTTACTCTGACAGAGCATCCAGGCAAACAGGAGGAAGCCCAGGAGGTCAGACCTGGGGAGCCCAAAGCTGTGAAGGAGGCCAGCCCACTGAGGCTCAATATGATGAAAGGAAATATGTCTATGTGAGTATAAGTGGGTAAGAGGAACTATGTACAGCTTTGATGTATAGGCGGGAGGTATATCAGTGTATGGGTGGAGTATTTGGAGAGGAGTACGTCTGGTGGATGGGGGAAGAGTAGTACAATACCTACACCTTAGCATGCACTGACAGTGTTTGTATCTCTGCTGTCCGCACTTGCTCCATGTAACAGGGGAGACATTATGGACATTATAGGACTATAGGAAGCAGCTGTATCTTATAGCAGAACAGATAGAATGCCCACATTACTAACAGAGAACATAGTCATAGCTAAGGTGTGCAATACATGTCTCACCACCAGGGGCAGGGCCAGCTCTACCATTAGGCAGCTTTAGGCATCTGTCTAGGGGACCAGCCACTGGAGGGTGCTGCTCACTGCCCTGTTTTGTTAGTAACAGTGAATGTACTACTGCTAACTATAATGGCCAGCCCCTGTGTAACTTCTGAGCAGCGGCCATGGAATTTGTAAAGCCAGCCGCAGCCACCACCAGTGGCGGGCTGGGCTGGGGGGCAGGGTGCCATGTGCCCCCTGGGCCACAGCATCATGCGGGCTGCGTGTCGCGGGCTGTCTGTGTCACTGTGACACAGATTGCACCACTTGTGTAGCGCTGACCGGTCAGTGCTACACAGCACAAACACACAGCCACCGGAGCCGGCAGCTGTGTGTTTGCTGTAATCAGCAGCCGCTGAGAGTCTGTCAGACTCTCATCGGCTGCTGCTGCTCCCACTGTGGGAGCCATCTACAGTGGGTAATGGGAGAGACGTCGTCATGACGACGTCTCTCCCATAATGCAAAGCGGCCGGAGGAGCAGGTAGAAGCGTCAGGACCAGGAGCGGGAGTTTCAGGTAAGTGTTTTTTATTATTAAGTCTCTCTCTTCTGGGGGTGGACTACTTGGGGAACTACCAGGGGGGGATTACTATGGGGGCACTACCAGGGGGGTGGATTACTACTGGGGGCACTATAAGGGGGGGACTACTACTACTGGGGGCACTACAAGAGGGGACTACTACTGGGGGCACTACAAGGGGGGCTATCTCTTAGGGCACTACAAAGGGGGGACTACTACTACTGGGGGCACTACAAAGGGGGGGACTGCTTCTACTGGGGGCACTACAAGGGGGGGCTACTACAGGGGGCACTACAAGGGGGGGACTACTACTTCTGGGAGCACTACAAGGGGGGCTACTACTGGGAGCACTACAAGGGGTACTACTACTGGGGGCACTACAAGGGGGTACTACTACTGGGGGCACTACAAGGGGGTACTACTACTGGGGGCACTACAAGGGGGGACTACTACTAGGGGCACTACAAGGGGAGGGGACTACTACTAGTGGCACTGTATAGGGGGGAGGGTACTACTACTAGGGCCACTACATAGGGGGAGGGGACTACCACAGGGGGCACTAAATCGAGGGACCACTGCTGGGGGCTCTATATAAAGGGCAATACTGGGGGTACTGCATAGGGGGGAGACAACAACTGGGGCCACTATTTAAGGGGCATTGCATAAGTGTTTCCACTATTGGGGGCACTGCATGGGGGAGGACTGCTACTGGGGGCACTATATAAGGGGCACTGCATAGGGGGTACCACTATTGGGGGCACTATATAAGGGGCTTACTACTGGGGGCACAAGGGGCACTGCACAGGGGGGACCACTATTGGGGCACTATATAAGGGGCTTACTACTGGGGGCACTGCATAGGGGGGGATCACTACTGGGGGCACTACTGGAGGCCTGCATAAGAGTGTTCTCTCCTGTGGCACACGGGGGAACTGCATATGGGCACTATGACAGGGGGCTGCCCCTAATCTTTATTTTTACCTTACATTAATCCCATATGGACCCGCCTCCTCCCTGAAACACTTGAGGGGGGGCGGCGCCTTAGCACACATGTTCTTCGGGCACCCTGACTACAAGCTACTCCTCTGCCAGGGCCGCCTGCATACATTTGCCCCCCAGGCTAAAAGTTGCCAGCCAGCCCCTGGCCACCACTATGTCCAGGCACACATGTATTACTTTAATGGCCTGTTCACGCCTGTCATGTCTGAGCGGCGACCGTGGCACTTGTAAAGCTGCCTGCGGCCACCGCATTATGTTAGAGACAGACAGAGTCTGTCTCCTCACTCCCCAGCCATCCCCCTCAGCCACAGTATAAGGTGGTGGGTCACAGAAGAAGTCATGTTAGTGAGTGGCCATCCATCAGGCATCACCGATGCTGGTGACATAAAGTGTTGCACAGCTTCCACGCTTGCTTTCCCTTCACTCCATCAATCTGGTGTGGTAAGCGCCTTCAGGTCCTCATACTTTACTGCAAGCTATAGCTGGTCATCTACACTGCATATAAATGTTGTTTTCAAATAATATACAGCATAACTCCTGTGGGTTCCCAAAAATGTTGCACACAGTGGTTTTTTTACATAGTTGTTATGGGAGGAAGCATTTCTCTATGTGACAAGGGGGGGCAGTAGGCAGAAGATTTGCCTATTGTGCTGCGACACCTTGCACCAGCCCTGACCAGGGGTGACTACAAGCTGGCAAGAGGGGGTGGTGGGAGGGGATGTCTGTGTTCTCTGTTGCCCAGAGTGATATTATGTCTAGTTTTGTCTCTGATATGAGCTACACAAACTTGTCTACATCAAAGTTACAGTAATTTAAGATATTTTAATAAACGTTTCAAGTACAGATTGTTAACAAGTGAAACATGACAATTATACGTCTGTATACAGTGTGCTGTACTTTATATGAATCCTGACAATTATATTCATGCTGACAAGTAAAGTCTGACAATTATATATATAATATACATTACATCATATTAAATATTGAAACATAGTAATTATAACCATGCTAACTAGGGGTGAGCGGGTTCGGATTTCTGAAATATGAACCCCCCGAGCCCCCCCGATCCGAGGCCGATCCGAGTCAGGCTCGACTTTTCCCGCCTGACTCGGATCTGAAATCGAGGCAAAACATCATCATCCCGCCTTCCGGGTCTCGCGGGTTTTGGATCCTATATAAGTTACCCATGTCGGTGCCATTTTATCACTCGGCTGTGGACAGTGAAGAGGGAGGGTTGGAGTTAGGGCTGGCTGGGCTGTGTAGTGTAGTGCAGAGTAGTGTTGTGCTGTGCTGCGCTGTGCTGCTGTTGTCTATAGGGGCTGTGTCCACTACTTCAAAGTCCGTAGGGGCTGGCTGTGTTGTGCTGTGCTGCTGTTGTTAATAGGGGCTGTGTCCACTACTTCAAAGTCCATAGGGGCTGGCTGGACTGTGTTGTGCAGTCAGTTGTCCATAGGGGCTGTGTCCACTCCAAAGTCTTGTGAAGTGTCCCAGTCCTAAAGGGGTGCTGTAGTGTTGTCCAGGGGGTGCTCTATCCATCAGGGGTGCTCCCCCCAAGTGCTAAAAAAAATATTTTTTTTGTGTTTGTGAATTGTGTGCGCAGTAGCCGCACGTGCATCAACAAAGTAGTGCCAAGCATGCGCCTGTGTCATAAGTAAAGGGCCGGCTGGCTTGACCGTTAAAGGGTGCTGTAACCCCCAAAGAACACTCCAGTCCAAACCAAATAAAAAAATATTTTCTGTGTTTGTGAATTTTGTGCGCAGTAGCCGCATGTGCATCAACAAAGTAGTGCCAAGCGTGCGCCTGTGTCATAAGTAAAGGGCCGGCTGGCTTGACCGTTAAAGGGTGCTGTAACCCCCAAAGTACACTCCAAACCAAATAAAAAAATATTTTCTGTGTTTGTGAATTGTGTGCACTGTGGCTGCACATGCATCAACAAAGGAGCAGCGCCAAGCGTGTGCCTGTGTCCCATAAGTAAAGAGCTGGCTGGCTCATTTCTTAAAGGGTGGTGTAACCCACAAAGTGCATTACTCTCCAGAAAAAATAAAAAAATATTTTCTGTGTTTGTGTGCGCCGTAGCCGCACGTATATATCAATATAACATAAATGGAGGACCAAACTTTCTCCGATAAAAATAAAATAGGGAAAGATCAAGAACCACTTCCACCTAGTGCTGTTGCTGCTGCTTGGAGTTGTTCATCATCCCAGAGAGGAAGTAGGAACACCAATACTTTTACTAAACAATTGACCCTCCAACAGTCCCTAGCGATGAGGATGAAGTACGACAGCAGTCATCCTGAAGCAAAACATATAACTGAGGCCTTGACTGCTATGTTGGTGTTAGACGTGCGTCCAGTATCCTCCATTAGTGCAGTGGGATTTAGACAATTGATGGAGGTAGTGTGTCCCCGGTTGCAAATCCCATCTAGATTCCACCTGCATCCTCAAAGCAGCAGTGACAAGTGTGCGTCTGTCTGTTAAAGAGTGGTGTAACCCTCAAAGTGCTCTCCACAAACAATAAAAATATTCTTCTTTTTTTTCTGTCTTTGTGAAATTTGAGGGCTGTAGCCGCACCTGCATCCTTAAAGCAGCAGTGACAAGCGTGTGTCTGTCTGTTAAAGGGTGGTGACACCCTCAAAGTGTGCTACACAAACAATAAAAATATTCTTCTTTTTTTTTCTGTCTTTGTGAATTGTGTGGGCTGTAGCCGCACTAGCATCCTCAAAGCAGCAGCGACAAGTGTGCGTCTGTCTGTTAAAGGATTACATTGGTGACAGCATCCAAGTAGGCATGTCAGACAGTCCGTACCTGTACTGGCAGGAAAAAGAAGCAATTTGGAGGTCCCTGTACAAACTGGCTCTATTTTACCTGAGTTGCCCCCCCTCCAGTGTGTACTCTGAAAGAGTGTTTAGTGCAGCCGGGAACCTTGTCAGCGAAAGGCGTAGGAGGTTGCTTCCACAAAATGTGGAGAAGATGATGTTCATAAAATGAATGATCAACAGGGAGACCAGCCTCCAGAATGTACAGAGGGACCTGTGGTTGTGGATTCCAGCGGGGACGAATTAATACTCTGTGGAGATGAGGATGTACACAACACTGAAGAGGGTGAGGAATCGGTGGATGAGGATGATGAGGACGACATCTTGCCTCCGTAGAGCCAGTTTGTGCAGGGACAGATTAATTGCCAGCTTGTTTTGTGGGGGCCCAAACAAACCAATCATTTCAGCCACAGTCGTGTGGCAGACCCTGGCGCTGAAATGTTTGGTTTGTTAAAGTGTGCATGTCCTGTTTATACAACATAGGGGTGGGTGGGAGGGCCCAAGGACAATTCCATCTTGCACCTCTTTTTTTTCTTTGCATTATGTATAGTTTGGGGCCTAGTTTTTCAAACTGCCATCCTGTCTGCCACTGCAGTGTCACTCCCAGATGGACCACATGTTTGTGCCGCCCACTCGTATCTCTTAGCAGAGTCATCCAGCTACCTCGGTGCAACCTTTTGGATATAAAAACACTATTGTGAGGTGTGAGGTGTTCAGAATAGACTGGAAATGAGTGGAAATTAAGGTTATTGAAGTTAATAATAGCATAGGAGCAGAAAAACCCACAAATTCTGTGATTTTAGCTGTTTTTATGCTTTTTTTCAAAAAAATACAGATCCAAAACACAAAACCCAGAACACAAAACACGGAAGGGTGGTTTTGGCAAAACCAATCCAGATCCAAAACACGAAGAAAGATCCAGATCCAAAACCAAAACACAAAACACGAAAAGTTGCCGGTGCACACCCCTAATGCTAACAAGAGAAGTGTAACAGTTATTAGCTTATATATAGTAAACTTAAATCCTGTAAACTGAAGAAACCTAACAATTATATGATCAGATATCCAGGGTAGAAGTTTCTCATTTGTATTCATTCTTTATAGTTTAAAGAAGTTTCCACCTTCAGGTCCTGTAACTACAGTTATACATTTCCTCATGTATTATTTCCTAAATTATTTGCTTATTTTCATATTTTTTTCCTTTATTCACCCTTGTATACAATATAACAGGATATCATTGGGGATTTGTTTCCACACTAATTTGTTCTTGTGAATGTGGAACATAGAAGTGAGATCAATGTCTGTTAAACATCCCTATTAGGTACATCTGCATTCAAATTATCTCTTTCTTTTGAAGACTGATTAGAAATCTCATTTATAGCATGTTCCAGCCTGGATGGTAAGGAATGCATTAAACTCACTTTAAAGTCTTGTCCTATGAAGACATAGAGGATGGGATTAATGCAACTTTTAAAGTAAGCCATGCAGACACAAATATAATTTACTGTATTATCTATATACAAATATCTGTCAGGCAGTGGTATTAATGGCCAAGTGTAATATGGAAACCAGCAGATAAAGAAACACGTCACAACTGCAGTGATAATCCTGTACGGTCGCTGAGACTTATTTGGTCTTTTAACTTTTAAAAGTTTCAAAAACATTAGACAATAACACAATAGAATGATAGTGAAAGGGATCACAAACATGGTAACAAACCTGGTGATTATCATATTCTTCATGTGTGAGGGATAATAAAAAAATGATCCTTTTAGCTTACACTCTGAATTATCCCAATATATGCTGTTAGAAATCACATGGGGAACACTTAAAACCAAACTCAAACCCCAAATTATTACTGAAGTGATGCGGGCACATATTGGGGTTCTATGAATCTTAGGCCCTCATTCAGAGCCGTTCGTTAACAGCAGTACGTTCGTTGCGTTCTGATGTTGACTAACCGCGCATGCATCGGTGTTACACTGCGCATGTGCGTACGGCAGATTGCGAGCTTTTTTT
Organism: Taudactylus pleione; assembly: GCA_031769625.1. NCBI lineage: Eukaryota > Metazoa > Chordata > Amphibia > Anura > Myobatrachidae > Taudactylus > Taudactylus pleione. The sequence goes on from JAUIMM010000107.1 coordinate 4,045,455, forward strand.
GAGTCGTTCGTAAAATAGCGTACAGGAAGAGACATGTCAAATGTGATTGACAGAACAGGGCGTTTTTGGGTGTTGACGGGGGTGGAGATGGAAAAACGCAGGCGTGGCGAGCCGTTTTTGGGGCGTACATACATTAGCAGATGCGAACGTAAAATGTGTTCGTACCGACTCATACGTCACTGGATGATCCTCTTTCCCTTCAAAATGCTTGCACAGCTTAGGGTCTGGATTACTCGACCACATTGGCGATGGCCTTCTCCTCCGTCCCGGCACTCCACGATGTTGCACCGATTAATCGCGGGTGGTCAGAAAAGCAATTAGTGTTGGATTGCAAACCGGCTTGGTATGTGTTTTGAAATCAGTTTTTGGGGTTAGCACAAAAGCGTACGCAGGTGGAAATCATAGCTGCTAATGTCTGGATTACACAATCAATTTGCGTACATTTGTGGGGGTTTATTTTGGCATCAATTTGTTGGATTTGGCCTATTGTAACAATAATGACATCATGTTTTTTTTGTTTTTCCCTTTTTCTTTTGGCCAGGTGAATTTGCATTGTTATGTAAATTTTTAAACGTTCCTTAAAGAGCCCTTTTATTTAATTCATGTAAAATGTTGTTTTTGCACGTTTTTGCCTTGTGGGCCAGGATTAAATGTAACCCATTTTGACAATTATGTCACAATACAATTTCATACTTTTTGGCAATTTTATTGCTACGACAAAAACTAAAATAAAAAAACGATTGTACAAAAAGATTTTTTGCAGGGTTCATTCCCAAAATTAAAATAATTGTGGCAACATAATAGATTGATGAAACGTAAAACACAAAATTAAAAACAATTCACAAGAAAGGAGAGGGAAGTTTTGTCCAGAAAGGAATATGAGGCAAGCACAGAAAGAGTGTGGGAAAAGTAGCCATTGCTGTCACCGTTTTTTCACCCGTTTGGCTGGGGGAGGGAGGGCGCCAGACCGGGTCCGGGATGCCATCGGGCTGGCCTGTCCAGAGGCAGATGTTGTGGCCTCTGGACTAGGCACAGGGCTAGGCACATTTGGTTGAGTGGCTGATGTTGTGCCAGAGGTGGAGGATCCTGATGTTCCGGCAGGAAGGGAGGTCGGCTCCACCATGTGCTGGCGAACGAGCTGCTACCGGGCATTGGCGATGCGGATGTTGGCCCTGGTATTTTCAGCCAGGGCCTGACCAATGGTCACGTTGGCCGCAGCATTTTGCTCCAGGGCCTCAGCCACCCGTATCAGACTGGCGTCCATCCTCTGCAGAATCTCCGTATGGAAATCCGATTTTAAATTGAGTTCTGTGAGGAGGGCCACTGCCTGCGAGGGGGATTGCCCTGGACTGGCTTCTGCAGGGTCCTCAGCCGGATGTACTGGTTCCTTCCCTGCAGAGCCAGCAGAAATTCTGTGGCCAAGGCTCCCCTCTGGAGCAGACTCATCCGCCTGTGTCTCTGTTGGAAAAATGAGAAAAGAGTCACATTAGAATCTACATATTGGCACAATAACATTTCAGAGTTGGTGACATCACAATATTTACCTGGGACAACATGAGGAGCCGCAAAGTCTGGCATGTCCGTATCCATGTTGGACACGCCAAACACCTCCACAGGCTGCACACACCCCTGTGCCAGCACTTCTAAATCAGTCAACTCCAATGACACAGGGGTGGGACCCCCACCTGTCCCCCTTGCATGCCTAGCCCTGTCCGCCAGTTTTTGCTTTAGGCGATATTTGAAGTCGGCCCATCTGTGGGATGAAATTGGAACCATTATCCTTTTGTTTAAAATGGGGTTTGTTTTTAGGGGGGGCAAGTGTTTACTTACCGCCGTTTGACATCCTGGGCTAGACGGACATAATCACCCACCCTATTGACAGCAACGGCTACCTCTTCCCACATTCTCCACTTCTGGCTTGCACTCATATTCCTGTCTGCCTGTGGCAGGATGTCCACACACTTCTGAATCAAAACCTCCATCTCCTTTCTTGTGAATTGTGGCTGCCTTTTCTTTTTGGCAGCTTTGCCCGGAATACTGGGCCCAGCAGCCTCTTCCATGTCATCCTCCTCACCTATTTGGGTAAATTTGCTGAATTCTCAACTTCACAACTTGCACAATATTATGTTTCTAATTAATCATTGAGTCAAAATGCATGAAATACTTACCGCCTGACTGTTGGCCATTGTTTCCCTGGTCTGTAGCCATGTCTGAGCTCCAAACAAGAAATACACCAGAATTTTGTTTTGGTCTCATGACGTATTTATACATGCGTCCTTATTTTGCGGCCGCATCATTGATTGTGCGTTCCTATGATCCCTCCTTAATTTGTGCGGGAAACTAAACACTATTTATGGCTTGGTGCGTCTCGAGTCGAGGTGGCGTTTTTGGATTGTTGGAGGTTTCCTAGTTCGGAGTTTCTTGTTTGCGGATTTTGGAGTTGGCGTTGTTGGGAGTGTATTTTTTTTGCTCTATTTGAGTTTTTTTTGGCAGACGCTTTTTTTCTGGTGTTTTGTTGTGCCTCGTTTCTTGATTTGGTAAGTTTTGGGAAGTCTAACTTTGGTTCAATTTGTGTCTCCTTCTTATTCATATTTTTCTAATTTTTTTTTGCGTAATTTCTTCTCTGTTAGGTTTTTATTTGTCTCTGCCCCAAAGACCTTTTGATCGGGAATCTTATATATTAGCTCTTGGTAAGTCCATTGTTTAACTTGTATTTGCGAACTAATTAGTGCATTTTTATCTGTTTGTATAGTGACTTGTATTTGCAAACTAATTAGCGCATTTTTATCTGTTTGTATAGTGACTTGTATTTGCAAACTAATTAGCGCATTTTTATCTGTTTGTATAGTGACTTGTATTTGCCAACTAATTAGCGCATTTTTATCTGTTTGTATAGTGACTTGTATTTGCCAACTAATTAGCGCATTTTTATCTGTTTGTATAGTGACTTGTATTTGCCAACTAATTAGCGCTTTTTTAAATGCTTATTCATCCTGAAAAATTGATTGTGTTTTCCCTTTAGCATTTTTTGCTTACATTTGTCCCCAATTTGACGTACTGTGCGCAATGTCGTTTTGCTCGTTGTCCAAATGTGTGTTTCGCCCTTTATATGTTTTGTCTTGCACCAAATTTAAAAACATAAATGCACAGACTAAACTGTTTTTTTTTAATATTGTGAATCTTTACAGTTTGGACGTATCATGACAATACCCCGGCATCTAAGCTGCAATGGATGGTATCATCAAGCTAAGTTTTTTTTTTTGGGGTGGGTAAAAAGCCTTACATTCCAATCTTGCCATTTCAGGTTGATCTGGGCCGGATTGTTCTGGCCATGCTCCCGGAAGCCGACCAACCTCAATCTCGTCCCAGGCATAGGCATCATAGGCGTGCAAGGCCCCAGATATTTAGAACACGTGTCACCCTTTTTGGAATGCCCGATGATGAGGTTTTAAGATGCTACCGTCTTAATCCCCAAATCATCATAGACACTCTCTCATTAATAGAGAGTGATCTTGAGCGGCAAATTGACAGTCCTACAGCAATACCAGAACTTACGCAATTTATGTCAGTGTTACATTTCTGTGCCTCAGGATCATTTCAAACAACGGTGGGAATAGTGGCGGGCATCTCACAATCTTCCTTTTCCCGGATCCTGAGGGCAGTGATGGAGGCACTTTTCAAGCACCTCCATCATTTTATTCAAATGCCTTTGGATATGGGTGCCCTTAGTGTGGTCAAGGCCAACTTTAACTTAATAGCTGGCTTCCCACACATCATAGGGGTTGTGGATGGTACTCACATACCACTTCAGCCTCCAGCACGGCTGGAGGCCATATTTCGCAACCGTAAACACTATCGCTCCCTGAATGTAATGGTGGTATGTGATGCCTCCCTCCAGATCCTGTCCCTGAATGCAAAATTACCAGGAAGTGCACATGACTCATTTGTCATCCGGCAAACAGGGATATGGCACAAATTAACCAACCTACAAGCTGGTGATGCGTGGCTTCTGGGTAAGTGGAGACGTTTAGTACATAACAATGTTAAGCTTGATACACAGTGATCCTGATGTTGTCTATTGTTTTTCACAGGAGACAGTGGCTACCCTTGCATGCCCTGGCTGCTCACTCCTTATTTGGCTCCCACACCAGGCCCACAAAGTGAGTTTAATACCGCACTTACAGCCACCAGGTAAGTGGTGGAGTGCTGTATCGGCCTTTTAAAAGGCCGATTCAGATGCCTCCACCGCTCTGGTGGCGAGCTCATGTATTTGCCGGATATGGTTTAGAAAATTGTGGTCCTGTGTGGGATATTTCACAACATCACCATAAGGAGTGGTGTCCCAATGCAGCCAGAGGATGCCTTACCTGAGGATGGCCCCCCTGAGGTTGGTCGGAGGTCAGTATGTGGGGGGCCCATACGCGATGATGTGGTGGCCAGATATTTTAGGTAATTATTGTCCAAACAACAGTGTTTATACCCAATGTGGTACGGTTTGTTTGCGAACATTTTTTTTTTAATTAATTTTTTCCCCATCTTCTGTTTGTTTGCATAATCTTTGGCACTCCCACGATGACTACTTCCTGCTACCCTTCAAAAACCTTTATGTGGAAACTTGTGGAATATATTATGTAACCCATATTGCAATGCCATATTTGTGGAATCATGTTGGCATGGTCCTTCGTCAACCAGTTCTTGATTTGTTGTGTGTTTATTTCATGTTTTTGGTATGTGGTGTATTTCTGATTATCAGTGTGTGTTTTGTTTGTGAGTGACCACTTTGTTTTGTGATTTATGTTGTGAATACATTTTTGGAGAGGGTAATTTGGTTCCTATTTGGGCACGTTAGAAGCAAGTGTAACCAGGCTCACAAACCCAGTAATGAAGCAAGTTGAGCTAAAATGTAATATGTTTTCGGGGTACAAACCAACACACCAAGGAATCCGGTACAATCAGTTGGCTTCGTAAGATCAGCCTAAGCAGCTTGCCCACCAAATAGGAACCTGTAAAATGTTGTAAACTATAATGTTGTCAACCCCAAAAAAGGAAAATTACATTGGTACTTGTAGGTGTTTCTTGTGCCTGTTTGCCTTCAAAATACAACACACAATCTTAGTGAGAATAATTGCCAATCCTTGCTTGAAGAGTCTACTTATGTCAGTGTAAAGAATCTTGGATCTTCAAAAAACACATGAGACAGAGCGTTAAATATAACTGATTTATTTATAAACAATTTAAAAAAAATAATAAAAAAAAACGAATTCCTAAGGAGGTCCGCCAGATGGTCAAGGCCCTGCAGCAGCCCGGTGACTTGCTCCCGCATACGGGCCACACACTGACATATTTCAGCCCGACGCCTCTGTTCCTCTGTGGGTTACAAAAGTTTGGGGATTAATACATCAATAATGAAGCCACATTCTAAAACAACACAAAACAAGCAAACCAAAAATTAAAAGCTGGTGAAAAATACCATCATTACCCGGATAAAACCCAGCACCCCAAAATGTTGTAGGCCAAAAATACAAGGCCAAAAAAAAAATGCCCACAGGTGTGATATGTGTATGGTGAAATCAGCAGGAAAAGGTAAAGACAACCCCCCCAAAAAAAAAGGCGACAAAAACCCCCCCAAAAAGGGGACGACACATGATTACATACAAACAGTTTGTGGTGCCAAAAAAACAAAAGCAAAAACATACCGTTCAGCAAAACACCTGAGCGAGAAGCCACTCCCTCGACCTCCTCGGAGGTGGCTCCAGTCCCCAAACCTAGGGGCAGGGTGTTGGCTGAATCCAGGGAGGGGATATTTGGAGGAGGGGCGGTTGTAGGAGAGGGGGAATTGGGCAGTAGGGGAAGGAGCCCCGAAATCTCCGCCACAGGGTCTGGGGAGGAGGGGGTAATTGAGGAATTGGGGGTTGGCGATAGGGGCCGTGACCGGCGTCTTGTCTGCCGATGACGCCGTAGTCTTTGCTGTGCCCCTAAAAGATGTGATAAAAATTGTGGTTAGTTTCAACATTAATAAAAAAAAAAAAAATTGGAAGACAACACAAATAGGAAAACATGGCCATGCAGATATGAGTACAATGAATAAATAGGACAGACACGAAAACATGCACACATAGATATGAGTACAATGAATAAATAGGACAGACATGAAAACATGCACACGCAGATATGAGTACAATGAATAAATAGGACAGACATGAAAACATGCACACGCAGATGAGTACAATGAATAAACAGGACAGACATGAAAACATGCACACACAGATATGAGTACAATTAATAAATAGGACAGACATGAAAACATGCACACGCAGATATGAGTACAATGAATAAATAGGACAGACATGAAAACATGCACAAGCAGATATGAGTACAATGAATAAATAGGACAGACATGAAAACATGCACATGCAAATATGAGTACAATGAATAAATAGGACAGACATGAAAACATGCACACGCAGATATGAGTACAATGAATAAATAGGACAGACATGAAAACATGCACACGCAGATATGAGTACAATGAATAAATAGGACAGACATGAAAACATGCACACGCAGATATGAGTACAATGAATAAATAGGACAGACATGAAAACATGCACACACAGATATGAGTACAATGAATAAATAGGACAGACATGAAAACATGCACATGCAGATATGAGTACAATGAATAAATAGGACAGACATGAAAACATGCACACACAGTTAGGGCCAACAAAATAAACATGAAAACCACAGTCCATAAAACTTACTTGCCGCGATCTGCATGCGAAAGCATGCCAGCAAGCTGGGCGTCCGCCGTTGCAGGTCCGACCACCTGCGCTCCAGCTGGCCGATATGTCGGCGTGAGCCGAAGGAGCGCAGGCAGCGACGTACCTCTGCATATGCGGAAAGCTTTAGGCGATTGCTGATAGGTGGAGGCTGGCTGGTGATCCGCCTATCCATCACCTCCATTAGCACCAGCAGCTCGCGCCTGGTGAATGCGGAGGCTCTCATGATGGCAATGGTGTATTTTTCAAAAAATATTTTTAATAAAGCACCCAAAAAAATTTTGAATGGCTAATGTATTTTGGAAATTAACAGGACCAATTCTATTGGTTAGTGTATGAGTCATGTGTTCGACAGGGCCAAAAATCTCTTGAGAGTTATGATAGGCTTGATGCAGTGACATGCGTATGCAAATTTAAATAACGAAATGAACCCAGGGAAATATGCGGGGATCCAAACAAATAGAACAATTGTTTAATTGGGGCTAACATGTATTTTGACCAATAAAAGCGAAGGTTTAAGCCGTACGTATTCTGCGGGGAAACACAAACACGGACAAGATTAAAGTTTATTGCATTGTGTTGAAAAAAACAAAACAATTAAGCTAATTGATACATTGATTGGCATGATACGATTGAGGGAGGTAGGCAGAATAAACGAGCAGGTAATCGGAATCTGACAGGCCCACTTCCGGTTTGTACTTGTGCGTGCGTTCCCTTCAAGCCATTTCGGGGATGTACGCTCGCTATTTGGCACGCTCGTTAGTTAGAGGAGGGGTCGGTTGAGTTTGGGGAGGATTTTTAACTGCGTACGAAAATTGAGCGAGTGCTTGAATTTAAATTTTTTTGTACGTACGCCGAACGTACGTACGCCCACTTGCGTCCGGGTCTGAATCAGGGCCTTAGACCAAATTGGCCACATTATAGATACACAGCGATCAATACTCAAAAATTGACACTGGCACACATGGTTATATACAGGATACCAGTACTGACTGTACATAATTTATAGGCAACATCTCCTTGGAAATGCAAAGCCCAGTCTGCAATTTTCAAAGGCAGAATTACACAGCAGAGGAAATCAGCTATGGCCAGATTGAGGAACCACACAGCACTGACTGTCTTCATCTTGAATCCAGCAATCCAGGTAACTAAGCCGTTCCCTGGAATTCCCAAAATAAAAGTGATGCTGTAGAAAATGATTGACAGTATTTGACAGATTGGAGACATTTTCATATGTTTAGTGAAAGCATAAAAAATCCATTTACAGCATGTCCCATTGCCTGGGAGATCATTGCCCACGCTGGATGTTATCCTGAAAGCAGATTGGGGCACAGAGAGTGATAAAATTAGTTAGTGCATTCTCAGTTTAATATAAAGTGAAAAAGTAAGATATAAGAAAAATAATTCAGAAATCCCTAATACCCATGACTTACATGTTACATATTATTTACCTAACACGTTACATATTAGTGCTCCCAATTATTAACATTACCATTCTTCATATTACATGTTGCAGAAATTTGTAAGTAATTAGCTATAGAAACTAGATTTTCTCAAAATTTTAAACAGAAAAGTACATTGTAGAATCATAATAAAGAGCAAATGAATCCCATGATGACTAACGATAGGATTGGTTACATTGAATCAACTGTTACTGCAATGTAGATCTAACTGAGCTGCTGATAAATAGATGTTATATTCATGGCTGTAACTAGGAATGGGTGCCACCGCTCAGATGCAGGGCTTTGTGGGTGGCACCATCGCTGCCTCCCGGATTTTGCCTCTGGCTGGGAGGGTGCCTGGAATGGCACAGTGCAGTCAGGTTCATTGGTGCAATGCTGTCCACAGCTGTCCTTCTTTGTATGCCTCCAAACAGGCACCCAGCAGAATGCGCAGCCACTCGCTCTGAATCAGGGCGTTTGTTTTTTTTTGGAGTCGGCCTCCTGGCCACTCGCTAAGCTGTGTGTGACCACCCACAGCCTTAGCGAGCGGCCATGTGATGGTCGTGATGATCGAGACCATTGCGACCATAGGGCTTGCGATGTGACCCTTACTGTAGGGTCTCATTGCAGCAAGCCCCAGTGGACTTCCTGCTCTAATAGAGCAGGAAGTCCACCTACTGACTTCACGAGTGATGTCAGTAGGGCCGCCCACAAATGGCAGGCCTCCGTTTGCCCTGCCACACCCCCACCCCACCTTCCAAATGGGGCGAATTGTTGATCAACATCGACAGCCGCCCCTTTTGGATGTGAGCCCCGGAGCGAGTGTTTTATGCGCACTGGCACACCATCAACCAGCTCACGAGTGCTATGTGCTTGCGAGTGGGTATGAATCAGGCTCAGAGTATCCTCTAGACTCTTAGGGCAGTGCTGCACTTTCTAGTTTTGGTGGCCCTGCCCCCTCTGCATGATGTCATCACATTATTACAAGGCAGGCAGCACAGGGTGCTCCGGGACCCTACAGCACTGGTTATATTATTACACAGTTGTATTCTGCAAATCTGTTGGTAACTCCTAACATTACTTGAAAATCCAGAGTGTTTAAAGGGAAACTGGTCATTGGGTCTGTATAGGTAGAGTTAAGGTAAAAACCAAAGCCAGACTGTTCTTCTGGCACTTCTGGAAATGCTAGAAGGGCCGATGGCCTGAAGGGCCTGTTCAACCACCTGGAGGCCTGGCCACAGCTTCACCTTCATGTGTTCTATTCAGCCAGCATACTAAGGCTGCGTGAGCCAAGACGGCAATCCCCCCATTATTAGCAGCATAAACCCATTATGTGTGGCCACTCCCTGTGATATTTGGCCCTTTTCCATGTGCGCAGGCACAAAATATGCTGGGACAAATTCTTAGCCTCACTCGTACGCAGATCGAGCGATTGTTTGCCATTGCACATGCATATGCATTGCAGTGTGTGTGCGCGAAGGCAGCAGTGCGATCGCAATGCATTAACACAGACCATGGAGGCCAATTGCAGAATGACTGACAGGAAATTACTGTTTGGGGGTGTTGCCAGGGGTGGGTAGCGAAATGCAGGTGTGCCTGTCCGTTTGATCGCCGTTACATGGGCGTGCATAAATTTGCCACTACAATTGCATACGCAGCTCCCTGTCCTGCAGCAGGTATGACCTGCTGAAAGGGTAAAATGGACACTGATGTACTTTGATGGTACCAATGTTTATGTAGGTATGCGTAGTTGCAAGCAGGTGAGAAGGCAGCAGTGGGCGTCTTTATGCTCAGGTGATCTTTGCTAACATTTGCATATTTTTGCAACTGCATTGCTTATGGAAACAAAGTTGCAATCGCATTAGCGTCCGTTAAACATCCAATGTAAGGATTATGTAGACAATTCTAAAAATAAAAAAAATAATCAATAAAAAGTATGAAATAATTTCTGGATGCATCAGATATAGATTTAATTTTTTTCTAAAGTAATCTCCATTACAATACAACAGCACAAAACACAGCTATCAAGCCACAATCTGCATGTTACCCTAACCACATAGTGTATATATTTCAAGACATTAGAAAAATTATTTTTTAATGATATAGACAGTGGTCTTAAAATAGTGGAGGGCACTAACGTATCTTATGCAGTGTGTGTCACGCCTCTGAGTCAAGGGCCCACATTACACACCCTGCACTCATTCAATATACTTACAGTACTTTGCAGACACAATTCTGGGAAAATGTGTGCAGTCAAGAAATCAGGGGGAAAAAAGTCACTGGTGCCATTTTCCCAGAGACAGAGACATGTGCAGTAGGTTCTAGCACCATGCCAAAGTGTTCACTGTGTATATGCAAATATGTGGGGGAGGCAGGGCTAGATTATGGCTGGTAGGGGCTCCAGGGCAACTAAGTTATGGGGGCCCATTCCAAGCCACATGGCGCTGGGCCTGTTCCTACACTGTCTTAATTATGCATGCCCCTGTAACGGCATTCAGATGCACAGACACGCCTGCGTTCGCCTGACCACCTCTCGTCACCACTCACAAATGGCACTACCTATCAATCAACATCAGAGGGGTATCTGTGCGCATTGCATGTGCCATGCAAACCCTTACTTGGCCGCAGTGACTGGTTCTCGCACGTGCACTGCATCTTATAAACTTGGGCAGAATGAAAAAATCTGCCAAGTGCATGTGTTCTATCCCTTGCATTCCATGCTTAAAAAGGCCCAGAGTCCCATATCAGATCACTTTTGGGGGTCCGAGAACCAAGTCCTGACTCGAGTCTGCTCTAAATTCAGAACTTGGATTTAAAAAATGGATCTCAGGTTTTGGATTGTATGTAAACAGGTCCTGATTACCTGATTTTAGCTGGGTTTTTTTCAATTTTAAAGAAATCTAAAAACCAAAACAGTAAATAACCAAAAGACTTTAGTTAACAGGTCATATTTATTCTTTAATAAAAAATCAGATATGGATTTAAGATGACCATTTTGATTTCAAATTCAATTTAAAATTTGCAATTTCCATTATTTGTTCCAGAAACACATCATGTATTTAAATATGGGTTGGACATTGGATCCCGGTGGTTGGGATCTGAGGAATAGCATGGAACCATGACACCCAGAGAAAGTGCATGTCATAGTGTCCTCTTTGTACTGCATTGTGACAGTGGGGTATGATCAGCCTGAGGGGATATATTAAAGGGAAGAGAAAACCGCAAACAGTGTCAGTATCGTGCTGGTGCTTTGTGGTTTTATTGGGGTATGGAATGCTTCGGTGATGCACTATGTGACAGTAAGGGGTAGCTCCTTTGGCACTGCTTTATCTATGTATAGCACCTGGGATCTGATTTTTATCTCCTTTCAATCATTGTTTTTAGTCAATAGAGGAGATTGTATTATATATTCTGATCATTTTATTTAAATTGACAAAATAATTGTGCAATAGTATAATTCCACAGGGTGCACAGCTTATTACTGCAATTACTGCCCCAAGCAGCTGTCACTGGAGTGGTAACACCTATGGGAAGCTCCCTTCTCAGCTATGCTCCTACTTCGCAAATATACATTGTACTTATATTAATGTGAGTACTACTAACCATGTTCTGTCTACCACCATTATTATTATTATTTCAGGTCTCCTAATATTTTTAAAAGACCTTGCAAATAACACTTTGTGGTCATGTCTGGGATCACCTCATTACTTTAAATACTCACTTCTAAGTCCATTGAAGCACAATGAATGAATTAGGAGAGAAAGAGGGAGGGGATCAATGAGGGGAGAGGTGACAGAAGCCAATAAGAAAGGAGAGGGGAGGGGCAAAGAGCTGATCAGAGGGGGGGTGACAGAAACCAATAAGAAAGGAGAGGAGAGGGTGGTGAAACAAGCCAATAAGGAAGGAGAGGGGAGGGGCAAAGAGCCGATCACAGGGTAAAGAGGGAATGGGATCAAATAAGTGAATTTAATCAATCTGACAGTAAAGAGGAGGTGACAGAAAATGGTCACAGAGGGTAGGTAATCTGGGCATCTTGAGGGATCATGAAATGCAGAAATGGATCTCAGATCTGTTACTTATGTAGGATATAGAGCAAACAAAATGAGATAAAACTAACAGGCAGCCATCATATTGTGCAGCACCCCATGAATTCCAGTACCCTGGATGGGGCCCGGAGCTCATGCTCCACCGGAACAACCCTCATGACACCCCTGGTCAGGATGCCACTGGTCAGAATACCAACAGCGGCATCCCGACAGTCAGCATCCTGACACCATTTGGTAAGTACCCTAATTCTAAGTCTTACCCCTACCCCTAACTCTCCCTACCCAGTACCTGTACCTAACCTCCCCCTAGTGCCTAAACCTACTGTAACTTCACCTTCCTTGCATCCTGAACCTAACCCTCTCACCATAGTTCCTATACCTAGCCCTGACCCATAACCCCTGATACTTACCTGCAGAATGCCAGTGGTCGGGATTCTGGGACTGGGATCCCAACACTGTCAGGATTCTTGTGATGATATTTTCACTGTCAGCATCCCACATGCCAGGATGTTTTAAAGACAAAATAAATTGTTTAAGTATATGTATAATTAATTAATTAATTATAAAAATTGCAATGAATCATTCTTATTTGCCAAAAGCAAGTTATTTAATCCTTTAAGAATATATTAGGCATGTCTCTAAATATAATAATGAAATTATTATTTCAAGTTCAAATGTAATAAATTAGAACATTTTTTAAATAAAATCCTTATTACATTGGAAGATAAACTATATTTTAGATTTCTGTACGTTTTTTTAGTATAACTATAATTCATCAGGTTTGGTGTTTTATAAAGAGTTTGGTTGAGCCCTTCATTAAAGTACACAAACTTGAAAACAATTTTGGAATGTCAAAAACAGACATTTGGGGGGAATGTATTGCATTTATTGTGCCGCTGTAACACTTCCTGCTTCGCCTCTTTACTGATCGTTCACAAATTGTCAAGCTTATCTGAGCTGATATCTTATAGCTAGCAATGAAGATAATGACAGGGGTGCAAAGCATGCCAATCATTTACCGCCCAGCCCCCCAATAATACATGGGGAAGCTATATCAGTGCATATAACGTGCACTGATACCAATTTGGCGGTTCATACATCTCCCCCCTTGTGCGTATTTTTTTGTGTGATACAAACTCAGATCTTCTCGCAGATTTAAAGGTCCGAGTTTGTCTCAAAACTCTTCAAAAGTAATAGCCTGCAAAATTGTGAGTTCAGGGCTTTTACATTATGCGAGTCCAGGTGAGCTTTCTCATATGAGAACTTGAACTTTTTAATGTGACTAGCAGTGAAAGGTCTGAGTTATACAGAAGCCTTTACAGATCAGTAAAATAAAAAAGTAAACAGTAAAAAAAATTCCCCTGTCCCCTGTATTTCCACAATCACGACTGGCTCAGCAAAGCCCAGTTCTGTTTTTTAAAATACAGGGGTCCCTACGCATATTTGTCCCTGTATTTTAAGAACCGGTACAGGCATTACAGAGCCTACACACATAAACATGCATGGATCTCACAGATCTGTGCATGTTTCTGTGTAACTCGTTTCTAATCAGGCTGCACTCGCTATCCGGAAGCAGGTCTGTTTTTATGAGTTTTCACACAGTAATAGTGTGTGAGCAAAACACTTGCACTCTATTACATTGCTTGAGTTCTATGCTCACAATGGCAAAACATCTGGATGCGTTTTCTGCCACTGAGAGTTGTGGAGGTGTGAGAAACGGAATCGGTATGACTTACCGCCAGATGCATGTCCGGCGGCTGGAATCCCGACACCAGCATCCCGGCAGCAGTGGAAATCCCGATTGTCCTGAGGTAAGTTTCAGATAACCTATTCTACCCTAACCCTCCCTTAGGGGTGCCTAACCCTAACCTCCACCCCCAGTACCTAACCTTAATCCCCCAATTAAGTGCCTAAACCTACCCCCCTTCCCTGCTACCTAAACCTAAGTCTCCAGGGGGGGTGCCTAACCCTAACCTCCCCCCAGGTGTGGGAACCCTAAACCTCAACCCCCCACGGCTATCCGCACCCATGCCTGGCATCCCTTTGATCAGGATGCCGGGTGTTGGGCTCCCGGCATATGTCTAATGACAGGCGTCGGCATATCAATGCCTGTCTTTAGACCCTTGCCGGGATATGACAGTTGGGAAGCCGGCTGACGGGATTGGGTCTGCTGGCTTCCCGACTGCATACCATGAGAAATATGCGAGTTTGCATGTTCTCATACCCTAGTATGTAGGGTGAGTTCTGAAAATGCCAGCGGCATCATTCAGGATGGTCCTAGGTCCTGAATAGGATCAATTGAAGCACTAGGTGATTCTTCCTAATGTACAGTTGTTTTGATGTGTGCAGTGTTTTGTTAGTAGGTTACAATTCATGTTTTTCTAAATTAAAAAAATGAAAATTATTAGAGCCAAAGTTTAACTGATCCAAATGAGGTTTATGAATTTATTTCCAAACAATTAAGGCAGACTTAAAAAATGTAATATACTTTTTACTAGAGATGTGCGCCGGACCATTTTTGCTGGATTTGGCTCTGATTCATAGTCTAGCTTTGGATTTGGATTTGCCAAACTGCCATAACTGGTTTTGGATTTTTTACAAAAATTAACAAAAAGACCCCTAACATAAAATGGACTTTTTTTGTTCCTAGAGTATTAGTAACCTCAATAACATTAATTTCCAGTAATTTATAGTCAATTTAGACCACCTCACAGCTCACAATATTGTTTTCACAATTATTGGCCAAAGGCTGCAATGAGCTGGCTGGTTATTAAACAAAAAAGCAGTGGCACAGATATCGCATTTAAAGCACATCTATGAAACAAAATAGGTGTCACTTACCTCCATGGCTCCCTGTGTGGCAAGAGTAGCTGCATTGCGCATCGTAGGCGCGTGTGCCCGAAAGGGGGCATTGCTTCTTGAAAAGGGGCATGGACTCATCTCATGAAGCCATGCCCCCTTATGTGTGCCAATCTTGGGGGCATTACCACCTCCCATTCTTGGCACACAGTGGGCTTCCCCAGTACTCCTGCAGCTGCTGGGGCAGCCCACATTTCTCCCTGCCTCTCTCCATGTCACGGTGACACCATCCCACAAGGAGACACCAATATAGCAGAGCAGCTTTGCTTTTTTGGTGTCACCCCCTCGGATGGTGTCACCCAGTGTGGCCCGCACCACCTGCAACCCACTAGTGATGCCAGTGCATTGCCCCGCAGCAGTGGCAGAAATGAAAGGTAGTGCATGATGGAATTGTCCTTGGGTCCTCCCACTCACCAGATATTAAAAAGGACATGCACACTTTAGCAAACCAAGATCTTCGGTGACAGGGACTGCCACTTTTGTGGCTGAAGTGCTTGGTTTGTTTGGGCTCCGAAAAAACAAGCTACCAATTGGCATAAGGCAACAGCTCTACAGTGGCAAGATGTCACCATCATTGCCATCCTCACCCTCAAGGTGTGTACATCATCCTCACACAATATTAATTAATCCCCGCTGGAATCCACCATTACAGAAGTCTCTATACTGTGACATAATTGCTGGGAAAGGTTTTCCTTTTGGAATTTCCAGTTAATTTTAATGAACATGATATTTTCCAAATTTTGAGGAAGTAGCCTCCTACTCCGTTTGCTCACAAGGTTCCTGGCTGTGATGAAAACTCTCTCCAAGTACACACTGGAAGGTGGGTAGCTTAAGTAGTGCAAAGCCAGTTTGTACATAGGCCTCCAAATTGCATTTTTTTCCTTCCAGTACTCAATATGACTCTGTAACATGTTTATTTATATAGTGTCATGAAAATAATCCTCCATAATTTTTTGGATGGTGATCGTATCAAATGGAGTTAGATGGAGTAGAAGTGTCATTAATGTTGGGAAAAAATATTAGATCCGACCAAGTGTCAAAATTTTGGGTTGATTTATCTGCATCACCACTGAGTCTTTTGGGAAAGCTGATTTTGTTGTCTTGCTGCTGCTGAGGAAAATTAATGAGGAGATGTTTTAGTGTCATGTGTCACTTGAGCAGCCAACTTGCTCACCATGAGGTTTTTGCATCTTTTAAGATCTGGGTCAGTTGGAAAGAAAGACACAGCATATGACTTAAAACTAGGATCAAGCATGGTTGCTAAAATGTAGTTATTAGATTTTGAGATATTGGCCACCCATGGATCTTGGTGAAACAATTAAAGTACTTGATTTACAAGTCTGGCATACTTTGCAGATTCACTTTGCTTAATCTCCTCCTTCATTTTCTTCAGCTGATTTTCCAAAAGCCTTCTTAGGGGAATCACCTTACTCAAGCTAGCAGTGTCAGCACTCACTTCATATGTGACTACTTCAAATTGTTTGAGCACCTTGCACAAGACAGAAAGTACTCTCCACTGTGCAGGGATAAGGTACATTCCCCCTCCTCTCCCAATTTCATGGCTTGCTGTATAGCTACTGTATGAATGGTTTTTGCTGTTTCCCCATCCACTGAAGCATATAAAGGGTGGAGTTTCACCTTGTTACCACCTCTTGCTTCAGTTGATGGCAGGGCATAATAAACTTTTCTAGCAGGTGCTGCAATTGCCTGTATGCTGTTGATGAATGCTGAAAATGTCCCAATTTTTGGGGACCTCAGACAGCATCTCCTGTATGCCCCTGTCATCTTTTAAAAAAGCCTGCACCACTAAGGTGATCCTGTGAGCAAAACAGGGGATGTGTTGAAATTCACCCAGCTGTAATGCTTTCACAATATTTGTGGTGTTATCAGAAATCACAAATCCTGAGTCCAAGTGGGGTAAGCCATGATTCCATTACATTTCTTAGTTTTTCTAAGAGGTTGTCAGAGGTAACCTGCCTCTGAATGAGCTGGCATTGTTTGTTAGATATTGATTTTGCTGCTAAAGGTGATTCACCCACCCAGTGAGCTGTCACAGTCATGTAATCTTTAGTTTGCCCACTACCACTTGTCCACATATCTGTGATTAAGTGGACATTTGTTACAATGGCATTTTTTTAATGTCCTGTTACAGCCGATAAATTGCTTTTCAGGTAAAATTAGATGTAATTTGGTACCAGGTACACAGGACCTCAATTAACAGTAAAACCAACTGCATTAATTGTGGATATTGGATGTAGATCTAATACTAGTATATCCATTATGACGTCAGTGATCAGCTGTGTGACTGGGTGAGAGCTGTCATTCTTGCTTCCCCTTGCAAAGGATTGTTTTACAGTCAATAGTTTTGTTAAACTACTACTAGTTGTCTTCTTGGTCCACTTCTGAGATGAAGATCTACCCCCAGCACAGCAGCAGCCCTAGCTTTGAAGGATTCTTCTGAGGAGTCCCAGAAAGGCGTGAAGTCACCTAAAGTAGCAATAACAAATTGGATGCCAGACTACCTCTGACCATTACTGAAGATATTGAGGATAAAGATTTGGCAGCAGAGATTGCAAGTGCTGGGAGCTAGTAGAGAGAAGGGATCTAGCTGATGCTGGAATGCTTGTTATAATTTTTTTAGCACCAGTTTCTCATGCTATCAAATACTTGGCAGGAGTTCACTGCAGATGATGTAATAGCGTGGAGGTTCCTAGATGCTTAATGTACCTACCTCTACTAACTGTGGTTCCACAAAGGCTATAGATGGCTTGACAAATGTTGTCAGGATTTAGGAAAAAATAATTCCACACATAAGAGGTGGATTGGTGGTCCTATGCCCAGGCATTGCAATGACCTTCTTCCTATCATGGCCAAGAGCTGCTTCCACTGGTGCCTGATTTACACAAACAATGATCCTCATCCTCAACATTCATATTAGTGCCAGTATCAGCTACACAATTATTCCCCTTATCCTCTTGCAATTCCACATTGGCATGCTCAATTTCTATGTCATCAGCAATTCTTATGCCCACAAATACAGAGGGAGCAGAAACTATGGAAGGTGGCTTCTCTGAAAGGTGATGCTCACGCATAGCACTTTTGGACACACTTAGACTCTCAGGGATTTGTGATATATTGGTGTTTCTGAACACACAGTTTGATCTACTGCCTTAGTTGTGTTCATTTTTTTACACATCTTCTAAATTCTGAGTGAAAAGGTCTTTCATTGTCATAATGACTGGTTGCAGCAGCTGCAGTGCTAACATTTGCTTGCTGCTTATGCTATTCTCTTGGTTGGTTGTTGTGATCCATATTTATGAAAACACTCAAGATGTACAAAATGTACTTACTAGTATTATTTATTTACTAATCACCTTTCACTATGCAGTCACAATACTTGTGTTATGGACACAGTGCGGTATGGCCAGCAGAGTCACAGTACTTGTACACACAGTGAATTATGGCCCAAGGAGTCACAGTGCTTGTATAAACAGTGGGCTACAACCCAAGGAGTCACAGTGCTTGTATAAACAGTGGGCTACAACCCAAGGAGTCACAGTGTTTGAAAACACAGTGGGCTATGGCCCAAGGAATCACAGTGTTTGTATATACAGTAGAGTATGGCCCAAGGAGTCATAGTGCTTGTATACACAGTGGGGTACACCCAATAGATTCACAGTACTTGTATACACAAGGGGTATGACCAAAATAGTTACTGCATGAATACACAGTTGGCTACAGCCTAAGGAGTCACAGTGCTTGTACACACAGTGGGATATGGTCCAAGGAGTCTCAGTGCTTGTCTACACATTGGAGTATGGCCCAATGAGTCAGTGCTTGTGTACACAGTGGGCTACGGCCCAAGGGGTCATAGTGCTTACATATACAGTGGAATATGGCCAACAGAGTCACAGTACTTCTATACACAGGGGAAGCAACCAAAAGAGCTACTGCATGTATACACAGTGCGCCACAGCCCAAGCAGTCACAGTGCTTGTATACACAGTGGAGTTTAGCCCACATAGTCACAGTTCTTGTATATACTGTATAGTGGTGTATGGCCACAGAGTCACAGAGCTTCTATACACAGTAAACTATGTCCAAAATAGTCACAGTACTTGTATACACAGTGGGGTATGGCTCAAGGTGTTACAGTGCTTGTATACACATTGGAGTATGGCCCAAGGAGTCACAGCACATGGCCAACAGATTCACAGTACTTATATGCACAATGGGTTATTGCCAACAAAGCTGTGATACTTGTATACACAGTGGGATATGGCCCAAAGAGTCACAGTGCTTGCATATAATAGTGGGGTATGGCCCAAGGAGTCACAATGCTTGTGTACACAGTGGGCTATGGCCCAAGGAGACAAAGTGCATGTATATACAGTGGGGTATGGCCAACAGAGTCACAGTATTTGTATACACAGTGGGGTATGGACCAAAGAGTTACAGAACTTGTATACACAGTGGGATATGTCCCACAGATTCAAAGTGCTTGAATACACAGTGGGGTATGGCCCAAAGAGTCACAGTAATTGTATACACAGTGGGTTTTGGCCAACAGAGTTACAGTAATTGTATGCACAGTGGGCTATGGCCCAATGAGTCATGGTGCTTGTATTCACAGTGGGGTACTGCACCAAAAAAACAAGTTTTATTTTTTATTTTTTAAACTTTCAACTTTCTTCAAAGATTTTTACTTTTTTTACATTTTGTTTACTTTTTTAAATTTTTTTTAAAATATATATAAATATATATATATATTTACATTGGTGCAGATGGGCATGTGTACAGCACAGCATACATCAGCTTGCCTTGTGCACACAGCCACTTGTGAGTCTGGTCAAGGCAACTTTAATCAGCAGACTACAGCACAGCATACATCAGCGTGCAATTTGCCCCAAACACACAGTCACTTTTATAGCACAGCCACTTGTGAGTCTGGACACAGCCACATTAATCAGCAGAGTATAGCACAGGAAACATCAGTCTGCAGTGTGCCCCCTATACACAGTCACTTTAACAGCACAGCCAGCCAGCCCCTTGTGACTCTGGACACAGCACAACCAGCTAATACAGAAGAGTATAGTGTAGCATACAGCAGTCACTTAATAGCACAGCCAGCCACATGTTGTGAGTCTACATACAGAAGCTGCACAACCAATACAGCAGAGCAGTGCACAGCATTCTGCAATGTGCAAGTAAAATGGTGCCAAGTCCCGGTCGTTGTGCCTTATATAGAACTTACTCTCGCAAGAATCCATCCAACATGGGATTCTCTCAATCTCCACATACCTGGACAATTTAGTGTCCTTTTAACCATTTATTAATCTCACACCATGACAAGTCTGTGTCTCTAAACACCATATTTGTCAACATTTGTAGAGGTAAAATTTGCCATAATGAAGGAACAAAACAAAAACAACACCATTTACTTTTATCTCATCCCAATAATCTTTATCTTATTTTATAGCTTTCTAGTTTAACTTAAGTTTTACACATATGTTTCAGTTTTTGAGACTGTCAATAATTCTTTAAATGAGTCCCCCTCATAAATTCTCAGTCTCGCTGGCTACATCAGGTAAAAATGTTATTCTAATTTAAACAATTTTAAAGCAGGGGAGCAAATGCCTTTCTTCTTCTATCAAGTTCTGCAGAGTAATCTCAAAATTAAGTTTGATTAATTTCATATTATTTCTCTGTTCTTCCTTGATGAATTCCTAATAATTTCTTTATGTAGAAAATGTAAACATTTAAATAAGACCATTCTCAGATTTTTCTCATATTGTTCTCTTTGTGGGCCGATTCGATGTGCTCTCTCTATCAATATATCTCTGCATTGGTCTTGTATTTTAAGCAACTCTGGAAGAGTCTCTCTCAGAAATTGATATAAAGCTGGGCCTTTTATTGCTTCTGGCAATCCAAATATTTTCAGGTTGTTACTTTTTGACCTATTTTTGATATAATCTATTTTAGTCCACATTTGCTTTTCTGATTTTCATAGTTCTCCCTCAAACTTTTTTTTATTCTCTATATCTTGTATGTTGTCCCCAGTTCTATGCTCCACTAATACAATTGTTTGATTAATTTGGTCCATTTTTTCCTTTATCTCATTAAGTGCCTTTTGTTCTCTCATTCTGCTCCTTCCCTGTTCCTTCAACAGTGGACTCACTGTCTCTTTTATTGCTTGTACAATATCTGCATATTATAGTACAGACATGTTCCTGCCACCATATTTGTATAGGCATAAAAGTTCCTTTATCTGCTTTTACTTTCTGTTATTTATTCAGCATTAGGTTAATCAAATATCTTTCCATACACTTTTGTGTATAGACTATTATAATATCCCCTTCTCTTGTTACTTGCTTTATATTCTGAGAATTTCCTGTTGCTTATATTTAGTGATCTTTTCCCCTTTTTTATTTTTTCCTTCCCTTTTTAATCCCCCCCTTTTTCTATTTATTACTATTCTCTATCAGCTATAATTTCATTTATATTGATTTTTCTCTCTTCCACCAATCAGACAATCACTAATAATTTTCTTACAGTAGTTTTTCTTCTTTCTTTACATGTCCTATTAAAGATTTGTATTGATTTTCAAGCTTTGACCCACATCATTGCTTTAAACACTCCCCCACCAACGGGCTCCTTGTCAGTCCATCTCTGGGTCCTTTTTTGACCTTTTCAGCTTCTCATTTTTTCTTCCTTCTCCACCTCCAGTTATCCACCAGGCCCCCTCCTTACTCCATGTCAGCTTGCGGTCCAAACTGAACTCCTCCCTGACACTATAACGGCAGCCTCTTGGTCCAGTCCTCAGATACACAGCTGCCAGACCACCATCCACTAGATCTCCATCACTTGCTGCTTTGTCTCCCCAGGAGCCATCTTCTTCTGGACCTCAGCCTTGCAGATGCCAGACCTCCGTCTCTCTGGCTATAGCCACGCCTCCACGCACTCCAGTGTAGTGATGCCACTACCAATGCAATGTCTCTTACAGGCACTTTCAAGGCAGGATAGAAAGTTAAGAACTCTTTTTGGTGAGCACTCTGAAAAAACGTATCTATATAATACTTTAAATACATAATATATATATATATATATATATATACATATTTGATACGAATCTTGGGCTAGTCATTTATTTGATATAACAAAATGATAAATAAATGGTAAAAAATTCTACACATAATATGTATTCATATTAGAATATGATATAAAATATTAATATGCTCAATAAACAGATATTCTACATAAAAGTGTTTATTAATTTATATGGATATAATTTCTAAATATAATTTTTTCATTATCTAGAACTATTTAATTAATTAAAATAAAATTTGTGTAAACATAATTAACTAGGGCAATCTATTTGAGAATTATCATGTTATGACTAATGCAGACCAATTATACTGTCATATTATGAATTATTTTCATATACTTTACAATTAGAATGAATAGGATTGCATATGCTGAAATAATACAAGGATTATGTCATGAGAGGAAACGTATAATGATTGGCTAATTTGGGTATAAAATCTAGTCATCTACTGACAATCTGGTTACAGCCTTGATAAAGCTCAAGCGAAATGCGCTTTGGTGTTTCACTACGGTATGTTCCACATGTTTTAAAGAAAAGTGATGTAATAAGCTCTATATCAAAAGGGTTTACTCTGGAGATGCATGTTACAATCCTGATGTAAATTCGGCACTTGCCATGATAAGATAGGAGTATAAGACTATTAACATGATAATCTGAGTGACTATACCGGTGATTTTGTGGTTAATATATAATGGGAATGGGAAGCCTCATTATTTCAAACTGTGCTGACCGAGCCTGATTACTATGTGACTATTAAAATAATTGTGTTGATATCCACAACTTATTTTATTTTTCCAAACTGTCCAAACTGAGTCTGATTATATTATGACTATTAAAATAGCCATGACACACCCTATTTAACCCCACGCCATACAGATCCATGATAAATAATAACAATAGAAACCAGATGGTATGAGTGAATTATAATTAACAGCCCAGATCTACTAACTAATAGGAATCGGGGTTAATGACAGTTTAGTACTGCATATTACTGAACTGACATTTATATATATATATATATATATATATATATATATATGTTACTGCACAAAATGGCAAGGCGGCTGAGACCATGACTTAAGTTCAATTTAATTGCAGTCTGGCATTGAGGCTCACTGAGCCGACAGTCATATATTTTAATGCACAGAACGGCAAGTCGGCTAAGATTGTGATTTATGAAGGGATCGCTGCATATACCAAAGTAAGGAAGTGGAGAAAGTGGACATCAGACAACACCACTATGTACCTCATTTAGCCATTATATATTGATTAACTGCACCTACCAGCTTACCCATGTTCCATCTATAACAGTGACAAGGGTTATAAGCAACCTGACCCTATGAGTCACTGACTTTCTAATCTTGTTCTGTTATACAGTACAAGACGGCATAGACCTTGATTAAACCATTATTTATGGTGGGATCCTTATATGCATTTGAGTAAGATTGCAAAGAGGGGGAATGTTGTATGAACTAATACTGCTGTGTTGAAATAAACATAATGTTTGTATCTATTAGATTACACTCATAAACTTAAACCGTTTTATGTTGTTTATTATTTATAATATGGAAATGATTATTAACTCATTAATTTTTACAGTTTAATTCACACATAAGATGATTATAAACATTTGTGGGAATAAGGTATTATATCAGGCTTGATCTTTAAATTAATATATGAACATCAGAATAATAAATAATAAGATTCATTATTATCCACTCCAGAATAAATACAATACTAAAAACCTCAGTTGGTGGCATATATGACTCATATTCTTTTGTAACATCTGTTGCAATTTACACTGATACTTTCAATCTGCAAGAAACTTATTAATTAATTTATACAAGTATTTAAGACTGAGATTATCATAGTTCTTGTAAATGATTGAATATATTACCACTGCAACAGATTCATCATATCCAGAGATACCATTAGAATATTTATATACCCTCAAGCTAATATATACTCACCACTAGAAAATTAACACATAATCAATAGTGGAACATAGTGAATTAACATCAATTTTATTGAGACACATTTATTTACATATTTATTTTTCAAATATATTATATTCACTTTGCACTTTCATCACATAAATATGACATTTTATTATTTTGTTTAGAATTTTTTGTCTTAGTGAGTTATATGTGTCCTTTTAATAAATATTAATAAAAGTTATATTTTATATTCAATCAGTCCTAGTGCACTGTCAGATAGACTTGCTTTCTCTCTTTTTGTTTCTACTTTGCAGAAATAAAACACATAGTAACAGGAACAGTGATGTCACAGTAGATTACAATAAATGGCTTTAGTAACAGCTTTTGACCTGTATTAGATCATGTTAGGACACTCTATTAAGGATACAATGGCCTGTATTAAAGTGAGGATCATTGGCGTTTATCAGGTGACAACTGGTGGATATAAACAAGTATTACACTCTTTGGCATCTCAATACACTATGCTTTGACTGAATACATTATGATTAAGTATGATACAATGTGCCTTGTTGCATTCATATGAGATGCAACTAGCTAGTCTTGCTATATGTTGTATGGATATGTTGTATGGATGCTAGTCAGGTGAGGACCATCTGTATTAGAAATACATTCTTCACAGTTTACCTAGAAGAAATATCTGGCCATTTTGGTAACTGTGGCTCAATATGTAGAGTTAATTTACTTTCCTATTACAGACAAAAAAACAAGTGGGGCACATGGAAAATACAAAAATAAATACAAATTTGTAACTCTAGTCAATATTTGTAAAAAAAAAAAAGATGTAATTCTTTTTAATCATTTAAGCCAGGATAAAAATTAGTTCTGAGATGATCAAAAGAGAAATGCAATTAATAGCTCCCCAACTTTATTCATTTTGAATGTATTATTTTTTAATTACTCTTAGTAATAGTTTATTATTTGTCATTTTAGTCA
Organism: Taudactylus pleione; assembly: GCA_031769625.1. Classification (NCBI taxonomy): domain Eukaryota; kingdom Metazoa; phylum Chordata; class Amphibia; order Anura; family Myobatrachidae; genus Taudactylus; species Taudactylus pleione. The sequence continues at coordinate 4,070,619 of JAUIMM010000107.1, forward strand.
TGTGTGCATTATCCTCATTATTTTAAATACAAGAAGTAATTATTATAATTGTGATTTCCATGTCAAAAGCAATTGGATAGTAACTGTTTTCCTTTGTCTACATTTGATAGCACCTTCATTATCAGTGATAGCACTCCCAAAAACTTAGAAAATCAATAGTCAATGGAAAGTATATCATATAATATTTACACAGAATAATTCATATAATATTAACCCATTGTATGAATATACAGAAATGTACAGATGCAGAAAGTGCAATATTCATTTACACTTATTTTCCTTCAAGATTTGGCCAGAAATTGCAAAACATTCTATTGTGTTTAGTAGATTTACACATATTTTAAAAAATGTATTCCATTTTCCTAATACTTAGAATTATATTACCTTAATGTATTTAATAGCTCAAAACATTAAATTGAAATTAAAGACTAATGTGTATATAGTATTTGTCAACAAATGAAACTATACTTTGTTGTCCAGTCTGAACCAGTTTTTTTAAATGATGTAGATGGTTGTCATATAATACAGTATATTCTTGCCATTTTACACCCTCACTCACTGTAATTAACTTCACATGCATACTAATTGTAAGAATAGTACATATTTATTTACTTATTGATAGTTTCCTTTATTATATTTCTTCATTTATCACCTTCAATTGGCAACTGGACAACTTTTGTTCCAGAGCTCTGCAAAAAGTGAAGTAAAAAGAAAAACAAACACAGATAAATGTGTTTAATTACAGTTAGATGGAGTCACTAAGTACTTGTTGGCTAATACATTTTCATGCACAGCAACAGTAGCAGTAGTAATAATAATAATAATAATAATAATAATAATAATAATAATAATAATAATAATAATAATAATAATAATAAATAGAAAGAGCATGTTTGAATCAGATATTTACAGTATTATAAGGCTGTTGACAGCATCTGTTCTCTTCAAAATTCCTGATTTATTGTGGCTTTAGTGTTCATTAACCAGCTTTATATCAGCATCCTCCTCCAGGACTCATGCTATCTATATTATTCATAATAATGAATAAATTAGTCAAATAGACCCTAAAGAGGAAGATATATATGTTTACATAACTCCAGTCTTAATGTAATTTGCTTTCAAGTAATAAAAAGTGATCAATTTTTAAAATTGGACCAATTTCTCCTAATGTTAAGATGAAAGTTAAAATAAGACAGTATTATTATTATCATTATCATCATTATTATTATCATCCTTTATTTATATGGCACCACAAGTGTTCTGCAGCACCTTACAAAGTACATTACAAAACTAAAGAAGAAACCAGTTATTTACAGTACAATACAGGACAAGGATATGCTATATTGGCAATTATAACACTCTAAGCAGCAAGATGTCAGCAATCAAGTGTTAGATTTCTTTGTGTGGAGTAAGGAGTAGAAGAAAGGATAAGGAAAAGCACATAGGGAAAAGGGCCCTGCTCATAAAAGATACAATCTAAAGGGGAGGGGCAGACAAACAGGTGTGACAAAGATGGGGTATACAGGGAGGAAAGAGCATGTAGTAGTGGGTTATGATGCAAGCTGATAGGTCTTTATGAAATAGTTGGTCTAGAGAGCCTGTTTGAATATATGTAGAGAGGAGGAGAGTCTGATAGTGAGAGGGAGAGAGTTCCAAAGGTACAGTAGGGAGCAGCACAGTCAAAATCTTGGAAGTGGGAGAGGGAGGAAGTAATCAGTTGGCAGGAGAGATGGCATGCATTTGTTGAGTGAAGTGGATGGGCAGGAGTGTGATGGGAGATTAGGTCAGATATGTAAGTGGGAGATGATTGGGTGAGGGCTTTGTAGGTGAATGTAAGAACCTTGAACTGGGTTCTGAAGGGGAAGGGGAGCCAGTGTAGGTCTTGAAGGAGAGGGGAGGCAGATGTAGAATGTTTGAAGAGGAAGATGAGCCAAGCAGCAGCATTGAGGACAGATTGGAGTGGAGAGAGGTGGGATTCTGGGAGGCCAGATAGGAGGTTACAGTTGTCCATTCTTAAGTTGACCAGTGAGTGGATAATGATTTTAGTAGCATCCAAAATGAGAAAGGGTTTAATCCTAGAAATGGTTTTGAGATGGAAATGGCAGGAATGCGAGAAGTGTTGAATGTGGGAATTGAAGGTGAGGGAGGAGTCTATGAATACTCCAAGACAGCACACTTTGGGGCTAGAGGAAATAGTTGCGCCATCAATTGATATTGAAATTGGGGGAAGTGAGGTTATGCGGGAAGGTGGGAATATGTTCATCTCAGTCTTAGACATGTTAAGTTTAAGAAAGAGCTGGGACAGCCAGGATTAGATAGCAGAAAGATAGTTGGAGATGCTTGTGAGGAGAGGTCAGTGGAGGAAAGGTATATCTGAGTATCATCAGCATAGAGATGATATTGAAGGTCAAAAGAGTTGATGAGTTCACCTACAGAGGAAGTACAGTATGTAGGAAGAATAGGAGAGGTCCAAGAACAGAACCTTGGGGAATGCCTACTGTTAGTTGAAGTGGGAGGGAAGAGGAGACATAGAAGGAATGGTCTGGTAGGTAGGAGGACAGCCAGGTGAGGCCAGTGTCATGGAGACCGAGGAAGTGAAGGATTTGCAGGAGGAGAGGGTGGCCCACTTTGTTAAAAGCAGCAGAAAGGTCAAGGAGAATGAGCAGAGAGTAGTAGTCCTTGGATTTGGCAGCATTGGAGACTTTTGTGAGGACAGTTTCAGTGGAGTAGAAAGATTGGAAGCCATATTAAAATGAGTCAAATAGGGAGTGGGAGGAAAGAAAGGTGGTAATGTGGTTGTAAACAATATGCTCAAGGAGTTTAGAAGCAAAAGGGAGGATAGAGATGGGTCGATAGTTGGAGAGTGTGTTAGGATCAAGGGTAGGTTTTTTTAAGAATGGGGAGATAAGTGCATGCTTGAATGCAGAAGGGACAGTGCCAGATGAGAGGGAGAGATTGGGGAGTTGGGTAAGATGGGAACAGGCAGAAGGAAAGAGTTTGCGGAGGAGCCGGGAAGGGAATGGGTCAAGACATATGTTTTTAAAAATCCACTGAATAATTGCCGAAAAATATTATTGAAATATGTATACTATAATATAAGATTAGGGTTTAGGTCACTCTTAATAGAACAGTAAATTACAAAACAGGTAAGTCACTTAGTTAATGTTAATATGCATACTGTACAATGGAATAACTTGTAATTGATTAAGATATTTGAAACAATTAAGGTATTAGTCTTTATCTTGTATATAAAATTAATGGGCCTGTTTGTTTGTGTGTTTGTTTATGCGGTTATGTATTCGGATACCTCTGCATCAATTGGGATAAAACCAATGCAAGGTTTTCCAGTTGGATCCTGGCCAAGTTTTAAAATGTTAGACCTCTTGTTGGTGTACGCTGGGCAAAACATTGACCCAGAGATCTTGTTCTGATCCTTCTACTTGATGGATCTGGAAGAAAACATCAGAGTGGGGTGGAAATTGGATCCCAGAAGACAGGTGGAAGTATCAGTGACCTCGTGTGGGTAACAATTGGAATGATATGCCTTTTGGAGTGCATGGGGTCTAGGTTAGACCTCAAGGTACAGTGCATAGGGCATAACTTTGACCAGAGGAGCCTTTTCTGGGCTTTCCACTGAATGGATTTTGATGACAGCACATAATTTGGACAAAAACTTTACATAGGGGTAGCAGTTGGTCTAGGATGCCTAATGGAGTGGTTGTGGTCCTGGTTGGACCTCATGGCACCAGGCATAACTTTGACCAAGGGATCATGTTCTATGCCTTCCACTGGATGGATTAGGATGACATTAGAGAATTTGGATGGAGTGGTAACATCAGATCCCAGAAGACATACTAGGGGGTCAAAGTCCCAATTGGACCTCCCATTAGTGTACACTGGGCAGCATTTTTACCCAGGGAGCCTGTTTTGGTTTTTCCACTAAATGGATTTGGTTTAATACTTTACAGAGAGGTGTCAATTGGTCTGGGATGCCTAATGGCATGGTTGGGGTCCAGGTTGGACCTCACGATGGGGTGCACCAGGCAGAACTTTGACACAGGGAGCCTGTTGTGGGCCTTCCACTGGATGGATTTGTAAGACATCACATAATAAAACTTAATAACTTGTATGTTTAAACCCGGGCAATGCTGGTTACTTCAGCTAGTTTATTAACAAAGCATAAGGGTCTTTAAGCCTGAGTTGTAGCAACAACTCAATTTCTACAGCAGAAAACTGAGCTGTATAGTCAATCAACTGGTTGGGACAGAATGTGGACTTAGTGACTATGGCATTTAATCCTATGGGGGGGGCAGCTAAGGGCTGTGTGGCTGCTTAAATAAGTAACTTTAGGTAATCTGTGGCTGGGCTTCTCTTACCTGATCCACCACCAAAGCTAAGCCAAGGGCCGGACTGCAATTATAGTAAACAACCTTGATTGGTGCAGGCTGCAGAATAGGGCATTTGCTCCCGCCATTAACACATCTCCTCACATCAGAGCACCAGGGTAATCCGCCTCTCTACCTTAGGCAGCCTGGACCTGCTTTCAATTCCTGAGGTGAAGTTCTTTGGGTGTGACCTCTCTTACTCAGTTGTCCTGCCCCACTATCCTGGGATTTTTATAGACAGTAGCACATGACTCAAAACAAGAAAAAATTATTCCCAGCGCAATCCTGCTCACACACAGGTCATAAAAGTATTGATTATATCGATAAAACCTTATGGTTTAAATTGGATATATATATTTAATAAAATGAGATGAAATCAAGTGAAATAAAATCAAATTTCCACATCTCTTATTACGATTGTTTTGAATGAATAATATATACTGAAGTCACCCTAATTTTCAACAATCATTTATTGACAAAACATTCTTTTTGTAGAAATACATGGATACAATATAAAACTGAAAGCGGCTGTGCTTAATGCCTAGTAAGCCACTTATTATTTAAAAGTGATAAGTGTAAGGGTAAAAGTTACTTAGGGGTTTGTAATGTCCCCAACCTAATTTATTCCATTAGCAGCAACTGCATTTGAACACATTCTTTATATGTGATAGAACTAGCGCAGACTCTACCAATTTCCTTTACTGTCAGTAGCACATGACTATCTCATGTGTCATAGATGCTCTTGTCTGGGACCAAATGAGCCCATATGATGCTTTCCACTTTTCTATTTGCTCAATCCTTACACTCCACCAAAATCTCTGCCTAGTAGCATTAACTCATATCATAACCTGCACAGCAGCCAAGGGTCTACTCATATGTCTTCTGTTAAAACATTAAACAAAACACTCCCCAGATGTACCTTCAAATGAATATAGATATGTCAAATTTCCCAATTTCTACTCTCAAATATTGGTAAATTACAAAGAGATAATTGCATGGGCTTCCATTAATCAACACATGAAGCAGTCTCAATCTCAAGATCAATATGTGAGTGATTTAACTGTACACTGTCTATATAGTCTCTCTCTACAGAATGTCATGATTTCCCACCATCATATCATCCTTACATCCTACCTGTCAGGGTTCAGCCTAGGATCGGCCTCGCTCACCTCCTTGCCAGCTTCCCCTGACTTCCTTGCTGTCAGATGTCTGGTGCAGTGATGGATGTGGGGCTGAGTATTCTGCCTTAGGCGCTTTTTGCGAGCTTCCATGGTCGGCTGTGTGTGCTGGGGATCGGAGTTCCCATCATGGGTGCTGCCATGACAGTTCCTCTCATGTGTCAGTACTCCTAACCTATGGTAGCATGATTTCAGTCAACTGATGCTGTGCTCCAGTAATCTGCTACCCCAGGGTATAAATCCACCTCCAGAACTCCAGGAAGTTGCTGTTCAACTTCTTCTCTGTTCCAGTGACACCAGCGTTGCTCTGTGCTATTGTTTCAGAGAGTTACTTCAGCCTGTTCACAGTTCTCCAGTTTCCAGTATTAGCTCCCAAGCTATTCTTAGTCTGAGAATAGTTCTCTCCCAGTATCCAGACTATTTTGTTTTCTATGTCTGCGTGTCTTTGTAAATGTGCTGCTAGTATTGCAGCTTACTTGTGTCACTGAGGTGTCAGATTACCTGCTGGTATTAATTAGCCCACAGCTGGACCTCCCAGCACATATCTGTGTCAATCTGCCCTGTGTCTTGTCACTGCAAATCTGCACTTGCATTTAGCACTCTCCTAGTGTATGCCTGACTTCTCTTTGAGTCTTGTCTCTGCCAATCACTTCCAGGATTCCCATATATTCCCTGAGTCCACTCTGCTCTCGTCTGTGCAATCTCCAGTATATGTCTGTATTCTTTGCTCAGTGTCTTGTCTCTGGTAATCAGCTCCAATCATTTCCAGCATTTCCATATATTCCCTGAGTCCACTCTGCTCTTATCTTTGCAATCCCTAGTATATCTCTGTGTTTTTCTGCATACTTAACTGTTTCCAGTCCATGCCTGTGTTATAGCATTCAGTTCCATTTCCAGAGTCCATTCACCTCCAGTGAGATTGCATTCTTTATAGTTTCCGGTCTTCTGCCATTCCCAGGTACCTGTCCAGAGGGCCGTGACCTGCTCACTTGGTGCAGCTGAAAACCAAATCCTAATTGGAGGGGTCACTGTAGAAAACCACCAAGTGAGTTAGACTCCGCGCCTCTGGGCAGGTCTAGCCAAACCTGGGTTTGGCCGCAACTAGGAGACCTAGTCTAGTCACTCCCCTAGTCACCTGAACCCCTCGGCTCACCAAGGAATTCTTGCACTGGATCGTGACAGTTTGAACAGCCCAATATGCAAGCCGCCAGGTTCCAGGGTGATGCAGGGTTTCAGGATTTACTCTTTCGTGTGACTGCACAGGAGATGGCTTTGCAATCCGTCAGACAGCAGCTGCAAGAACTCTCTAGTCAAATGATGGTTATTCATTCAGTTCTAGCTGCTTTGTCCCCAGACACACCACAAGTTCCGCCAGTGAATTCTCCACAGTTTTGTTCTGAAGTTTCAATTACACCTACAGATGAAAAATTTTCTGTGCAAGCTAGTGAACCTCTCAAGTGTCCTCTGGTTCCCCAATTTTCTGCTATGCGTGACCCTGAACCTTTCAAGAGTTTCTACTGGCTTCTAGAACAACTACAAAATCTCCGGCCCAAAATTTTTCAAGTTATTCCCAAGCTTTCTAGTGCTACTCCTGACTTGACTAACAGCTTTTCCAAACAAACTAAAGTAAAGCATCAAAGTTTCCTGCACCCTAAACTTACTGAGTTTGAAACTCAGCGACGCCGGGAACTGCATCTCTGTTTATATTGCGTTTATGACGATCACTTTCTTAACAACTGTACTCTGCACCCACTGAGAAGTGGTGACAAGTGTGTGACTCCCAATGTCTGTGCTTTCAGTGCTCCCCATCATCCATCAGTGATTCCCGTTTCTTCAGTTATAGATAAGGAGGTGATGTCCACTGAGCAAAAGAAAGTTAAAGTTTTCGATTGGGACCCTGCTACAAGATGCTTCAACCCTCATCTAAGAAATATTGGGAGGATATTTCAACCTTCTAAAGTCAGGGACACTACTCATTCCATTTCTATTGGTCACGGCCCGGATTCAATTTCCATCGGTCCCAGTCCGGATTCTGTTTTTCCTAATACAGGACTCCAGTCAGTAGCCCCAGGAGGGGTCTCAACTTCCTTACCCCAAGTGGAGGTCCCAAGTCTCGCACCCCAGGAGGGGGACCCAAGTCTTGCACCCCAGGAGGGGGTCCCAAGTCTCGCACCCCAGGAGGGGGTCCCAAGTCTCGCACCCCAGGAGGGGATCTCAAGTTCCACGCCCAAGAAGGGGGCCTTCGTTTCAAGTTTCATGCCCCAGGAGGGGGTTTCAAATCTCTCACCCCAGAAGGAGGTTACAAGTGTTGTACCCCAGGAGGGGGCTCTCATTTCAAGTTTCACGCCCCAGGGAGGGGTCTTCATTTCGAGTTTTGTGCCCCGGGAGGGGGCCTTCATTTCGCGTTACACGCCTCAAGAGGAGACCATCATTTCGAGTTTCGTACCTCAAGGGGAGGCCTTTGTTTCGAGTGTTATGGCCGAGGAGCGGGCCGTAATTTCAAGTGTTACTCCCCAAGAAATGGTCTCAAGTTCCATACCTCAAGAGGGGGTTCTGAGCCACTCACCCCAGGAGGATGTCTGTGTTCTTGCATCCCAAAAGGGGGTATCATATTGCGTACCCCAAAAGGAAAAGCCAAGTCAGCTTCCCCAGAAGGAGGTTTTAGGTCCCATACTCCAACAGGGAGTGTCAAATTCTGTACTCCTGGAGGGGGCCTTGAGTCTCTCACCCCAAAAGAAGGTTTAAAATCTTTTTACCCAGGAAGGAGCCTCAAGTCAAATACCTCAACAGGGGTTTCCTGACTCTATACCCCAGGAGAGGGTTTAAAGTGTCATACCCCAAGGAGGGGCCTCTAATGCTATACTCCAAGAGGGGGTTCCTAGTGTTATGCCCCAAGAGGGAGCCTTAAATATTCTTCCCCAGAAATGGATTTCAAGTATTCCACCACAGGATGGGGTTTCCAGTGTCATATCCCAGGAGGGGAATTCAAGTGTCTCACACCAGGATGGGATTCCCAGTGTTATACCCCAGGAGGGGATTTCAAGTGCCTCATCCCAAGATGGGGTTCCCAGTGTAATGCCCCAAGATGGGGTTCATGGTGTTATTCCCCTGGAGGGGACTTCAAGTGTCTCACCCCAGGATGGGGTTCCCAGTGTAATACCCCAGGAGGGGATTTCCAGAGAAAGTTTCAAGAGAAAGTTCTTGTTTCAAGTTCTTCACCCCAGGATAGGGTTTCTAGTGTTATACCCCAGGAGGGGATTTCAAGTGTTACACCCCAAGAAGAACTCCTCATTTCGAGTTCTTCACCCCAGGAGGGTGTTTCAAGCCTCTTACCCAGAGAGAGGGTTCCTAGTGTCCTTCCCCAGGTGGGGACTTCAAGTGTCTCACTCCAGGATGGGGTTCCCAGTGTTATTCCCCAGGAGGGGATTTCGAGTAGTATACTTCAAAGAACAACTCCGCTAATTTGTCCATCTCAGTTATAAATTCTTCTGTTCCTATGTTCAGGGGATCTTCACAAGCCTCACGCTCTTTTGAATCAGAGTATGGCATTTTTGAACAGACTTCCCAGGAGATTGATAACCACTTGAAAAATTTGACTTTTGTGATCTCAGAGGTCCCTGGGCTTCTGGGGAAAGAAGGACTCAAGTCTCTACTTGAGGCCGTTGGAGGTAGAGTTGTGGAAAATCTTAGTAAAGAAACCAATTACCTCATCATGAGCCCCAACAGTGATAAATCTAAACGGAAAGTGGCAGTAAATCTTGGTATCAAGGTCATCGACGAGGACCAATTGTTTGAATTAATGTATTCTTCGTCCAATGACGTAGTAGGTACTGACCATATAATCCCTGAGAATAACAAATTTTTAAATTCTGGTGTAGATAAAGAACATCAATTAATGCCAATTACATCTCCTGTTTATCAATCGATGGATCTCCAGTATAATTCCATGTCCACTCCTAACTGTGTTTTGTCCATTCCAGTATGCTCAACTAAAGTGTCTCAGGTATCTTCAATTCCAAAAGGGAAAAGCCCTAAATCAAAGACCAAAGAAATTTCATGCTCACAACCAGTTCTCCTACCTTCCTCTGTGGATAAAACCAGTTCTTCAACTAAAGACCTTATCTCTGAGCAAAATTTTTTGGGAACAGATAATTGCCTGAAGGACTTGTCTTTTGTGATCTCGGGAGTCTTAGAATCTGTTGAGAATAATGAAGCCAAATCTTTAATAGAAATTCATGGAGGCAAAGTTTTTGAGAAACTCAGCAGTAAAATCATCTTATTTTGGGCCATGATGTTGGGTGGGAGATCCAGGTGAGCAAAAGCAAAAGATTTGGGGGTCAAAGTCATTAATGAGGATACATTTTTTGAATTGGTGGACATTTATTTCAGCAAACAGTTACTTCTTGAACAAGCCTCCTTATGTAGAATTCAAGTACTTCCAGTCTCTAAAAACTAATACGAAAGTTGGGAGGATATCTGAAAAGTTATTTTTTCTAGTCTGCTGGAACCCAGTTCTTATTGTATCTTCAAGCAAGATTTTTTTTTATATATATATATATATTTTTGTGTCTTTCTGAGGAGTTCCAGTTGAGCCTTTATGGGTGTTCGGTGCCCACCCTAAAAGGAGGGGGTACTGTCAGGGTTCCGTCTAGGATCGGCCTCGCTCACCTCCTTGCCGGCTTCCCCTGACTTCCTTGTGGTCAGACGTCTGGTGCAGTGATGGATGTGGGCTTTAGCATTCTGCCTTAGGTGCTTTATGCGAGCTTCCATGGTCGGCTGTGTGTGCTGTGGATCGGAGTTCACATCATGGGCGCTGCCATGACAGTTCCTCTCATGTTACAGTACTCCTAACCTATGGTAGCATGATTTCAGTCAGCTGATGCTGTGCTCCAGTAATCTGCTACCCCTGGGTATAAATCCACCTCCTGAACTCCAGGAAGTTGCTGTTCAACTTCTTCTCTGTTCCAGTGATACCAGCATTGCTCTGTGCTAATGTTTCAGAGAGTTACTTCAGCCTGTTCACAGTTCTCCAGTTTCCAGTATTAGCTTCCAAGCTATTCTTAGTCTGAGAGTAGTTCTCTCCCAGTATCCAGACTGTTTTGTTTTCTATGTATGTGTGTCTTTGTAAATGTGCTGCTAGTATTGCAGCTTCCTTGTGTCACTGAGGTTTCAGATTGCCTGCTGGTATTAATTAGCCCACAGCTGGACCTCCCAGCACATATCTGTGTCAATCTGCCCTGTGTCTTGTCACTGCAAATCTGCACTTGCATTTAGCACTCTCCTAGTGTGTGCCTGACTTCTCTTTGTGTCTTGTCTCTGCCAATCACTTCCAGGATTCCCATATATTCCCTGAGTCCACTCTGCTCTTGTCTGTGCAATCTCCAGTATATATCTGTGTTCTTTGCTCAGTGTCTTGTCTCTGGTAATCAGCTCCACTTATTTCTAGCATTCCCATATATTCCCTAAGTCCACTCTGCTCTTGCCTTTGCAATCCCTAGTATATGTCAGTGTTTTTCTGCATACTTAACTGTTTCCAGTCCATGCCTGTGTTATAGCATTCAGTTTCATTTCCAGAGTCCATTCACCTCCAGTGCGATTGCATTCTTTATAGTTTCTGGTCTTCTGCCATTCCCAGGTACCTGTCCAGAGGGCCGTGACCTGCTCACTTGGTGCAGCTGAAAACCAAATCCCAATTGGAGGGGTCACTGGAGAAAACCACCAAGTGAGTTAGACTCCGCACCTCTGGGCAGGTCTAGCCAAACCTGGGTTTGGCTGCAACTAAGAGACCTAGTCTAGTCACTCACCTAGTCACCCGAACCCCTCGGCTCACCGAGGAATTCTTGCACTGGATCGTGACACTACCAATGCCACTTGCCACTGTACCATGATCCAGTTTTTCAGCATCAATATGTTTTTTTAAAAGGTATTGGCTTAAATTACTGCTACTATTTAATTTTTTGATGTTGCACATCCTGATCTGTCCTTACTATCTGCTGTAAATTTAAAGGACTGGGCCTCATTATTTAGTTTATGAGTATTATTTAAAGGGATATGGATACTATTTTTTCTATTGTATTCTATAGATGTCACATCTTATTTTAAACCATTAAGTTAATGTACTATTACACTATCACAATTTTTTATAAGGGCAGCTCATAGCAACAATTGTATAATACTGGCAAAAAATTACAGTTTAGAGGTGGTCATTACAAAGTTCATTGTAAATTACTATAAATATTGATGTTATTATTAGTCATATAGGAACAAAAAAATAATACAAATTACATGATTTTACCAGTTATTTACCATTTTATTAATTTCAGATCCAAAAATTAAACACAAAAAAATGTATTGGCAACAAAAACCAAAACACAAGGATGGATTCAGAATCAAAACCAAAACACAAACATATCTAGTTGATATATAATTATTAATATATTATTTGTTTCAAATTGAAGGAGTTTTTTTGTTTTTACATACAAAGTTGTAAAAGGGAGTGTGTCAACAGTCACATAGGGTCTATCAGTGGGTGTCACTGCCCCTGTAAATTCAGAAATTCAAGACTGGATCCTGATCTAACTCTGAAATCATCCTGGTGATTAAATAATAGATTTAAAAACTAACCATCCAGACTATTATGGTCAGGTTTATAATAGACTTATTATATCCATTGATTTCCTACTGCTTTTGTTTTATTAATTTGGGTTAAGCAATACAGAGAAGATTAACCTGGTCCACTGTCTTCTGCAACCATCTTATCAATTCATGAAATGTTATTTGTTTGTATTTAAACAGTTCATCAAAAGCTGGGGTACAGTGTGCCTCCTAAAACTAGAAAGGAGGATTGTGCTAGAGTTGTCTAGTATTATACAGCAGCATATCATTTGTTTGAATAAAAGACTCCAAGTTCCTAAAAAAACTATTAATTAAACTGATTTAATCACAACCCATTATATACATAATTAAAAACACACAAAATAAAAAAACAGAAACCACAAATTCAATATGTATAAAAATGGCACTGTGTTATGGATTGGTTGGTTAATCAGACAAGAGTTGTCAGAGGACTGCTGCCAGTTGACCAATTGTGGCCAAGTGTAGAATATGAGATGCAGCCTGTGGGCTTTAGGAGCAGCCTTGAGGGCTGGTTGTGGCCTTTATAGTCATGGCCAAGGGACTGGTGATGTGAAGCAGCCTTGATGGCTGGTTGTGGCATTTATAGTCATGGCTAAGGGACTGGTGATGTGAAGCAGCCTTGATGGCTGGTTGTGGCCTTTATAGTCATGGCCAAGGGACAGGTGATGTGAAGCAGCCTTGGGGCTATTGGTGCAGGCTTGGAGGCTGATTGGGGCCTTTATAGTCATGGCCAAGGGACAGGTGATGACCTGGGGCACCAGGACCATTGCAACCTTTGGGCTGAAGAGACTCATGTGAGGTATGCAACAAGAAAGTAGGGCTGCTACCAGTGCCACCAGGATGACACTGGCAACGGTGTGCTTAATAGCACACCTGGAATGCAGAGTTGCTACCAGTGCTGCCGGGATGACACTGGCAATGGTGTGCTAAGTTGCACACCTGGAATGCAGAGCTGTTACCAGTACCTGGAGAAGAAAAACAAAATATTTTTATGCAGAGAGCAAAAAAATATATTAGAAAAGGACAAATATGCCTTGGGCGGGGCACCCTAGGAGAGAAATAATAAAGATATAAGTTTGTAAATGAAATAATGAATTAAGTTTAAACTTAATGTTTAATAATACCTAATATGAAACTCTTTCGTAAAGATACCTACAATAGGTAGAAAATAAAAAATGGCATTGTGTACACTCCAAAAGAGTGGGTACAAAGAACTGCAAAAATTTGCAGTTTAGAATCAGGATCAAAACAATTAATGTAAACCTTGCATACAGAAAAATAGATGGTCGTAGATTAGGTAAATGCAATCCAATCTCAAAATATTATAGAATTTAGTGTTTAGTGTATAATATCTACAGTTACTGCAAATGTAATGAAGAGATTAAAAATATACTAAATGTGATTAGATATTAAAACACATTAGCAACAATCTTAATGTTAAGCAAGGTAATATGGGGCGAAAATATCAAAAGGACCCCAAACAATCTAGTCCTCAGAAAAAAATCACAAAAAGCACTAGAGAGCACACACAAATATTAAAACCAAATTGAAATGATTTAGTAAACACTGATAGGGGAACCTAAATAAGTGTGGATACCATTCATTTGGTGCGGCCTTATGGCCTCATCTGAAAAGATCAAAGATCTGAGTACAATTGTCTAATCTTGACAATTGATTAGGCAGCTAATAGTATATAAGATGTAAATAGCACATATGCAATAATACCTGAATCTAGCATGGTCTGAGGTATAAGTGCTAATTGGAACAGTCATAACATGTAAAACATGTATTAACATCCAATTAATCACTGAGTGGTAATAGTGAAAGTGAATAAATCACAGATTATATACACAATTGGAGATTAGTGTTCACAATTAGCACAGGTCACAGATACAGTTAAGGGTTGATGTGTATACAATAATATTTAGAAATACATAACAGCATATAAATGATAAATCCTAATTACCTCTGTAGGAACACAAATATATAATACCAGCAATAAGTTTAACCAGCTTAAATATATAGAGTATAATTAACACAATTAAGCCTTAATCTGTGTGTGACATTGGTTCATGGTCATTTGATTTGTAATATAATTATCAGTCACCTTGATAAATACATTTACAGAGTGCTAATTGAAGAAAGTAAAGCCTGGGATAAAGGGACACAGGGTCACTTCTACTTTCCCCTGACTAATCAAACAGGGGATGAGAGAGTGACTACAACGTATATACCAGTTGAAACAACACTGTTAATTTAAAACATACATGCAGTAGCAGCAATACGAGTATTGCTTTCCTGGACCTTAGGATCTTCAATGGAACAAATTGCAAAATCTGCTCAGAGGTGTACAGAAAAGAAACCTCCACGAACAGCCTACTTCACATCAGTAGCACCATCAATAATATTCTGAAAGGTGAATTCCTTAGACCAATACGTAATTGCTCAGATGACGACTCTTTTGAAACCCAGAGCAAGGAACTTACATCAAGATTCCTCGATAGGGGGTACAGCAAATAATCAATTAAAAAATCAAGAACTCTTAGAGAAACTTTGATCTTTGGCAAGAAACCCCAAAAAGGGAGTACCAATGTGATTAGATTCATCGGTGATTTTTGCAATAGTTGGAAAGAGGCCAAAGACTAATTGCAAAAACATTGGCATATCCTTCTATCAGATAATGACCTAGCCGCTAACCTGGAAGATAGGGTCATAATGAGTTGGCATAGAGCACCCAATCTTAAAGATTGTTTAGTGAGGAGCCATTTTACCAACATCCCATCCGAACATCCATCACTGTTGGTAGCCACCCATGTGACAGCTGTAAAACATGCTCACATGTTACTAATGTTGATGCAATTACAGATAGATTTGGTCAGATGAACAAAATCAAGGAGTTTTTTTAATTGTAGAACCACAAATGGAATCTACTGTATTGTCTGTCCCTGTGAGAAGAAATATGTAGGCATGACCTCAAGGATGATTAAAATTAGGATCCTTGAACACCTAGGTAACATAAGGAATGCAGTAGCAGACATTACTAAAATGAAACAACTTACTTGGTTAGAAAGAATCAAACTTGGACAAAGAGGGGGTGATTTGAATAAGATCCTACAAATGAAAGAAAGCTAATGGATTTTTCCCTTAGGGACCTTGATGCCGGGAGGTCTAAATTAAAACATTAATTACAGCATCTTTCTTCCAGACTAACCTTTCCCTACTTTTATTACAATATCTTCTTTTCTTATTATTACCAGCACTACCGGGATGACACTAGCGATGGTGTACTAAGTTGTGCACCTGGAATGCAGAGTTGCTACCAGCACCACCAGGTTGACACTGGTGACAGTGTGCTAGGTTGTGCACCTGGAACGCAGAGTAGCTACCAGTGCCACCGGGATGACACTGGCGATGGTGTGCTAGATTGCACACCTGGATGGCTAAACTGCGACTGATGTTGCTGGGTTGACACAGGTCACCGGATGATGACAGTGTCTTCTGGGGTAGGAAGCACTCCATGCTGCCCAGATGGTACAAGCAGCACGTGTGGATGAGATGCAGGTGGAGCCACCTGGATGGAACAAAGGGCACACAAGAAACACTGCTAGACTGATTCAGGAACTCGACTGACATGCATGAGACTGGAACCGGAAGTTAGAAAAAACATCTATCACCGGCATGGATTGCAAGATTGGCTGGAAATTAACAGGAACAAGTCTCCTTTCATGATAGACCAGTGTGCAGCTGTGCTATTCACAGAGAGGAGAATTTAATCAGCATGCACCTGACAGTTGCACACCACACAGACAGGCAGTAATTAATGAAATGCCTCAGGCTGGAACTGCAGATCCTGACAGCATTATGATCTGCTTAACTGCAGATCCTAACACACTGGTAACTTATTCTCTTAAATCGCTTGTGACTTGTTTGTTTTCGTCTCCATATGCACCTCTGTAGACAGATATTATCCAAGTGGTGAAAGGAGATATAATCTCTTAATGCAAGAACAATAGTTTATCTGCATAAATTCTCTATGATCCACAGATCGCATCATTGGAAATATATCCTCTGTGTATGCTTATGCACATAATAGCAATAATAATGAGGTCTCACCATATAAGTCCAGAGTAAACTGACACAACCACATTAATGTCTTTTTGTAATTGTTGTCCAACTTAGGAGATCTCAGCATGATTGAATCAAGCAGCCGCTCTCCCACTACAGTAGGTATTCCTTTGTATAATTAGTCTCTGCAAATGGTGATGAAAATCTCTTTTGACCAAACATAATAGTTGCATACGGTTGCCCATTTGTGGAAATGATTGGTGCAAATACAATCACAAGTGAATCTGCCCCCTCTATGTCAACATGTTTTGCTCCTCTAGAGAGCTTTTTCAATACAGGGGTAATGTGTAAAAGTGCCTCCTTATATTTGGAACTTTTAATCTACAGCATGTGTGTGCCTCAATCATCTCCTTGATTATTGCACTTGTGTGTTAGTTTCATTTTGTGCAGTTAAAATATCACATAGAGAAGCCTTGAACTTTACCAAAATACAATATTTAAATATATACCATTACATTACAATTATGTATACTATTTTAGCTCTCACCTTTTAATTTCATTCTATATATAACAAAAAAGAAATGTAACAAAAAATGACAATAATATAAATACAATTAAATTATTAAAATAATATCTAAAATATATAGTATGAACACAATTTCTATACATTTCTATACATCTCAAATAATAATAACATAATATCAAAAATAGAATATTAATAATAATACACAAACTAATACAGATAAGCATAAAAATACAATGAATACTTCATTGATTCATCTTTATCTTTTACATACACAATTCCACTAAATTCCTAATTCAATCTTTTACATTTTTAACTTCGGTCTCCCATACTCTTTTCATCCCAAGCATTTCCTGCTTTGCTTCATTTGCAGACTTTCTCATATCCCCATTAATGCGGATACTATGTAGATACCACAGTATCAAATTCTTAACTTATCTAGAAGAATGTTACCCATATCTAATACATATACTAATATATCTTCTATAACTAAATAGGTCACCTAGTATTTAAACATATAAGAAAAAAACAAGACAATTGATCCACTTTAATCCATATCTCTTAAACCTTCCATTAGCTTGGTTCATATCCATATCAACAAAAAATCTTGAATTGAAAACACATGCTTATTGTCAAACCCCACATAAAGTGGGTCTAACAATTATCACTAGGGAGATGCCCAGAAAGTAGGTCATTAAGGTTGCAGTGACCAACGTCTCTTGCATACATGGTGAATTAAGTATCCATAAATGAATTATTGATCCTCAGGACCTATGATAGTCAATATTGCTGTGACTGTCATCTATTGATGAACATGGTTCCTAGCTCTTACAAAATGGATCAATCAAGTCAAGTAAAATCCAAAGCAATATTTAAACCTTTAGGTTGTGTGGTAACAAGTTTAAAGATCCAAGATGATTTCCCTGGGCATAGCCATTTTGAATCAATGGCCCACTCTTTTTGTACCCATAATTCTCTCTATAAAAATGATTAGTTTCAAACCTTTTGGGTCCCCTCCATGAACTTGTGCAAAATGTTTAGAGATGATATGACTCTGCAGTCTTTTCATTATATTGTATCTATGTTCCCTAAATCTTATTTTGACTGCCCTGATTGTCCTCCCCACATATTGGAGAGAACATGGGCATTCCAAAACATATATACAATAATTTGACTCACAAGTGAGAAATTGTGTAATAGTAAATATCTGTTTATTAGATGTTGACTCATAACATCCTAATGGTTTTCCAGGTAACCAGGTATTCCCTGTTGTCATTCCTTTTATTTCTTATAGTTCACTTGGGGTCAGGATATTTTAAAGATTCATAATATTCTTGAAAATTATATTAGGGTTCTTATGGATGCACTTGGATAAGAGTTAATCATGTTTAAGGATTTCAAAATTGGAACTTAATATTCTCTTGATATCTCCAGATTTACTATAATATTTTAAGATGAAAGGGATGAATTCACCCTTTTTCACTTTATGTCAATTCCTATTTGTCTCCCTGTTAATAGCAACTGGCTCTACATCTCTTGTTCAAAATAAAGACCATTCACGATCAACAATTCTGATCTATGCAATGTCGAGGGAAAACTTTCTGCCTCTTCCAATAGAGATTCTGGGTATCCCCATTTGCTGAAGTTATTCAACATATCTCCCATTTGAACAAAAAAGTCTCCATCATCTTCACAATTATGTCTATTATGAAGGATTTTGTTCTTAGGAATATTTTGAATCTAAGGGCAATAGTGTCCACTTTGAAAGTTTAAATAGTTACCTAAACTCACTGGTTTATTATAATTTGAGTACATAACAGTATTATCCTTACCTATATAAAAGGATACGTTGAGGAAATCTATGTCCAAATTAAATGTGTAAGTGAATTTTAAATTTAAAGTGTTATTATTTAAGTATTCAACAAATTTCTATGCTAATTCTAAACCCTCATCCCAAATGGTAAACAAATCATCAATAAAACGGTCATACAGGACCAGGTTATCTCTATATGTTCCACTACAGAAGAATTCTTCCTTGAAGCAGCCCATATAGATTTGCTTAGCTATGCACAAACCTGGTTCCCATGGCCATCCCCAGTGTCTGTAAATAATAAGTGGATTAACAAAAAAATAATTGTGCGTGAGTATAAATAAAATAACATACAAAACCAAGTCATGTGTCCCTTTAAAATCATTAAATCTTGATCCAGATAATATGTAGTTACTTCTACACCTTTATGATGAGGTACATGTGTATATAAAGCTTGGACATCCAGGGTAAGGAACGTGTCCACTTAAATCCAAGCATCTTTTGAAGAATATCAGTAGTATCTCTTACATGTGATTTCGAATTGATGATGCGACTCTGCAAATGCGTATCAACAAAAAGGCTAAAATATATGTAAGTGACCCAATCCCCAAAACTACTGGTCTCCCAGGAGGTGAATAAAGTGTCTTTTGAATTTTTGGTAGGTGTTAAAATAATGAGAGTAACAGTGTGTGATGAAAATGAGTATATTTCTTCTTTACACATAATCCCTTCAAGTAGTGCATCATCCAACAAGTGTTTAAGTTGCAACTGGAAACTGGGGGTAGGGTCGCCATCCAAGACAGAGTAATAACCAATATAATTTATTTGTCTATGTGCCTCTTGAATATAATCCCCTCTGTCCTGGATGACAACACCACCCCCCTTATCAGCTGGCTTTATCACCACCTATGTATCCTTTTTTAGGTGCTTTAGGGCTTTTTGTTCCCAATTGTTAAGATTATTTTTTTTCCAAAACCCTTTTCTCTTTTTTCTGGATTGCACAAAGGTTAGCCTCCTCACTTGTATTCAAGATGATATGTACCAAATTGGTTACTCTCTTGCAATGTGAAGTATAAATCCAAGTAGGTTTCTCAGCAACCTTTACTGTGGTAGTGATCTACTAGAGACCTTGAAAATAGAAAATGATGCACCATTTCAAACTGACCAAACTTCAAAACATAACAATTAGTCTCATTATTATGTGTTGTCTGAATAGAGACAGTTCCCTGATGTATCATTCTGAGTTGTCTATTCAAAGTAATGATAACACCGGAATATGTGATCATACATATTCCTTCAGCAATTCATGAATATATGCATGCTTATGTCTTTCATTATTATTATCATTGCAAACAAGAGTATATAGAAATGATTCAGAATATATATTAGTTCTAAGTTGCAGAGGACAACATCTGTAGAATGGCCTCAGGCCTAGAGATGAGACCTACCCTCTCTCTAAAGTAGGCAGGTGGGGGTCTGCAGCAGCAGTTATTATTGTTTAATATTGTATAATCTAAATATATATAAAATTATGTAGTGTTTAGGATTATGTAGATGTTATTAACTACAGAAACTACTGATGGAAACCATTTTTAGCAAGACACAATAATGGGTTAGTTTAATATGAACAGACTAGGAGACAGCTGGTCTCAGATCTGTATAAACAAGAAGGGAGCTAATCAAGATAGCCTTGGCCTACAAGAAGCAGTCACCAGAATTTTGAGAATGTAGAAAGGAGATTATAGGTTTTGTTATGATTAGAACATATGGTCAGTTAAATGTTTAGGGTGCATGAATATTTAGTTAATTCATTAATATTTGCCATTTTAGAATATGTCAGTAGTTTGAGCAAAAGAAAAAGTATAAAAGATTGATCAAAGAGGGGAGGGGTTGGTCAGTCGGGTTGAGGAGGAGCGATCGTAGGTCAAGAGAATCTCGGGGCGCGGGTGCGTAGGTATAAACTTCGCTGACTGTCACCTTGTGGGTCTATTCTAGGCATTGCAAATAATAATTTTGTCACTGCTGCTGAACTTATGTTTTTTATGTTGTAAGTCTGCTTTTTCAATAATACAATAATACATGTATAATTAAATTTGCTTTTAAGTAAAACATTGTAATTTATTTTAGAGTCGGTATTGGTGTGAATTATTTCATTTCTTCTCATAGTAAGTAAGGTTTATAAGTAATATCCAAAACACATTGCTTTATCAGTAAGAATATAGTTTGTTAGTTATATCATGAAATGTAACATTGTTATTTTCCTGTCCCAACATTACATTTGGACACTTTCCAAACAGTATCTCATATGTAGACATATTTACTAAAGGAGCATAAGTGACTTGGATGCTGTGTAAGACTAAGGGCAAAGCATCTACCAAATTTAGTTTTGTATCCTCTGTGACTTTTGACTACTCGCTCTGAATCAGGGCCGGCCTAGCTTAAAATGAAGCGGCCTCCTGGCCGCTCGCATAGCTGTGGGTGACCACCCACAGCTTATGCGAGCAGCCAAAAAGATGGTTGCGATGGTCAAGATCATCACGACCATCGGGCTTGCGATGAGACCCTGCGGTAGGGTCTCGCTGCCGCAAGCCCAGAAGTGCCCAGAAGTGCTTTTGGCTCTATCAGAGCCAAAAACACTCCCACTGACATTACTAGCCGGACCCAGACAGTAGGTGATCTCATGGGAATGCCTCCGTCTGGTCAGCCATGCCCCCGGCATGCCCACCAAAGGGGGTGCGCTGTCACTCACCATCGACAGCATGCCCCCTTTGGTGCGAGGCCCCGAGCGACGGCTTCCCTGTCACTCGCCGAGTCTCGCACATGCACACGACGGAGGCGCCTCCGTCATGCTAATGCACATTTGGGTAATATCGACCCGCTTGCAAGCGTACAGTGCTCATGAGCGGGTCTGAATGAGACCCTGGTTTCATAAGGTGTTGGACTTTGCCAACATGTGATATGGGCATACAAATTGATGTTAACAAATTTCTGAGTTTACAAATTTCCCCAAAATCAGGTATGACACTGAAACTTCTCATGATTCAGTGTATATAGTAACAGGTGATCACCAGACAATAACTACTAATGGGTGACATAATTTGAAAGAGCAGATTTCCCTCTCTCAAATACATATGCCCACAAAGTTGCCATGTGAAACTCTCCCCATAAATGGAGAACATGCATTTTCCGTAGTGCAGCGTATCATTGTTGGGTGATCAAAGGTGATCACCAGACAGTAAGTACAGTACTAAGAGGACCCAACATTTGAAAGAGAGGACCACCCTCTATATAAAATAGGTAAAACAGAATTTATGGATGCCAGGTTGAGTGGAGACCTTCCCCATCCCTGGACTTCATGATTTCTCTGTAGAGCAGGGGGCTTTGCCTGGTGATCACACTAAATTCCAGGAATATTGTCTATTAATACATATAATTTGAAAGAGTGAATTCTCCTCCTTCAAACAAGGCTGCCCCAATCCCCAACTGATACAAGGCAAAACACATGTCATATGTCATGTGGTCTGCATTCATAACAGACGAGACTGCCAGTGCAACTCTGGTTCCTATTGTCTATTTGCTTGGTGAATTCTACAATCTTACTTTGAAGGTATTCCAGATGTACTTGTACTCATTGGAGAACAAGCTTGATATGAGCCCTGTACTGTTCATTAAACAAAGCACTATCACAGGGCACTGTTACAACAAGCTGCCCCAAACGTATACACATTCCTATTTCTATTTTAGTACAAAGCACAGGTCCCTTACTCTCTTATTCCCCAATTCCATGTCTCATCCTGGTTCAGACACATGCTGGGTCAACAAAAGTTGGGATTCTGCTCCACTTTGTTAGCCTGTGCTTTCTACAGCTTTTCTCACTCATTAATTATTATTTTGCAATTGCATTTGGTCTCTCTATGATATTACCATTCCGATCCCAATTTGTCTCTTGCAGATGATTTTCATATGTAATATTGTTAAGTGCTCTAAAGATTTTGTAAAACTACTTTTTGTTATTTGACTCATATAATGCTGGATATTACCCTTTTCTTGCTTATGTAGTATTTAATGCAATTTGTGACTGTTTTTAGCCAGATAACACTGTTTTTAAATGTCAGTACTTTAGTTTACTCATCATCATTCAGTAGAATAACATAAGTATCATTGCTGTTATAAATAGAGATGAGCAGGTCTGGTTCCTGAATACTGTACCCACCAAAACTTTAGGATCCGGGGTGATAACCGAGTCTGGCTCAGGTTATCCCACCAGACTCGGATCTCAAATTGAGGTAAAATATCATCCTCAATCTGTTCGATTCCCATGGGTTTTTGGATCCTATAAAGGTCCCCGCACTCACTGCCATTTTCATTCTGGCTGTCGAGAGTGAAGAGGAAGCTAGGGAGGGGCTGTGCTGTTGTTGTCCATAGCAGCTGTGCAGTTGCTGTGGTTCTGTTGTCTATAGGGTCTGGCTGTTGTCCATAGGGGCTGAATAGACTATGCTGTTGTCCATAAGGGCTGTGTTGTTGTCTATAGGAGCTGTGCTGTAGATAGAAGAAGAGGGGGGCTTCTGTGGTTCCTGTGTCACTTCTGTCCATAATGGGGTGCTGCTGTGTTGATCAGGGGGTGCTCTTTCCATCAGGGGTTCTCTTCTCCCCCAGTGTGAAATAATTATACATAAAAAGTGTTTTATTTCTGTATTTGTGCGCATTAGCCACAATTATCAACAATGTAACTGCGCCAAGCATGCTACCTGAATCATTTATCAAGGGGCTGCTGCCTTGTTCAGGAGTGCTCTCCACCCTAGTGCAAAAAAAAGAATATGTTATTTTTTTTTCCTGTGTGTGTGTGCACAGGTTAGCCACACTTATCAACAACATAGCTGTGCCAAGCATGCTGCCTGTGTCACTAGTCAAGGGGCTGTGTGTGTGCATTAGCCGCACTTATCAACAATGTAGCTACACCAAGCGTGCTGCCTGTGTCACTAGTCAAGGGGCTGCTGCCTTGTTCAGTGGCCCTCTCACCAAAGTGCAAAAAAATATATTAATAAGTGGGGTTTTTTTTGGTGTGTGCATGTTAGCCACACTTATCAGCAACATAGGGGTTGCTGACTGTGTCGTTTATCCAGGGTCTTCTGTCTCATTCAGGGTGGCTCTCCCCCCCAGTGTAAAAAAATAAATAAATAATAAAAATGTATTTTTTTTCTGTGTGTGCACATTAGCCACAATTATAAACAATGTAGCTGCACCAAATGTGCGGCCTGTGTCATTAAGCAAGGGGCTGCTGGCTTGCTCAGGGGTGCTCTCCCCCCAGTGTAAAAAAATAATAAAAGTGTTTTTTTCTGTGTGTATGTGTGTGTGTGTGTGTGCACGTTAGCCACACTTAGCAACATAGCTGCAGCAGGGGTGCTTCCTGTGTCATTTATCAAGGGGCTGATGCCTCATTCAGGGGTGCTATCCCCCCAGTTTTAAAAATAGTTGTTTTTTTGTGTGGTTGTGTGTGTTAGCCGCAACATAGCTGTGCAATAATTGCTTGGTGACACTGCTGTATGACTGCAATGAGTATGAAGGACAGTCACATGACAGGAGAGCAGGAACCACATACCAGTCTTGTAGCTGCCGGTAGCAGTCATGATGACAATGCAAGGCCATCAGCGTCATCTATGAAGGACGATGCACCAGGGCTTAAGTCAGGCCATGTAAAATTATTTTTTACCCTGTTAAAGGTAGACATTTAGAAGAAAAGCATTTAAGTCTGTGTCGAATCCTTTCCAAAATAATTGGTCTTATTCAGAGTCAGATGTATATGGACCAGAAATCAGTAGAAGAATGTGCATTACCTATGGAGAGTCGATTGCATACATAAGTCTCAAGCTGTGGCTCCCTCACCTTGGCTGTATCTCCCTCTTCATGTTGTACCTGTGTCTGATTTTGGCTGGAATCTAACTGATTTCACTGTATCTTCTAACATTGCTAAAAACTGCAGTACACAATGGACACACAGAGCAGAGGCGTCACTAACCTTAATGACACCTGGTGTGGATGTCCTATGTCCTTTTGCGCACTGTAGGCATGCATTCCCGGGAGGGGGCGTGGCTTCCCTGAAGTGGTGTGACCTCGGCCAGTGAAGCCATGCCCCTTTTTTTGCCAGTCTTGGGGGCGTTACTGCCTCCCGTTCTCTCAAGACAGTGGGCTTCCCCAGTGATCCTGCAGTTGCTGGGGCAGCCCACAGTCTCTCTCTTCCTGTCTCCGTGACTTGGCTTCACTGTGACACCATCTGTAGGGATGACACCAAAATAGCAGAGCAGCTCTGCTATTTTGGTGTCACCCCCTCAGATGGTGTCACCCAGTGCGGCCTGTACCCCCCGCGGACCCCTAGCGATGCCAGTTCCAAAAAGCAAAAAATATGTACACAAGTGGATTGTAGACTGTAAAATTTGAAGAGTATATAACATAAATAATTGTATATGAAGCATTATATATTTATTTTAAATGAATTTGCACTGCCGTGTAAAATCAATGTTAGCAATTAAAATGGTGTAGTTGAATAGGATGCAACAACAGCCAGCTGGGCTTTTTCTTCTGTCCTGGTCCATCCACCATTGTTTAACCACTTAACTGGCTATTTTGTTTCCCAAAAACCACTCAGAAATTGTTGGGTTATTAATAAATGAATTAGGACATGAACTATTTAAAACTTATCCAACACAATTTTATAAACTAAATAAATAAACACAGCATTAACATTGATTTTTATAATATATTGGCCATCAATATATCAGATACTCGATGATTGGAACATGGTGACCACCACAACTTTGATTTCTCCAGTGGCTGCTTCACTGAGCTGTACAGTGGGGTGATTAGGGGAGATCATCTACATTTCCCCAAAGGTAGCTACTCTCTGAAGCCGCCAGGTGGGCGGAGCTCTTGTGCAACCTGATCAGCAATGATTGGCAGCATGCATACACTGGGGGAGAGAGCATTGATGCAGAAGGGCTGCAATGTCCCTCTGCCATTGCAAGATGCTGGAGAATTATCTTTCTGTAGCCACCCACTATGCAGTTTTGGTTGATGCATTGATTGTCAACATGTCAAGTAACGGACAACCTGGTATTGTCTCAAACAATGCAACCGTGCTAAGCAAGTGGTTAAAAAGGAAGTATGTTCTACACATGTCCAGTAGATATTTACTCATCTTGCTCCCCCAGTCCTCTAACAGTGTTGTTACAGTCTTTGGACAGTATTCAATTTGAAGCGAAAACTCAAATCGATATAATTTGAAATAATTTATCACCGATGACATAATTTTCAGCTGTTTGCATTAGTCCCATATTCAATTTCAAAGACTTTTTGCCGGTGCGAAAAGTCTTTGTTAAAAAACAGGGAAAACTTTTTCACCATGTTTTACGTGGTGAAAAAAAGTGCAGAATTAGAGTTTCGAGGTGCAGGCTTAAAAAAATAGCCTCCACCCCTGGGAGTGTCCCCTAAAAATAATCTGTGTCGAAAAACGCTTTAAAAAAAAAGTCGGGACACCCCAAAAAATTCACTTGAATTTTGGGGTAAAATAAATAAATATAGGGGACAAAATCCTACAGTAGCGAAATAGATTCCAGAGGGGTTCCCAAGTAGGCGGCAGGTGTTTTCTTCATTGCAGGAGGTAGCAGTAGGTGCATTTTGAAGAATTTTAATAATGCACTTTAGGGACTTAAAATTATGCTTGCACCCATTTTCATGTACCCCAAATTTGATGGCAAAGGTTCTTTTTTGAAAAAAAGCACCTGCGCTGGATATTTAAAACCCCTAATTAGCTTCAGCAGGGAAAATGGGGGTAACCATGGTGATCCTCCATTACAGGACATCTTTAGGGGATTCCTAGGTAGAATTCCCAAAAATTCACAAATTTTTACGTTTTCCCTCGATCCTAATTGAGTACTCTCAGACCAGCATACAATTATACTGCCAATGATCCTTTAAATAAATAATTCACATACAGTGCAAATTGACAAAAGGTTTTAAACTAATTTATCTTTTTAATGCAAAGAAATATTTGAGCAGTGGAAGAACTAGAGAGTGTGGGGCCCAGGTGAAAGAATATGCTTTGGGCCCCCTATGCAGTGCCCCCAGTAGTGGTCCCCCTATGCAGTGCCCCAATAGTGGTCCCCCTATGAAGTGCTTCTCATACAGTACCACCAGAACTGGTCCTCCCTATGCAGTGCTCCCAGCAGTAGTCCCCCCTATGCATTGCCCCCAGTAGTAGTCCCCCCTATGCAAAGCTCCAGTAGTAGTCCCCCCTATGCAGTGCCCCAGTAGTAGCCCCCCTATGCGGTGCCACCAGTAGTAGTCCCCCCTATGCAGTGCCCCCAGTAGTAATCCCCCATATGCATTGCCTCCAGTAGTAGTCCCCCCTTTGCAGTGGCACCAAAACTAGTCCCCCCTATGCAGTGCTCCAGTAGTAGCCCCCCTATGCGGTGCCCCCAGTAGTAGCCCCCTATGCAGTACCCCAGTAGTAGCCCCCCTATGCGGTGCCCCCAGTAGTAGTCCCCTGTTGATGTTAAATAAAAATGGATTCAGTATTGCCTGAAATAAAGGAATTATGAAGGTTTTATATTAATATATGTGTTTGTAGCTTTTACAGTGATTCAGATGGATATGGGTTAAAATGTCTTTTATAATCAGAAAATAAGTCATAAAACTGTCTTTTACTGTGAACTACGTGATATGTGAAGTTGGACGTCTGTCAGACTGTGGCGTGATACATTTGAGCCTATTTTCATGTTTGCTTGAAGAGATAACCCCAACCTTTCGAGAAGATTTAATCTAAGATGTCATGATGACCAGAGCATAAGATGTCAAAGATCACAGACTCATCATCTGATATTAATTACTCATTCACTAAGAAACCCAACCCCGTTACATGCAATATTGTATATTGTAACAACCCTTTCCCTATGCATGAACCGATGAAATATCTTGATTGTAATATGCATGTAAAAACTCTCTTGTTAATGATTTTGTAATTGATGTAACTGTTGTGTATATAATCCATTATATACTGGAACATTGCCAGAGGGATCTGACTGACACTCCATGTGCTAACCCCTCCACGTTACTTTGTGCAGAATAGTGGAGGTATTTCTATAATACACCTATATCTGTTTTATCACAAACTGACAGTCTAAGAATTCTGCCTTATCAGATGGGGGCTTGTCCGATTTTCAATGATCTGGTGACACGAGATACTAGCTGAAGGACTCACTGCACTTGTCACAGGGGAGTGCAGTCCGCTGCTTAAGGTAAATATACCATTTTTTTTCTCCTTCTATTCATTGCTTCATTGTATCCAGTGCTGTGACCCCTTCTATCTGTATCTATTAGAGGCTTGGAAAATGAACTCAGGTTGACATGAGTTAAGTTTGTGATAAACAGCATATAACTGTTGTAAGTGTGTTAAGTTAAATGTTAAGTTAAGTTAATGGTAAGCTAAAGTTTAGGTGTTTAAGTTTCTGTACTAACCAAACATCAATCATCTGTTTTATGTGTTGTTATATGCTAGATATAACTGAAGTATGAGAGATATTCTGTCTGTATGAATTTATCTGTCAGAAATGTGTCTCAAAAGAGTGTTGTTCTTTGGCTATTGGGGACAAACGGGGACGGACATTGACTTAGTAGCGTGGTGTATACTAGACTGAGTCTTTGTGCGGTCCTTGGGTTCCTTGTGCTGGGTGACGCACTGACGCGGATCAGGTGTGAGAGAAGTGATGCAAAGTAAAATCTGGGCCCCTGATTTTGAATCAGAAGGCATGTCTTGTTTGTTATTTGTTTGTCAAAATCATCATACTAACTTTTCCCAAATGTGTTTGCATATTCACTTTAAGATTACCATAAGGGGGTAATGTGTGGTATGTAAGAGAAGTCACATCACTGGGCAAATTTGTGTTACGATTAGATGCTTTAAATTCAGGCAGACTCAGATGAGAAAAGATAAAATTGCATGTAAGGAACTATAAAATAGGTAATAGGGATTTCTGTGTCTCTGGTATATATCTCTGCCAACAAATTATAGTGTTTGTTATGTAGGTAATCATTAATTGTATATTGCATTACCTGTAGGATCTGTTCTGCCATTGCCATCTGGTGCTAGAAGTGGAGGATAGTTTGTGTATATTTTGTTTTTTAGTAAGAATATTCCTGTGGACGCACAGGTAGGCTATGAGATACAGCGAGTGCTGTGAGATGCAGCGGGCTAGTAGATTGCTGAATGAGGCAACTAGTTGATGGAACCTTGTAATTAGGGTTTGAATTATATACAGATTTGCCGGAAGAGGCAGTATACGTGAGTTGAGTTATATACAGATTTGCCGGCAGAGAGACAGTATACATGTGTTATTGCAATTGTTGTTGTTAGTGATTGAACAATATGGGTACAGATAATTCCAAATACCCTGAAAATACTGTTGTTTATTACATGGTAGAGAGACATTGAGATAGCTGTGTTAAGTACTTAGGTGAATGGATTGATATTATCAGAGACACTGAATGTCCCTTTCCAGAGACTGGGTAATTTTATCCCTTGATAGTAAAGTTCCTTGAAAACCAGATTTTGGAAAAAATTACACCTAAGGACAAGACAAAGCATTTGCAGATTCTAGATTTGTGGAAGCGAGATGGAAATAAATGGAGACCTGAGAGTGCTTCTAGCTTTGTTCTTCCCCCATTTAATATAAGCACTATATGTGATACACTTCTTCCATCTCCTGTACCTCCTGTGCCTCATACCTCCTTATATCCTATGATATCAAAAGGGAAGTTTTAGATAAGGAACTCAGAACCAAGTTTAGGGAATCAGTTATTGATGACATTGAAGATGATGTTTGGTTTTACCATATGGCATCTTTGCTTACCATACCTCCTGAAAGTAATGAACAGGGTGGTGGCTTGAGTACTGCTCAACCGCAACCTACTTCTACCAGTACTCAGACTAGGACACTTGTTGATGCTGCTACTACTTACACACAAACTCCTACTGACACAGCGCATACTCTATATTCCCCTAGTGATACATCAGCTTCACCATATACACCAGAGCCAAATATATGACAAAAGTTCTTTACCCCGGGGATATGCTCCAACATTTTGATCTGGGGAAATCCCACAGTTACATAATATAAGTGCATTATCCCCTATTTCACTTAAAAGTGACACCCTGGTTTGGAATCAAGAAGCAGTTTTGGACGACCAAGCGGTGATTGATGGTACCTGGGTAACGCAGGTGACATCTATACAAACTTTAAAAGCTTCCCAAGCTGGTGTCTTGGCACTGAATTCATGTGTTTCTTATTGTATTCAAATGCTGTCCACAGACACTAATGAACTTGCAGATACACAATACCACATACTTTCCACTTGCCAGTTTAAAATTCAGCTCAGTTGCAGACATTATGGAAAAGCCACAAAATATTGAATTAGCAGGTACAGACACAAGGAGCAGCATCAACAAAGGGAGCAAGAACATTTTCAAATATTCGAGTTACAAATGCATAAGTGCAATACCTTATGTGTTTTTGAGCATGAGCCTCCCAAGATTCCAATATAAGGGACCCCATGGGCAACTAAGTTCTGCTATTACAGAGTGAAATCCAAATATGGATTTTAGGGAGTAAACCAAACATATGGAAACTTTTACAGAACCACATTTCTTTCTGGGATCTTTTAATCTTATAGGCATTACTATAAATCCAAACTTATCAGAGAATAAATAGAAGTAACTACATTATGGCAGTGCTTATTCCAGCCCCAACCACAAACCTGATTACTAGCGTGCTTGTACCTAGTAAACATAAGTATAAGGAAAATAATCAAGAATTAACAACAGGTGTGAGTACCTTGGCTATAATAATAGGTACACGCCGGAATAGATATCATCTCAGCCCTGAGCCCCAGTTACTCTTAAAGAGTACTATTGATAGCACAGACAATTTTATACCTGAAAATTTGGTTATGACAGATTAGAGCACATTTTTTACATCATTTCCGTAGTCAAATTTACCTCCATGTTATGCATTTATTGGAAGGATAGGTTCTGCACATGGGCTCTCCTAGGAGAATTTTAAATATCATAAGGTTTAGCAGTTACTTAATTTAATTAACAAAGAAACAAAATATAGTTATGAGACACCTTTAGAGGCTTTTAAACAAATAGCTAAACACATTTAATTACGTATTTTGGTATGGGACTGATAGGTATACAATTATTAAACATATTCCTCAGAAATTAATATTAGCCAGTGAGATAACGCGAGTACACCCCTCATGCTCAACTACCATTAGTACATTAGTACATGAGGTCTTTAAATCTTGGTTCATATTATTATTATCATATGTCCTCATGTTAAATAACTGTATTTTGTATTTTACAGGTACCTATAGTTGAAAACTATTTAAAAGACTCCATGGAGTATTATAAACCAAAGCGCTTAATTTTCTCTTTTTTTCTAATTTTTTTTTATTGCCATTTTAAATGATCATGATCACATTTTCTAAATGTATGTAGGAAAATATATATTTTTTATTTAGCTGTTTTTTGAAAATGTTGATAACATGAGTGTTTATTCCCCCAGAACTGAAGTAACTATCACTATTTTTTTTTCCAGGATGATCTTTAACTCTTTCAATGTACATTATTCAAATTAAATTTTTTGTATTTGAATTACAGGAAAAGCCCTAGTCCTAATATATTAGATATGAACAAAGGAGTACATCTACATATTGTGTAACACTTCCCTGCTAAAAAAAAGACTATTAGGGGAATTCAATATGGGAGCGAAAACATCGTTTTTGCGTTAATATCGCACCTATGACATCATTATCGCAGGTTTTAGTTTTACACTGTATTCAATTTCAAAGACTTTTCGCAGGTTCGAAAAGTCTTTGAAAAAAAACAGGGATAAATTTTCACCACTGAATAGGTGGCGAAAAAAAGTGCAGAATTGGTGTTTAGGGGTGCAGGCTTAAAAAAAATAGCCTGCACCCCTGAGAATGACATTTAAAAGATAACTGTGTCAAAAAAAGTTAAAAAAAAAAAGATAGGGACACCCCAAAAAATTATTTAAAAAATGGGGTGAAAAAAAAAATGGGAAAAAATTGTTTAACAATAGGGAAATAGGTTCAGGGCTATTCTGCAAGTATGCGGCAGGTGTTTTCTAGAACTAGGCTATCAGCGGCAGGTGTTTTCTACAATAGATTTATAGCGGCAGGTGCACAAATGCAGAATTTTTAAAAACTTACTTTAGTACCCATTTTCATGTACCCCAAATTTGATGGGACCACTTAAAAAAATGAAAAAATAACCTAAGTGCTCTTCTGCAACACTTCTTCAATGTCGGGGAAAAAAACACCTGCTGCGGCTATTTAAATCCCTCACTTTCATTTGCAGGCTAAAACGGGGATACCCATAGTGATCCCCCATGTTCTTACAAATTTAGGGGGTTCCTACAATTTTTTTAAGGAAAATTTCCTAACTTTACGCAAATCCCATTCGCAGCCTCCTGTTTTCGTTAGTTTTATTTACGGGGATAAGCGGGCGTGCGCCCGATACTTTATCCCAGGTAAAACTCTGATATGAAACGTAAACTTCGACAGCGAAGTTTACATTTCATATTGAATTCCCCTCTATGAGCAAATTATATATTTATTGAACAAGAACGTTTTCTTTGATTGTACTGTTCACATACAGTTAATGTTTTACATGGTTCCCTCATGCACAAAGAAATATTTGTCTCCAACAAGTACCTATAAGCTAATGGGTTTTTTGCTCCTAAAGGAGTTACTATATCATCCTGTTATAACTCTATAATAAACAAATCCTATCACACTATTACAACACTACAGATTCAAATGATAAGGTAAGAAGTATACAATGTCCTATTTAAAGTGAGTGTATGCTCTCTAACCCAGTCCTCTTTTGTCAGTGCACATAGATTTATGAATATTCCCTTTTCAGGAGTAGTACAAATAGCATAACTCACCTCTGCAGTGCAGGTATGTTCACTAAACGGACACCTCAGGACCCCCTTTCAAGGGCTGGTCTGCGGCTCCACTCTCCACCTCCATGTCCAGACTCACTAATAGTGCTGGTTCCTGTCAGGGGTCTATTACCTGCACCAATGTCCTGCTCTCAGACCGTTACCTCAGACTCTCTCTCCCTGACCAACTGCCACATGTCTGACCACCGGACTCCTGACCTCTTCAGCAGCTGCTGGGAATTGTAGTCTGTCTGTGCAATGACATACAGATGTACTGTACAAGTTTCAGATGTAATACCTGATCTTAAAAGTATATAATATATTGTATAGACAGTCTTTAATATCTTAGTTGATGTTTAGAAATATTTTTTATGTTTTATGTTGCATCCAGTAGTTTAATATATATACATATATATATATATATATATATATATATATATATATATATATTGGGATATGAAATATTATGTGGATTGGTAAGGGATGTTCTGTTTGTTTGTTTTGTTTGTGTGTGACAGGATTGTCATAAGTGGTGGGGGGGGATAAAATAAGGTAAATAGATTATTCCTAACAGTAACAAAAGGAAAAAAGTATATGAAAGTGAAGAAAGTATGTAGAAGTATAAAGATGTTGTATAGAGTGAAGACGATTGGATCCTGGAATGTGAAAAGTTTGCCTGGAAAAAAAAAAGTGTATTTTCAGTGACACTTATAGAGTTGGAGAGAGGATGAGGAAAGTCTGATTCTGAGAAGGGTAATTTAATATAGGCATATTCTGGATATGTTTAGATGTATGTAATATGAATGTGTTTGAATTTGTGTAACATATGACAGTTCAGACTTCAGGGATATTGAATTATTTAATGCATTTGAAACCTTACTCAACACTACTATACTCCGCAGGCATAGTCCAATGCTTAAAAAAATGTCAAGCTGCCTAAAGAAATGTATTGTTAACATGATCCAGTCTGATGAAACAGCAAAGCAGGCTGCAATAAGGAGAATTTTAAACTCCTAAAAATAAAAATGTGTGGGTCACAGCAAGGTTTTATATCTGTAACTTGTGAAAAATATATTAGTCGTATTTTAAGTAAGAAATCTCCTTGTGGAAGGTATCTGGGAAAATGAGAGGGGATGACCAGTAACACCAATCACTATTACCTGGCCTGGAAGAAACAACCCATAGGCTTACTCACAATGTAAGGGAAGGAATGGTAAGGTATATTGGTGTGCTCCCAACTTCTCCTCCTATGCAGTGAAAGAGCAGTTGCCTCACTTGATTAGGAGGTGAACCAAGGAAGAATGGTTCTCGCACCCATTTGTCACATCCACCATTCACAAGGACCTTTACTAGCAATACAGACTGACTTCATACAGTTTCCACCCAGTAGAGATGTATTAGATATTCTGGTGTAAAGTATTAATTATACAGATGAAGGTTTTCAAGTTATTTAAATTTAAGTATACTATGATCAGGGCACACATGTCACAGGACAAGTATTTCTGGGTGCACTGCACTTACTGCACCTACAAGCCACTAGAAACGTAAAATAAAATGTCAAAAGTCACATAGGATACAGGAATGAATTGGGTGAATGTCCTACTCAAGTCTTGCATAGCATCCGGGTTATTCCCAGGTCTCCATACAATTAGTCTCCACATGAGATATTGTTCAGGAAATGACCACATTTAATTTTAGGTCCAGAGGACAACCATGATAAAATACTACTACTGTTAAACAAGCAGGTTTTATTGATACAGCAGAGAATTGTCTCCTCCCGGGTCACAACAGGCCATGACCTGGATCCTGGTGAGTGTTTGTATAGTAAGTAATTTTCTTTGTTTAGGATCATGTATAGATCGTACCAGGTGCTCCTTACCACCTCTATTGCAGTAAAGGTTCCTGGGAAGCCTACCTGGATTCATGCTTCATAGTATAAGAGAGTAGCCGATCCGGCATCTTCCAGCTCTCGAGCAAGAGGCGCCTACGAGGAGGCTGATCTGATCCCTGCTTTGGAGACACTGTTCAAACAGTGAATAAGGAAATAGCTTGGTATGGTAAGAGGGTAATAGAGGAGAGTGGGACAGGTGAGGTTGTCCTGCTCAACCCAAACCCACAATGAAAAAGGAGGGTAATAAATCTTTAGACCTTAGAATGCTTCTAATAAAGTTGATTTTAGAAAATTAATAGTAGGAATTTTAACCTTCAAACTGGCTGGAGATCTGGAACCAAGTGCTGTGGTAAGCAGGTAGCAACACCCAGCTATGATTCATATGTGATTGCTGACACTGCCCAATACCTCATTATCATGAAATAAAATAATAATAATACATGGCATAATCATTACAGGTGCCAGTTGTTATCTGAAGTTCCCTATTGTATATGTAAATATTGAATTAAACTGTATCGCTCCCATAGTTTTTACGTAAATAGAATAAACCATTATGATAGTTATAGATGGTAAATTTAAACCTATACAGATAAATTTGAAAGTTTTCATGTAACAAAATATAACATATAAGCACAGCCAGAAACAGGGTTGGAATATTACTGAGAGGCTTCTTCGTCAGCCTTTGGGGAATACTGATAATTGTATAGAGGAGGTCCAAGTTAATTTTATATATCTGGATAGATATTTTCCAAAGGGTATATGTTTGGTATGTGGGAATAGTGCTTATTCTTATTTTCCATCTAAGTATTCTGGGGTTTGTTATTTAGGACGACTGACATTTCTTGCAGCTCACATCAACATAACCTCTTTAATGTCTTCAACATGAGGGAAAAGGTCATTACCTCCAAATTGTAGGTCAGATTTGCCTGTGCTATCTGATGCACAGTATAAAGCTTTTGGTTTCTCTTTATTGGGGATCCCAGGTCTCAGTGTGTACAATACCAGGGTCATAAATAGTATTGCTTGTGGAATGGCTAAAACTATAAATACCACTAGCACTGCTATTTCTCTTATTAATCATGAATTAAGAGAAATTAGAGAAGAAATGTTAGAAAACAAAGTAGCCATAGATTACTTGTTACTAAAAGCAGGTAGTGGATGTGAACATTTCAAAGGCATGTGCTGTTTTAATATTTTAGATAATCATAATCCCATTGAGAAAAAATAAAACAGTTACAAGATATACAAGAAAGCATGCACCAACATCAAGGCAGGGATGCTTTCGGATGGATAGGAAAAGATATAACTATTTGGTTTATGCAAATATCGCATTTTATCATGATGGCTTTGTTAACCAGTGCTTTAGTATACATATGTATAAAGTGTTTTCCCACAATGATATTTGGATTCAAGAATGTGTGTACCCCAAAACCAGGATCCTCAACTACCTATCTTATGACCACAAAGCCTGTTCTGTATGTACCCGCAATATAAATTCAGCTTATACAT
The DNA here is from genome assembly GCA_031769625.1 of Taudactylus pleione. NCBI lineage: Eukaryota > Metazoa > Chordata > Amphibia > Anura > Myobatrachidae > Taudactylus > Taudactylus pleione. The sequence goes on from JAUIMM010000107.1 coordinate 4,106,637, forward strand.
ATTACTTTTCCCCCCAATATTTTCTGCTTAAATACTTGCATGCACACAAGCCAGCTGCTGGATATATATGGTAACAAGGCTTGGGCCTCAATCTAATGAAGGATTGAAGAATCTCTTTACTGTTGCAAATCTCCAGGTTTTCACTAACTCTGGCGGGTGTGGTGCGCTCCACACAATTACCAATAGTCCTGCGTGACGAAACCAGAGCATGTACTATATTCTTATATCCTCATTTCCTTTTCCTATCTCACTAGAAATATATTTAGAACTCTGTAATTAGCACCATTTTGATTTAAGTATTTTAGGTGTTAATTGGCATTAATAAGCAGTGGAATTGTTGGTTATATAAAAATGGAGTCAGTATTGCCTGCAGGTTTTATATTAATATATGTGTTTGTAGCTTTTACAGTGATTCAGATGGATATTGGTTAAAATTTCTTTTATAATCTGAAAATAAGTCATAAAACTGTCTTTTACTGTGGACTACATGATATGTGAAGTTGAATGTCTGTCAGACTGTGGCGTGATACATTTGAGCCTATTTTCATGTTTGCTTGAAGAGATAACCCCAACCTTTCAAGAAGATTTTATCTAAGATGTCATGATGACCAGAGCCTAAGATGTCAAAGATCACAGACTCATCATCTGATATTAATTACTCATTCACTAAGAAACCCTACCCCGTTACATGCATTATTGTATATTGGCCCTCATTCAGAGCCGCTCGTTAGCAGCAGTACGCTCGTTGCGTTCTGATGTTGAGAAACCGCGCATGCGTCGGTGTAACACTGCGCATGTGCGTACGGCAGATTGCAAGCTTTTTTTTACTCGTTTGGCAAATTGCGAACAGGAAGTGATATGTCAAATGTGATTGACAGAACAGGCCGTTTTTGGGCGTTGACGGGGGTGGAGATGGGAAAACGCAGGCGTGGCGAGGCGTTTTTTGGGCGTACATAAATTAGCTCATGCGAACGTCAAATGTGTTCGTACCAAGTCATACGTCACTGGCTGATCCTCTTTCCTTTCAAACTGCTAGCACAGCTTGGGGTGTGGATTACTCGACCACAATGGCGATGGTCTTCTCCTCCGGTCCCGGCCTCCTCGATGTTTCCTCGATTTATCACGGCTTGTCAGAAAAACAATCAACTTTGGATTGAAAACCAGCTTGTAATGTGTTTTGGAAAGAGTTTTTTTGGTTAGCACAAAACCGTACGCAGGTGAAAATCTCAGTAGCTAATTTCAGGATTACACAACCAATTAGCGTATAATTTAAACTATATATTTTTTTATTTTTTGGTGCTTTAGTGATATTGTAGCAATATTGTTATCATGTTTGTGTGTATTGTAAACTTTTGCATTGGCCTTGAGTTTTTGCCTTTTTTTAAACATTTCCAAGTTTTCCTTAAAGCAACATTTGTGTTTAAATCATTTTATTTTAACCCTTTTTTTGCTGTAAAAGAATTTGTTTTTGGCTTGTGGTACAGGATTAACTGTAAAACATTTTTCAAATAATGTCACAATACAATTGAGAATATTTGCAAACTTTTTTATTAACTCCACAAATTATGGCACAAATCATGTGCATTTTGCTGGAGATTTTTGGGGGCATTGTTACCCACTATTTTTTTTTAAAAACTCAAAGAAAAATGGCAAGTTTAGGCAAACAAGCAAAATAAAATTAAAAACAATTCACAAGAAAGGAGAGGGAAGTTTTGGTCCTTAAGGAATATGGGGCAAGCACAGAAGGAGTGTGGGAAAAGTAGCCAGTGCTGACATCGTTTCTTTCCCCGTTTGGCTGGGGAGGGTGGGCGCCAGACTGGGTCCGGGATGTCATCAGGCTGGCCTGTCCAGAGGCAGATGTTGTGGCCTCTGGACTAGGCACAGGGATAGGCACATTTGGAGGAATGGCTGTTGTTGTGCCAGAGGTGGAGGATCCAGATGTTCCGGCAGGAAGGGAGGTCGGCTCCACCATGTGCTGGCGAATGAGCTGCTCCAGGGCATTGGCGATTCTCATGTTGGCCCTGGTATTTTCAGCCAGGGCCTGACCAATGGTCACGTTGGCCACAGCATTTTGCTCCAGGGCCTCAGCCACCCGTAGCAGACTGGCGTCCATCCTCTGCAGAATCTCCGTATGGAAATCCGATTTAAAATTGAGTTCTGTGAGGAGTGCCACTGCCTGCGAGGGGGATTGCCCTGGACTGGCTTCTGCAGGGTCCTCAGCCGGATATACTGGTTCCTCCCCTGCAGAGCCAGCAGAAATTCGAAATTCTGTGGCCAAGGCTCCCCTTTGGAGCAGACTCATCCGCCTCTGTCTCTGTGAGAAAAAAGAGAAAAGAGTCACATTAGAATCTACATATTGTCACCAAAACATTTCAGAGTTGGTTACATATCAACATTTATCTGGGCCAACATGAGGAGCCGCAAAGTCTGGTATGTCTGTATCCATGTTGGACACGCCAAACACCTCCACATACTGCACACACCCCTGTGCCAGCTCTTCCAAGTCATTCAACTCCAATGACACAGGGGTGGGACCCCCACCTGTCCCCCTTGCATGCCTAGCCCTGTCTGCCAGTTTTTGCTTCAGGTGGTATTTGAAGTCTTGCCATCTGTGGGTGAAAAAGATTGCATTATTCCTGCATTAATTGGGCCTGTATCCTTTTTTTTTTTTTTTAACTTACCGCCGTTAGACATCCCGGGCTAAACGGACCACATCATCCACCCTATTAACAGCACTGGCTATCTCCTCCCACATTCTCCACTTCTGGCTTACACCAATAATCCTCTCTGCCTGTGGCAGGATGTCCACACACTTCTGAACCAAAACCTCCATCTCCTTTCTAGTGAATTGTGGCTGCCTTTTCTTTTTTGCCACTTTTGCTGGGACACTGGGCCCAGCAGCCTCTTCCATGTCATCCTCAACACCTATTTACATTAAATTAAACAAAAAATGGATGTCAAACTTTCAATATATTCTGGTTCTTAATAATCCTTGATTACAAAAGAGTGAAATACTTACCGGCCGCCTCTTGGCCACTGTTTTGCTGGTCTGTAGCCATTTTGCTTGTTCAAGCTTCAACTACACCAGACCGTTTGTGTTTTTCAGTGACGTATTTATACATGCATCCTTATTTTTCGACCGCATCATTGATTGTGCGTTCCTATGATCCGTCCTTAATTTGAGCGTGAAACGAAACACTATTTATTGCTTTTTGCGACTTGAGATGAGGTGGCGGGTGTTGATTGTTGGAGGTTTCGTGTGTAGTAGTGTATTGTTGGAGGGATTACTGTTTGGAGGCGTTATTTTGGAGTTCTTTGGAGGCGCATTTTCCGTTCGCATTTTTGGTTGTTGGTCTTTGCTAATTTTATCTCTTTTGGCAATATGTTTTTTTAGGTTATCCTGTTTGAAATTATGGCAACAAAAATGTTTTTGCTTATTCCTAAAATCTTCTGTATGTTTTTTTTAGTTTTTTTTTGGCTGGGCCCCAAAGAAGTTTTTTGACTGTGACTTATTTGTAGTGTATTGGTAAGTTTGGATTATAACATGTTTTAAAAATGTTCATGTATTGTTATTCGCATATTTGTGACTCAGTAAGGTTTTTGTGTTTTTTTTCCTAACTTGGTAAAAATGCGAACTATTTAGCGCACTTTTGTTTCCTTCTTCCCCCTTGTAAAAATGCAAACTATTTAGCGCACTTTTGTTTCCTTCTTCCCCCTTGTAAAAATGCAAACTATTTAGTGCACTTTTGTTTCCTTCTTCCCCCTTGTAAAAAAGTGAACTATTTAGCGCACTTTTGTTTCCTTCTTCCCCCTTGTAAAAATGCAAACTATTTAGCGTTTAATTTTGATGCTGCTTTTCTCTAAGACAAATTTGTTAGTCCTCTCAATGTATGTTTTATTTTTTGCATATTGGTTCAGGCACACATATTTGATCGTCAATTTTCAACATTCTGAATAGTTCAAAATGACCTTCAAAAATTGTTACCGAATTTTTTGTTTTTGAAATGCAGGTTGGTGCAATCATGACAATACCCCGACATGTAAGCATCTTTGGATTTTAGCGGAAAGATAAGTATTTTTTTTTTACATTAACATTGAACATACATTAACTACATTACTTACCCTTTCAGGTTGATGTTGGTCGTATAATTTTGGCCATGCTTCCAGAAGACGACCAACCTCAATCTTGTCCCAGGCATAGGCATCGTAGGCATGCAAGGCCCCAGATATATAGAACACGTGTCTCCCTTTTTGGAATGCCTGATGATGATGTTTTAAGATGATACCGTCTCCCTCCACAAATCATCATAGACACTCTCTCATTAATAGAGAGTGATCTTGAGCGGCAAATTGACAGTCCTACAGCAATACCACCACTTATGCAATTATTGTCAGAGTTACATTTCTGTGCCTCAGGATTCTTTCAAACCACGGTGGGAATAGTGGCGGGAATCTCCCAATCCTCCTTTTCTAGGATCCTGAGGGCAGTGATGGAGGCCCTTTTCAAGCACCTCCATCATTTTATTACAATGCCTTTGGATATGGCTTCTCTTAGTGTGGCCAAGGCCAATTTTTACCAAATAGCTGGCTTCCCACACATCATAGGAGTTGTGGATGGTACTCACATACCACTACAGCCTCCAGCACGGCTGGAGGCAATTTTTCAGAACAGAAAACACTATCACTCCCTGAATGTAATGGTGGTATGTGATGCCTCCCTCCAGATCCTGTCCCTGAATGCAAAATTACCCAGGAGTGCACATGACTCATTCGTCATCCGGCAATCAGGGATATGGCAAAAATTAGAAAACCTACAAGCTGGTGATGCGTGGCTTCTGGGTAAGTGGAGACCTTTAGTACATACCAATGCAAAGCTTGATACACAGTGTTCCTGATGTTGTCACTTCTTTTTCACAGGAGACAGTGGCTACGCTTGCACGCCCTGGCTGCTCACTCCTAATTTGGCTCCCACACCAGGCCCACAAAGTAATTTTAATTCCGCACTTACAGCAACCAGGCAATTGGTGGAGTGCTGTATCGGCCTTTTACAAGGCCGATTCAGATGCCTCCACCGCTCTGGTGGCGAACTCATGCCGGATATGGTTTCGAAAATTGTGGTCCTGTGTGGGAAATTTCACAACATTGCCATAAGGAGTGGTGTCCCAATGCAGCCAGAGGATGCCTTGTCTGAGGATGGCCCCCCCGAGGTTGGTTGGAGGTCAGTATGTGGGGGGCCATACGCGATGATGTGGTGGCCAGATTCTTTAGGTAATTATTGGCACAAAATAAGTTATTTGACACAATGTCGAAAGGAATGGTTTTTACCATCAAATTAATCGTTTTTTTATTTCCCATCTTGTGTTTTATTTCATAATCTTTTGGAATGAAACGATGACTACTTCCTGCTCCCAAAAAATGACTTCATGGGGCCACATTGGATATATATTCTGGATCCAATTTTGAAATGCAACATTTGTGGAATCATGTTGGCATGCTCATTCATCAACCAGTTCTTGATTTATTTTTTTTAAGTTTATTATGGTGTTTGCTGGTTTTTACATTTTGGTATCACTGTGTGTATTGTTTGTGAACCAACACTTTGTGTATTTATTTTATGGTGAATAAATTTTTGATTTTGGGAATCAAAACAATTTTTTACAACATTACAAGCAAGTGTAAGCAGGTTCACCCAAGGAAAATTTGCTTAATGGCTAATCCTGTAATGTTTCAATTTGCTCATTATTTAACTATGCTTTGTGGGTAAAAACAAACACAAAAAGGTATTATGTAGAATCAGTATGCTTTGGAATCTAGGCCTAAACAGGTTTAACTCCAAATTGGAACATGTCAATGTAAAAAAACAACAAAAAAACATCTGGTAACTCTCAAAACCTATTGTTAGTGTTAGCTGATTCATGTGCCTGCTTTAAAAAAACATCCTACCACAATCTTATTGACATTAGTTTCAAATACTTGCTGCAAGAGTCTACTTATGTAAGTTTAAACAATCTATGATTTTGAGACAAGGAATGATACTGTATTCAAAATGTAACTTTTTATTGTAGAAAAATAAATTTGTTGAAAATCAAAAAAATTAGTGCCACAGGATCCCCACCATCCTATCCAGGACCACCGGCAGACCAATCACGTGCCCCCGCATAAGTTGGACGCACCCGGCTAGGTCCGCCAAACGCCTCTGGTCCTCTGTGGGTTAGAAAATTGTGGTGCTTACTAAAATGAATCCATAATTTATGATTAAAAAAAAAAACTCAAGCAAAATAGACTTAGCAAAAAGTGACAATAGTGTTGTCAAAACCACATTCCAAAAAAAACCTTGAACAATAAAAAAAAAAAAACCCATAAAAAAAGAGAAAACGGAAACCAGAGATACAAGTTTGACTGTTTTGACATGTGGGATATGTGTATGGGGAAATCAGCTGTGAAATGTAAATACATACAGATATCTAACCAAAATGTAAACAATCAAAAATTTGGAAAAGCACAGACAAAGGATTACATCAACATATTTACCTTAACAAAAATGGATAAAAGGGAAACATACCATTGTGAATGATGGCTGGCCCCGAAACCACTCCATCGTCCTACTCGGAGGTGGTCACATTTCCCAAGGAGGTGGGAGGGGTTATTACAGATTCGGGAGATGGGGTGGTCAAGAGAGGGGTGGTTTGAGGGGAGGGGGAATTGGGATGGAGGGGAAATTGGCAAGAGGGATGGGCGACAGGGTCTGGGCAGGCTGGGGTGGAGGGGGAATTGTGGGAAATTTGGGGAGAGGAGGTTTGGCTGGGGGTTGGGGAGAGGGGACGAGAGCGCCGTCTTTGCCGGCGATGACGCCGTTGTCTTTGCTCGGCCCCTAAATGATGGGAAACAAATTGAGGTGAGTTTAGAACATCACCTTGCTAAACGCTAATTGTTGAACCCAAAAAAAGGAAAACATGCACACGCAGATAAGAGTGCAAACAAGAAACAGGCCAAACAAGAAAACATGCACACGCAGATAGGAGTGCAAACAAGAAACAGGCCAAACAAGAAAACATGCACACGCAGATAGGAGTGTAATCCCCCCTCTGCATTGAGCCCAGTAGTAGTACTCTCTATGCAGTGCCCCCAGTAGTAATCCTCCCATGCAGTGCCCCCAGTAGTAATCCCCCTATGCATTGCCCCCTGTAGTAATCTCCCTATGCAGTTCCCCAGTAGGAATCCCCCCTAGGCAGTGAACCCAGTAGTAGTCCCCCCTATGCATTGCCCCCACTAGTATTTCCCCCAATGCATTTCCCCAGTAGTAATCCCCTTATGCAGTGCCCCAACAGTAATCCACCCTATGCATTGCCCCCGATTGTAATCCCCCCTATGAATTGCCCCCAGTACTAGTCTCCACTTACATTGTCCCCATTGTCCCCAGTATTGGCCACCCCCCATACAGTGCCCCCCAGTAGCTGCCCCCCATACAGTGCCCACAGTAGCATCCCCCTATATAGTGCCACATGTAGCCCCCCCATGTTGTTCCAGTCTCCATGCCCCCTCACACACACACCCTAAAACACAACTTACCTGATCCCCGCTCCTGCCGATAACCACCACTGTCTGCTCCTCTGGGCCCGCTCTTGCTCTACACTATGGGATGGAAGGGATGACATGACGACTTTCCCATCACCCTCTGCAGGAGGACCCAGAAGGTGGAGCTCATGAGTAAGCTCCTACCGGCTACCTCCGCGGATGATGCAGCAGCCAATGAGAGTCTGTCTGGCTCTCATTGGCTGGTAGAGCAAACACACAGCTGCCGCTGGCAGCTGTGTGTTTGTAAACTGTGTAGTGCAGACCGCTACTCACTGTAGTCTGCCCAACACTTGGGCCCTGGGGGACACTAGCAGGGGTGCAGCAGCGGCTATGGGCCCCTGCACCACAGCTGGCCCCGGTGCAATGCACTGGCTAAACCTCCGCTATTTCTGCCCCTGTGCAGAGGTCAGACAAATCTTTCCCTAGCATGATATGTCCTAATACAGGAAGATTGAGGGGAGATAGACAGTGTGACTCAGAGAAAATCACATTAGGCCAATTTAAGATTCAAAACAAATATGATATACAATAATATCACATATAAGGGACAGAAATATCTTGGAAGCAGTGCATTACACAATAAATATGACTCATGATATATACAGCAGATTTTAAAAATAAATATCAAATTTGAAAACTTGTTTTTAGCCTTTGTACTTTTATTTAATGCAGGGAGGGTGTAACCTCACTTCCTCCTTGTGTGCCTTGGTATCAGTAAATATTCTAGTTAATATACATTTCACTTTTTGATAGTCTTACCAATACATGACACACACTCTCACATACACACACACATACAGATGTGTCCTCTTGTATCCAGTGCCAGATTAAGGTCCACATAGGGCCTAGAGCTGAAATTTATGAAGGGCCTATTGTGTTTCGCCGCAGGAGATATAATCGGTGCTAACTCACAACAATACCTCCCCATACTATATCACTGAACTACCTCTCCACACTGAGTGGTGAGCAGCAGAGAATCCTATGGGCCTATTTTCTTCTGGGGGCCTGGAGTTGCCATAGAAATTCTTATTTAATAAATAATGTTATACTGTATATAGGTAAGAAGCAGGGCTGCCTGAGACATTTTGGAGCCCCCCCATAAACACACACACACACACACACACACACACAAAGAAACAAAAAATAAATAGGAAACAATTAAACCCTCATCCCTCTACTATGATATCATGCCACCATGTCACCATTTAAATCTGAGCCACACAGAAGATAGCCCAGTGCTACCTGAACCAGAAGTTACTTTATAGGCACCACAAAGTACGGACACATTGCTGTCAGTGGCTAGCAGTTGCCTCCTATCATCGGTCCTGGGCCTCAGTAGTGACAGCAATGTGTCCCATATGAGATGGCATGCTCGTATGTGTACTCTGCTAGAAAAACCCTTGAGCCAGCTCTAGTAAGATGGTAATAATGTTTGCATGAGTACACTTTGATTCAATGGGCCTGATTCTGAGTATCATGCTATGTAACTACACATGTGCCCTGATTGTGTCTGTATAGAGTCACAGCTGCAATTTCAGATGCATGCACAGGGAAGTGTAATAAAATATATTAGGAATTAATGGGCGTTGACTCGAAGGTGGATTTGCAGATGCACGAAGATGGTCCATATTATAATAGTGTTATCATAGGTAGGGGTCCATCTACAAAATGAATGCACAGAGGAAGCCGTGAAGCATGCCACTGGTCAAGGTCTCCTAAAGCAAAGGAGATGGGACAGACCTAGTGCAACAGAAGAGAAAAACCTGGCCGGCCATCAGGAATGGGGTGCCGTATGGGATACAGATCGAAGGAGCAGATGGAGGTGGCATATGGGACAGAGTGGAGCCACGGAAGGTTTGGGATGGAATGAAGTGAGGGGGAAGGAGAAACAACCAGCAATCAGAGTGGGGGAGGATCTGCAGAAATCAGGGGTGGGGCTGGTCAGATATGGGAGAAGGGTGGAATAGTGGCAGACTGAGGTGACCTGGCATATCCAGGCTCACTTTACTTGTTAAAATAAAAGAATAGTGCCCCTGTCATCTGTTTATTTATAAATACTGCCCCTGTATAAATTGTAATTATTAATAGAGAATTCATATGGTTGTATCCTCAAATTAGTGAACAAATACTTATAATAACCTGTAACAGTTCCCCCTTAATTGATTTGTTATTTAATTTTTGTTTTTGAACAGTCACTGCTTAAACATTTTCTGTAGTGTTGTGGTTTATGTAAATACTTACCAACAATCTTCTTTTTTTGTTCTGCTATAAACTCATGAAATGTATTAACGTCAGTTATCCAAATCCGTTAATGTTGGGTAAGCACACCTATTTAATAGACAGTCAACCAATCAGGAATGGACTCTCATCTTTGATAGATAGAAAGACTATGGTCTGGATTCAATTAGTCATATTAACAGGTGCTAATTGAAATAGAGGCCTGTGTTCAACTAGCCTCATATTTTGAGACCCAAAAATAAATCTCTGTTAACTGTGCAGTTATCTGGGGACAACTGCCAGTTAATGCACAGGTCCATGAACTTTTCACGGATTCTGTCCCGTGTTATTGCATGTGTTTACTGTGTGTTAACAAAATTATTGGGCAAATGTAGGAGGCTAATTGAATAGCCCAAGGTGTCAAAGCCCATTATTACCCGTGGTAATTTACAGTGGGTAATTTAATTCACCCCTATGTTTGAAATTTCCCCAGAACAACATATTTAGCAATTCTAACAATTATATTATTTTAAAACAATGTACACAATAATGTTTTTTTCTTTCTTTTTGTACTTTATGATTATTTTTATAATAGAGTGGATTTAATGAAGAACTGTTTTCACAAAGTACAAGGGTTGTTCAAAAAGTAATGCCTAAATGCTCGAAACTCAAATTTTATTATAGATACAGATTTGAAAATTTGCAGTAAATTACTTTGAAGTCTTAGTAACAGAATGACTCTACTCAAAAAATTCACCATCTGCCCTCAAAATTTTTCTCCACCTCTCAACCCAAGCTGTGAATCCACTTTGGATAAACTCCAGTGGTTGGTGTTTGACCCAGGAACATATGGCGTTTTTAACAAACTTTATGACTTCAAAATGTTGACCACGGAGACAGTATTTGAGAGGGCCAAACAGATGACAGTCAGTAGGGGCCAAGTCAGGACTGTATGGTGGATGTGGCATTATTGCTCACCCCAATTTGGCAATGGCCGCAGATATTGCCATCGAAGTGTGAGGTCTGACATTGTCATGGTTTAAGCTGACATTTGACAGTCGAATTGCTGACCTTTTTTTGCGGATGGCTTCTTTCAGCTTCTTAAGTGTAATAATGTATCGATCACTGTTGATTGATTGGTTTTGTTCCAAGTAATTGATGAGAATAACACCTCGGCAATCCCAGAAGAATGTGGCCATGACTTTGTTTATGGATCACTGTGATTTAATTTTTTTTGGCCTAGGTGAACTTGGGTGTTTCCATTGCTTTGATTGGGCCTATGTTTCTGGGTCATAAAGGAATACCCAAGTCTTATCTCCTTTAATGACATTTTCCAAAAACATCTCAGGGTTGGCTTCAAAGTTGTTCAAAAAGTCATTGCACACTTCCACCCTCTGGGCCTTATGATCCCTGGTTAATTGCTTTGGAACCCATTTAGCACACACTTTACAATATCCCAAATCATTGACTAGTGTTTCTACAGTGCCATGGCTACATTCCAGTTCATCACTAATATCTCTGATGGTCACACAACGGTCTTTCTGTATCATGGCATCGACTTTGTGTTGGTTCTCTGCTGTCACTGCAGTTGATGGTCTGCCACCACGAGGTTTGTCACACACGGATGATTCTCCCAATTAAAAATGCTTCATCTACCTTCTGACATTGCTATAGTCAATTGTATGCTCAAGAGACACTTTTTTCAGTCTTCTGTGGATTTCTGTAGCACTGCAGCTTTCTTTTTCCAGAAATTCAATGACGGCTCTTTGTTTCATCTTGGATTCCATGGTATTTATTGGACTACCTAAACAAAACTACATATATAGTTAGCAGATATATTAAAGAACAAACTGACAAAGTTTCAAATAAATGTTGCATATTATTTTAGAGTTATGAGCATTTAGGCATTACTTTTTGAACAAGCCTCGTATGTACAGTTTGGTGCAATATTATTATTATTAATAGTTTTTATTTGAAATGCACCATACATTTCCACAGATACAAAACAGAAAAAACTGAGTAGCATGATAAAAAATATATATACTTTGTAGTAACATATGGGCTGGGCCAACAACAGAAATCTTAGGGCCCAGTATACCTGTGTTTTTGGCTCATCTTCTTTCTCACTGTAGCCTCATACAGTGTGTGTCTCTCTAGCCCCATTTACATGTCCTCACCACCATCCCCCCATGTATCTGCCACTGTGTATATCCAGCCACATCCACTTCTCTGTCTCTCCAGCCCCATCTCCCCCTCTGTATCTAAATCCTTCCATCTCCCCCTCTCTGTCTGTCCAGCCTCATCCCCTTCCCTGTCTCTCCATCTATCTATTTACTCATCTATCCCTCCATCTCCAGCATCATCCTCATCCTGTCTCTTCATCTCTTGCCTCATACCCATCTCGGTCTTTCCATCTCTGACTTTATCCCCTCTCTGTCTCTGAATTTCCAGCCTCATCTCCAGCCTCATCCCCCTCATTGTCTCTCCATCTCCAGCCTCATCTCCCTCTGTCTATCTGATTCCATCACCTTCCTCTCCCATGTCTTTAAGGTTCCAGCCACACACCTTCCAACACATGGTACCACAAAAAAAAACTGTATGCACCCTGCAGACTTCACTGCAATGGCCCAGGCAGGACAGGCAGCAGTGGTCAAAACCTTGACTGAACTCTGCTATATATAGGGACACTTCATCAATGAAGGGGTAAAAAAATATTTCCTCAGTTTGCTCATAACCTGTATGTAACCCTGAAAAAGAATGGACATATTTATTTATCTGCCTATTTAGACAAGTATTTACAAAGCAGTGTTGCCTGGACAGGGTATACACACTTATATGCCTGGCATAAGCCTGACACAAATTATACCATTTCTGATCTGAAGGCATCTTGAAATACATCCGACTCAATCTATGTACAGTTATTATACTTTTTTCCATAGTCTATTTCTGTGTACATTCAGAATACAAAAGTTAATTAATCAATGAGAGCCATACTATGCAGAGCATTATATTCTCACATTCTTATGGATAAAGGATACAATAAACACCATTCACATTGTTTTGAAATACAGTATTGTCTCCTTGTGGTTAATAAGGATTTTTGAAAAGTATAGATTCTATGGAGAAAACTTTTTTAAAATCTGGACAAATGAAGGCATACAGAAGGGGGTTGACCCAACTAATGACAGAGGTCAGACTCATTGTGATTGGTAGACCAATTTCAAAAACTCCATCTATATGGTTCTCTCCAGTAATGGATGATGACAATTTCAGAAGGGAGAACACATGGTAGGGAAACCAGCAAATGGCAAACAAAATCTGAATTGAAAAAATTAATTTCAAGCTTGTGGTATACTTTGAAGATTGTTTCCTATGATAAATCAAGGCAGCAACCACAAGACAGGACAATATTATCAAGAAAGGCATGACAAAACCTACAAAGAATGGAATTATTACTATTGCCCGATATTGAGATTTACCCATGTCACTAAGTCCATTTAATTCATTATAATCAAAGCTATAGAGGCATTTGGTTTGGCCATGACAGTCATATGTATTTTTAAAGACGAAATACAATATGCTGACACAGACAGCAAGGATCCAAATGACAAGGACTTCTACAGAAGCCAAGTAGGGTTTCCTGTGGATAGTATAATGAAAGGGAAACATTATGACAATGCAATAGTCTATACTGAATAAAGTGAGAATGAAGGCACTAAGAAACATATTAAGATATAAAATAAAACTATTTAACCTACACATGAAAGAACCAAATGGCCAATAAGTTCCAGAGGCAAAGTAGACAATGTTCAATGGCAGGATTAATGAGTAGATTAAGCCAGAAATAAAGAGGTGTAGGTACAAAATGGAACGGAAGGTCTTCTCCATCCTGAAGACTTTGATCCAGATGACAAACCCATTTGCTGTTGTTCCCAGTAAGAAAGTTAATGAATAAATTACAGCTGAGAAAACATTAGTAAAATTAACAATGTGGTTATCTTCCTTTGCAGCTTGGTAACAAAGTTTTCTCGAGATATTGTTGACATTTAAACTGATGCTTGAGTCAAACGTGGAAATATTCTCCATTTTCTTGGCAGGAAGAAGGAAATTGTAAATCACTACAACAATAGAAAATGATATTGTAATTTTAAATGTGGATAAAAGAGAGGACATCTAATAATTAAAATTGGCATCACTTGGTCCCATGATTCCACTTTAGAAAATACCTAAAACACATAGCAGACTAAGGCTGAATTAAATTAGCAGCAGGCTAAGTGAAGCAGAAGGGATATTCACTTAAAGTGAAGGGCAGCCCGTAGGCTGCAGTTAACAAGGATTTTTTTTCCGAGCTAGAGCTGGCTCTAAAAGAAATCCTATTTAAGTAGCCCGTTTGTGGGTGCTGCAACTTTGTTAATCCATAGGTCCGGGAATTTATCCCAGATTATGTGGGTTAATGCGCATCAATTTATAGGGCAAGAAAAAGGGGCTCTAATTGTATAGATCCATGCATTAAAGCCCGAGGCTACCACTTTTTTTCAGCTGCGGTAAAGGACAACTGCTAATTGAATTCCCTTGAAATTATTTAATTTAAAAACTACCCCAATCCTTCATTCACCATTTTATTCTTCTGTGATTTTCAAACTGCTGTGAATGTATAGCATTTAGAAGTTGCCTAGACAGTCTCAAAACTGTCAAAAAATGGCCACAGAGTTATTTGGCAATGAAAAGATGAGAATACGTAATATATTCATTAGGTGGACAATCATTATGGGCTCTATTTATTAACATTATTTTTACTAAAATAAAGTGAAAAGGGGTGATCACACCCTTTTCACATTATTTTAGTATCACCTATAGTTATTACAGGGCAATTGGAGTAAAATTCGTAAAATTCTACTCCAACCCCTAAGTATCACTTATTTTTAGTAAGCAGATCACATTTCCCATAATTGTAATGGGAAATGTGATCCAACCAAAGTTACTAAAAATAAATTGTAAAAAAATATCATGGAAAGCCCTGTGATAATAATGCCACGTGGAGGTGGTGTTATCCAGGGTCTCCCCTGGTTACCGGCCTCCTACTCCACTCTAACGGGGAGAGCAGAGCCGGGAGTTGGTCCCAGTAATCAGCTGTGTGGTCTAAACAGACCGCAAGCTGATTACTGTAAAAAAAAAAGAAAAACAAATTGTCAAATTTTTTTTTTACTTACCTGACTTCCGGGACCAGTGATTGGGCCTCCGGTGATGTCTCCCCTCTGGTCAGCTAATCTCCCATAGTGCAATGTGGCCCGGTCATCAGGTGATCGGGTCCCAGTGCAATATGGGAGATCACCTGATCGGAGGCATGGAGGACAACATCGGGGGCCCGAATCATGCAGGTAAGTGTAATTAAGGGAGAGGAGGGGTCGCGGGGAGTTCATGATCATGGGGGCAGGGCTTAGCACCATGGGTGGAGCTTAGCACCGGGGTGTAGCAGCGGCGGCCGGTCGGCGCATGTGCAGGGACTTTGTCACAGTATTTTTTGCGAAAATACCATGACAATGTGTAGAGGGGATTCACAGGGACAGAGCTTTATCGCAAGCTCTGTCCCTGCAAGGGATTTGTAGTAAATCCCTGTTATATTGCCTGAATTCGCAATGCGAATTCAGTCGATAATATCACACTACAATCTGCATTCAATTTGCGGATTGTAGTAAATAGAACCCTTTGTATTGAATATAAGTGGAAAACACACAAATAATTATCTTATGGGGAAATATTATTTAATGATTGTAATAGGGCACAGGTTCTGAAACCTGGTCCTTAGGACCTCAAACAGTGCATGTTTTCCAGGTCTCCTTAAAGAATGACAAGTGAAATAATGAGCTTCACCTGTGGATCTTATCAAATGTGTCAGTGAGTAATGAATACACCTGTGCACCTGCTGGGTGACATGGAAAACATGACCTGTGTGGGGTCCTGAGACCAGAGTTTGAGAACCACTGTAATAGGGTATCACATTAATGCTATCAGACCTATATTATTTATTAATGATATTAAATTGCCAATATTAAATGTTTGCTAAAGGAGCCAATAAAAATGAATTTAAGAGAGGGGCAATAATAATTTTTGTCAATATAAATGGTTCTTTAAAATATTTATTGTTTTCCCATTAGCATAGGTCCATGTGGTTTTTTAGCTGCTATTTTCTACATACCCAAGTAGTTTAAGGCTGCCATAGCTTACTGGTTATAGTGGGACTTGCCCAGCCTAATAAAGCCTAGTACTGGTTGTAGGATTATTGAGCACAAGCTCACTTACCTGCATTAGTGATACCCAACTCTAGCTGTGAAAGTTGGTGTTTAGTTCAGAATTATTTTATATTTATTTTTGGAAGGGGTACACTTCTTTATTTACTTTTTACACAACACACTTTGTACCAGGAATTCAAGTACCCATAAGAGATACCCCTGACTGTCTAATGGGTTTGTCCGCCTCTAATTGTGTCATAATTATGTAAACACACCATACTTATCTACTCTCCTGAAAGACCAGGGAGACTCCCACATTTTTAGGTAGTCCCAAGTATTCCAGTAAGTGTTGGTGACCCCACATTCTTCCCACTTTCTAGTTTTGAATTGCCGGTTGGTGGGGAGGGGATGGAGCCATTATGACATGATTTAATAATATCATAATTTTGGTCTTGTCACTTCTTCATAGACCATGATTTGCAGCGTTATTCTGCAACAGTGCATGGGCCCAGCCCCCTCAAGGACCAGCAGTAACTCCTCCCCATACTTCTCCTGGGCATTAATTAGAAAAAATAGACATGTATGGAACACACACTCACTTTTCTAGGCCTACAATTGCCTTTCATTTTTTAACCCACCTCTCATAGTTTATGGAGTTACAAGAATAAGGTGCAGCTGGATTTTTAGACGGACATATAAAAAACCCTTTGGTGAGTATGTGCAGTACGGAAATGTAGATTTTATGCAAAAAAGAATTGCCTCCAACTTAACATAAGTCCCAATATGTCTTTAAAAAGGAAAAAAAATAGTGAAGATGTTGTTACCATTTTATAATTTTCCCCAATAAATAACATATTTGATCATTATCTGTGTAATCAGCCTATGAATCCTGCTTGTAGCTGTGTGACTCTATTTAATGTCTATCTGCAGTTCATGTAATTAGAACGTTTTTTTTTCTCAAGTAACAATTTATAAAAGTTTCATTAAATATATACATAAGACCAAGGTCTACAAACATTGCTTAAACAACATAATAAGCTCCACAGATATACTGTAGGAAACCATGAAATCTTACCTCACACTCCAGGATGTTGCTGGATAACAAAACAATGTAAGAAGGAGACACACAGGGTTTTGACACTGGCTCCTGTTATTTCTCTGTGGCATGGGTTCATAATCCACTCAGATTTAAAAAGCCGACTTGAATCAATTCCATAAATGACATTCACTTTTCTAAGCTATCGTATCTGTAGATCCACCTTGTATAATAATAAGTGTCTCCTGGTAAGGCAATTCAGCCGAGCTTACACTTTTCTCTTGATCAGTTTCATTGTGTAACAGGATGTTTTACTTCCTCCTAGTTACTGTACTAGTTACTGTACTCTCCAAATATGTAGCAATGCTGGGTCTTAAAGGCAGTTGTATTATGTACAAATTTCACATGTGTGAAGCAATAGCTGGCTGGCCTCCAAGGTAAAGAGCAATGTTGAATTTATATACTGTAGATCACAGGTTCTCAAACTCGGTCCTCAGGACCCCAAACAGTGCATGTTTTCCATGTCTCCTCACAGAATCACAAGTGAGATAATTAGATCCACCTGTGGATCTTTTAAAATGTGTCATTGAGTAATGAATACACTTGCGTACCTGCTGGGTGACCTGGAAAAAGTGAACTGTGTGGGGTCCTGAGGACTGTTGTAGATGATTTATGTGTATCTGGGGTCACTTACAATTTTGAAAACAAATATTAACATTTAATTATAGCTGGTAACAAATACAAATGTCCAGATAATGACTAAGCATTATCTATTAAGGCAGTAGTACATGCAATAAATTAGTATTAAGTGAGCAGGCAAAGCCAGAATAAGGAATGTATGTATTTTCCTGCAGCAAAAGTTGCAGCTAATGCTCATATAATTAAATAATTTACTATGTTACTAATAACACATGTGTGGGGGCTGGAGTGCCATGAGCAGCCATATTCCCCATATCCCCCTCAAAACAACAGTTTATAATACACAATATATGACATATCCAAAATGGCTGATTTTTCCTAGGGGCTGCGGGGCTGCAGCCCCCCCCCCAGCAAAATTAGTCACTTTATTGAGCCAGTGCAGTCCATGACTGCAATAGCTACACTTTGTCTGGAGGTGGCTTCCCATTGGAAGTGACACCTGCCAGTCACGCATAGGACAGCCAGCCCCAGGGGGAGGTGTTTCCTCCTCCTGGAACTGCCAGTCCAGGCTGCGTTCAGCAGAGATTGGCTTCCATCGGAAGCCGCTGCTCTGCCTTTTGCCACTCATGCACATGTGCAGGTCCCAACGCCTGCCAGATCTATTGCATGGCCAGACCAGCCAGCAGCAGCTGCAGCCCCACTCAGGTATGAGGGAGTATCCATATGACAGACATACAGTATGTATTGTATTGGTTAAAATATATATGTCTAATGATCTTCATGAGATATTGTGTACATCTTACATTTATGTACAATGTGATGCAGTACGAGGGGCACAGTCAGGGTAATTCAGAGATGGATGCAGAACATGTCACTGGTGCATCATTGGAAGAAGCAGCAATATATGCATTTCCTGATGCCTGCAGGAGGCGCTTGTAGGAAAAAGACATTTCCTGCCAGCATCTGCAATCCAAGTGCTGCATCTAAAGACACAGCATTGGATCACCATTGTGGCCATCTGTCGTGAAGTTGTCAGCATCAGTTATCTGAGTAAACTGAAGATTACTTTGAATGACCATCACCGTGATGGTTATTACTTAACATTACCAATTAACGGTTATATCTCTAATCAGACAATGAAAGCAATATTAGATTTGTTTCTATATTTTAGATCCGATTCACACTTTTAGCAATACTAGTAAATGACCCTCCATACAATGCATCACAAGGGGGTGCGGGCCGCACCCAGGTGTCACCTGTTGAGGGGTGACACCATGGTGCAGACTCCCCCTCAGTGACAGGAGCTGGGTGCTGCAACGTATAATTAAGTGCAGCACTCAGCTCCAGAAACTGTGAGGGAGCCGGGGAGCACTTCACACAGTGTAGTACGCACTTCTGGCACCCCCACTTCCACCCAGTAATAACGAGACTACGGAAGTTTGGCTGTGAGGCCACGCCCCTTCCCATGAGGCTACATTCTTCTCATGATACCACGCCCCATTTTTGGCAGCGCACGGATTTGCTGCGCACACAGCATCCTTCCCGCATCGGGTGAAACCTCCATATGCTAAAATAAACAAATATGCATTTTGCTTATCATCACAGATATGCAAATGAGATGCAAATTAGATTTATTACCATCAGAATATGCATATCAATTTGAAAAAACAAACCTCAGGCTGCTGACATCATCCTTGTAAATGCTACTGCCCCACTGACTTTCCTCTTTACAAATCACATAATCATGGCCCGACAATCATGTACAATTGTACAGTGGAGGTGAGGCCCCCTCTCCTGGACACTTTTGGAGACCAGGAGAGCCAAGTTGGAAAGTATGGCCTACGATGAAGTTAGGGTAAATTTACTGCAGCTTCTAAAAAGTTGTGGTATTGCCATTAGCACCAATTACTTCCTGACTATAATTTTCTAGAATGTGATATACAAATGATAGAAGCTTTAGTAAATGTGTCCCTAAATGTTTTAACAGAAAATTAATTGATACTAAAAAGTAAGCATTAGCATTGCTAAATATAGATTTGGAAAACTAAATAAAAAAAAATAAGTATACTCAATATGTAGCATCTATTTAATGCTGTAGTTCAGAGCATATGTAATTAATTTATTCAATGTTTTAGGCATCAGGCAGAATGTTTCAAAACTTACGTAGATTTATAAAACCATTAAATAAGTTTGCATGGTCATTAGGGACAATTAACGTTAGCCCACACCACTTTTATTCATTAAAAAGTTTTTATTTCCCCATTTTTTATGCACATAAACTCCCCAGAAATATATTTTGCATTTCATTAAGATACATTACAAAAAAGCTTAAACACCTATCAAATTTAATTAGACAGACAGCAACATTCTGTATAAAAGGAATTTTAGGCAGAGTTTAAATAGCTTTATAATACAAACATTGGTCTTGAAATGACTTAAGCAGTCCATGGATTAAAGGCAATATTTAAATATGTTGTAATATATATATAAAACATAAAGGTAAAAACACAGATGTATACATAAATAATTTATATATAACACATAAAAGTAAAACACACAGCTGTATACATAATGAATTTATATAGAAAACATAAAGGTATAACACACAACTGTATATGTAACTAATTTATATATAAAACATAAAGGTAAAACACACAGATGTATACGTAACTAATTCATATATAAAACATAAAGGGAAAACACACAGCTGTATACATAACTAATTTATATATACGTATGATTTGGAATGTGTGTCTATTTTGGAAACACTACAAGCTGAGGGTGGTATAAGAGAGGAAGAAATAAAAATGTTTGACAGAAAAGGCTTTCCCCCCTCCATAGATAGAACTCATTTTAAAAATAAATCTAACTTTTATCCACTCAGCCACAAAAGTGCTAGTATACAATTATTCTATAAAAACACATTTAAAGAGTTCCAAACCTTGTGTAATTCTAATCCCAATAGGGATCTTGAGCGGAGAAATTTGACACAAGGTGAGAGACTGGCTTTAAAGAATCTTCAGGATGACGGCTCCATCATTATTAAGCCTGCAGACAAGGGCGGTGGAGTCGTCATCCTGAATACTGGAGATTATATTAGGGAGGCTTTGACCCTGCTTCATAACACTTGTTTCTATCAGACCTTAGGGTCTGATCCAACATCACTTTTTCAGAAGGAACTGAAAATTCTATTAGATGATGCTGTAGACAGAGATATCATCAATAAAGATGAATTTCACTTTTTATTTATTAGTCACCCTACTACATCGGTGTTTTATTATTTACCTAAAATTCACAAATTTCACCACCAGGGTGTCCTATTATTTTGGGGATTAACTCACTTACATCTAATTTATCGTTTTTTGTTGATCACTTTTTACAAAAATATGTTATCACTCAGAAGTCACATATTCGAGATACCTCAGATCTCTTAAATAAATTGAGTACCATCACCTGGCATCCGGGGTATGCTTTCTTTACCCTGGATGTCCAGGCTCTTTATAGTAATATTCAACATGAGGCTGGGATTAAGCCAGTTAGAACAGTATTAGATAAAGATGTCAATATTTCTCACGATTTATGGGATTTTTTGGTGAAGTGTATATGGTTTATTTTAACACATAATAATTTTGTTTTTGACTCCACCCATTATTTACAGATTCATGGAATGGCCATGGGCACCAGATTTGCTCCGAGCTTTGCCAACATATAAATGGGCACATTTGAGGTTTTTTTTATCTGGGATGGACTAGATGGAGCGAATCTGGTGTACTATGGCCATTATTTAGATGATTTATTTTTTATTTGGAATGGGGATAGTTTGTCTGCCACTAATTTCACCTCTTTCCTTAACACAAACACTTTTAATTTGCGGTTCACTTCACACTTTAGTCACACCTCTACTGATTTTTTAGATGTCACATTGTCTGTTACAGATGGTAAAAACATCTCGACCCCTTATACAAAACAAGTGGACTCGAGTTCATATCTCCACTAGTTGACATTATCATCCATGGATTGATAAAGTCCCAAAGAGTCAAATGGGGAGGATTAGGCGAAATTGCATGAGAGACGAGAATTTTCACCATCATGCTGACAAATTGATAGAAAGTTTTCTGATGAGAGGCTACCCCCCTGGATTAGTGGAGACTGCCAAAATTCATGCAGAAACAGCATATAGGTCTAAGTGTAATAACACTACCTCTCATGCCAATGTCACTATCACATCATCTGATGCTTTAGAGAACACTGATATTCCCATACCTTTAGAAACAACTATTAATCCTAGGAATAAAGACACCTCTTTATTATTCATTTCTCAATACATTAATGAATCAACAAGAATTAAGTCAATCATTAATAAAAATGATAAAACTTTATTATGTGACCCAACTCACTCAATATTAGTCCCAAACCGAATATTGTTTTTAAAAAGAATAGGAATCTAAAAAGTTTCCTTGCTCCTAGTACATTTACCAGACATGATAAAGAGACTATTAAAAGCAATACTTGGCTTCAAGTGAAACCTAAAGGGTGTTTCCCTTTCAACCATACAAGATGTCTCACGTGCAAACATATCATTAAGGGTAAACATGTCACAGCAATAAAAACAGAAAATGTATTTGACATTACTAGCTTTATTAATTGCGAATCCACTTATAACTATGTTATATATGTACTGAGCTGTGAATGCTCTATCCAATATGTGGGCCAAACGACTAGGACCCTCAAGGAACGTTTTCGTGAACACAGACTTAATATTCTTAAAGGTCTGATGACACATAGTGTCTCCAGACATTTGTTTGAGGTACATCAGAATAACCATGCCTGCTTGAGAATTATGGAGGTAGAACATATAGATGTTAAGAAGATGGGTGGCGATAGATACAGAAGACTTTGTGAAGCTGAGTCTAAATGGATTTTTAAACTACAAACACTCTCTTCGGATGGTCTGAATGAGGCACTGGAATTTTGTGATTTATGTGATATGTGGGGTCTTGGAGTGGACCGTCACTGATCTTTATGTACTGTCTGGTCAACTGATTGGTCATTGCCCACCCCCCCTCCAACCTCCCCCCCATTTAATTTATCATTATAGATCTCCTCTAGTAAAATTATAACTTAGTCATTTTTTCATTTTCTCATTATATGTTCTACTATAGTTTGATAGTTAGTTCTATCCCTCTGGATTTGCCTGTTTACCTGGTTTGGATTCTGACTATTATTTAAGGTTCCATAATTATATATGTTTTACCTTTTTGGTTTCTCCATCCATATATATTGCACCTCTTGATAGGTGTATGTGTGTGTATATATATATGGATGTAGAGATGCATATACCAATATATCTTCCATGTAGATTAATTTAGTGTAGGTTTGTGTTACTTGGTATTATGATATAATTGTGGGGTAGAGATGTGGAGGGATGTTAATGTTACCTAAGTGCCTTATGACTGGGTCAATAGCAATTTTCCACTCCCATTTCCATCATTATTCAAATGGAAAATTGCTAAAAATAATTCTCTTTTTAGTCTCCTCTCTCTCCTAGGAATTTTTTCTTTTGAAATCAGTAGGGTGTATATATATTATTTTTCCACTGAATGGCGATTGATTGTATACAAATTATACCTTTGCCTCTATTACTAATGTGGCTAATAACACTATTATGACTGTTATCCATAGTGATATTGAAATCGTTTGTTAATGTTATTAATGGGAATATGGTTAGTGACTTTTTTCTTATATTTCATTGCTATATTATTTGAATATCGTTTAGTAATACTATTTGTGTTTCTAAAACATATCAATGTAATCTATTTTTTGCTTTTAAAAAATCTTCTTTTTAATATATATATATCTATTGAGATGGACAGATGTATCTATGAAGTTCAATAGAATTATCCCGATTTATTGGGTCATATTTATGATGGGACACTAGACTGATTATTATGTTAATTATGTCATAGTATTTTTGAATAATATCATTATTTACATATATATTTCCTTTTCTTTTTTTGTTTTTTATATATATTTTAATATAAGAGATACGGTAAAAGGATATTGCGCACTGGACTCAATGTGAATGATAAAGGGGAGCTGCACTTTTAGGAAGGGTGTCTGACCTCCTGAGTTGAATACAAATATCTAATCTATGGTCATAGATCAAAAAATGCGCTCAAAACCTTTAACGAGATGGTGTGCGTCAATTATAAGTGTGTAGGAAAGTGATGAGTTCAAGCTGAATATGGTATTTAAGAGCTTTAATTAAACAGAAATTGGTGATATTGGGCTAAAATGATGACTGTTCACTGACTAAGTCAATGGCAGTCAAAATAAAGAATATATGCCATGATGTTGGCAATTTACAGTAACTAACTTCACTAAAAAGGAGAAAAAGAAAAAACTGTGGCATAAATCCACAGATAAAAACAAGAAAAAACAAAGTCAATCAATCGATGGTAAAAATTGATTAAGTGAGTGAGACAGGAACCAAAGACCATGGAGCTCGCATTGGAAAATGTCAAGTCTTATGAAAGAGTTAATGTTGGTGCGGCATCCCGCACTTATATTGTAGAAAGGGCTGCTGGTGGATAATTAAATGCTGGTGGTTTGCTTGGGTGTTCCCGGGGTAAGCAGTACGGAGACCTGCCCGAGTATGCAGAGGTGTGTATCCAAGCCTGTGTGTGACCATGGAACATGTCCGAAGCCTACCCGCCAATGCTAGACAGTCTACGGTGCGTCCCACTGGTCCACAACTAGGTAACGCAGAAGGAGGGGGAGAGACGGTTGTGGTGCAGCTACTCATTGAATGCCCATCAGGCGCCATATGAGCAGGTGTTTGATGGGTCGAAACTCGTTGGCCACACATCCCCATCGAGCAAGGAACCGGACACCGCATCTATCAAACACCTGATCATACGGCACCTGACGAGCATTCAACGAGTAGCTGCTTCTGCTGAGGGACACCGAAGGAAGGGAGGACGCGACTGCAACACACTGGTGAGGGGAAGAGCGGACTCTGCCGAGTCCCTGAGAGGTGAGTCCACAGTGGAGTTAGGGAGTACGGCGTCTGGTACTTAGCACCACAACCGTCTCTCCCCCTCCTTCTGCGTTACCTAGTCGTGGACCAGTGGGACGTGCCGTAGACTGCCTAGCATTGGTGGGTAGGCTTCGGATGTGTTCCGTGGTCACACACGGGCTTGGATACACACCTCTGCATACTCGGGCAGGTCTCCGTACTGCTTACCCTGGGAACACCCAAGCAAACCACCAGCATTTAATTATCCACCAGCAGCCCTGTCTACAATATAAATGTGGGATGCTGCACCAACATTAACTCTTTCATAAGACTTGCATTTTCCAATGCTAACTCCATGGTCTTTGGTTCCTGTCTCACTCACTTAATCAACTTTTACCATCGATTGATTGACTTTGTTTTTTCTTGTTTTAATCTGTGGATTTATGCCACAGTTTATTCTTTTTCTCCTTTTTAGTGAAGTTAGTTACTGATTATTGCCAACATCATGGCATATATTCTGTATTTTGACTGCCATTGACTTAGTCAGTGAACAGTCATCATTTTAGCCCAATATCACCTATTTCTGTTTAATTAAAGCTCTAAAATATCATATTCAGCTTGAACTCATCACTTTCCTACACATTTATAATTGACGCACACCATCTCGTTAAAGGTTTTGAGCGCATTTTTTGATCTATGACCATAGATTAGATATTTATATATTTTAATATGTTTATTAATTGTTTTATGATATATATATAATTTTTAAACAATTGGTTTAACCAGTATGATACATTTAAATTGCTCTGTAATTGGCTAAGGCTATATATGGTTAATTATGAGCTGTGCTGGATGGAACCTTGAATAAGCTATTGTGGGTTAAAATAAACTAATTAGATTGACTGACCAATCAATCCCACTCTAGGGTTATTTAAACCAAATAACGGATACAGGGGAACTCCTAGGCTTGGAAAAAGGCTACAGCAGTAGCCGAAACGCATTGCCGTTCCCACCAAGGAGACTGGAGATCCTTCTTATACCTAATGCCCATTTCTATACCTGGCTGCCCTTTTAACGAGCAGATATTTATATTATGATTTGCTCCTCATCTGTTGTGGCAGAGATGGTTCTGTAGCGGAGGACTGATATATACCACAGAACTGTAAGGACGCTGACATAATCGTCTGTCACTGACGCTGTTTGGTCCTGAGACAGAGATCTGTCTGTGAACCTAAATGTGAGTGAATATCATCACTTACAGTACTGTCCCCGTTACGTCCCGACACATGGCTATTACATCCTGGAGATCATCACTAACTTTAGCAGACACACCACGCTGTATATTCATCTGCCACAAGCGGTTGCCGTTCTGCTGCACCTGGGCCCCTGATTTAAGCTGTCGGTTTATCATGGCACAAACTGCTTTGGAGCAGAGGGCTAACATATATCATGGAGCTCCAAGGATGCTGGTCTATCTGATTGCCACCTATGCCACTTGGTCTTGAAATGGCTAAATGTCTGTGAACTACTACTTGAGTAACCATAATTGATTACAGCACTGCCCACGTTATTATTCTGTCACTGACAGAAATACAGAGACTCGGCTACCTTACTCTGGAGCTACTTATTGAAGTCCAGCTGGTACATCACGCTGGTATTTTACCTGTTATAAGCAGCCTCTTTTTTTGCATTATCTGGGCGATTGTTATAGGTGTACATACCCAAAAGGTGCCAATGAGGTTTCTTTGATCTATACCTTGCACTGACATATTATACAAGACCTAATTTCAGCCTCTAGCATTCTGACTGTTATGTGCATGCCATATACCCCAGGTCAATGATACTAATCCTGCTTTTCTATTTATGAAAAGAAACATTGTTACTCAGACCTGAATCTTTAAGGATCTCCAGGATTATTGCAACTTCCTAGTTTAATTTTTCAATAGTTACATGTAACACCCTCTAAGGGATGGTATTTGTAAATACACCCCTCTCAGTGTTAGAGCTTGCTTCCTGTTGTAGATATTACATGCCTGAGACCCAGATCAGTTTTCAGGTAAAGGAGGGGCTGGAGAGATAGACACGCAGGGGTGGGAAGACTGTGTGTGTAGCTGGCAGAGCAGAGGGAGGAGGGGGTGAGAACAAAGGGAGTTGGGAAGAAGAATTTGGGAGAGAGCAGACATCTTTGGGAAGCTTCAGAGCTGGAAGCAGAAATGTAGCCCTCATGCTCCCCTGGCAGGGGGAGATTGGCGGGGCCATGGTGACTGCCACGATGCCCATCTAACACCAAAGGAGAAATAGGTCTGGAGTGAGACCACTGAGATAAAGTCTGTGAGAGACCAGAGAGAAAGAGCTGGAAGGTTGCAGTGTGAGCCGCTCAGTGAAGTGTTCAGCACCCATGAGAGGGGTAAAAGACGCAAGTATATGTGTTGAAGAGATGGGGAAGAGGAATTTCCCAGGAGCTTTTACTGTTAAGGTACCAGAGGAGTCGCTTATGCATAAAAGCCCCCCAGCAGCCATTAAAGGGGGGGTCACTGTGGTTGCAGTGTGGCTATAGGAGCCATTCCTGTAGGATAGGGATGGGCGGCAGCTGAGAGTGTGATAGCTGCAATAGAAAAGTCTGTATATTGCTGTCCCATGTGAAAGAGAAGGGGAGCAGAGAGAGGCAGACTGGGTATGAGACACTCTGTATATTGTCTTAGAAGAGACAAAGGAGAGGCAGAGTGCAAAAGAAGTTATGTGAGATGTGTGTGAAGCTGTGGAACTACAGGCACCAGCCAGCATAGGGCCAGGTGGACCTGCATCTATGAAGTGGAGAACTACAGGCACCAGCCAGCATAGGGCCAGGTGGACCTGCATGTATGAAGTGGAGTACTACAGGCACCAGCCAGCATAGGGCCAGGTGGACCTGCATGTATGAAGTGGAGAACTACAGGCACCAGCCAGCAAAGGGATAGGTGGACCTGCACATATGAAGTGGAGAACTACAGGCACCAGCCAGCAAAGGGCTAGGTGGACCTGCACATATGAAGTGGAGAACTACAAGCACCAGCCAGCAAAGGGCCAGGTGGAACTGTGTGGGTAAAATGCAAAGCATTCATTGTGACTGTGCTTAAAGACTGTGCTGGTGAAGAAGAGTGTGATGTAATGTAACCATATCCATAAGATTGTCATATACCATCTGACATGCCAAGTATATGAGCTGGAGGGAGAGGAGAAGCTGCTGTAACCATATTCTTGTCCTGTAAAGTCATGTGCAGGAGGAGATAAATAAATTGGTTTATTTTTCTAAGAGAAGGTCTTGCTCCCAAGTTATTCAAAAGAACTGTTGCTGCATGTGTCTATCTATACTAGTATCTATATTAGGGGTGAGCGGGTTCAGATTTCTGAAATCCGAACCCCCCCGAGCCCCCCCGATCCGAGGCAGATCCGAGTCAGGCTCGACTTTTCCCGCCTGACTCGGATCTGAAATCGAGGCAAAACGTCATCATCCCGCCTTCCGAGTCTCGCGGGTTTTGGAACCTATATAAGGTACCCGCGTCAGCGCCATTGTCTCACTCGGCTGTGGACAGTGAAGAGGGAGGGTGGGAGTTAGGGCAGGATGGGCTGTGTAGTGTAGTGTAGTGCAGAGTAGTGTTGTGCTGTGCTGCACTGTGCTGCTGTTGTCCACTACTTCAAAGTCCATAGGGGCTGGCTGTGTTGTGCTGTGCTGCTGTTGTTAATAGGGATTGTGTCCTCTACTTCAAAGTCCATAGGGGCTGGCTGGACTGTGTTGTGCAGTCAGTTCTCCATAGGGGCTGTGTCCACTCCAAAGTCCTGTGCAGTGTCCCAGTCCTAAAGGGGTGCTGTAGTGTTGTCCAGGGGGTGCTCTGTCCATCAGGGGTGCTCCCCCCAAGTGCTAAAAAATAATATTTTTTGTGTGTTTGTGAATTGTGTGCGCAGTAGCCGCACATGCATCAACAAAGTAGTGCCAAGCGTGCGCCTGTGTCATAAGTAAAGGGCCGGCTGGCTTGACCATTAAAGGGTGCTGTAACCCCCAAAGTACACTCCAGTCCAAACCAAAAAAAATATATTTTCTGTGTTTGTGAATTGTGTGCGCAGTAGCCGCACGTGCATCAACAAAGTAGTGCCAAGCGTGCGCCTGTGTCATAAGTAAAGGGCCGGCTGGCTTGACCGTTAAAGGGTGCTGTAACCCCCAAAGTACACTCCAGTCCAAACCAAAAAAATAAATATTTTCTGTGTTTGTGAATTGTGTGCGCAGTAGCCGCACGTGCATCAACAAAGGAGCAGCGCCAAGCGTGCGCCTGTGTCCCATAAGTAAAGAGCCGGCTGATCAAGAACCACTTCCTCCTAGTGCTGAAGCTGCTGCCACTAGTCATGAAGATAACATGCCTTCAATGTCGTCTGCCAAGGCCGATGCCCAATGTCATAATAGAGGGCACATACAATCCCAAATGACAAAGTTCAGGAAAATGACCTTGAAAAAAACATTTAAATCAGCTGAAGAGAAACGTAAACTTGCCAATATGCCATTTACGACACGGAGTGGCAAGGAACGGCTAAGGTCGATCCCTAGTATGTTCATGACTAGTGGTTCAGCTTCACATGACGATGGAAGCCCTCCTCCCACTAAAAAAATCAAAAGAGTTAAGCTGGCAAAAGCACAGCGAAGAACTGTGCTTTCTAAGAAGATATCACAAATCCCCAAGGAGAGTCCAAGTGTGGTGGTGGTTGCAATGCCTGACCTTCCCAGCACTGGACGGGAAGAGGTGGCTCTTTCCACCATTTGCACGCCATCTGCAAGTGCTGAAAGGAACACCCACAGTCCACTTGCTGATATGCAAATTGAAGATGTCACTGTTGAAGTACAACAGGATGAGGATACTGGTGTAGCTGGCGCTGAGGAGTAAGTTGGCGAGGAGGATTCTGATGGTGATGTGGTTTGTTTAAATCAGGCATCGGGGGAGACAGTTGTTGTCCGTGGGATGAAAAAGCCCATCACGGTCATGCCTGGGCAGAAGACCAAACATTCCACCTCTTTGGTCTGGCAATATTTCTATCCAAATCCAGACAACAACTGTCTTGCCATATTTACCTTATGTAAAGGTGGAATAAGTAGGGGTAGGGACGTTAACCACCTTGGAACATCCTCCCTTATACAGCACCTGCAGCGCATTCATAATAAGTTACTGTCAAGTTCAGAAACTTTGGCTAAGACCGTAAGCAGTCCAGGGACACCTAAATCCCGTTGTCCTGTTGTATCCAAGCGCCTGCAAACCACACCATCAACTCCCTCCTCGTCAATTTCCTCCTTAGTCAGGATCGGAAGTAGTCCTGCAGACAATGTCACTGGCATGACTGACTCTGCTATCCGGGATTCCTCCGTAGGATCCTGCATTGCTACGCCTCCTGCTGCCACTGCTGCTGTTGCTGCTGCTGGGAGTCGTTCATCATCCCAGAGAGGAAGTAGGAACACCACTACTTTTACTAAACAATTGACCCTCCAACAGTCCTTAGCGAGGAGGATGAAGTACGACAGCAGTCATCCTGAAGCAAAACGTATAACTGAGGCCTTGACTGCTATGTTGGTGTTAGACGTGCGTCCGGTATCCGCCATTAGTGCAGTGGGATTTAGACAATTGCTGGAGGTAGTTTGTCCCCGTTTCCAAATCCCATCTAGATTCCACTTCACTAGGCAGGCGATACCGAGACTGTACAGAAACGTCAGAAAAAGTGTCCTCAGTGTCCTGAAAAATGCCGTTGTACCCAATGTCCACTTAACCACGGACATGTGGACAAGTGGAACAGGGCAGACTAAGGACTATATGACTGTGACAGCCCTCTGGGTAGATGTATCACCTTACGCAGCAACAGCAGCAGCGTCACCAGTAGCAGCATCTCAGAAACGCCAGCTCATTCCAAGGCAGGCTATGCTGTGTATCACCAGTTTCAGTAAGAGGCACACCGCCGACAACCTCTTAGAGAAACTGAGGGAAATCATCGCCCAGTGGCTTACCCCACTTAGACTCTCCTGGGGATTTGTGATATCTGACAATGCCACCAATATTGTGCGGGCATTACATCTGGGCAAATTCCAGCACGTCCCATGTTTTGCTCACACAATAAACTTGGTCCACGCTTTGGGTGGCCCGGAAAATTTCAGGCCACTTTCGCCTTTCAGCGACTGCGTGCCGAAGACTGGAGCGCCAGCAAACACTCTTGAACCTGCCCCGCCATCACCTGAAGCAAGAGGTTGTGACGCGGTGGAACTCAACCCTCTATATGCTTCAGAGGATGGAGGAGCAGCAAAAGGCCATTCAAGCCTATACATCCACCTATGACATAGGCAAAGGAGGGGGTGTGCACCTTACTCAAGCGCAGTGGAGAATGATTTCCGTGTTGTGCAAGGTTCTCCAGCCCTTCGAACTTGCCACACGTGAAGTCAGTTCAGACACTGCCAGCTTGAGTTAGGTCATTCCCCTCATCAGGCTTTTGCAGAAGCAGCTGGAGAAAGTGAAGGAGGAGCTAAGATGGAGCGATTCCGCTCGGCATGTGGGACTTGTGGATGAAGCCCTTCATTCGCTTTGCCATGATTCCAGGGTGGTCAATCTGTTGAAATCAGACCACTACATTTTGGCCACCGTGCTCGATCCTAGGTTTAAAGCCTATGTGGTGTCTCTCTTTCCGGCCGACACAAGCCTGCAGAGGTGCAAAGACCTGCTGGTGAACACACTGTCAGCTGAAGTGGAATGTGACACGTCAACAGCTCCTTCTTCATTTTCTCCCGCAACTGGGGCTGCCAGGAAAAAACTTAGGTTTCCTAAGCAACCCGCTGGCGGTGATGCAGGGCAGGCAGGACCAAGTTAGGACATCTGGTCCGGACTGAAGGACCTGGCAACAATTTCTGACATGTCTACTGTCACTGCATATGATACTGTCACCATTGACAGAATGGTGGAGGATTACATAGGTGACAGCATCCAAGTAGGCATGTCAGACAGTCCATACCTGTACTGGCAGGAAAAAGAGGCAATTTGGAGGCCCCTGTACAAACTGGCTCTATTTTACCTGAGTTGCCCACCCTCCAGTGTGTACTCCGAAAGAGTGTTTAGTGCAGCCGGGAACCTTGTCAGCGAAAGGCATAGGAGGTTGCTTCCACAGAATGTGGAGAAGATGATGTTCATCAAAATGAATTATCAGCTCTTCCAGGGAGACCAGCCTCCAGAACGTACAGAGGGACCTGTGGTGGTGGATTCAAGTGGGGACGAGTTAATACTTTGTGAGGATGAGGATGTACACACTGAAGAGGGCGAGGAATCGGTGGATGAGGAGGATGAGGATGACATCTTGCCTCCGTAGAGCCAGTTTGTGCAGGGACACATTAATTGCCAGCTTGTTTTGTGGGGGCCCAAACGAACCAATCATTTCAGCCACAGTTGTGTGGCAGACCCTGGCGCTGAAATGATTGGTTTGTTAAAGTGTGCATGTCCTGTTTATACAACATAAGGGTGGGTGGGAGGGCCAAGGACAATTCCATCTTGCACCTCTTTTTTTCTTTGCATTATGTACAGTTTGGGGCCTAGTTTTTCAAACTGCCATCCTGTCTGCCACTGCAGTATCACACCTAGATGGGTCACGTGTTTGTGCCGCCCACTCATGTCGCTTAGCATAGTCATCCAGCTACCTCGGTGCAACCTTTTTGACATAAAAACACTATTGTGAGGTGTGAGGTGTTCAGAATAGACTGGAAATGAGTGGAAATTAAGGTTTTTGAGGTTAATAATAGCATAGGAGCAGAAAAACCTACAAATTCTGTGATTTTAGCTGTTTTTATTCTTTTTTCAAAAAAATACAGATCCAAAACACAAAACCCAGAACCCAAAACACGGAAGGGTGGTTTTGGCAAAACCAATCCAGATCCAAAACACGAAGAAAGATCCAGATCCAAAACCAAAACACGAAAAGTGGCCGGTGCACACCCCTAATCTATATGTGTGACTGTTATAAAGCCTGCATGGGCAGGGATCCCCTTCTCAGGTATTGCCCACACCCTGGAGAGCTAGCCTGAGGCAATAGGAGGTGTATCTCTCCAAATGCACCTATGTACCACACCGCACACTGAAGGGGGGTTACATACAAGTAATACTAGATTGAATATTCTCAATATTAATTTTTATTCTCATTCATGTTTGTTTGTACTGTCTTATTAGTGTCTGTGTATGTATATGGTTTTAGATGAGAGTCTGATCAACTCCAATTTATATCTATGTACTATTTCATACGTGTTATCTTTCAACAATTGATGTAGTGTGTTTTATGTAATCCTATGTAATAAATTTGTGAAATTTTATTCATGTGTGGTAGACTGGTGTCCCAGCATAGACATTAGAGCGCAGTCTTTTCTTGTCTATTCTGTTTTCATAAGGTTGGTAATTACCTTATTCTGACTGCTGAATTAGTGTTTGATCCCCCTGCCTCACTCGCGCTTGGTCTCTATATATAATTTATATATCAAACATAAAGGTAAAACACACAGCTGTATACATAACTAATTTATATATAAAACATAAAGTTAAAACACAACTGTATACATAACTAATTTATATATAAAACATAAAGGTAAAACACACAGCTGTATACATAACTAATTTATATATAAAACATAAAGGTAAAACACACAGCTGTATGCATAACTTTAAAATATAGAAATTTATTTTACAATTATCATACACAGGTTTCTTTAAAATAACAAAGGCTTTACCTGCTCTTTGACTTTATTCTTTGAATTATTGTTAATATTCTCTTTGAAGTATGGTGAGACAAAGAGACTTGTTTGTAGGTAATTACTAACATTGGGCCTGATTCAGCAGCGAATGCAATTGCTATCACAGCTGCAAATACGTACGGAAAATGTGCTAATCCTTGTCAAAGTACAGATGGCAGAGGGACGCCCACTGCTGCTTTCTCATATCCGTCCAACCTTGCTTATCTGCATATACATTGGTATCATTGATGCACACTGGCCCATCCTGCAGCATTTATAGCAAGTTTGACCAGCCACAGAAGCTGTAAAACACGTTGCATACAGTGAGTATTAATACTCCGTGTGCAATTGCAGTGGCTAACTTATGCACGCCCATGAAATGTCGTTCAAACAAACAACACCCCGCATGCTGACAGCCTATGACTAACTTTGCAATGGATTCCTTTGTGCTTCCATTATCACAATGTGATTGCTGCTTATGTGCAGTGTGTCTTGTACGCATGCGCAAATGCAAACAATCGCTCAACTGCATCCGTAATAGCTATTGCATACACTGCTGAATCAGGCCTATTCTTCACTAACCTATATTATATGACTTCTACTTTGTGATCTTGATATAGTTCCAGACAACCTTGAGTGTTACGGATGAACCTGACTTTCTTCTTGTCAGGTTCCTCAGAGAAAGCTTTCTCAAACATAGCCTGTATAGAGCTCCAGAATTTTTATTTGTATTCCCGACCAATGAAGACATAAATAATGGGATTGATGGAGCTATTTATGAAGATTAGGCTTGAGGCAACTGGAATTTCACTGGATACTATAACTAGCAAAGCAAATTTATTGTAAGAAATTCCTATTAAATCCAGAAATAAAAATATATGTAAAGGACACCAGCAGACAAAGAATGATATTATTACAGCTGCAAATATTTTTAAAGGCTTGGAAGATTGGATGGCTTGTTTTCTGTGGATACGAAAGGCAATTATGGTATAACATGAGACAATTATGGTGAAAGGAAGTACAAAGAAAATTATGAATCTCAGTTTCACGTTTATCATATAAATGTTATAAGTAGAAGAGTGATAGCAAAATATTTTTTGTTCAAAAAAGGTCTTTGATGTTTTTTGAAATATAATTTGTGGTAAACTGAGAGCAAAATAATTGATCCAAGTAACCAGGACAGTAATTGAAGCCAGTTTCGGTCTTCGATGATTCAGACTCCAAAAAGGGAAAACTACAGAGACGCTACAATCTATGCTGATAACAGTGAGCTGGGGCACACTGACAGACTGACTGAGGCCTACAATAAATGAGTTAAACTTACACATGAAGTTGCCAAAGGGACAGAGGCCCTGATTCAGAGCCGGACGCTCTGACAGAGCGCTCGCTCTGAATCAGGGCCGTCCCTCTTCACCTCCTGGCCACTCATATAGCTGTGGTTGACCACCCAAAGCTATAGCGAGCAGCCAAAAATATGGTCGCGATGGTCAAGACCATCGTTACCATCGGGCTTGCAATGAGACCCTTGTGGTAGGGTCTCAGTGCCGCAAGCCCTGGAGTGCTTTTGGCTCTATCAGAGCCGAGAGCACTCCCACTGACATCACTTGTGATGTCAGTGGGGCCGGCCTCAGACGGTAGGCGTTCTCATGGGAACGCCTCTGTCTTGGCAGCCACGCCCCGGCACACCCACCAAAGGGGGCGTGCTGTCACTCACCATCAACTGCATGCCCCCTTTGTAGCGAGACCCATAGCGACGGCTTGGCCGTCGCTATCCGGGTCTCGCGCATGCAAACGATGGAGCCGGCTCGCTCGTGCACACACGCACTGGGCCAACATCGACCCGCTTGCGAGCGCTCAGCGCTCGTGAGCGGTTCTAAATTAGGACCAGAGATAATTAAGGGCGATGTAAGAAACTGCCAGTGGTATAAAAAAGGTTAATGTAAAATCAGCTATAGCTAAATTTAGAAACCACATGACATTGACCGTCTTCTTCAGCCTGAAGACAGTAAACCAGATGACCAGTCTGTTTCCTTTTGTTCCCATTAAAAAAGCCACAGAGCAAACCGTCATATAGAAAATATCAGCACAGTCTCTTATTTCTTCTGGAACAGCATGATATTCTTCATAATCAGTGAAGTTATCTGTGTCAGGGACATCGGTAGCAATGGTCTCCATGCTGTCAGATAATACGGATTGTATATGCAGATTTAATGTTCTATAAAGAGAAAAATTGATAATAAAAATATGTCACTGGCTTTATTTGAAATAGATTTAGACAAACTAATCTCTATTACAAACATTTGAGAATTAAAGTATAAGTTTAAGGGCAATGATTATTTGAACAAACTGTGCCTTAATACCCTAATGATATTTTCGGATACTATATTATAAAACAAAGTCTCATGAGAGCGCTAATTTGCAAAGAGAATGGTATTCCATAGAATAAGAATAGTGTATGGACTTTTAACACAAAGTATGGAAGCCATTACAAAGAAATAGAAAAAGTTTTAAATGCCATTGGCACATTTTAAGAAAAGATCCAGTTTTAAAAGAAAATCTTTCTGAAAAACTGACTTTTATCTATCGCAAAGCTGACACAAGCTAGTGCGGAGTACCTTAGACTATCAAACAAGTAACCCTATACGGACAAAAGGATTTCATTGTTGTGGTCTCTGCAGTATGTGTTTGAACATTCCCAGTGCCCAATCAAAAATTGAGTTCATAATAAAAGACAAAACTTTTAAAATATTAGATTTTATAATGTGTCATGCAGCTAATGTTATTTATTTAATTCAATGTTCTTTTGGACTATACTATGTGGGATGTACCACAAGGTCTTTAAAAACTTGTATGGGAGAACATGCATGAAATATAAAAAAAGGATTGGAGACTCATTCGGTATCTGAGCACTTTAAAAAGAATCATCAGTGCTCACCAAGAGAAATCAGCAAATTTATGGGAAAACAACATATGAAACCCACGTTTAAAAATAGGGACGTAAAAACTTAGCTGGCAGAAAATTAATTGCAGTGGAATTTTAACCTTAAAACCTTAGTACCAGAAGGATTAAAGTAGAGATGAGCGGGTTCGGTTCTCAGCGATCTGAACCCACCCGAACTTAGGGGATCCGAGTCAGATCCGAGTTGGCTCGGGTTTTCCTGCCTGACTCGTATCCGAAAACGAGGCAAAACATCATCATCCCGCTGTCGGATTCTAGCGGGTTGTGGATTCTATAAAAGGTCCCGTGATCGCCACCATTTTTCATTCCGGCTGTGGAGCGTGCACAGGGAGGGAGCTGGGATCTGTTGCTTGCTATAGGCGCTGGCTGGCTACTGTGGTCCATATAGGGGCTGGCTGGCTACTGTTGTCCATATAGGGGCAGACTGTTGTGCTATGTTGTCCAGGGGCTGCTCTGTTCTTCAGGGGTGCTCATCTTCACCCACCCCTAGTGTGCTGCCCAAAAATAAAAACAAAACCAACATTTTTTTGTGTGTGTGACTGGCTGTCACTTCCAATGGCGCAGCTGTGCAGGGGTGCTGTGCTGCTGTCTGTCAAAGGCTGCTGCCCAAATATTTTTTTTGTGTGTGATAGCCACACCTGACTGTCACTCTCATCTGCGTACCTGTGCAGGGGTGCTGTGCTGGTGTCTGTCAAGGGCTGCTGCCCAAAAAATAAAAATAAAACCAACATTTTTTTGGGTCACTTGTCACTGTCTTCAGCATAGGTGCGCAGGGGTGCTGTGCTGCTGTCTGTAAATGGCTACTGCCCCCCCCAAAAATAAAAAAAGTAAAAACCAACACATTTTTTTGTGTGCATAATAGCAACACCTGTCTGTCACTGTCATCGGCGTAGCTAAGCAGGGGTGCTGTGCTGCTGTCTGTAAATGGCTACTGCCCCCCCAAAAAATAAAAAAAGTAAAAACCAACACATTTTTTTGTGTGCATGATAGCAACACTTGTCTGTCACTGTCATCGGCGTAGCTAAGCAGGGGTGCTGTGCTGCTGTCTGTAAATGGCCGCTGCCCCCCCCAAAATAAAAAAGTAAAAACCAACACATTTTTTGTGTGCGTGATAGCCACACCAGGCTTTCACTGTCATCGGTGTAGCTGCGCAGGGGTGCTGTGCTGCTCTCTGTCAAGGGCTGCTGCCCAAATAAACAATTTTTTGTGTGCGTGTTAGCCACACCTATCATCGGTGTAGCTGCACACGGGTGCTGTGCTGCTTCTGTCAAGGGCTACTGACCCCCAAAACATAAAAAAGTAAAAACCAACACCTTTTTTGTGTGTGTGATAGCCACACCTGGCTTTCACTGTCATCGGCGTAGTTGCGCAGGGGTGCTGTGCTGTTGTCTGTCAAGGGCTACTGCTAAAAATAAAACCAACAAATTTTTTTGTGTGCACGTGTCAGCCACAACTGGCTGTCACTGTCATCGGCGTAGCTGCGCAGGGGTGCTGTGCTGCTGTCTATCAAGGGCTGCTGCCCAAAAATATAAATAAAACCAACAAATTTTCTTCTGTGCGTGATAGCCACACCTGGCTGTCACTGTCATTGGTGTAGTTGCACAGGGGTGCTGTGCTGCTGTCTGTCAAGGGCTGCGGCCCAAATAAACAATTTTTTTGGGTGCGTGTTAGCTATGCCTGTCATCAGCGTAAGTGCGCAGGGGTGCTGTGCTGCTGTCTGTGAAGGGCTGTTGCCAAAAAAATTAATATTAAACCAACAATTTTTTGTGTGCATGATAGCCACACCTGGCTGTCACTGTCATTGGCATAGCTGTGCAGGGGTGCTGTGCTGCTTTCTGTCAAGGGGCTGCTGCCCAATTAAACAATTTTAATGGTGATTTCAATGTTGTCCACTGGCTGATATCCATCTCATCTAAGGGTTGGATTTTCCCCATGCAAATGAGACAATTCACATCCAGAAGGTGACTCATGTTTAGCCGTGGTGTCAGTCTCTGTTTTGGCAGAATTTGCACAATATTGGGGGCACCATGATGAATCAGACAGATCCTCCAGTGTAAACATTTGATCTGGTGTTGTATCTATTTCTATTAAACCTTTCTGTATGAGTTTAGTCATCTGCCACTTGTGGTTGAGCTGTTATTCTGCTATCTCAATTATCTCCAGAGTATGCTGTCTCTCTTTGTTTCTCCAATTTGTCAGCTACAGTCCAGCCATGTCTGTTGGGCTCAGATTTCAGATTGAAGAGGGGACTTCTGAACTTATTTTTGTAACTCACACCATTATTATACAAGTTGTAAATTTAATTCTCTACATTCTTTGCCATTTTTTTGCAATGTTTTCAGATGCACATCAAAATTTTTTGTCTCCTGAACACTCTTCAGCAGAACTTCATATAGCATCTGTACTGTGGTGGTCTGAATCACTTTAGGAGACTTGCCTGAAGCCAGCATCAGGGAGAAGAGAGTCTATATTCTTTTACACATTTTCTTTTTGACTTTCCTATAGGCTGTGATACGTTTAGGGATTCTGGACTCTCCATCAGATCTATTGTCCTTTTTGTATCGAGTATAGTGGTTTAGTGTGTCTGAGATTGTTCTCCTTCCTCTTCACGTATTGTCACCATCATCATCATCGTCCTGGATGAGAATGTGGTCTCCCTGACCCATCTGGTCAGAATAACTCTCCAGCTTATCCAGTATCTGTACTCTTTGGAATCTGCATTCCAGTATCCTAGCAGCTGGCAAATTTGGTCTTCTTTCTTAGTTTTAATAGGAGAGACTCAGTTCATCATCCACCGTATCTTCTCCATCACTGAGGTATTGTTCAGAGTAAGTGCATTCACATTTTTAGAAATATGGTTATCCAGAGAAAGCTCTATCTGGCATTTCACATAAGGAGATTTCAGCTCGGAGATAAACTGTACATCAGGATTAGGATCAGACAAGGGCCCTCATTCAGAGCCACTCGCTATTTGCGGTCGTTCGTTCTAAAACAAGGGGTGGCTATTCAAATGAACCGTTCGCTGTTTGTGGTCTGTTCACGCCTCTAGGTCTGAACGAGCGCACAAAACTTGCGTTCGTTTTTTGGAAAAATACGCCCCTTGGCCGCTCGCATCCTACGTCATGTCCGCTATTTATTAGATTAATCGAGTACATCGACCAGGGTATGAACTGCTCGCTATTCTTGTGGTTGGTTTTTGCTACCACAATTTTGCGAACAGTTCTGGCTATAAAAGAACCCAGTGACGTGGTCAATGACGCTGCTGTTTTAAATATGCACACCCATAAAACGCCCGTTTTGACCTTTAAGCACGCCTGCGATCGGATCTCCACTCCCCGTTTTCAAGCACCTTCCCCAGTTACCACCCACATACGCCTCTTTCTGTCTCTCAAATTATCAGGCATTCGCTATTTTGCGAGCACATGAATTTCGGCCGCACTGAGTGGTTCGCGCATGCGTATTACGATCCGTACGCATGCGCAGTTGGGCAAACATCGATCGGAGCGAACGAGCAGCCACTTGCGTCCGGCTCTGAATCAGGGCCAAGGTGTTAAATGGAGTTTCCACCACAAACTTCTCAAATAATCCCAAGGCTGTAACATTCACAGTTCTGTGGTGACACAGCAGGGTTAGCGGGATCCACACAAAATGGTTTTTCATTTTCTCTCTTTCTTTATAGACCTCCGCACTGCTTTCTTCGAAGCTGTCACACATAATAAACCAGCTGTGTCAGTGCGGCCACTGCTTGTATAGCTTCAATTTGAAGGCCACTAATTTTGTTTTTTCAATGTCCCTGTATAGGTTGGGAAATACCTTTACACAGAATATAATCCAAAGGATTGTTTAAATTAATTGTTTATTTATTTTTGGAAGCACTGGTCCCCTTCTGGGATGAAAATCCACTCCTAGCTGCAGAAGGAGGATTCTCAAGAACGACACAATGTAAGACTTAAACCTTAAATCTGAAATGTTGCATTTAATGCTCTGTTCCACTTGTTCATATATCTGATATGGTTAAGTGGACAGTGGGAACAATGGCAGTTTGAACTAATGCCACTAAAATAAACTCCTAGCCACAGAAGAAGGTGCAGGAAACTCAAGAAAGACACAACATAAGGCATTAAATCAGGGGTAGCCTACCTCGGTCCTCATGCACTGTTGGAAACATGCACTGTTGGTAGCTCTCGAAGGACCAGGGATGATAACCCTACCTTAAATCATAGATCTTACACTTAAGGCCACTAACTAACTATGGGCCTGATTCAGACCCACTCGCGAGTGGCTATCCGCTCGCAAGTGGGTCGATGTTCTTCACTGAGCATGCGCACAATGGAGGGAGCTCCGTCGTGCGCATGCGCCAGACGCGACGAGCGAAGGAAAGTCCTTTGCTCATTGTGTCTGATCAAAGGGTGCGTGCTGTCGATGTTGATTGACAGCACGCCCCCTTTGGTGGGCGTGCCGGGGGCGTGCCTCCCTGACGGGGGCGTTCCTACGGGAACGCCTCCCGTCAGAAGCCGGCCCACTGACATCACTAGTGATGTCAGTGGGAGTGATTTTGGCTCTGATAGAGCCAAAATCACTCCGGAGCTTGCGGTTGAAAACCTCAACCGCAGGCTCCGGCTCGCAGTTTTGATGGTCGCGATGGTCACGACCATCGCGCCCATCACAATGCACGCTCGTATAGGCTGTGGGTGGTGACCCACAGCTATACGAGCGTCCAGGAGGACGCTCCATTTTCATGGAGGGCGGCCCTCATTCAGAGCGTGCGCTCTGCTCAGAGCGTACGGCTCTGAATGAGGGCCTATGTTTTTTTAATGTGCCTGTACAGGTTGGGAAATGCTTTTTCATGTGGAAAACACTACGTGAAGTCTTCCTGGTCCCTCATCTGGGATGAGAAAATTAACTCAGCAGCCATGCTCAATGATTCTTCTGTGGCAAGGACTGATGTGAATGTATCACATTTTTTTGTAAATGCCTCCTCCCCTCCCCTTCTCCCTCATAAATTTTCTTCAGAATCAAACAATTAAATTAAATTCACTTAAATTCAAATCAACCCTTCCTGTTCCTGCCCTGCCTTCATCTACATACATACTCCAACTCCCTCAGGCCTCTCTTGAGTAATAAAAGTGTTTCCTGATGTGCCATGTTTGAAGTTGAACTGACATATGTTTTTGCTGCCCACTGCTGCCACTTAGCTTGGTGCAAATTTGGGGCCTAAACTGGATGAAAACAATATAGTGAGCTCTGAGGTGGTCAAAATTGACTGGAAACTAATGGAAATAAATGTTATTGAGGTTATTAATACTGTAGGAATAAAAAAGTATGTGATTTTAGCTGTTTTTATTATTTTTTAAGAAAAAATCCAAATCCAAAATCGAAAAACAAAACACGGAGGGGAGGTTTTGGAAAAACTCAACCCAGATCCAAAACCATGGGAGATGCAGATGGAAAATCAAAACCAAAACACGGGAATCAGTGCACATCTCTAGAAAAAACAAGGATTTTGAATGAAAATGGTTTACTTAATGTCAATGGATATCTTGTACATCATTTTCATTCGATACCACCTCTATTTTATTGGCATTGTACTTTATAACTATTTTTCATACCTACTTTCTTATTACATTTTGTTTTATACATACATTTTAGTGTTCTGGACCTTATTTATGGTCCAATAAGCTTTCCAATAAGAATATTGTTTTTTGGTGCGAAATCTTGGGGGTAGTGCACACCATCAATAATCAGAGGGCAGAGTCTCCTAGAGTTTTGCATTCATTGCAACATTTAACCCTCTTATGTTTAAAAAAAAAAAATTTAATTCTGGGCTCGCCATGTTCCAGGTGTGGAAAACAATATCGCCAACGCCTTGTCTTGTTTTCAGTGGGATAGATTTAGGGCTCTTGCCCCATGCGCTGGTGAGTTTGGTTTATCCTCTCCTCTGCAAATCTGGCATATTATAGAGCCAGCATCGAAGGACATGCATTGATGTCATTGGCCCCAAGTATGCTGAGGACTTATTCAGCAGAGTGGTAAGATTGGCAAGGCTTCCTAGCCTCCGAGAGTGAGGGAGGTAAGCCGATTCACGACTGCATGTTACATTTTGTTTGGGGA
This sequence comes from Taudactylus pleione, assembly GCA_031769625.1. Classification (NCBI taxonomy): domain Eukaryota; kingdom Metazoa; phylum Chordata; class Amphibia; order Anura; family Myobatrachidae; genus Taudactylus; species Taudactylus pleione. The sequence goes on from JAUIMM010000107.1 coordinate 4,149,186, forward strand.
TGGCACATGCAGGGTCATTCTAAAGCTGCCATGTCTGCTGCTATGTCCAGCATTGCTTATTTTTCAAAATTACATGGCGAGACAGACCCCACAAAATCCTTTCTGTTAACTAAAGTAATGAAGGGTTGTGCTAAGGAGTGCATTGTTTCAGGTGATACGAGACAGCCTATCTATCCCGCTCTTTTATGGGAACTTACATTAGCAGTTTCGGGGGTCGCGGCGGGCGAGTACCAAGCAGCTCTTTTTAGTTTCTCATTCTCGTTAGCTTATTTTGGTGCATTTCGATTTGGAGAATTGGTGGCGATAAATAAGACCTCTACATCATCAGGTTTGCTTTTCAGTAACGTGGTAGTTAAATATGTCCTTATTTTATGCCATATTCAAAAATCTAAAGCCGATCAGTTAGCTAAAGGGAAATGGATTTCTATTCCAGCGCACGTGGACACCATCCTCAATCTGGATAGTTTGGCTGAGCGCTTTAACAGTGTGCGCCACTCTGGTGGCGCTCAATGGCTAGTCCACGCTGAAGAGACCCCACTGTCTACATTTCAATGTGCAAAGGTTTTTCAAAATTGTTTGATTGCGCTGGACTTGCCTTTAGATCAGTTTGGAACGCACTCGTTTAGAATTGGGGCAGCAATGTGCTTGGATGCTGCAGTTGCTTCCGTTGACTCTTTAAAACAATTATGTAGATGGAAATTTTCAGCATATAAAACTTATTTGCGGGGGGATAAGCTGCATAACTAACCGCACACCAGGCGAGTTTGTTGGGGAGCCCAGGGGGCTTATGCCTACTGCCACTTTGGAGTTTGAGGGGCTTTTCAGGTTTATCCTCACAGAAGTTTTCTGTTTTTCACCTTCAGATGGGTCACCCAACTATTGTTTTCCTTACCTTGGCTAGGTCGTTTAATATTTTGACGCGATTCACCCTTTTTGCAGGTACTCCCAGGATGACTAATTGTCAGGTTTGTTTCATAGGTCACTCATACATTTACTTGGCAAGCAAGCATCCTTTAGCTTTTCAGACCCGTGACTTGTTAGTGCTGGCAAGGTGCAGTGGTTTGGATTTAGGGTTAGGCACTGGTCCGGCCTTTTAAATGCATTGTGGTTGGCATAAGCTAGATTTGGGACCCCTGATAGGTTGGAGGTTCATTTGGGAGGTAGCGACCTAGGTACTTGTAATGGCATTGAACTCATCCATGCAATTAGGTGGGATTGGCAGACAATCATAGATAGATGGCCAGGTGTAGGTTTGGTGTGGTCAGAAATAGTGCCAAGGCATTTTTGGAGAGGATCTAAAGGGGGTTCAGTGTTGGATAGGGTACGTAGAAAGGTAATTGCAGCAGTTTCCAGGTTTGTATCTAAAATGGGAGGGTACGTGATCAGGCATCCACGCTTAAGATACGAGGAAGTGAGTTTTTATAGGCCAGATGGGGTCCACCTCACTGGCATGGGCCTGGAATGGTTCAATAAGGACTTTACATCTTTGAGAATTTATCTAGATGGGTGGTGAGGCTCAGCTATTTTAGCCAAGCTTTGGCAGGAAGCAGTGCTCCTGGGCAGCCTATAATGGCGTTAAGAGTGCCTGGATGGCATTTTCCTTTTGATATCAGCAAGTTAGTCATTCTCCTAAGGGGGGGACTAGGCAGTCATCTTTGGAAGGGGTCAAGGCTGAGCCAATTAGAGGGGAATGTTACCACAGCAGGCCAGTTTACGTTAGGGCGGGCATCCGTCCTCTTTATTTAGTCAAATACTTTATTGGGCTGTGGCCCTAGAGCACTGCTTTTTACTGCCACTGATCTTTCAATTACAATTTGATAAATAAATTTACGGTTGTGTCCTCTTTAAATTCCACGTATGCCTCCGAGTGTTTATTTCTAGTTGTTTGTTAAGTACATAGCAAAATGTATTATTAAAATAATAGGTGACATATAATTATGCATATGAGTTTGTAATTACTATTAATCAATTTTCCCTGTTTTTCCCAATCTACCAATGTATGTGTAACTGTATGTAGAGGAATATGGGAAAGTAATAGAGCATAGAACTACCCTTAGATGACAACTTCCGGTTTTTCAGCAAAACTGGAAGTGCACAGGGATGTCTACTTCTGGCCCTGCGGATTCAAGCACAACACAGTTGCATTGGGGCCTCTGGGCAGGTGTTTTGCCTGGGCTGAGGGAGAGGAGGCTCTGTGGAAAGACATAGGGACATGCAGACCCCTGTGGGATTCAGCACTCATGGCCAGCCATGAACCGGTAGTGGCAGGCTGCGTCACTTCTGTTTGTGGACATTACGGAATGGGGACACCAGGAACTTCCCCTTTTAGGGTATTTAAACCCTGGATTTTCAGTACAGTCTGCACCTTCTGAGGGAGAGCACTATATGCTCGAAATGCATTAAGGACTGCAGACTTTGACCTTTACCTGGTACCAATGCTATTTGTGAGACACTGGGGCAAATCCGGATTGCCTCCTAGAGCATCCTAATGCTGAACTTATACCATCATCTTGTACGCAGGCCTTTAGGCCTTTGCTGCCTATTTTTTGTATGCATTGATATGCTAATTTTATATTTGTACATTTTATTGGATGAAAAGATTTTAATGTTATGGTCAATGTGGACCTAATAAACTGTTATACCTGATTACATACAGGATTATGCTATGTTCCTCTTTTTTCTCCTTTATTTTACATGTACTTGGAGTATGCCAAAATTGACACTCAAGAAATAAATGAACCTTTCTTTATTTATTTATTTATTCATTTTGAAATATTTTTACTTATTATTGGTTTAGTGCCAGGGGTTTTTATACTTCATATTCTCTGTTCAAGTATCTGTTATATAGGGTCTCAAGGTGATAATTGTATTTAAACCTAGGCCGCTGTCCCAAAAGTACGCCAGGGAGGTGTTTTTTTTTTATCTTATTTTGCAAATAATGTTTGTTTCTGAATGATTATCATATCCACATATACTGCAAAAAAACATTTGCTTGTAACTGTGTCTTTATTTTATTAAATAATTTTAGAAATAAATAATAAATACAAATAATAAAATAATTAAATTAAGTAAATTATACATTGTAAGCTTGCAAGCAGTGCCATCTTACCTATTTGTCTGTGTGGTAATACCTAGGGCCTGTTTCTGCATAGAACAAAACTCTGTTTACAGGCACAAATGGTGAGTTTTTGCTTACAGCCCCTGTGCAGATATGAATTTGTGCATTTTTGCATACAGATTTGTTCTTATATATCTTTGCTGCAATCGTGATAACAAGCCCCTCTCAGCGTGTCAGGTCCCGCAAGACTCTGCTAGTGCTGGGTATTTATTTTTCATCTTATTTTGCTGAAAATTAATCTATGTCGCAGTGTGATGTGACTAGGACGCACCAGCAGACTGTGCTGATATGCAACACTGGTATAGTTGTGTGTGACTGAGTTGCTGAATCTATATACAAAGTGCTACAATGTAGCAGCCGCAGCTTTTTTCATTCCAAGTTCCGTTGGAAAACAATATACTTTTCGTCTTTTCTAAAGCTGTATCTGATATATTATCAAAAACTGTTTAGCAATCATTCCTATAGTTTTATTCTTTATTTTCCCTTCTTTACCCTTAAATTAATTTTATTTTCCATTATTGGTATTGTTAAAATATATTTCTTTATTGACATACCTTATGTAATGCAAAGTTTAACACTCTTGTGCTATTGTTATGTATTTAATACAATACATTTTTATATTATATATATATATATATATATATATATAAACAGTCCTAGGGTGGCACTCCCAATAACTGGAATAAGACGATGGGTGCCCTCCAACAATACCAGAATAAACTGAAATCATAAATATAACAGACAGGCGGCACTCCCAGTAAAAATAACGATCAACACAGGAACGTGTTCCTGTGTTGATCGTTATTTTTACTGGGAGGGCCGCCTGTCTGTTTTATATATATATATATATATATATATTATATATAGGAATACTTGAGTCGAAAGCTGCTTAGCCAATTCACAGGATGTTTAGTCGGAGGCAGGCTTCATCATCAACACATTGGGGCATATCCAATTAGCTGTGGGGTTTACCCCGTGGCTATTTATCGCGCTGGTCAGGATTCAATTTAGTGGGGATTTCCCGTGCGCGAATCCCTGCTGTCGGACAGTACCTCGCACCTCAAGTTGGTGCGAGGTAAATTCCGTGTGTATATGCCTTTTCCTGCCTCGCGCGAGAGGCTTTAACATACTGTTTCCGCATTTCTCGCAGAAACAGTGTTCCCGCACGCGAGAGCTGATTTAACGGCGTGGGGAAAAAGCTATTTTATTGAATAGCTTAACCCCGCGCCGTGGGACTTTTGAGCCTCAATTACTCATGGGAGGTCCCGCGGGTAATTGAATATGCCCCATAGAGGCCATATAAACACTCTTCAATTACAGTACTTAGAACTCAAAATAGAACTTGTTTCTATAATACATGCACAAATTGTACACTACTTGCATGTGAGCAGCACAATATACATCTTTAGATATAATGAACCACAAGTGCACAATATGTTTCAATCTAAATATTGTTTTATATTATTTTGTTTTGCATTTACAGTGCAGTTATATACTTTTTGTGTTGTACAATACATTTAGACCCAACACTAAATAAGTATAAATAAATAAAAAGATAATTTTTTTGTTGTTTTCTGAAACTTTTATACATATACTAATCAATAGAATTAATATTAGACTACTGTATTTTTTGTGCACCTACTTCTGGTCTCCTCCTCATATCCTGGTTGTACATGGCTGCCACCAATCTGGTTGCTTTTATGCAGGCTTGTCTACCCTCCCGACTGGGCCGGGAGCCTCTTGATTTTCAGGTGCCACTCCCAGCCCCCTGGAAAGGCAGGCAAGCCTCCCGGAAGCCTGCGAACCTCTCGGCCTCCCCCCAGAATAACAGAGAAATTGCCGCAGCGGTGGGGCCAGTGACGCGATTCACACTGAATCACGTCATCGTGGCCCCGCCCCCTGCTTCACAATTCCGAAACAACGGCATTGTGAAGAGGGGACGAGGCCATGATGATGCAATCATGTGGCCCTGCCCCCAGCTCCACCCCCAATGTGCTGCCAATGGCCGGCCCCGCTCCCCGCTGTTAGCCGAAAATCAGCTACCTCCCGGAAGGCTGTAGCTCATTGTCGCCAAGTATGCTTCTATGCCATGGAAATTGGTAATGAGAGTTGTGATCATGACATTTCTTAGTATTTTCATGGCTGCATGGTCTTGTTAGAACTTGTAGTACCACAATAGTAATAAATATATTTTGTACTTACAATTATTTACCTTGGTTTACTAGGAAAATCCCCAGTGCTATAAAACATGGGACTGGTTTGCCCTTTGGGGCCACATGGATTTTCCATGTCTATTCTGTTAGTGGCTTTAGCACTATGCTAAACAAAAAGACCCTGGGAACATTAGGACAAAGGGACAGTTATGGCAAATGTCATTATTAGGTTGCTGTGGGTGATGACTGGTGTATCTTAAGACATATGCAAATCAATATGCACAGGGAAAACCACAATTCTGTGTTATATCTCTGCGTATGTTCATAAAACATTTTTGTTGGACACTTCAGGTGAAGCTACGAAAATAAATTTTTAAACCGTTTTCTATATCTTGTTTTGTATTATTGTATTTAAAAAAAAAAAGTTGAATTATCAAATAGTAAAGAATGTTTCTTGCTATCAGAATGTACATAGGGCCTGATTCAGACCCATTCACAAGCGCTGAGCGCTCGCAACTCGGTTGATGGTGGCCCACAGTGCATGCACACGACGGAGCCAGCTCCATCGTGCGCATGCGTGAGACCCGGCTAGCGACGGGCAATCCATCGCTCCGGGGCTCGCACCAAAGGGGGCGAGCTGTCGATGTTGAGTGACAGCTCACCCGGTTTGGTGGGTGGGCCGGGGGGTGGCTGCCCAAATGGAGGCGTTCCCGAGGGAACGCTTGCCATTTGGGGGCGGCACCACTGACATCACGAGTGATGTTAGTGAAGGGCTTCCGGCTCTGTTAGAGCCGAAAGCTCTCTGGAGCTTGTGGCCATGAGACCCTACCACAAGGGTCTCGTCGCAAGCCCAATGGTCGTGATGGGCTTGACCATCGCGACCATCAACCTGGCCGCTCGCTATAGCTGTGGGTGATCACCCACAGCTATGCGAACAGCCAGGAGGCTGCTCCAAAAAAAAAACGCCCCGATTCAGAGCGAGCGCTCTTTCAGAGTGTCCGGCTCTGAATCAGGCCCATAGAGCTCTGACTGTACAGCAATATTATCAGTGATCACACACTATTGCTCAGTGCTGCACAATGCTCATCACTGCCAGATGTTATGTACTAAGCAACATTAGATAAGTAAAAAATACAGAACTAAGAATGATAAGTGATGATAAGTTGTATCTTAAGATATATGCAATTTAATAAAGAGCAGATAGATCCATCAATCATCATTATCAATGTATGGCTGGTGTGAAGATTAAGTTGATGTTGATAGCCATAATTGTCATTGATAAAATAAATACATTATTTAAAAAAATTATTGTCCACACCACCTAAAATCTGTAGCTAGAAATAATACTAGGCAGAATATGGGACAAAAAATATGGGCTCCAACTGCTAAAGTTCAAACAGGGAAGCTGGGCCAGGGGTGCAGAGTGGCAACTATCCTGAATACAATATTATTACTATTGGGCAAACTGGTTGATTCCATAGACATGTGTAACAGGACACAGGAAGTGATCCCAATGTGTCAGCCTGCTCACCCTCCTTTCTCATTGTACTGGTCTGTGGTCCAATCCCATCTCCTATTACTCAGTCCATTTACAGTTGTATGTGGCCCACCAGACAATTGAGTCCTTAGCAGTAGACATATACAGAGAGAACCCAATATCAGCAGTACCTGCCCTACCGAATTGCAGTGCTCACGCTTTCATAAGCATGTCAAGAACGGTGGAAACATCCAATCAGAAATATCTGTCCACAAGCATCACCTACACTCAGCTCTGTTCACTGGCAGATGCAGCAGATGTGAGAAGCTTAGGCACACCATCTTCTGGCCTCTTATTACACTACAGAGCTGCTGAGTACTATATTGTTTAAAAAACAAGATAATGTAGTCCCTGTTGTGCAAAATATCAGGAGCAGCAACGAATCCTGATAGTATCAACAATACTATATAATAATCAATAAGTTATTATGAAAGTACCATCCAGGGGTAGATAATGTCTCCCCAAGTTCCAGCTTTTTGTTAACCAATTTTTCTCAAGTATCGAGTTGATTCTCCTCCTCCACGTAAAATTCAGCCTTGCACCTATGTATTTCGACATCCCTGTAACATCTTTTTCAAGGTGGATCAAGGATCCACCGTGAAAAAGATGTGACAGCGATGTCGAAACATATAGGTGTATGGGTGAATTTTATTTATTCCTCCAGTGAGAACTTTTTGTAAGCAGCAGCTTTCCATAAGAGCGATCGGAACGGTGTTTATTCACCACACCAGTCAGGCTCATTCTGACAACACTAGCAGCTGCACAGCTCCTGCACGAGTGCACTGCTTGGGATTTAACCGCACTTCACCAACCACATGGGACTATAGAGCGGCTATCCAGTAAATTATTACTCAACTCCATGCATTGCCGGCTTGAGTGGACAAGCCAGCCATCCGTGGACACGGTCCTACATACCGCCACAGCCAGACTCCCTTTCAGTACAAGACGGGACAATTAAAACCTGAACTGCAGGTCTACATTAACAGAGGTGTCTCAAGGGAACGTGGAGGAGGAGAATCAACTCGATAGTTGAGAAAAATTGGTTAATGAAAAGCTAGAACTGTGGGAGATATTATCTACCCCTGGATGGTACTTTTATAATAACTTGGTCGATTTCTCTTTCCTAAAAGGAGCGCATATTCTTATTCTTGCAAACTTATTGACTATATAGTTTAATATCAGCACATTTACCTGCATGAGGATCTTCTATTTTCTAACCACCAATATTATAGAATCCGAGTAACATCGCTGATTTTAATGACCGGTAAAGCTGCTTTACAACTAGAAAATAACTAGTGCTTGTGTTGCTGTCACAGATTTTACACATTTCATTAATTGGAATCAAAATTATCTGAAAAAAGTACAGCTCCAATCAGGGCCACCATCAGGGGGGGTACTGCTGGGGCTGGTGGAAAGGGGGGTGCTCTGACCATGCACCCCCATCCTCTCATTTCTGGCAAAAAAAAAAATAACAGAGAGCAGCAACAGCACTGCTGCTGTCTCCATCAGATTAAATTGAACCAGCGGACACTAGGACCCAGTACAGCTCCCAGTCCATCTGGCAGTATAACTGCACGTGCGCACACGCGCAAGTGCATCACTGCCCTGGACTCAGCAGAGGAGACAGCAGTGGCATGCAAAGCTGTAAGTTTAAACGTGTTGCAGCGGGGCTGTGCTGTGTCTGTGAAAGAGGGGGGGCTCGACACACAAAAGGGGGCCTAGCTGGATACACATAAGGGGGCTGGCTGGACACACATAATGGGGGCTGGCTGGACACACATAATGGGGGCTGGCTGAATGCACATAAGGGGGATGGCTGGACACATAATGGCTGACACACATAAGGGACTGGCTGAGTGCACATTAGAGGTGCCTGGCTGGACAAACATAAGGGGGGCTGGCTGGATGCACATTAGGGGGGCTTGCTGGACAGATATAATAGGAGCTGGCTGGATGCACATAAAAAGAGCCTGCTGGATGCACGTAAGGAGGGCTAACTGGCCACATATAAGGGGGGCAGGCTGGATGCTTATAAGGGGGACTGGCTGGACACACATAAGGGGGATTGGCTGGGTGCACATAAGGGGGGCCTGGCCGGACACACATAAGGGGGACTGGCTGGATACAGATAAGGGGGCCTGGCTGGACACACATAAGGGGAACCTGGCTGGATGCACATAATGGGGGCCTGGCCAGACACACATAAGGGGCCTGGCTGGATACAGATAAGGGGGACCTGGCTGGATGCACATAAGGGTGGCCTGGCCGGACACAAATAGGGGGACTGTCTGGATGCCCATAAGGAGGGCTGGCTGGATGCACAGAAGTGGGACTGGCTGGTCACACATGTGGGGAGGCTAGCTGGACACATAAGAGGGCAGGCTTAATATTTCTTGGCCAAATTTTTTTGTAGGAATAAGGTAGCAGAAAAAGGGTGGGGGACTGATGATTTTGTCAGTCCTGGGCCCCAAAATTTCTGATGCGTGATGGAGTGTTCCCGTCTGGGGTAATGCAGCATTTCCCTGTCCAACATCTTCATCCATGAAGCACATTACCAGTACATGTGCTTAGCATTGTACTAGCTAATATGCTTCATATGAAGGTCACATTTCTCATCTGTATTAAAATAGATTTAGCTTAATGTGAGGTTAGGGGCACATTTGTCAATGCTGCTTTGTAGAATATCTACCAAAAACATCCAATTTAGGAGGATACCAACAAAAAAAGCATACACAATATGCACAGTAAGAAGAGGGAACGGCTGCAGATATCTCTGACATCTGCTATAGTTCCTCCATTTACATTTGCAAAAGTAGCCCCCCTTAGATTTCTGTTGGGGCTGCTAAAATGTGAAATGTACCAAGCTCTAGAAGCACTCTGAAGCTTGACCCCTGAATATAACACTATCTTCAGATTGTTTTAGTCATTGAAGCTTCAATGCTACTTAAGAAATGTTTTCAGTCAATCCGTAAGAAGTAATGTGATCACATATTCAATCACTTTACTCCTTAGCTTATCCTCCTACTACACTACTGCTCATGCACCAATATCTGTCAGCAAATGGACAGGACTGGAGAGGGAACCCAGAAGTAAAGTGATCGTATACTGTATGTGATCACTTTACTTCTTACTGATTCCTGGGATGTGCTCTTATTGGAGCCCCTGTCCTGGTAACTCAGACATAGTACATTCAGGTGAGCAAAGATCCCTTATTGCTACAAATTACAGGGATAAGTAATCTTCAATTTCATTGGCAGACTGCAATTATTGATAAATAAGCCCATTATACTCCACCCCACATTTAACAGGTGTGTGGATTGCAAGGTACACAGTAACAAGGTAGACAGTATCTAGATAGACACCAGAGGTTACACAGTCAATAGGTCGACAGGGAGAAAAGGTTGAAAGAGTCAAAAGGTCAAAACACTAAAGATAGACAGTTGCAAATGGTCAACAGGGTGAAAATGTTTGCACAAAAATGGTTGACACCAAAATTATCAACACTTTTTTTGATTTCTATCCCTAATCTTCACCCCAGCCCTCCCTATGGTGCCTAAGCTTAACCTTCACTCCTAGTGCATAACTCTAACCCTCCAGTAAGTGCCTTACCCTAACTCTCCTTCCTGGTGCCTAACCCAAACCATTGGAGTAAGTGCCTAACCCTAACTGTTGGGGTAATTGCCTAATCCTAACCCTCTGGTACATGCCTAACCCTATACCTAACCCAAAAAATAAAAAAAAGTGTCAACCATTTGTACCTATCAACCTTCCTACCTGTCCACCTTTAGTCTGATGACCTTTTTTCCCTGTCGGCCTTTTGTCTCCGTTGACCTATTGTCTGTCTAACATCTGGTGTTTATATGCAGCTGTGGCTGCTCTTAACTATCTCTTTTACACTGCACTTTGCTTACTATGGCGGTGCCCTGGGGTGACTTAGCTGGGCCAGTTTGGGGGTGTCCTGCGCTCTAGATTTGAATCCTAGTATGTTAGCGACCTACCCTAAAGAGGTTACCTGGATATGGTGGGTAGGCCCATAACCTTGGCCAAGATTATGCTAAAAACCTCTATTGATTGCAAAATTGTATTGCATTTATATATTATCAATAATTTGGAGTTGTGCACCTGAGATTTGTCTGTTTTTGTGCCTGCAATTAGTCTCATCAGGTAGCACTTCCTATTATATATATATATATATATATATATATATATATATATATATATATATATATATATAAATATATATATATTTTTTTTTCAGGATGTGCAGTCCAGAAATCTTTCCCATGTCCTCCATTTAATGTGCTTTATTGCACACCTGAGTGAAAGGAGATGCCTTCAGCCTGGATTAGCACACCTACCTTATTGGTTAAAAGCATGGAGTCTTGTAATGAATATGCACACTGGTATTAGGCACAATTCTAGGGAAGTCCTACAAGTTATATACTGTAGTGCAACTTTGGTTCATTTTTGGGGTGTGGGTCCACCTAGATTGCCTTGGTTGATCTGTTTGAGGGCACCGCATTATAACACATTTTTCTTTTATAACACATTTTAATCCTTCACTGTTTGTTTATTATATATGTACCCCACCTTTTTTATTTTCATTCTTTATATGCAGCTGTGGCTGCTCTTAACTATCTCTTTTACACTGCACTTTCTTACTATGGCGATGCCCTGGGGCGGCTTAGCTGGGCCAGTTTGGGGGTGTCCTGTGCTCTGGATTTGAATCCTAGTATGTTAGGGACCTACCCTAAAGAGGTTACCTGGAAATGGTGGGTAGGCCCATAACCTTGGCCAAGATTCTGCTAAAAACCTCTATTGATTGCAAAATTTTATTGCATTTACATATTATCAATAATTTGGAGTTGTGCACCTGAGATTTGTCTGTTTTTGTGTCTATCTTAAATTGTTTGATTTTTTACTATCTAACTATAGAATGGATCCTGTTTTAACATTTACCTTCTACTTGTGAAAGTGAAGGATATCATATCTGCAGTGAAAGAGGGCACTGTGGTATAATTTAAATTGCTAGGGAACTTTCATTTGTACCCTAATTTAAAAGGTGACTTCCGTTTAACTGTTTTCTATGGGTCTTAGATTTCTACAGAGAGGAATATCGGTATCAGTTTTGGGAATGTGCCTTGTAACAAGGCATGATCATTTCTTTATTACCATTTGTGTGTTATAATTCACCGGAAAAAGTATCTGTACACAGATTCCAATAAGTGTTATTTTTACATTTTTGTAACCAGTTGATCACGTGTATCATCATCGTCATCATTTATTTGTAAGGTTCCACAAATTTTATGAGCACCAAACATTTAGAGCAATATCCAATTAGCCGCTGTAAATTACCGGGGCTAATTGTAGTCCAGCGTCTCTAGTGCACTGCGAGTGGATTTTTGCTGCATCTGTGATGTGACTAAGATACAAAATTTGAAAAAATATACAGTATGCTACTCCTCTTGGAGAGTCTCAGTCATGTAGACGTGAGAGGGGCATGTCCTGGCTCAAATCTAAATCTCAATGTCACTGCACAAGTATGAAGGCACCCTGCTGCACTCGCTGCTCATTTGTTGGCACTGTGGGCAACAGTGCACAAGCCATCAGACATATCTCTGGAGTGAGCTCCAGTGTGCAGAGAAGGAGCTGTGTGCCCTGCTAGTAGCAACATCACCAGTTGTAGCCAGTTCCACCACCTAGGGCATCTTATGCACTGAGCTGCAGCAATGACCACATCCTATCATTACAGCTCTGTTTAGCAATATCAGGTATTATACTGCTAGCACACAACTTTCATTGAATGACCTTGCCTTGGTCTTCTGTACCTGGCTTCTCTCACCTTCCTCTTCTAATCATCCTTATACCTCATCTGGTCCTTTCTGCTGTACCTGTCTCTGTTCTTCACTACTCTCTCATTCCCTTTCCATTCTCTAGTCATACTCTCAATCACTGGAAAATATACATAAAAAAAAACCTAAACACAGACTATTTATGATATTGACAAACAATTGCAGGATGTATCGGAAGAGTATCACATTACTTACAGATCACCATATACCTATGATCCTTTGTAGTCCCACAGCAGAGCAGTCCATATAGAATTGTTCAGCATGAAAGTGTAACATCGCCTCCAATCTTCTCAACTTCCTCATGTGCTGGTCAAGGGCCACACATGTTAATCAGGACTCCTGGGTCATAAACCTGTGGTTGGTTATGGAATCCCAAAGGTAAAGATGCAGATAGTCAGAATATCGACAGCGGTACCCTGACAGGCAGAATCCTGACAGATTTCAGTAAGTATTATAATCCTTACCTTAATCCTCCCCATAAACCTAACTCTCATTCTCCTGCAGCCTAAACCTAATTCTAATCCCTAATCGTAAATCTGATATTTTCCATAGGGATTCAAATCGTTGGGATTGCAGAGCTGGTATTCTGGCCACCAGTATCCTGACTGTCAAGTTGCTGACTACATCCCTAAACTTGAAAGTCACCTTTTCACTATGAAAGCTCTGTACCAGAAGAGCGGTATGGACAGGTAAGTATTCATGTATTAGAATATATTACACAATTGCCTTGTCATTTTAGCTATATTATTATTATTTTTATTATGTTCTTTTTAAACTAATTGATTGGGCAATACAGAGGAAGAAATGTATACATTTAGCCGCTTAAACCAAAGAAAAGATAAAGTGTAAACCTGCAGCAGTACGCCAACCTCATAAGCAAACACAATAATCCAAGTAAGTGCACTGAAATGCCCTATTAAAGGTACATATTCAAACCCACAATAAAATCATATTTAGCATTTATTAGATTGTGATGATTAATCACAAGAATAATCGCCAGAAATTATATTTTGTGAACTATGCAGGCGATGTCCTTTAATTGACCTGTGTGTGTCTAGAAGGGCTGAGGTATTACCCCACTTCTTTGAAGTTAGGCATTCAAGGAAGAGGGGTTGATATTGATCTATGTCCGTTCCTATAATTTGAGGAGTGTTATATAACTGTGTGTCCTTTATTTTGATGTTCTGGCTAAAAATGGTATCTCAATTGCTATTTGGTATACTGTCAGGAAGGCCTTAATTTTAAATCAAATGGATGGCTTATAGATAACAATATAAGAAATATCCCTCACAGTGTGAGGTCATGTGTGAACAACTAACCCTCTCCTTTTTTATGACCCCTGAAGTCAGTGTCCTAGATTATAATCCCACAACCAGACCTCCTTTTACTTCAGTGCCCTACTTCTAAAGACTCTTGTTATGCTATTGAGGCTGAGATAAGGATTCTGGTATTTACTATAGGTCTGGAAGGGGGAAGTTGAAGAGTGAGATATATCATCACATATCTTCAAAGCAGAGATCCTGTTAGTTTTTCCAGGTAACCCTGTATTGAATATCTATTGATCTCAAACCCTGCTTTCCTGATAGGGAGACCCTTTAAGGGTGAACAAAGAATTAGGGATGCATAAAAAGGGAATACTATCCAGCATTCAATGTTCTCTCCTTGGGGTTCAGACAGAAGTGCTGGGTGTGAATCAGGAAATTCCTGTGGGTGAGATCCCCACCCCATCAGTAGTGCTAAGAACTTTAGTGTAAGTGTCTTAGGTACTTTGAATTATTTCTCTTTTAATTTTGAAGAAAAAATTTTCATTATAATCTGTTTGTCATTTTATTAATATTTTTGTAACTAAGCATTGAAAATATTTTTTGGATTAAACACATTTAATCTATCATATTTTCCATGATTCTTATTGAACTTGCGTTCCTGGGTAGGCCCATGCCACATATATTGTGTGTAATTTGAATGTGATTTATTATTAATCTGTTCGGAGATTGCAGACCTCCGGAGAACAGTCTGCGTGGTGGCAGAAAAATCGTGTATTTTGGTAAGTGACTGCAGTATGCCGACATCACAACCAGCTGATTCAGATTGTTGTATCTGCGAGTCAGCCCGGGTTTGTGACAGATATTTCTGATATTTGTTTTTGACAAATTTTAATCCACAATGGAAAACACAGGCATAAAATGAAAAATAACAATACCAAATAACTCATAATAGTATCTTTTTTAAAAAAAAGCAATGTAGCCACAGTAACAGTACTTAATTGGACTGAATGTTGCAATATAGCAACATTTTACGAACAACAATCAGCTAAATGACTCACATCTCACACAGTGTATTGGCCAAGAGCAAATACATTTTCAGTGTACAGTGCCATACTAGCTTGTGTCACTAAATAGACCTCCTGTTGTTAGCTAGCTATAGGGATCTCCAGCTGTTTTAATATTATTAACAGTAGAGGTAGCTATGGGAAGCTGCAGCAAAAACTCTCACTGCTCTGTCAGCTTGGCAGTAACCTGTAGCCGATAATGAGGGCAGGCAGCTAGCTCACTGCAATGAAGTCTGGCTTGGATGTTTAATGTCGCTTAGATGGTCAGCTGGTCCCAGTGCTTGTTATCAGAGCAGACTTTGTTGAAGGAGGTGTAACATTTGGCACGGGAGAAGCAGCTCAATAGATCCAGCTTGTGTGGCAGAGAGCAGCAATGTGTTTCACCACTGTTGTGGCCTTCTTCAAGCTGATTTCTCTCAATGGACTGTTTTAAGAGGAATCAGTATAAAAAGCCAGTGGCTGTATAGCCACTGTTTCAAATACAGATGCTGGAATGACGAATGGTGGAGAATACTGACAGGTGCAGGTAAGGACCCTAACCCTCCCCTCTCCCCTCACTAACCTTGACCCTCCCTTAGTGGTGCCTAACCCTAACCCCCCTTCCCGCACTGTAAACCGAGCTCTCCCGGGTGGGTGTCTAACCCTAATCTCTCCCCAAGGGGGTGCCTAATCCTTACCCCCCCCATTCCTGGGTAATCGCCCATACATACCACCATCCATACTTTTGGCATTCCGGTGGTCAGGATACCGACTCCCATATCCTGATGTCAGGGTTATGGCGTTGGTATTTCAACTGCCAGCATCCCGTCTGCCGGCATATGTACTGCATCACTTTTAAATAAAACAATCCTCACAGCCACTGGTTAATTGTTTTAGGAATAACCATTTGTGTCCTGTTTGTATCAATTAGACAGTGGTGGCACATATCATAATCTGGTTATTTGTATCTGTATTCAGTGTTCATTTTTATATAAGGGTCATTCCCTTTATTTTAAAGGTAGGCAGAGGTGCAAAAAATGCTTTTTTATTTAAATACACATACATATATAGTAAATCAGTACCAATATTGGAAGTAGCATAAACAATCATTTAGATTTAATTAGTATACCCAACTTTTACACATAAAATAACCATACATGAAGTGACATTATTTTTATATATACACCTATATTACCAAGCATTGTATGTACATAAAAAGAGTAATTTAATTATAATATACATACAAATCTCATACAGGCATCAGAACATAAATAAAATCACAATTACTGTACGAGACAGGATTCAATGGTTTGAACCGCTTTCAATTTTTTTTTTAAACTTATTAATAATTTATAAAAGTCAACTCTTAATAAAAAATAACTAACCTGGCAGAAAGTATAAGGACAAGAATGATAGACTAGAAAGAAAGGGCAAATGTTAGCTATATCATAAGGTACTAGTATACCTAACGTACACCTGTATACAAATATTACTGTTGATATAAGTTAATTGAACTCATAAAGACCAAATAATTGACCATTATATCATCTATAACCTATATCCTCTAATAGGGTGGTCTCCTATCCAAGTACACTAAGCATACTAGGTTGTAGTATTATAATGCTGTAGTGAAGTCACTACACTTCCTGGCGCAAATGTGTGAAAATATATAATTAAATAACACCAGCTGCAGGTAAAAGGTTTAGTTAGGACCAACAAAATGGAAGAAGCTACGAAAATCTTTAGTAACTGCGCTTGGTGATATAAAGTGATCCCATTTAATAATAAAAGTACGTTGGTGATTGCTTTATATTTTGGACACAGGAGGCTTTTATATAGTTCACAAAAATTCAGTTTAATCACATAAACATCTAGATAACATAGAAATTGAATAAAATACAAATAAAAGCACCATCAATATAGCAGCATATTTATAAGAACCAATGATTATCCTATTTAATAATCATATAAGATAGAAATAAATTACTATATAGACTTTACATTCAAAGCTGTTCAATCACTACTTCTATGTGGGAATAGTCAGTGTTCACAGCTAAGTAGGAATTTGATTGCTATAAGTGGATTTATATATCAAATGGCTTGGAGCTAGTAGCCAATTTGTTGTATTCTAACAGAACAAGCCTGAAACTAGCTCTCCATGGTTAATAGTGATATACTGGTGTCCCAGTTATAATCACATTTATCTTGCCATGGAATAAATACCTCAGTCCAGTGTTACCTCAGTCCAAGTGAGCCGGTGTATTTTCACCTTCTGAAATCTCCAGCTCCCTCTGTAAGCGTGGCCACACCGGGATGTCCAGAGCTGGATAATATCCTCTGTGCAGGGTGATCAATCTCTACTATTAGGCAGAGGTGGACGCTGTGTATGGTGTTAACCAGCTAATCCTGTTCATGCTCCGGTGGACTGGGTGGAAATGTCCATGCAGGGACAGCTGACATGCAGCCGTGAGTGAAAGCAGTTCTTGCGGCAGTGATTCCACTGTTGCTATAATAACCAGCTCTTGGATAGTGCAGTGATAGTGCAGCGGTTTCTTAGGTTTGTCTGGATCAAAAGTGTGCTGGAGGGTAAAGGTCAACGCTTTTCGTCCTGTAGGATGCCGGGATTTAGAAAGTCCCGGCATCCTACAAGACTTACTTTTATTATTAAATGGGATCACTTTATATCAACAAGTGTGGTTAATTAAGATTTTCATACTAGGTTGTAGTGATTTGTTTAAAATGTGTACCATATATTTATTTTTTATTTGTTAACCCCTGAATAATGTTTAACATTTTATGTATTATAGTAACACATTTGTACTGATTGTTTACTGTATGTGCTAATGTCTATGTATTGATTTTAATATGTTTTAATGTATGTACTGGGGTACTTTTTAAATAATGTCTAATGTCTATTGTGGTGTTTTTTTGTTTGTTTGGGGCAGCCATGTATTACACATATAAAATATATATAATGTGTCATTATAATCCTATATAAGTTCTTGATCAGAGTTGGGAGGCAACACCCCTGATAAATAGATCTAGGAAAAAAATGCATTGGATAGCCTCCCGTGTCTTCTTTGTCAGAGTCTGAGTGATGAAATGCGTAGGAGTTTGGCCTAGTGTAACCATGTGGTAATGCAGAATTGTCGGCTGTGTATGCTGCTTTTGCCCGTGAATGATTTATCCAAGCCTACTCACTTGGGGTGGTTTGGCCACCACCGTCGGTACTTGATTTTTTACCTATACTATGAAATCTTATTTTAATGAATGTTAGGATAAAGCACTATGTGGTGTACCTTGTGTTTCTATTTATTTTAGAAAGCATTTGACCTGATCGAGGATACGGGTGTATGAAAGGGGAAGATGCCAACCTGATACATGTGGTGTTAGTGTACACAGACCGGCAGTGAAAATCAAAGATACTGAGAACCGGGACTGATTGAACATTGTCCCAAATTTTCTGGGTAAAGCATTGATTTATTTTCACTGCAATTATTTGTTTTATCTATGTATCTATCTACCTATATTATAGTACAATGCAAAAAATATGTGTTGCTGTAAAAGTATCATCCAATTTGGCACTATTAGAAAGGATTGTTAAACCTATTTTACAATGACATCGACATACAGTAAATCATATACAGTGTATCTGTTTAGTTTGGGATATATTTTTGTATGGGACTGTACAAGAGATTACTGGGTAAAGTATGGTGTTAGCAAGGGTGAGTGAGGGGTATTTCAATGGGTTCGGGAGTACAGTAGTTCTGAGTGAGGGTATTTTCAGAGGGTGAGGTATGGGGTCAGAGAAAGATAGTGAGTGAGATGTATGCCAGTAAGTGAGATATAGGGTTACCTTTACTAAAGTGAGAGTTTTTAGAAGTGAGTTTTAAAAGATATGTTGCCCAAAGCAAACAATCAGATTCTACAATACTTAACATTTCACTAGCACCTTTTAGAAGATAATAGCTACAATCTGATTGGTTGCTATGGGCAACATCAGTTTTAAAACTCACTTCTAAAAATTCTCACTTTAGTAAATTTACCCCATAGAGTCATGGAGTGATAGTAAGTGAGAGGTATGTCAGTAGGGGGGTTATGGAATTGGAAAGTGATGGCAAGGAAGGGGTATGCAGGATGTAGGTGGTATGGAGTCAAGAGTTATGGTGAGAGTGTGGTATGCCACTAGGTGAGGTGAGGAGTTGAGGAGTGATAGTGAGTGGGGGAGTATGCCAGTAACTGAGTTATGGAGTCAGAGAGTGATAGTGAGTGAGGTATATGCCAGATGGGAGAGGTATGGAGTTAGGGAGTGATGGTTAGGGTTATGCCTATAGGTGAGATATGGAGTCAGAGAGTGATGGTGAATGAGTGGAATGTACAGTAAGTAGGTGAGGTGTGGAGTCAGGGAATTATGGTGAGTATGTCAGTAGGTGAGTTATGGAGTGAGGGGGTGATGGTGAGTGAGGGTTATGCCAGTAGGTGAGGTATAGTGTTGAGAAGTGATGGTGAGCAAGAGATATGCCAGTAGGAAAGGCATGGATTTGGAGAGTAATAGTAAGTGAGGTATATGCCAGATGGGTGAGGTATGGAGATAGGGAGTGATGGTGAGTGAGAGTTATGCCAGTAAATGAGGTATGTAATCAGGGAGTGATAGTGAGTTAGGGGTATGCCAGTAAGTGAGGTATAGAGTTAGAGAGTGATGGTATGCCAGTAGGTGGGGAATAGAGTCAGGGAGTGATGGTGAGTAAGGGTGATGCTAGTATGTGAGGTATGGAGTCAAGGGGTGATGGTGATTGAGGGTATGCCAGTAGTTGAGGTATTGAGTTGAAGAAAACAATGTGTGTGGTATGCCATATGCGTGAGGTATAAGTTTGGGGAGAGATGGTGAGTGAGGGGTATGCTAGTGTGGGAGTGAAAGAGTAAGAAAGTTTTAGAAAGTGATGGTAATGCTAGATGGATGAGGAATGTAGTCTGGAGTGATGGTGAGCCAGGGGTATGCCACATGTGTGAGGTATGGAATCAGCGAGTGATAAGGAGTTATTGGCAGTGGGCAAAGTATGAAGTCAGGGAGTGATATTGAATGAGATATGTGGCAGTAGGTGAGGTATAAGTAGTAATTTTGAATGAAGAGTGTGGCAATCAATTTATATGGAATCAGAGAGTAATGGTCAATTAAGGGTTTTCCAGCAGGTGAGGTATGTATTAGAGGAGTTAGAGTGCATAAAGAGTATGCCAATAGGTGAGGTATGGAGTCAGAGAGTGATGGTGAGTGAGGTTTACTTCATTGGTGAGGTATTGAGTGGGAGAGTGATGGTGAGTAAGTGGTATGCCATTAGGAGAGGTATACAGTTATGGAGCAATATATCATAAAGGTGAGGTATGGAGTCAGGAAGTGATGGTGAGTGAGAGGTATGCTAGTAGGTGAGTTATAGAGTCGAGAGTTTTGGTGAGTGAGGGGTATGCCAGATGGGTGAGGTATGGATTTAGGGAGTGATGGTGAATATGGTGTACAGTATGCTAGTAAATGAGGTATGGAGTCATGGAGTGATTGTGAGTATGCCAGTAGGTGAGGTATGGTGTTGGGGAGTGGTGATAAGTGAGATGTACACAAGTAGGTAAGGTATGGTGATGTTGAGTGATTCTGAGTGCAGGTTATGCCAGTATGTAAGGTATGGAGTTGGGGAGTATTTGTAAGTGAGGGTAAAGGTTGGGAAGTGAAAGTGAGTGATGGGTATTCCAGATGGGTGTGGTATAGAGTCAGTGAAGATGGTGATGAGGTGTATGCCAGTAGGTAAGGTATGGAGTCAGTGAGTGAGAGTGAGTAAGGGGGAGTAAGTTATATGCCAGTGAGCAAGGTGTGTAGTTGGGGAGTGAGTGAGGGGTATGGCAGTAGATGAGTATGTCAGTAGGGGTGCAGGGAGTGATGTTGACTAAAGGCTTTTCCTGTAGGTGAGGTATGGCATTGAGGAGTGACTGTGAATTAGATGTTTGCCAATAGGTTAGGTATGTAATCAAGTAGTGATGGTGACTAAGGTGTTTGCCAGTCAGATAGGTATGGAGTCAGGGAGTGATGGTGAGTGAGGTGTACAGTATGCCAGTAGGTGAGGAATGGTGTTAAGGAGTGATGGTGTGTGAGTCATATGCCAGTTGTTGAGGTATGGAGTCATGGAGTTATGGTGAGTGAGGTGTGTGCCAGTAGGTGAGGTATGGAGTCAATAAATGATGTTGAGTGAGGTGTATGCCAGTAAGTGGGGTATAAAGTCAAGGAGTGATGTTGAGTGAGGTGTACTGTATACCAGTAGGTGAGGTATGATGTTGAATAGTGGTGGTAAGTGAGGTGTATGCCAGAAGGTTAGTTATGGAGTCAGGGAGTGATGGAGGGTGAGGGTTATGTCAGTTGGTAAGGAATGGAGTTGGGGAGTGATGGTGCATAAGGGGTATGCCTGTAGGTGAGGTATGGAGTCAGAGAGTGCTGGTGAGTGAGGGGTATGCCAGCAGGAGAGGTTTGGAGTCAATGAGTGCTGATTAGTGATGGAGATTATGCCAGTAAGTGAGGTATGGCATTGGAGAGTGCTGATGAGTGAAGGTTTTTCCAGTCGATGAGATATGGAGTCACATAGTAATTATGAGTGAGGGGTATGCCTTTAGGTGAGCTATGGAATCAGGGAGTGATGGCTAATGAGTTGGATGACAGTAGGTGAGGTATGGAGTGATGGAGTGATGGTGAGTATGCCAGTAGGTGAGGTATGGTGTTGGGGAGTGCTGATAAGTGTAGTTTACAACAGCATATAAGGTGTGGATTATTTGAGTGATGGTAAGTGCAGGTTATGCCAGTAGGTAAGGTATGGATTTGGGGAGTATTTGTGAGTTAGGGGAATGCCACATGGGTGAGGTATAGGTTGGGGATTGAAAGTGACTGAGGGTTATTCCAGATGAATATGGTATGGAGTCAAGGAGTGATGGGCATTCTAGATGGGTGAGGTATGGAGTCAGTGTGTGATGGTGAGTTAGGTGCATGCCAGTAGGTTAGTTATGCAGTGGGGGAGTTATGGTTAGTGATGTGTATGCCAGTTGGTAAGGTAAGGAGTCAGTGAGTGAGATTAAGTAAAGTGGAGTGGGTTGTAAGCCAGTGGGCAAGGTGTGGAGTTGGGGAGTGATGGTGAGTGAGGGAAATGGCAGTAAGGGTGGTATAAAGTCAGGGAGTGATGGTAAGTAAAGGCTTTTCCAGTAGGTAAGGTATGGCACTGTGAAGTGATTGTGAGTTAGGTGTTTGCCAGTAGGTTAGATACTGTATGGAGTAATGGAGTGATGGTGACTAAGGTGTTTTTCAACAGGATATATATGGATTCAGGAAGTGATGGTGAATGAACTGTATGCCAGTAGGTGAGGTATGGTTTTGAGGAGTGATGGAGAGTGAGGTATGGAGTTGGAGAGTGATGGTGAGTGAGGTGTATCACAGTAGGTTAGATATGGAGTCAGGGAGTGATGGTAAGTGAAGTGTATGCCAGTAGGTGATGTATTGAGTCAGAGTTTGAGGTGTATGCATGTAGATGAGGTTTGGTGTGAAGAATTATGGTGAGTGAGGTATGGAATTGGGGAGTGATGGTGAGTGAGGTGTATCCCAGTAGGTTAGATGGAGTTGGGGAGGGATGGTAAGTGAGGTGTATGCCACTAGGTGAGGTATTGAGTCAGAGAGTGACAGCGAGTGAAGTGTAAGCCAGTAGGTTAGGTATGGAGTCATGGAGTAATGTTGAGTGAGGAGTATGCCAGTAGGTGAGGTATGGTGCTGAGGAGTGACTGTAAGTGAGTTGTATGACAGTAGGTGAGGTACAGTATGGTGTTGAGGAGTGATGATGAGGGAGGTGTATAGTGACTAAGCTGTTTTCCAGTAGGATAGGTATGGAGACAATGAGTGATGGTGAGTGAGGTTAATGCCAGTAGTTGATATGCCTGTAGGTGAGTTATGGAGTCAGGGAGTGATGGTGACTAAGGTGTTTGCCAATAGGGTATGTATGGAGACAATGTGTAATGGTGAGTGTGGTTTAAGCCAGAAGCTAAGGTATGGTGTTGAGGAGTGATGGTGAGTGAGTCAATTGCCAGTAGTTAAGTTATGGAGTCATAGAGCTATGCCTGTAGGTGAGGTACTGTATGGTGTTGAGGAGTAATGGTGAGTAAAGCATATGAAATTAGGTAAGGTATCGATTCATGGAATGGTATTGAGTGAGGTGTATGCCAGTAGGATATGTATGGAGTTGGGGAGTGATGGTAAGTGAGGTGTATGCTAGTAGGTGAGGAATGGAGTTAATTGAAGGATGTTGAGTGAGGTGTTTGCAAGTAGGTGAGGTATGGAGACACAGAGTGATGTTGAGTGAGGTGTATGCCTGTAGGTGAGGCATGGTGTTGAGGAGTGGTTGTAAGTGAGGTGTATCCCAGGAAGTGAGGTATAGAGTCAATGAAGGATGTTGAGTGAGGTGTATGCCAGTAGGTGAAGTATGGAGTTAGAGATTGATGGTGAGTGAGGATTATGCCAGTAGGTGAGGTATGGAGTCACAGAGTGATGATATTGAGTGAAGATTATGCAAGTAGCTGAGGTATGGTGTTGAGGAGTGATGGTGAGTGAGTTGTATGCCAGTAGTTGTGGTATGGAGTCGGGGAGTGATGATGAGTAAAAGATTTTCCAATAATTGAGATATGGCATTGAAGAGAGATTGTGAGTTAGATGTTTGCCATTAGGACAGATATGGAGTCAGGGAGTGATGATGAGTGAGGGTGAGGTATGGAGTCAGAGTGTGATGGTGAGTAAGGGGTATTTCAATGTCTAAAGTATGGTATCTGTGAGTAGCAGTGGGTAAGAGGTACTATATACAGCTTTTCTGGATGGGCGGCAGGCATATCAGTGTATGGGTGGAATATTTGGAGATTAGTATATCTGGTGGATGGGGGCGAGTAGTACAGGTAGCAATTCCTACACCTGAGTATGCACTGACAGAGTCTGTGTATCTGCTGTTTGCTCCTCTACACTTACTCCATGTACAGTAACTGGGAAGACATTCTGGACATTAAGGGGCATATTCATGTAGATGCATAAAGTCCCGTACTTTTCGCATGCCAGACTTTTGACCGATATCGCTGGTTTTCAATGCGAAAAAGTATTGCGCGCGTCCCAGCTTATCCCTATATTCAATTAGAAATTGTCGAAAACAGCAACCAGCGAAATGCAAACAGGCAAAAAGTGCTGTCAGATTAGGTAAAATCCCCCCGACACCCCCCAAAAGATGCACTAGCATTGAGGATCATGGTAGATGCCCCCAAATAGCCCTGCTGAAGCTAATTGGGGTGCTTAAATGCTCTCATTAGCTGCTAATTTGTGTCTTTGCACAAGTGGTGAAGAAGAGCATTTAGCAGGGTATTTCGGGGACAATAACTAGCCCCAGCAAATTTGAGGTACATGAAAATGGGTACAAGCATGGTTAAAAATCGCAAAAGTGAGGTTCTAAAAAAAATGAAAATTGCACCTTCAGCAAGCACCTGCAATAAAAAAACCCTCCCCCATACTTTCAGACCTTCCCAATGTCTATTCCGCTAGTTTTTAAGTTTGTACCCCAACTATGACCTTTTTCACCCCCTTTTTCAAAGTAATTTTTTGGGGTGGTCTTTTCATTTTTTAATTATTTTTTTGCAACAGTTTATGTTTGGGGACCTGTCTTAATGGTGCAGGGCAATTTCCCCACCTTTGCACCCCAAAACCGCAATTCTGCATTTTTTTTCGACAGCTATTCATAGGTAAAACTTTTCCGCCGGGTACATTGCATTGCGTTTCCACACCGGCAAAAAGTCAACACAATTGAATATGGAGATAAGTTTCCACTGGCGAAATGACATCACCGGTGAAACTTTTGCACTGAAAACGGCTTTTCTCCACTAATTGAATGCGACCCTAAAGGACTATAGAATGCAGCTTTATCATATACCATGGTACAGATCAGATAGCTTACCTAAATTACTAACAGAGTCATAGCTAAGGTGTACATGTCTCATCAGCAGGGGTGACTAAAAAATGGTTATGGTTGGTGTCGGTGATCTCTCTTGACCAGTGTAAGGAAATATCTAGTTACAGCTCTGATATGAGATACAAAAGCTTGTGTACATCAAATTTTATTTAATACATTTTAATACACTGTTCAAGTACAGAATGTAAACAAGTTAAATGTGACAATTATAAGTCTGTATACAGTGTGCTGTACTGTATGTTAACTATGAATCCTGACAATTATAATTATGCTGACAAGTAAAGTCTGCTATTTAAAGTTTTTAAACAATTATATATAGTATACATTACTTCATATTAATTAGCCAACATGGTAATTATAATCTAACTAACAAGAGAAGTGTAACAATTATAAGCTTACAGTATATATGGTTGAACTTAAATCATGTAAATTAGAGAAACCTAACAATTATATCACTCAGGGTATAAGGCATTTCATTTGTAGGGGTAAATTTACTAAAGTGAGAGTTTTTAGAAATGAGTTTGAAAAGTGATGTTGCTCATAGCAACCAAGCAGATTTTACTTACCATTTAACTAGCACTTTCTAGAAGATAATAGCTAGAATCTGATTGGTTGCTATAGGCAACATCACTTTTAAAACTCACTTCTAAAAACTCTCACTTTTGTAAATTTACCCCATAGTCTCTCTTTATAGGAGTTTCGGTCTTCAGATGATTTTATGCTGGCCATACACGATTACCATCAGATTGCCAGATTTTCGATGTGCTGTACGATCAATTATGCAGAAATTGTGCATTATTAAAGTAGGATATGATCCAATGCACGCCCCCACAGCTCCTAAAATGTATCGCATGATCTGATCAGATGTGCAGCCCTTAAAATCCGTCGTATTCGTATGCTGATCGTGCCCTGTTTTTTCATCATGCGATGAATCGTTCGTCCGAGCGCATTATTTGTTAAAAAAGAAAAAAATGATGCACGCACATGGAGATCTGTGATGCATGCATCTGTCTGTAATAAAATAAACACAGATGCAGGGATGGTTCAGTGAGAACCATCCGTGAATAAATACAGATGCAGGGATGGTTCAGTAAGAACCATCCAAGCATCTGTGAAAAAACAAAGTGTTAAAAAAACTGCATGCCCCCCCCAAAGACCAACCAGCCCCAGGCTTTAGGCACACAGTGCTGCTTGGGCAACATACAGAGGACAAAACATAGGGGTCCCCCATAAGTAAGCACAACTACACCGGGCTAGTCAGAACCAGCAAACAATGTTGGGGTCCCCCGTATTCTGCACACCAGCACTGGGCTCTCATATGGTCTTGGTTCTGGAAATACAGGGGGAAAAATGAGTAGGGTTCCCCTGTAGGGCACCCCAGGCCCATGCTAATAGCCCGGGGCTATCATCGGTACCCCTGGTCAGTGGCTGCCAGATTGATTATGTGGTTTAGTGTAAATTAAATAAGTAAAGATTAGCAAACATTGGGCCTGATTCAGAGCCGCTCGTAAGCGGCCGCTCGTTCGTTTCGAGCGATGTTAGCCCAACTGCGCATGCATACGGATCGTTATACGCATGCGCTAACCAGTCAGTGCGGCCGATATTCATGTGCTCGCAAAATAGCGAATGCCTGCTATTTTGAGTGACAGAAAGAGGCGTATGTGGGTGGTAACAGGGGAAGGTGCTTGAAAATGGGGAGTGGAAATCAGAACGCAGGCGTGCTTAAAGGTCAAAATGGGCGTTTTATGGGTGTGCATATTTAATACAGCAGCGTCATTGACCACGTCACTGAGTTATTTTAGAGTCAGAACTGCTCGCAAAATTGTGGTAGCAAACAACAACCCCAAGAATAGCGAGCAGTTCATACCCTTGTCGATGTACTCGATTAATCTAATAAATAGCGGACATGACGTAGGATGCGAGCGGCCAGGGGGCGTATTTTTCCAAAAAACGAACGCAAGTTTTGTTCGCTCGTTCAGACATAGAGGCGTGAACAGACCGCAAACAGCGAACGGTTCATTTGAATAGCCACCTTGTTTTAGAACGAACGACTGCAAATAGTGAGTGGCTCGGAATGAGGGCCATTGTCTTTACAAGTGGAACTGTAGGTACCAGTAATCCTCCCCCACATGCTGGTACTTGGAGAACCACAAGTACCAGCATGTAGGGCATTAAGGGCCCACTGGTTCCTGTAGTTCACCTGTAAAGAAATGTTTGAATAAACACAGTACACACACACTGTACACAGTATAAGTTTATTAAACATACATGCACTGAAACATGTACAAACATGGGGATGTAGTCTGGAACCCGACGGTCTAAATGCTGACCGCCGGCTTCCAGACTGCTTTATCCCGACTAGGGACGAATGACAGGCATCTAAATCTAGATGCCTGTCATTTGCCCGACGTCGGGAGACCAGCGCCCGGCATCCCGATCGAGCGGGGGGGAGGGTAAGGTTTAGGGCTCCCGGGGGGGGGGACTTAGGTTTAGGCTCCCCCCCGGGAGGTTAGGGTTAGGCTAGGGGAAGGGAGGGTTAGGGTTAGGCATCCCCGGGGGGAGGTTAGGGTTAGGCTATGGGGAGGGAGGGTTAGGGTTAGGCACCCCCCCCGGGGATTTAGGGTTAGGCAGCAGAGAACGGGTGGTTAGGTTTAGGCTCTTAGAGGGGGAGTTAGGGTTAGGAACTGGGGGGAGGTTAGGGTTAGGCACCCCTAAGGAGGGTTAGGGTTATGGGGGTTAGGTTAGGTTAGGTTAGAAAATACTTACCTATAGGACGATCGGGATTTCCTCCTTTGTCGGGCAGCCGCTGTCCAGTATTGAACCACCGGCCATGCGGCCACCGGTAACACATATCACACCCCACACATGCACACATACTCACCTATGTATCCCTGCAGCATTGGTACTCTTGTACAGTACAGTAGAGTATTCATTGGGGACCTGTGAAAAAAAAACATACTCACCATCACCTCTGCAAGGTTCTGTCATCTTCGGTCCAAAGTAGGCATTCCTGGACTTGGCAAAAAAATAAAAAAGGAAATCACGGAGCCACAAACTGTGGTACCGTTCTATAGAATGGTACTTCCCAAATGAGAGCTTAGTAGAGGGATTTCACCATGGAAACCCCACCTCTAAGCGTTCATTGGCTGAGAGAGGTGAGCCCTCCGCCTCTCAGCCAATGAATGGTTACCACCATTTTAGTCAAAGGTGGGAACCGTTCATTGGCTTAGAGAGGTGGGGGCTGACCTCTCTCAACCAATGAATGCTCAGATATGGCTCTAGAAAGGCAGAAGTCGCGCCTGAGTGCTTTATTCAAGAAGTAACCATCCTGGTTGTTACTTAGTGCGTGGTTTGTGTTTTATTGTTTTTTTTTTATTTTAAGAAGACCATGGATGCCTACAGGGAGAAAGGGACGAGTCCAGATAATGTAGGTGAGTATGTGTGAGTGAGTGTTTTTGTATGTAAAAAAACTTTACTATCATGGTGTGTGTGTATTGTGCTTATTCAAACATTTCTTTACAGGTGAACTACAGGTACCAGCAGGCCCTTAATGCCCCGCATCTGGTACTTGTTGTTCTCCAAGTACCAGCATGTGGGGGAGGCTTGCTACTTGCAAAGGCAAAGTTTGCTATTCTTTATTTACACTACACCACAAAATCAACCCAACACCCACCGCCCAGGGGTGCTGGGGATAGCTCCTGGCTATCAGCCTGGGCCTGGAGTGCCCTGGAGGGGGGACCCCTTTATTGGGGGGTCCCCAGGTTCCCAGGGATGCTCGGCCTGGGCTAACTAGTGGTCAGGGTTAATGCTTCAGCTGGGGACCAGGTAAAAGGCCTCCCCTGGCTGTGGCATCAGTCCCCCACTAGAAAAAGTCTAGGGATGGTTCTGGAAAATACAGGGGAACCCTACTCATATTTTCCCCTGTATTTTCAGAACCAGGACCAGATCAGTGCCCACTGCTGGTTGCACAGAATACGGGGGACCCATGTGTAATTTGTCCCCCATATTTTGGCAACCATGGCTGGTTCTGACTAGCCCGCTGTTGGTTGTGCTTACATATGGGGGACCTCTGTCATTTGTTACTAGTATGTTGCCCAACCAGCACTGGGTCCCCAAATACCCATGGCTGGTTGCTCTTTGGGGGAGGACCACGCCATTTTTTTTTCAACACTTTTTTTTTCCACAGATCCCTGCATCTGTGTTCATTTTATTAAAGACAGATGCATTCATCATGGATCTCCCCATGTGTGCATCAGTCTTTTCTTTTTTTAAAAAACATTGACACCGCTCGGAACAACGGACACACGATGCATCGTATCATGAGATTGTATGTACATCGTGTATCAGTCATGTGGCCGGGACTGCCAGGGAGCTGCTGGGAAGTTCAAGGGAAATAGTAAGTAGAATCTTATCTTATGCTGGTCGCACTAGTGTTTGGCCAGCTTAGGGTGCGTATCCACTACGCAATTTTTACAGGCAATTGAACGATAACAACATCATTATCTTTCAACCGCTTGCAAATTGTGCATGAATTGGGCATATTAATGTTGGAAATTACCAGAGATGCGTGAGTCCTCTGGTCGTTTCCAACATCTATCATCACCCGAACATGTTGGAAAAACTGACGACATCGTCAAGTTGCGCATGTTTGGGGATGATTGATATGCCTACACTGAATGACTGATTGCAGACTTGGAAACAACTGCACTATTACAATGTCATAATCGTGCAGTCATTTCCAAGTCTATAAGTGGATACGTACCTTTAGTTTACTGCCTTGTACATATCCTCTTGCATTATATCCTAAATACATTGCTTTACTTTTACATTTTTATTTTATTCACTCTGTTGTGCAATATAACAAGATACCGGGCCAAATGTAATATGGTTAGAATTTAAAAAATGTGAGAGTTTAGCAGTAATCTCTCACATTGATTGAGTTTTCTCTTTAAAATGGGAAAACATCTGGTTGAGAGTTTAAATGGTGATTTTTTTTTTTAGTCCAAAATTGAGATTGCATTTTCTTGGACTCTATTACATTGAGCAAGGTTAAAATGTGTGAGAGATTACTGCTAAACTCTCACCCTATTACATTTGTCCTACAATATTTTTGGGAATTTTTTTTCATGTTAATTTGTATTAGTGAACGTGGAACATAAAAGTAGGATCAATGTATTTTAAACATTCCTATTAGATTCAATTCCAATAAAACTATCTCTTTCTTTTGAAGATGGATTAGTTATCTCATTTAGAGCATGTTCCAGTCTGGATGGTAAGGAATGCATTAAACTTTCTTTAAAGTCTTGGCCTATGAAGACATAGATGATGGGATTAATGCAACTGTTGAAGTAAGCCAGGCAGACACAAATTACTTGTACTGTATTATCTATCTCCCAAAATGTGTCAGGCAGTGGTATTAATGGCCAAATGTAATACGGACCCCAACAGATAAAGAAACACGTCACAACTGCAATGATAATCCTGTACGGTCGCTGAGACTTATTATGTCTTTTGACTTTTATAAGTTTAATACATATTAGACAATAACACACTAGAATAATAGTGAAAGGAATCACAAACATGGTAACACACCTGGTAATTAGCATATTGTTTAGAAAGGAATACATATAAAAGTTATCTTTTTTCCAACACTCTGAAATATCATAATAGGCATTGTTTAAAATTACATGAGGAACACTTAAGATCAGACTCAAACCCCAAATTATTACTGAAATTCTGCGGGCATATTTTGGAGTTCTATGAATTTTAGACCAAACTGGCCACGTTATCGATATACAGCGATCAATACTCATGGCGATTAAAAAATATACACTAGCACACATGGTTATATACATTATACCAGTACTGACTTGACATAATTTATAGGAAATATCTACTAAAAAAACTTCACCCCAGTCTGCAATTTGCAAAGGGAGAATTACACAGCAGATGAAATCAGCTATGGCCAGATTGAGTAACCACACAGCACTGACTGTCTTCATCTTGAATCCAGCAATCCAGATAACTAAGCCGTTTCCTGGAATTCCAATTATAAAAGTGATACTGTAGAAAATGATTGACAGTATTTGATCGAATGGAAACAATTTACAACATGTCCCATTGTCTGAAAGATTATAGTTCATGGTGGATGTTATCCTGAAAGCCAATTGGGACAAAGAGAGTGATATCATTATTTATTCAGTGCATTCTGAGTTTAATTTAAAGTGAAAAAGTAATATATTGGCAAAATAATTCAGAATTTCTTACTTTCCATTACTTAAATATTTCATACTATTTTACCCTTCAATTTACATAAATAGTGCTCCCCAACTTTAAACATTAACATGCTTACATGTTGCAGATATTCCTAAGATATGGGCCAGAGAAACAAGATTTTCTCAAACTTTTTACCAGGAAAGGACACTGTAGAGTAAGCACAGCTCAGAATCAAAATAAAAAGCAAATTAATCCTAAAATGATTAATGATAGGATTGGTTACATTGAATCAACTGTCACTACAATGTATTACAATGTACTGTAGTTCCATCTGTGCTCCAATAAATGTGTGGGTATTATATAATTACCCAGTTGTATTCTGCTTATCTATTGGTGAATCCTATCATTACTATGCAAACCTGTGATTGTGTCTGCATAGGTAGTGTTGAAGTAAAACTACAGCCAGACGGGCCATATGGAACTTCTGGACATGCTAGAAGGGCCAATGGCCTAATGGACTGGTCCGGTCGATCAGTTTTTCTCAGATGGCATGTTGAGACAGAGACCAATCCCCCCATGACTTGACACATTCCTCATTGTTGTTTGGTCACTTCCCCATGATAAGTGGCCCTTTTCCATATGTTGCACAGACAAAAAATGCCAGGGTTGATTCTTTCCCACAGTCTGTCTCTGGATAAAACATTCAATTCAATGATTGTACAGACATTTATAGATAAATAAAATCAATGAATAGTAAGAAATAATTTTCTGGATGCATCAGATATACAGTAGATGCTCAAAATTATTTTCAGAAATCGCCATTACAATACAAAAGCACAACTTATCTGGAAGGTCCATATCAACACACAGCTATCAAGCCACAATCTATGCATTACCCTAACCACATAAAGTATACAGATTTTCTGAGACCTGCCCAGATCTATTTACACAGAAACCTGTAAATAGATCATATTAATTATGTAATAAATCTTGCTTTATGCATTTCTTTGCAATATGTAAGTGCAGTTTCTTCAGAGGAAGTGGGGGATGATTTCCAAGTCAGATTTAAGGGGAGATGTACTAAGCTAACAAAGTGTTAGGAGTTAATTGGCTGGTACAGTACCTTATCATTTCCAACTTTATCTCTCTCCCAGGCTTAGAACAAATACCCCTGAAACTTTATCTAACTAATCTGATTTCAAATTAAAAAAAATGCAATTATCTTCCATTCTATTATTTGTTCCAGAAACACATCATACATACCATGGACTTAAAAACAACATTAATATGTGAAGTATATTTATAATCAGTTATACAAATTGCAATGAAAAATTTGAATATCAATAAAAGAAACATTAACCATTATTGGCAGTCATGAAAGTAGACCTAATCATTTTAGAATCATTCTAATTGCCAAAAGAGAGTAATGTACCTAAAAGAGAGTAATGTACCTACTTCAATAATATAGTTGGCATATAAAAATACAATAATGACATTTTGTTTTTCTATAAAATCCATTTTACCTTGGAAGATAAACTTAAAAGATAGTTTTATGTAAGTTTGTATTCTAGTAATATGATTTATCAGGGTTACTGTTTTATAAAGAGCTTGGTTAAGCCCTTCATTAAAGTTCACAAATTTGGACAAAATATTGGGAAGTCAAATACAGACAGACACTTGGGGCCGTAATAGTTTAGCTGCGGTTAGTTACTGCATAAGGAAAAGGGTGATAGGCTCGTGCTTTTACGCCTGTGGCTATTGAATTACAACCCCCTTTCCTCATGCTGTAAAAGTGCATCTAATAAGCGTTAACCCATAGGAACCAGGATAATTACCTGTGCTATGGGTTTAATGTGTTTGTGGCACCCACGCTTAGGGCACTAACCACAGATTTCTGTTTGAGTCCCTATCAGTGCAGCCTGTGGGCTTGTCATGGGCTGCAATAGAATAACCTTAGCTCACCAAATAGCCTGTGGTGAATCACTGTGGCTAATTGAATCCAGCCCTTGATATTTTCTAAGTAATCTGTTGGAATCTTTTGAAAGTTGGGCACAAACATTAAATTGTTATTTATAATATTGCCTTCTAAAGTTACCAAGGGCAACATATAAGTAGGTCCTAGGTTCTGAATAGGATCAATTGAAATACAAGGTGATTCTATCTAATACATAGTTGTTTTGATGAGCAAAGTGTTTTGTTAATAGTTCCAAATCATAAATTTCTTTAAAAAACAAAAACTATTATAACAATAATAGAGCCAAAGTATATCTAAACCAATTCAGATTTATGAATGATTGATTTCTCCACTATTAAGGCAGATGTGATTTGTCTATAAAACTATTCAATATACTATTTAAATTTTTTACATTCATCTTTCTGTATGCTGCTCCTGAATAAATAATAGTAATATATTTCTGTTTGTAAATTGCTAATGTGCTGATATACTATTTATTTATCCCTGTATATAATTAATAAAACACTACTGTGAATACTCTTTAATGCAAATGCAGTCCTGCTCCTGCTTCTAATCTACATGTAGCACATTACACTCTACCAACCAACTTCTATAATGTGATTGTGTACAGCTGGGCCCCTTTAAAACACTATTGTCTTGGCTATAAGGTCCATATAGTGGGGTTACTATGGGTGGGTGCAACTCATCTGAGGTATGGAGGAGAGGGGGGATAACAATAGAGTAATATACTTACTGAAAGTCAAAATCCTGTGTCCCATCAAATAAGGTGTGATTTGAATAAGTAATCTTCATGTTGTCTTCCACCCTATAAACATACTATATGAATAGTAATACATGTATAGTCAGCATTTTGAAAGTTTTAAATAAGCATAAAACCAAAATAAATTCTACAGTTTACTAACATTTTCTGTTAAAAAGTTATTAAGCAACATCCACTTTAACTAAGTGATACAAAGTATAAAACCCAAACATACATATATAACAAACAATTGTCACAGTCTATTTTATAAATGCTGTAATGATGCCAGTCTAAATTTACAGGAAAAAAATGGAATAGCCCATATGTTGGGTTACATCTGCAATGAAAATCATTTTGATTTTGTCTAAATTGTCCTAACCAGGGGCACACATACATTATGGGCTTGGCAGGTGCTTGTGCGAACTAGAAGTTGGCCATTGTTTGCAGAGAGGTACAACCACCCCTTGTATCCAGTTATATTATCCAATTTTGTTCCTAAAATAGTACTTGGTTTTTACTCATTTATGGCTCAAATGAATCATGGGAATCTGAGACCATTGGGACTGTCTACAAGGATGTACAAAGTAATGTGCCCCATTAATTGTATAGAACTAGCACCAATATTCACCAACTTCTATCTGATACAGAACTTAGGTCTTTGGCAAAGTGAAAATTGTTGTGTGGCCATTCACAAACATGCACACACATATATTACAGTGCTGGTAGAGGAACAGAATATGTGAATATGGTATGCCTCCACTTTTTCTGCCCTCTTCCATTAGTAAGTTATGTATGTATAGAATGAGAAGGGAGAGGGTTAAACTCAAACATTGCAGCATTGTTAGTGTGACCAAGAGTCTGGCACTGTACCACTGCACCTTTCCCCTGCACTAACATACTGTATGTTTCTTTCAAACTACATTACAGATACAGAACTACAGTATACACATACTTATCTCTGTCTTTGGTTTATATTATTTGCTGATTACCAGTATTTTTATAACATAGAAGGAATTTAATTAATTAAGTCTTTACATATAGTGGTTGAAAGGTGCTACTAGATTTGTAAAATATTAATCTTTACCTCATCATGGTATCAAGCCTTGATAAAGAGCATTGATGCTTGAAACACATCAGCGATTTGGAGGTGCAGCTACTTTTCCTCTTAAGGACTAAAAAGATATTAGCCTGTGAGTGTCCAGAACAGGGTATGATCCAGAGCCCCTGTTCGTTAAGACCTGAAGTGACTACTTTTATCATATATATTGTATTTTATTGCTCTAATTTGGAGCTAAATGTGTGTGTATATTGAATATGCTTACTAAGCTGTAAGTATATGATGTTCTATGCACTATAAATGCACTTTGTGATTTTTTTATGTGCAGATAATAAACTTGCTTTTTAATATATAATATATATATATATATATATATATATATATATATATATATATATGAAATTGAGAGCAAGTAAGAAGGGGCGCCACATAGTGCATGAAACTGTAAAACAGATTTTATTGCAGACAGCGGACATAAAACTCGTTCAATGAATATGCGTACCACAATCAGCGGTCAGATACCATCGCAAGTAATAAAAATGAAGAAGCCTGAATATCACCCGAACGTCTCCGGGGACTCCGTCGGCTATTCGACCAGTAATGGAAAGCAACGCCAAACCACGCTCCAACGCGTTTCGTCATCGACTTCGTCAGGAGTATACATACACATACATTTTTTTACTCATATTATACCATTAGTGCTAAGATTACTACATAACCTTCTACACATCTATATTTACCATACAAAACAAGAAACAACTGATATAGATATTACAAATTATTAGAACCATCTGCTTCTCAGTATTACCTACTAGAAATAACCGGGCATTTTGGGAACTATGGCTCAATTTGTAGACTTCATTTTCATTCAAACTACAGACAAAGACACAAGAGTTATCCATTAGTGGGGCACAGGGAAACCACAAAAATAAATACAAATTCTTATCTCTAGTTCTTATACATAACATTTTAAATATGTTCGCTCATTAATCAATTTTACAAGGATAAAAAATAGAAGTAGATGAATTAAGAAATTATTAGATTATCATAAGAGAAATGCATTTTATAGCCTACCCAACTTTATATAATAGCTCAATATGTTAAATTGGAATTTAATACTGTTGTATATATATTATTTATCAACAACCGATATTGTACTTTGGTGTCCAGTATTTACTAGTTTTTATTTAAATTATGTACATGGCTGTCATATAATACAGTATATTCATGCTTTTTTATGCCCTCACTAACTTCACATGCATACAATAGTACAATAAGAATATTACAGACTTATTGTTCACTTTCGATTTTTTCCTTTTTTTATCTTCCTTTATTTATCACCTTTGATTGGCAATTGTACAACTTATGTTCCAGTTTGTTTGATAATTTAAATATATGTAATTTTTGTTTCATTAAATATCAGCTGTTTTAGAGCATTGTAATAAAGTAAAATTAAAAAAGAACAAATACAAAGAAGTGTATTTAATTACAGTTAGGCACAGATACTAAGTAGTTACTAGCTAATACATTATCATAAGTAGCAGAATTAGTAGTAGTAATAATAATAATAATAATAATAATAATAATAATAATAATAATATTTCTTGAACATGATTGAATCAGATATTACCAGTATTATAAGGCTGTTAAAATCATCTGTTCTCTTAATAATTCCAGATTTATTATGGCTTTAATGTTCATTATCCTGATTTAAATCAGCCTCCTCCTCCAGAACTCATGCTCTCTATATTATTGATTATAATTACTAAATTCACCAAATACAGTAGACCACATAGAGGGAGAGGAACATGTTTCTATTACTCTAGTCTTAATGTTGTTTGTTTGCTTTCAAGTACTAAAAAGGGAATAAATGAATAAGACATAGGGGGCTATCCTATTAGCAGCAATAACCCGTTTTTCCACAATAAGATTTCATTTGTGAAAACTTTTCACCAAAAATGTTTATCGTGCAATCCTATTAGCCATTGTATTTTGCATATGCGAATGCTATAGGATTGATTACAAATTTCACAAATTACTTTTCATCACCTGAGCAGGTGAATAGTTATGCAAAACCCTATTTTTGGGTAAAAATGTCCACTGGGACACCCTCCTTAATGATTAATTAGGAAACCATAATTCCTTAATTCGCTTATATTGGCCAATAATGACATGTCATTTTGGGGGTAAAAAGTAAATGGGTTTTAAGTAGTGAAACAGCTTTAGGAGTGTGCTGTATGTTTGGTACAGGTGTTTTAAACATTGCTAGTGCAAGTGACAGGTGTATTTTAAAAAAAAAACCCTATAATTTCTAAAATACTTATACCCATTTTAATGTACCCCTAATTTAACTCTAGAATTTATTTTGGCCAACAAATATTGCTATTTATAATTTTTTCACTGTAAGAGAAAAAAAGCATATAACAACCATTTGAGACAATTTAAGAAACCCAAACCTTTTGATTATGGGAATTAATACACTTCAATAATGTTACCCAATATTATTTGACTATTTTTGAGGTACAGACAGGTTTCTTTATTTTCACCTATACTTCTTTCGCGACTAACACCATGAAGATTTTTCTTGAAAATACAGATTTGCGACATTTGCAATAGGATTGCATGAAAAACGAAGGTGCACAAAGACACAATAAGTGATATATTCGAGCGAATAGTGTGATAAGTTTACACCGGCAAAAACTTATCGTTATCATGGCTAATAAGACACCTACAAGACTCATAGGTCTTTAAAAATCCACTGCTGAAATGCAGTCAAAATATTATTGTAATAGATTAAAACATAAGTGGTATAATAACTTATTTCACTTAATGGGTGTGCATTAATGCAAATGAGCCAAACACATGTATAAATATTAAAATTAATGTTTTTTTTATTAACACTAAAAAAAGGAAGAAAATATACTTGAACTCTGCCATAATATTCACACATTTAAAAAATAATCCAAATTTTGAAATTTTTTTCAACAATGATGATAAACAGACTCCAGCCCAAAGCCCCCCATCAGATTCACAAATATGTTCACCTATATCTTTTGGGTCAAGCAATAGGTTTTTTGTTGTATTAAAAGGTATAGTTTTGCCTTATTTTGGAGAGCTGATATAAGCAGCTGATATATAATGCACAGTGT
Source organism: Taudactylus pleione (assembly GCA_031769625.1). Taxonomy (NCBI): domain Eukaryota; kingdom Metazoa; phylum Chordata; class Amphibia; order Anura; family Myobatrachidae; genus Taudactylus; species Taudactylus pleione. The sequence continues at coordinate 4,187,300 of JAUIMM010000107.1, forward strand.
TCCAAAAAGGAGCACAGGTGAAATGCACAGTTATCATAACCTTAATATATGGGTTATATCACTGGTCTTGTTTTATCAGACTGGGTCACGATGCTCTCCTTTAATCAGTATATGAAATATAGAAGCTCCGGCTAGTGAAGAGAAGAACAGTCTTTGAATAATTGACATGTTCAGCCACTCAAACCTGTTATGCGGCTGTTCCAAACACAGGTACTGAGAGGCATGTTAATAGTGGTCTCTTATGCTCCTCTTAGTTGACTAAGGTACAACTGAGTAGTCTTGATTAAACAGCTCGGTAAGCCACATGCCCTTCACAGTTCTCACCATACCTTGTAAGTATATTGGCTGCAGAGACCTATCATTTTTTTGGCCGGCAATGGTACTGATGGTAATAAGTGTGTTACCAGCCACACAACAATCCCTGGATCCTGTTGCTTCTAAGCAGAAATTGCCATAAACAAATGAAACAAAGTTATTTGAACCACTTTAGATGGCAAACTACCGGTATGTCATAGGGGGTAAGAAAGGATCCATATAGTCCTTGATGTGTTTCTCCATCAAATACAGTTATGGTTTCCTTCGATGGTAAGTGAAGACAGAGACTCCATTTGTCTCTTTTTAAATCACTAATAACCAATGGATTTTTTTGGAGTAGTTATTCAAATTGCTTAATATGTATTGATATACCACTTATGTCCTAACTCACAGCAATTCAAATTCGTCTGCAAACAGCTCATAAGAAATATTTATATAAAAGTATTAGACTAAAAAAAACCTCACAATTACATAACAAAATAAAAACTACATAACTATAAGAATCCACTGGATGTCTCTCACAGTATGTAGCCAAATTTGGATTCGATTCCCAGTCATGTTGAATTTAATATTTCAATTCATAAAAAGTGTATTTCCATATTTATGCTTATATTATTTATTATTTCTAGATCATCCATTCCTTAAAGTTTTAACATTTTAGGCTACATTATCAAAATATACGTGCTCTTATCAATATATTTACCACCACTGTGTCTATTTTACAATCTGGGGACTTGATTAGCTAGTCATACTTCAGCATGAGGAATCTTTATTTATAGGTTCTACACATTCCTAAATAATCACAAACCAATATGGATGCAAAACATAACAGTTCTAATTTAATTATACTGCACTACCCGGATATATGTAATGTTGTTTATATTTATATTTTCAATTAGTCCATATGGTAGTAGGGTCCCTAGTGCAAAAATCCAGTAGGCTTCTCTTCTGCAGAGGACATTGAACTCCTTGCCCCTCTTCAGGTAGGGGGAACCCATTCAATCCTCTGTACAGACAGCATATTTATATCACCCTCATGACACTGTACTACATCTCTAGAAACACTATGTAAACAATTATTCCTGCTTATTTTCCTCCTATGTTCTAAAAATCTCACATTTAAACTACTCATAGAGTAGCCTCTAGCACAGAATGTTTGCCGCACTTACCTGTAATCAAGTATATGACATACATTGACTGACATTTGATGAATTTATCATTATTATATCTATTTCCAAAAAAAGTTGAGTTAAACCTAGTACTCCTATTTACAATAAATTGACAAGTGATGCAGAACTGTTTACCAAATTTGAAACATCCCTTTGGTTTTGAAATAAGCCATGTTTTCGATTCAATATTCTGTGTGAACATCTGATTTGTAGAAAAAAATTGGAGAAAGGAAGTTCTTCAGATTGCTGGCTTTATGAAAGGTGATTGTAATTTGATCTCCTAAACAAGGGGCCAAAACTCTATCCATTTTTAAAAGATGAAAATTCTTCTGAGCAATTTACTTTTTCTGATATGAACCATTAAATTTAGGGACAATTGACAGCATATGATTTTGCTCAATTTCTTTTTTATATTTCCATAATAAAAGGGAAGTCCTATCAAAATTGTCTGCCTCTGCACAAGCTTCATTTAACAATCTAGCTGGATAACACTGTTTTAGAATAACTGAGGTTAATTAGTCTGCTTGTTCTCTAAATACAATAAGATCTGAACATTTGTATTTGAGACATAGGTATTGGCCCTTGGGCATATTTTTTTCCACTTTTGATAATGACAGCCCGAGTAGTATAAATAGCTTTTACAGTCAACCTCTTTCTTATATGTTTTAGTACATAATTGGTTATCTATTACAGAGAGAGTAATATCTAGGAAGTGAATGTGAGTGGGGTGACACGTATGGGTGAAATGTAAACCAAAATAATTAGAATTAAGATGCGCCACAAATAAAGAACCAGAATGACATTCCCAATCCCAAATAATAAGTAGGTCATCATCATATCTGCCCTAGAGCACCAGGTTCCCCCCTGAGTCAGCCTCCCCATACATACTGGTCCTCGAACAGGCCCATGTACAGTTTGGCAATGCTCAGGACAACCATGGTGCCCATAGCAGTACCATGCAGCTGAAGAAAAAACTGTGAAGCAAACAAATGGCTTAAAAATAAAATGAATAGAATTAAGTACAAACTTATGTTGCCTGGTCTCTAGTCCCATATCAGAGCCAAGGAAGTTGTGGGTGGCCTCAATCCCACCAAGGTGGGGATGTTTGTGTGTGATGACACATTGCAGGTCATTAACACATAGCCTTCCTGTAATTCCACTTCACCCACCAACTGAAGGAAGTGTGTGGTGTCTCTGATATGGGATCAGAGAGTAGCCACGTGAGTCTACAAAAAAGAACCAAAAAAAGGCAGAAAGATTTGAGGTAAGGGACCCAACATCTGAAATAATAGGATGACCAGGAGGTGGGGATAGATTTGTGTATTTTCTGGAGGTTATAGTAAGTGGGAATAACTGGAAATGGTTTAAATAAAAATAATTTTCAACCCTCATAATAGCTCCCTCTATAAAGGCCTTATCCAAAAGGATTTTTAATTCCTTTATACATTTCTAAGTTGGATCAGAAAGGAGTTTCTGATAAAACTCCCCATTCGGAAGTTGTATCAATGCTTCCACATGGTAATCAGAGGTTTCTTTGACACCCATCCCCCCTCCTTTGTCTGCAGACTTAATTGTGATGGACTTAGCTTTGATAAGAGCTTTCAATGCCTTCCTGTCATTTTTATTAAGGTTGTCATATCTTATTTTCTTATTAGTCTTTTCACATAAAATCTGAAAGTCTATTATAGTGGAAGTTTAGAAAGACTCTATATATGCACTTTTAAACTGTGTTGGGTAGAATTCTGACTTACTTTTAAAGCATGTATTATCTTTATGATTAATAAATTCAAACAACTTCATCAACTCTCCTTTAGGTGACTCAATTTTCTCTACCATAATAAACTCGAACCCAGGTCTGGTTATATATCTGGATATATATTGATAGACATCCAGTCGATTGAGAAACTGAGACAGCCAGTTTGACTGGTGTAACTTTCTCTACTTTAAAAGTCTAAATGATAATTGGAAGGATGAGAAATTTATGAATACAGAAAACCCTTGAATGGTGCCTTCTTATAGTTGTGTAATTTATATTTTATTATTATGTAATTGTGAAAAAAAATTTAGTCTAATACTTTTATGTAAATATTTTTTATGAGCTGTTTGCATACAAATATGAATTTGAATTGCTGTGAGTTAGGACATATGTGGTGTATAATTAGGTATAAAGCAAATTGGATAATTACTCCAAAAATCATTTGGTTTCGAGTGATTTAAAAGGAGTCAATTGGAGTCCTGGTCGTCGCTTACCTTCTGAGGAAACCATCACCATAACTGACAGAGAAACACATCAAGGATAAAGTATTGGGACTATATATGGGTATTTCAGAGGTACTAATTGGAGAGCAGCGTCAGTCTTAGTTGTTTTTTATGTGTTTGCAAATTATTTTTCTATGAGAGAGGGCCCAGTTCACAAGTTAATTTTATCTTGTTATTGTTTGTTAGGTATTATTGTAATATGTATACCAATAAAATAAGATAAAGGTTTAGGTCACTGAATTGAACAGTAAATTACAAAACAGATAAGTCACCAATTTAACATTAAGTTACATGAAATTTAATTACTTGCAGTTAATTCAGATATTTATTTATTATTTATTACCAGTTATTTATATAGTATTTATATAGCGCACACATATTCTGTAGCGCTTTACAGAGAATATTTGGCCATTTACATGAGTGCCTGCCCCAGAGGAATTTATAATCTATAATCCCTACTACATGCACATGCACACACTAGGGTAAATTTTTACTGGGTGCCAATTAACCTACAAGTATATTTTTGGAGTGTGGGAGGAAACCTGAGTACCCTGAGGAAACCCACACAAGCCCAGGAACAATATACAAACTCCACACAGTTAGGGACTTAGTGGGAATTTAAACCATGACCTCAGTGCTGTGAGGCAGTAACGCTAACCATTACACCATCTGCAATGCCCCTTACACCATTTGTGCTACCCCATGCTGAAACATTTGAATTGTTTGTCTTTTTTACAAATATTGTGCATGTGAAGCATTTTATTTAATTGCTTAGCATTCACCAGGAAATGAGCTTCCTTGCCAACGTGTGTTTGTGGTAAAAGTATCAGACGATTACTGATAACCCTACAATCAGAGTTGGTGCACAATTACTCCATTTGCAGCTAAAAATTTCCATGAAGCTTCTACAAAGTAAGCAGTGCCCCTTACATCTGTCACCCCTTTATACCACTGAAATTTGCAATCTAATTTTGCAATGCCCACTGCATTATCTTCCTCACAAACATGGCCAGGTTTTTCAGCAAAAATTTGGCTTGCCATAAATCTGAGTGCAGTTGTATAAATCAAAGTCTGCTTTAAGTACAAAGGCAATTTTAAGATGTGGTTTGGCCTTTTAGTGCATTTTAAATTATGTCCAGTTACTGAAATCTTAGCAGACCTGCTTTGCAGAAATGAATCATACATATTAAGAGGATCAGTGATGTCACAGTAGTTTACAGTAAATAACTAGAAATATAATTTTGACCTGTGTCAGATCATGTTATTACACTCTAATAAAGATATGAGGGGAGGTTCCATAGTCTGTAGTGAAGTGTGGATCCTTAACACTGAATAATGTTTTTATTTCATGATGATTTTTATAACATTTTGCGAAAATTTGATTTAATAAAATTTTGATACTAAAATAAGAATCTTCAGTAAAGCTAAATAATTGAGCAAATCAGTTTAAAGTTAATTTCTTATGTTGTATCATGATTGCTTCTTAAAGATTGTTCTATCAGCGATGAGCACATTATTATTAGATATATACAAAGTCTAAAGTGATTCTTAAGACAGTTATTAAAAATAAAAATTTGCAATAAATTCTAAATTTTTATATATGATGTTTTTTAAAGCCAAATTCAAGCAAGGTGAATGTGTTTTGACCATTTTATATGTTGGTCAATTGTGTTTGAGCCTTTTAACTCGCATGTTAGTTAAATGATAACCTGCATGTAATAATCCTTGGGATTTTGACTTCTATGGGGAAACACACTGAAAGAGGTATAGCTGCATACTCTGAAAGGTGGTAGCCACGCAGTATACTGCAGTGTTTAACACAGTAGGCACAAATGCCAAAGGTACAGCTGAGTACACAAAGTGTGGGATTTCAGTTGCTTGCCACAAGATACACAGATGTATTGGCACTGTTTTTATAGTGCATAGCGTGCAGTAGACTATACTATATGGTGGTGTTGCCACTTTTTGGACAATGTATAGCATGTAATGAGATACACATGTGCTAGCACTGTTGAAACAGTGCATAGCATGCAAATCAAAGGCAGAGATGTGTTGGCACTAGCAGAACAGCACATAGCATGCAATGAGAGGTTCACATGAGTTAGCACTGTGGACAGTGTGTAGCATGTTATGAGATACACATGTGTTGTCACTGTGAGAACAGCATGTACCATGCAATGAGAGGTACAGATGTATGGCACTATAGGAACAAAGTGTAGAGTGTAATGAGATACACAAACTATATTGCAATATCCCTGGTACTCAAAACAGACATCAAGTGTAACAGAGTACACAGCAGATAGATGCTGTTTGAATTGGTACAACCAAATACCCTGGTACAGAGACCCCCACTGAATTTCAGCATGAATCCCCACAAGAGTATATAGACTTTACTCAATGAAGACCAAGGTAATTGCCCAGTGTAGTTGGTTCCCACCATGAAATCAAGGAGTATGTAGCAGGTATGAGGAATCTGTCTGGAAACATTGCAGATGGAAATGCAGGTAAGGGTGTTCTATTGTTGAGAAAACATAACACCAGAGTTTAAACAACACTGGAAGAAAACTATACTGGGGAGTAAAAGTTTGTAGCAGGAGCACCTATGTAGAACACAATTTATACTTAGGCACTGGAGGAATGCACTGAGCTGGTTTTTATAGTGGCTGGTTGATGGATGATTACATGAGCCATCAGTGCTGGAGGTTAGTGGTAACACCTGAGAGAGGTGTTATGTCATCTCTAGCCTGTTAAGGATTCTAACTGGTAAAGCTAGCAATCAGTGGCCTACTGAGTATTTTAATTAGGCATGTGATGTCCACGACTGCAGGTACCGACAGAATCTATTTAACTTAAGTTAAAAATGCCTCATTGTCAGACTTTTAAAATATTGCTGTACAGAAGATTCTAAATACAGTAGATATCCAAACTAATGTTTGCTATTTAATCTTTTTTAAAGTAATGTTATATATCAGTGGTTCCCATCTCTAACCCTCAAGAACACCCAACAAGTCATGTTTTGAAGCTTTCTGTCTGTGGAAGCAAGTGGGATAATTATTGACCCTGCAAAATAGATGATCTCATCTGTTCAGGATAAAGAACTACATAAAAACATAACATGTTGGTGGTACTTGAGGACTGGAGTTAAAAATAACTATATTAAATAAAAGATTTAATCAGGCAAGTAGCTTGTTTTAACCCCTTTTAACTGAACTTCTTAATGAAATATTCAATTTAATTTTGAGGAAAACTGTCACTACAGATGAATCGGATGTTGGGCTGTTGCAGCACTGCTGCTCATCACCAATGAATAAAGGAACATTTCTACCTACTAAATGTGAGTGCTGTTTTTTTTACACTTTGCTTGTTAGTGGTGTTATGTTTTGTTTAGGACCATGTACCCCTTGCCTATTACTGAATGAGTGCATCCCTTTCTGATCTATATATATAATTATTGCAGCTGTTTTTGAATTCTTAAATAGATTATGGTTCTTAAGCCCCTTTATGTTTTATTCAAAATATCTCCCCTCTTTCATGACCGTCTTGGGAGTGCCAAGCCACAGTAGATGTAGTGTGTCTGCTGCCACTGGGACCTATCACCAATCTGGTGAACTTGCAAACCTATAATGTCCTTGTAGCCTAGCCCTGGCAATGCTGGACTTTTTCGAGGAAGGTATTCAATGATCTATCTGGACTCTAAAGAGGGAGGCACTCACTGGTCTTGACTCTATGGAGGGAGGCAATCTTTGAATCAATGTGTTTTATTAGTTTGCTGTGGTGGGCCAATGTGTGTTTCTATGTGGTGGTCAATGAGTGTATTTTTCTTTTCAGCTCTGCCTCCTCTGAATTCCCTTTGACCTTGTATACTAATGCAAGACCAAACATCCAACTCAGATATTTATTCAATTCAGCCTTAATATTAGGAAACAACTGTGCTCTTATAATATATATTATACCCTATGTCAGAAAAAGTGTTGGTGCCATCCCCTACCCCAATTTTATGTCAAAGGAAATTAGTCAAAAAAAGGGGTGTGGCTTCATGGAGAAGAGGTGTGGTCACTTTATACTTTAACAAAATAAGCAACATGAAAGTGTGTATAGCTTGCTCCCCCATATTTTCTCATCTTATTTAAATAACACCGGAATTATAATGTATTATAATATATTATGTCCTCCCTGCCACATGAGTATATACAGTATGAAATAGCTGCTTAGGTTTTGTTAAAACACCTGCCTTCCAGAACCTCACATGTTAGGCAGACAAATGCTGCAGACAAGAGGTTTCTGGAATGACAAGCTGCATGCTATATGAAGGATGTGCTGTTATTTTCTTCATATCCTGAATGTCCAACAGATGTCAAATTATCCTCCTAATAGGGCACAATGATACTGCAAAAGTTTGAAAACTCCCTGGTGCACTCACCATCTAAAGGTTACTTTCTTGCCACTCATGAACTCACTATCTCTCTAAAGACCGGTTGAGAGCCATGAGACAGAGCTTCAGACTGCAGAGATGGAGTTGCACACACACCTAGTAGTAACATCACAGTAGGCACCTGGCAACTAGAAATTGAACCGATGGCCAGTACTGCCACCCAAGGAATGCTGCATCCTGTGCATCAGCAACAGCCACAATGCTCTTGTTAAGGCTCTGTTAATAGACCTACGTGGTCACAGATCTTGCAATTTGTCCAAACAAAATTTAGCAATATCAGGGGATTATACTTCTAGCACACAATTTTCATCGAATAATCTTGCCTTGGATTCTGTACCTGGATTCTCTCACCTTCCTCTTCTATTCCTCCCTGTACCTCATCTGGTCCTTTCTGCTTCCACTGCTCTCATTCCCTCTCCTTTTTCTAGTCATACTCTCCATCATTGGAAAATAAACACATAAAAACATACAAAACTAAACACAATGACACAAATTGTACTCACACCACACAGACTACTCATGCAAGACTTTTATTTTATTACATTGACAGAACAGTAAGAGCAGGATGTAGCAAACTGTAAAATGCAGTAAACCCTCCAATAACTGCTGTTTTAAGAGGATAATCAAAATACATATGGATCACCATATGTCTCAAATATCTGCTGTAGTCCCACGGCAAATCAGTCCACATAGAGCTGTATATGACTGCAATGTGCCCATGTGCAGCAAGAAAGTGTAACTTTCCTCCGGTCCCCTCAACTTGCACATGCACTAACCAAGGGCCGCACCCGTGTATTAGGACTTCTGGGTCATAAACCTGAAAGTCACTGTTTATCACCAGAACAGCTCTGTATTATAAGATATTCATGCACTAAAAAAACTTATACAATTGCCTTGCAATTTCCAATATAATATTATTATTATTATTATTATTATTATTATTATTATTATTATTATTATTATTATTATTATTATTATTATTATTATTATTATTATTTTGTTCTATTTAAACTTATTGACTGGGTAATACAGAGGAATATCTGTATACACTTAACCTCTTAAACCACAGAGAGGATGAAGTACAAATCTGCAGCAATAATATAAGAGGTATTGCTAACCTCACAAGCAAACATAAAAACCCAAGTACTGTAACTGCACTATTAAAGGTACATATTCATACCCACAATAAAATCATATGTAGCATTTATTAGATATTTCTGATATCGGTTTTAAAAAAATAATTATCCACAGTGGAAAACACAGGCATAAAATGAAAAAAAAATATCAAAATACATAATAACTCATAATAGGATCCTTTTTAAAAAAAGCAATTTTGGAACAAGCTGGTTTGGCAATAGCCACAGTAGCAGGACTTAATTGGACTGAGTGTTGCGATATAGTAAGTAACCACAATCAGCTAAATGGCTCACATCTCCGAACAGTGTATTGGCCAAAATCAAATAAATATTCAGTGTACAGTCCCATACTAGCTTGCGTCTCTAAAATAGACCTTATGTTATTCACTAGTAATAGCTATCTCTGGCTGTTTAAATATTATTAACAGTAGATGCAGCTGTTGCCTCCAAGAAATTTCCTAAGGCAGTGATCGGCTGTAGGTAGCTGCATCTGCTGCAGCGAAGACTCTTACTGCTCCACCGGCTTATGGGATTCTGATGGAACTTAGGGCCTGATTCAGACTTGGGAATAGAGTGAGATATCTCTCTCACCTGATCATTTTGGTGAAACCATGCTGCACTGCAGGTGGGGCAGATTTATAATGTGCAGAGAGATTTAGATTTGGGAGGAGTGTGTCCAAACTGACATCTAAATTGTACAGTAATAATAAAGCTGTGCAGTATTTGTGAGCTACATGCAAAAGCAGCCAGTATTTACCCCACATGTAAAAAAATGTATGTATTTACACCCCTTGCATTGCATTATGGTTTGCTCAGGTTCACAGTAAAGTGTTATGTCTCTCTATATTCCCAAGTCTGAATCAGGCCCTTATGTAGTGGGTTTTCTGCTCCCCACTTCTACTTTGTCTGCTGCAGGTCATGTTATTAACTTAAAATGAATATTGGTCATTGCTGATAGTAATGCCTGGTAGATTTATGGGACCATGGTTTTGTAGCCTTGTGCTCTAGTATATGGAGGAGAAAAATCACTGTCTCCTGCGGTATAATCAGAGTGATTGGTTGTTAGAGATCAATACAAACATGTGCATTGAATGTAATATTTTAAAGATACTTACTGTAAATGTTTTTCCTGCATTAGAGTGTATTTACTCTGCTGTAGACTTGTTTCCTGTAAAATAAAAATATAGATAATTGTTTTCTTTAATTGTGTACATTATTTGTTGGGGTGGAGAGAATCCTTGACTCTCTATACTAAAAATTATAGATAAGTTTACAATTAACAACTAAGGGCCATATTCAATTAGAAGCGAAAAGCCGTTTTTGCATGATTTTTAGCGATAATTTTGCCTTTTTCTTACTCCGTATTCAATTCCAGTCCATTTTTGCCTATGCAGAAAGTCAAGGCACTGAAATAGGCAATACTTTTACTTTACAGAATAGCAGGAGAAAAAAAGTGCAAATTCTATATTTTGGGGTGCAGATTTTGGGAAACTACCCAGAACCCTTGGTACACCCACCCAAAGGACAATTCACCCCAAAAGAGAATTAAAAAATTCCCAGAACACCCCAAAAAATGCCTTTGAAATTTGGGGCAAAAATGGCAAAAGTGGGGTGACAACTTAAAAAACTAAAGAAATAAGCTTCTGGGTGTGCTTTAAGAGGGGACTAATTGTTTCATGGGATTGCAGGTGCTTGTATGACAGAGGAATTTAACTTTTTCTAAAACATCACTTTACAGACATTAAAATATGCTAGCACCTATTTTCAAGCACCCTAAATTTGAAGGGACTACTTACTTATTTTCTCCAAAAAACAGTGATTTATGCCATTCTTCACCACTTTTACCTAGACGCTAATAGCAAGCAATTACCACCACTTAAGTACCATAACTAGTTCAATTAGGGCTAATATTAAACTACCATAATGATTTCTGAAGTCAGCCCATCTTTTTCAGGGGTACTCACTGATTCCCCCAAATCAACTTTCACTTTCCGCCAGTTTCACATTCACTGGGTCCCGTCTTCTCCTGTCTTGGAATTGAATACAGAGTAAATCGGGAGTGCGCACAATAAGTTCAAGCCTCCAAAACACGCAATGTTAGCGAAAAGTCCGGCAGGCGAAACTATTTGAATACAGCCCTTAGTCAGAACACAGAAAGAACAAAAAGATTATTAGGGGCCTATTTACTAAGTAGTGTTAGGAGACAGAGTGAAAAGTGATAAGAAAGTGATAAGGTGCCAGCCAATCACCTCCCAACTGTCATCTCACAGGCTTATCAATTTCTATTCATTTTTCACTCTATCTCCTAACACTGCTTAGTAAATAGACCCCTTAATCACCTTCCACCAATATAGACAAAGTAGCCTAAGCACCGTTGGTTGTAGTTAGGGATCTTATACGTTTGTGACTGTGTGTGTGTATGATTGTACATATGTATGTGTATATGTGTGACAGTATATATGTATGTATGTGTGTTAGTGTGAGTGTGTATGTGTGTTACAGTATATGTTTATATTAGAGATGTGCAGTTCGGTTCTCCAGAAATCCGAATCCACCCAAATTTCATAAATCCAGGTAAATCAGAGTCGCAGTTCTGATCTCCTGAGGAGATCCGGGTAAATCCAGGTTGTGGTTCTGATATTTTTGCGGTTTGGAATAAGGATTTTAAATCCGAATTTCGGGTTTTGGAATGCATAAATTACATGATTAGCTGTTTTTAAAACTTATCTATTTATTCTTATTAAATCCATATCCAAAACCAAAACACTTGAGGGTGGTTTGCAAAACCAAATCCAGATCCAAAACCTTGAAGGAGATACAGATCCAAACCCAAAGCATGGGGGTCGGTACACATCCCTAGTTTATGTGTGTAACAGTAAGTATGTGCATATGGGTGTGACTGTATGTATGTTTATATGTGTGTATATGTGTGTGACTGTATTTACGTATGAGTATATTTGTGTGACTATGCATATCCATCCAACTATTAAGGGACAGTTATTCTTTTTTGGGTACAGTCCAACCTGTGGGCTGGAGGAAAGTTAGGAAGGGAACACTCCAAGCTGCTATGAGGGTGGGGGCAGCCCAGCAGCTGGGGAAGCAATGTGCATGCCCCTAGCATAAAGCTAAATGGTGATGTGACATTTGGCCATGTCCCTTGTTAATGTGCATGCTGAAGACTTATGCACTATGAACCAAGCCCTATATTCCAAATGTTGGTCCCTGTGGCCACCAAAGCCGTAATCTAGCCCTCATTTTTTGGATGTGGACATTCCAATAAAAGGGACTTCTCATTGATGAATTATTCCCATCTAGCCTATGTGTGACATTGTGAGGTTGATTTTGAGTCAAGATAAAGGCAAAAAAAAAAATAACAAATGCCAAAATGTAGACAGATGTCTTCCTGATTGAAGGTAAGCTGGGCAGTGTTAGTGCTTAGTCATGGGGGGGAAGGGTTATGTTTAGGGACCCCCATGGGGATTTAGGATTAGTCACCACCCTGAGAGAGTTAAGTTTAGGCACCCCGAGGGGAGGTTAGGTTTAGACACCACCTCAGGAGGTTTAGGTATAGGATGCGGGGAGGGGAGGTTAGGTTTAGGCAACCCCGGGGTGAGGTTATGGTTAGGCACCACCGGGTGGAGGATAGGGTAAGGTACAACCAAGGGAGGGTTGGGGGGGCAAAGAGAGGAGGGTTAGTGTACTCACTAATCCCAGTCAGGATTTTGAGCATTCTGGCTTGCAGCATCAGGGTTTAGTCAGATGGCTTCCCAGGCATCGGCATTTAATACCCAACCTGGAAACACTTCAAACATCATTTAGTTAGTGTAAACATTTAGTTTAGGATAAGTTGCAGCCTCAATGCTTGGCATAACATGGACACCGAAAGCACAAATTTTTACAGCAAGAACACGCATTTATAAGTTTAGCATTCACTCTGAAGATGCAGTCTAATAAGAGTAGTAAGCATCGCCAGACATAAAACTTGAGACTACCTAAACTGTGTTTGATGAAAGTGTCTATCAGCATGAGACTTTGGGCCTGATTCAAAGCCACTCACAAGAGCACAGCACTTGCAAGTGGCTCGATGGTTCCCCACTGCGCACGCGCAATGACTGGCATGTGCGTGCGTGAGCCCCACTGAGCGACTGAATTTCAGTTGCTGCGGAGCTTGCTACAAGACGGTGCTGCTGTCAATGGTGAGTGCCAGCTCACCCCATTTTGTAGGGGGGTAGGGGGGGTGGCTACACAAATGCTGGCATTCCCTTAGAAATGCCTGGCATTTGTAGGAGGACCTACTGACATCACTAGTGATGTCAGTAGTGGACCTCCTGCTCTATTAGAGCAGGAAGTCCACTCGGGCTTGTGGCAGCTGAGACCCTACCCCAGGAATTCTTCACAAGCCCGATGGTCACAATAATTATGATGGTCTCCAGCCCGCTCGCACAAGCTGTGGGTGGACACCCACAGCTTTGTGAGTGGCCTGGAGACAAAAAAAAAATGTCCACAGATTATGCGAGTATTTGGATTTTTACTGGATGGCCTATGTATTTATTCACCCACCTGTCAATGTCAAGTACAGAATAAAGTACAGAACACTCCCTGGAAGAGGGGGGGGGACTAGAGGGAATGAACAATTGAGTGAACAAGAGAGAGATAAAGAATGAGAGAGAGAACAAAAGAGAACTTTTGTCTCAGAAGTAGCTTGCAATGCCCAGGTGACTTCCTCTGTGTCACATTAAATAGAGTAGAGAATAATAGGTGGCACAACCCTTGATAGAATCTATGAAGTTGTATTAATTCATTTCACAAGTCCAACATTCCAGAGTATATATCTTCCTCCCTCTTTTCCCCATCTGTGTCACACCTGTTTGTCTGCCCCTCCCCTTTAGAATATAAGCTCTTATGAGCAGGGCCTCTACCCTTTTGTGCTTCTCCTTACTATACTTTCACCTACTTCTTACCCCCCACCAGGGCACCTAACACTTGGTTGCTTACGCTCTGTTGCATTATCTAGGTGTTATGGTCCCTAATGTAGCAATATATATTATCCATGTCATTGTCCTATTTTGTACTGTAAGTCAGTTGTCAAATTATTTGTTTATGTACTTTGTAAGGTGCTGCGGAACATTTGTGGTGCCATATAAATTAAGGATAATAATAATAATAATATATATATATATATATATATATATATATATATATATATATATATATATAAAGTCAAGTACATAAATATTGGGACATTGATAGAATTTTCATATTTTGGCCTCTATTCACTACCACAATGGCTTTGAAATGAAACAAGCAAGATGTGCTTTAACTGCAGACTTTCAGATTTAATTTGGGTGTAATTACATCCAAATCATGTGAACGGTGTAGGAATTACAACGGTTTCTATATGTGCCTCCCACTTTTTAAGGGGCCAAAAGTAATGGGACAAACTAAACAATCCTAAATCTAACTTTCACTTTTTAATACTTTGTTGCAAATCCTTTTCAGGCAATTACAGCCTGAAGTCTGGAACGCATAGACATCACCAGACGCTGGGTTTCATCCCTGGTGATGCTCTGCCACGCCTCTACTACAAATGTCTTCAGTTCCTGCTTGTTCTTGGGGCATTTTCCCTTCAGTTTTGTCTTCATCAAGTGAAATGCATGGTCAATCGGATTCAGGTCAGGGGATTGACTTTGCCATTGCATAACATTCCACTTTTTAGCCTTAAAAAACTCTTTTGTTGCTTTTGCAGCATGCTTCGGGTCATTCTCCATCTGCACTGTGAAGCGTTCAATGAGTTCTGAAGCATTTGAATGAATACGAGCATATAATATTGCCCGAAACACTTCAGAATTCATTCTGCTGCTTTTGTCAGTAGTCACATCATCAATACATACAAGGGAACCAGTTCCATTGGCAGCCATACATGTCCACGCCATGACACTACCACCACCATGCTTCACTGATGAGGTGGTATGTTTTGGATCATGAGCAGTTCCTTTCCTTCTCCATACTCTACTCTTCCCATCACTTTGGTACAAGTTGATCTTTGTCCCATCTGTCCATAGGATGTTGTTCCAGAAATGTAATGGCTTTTTTAGATGTTGTTTGGCAAACTCTAATCTGGTCTTCCTGTTTTTTGTGGCTCACCAATGGTTTACATCTTGTGGTGAACCCTCTATATTCACTCTTGTGAAGTCTTCTCTTGATTGTTGACTTTGACACATATACACCTACCTCCTCGAGTATGTTCTTGATTTGGCCAACTGTTGTGAAGGGGTTTTTCTTCACCAGGGAAATAATTCTTCTGTCATCCACCACAGTTGTTTTCCATGGTCTTCCTGTTCTTTTGGTGTTGCTGAGCTCTCCGGTGCATTCTTTCTTGTTAAGAATGTTCCAAACAGTTGATTTGGCCACACCTAATGTTTTTGCTATCTCTCTGATGGGTATGTTTTGATTTTTCAGCCTAAGGATGGCTTGCTTCACTGATAGTGACAGTTCTTTGGATCTCATATTGAGAGTCGACAACAACTGATTCCAAATGCGAATGTCACACCTAGAATCAACTCCAGACCTTTTACCTGCTTAATTAATAATGCAATAATGAGGGAATAGCCCACACCTGTCCATGAAATAGCTTTTGAGTTGATAGTCCCATTACTTTTGGCCCCTTAAAAAATGGGAGGCACATATAGAAACCGTTGTAATTCCTACATCGTTCACCTGATTTGGATGCAATTACCCTCAAATTAAATCTGAAAGTCTCCAGTTAAAGCACATCTTGTTTGTTTCATTTCAAAGCAATTGTGGTGGTGAATAGAGGCCAAAATATGAAAATGCTGTCAACGTCCCACTATTTATGCACCTGACTGTATGTATATATATATATATATATATATATATTTATATATATATTTATATATATATATATATATTTTTTTTTTTTTTATTGTTATAGAAGCACTGGAGAAGTGTTGAATGGCTTCTATGTTTGTCCCAGATTCCTGTCCTATGTGTGTTAAGACCCCCAGGAGAAGTCTGTTTGTAAAATAAGACTAGAAATGTCGGCTTTGGAGAAAAGCCAGAATGGCTCCTGGGGGTGTGAATGTGAGGAGAGGGAGGGCTCCATCCACAGGCCACTCCAGGTATTGGGCTTTTTCAGCCTGGTAGCAGGCTCATTAGGGCTTGCACCTGGGCATGGCTGATTTAAGCTGGGTTTAGTTGTGGCTGAGTGCCTCACACCTTTGAGATCATGCCCACAGGATAGCTTACTCTGAGACACTGTTTTATTTATTTATATATTAACAGTTTCTTATATAGTGCAGCATATTCCATTGTGCTTTATAATTGGAACATTAATAGAACAAAACAGGGTAATAACAGACATACACAGAGGTAAGAGGGCCCAGCTCGCAAGCTTACAATCTTTAAGGAAATAGGCATTGATACACAAGGATAGGTGCTATATACTTCAATTTGGTCTGGCCAGACTGCAGTGTTTCTTGGTGGGCTGCATGATCCAGTCACACAGGAATGTCGGCCAAATGTCAGGAGGATGTAAAAGAAAGACAGTGTGTGAGGTTATGTGTGGACTGTGAAAGGGGATGTAATTAGACATGCAAGCTATGAATGTTATGTGGGCGGTTCTGGAATCTGATAAGCTTGCCTGAAGAGGTGGGTTTTCAGGGAATGCTTGAAGTATTGGAGACTAGATGTAAGTCTTATTGTGTGTGGTAAGGCATTCCATAGAGTCGGTGCTGCCCAAAGAAAGTCCTGTAACCGTGAATGGGAGCAAGTAATGCGTGGGGATGAGAGACGCAGATCTTGTGCTGAGTGGAGAGGTCGGGTTGGGAGATATTTTGAGATGAGTAAAGAGATGTGTGTTGGTGTGGTTTGGTTAATGGCCTTATGTTTAAGTAAAAGTATTTTGTATTGAATACGGTAGAAGATCGGCAACCAATGGAGGGACTGACAGAGTGGGGCAGCAGACGATGAACATTTGGCAAGGAAGATAAACCTTTCAGCTGCATTCATAATGGATTGTAATGGCGATAGCCTGTTTTTGGGAAGACCAGTAAGGAGACTATTGCAATAGTCAATGCGGGAAATAATGAGTGCATGGATCAGAGTTTTTGCAGTGTCTTGTGTGAAATATGGTCGAATTTTGGATATGTTTTTTAGATGTATGTAACATGATTTTGAGACAGACTGAATGTGGGGAACAAAAGACAGTTCAGAGTCAAGGATGACACCTAGGCAGCGAGCTTGTGGAGCAGGATGGATTGTCGAGTTATCAACCGTGATCGAGAGATCAGGTTGGTAACTGTTATTGGCCGGTGGAAATATAATTAATTCTGTTTAAGAAACATTAAGTTTCAGGTGGCGAGATGACATCCAAGATGAAATGGCATAGAGACATTCAGTGACACGGACCAATACAGATGGTGATATATCTGGGGAGGAAAGGCAGATTTGAGTATCATCTGCATACAAATGGTACTGAAATCCAAAAGAGTGGATTAGTTTGCCAAGCGAGGTGGTATAGATTGAGAATAACTAAGGACCCAAGACAGAGCCTTGCGGTACTCCAACTGATAGAGGTAGCAAAAAGGAGGCAGAGCCAGAAAAATGAACAGTAAAAGAGCAATCAGATAGGTAGGAAGAGAACCATGAAAGAGCTGTGTCCTTAAGACCTAGGGATTGTAGTGTTTGTTTGAGGAAAGAGGGGTCAACAGTGTCAAAAGCAGCAGAGAGATGTAGAAGAATTAGGAGTGAGTAATGGCCTTTAGCATTGCAAGTGACCAGATCATTTACTACCTTAGTCAGTGCTGTCTCTGTGGAGTGTTGGGAACGAAAGCCAGACTGAAGTTGGTCCAAACAGTTGTGTGAGTTTAGAAAGTGTGTGAGGCTGGTGTAGACAAGTCTCTCAAGCAGCTTGGAGAGGCATGGGAGCTGGGAGATAGGACGGTAATTTGAGAGAGTGTTGGGATCAGAATTTTGTTTTTTCCCAATGGGAGTAATCACTGCATGCTTAAAACAGTGATGGAAAGATGCCAGTAGTGAGAGACAGATTGCAGATTTTAGTTAGGGTTGGAATGAGCACAGGAGATAGAGCTTTACTGAGTTGTGAGGGTATAGGATCTAGAGGAGAGGTAGTAGAGTAGGAGGATGAGAAGAGTGTAGATACTTCATCTTCATTTGTGAGGTCAAATGAAGAGAATGAGCCAGAGGGTTCAGGTAGGGAATTGAGCAGGTCACTAGCTGAGGAAGAGCATACCATTTCATTTTGGATCTTATCAATCTTGTCCTTAAAATAGGAAGCAAGATCATGCGCACTGATAGTAGCAGGTAGGTTGGGTGAGGGACGGGTAAGAAGCAGTTTAAATGTATTAAAAATTTGCTTGGGGTTAGAGGCTTGAGCAGAGATAAGAGATTGGAAACATGTTTATTTGGCAGTGTCCAGAGCAGCACGATAAGAGTTGTAGATAGTCTTATATGTGAGGAAGTCACTTGGAGTACAAGACTTTCACCACTGACATTCTACTTTACGTGAGAGTTTTTGCAGATGCCTTGTTAAGTTAGAATGCCACGGTTGACGTCTAAGTCTACGTGGTGTGTGATGAGTAGCTGGAGCTACTTCATCGAGGGCTTTTTCTAGAATCTGGTTTAGGTGTGATGCAGCAGTCTCAGGAGAAGTGAATGCAGAAATTGGTGAGAGTTGTTGTTGTAGAGAGGTAGATAGTTGTTGAAAGTTAATAGCATTAATATTTCTATGGGATTTTGGAGGCTTGGGTGATTTCAATGACATAGAGGTTGATGTAATGGAGGAGAGTGTGCAGGTGATAAGGTTGTGATCTGAGAGAGGGAAAGGAGAATTAGTGAAATCAGAAACTGAGCATAGTCTGGTAAATACAAGATCAAGGCAGTGGCCCTCCTGATGAGTAGTGGAGTCAGTCCATTGGGAGAGGCCAAGGGAGGAGGTTATAGAGAGTAGTCTGGAGGCATGAGGCGATTGTGGACAGTCAATGGGGATATTGAAGTCACCCATAATGATGGTGGAGATGTCTGAGGATAGGAAGTGAGGGAGCCAGGCAGAAAAATGTTCCAGAAATTGTTGGGGTGGCCCAGGGGGGCGATAGATAGCAGCAACTCGTAGAGAGAAAGGGGTGAAAGTCCTGATAGAATGTACTTCAAGTGATGTAAATGTGAGTGAAGGTACCTGTGGGAGAACTGTGTATGTGAAAGATTGGGAGAGTAATATTCCTACCCACCTCCTTTACAATTACCAGGCATGGAGGTGTGTGAGAAGTGTAGGTTACAATGTGAAAGTGCAGCAGGGGAGACAGTGTCTGATTGTGTGAGCCATGTTTCTGTAATTGCCAGAAGGTTGAGGTTAGTTGAAATAAAGAGGTCATGGATGGATGTTAGCTTATTGCAGACAGAGCGTGCATTCCATAAGGCACATTTTAGTGACTTGGAGGTTGAAGGGAGGCATGCAATGTTTATGAGGTTAGCTGGATTTATAGTTTGTTGTTGGTGTGGCATGTGGGTTGGGCCTGGATTTGGTGATATGTCACCAGCTAATAGAAGCAGCAGGAGAGAAATATAAATATAGTTGTGGGATTTGTCTGAAAGTTTTTTATGCCAACAGGTTGTGGATGTTATTGTCAGTGTGTATACAGTAGATAAGTTAAAAGCTCATGTGTGTTTGTAAGAGGAGAGAAGATTAATGAGGCAGTAATATGTACAGAAGGATGAGCTGCAGGGAGAGTAAAGGATGTAGTAGCCTTAGAGATGATTCCATGGAGTGAGATTATTAAGAGAAGTTTTTGATACATTGTTTTTTCTTAAAACATTCAAAAATATACAAAACACAAATTACTGTTAAGTAATGATATTGTAATTACCTGGTTTTAGATGTTGTTCAACATTTGTTCAACTGTTGTATAACTGTTAGATAAATTACCCTTGGTGTTCTAATACACTTATTGCTTATAATACACGGCTGCCATCGTCATCCACGGCTGCCACAATACTGATTCTAAACTTATGGTAAGTCTGATTGAGACATGCTACAGCTGAGGACAAATGCTCACTAATCAAAGGAGAAATTTAGCACTGGGTTTGAGTAAACACAAGCACTATCCTACAATAAACTAGGCACCACTGAACAACATCCCCCAGCCAGGTAATACCAATTACAATCAAGTCATTTGTTTGTTTGTTTGTTACAAACCTGTATGTACTGTGTTCATGTACTTGTTTTAGTGTTCTGGTAGTAAGGGAACTTACTGTCTAGTTAGTGCACAGACGGGCTAGGATTTTGTTTGCGTTTTATTTTGTTTTGCGTTTGGTACACTAAAGACTGGTGCCGACCAGTTTGTACGAGAACCCCAGACTTGTGTCCTATTTCTCTGGCTGCTGTGTGTGTAAAGAGGGAGTCCACCTACCCCAGGAGTGGGAGCCCTATCCCAACTGTGTCACATTTGGTGGAGAATGCAGGCAATCACACACTGAAATTGCAGCAAGAAAAAAAATTTCCTTTCAAATTTAAAGTGACAGACATGAAGTTGTGGAATCCATGAAGGTGGCATCAGCAGATGCTCAGAGAGGCCAGGTTCTGCTTTCAGCCTACTCCTCAAGACAACATGGAATACTTTGTTAAGGCCTTGCTCCAAGCTATGGCAGCTCAGCAAGAAGCTACCATAGCTTAACAAGAAACTTCCCAAGCTAACTAACAAAATTCAGCAGGTCGCCATAGAGGAAACCCGCCAGAGCTTAAAAGAGCTGGTACAACAGCTAGTAGTCCAGTCTGGAGATGCTTCCCCTGCTCATCTAACTAACACTCACACCATATGGGCCAGTAACTTTCTGCAAAAGATGACCCAAAGTGATGAGGTGGAAGCGTATCTTATGGCCTTTGAAAGAACCACCGAAAGAGAGAAGTGGCCTAAAGAGAAGTGACCTAAAGATCAGTGGGCAAGTCTTGTGGCACCCTTCCTGTCTGGAGAACCACAAAAAGCATACTATGACTTGTGCCTGGCTAATGTGAAAGACTATGATAAGCTGAAACGGGAGATCCTAACTCTTTTGGGAGTCACCACATTTGTTCGTGCCCAACGAGTCCACCGCTGAGAGTTCCAAATGGAAAAGCCTCCATGCTCATAGATACATGACCTCGTCCATCTAACCACAAAATGGCTACAGCCTGAGATGCTGACAGGACCACAGATCGTGGAAAGAGTTGTGATGGACCGGTATCTGCCATCGCTACCTGCAACTCTGCACAGGTGGGTGAGCCATGCAGACCCTAAATCTGCAGACAACTGGTGGAGAGGTATGTGGCGGCCGAGGAGCTGTTGAGTCTGCCCCACCGAGCCCCAATGCCGCATCGGCAAACTCCCATCGACACTGGTAAGACTGTTCCAGGGGAGAAGGGTGCAGGGCGATGGAATGTACTTAAGACTGTGGGAGTGGAACCTGGAGATAGGCCAACCAGGCCAAGAAGGTTCCTACCCCGTAAAAGACTAGAAGATAATGTGATTCAGCATTTCTGATGTGGTGGTTTCGTACATATTGCAGCTAATTGTTCCTTCACCTTTGAACCTATGCAATGTGATACTGCTTACGTCAATCACAGAATGTCTTTCTTTGCACAGCCAGCCTGTACTGCTGACCGGAAGGCTGAGACTGATAAGCAAATGTGTATACTCAGTGTAGAAGGCAACCGAGTAGAGGCTCTGTTAGATTCTGGTAGCCTGGTTACACTTATCAAAGCTGAACTGGTGAACTCCTTGAAGCGTAAGGAGAAAACTGTTGGTGTGACCTGCATACATGGGGATACCCGGTATTATGTTACTGCAGAAATGAACATAGAAACACAGCGTGGTTCTGCAATAGTCTCTGTGGTTTTGGTACATGGCTTAATGTATGATGCAATATTGGGGAGAGATTTTGGTACTTCTGGAAGTTGTGGGAAAGCCGATTTTTTACAGAGGTAAATCACCCTGACCCATTTAGAAAGGTTACTGATGTGGTAGCAGAGGAAGTTTCTTCGGGGTCGGAGATGTTCCCTTTTTCTAGTATGGTTGGTGAACTAGAGAATGCGGAGCATGATGGTGGCTCACCAAATGATGTGCCTCCCACTGAGGTGGGAAGAGTTGTTGAGCCAGTTGATCGTCTGCCTGATTTAGAGGTCTTTGCCGTGGAGTAGTTAAATCACCCTACTCTGGTAAAAGCCAGGGAGAATGTCACAGTGATTGATGCTAAACCCACAGACCCCATAGTCTGTTGTCATATCCTCACATGACAGTATGTCAGGATTTCTTGTATCAGGTGACTAAGAAAGGGGAAGATATTGTGGAACAATTAATAGTTCCCAAAGCATACAGAATAACAGTGTTAGACCTGGCTCATGGTCATATAATGGCAGGTCACCTAGGGGTAGAGAAAACCACTGAGTGAATTTTGCAGAGGTTTTTCTGGCCCAGGGTCCATAAAGAGGTATTGTGCATCCTGCCCTGAATGTCAGTATCATGCCTCAATACCACATTTTAAAAGTCCACTAGTCCCATTACCCATTATTGAGGTTCCATTTGAAAGAATAGATATGGATTTGGTTTGACCCTTAATGAAGTTTACCTGGGACCATCAATATATTCTGGTGATAATGGACTACACTACCAGGTACCCGGAAGCGATACCATTGTGCAATATGTCTACCAAGACCATTGCTAGAGAGTTAGTCCATGTCTTTAGCAGGTTGGGAATACCTAAGGAAATACTGACTGCCCAAGGTACCCCATTTATGACAAAAGTCATGAAAGAGTTATGCCGCCTGTTTAAAATTGAACAGTTAAGAACTTCAGTCTATCACCCCCAAACTGATGGGTTAGTGGAGAGGTTTAACAAAATGTTAAATCATATGCTAAGAAAAGTAGTCTACAAAGATGGTAGAGATTGGGATTACTTGTTGCCTTATTTGTTGTTGGTCATAAGAGAGGTTCCCCAATTCTCCACCGGGTTTTCACCTTTCGATTTGTTATATGGGAGACACCCATGGGGGTTACTAGACATTGCCAAAGAGACATGGGTGGGGCAGTCCAGTCCATATAAAACCGTTATTGAGCATGTTTCCCAAATGCAAGAAAGAATTGCTGTTGTGGTGCTGATAGTGAGAGAACACTTGGAACAGGCACAGCATAGGGTATAAAACCGCAATGCTCGGTTACACGTCTTTGCTCCTAGGGACAAAGGGTTAGTGCTGGTTCCCACAGTAGAAAGTAAACTTTTGGCTAAGTGGCAAAGACCCTTTGAAATTTTAGATAATGTGGGGGAGATTAATTATAAAGTTTACCAGCTCTGCCACCCATCCGAGCCCCTCCAGTAAATCCAGGGCCCTTGGTTTCCGAAGTGACAGTAGCAAAAACCCTGTCAGCAATTCAACAGAAGGAAGTTAAGGAATTTCTTACATACATGCTGTTTTGTGACGTACCAGGAAAAACCATGGTCATTAAACATGACATAATCACTGACCCAGTGGTTAAGGCTAACCTAAAGCCCTATAGGTTTCCAGAAGCTGTCGAAGCCGGATAATTGGCTGAGACAGAATCGATTTAAAATTAAATCTATGCGACGCCATTTTGCGAATGTCAATAAGACGCCATTTGCGACTGTCCACCCTGCACAATTTTAGTGAATCTCGCCCATTATAAGTACATACGGCGATGCTATTATTTAGCATACATGCGATTCCAATGCAATAGAAAGAAGAAGTTGAAATTCCTCACCATATAAATAGTCCGTCAATAAAACATATGAAACGATGAACCCTGCAAAACACATACCATGGTGTACTCCACAAACACATAGTCACACAACGCAAACTAGCATCTTTTCTCAATTCCCCAATACTGACACACTGCACACTTACATAAAAGGTTCCCTTGTATTAAAGTGTAATATTTAAGGTTTATTCAGTAATGATTACTGTTGTGAAATAAAGGTTATTTGATATCTAAGGTTTAGTACATGGTAAGCAGATCGTGTTTGGTGTTGTACTGATCCACTGTGTCTCAACAGACGGTGAGAAGATCGCAACATGCATCTGCAAACTATGGACTATAGAGAGTTAAAACATTAAAATGTACTCTCTATACTGTAACAGAAGAACCAGGAAGAAGAACCAATGGAATCATGCCAAACTGTTCTATTGTATTGCCTTTCCCTGTAAGAGTATATATGTGGGCTCTCTAAACTTGGATGCCAGTCTTCTTGCCTTGATAATGACGGAGGTTTCTATATTGATGCCGGTATCTGGGTCCAGATCACGTGCATATGTAACAACTGTACCTTGGGTCTGTAGGATTTATTTGCACTAATTGTCTTTAGATCACAGAGTGTAACCATCTGTTTTTATATTGAATAATAACTTTTTGTGCTTTGGAACCACACTCAAAGTCTGAAAGCATTTTATTTCTTGTGTGACTCATTACACTAAATAGCAACAATTTATTAGAAGGTATAGGCAGGATTTTAGAAGGTATAGATAGGCAGGAATTGATAGTTGGGGGCTCGCAGTGTGAATCACGCTACCTGTCACTTGGTAACACTCGGTCAGCGATCTCTCAGCAAAAGGGTGGAGGCGCCATAGCAGGAGAACACATTGTGCCTTCAAAAATCTGCTACCACTTTGTTGCTGAGAGCCCGCTACCTTTTATTGTGGCTTAAGGAGTGCTGATTAAGAATCCAGGGACAAGGAAGGAAAAAGTTTGTTTTCCTTCATTGATAGATTTTTATCTTTAAAAGGGGAAGTCGCACAATAGCGTAAGGGTAATAATACGTTTTGTGTAGTAGTCGCATTATTGTTTATGCGACTAGTCGCACAATAGCGTATACGTATTTCCTGTATTGCTGCCACGTGTTTTAAACAAAGCCGTTGAGAGTGCACGGTGATATTGATAGATAGCATTGTTGTAAATACCTTGATCAGTGTTGCCATAGTCTGGGAAAACGTGTATTTTTCTGCGCAGGAAAAGGGTGTGTAACAGTGAATATTTGTTGGTAGGGGTAACATGTTCCCTAGTTAAGGGTATCGTCTATACACATACTGTAAGCAGGTGTAGTTGTTGTCTTTGTTGTAGTTTTAGCTCTCAGTGTGATTACAGTATTAGGTGATCAGTTAGGGTTATTTGAGCGTTGTAATTGAACCGCACAGTTTTGGCTAAATTGTGTTTGTGAACTGAGCAGAGGGTGGACGAAATCACTGAAAAGGGTAGGTGTTATGGGAATGCCTACATGCTAGCAGTTGAAAGGTAGTCAAAAAGGGATTAGATGAGTGGAAGCAGTCTGGTTATTCTTCCATAGGTGTGTGGGCGCATCCTGTTAATATCGTCTGCAGGTAAGTGAAAGTATCTTGACTGTCTTTCACAAGTTTAAGTCTCTATTGAAAAGCTTTGGGTTCTCCCAGAATGGGAGCCAAGCAAACGGTAGAGATGTTAGATGATGTGCTGCTGTTGGAAGCGCCGCTTGGGTCGGCATGGCATATTATGCATACTAAGTACAGTGCTTATGCGATTAAGTACTGTGATGTATGGTTTAAAATGACGATGAAGAGTGTTAGACCGTACCCCAGAATTTGCAGCTTTGATAAGGAGGTATTGAACAATGTCCGAGATAGCATCTGTATGGTGTCCTCTCGAATGAAAAAGGTAAAATATAATGAGTGTTTAAAATGATGGCAGCGTGAGGGGGATGCGTGGCTTAAAGCTGTGCATGCGACGCAAACTAGCGTCAAGAGCACATTACCGGAGAGTACACATGCAGCGCTAAACTGCAGTGCGGGCACACAGCAAGATAGCGTGCACGTGCAGCAAGGTAGCATTGTGTAAGGTATTGCCAGTGGTTCACGCACACCACCACCGCCCTATGTGGATGGGGGTGCAGATACAGTTGTTGTAAAAACCCATAAAAATTTAACAAGTAACCTCTCTTGAGTAATCACAAAGAAAATGTTTATGATGGGGATGATGAACCTGTTGTTATGTCTGCCATTTCCCATGCTGTACACATGTTAGATGCTCCATCACAACAAGTACAAGTGGTGCCACCATCTTCATCAGTGATAGTACAGGAAGTATTAACATCAACTGCAACCGTAGAGGAATTTGTTAACCCTATACGTAGCAGTAATAGACTGCATCCCCAGCCAGGTAACAAGGTCAAAAGTAGCAGTGCGGCCGGTCGGCATCCCATTCGGACAATAACTGTTCCGAATGGGAATGCAGATGCGAATGGTGTAGTGCCCACAAGGGAGGTAGCAATGCATTGTCCTTGGACAAGAGCGGAGCTAAATTCCATAATGAATGATTTCCCTGATCCTAAAATGGAATTAGCCAAATGCCAAAGATTTTTTAAAATTTGGGTAGTGCTCACGAGCCAACCAATAAGGATTTGCGAGTGGTGTAAAGGGCTTGTCTTCCACACAATACCAACGTGAAAAAGTTTATCACGGATTGCGTATTGGATAGAGATGTTCCCGTAACAGACGAGAGGTAACATTACCCGCATAATAACTCAATTGGGGGTATATTTTCCAGTAGTTGTTAACTGGAGTAAAATTTTCACCATAAAACAAAAAGAGTGAATCTGCAGATGATTATTTTAACCGAGCTCAGCAGGCTATCACCCAGTACACTGGGTTAGAGGATATTAAAGATAGCACTCATCACAGGGAAATGATCATCACTATACTTATGGATGGTCTAAAAGAGAACCTAAAGACGCGAGTTCAGACCTCACTACCTGGCTAGAGAGGAGTTACTGTAGACACGCTCATAGAATCCGCTATTGAACAAGATAAAAACATCCTCAAAAAGAGAGAGACCCAAAGCGAGAAGCTAATGGCTGTTAGTATTCAAGTTCTAGAAGGAATGACTGTAACATCACAGCCACCAGACACACATGCACCTGCACAGCTACATGTCCTCACCAATCCTGCACCACCACAAACACACATCTACCCCACTTATCACACACAGCCTCAAAACCCATACTACCCACAACCACCATATTACCCTCAACATCCATATCCACACCCACAATCTTTCCATACTGCTCAAAACACACAGCAACCCTTTCAACCACCACACTCATGAAGGTGCTTTAACTGCAACCAAGTGGGACATGTAAGTAGGAACTGTAAGGTGAAGAAGGTAGGACCCCCTAACAGTCACAAGCTCCAATTGTGGCCTTAAATGCCATATTAGAGAGTGAGAGACAACACTAGGGGTCAGGTCATACCTGTAGTCTTCTTATAGTCAGGTTAACGGGAAGTAATAGGGAAGAACCAGTAATGATGGTTGATATAGCTGGTACTAAATATCCTTTTCTTGTGGACACAGGGGCACCCAGATCAGTGATAAAATCTCCCGCTAACTTACAAATGACCAGCGAGACAGTACCTGCACTGGGTGTAATGGGTAAAGTGCAACATTATCCTGTAACTAAATCCACAGAGGTCACTATCTGGCCATTGCATACCAGGCATTCTTTACTCCTGGCAGCAGCGGCTCCTACTAACCTACTGGAAAGGGATTTGTTATGTAAGATGGCATGTGTCTTATATTGTACCCCTGATGCTTTATTTCTAGATATCCCAGAGAGAGTTGCACATGAGGTGAGGGATATATTGGACACTCCCCAAAGGCTAATGTATCACTCTACTGGTTCAGGTAAAAACCCATCTCAGGTAGATCAAATGTTATCCCAAATTCCAGATTCACTTTGGACCAAGGATGGACAGGACACTGGATTAATGGCAAAAGTAGCTCCCGTAATGGTAAACCTAAAAAGCGGTAGGCAAGCTCCAAAAATTCCCCAGTACAAATTAAAACAGGAGGTAGAGTTAGGGGTTTATCCCATAATTGAGCGATTATTACAGCAGAAATTTTAGTCTGTTTAGCAAGTGTAGTCAACAGTCCCATATTTCCTGTGAAGAAGAGTGGTGGGAGGGGTTATAGGCTGGTACAAGACCTTAGAGGGGTTAATAATGTAGTAGAGAGCCAATTTCCCATAGTGCCAAATCCAGCTGTCATTCTTATGCAGATCCCACCAAATGCAACCCATTTCACTGTCATTGACCTCTGTTCTGATTTCTTCTCTGTACCTCTTCATCCTGACTGTCAATACATCTTTGCTTTTACATATAGGGGTGTACAATACACATGGACATGATTGCCCCAGGGTTTCATAGACAGCCCCAGTATCTTCTCCCAGGTCTTACATGACTGTTTACAATCTTTTCAACCTGCCAATGGATCTGTTCTAATGCAATAGATGGACAATTGATTGTTATGTTCTGATTCGTTTATGTCATGTTTAAATTATACTAAACTTTTGTTGCTTCATCTCTCGCAAACAAGACACAAGGTTGCTTTGAACAAACTACAGCCATGCTAGTCCAGGGTTAACTACTTGGGACATTGCCTAACCCAGGGGTTACAACATCTGACAAATGACAGAATCCAAGCCATACAGAACATGACACTGCTGCAGAACCAACAGCAAATTTGTACCTTATTGGGAATGTGTGGATACTGCAGAATGTGGATCCCAGGTTTTTATATTTTTTACCTTGCCATTACAGGACTTTAGTCTCTTCCTCAAAGCCCGATTGTGTCATACACACAGAGGAATCAGAGCAGGCTTTCCTTAATCTTAAGGAAAGTCTGACAAGAGCACCTGCATTGGGAATACCTGATTATGAAAAAACTTTTGATTTGTATTGTACGGAAGCTGATGGGTGTACAGCAGGTGTCCTCACACAAAAACATGGTGATGCCAGTAGGCCCGTAGCATACTACAGTGAACAATTGGACACTGTGGCAAGATCACTCCCAATGTGTTGAAGAAGTGTAGCAGCAACTGCTCTATTGGTCAGTAAGAGTGAGGATGTGGTACTAGGCAATGATATGATTGTCTATATTCCCCATGCTGTATCTGCTTTGCTAATCTCTGCCCAAACCAGACATGTCTCCTCAGCTAGATTCACAAAATGGGAACTAGCCTTAATAGCACCTGCAAACATCACCATCAAAATGTGCAGTATGTTAAATCCAGCTACGTATTTACCATATGTGCAACATGATGCACAAAGGGTGGTGAGAGGTGAGTCACTGGCGAAAGGTGAGTTCTGCAGGTATATTGATGCACATGATTGTATGGAATATCTGAATCAAACCTTTACTGCAAGACCTGACATATGGGATACACCTTTAGAAAATGTAGATGTGACATTTTAAATGGATGGGAGTTGTCATAGATAAACTGACACTGGAGAGTTATGTACAGGTTATGCTGTGGTAATTGATGAGGTCACTATAGAAGCTGAACCTTTAGGCCCACCACTCTCGGCCCAAGTGGTGGAACTGGTGGCACTAAAGAGGGCATGTGAATAAGCGGAAGGTAAATCTGCTAATATCTACACTGACTCCAGGTACGCCTTCGGGGTAGTACACGATTTTGGTGCTCTATCGTGTCTGAGAAAATTTATGACAGCAGCAGACACATCAATTGCACATTCCAGAAATATAAAAGGACTATTGACAGCAATCCAATTGCCTAGACAGTGGCGGTAATTAAGTGTAAACCCCATACATGTGAGGATGATTGGGGTGGGTATCCTTTAGAGGATTATCATACCATGGTGGCCAAATTTTGAACCAAACCAACTGTTGGGTGTGCTCTCACGTGCCCCAAGGACAGCATAATGTAGGTTTAGTGCCATTCCCATTAAATGTCTCTGAAATTTTAGAATCAAAAGAGGGCATGCACTAGATGGAAAATTCCTTAAGTCCAAACCACCTCATTTTAAACTCCACCAGTACCAAGTAGATAAATCACTTTTATGTTTTAACATCACCAACTCCAATGAACCAGGAAGATGGGAGGTGACTGGGAATAATCAGCCAATGACCTTCTCACTAAGAGCTGATCATGAGCCTATGAATTATGAACTGTTACGCACTATTAGGTCAGGTGGAAGACACTTCCGGTATAAATATACACTAAGTTCCACCAAAGAAATGATTGGTAGGGTACCAGATGGATATTGTGCCAAGATATAACAATGAGAAACTTGTATGAGTCAAATGGGAGAACCTGAAGTAGAATCAATTGCTAGGGAAATGTGTGGGTTACTAATGTTCACTATTCCTTATGTTCTCCCCGATGATGTATATTTTATATGTGGAAGGAAAGCGTATAAGTGGCTCTCTCCGAGTTCCAAAGGTTTGTGTTATTTGGGAAGAGTACTTCCAGTAGTTATGACCCTTACACATGGTGAAATGCTTGGTATTCATAAAAACACACCATCACCATATCTTCACACACAGTATGAACACAGAGACAAAAGAAATATGATACCTGGTGACATGCATAAAGCCACACTGTTAATTAGTGAGACAACTGGCTTTCAAGTTTTGGTAGCATTGGATCCCACCAGGATCGCTTGGGGTACACTAAATTTTAGATATATTCAAGACCTTGCTAAATATATAGATAATATCACCGAGATGTATGATGACACATTCAGGTATACAGGTAGGGAGTTGCAAGGTTACAAGAAAGAATTTGTGCAACATAGATTAGTCTTAAATTTTTTAACAGCTGTCACTGGAGGGTATTGCATAACTTGGCCACCCAATGTGGTGTAAAATGTTGCACTTACATTACAAATGATACCAGCAACCCCAAGGAGGTGATAGATTGGAAGATGGATGAAATTCTGCAGTTAAAATGGGAATTTCGAAAGAACCATAATGCTTCAGTGGCTGAAGTAGAGGAGAAGGTAGAGGAATGGGTTTCAAGGTTGAACCCAGTGAAATGGTTCTCAGGTCTAGTGGGGCCAGGAAATGATTGTGAGCATAGGTAAACTCCTGATCCTCATACTGGTTGTCATCATAGTAATTGGCTTATGTGTCAGGTGTGTTCCTACTGTTTTGAAATGTGGAAAATGTAAAGATAAGGTAAATCGAAAGAATGAAATTATAATGGTGGTCAGTAGTAACAATATGAATACTTAGGTAAATGTAGGACTGCATTACAACCCTGAACTAGAAGGTACCATCATATGATAAGATTTAGTCATGCATAAAAATGTGTTATTAAAATGTTATTTTAAAACATCTTAAATAATGTAAGTCCCTCTTCCCCCTCAAGACTTCTTTTATAGGATTGGTGCATCCCCTCATCTTTCCCATGATCTTCCAAGATCTGCGGTGTGCATATAAGGGTAGTTTTCTGTCCCCTCCTAGAGTGACATTATTGTTGGATTAAGAATCACCTTGTGCCATCCCATAAATTAACATTAAATAATATGTCATAATGTAAGCCTAAATTAATTTTAAAATTAGAGTATCATAGCATGTTGTTTGCTATCAAAGGGTGGACTGTTGAAGATGGATAATTGGCTGAGACAGGATCGGTTTGAAATTAAATCTGCACGATGCCATTTTGCGAATGGCAATAAGATGCCATTTTGTGACTGGCCACCCAGCGCCATTTTAGTGAATCTCACCCATTATAAGTACATACAGCGATGCTATTATTTGGCATTGTGCGATTCCCACGCAATAGAAAGAAGAAGTTGAAAGTCCTCACCATATAAATACAGTCAGTCACTAAAACATATGAAACGATCAACCCAGCAAAACACATACCATGGTGTACTCCACAAACACATAGTCGCACAACGCAAACTAGCGTCTTTTCTCAATTCCCCAATACTGACACACTGCACACCTACATAAAAGGTTCCCTAGCAATAAAGTCTAATATTCAAGGTTTATTCAGTTGTGATTAATGTTGTGAAATAAAGGTTATTTGATATCTAAGGGTTAGGACATGGTAAGCAGACCGTGTTTGGTGTTGTACTGATCCACTGTGTCTCAACAGATTTCCGGTATCATCGGTGAGAAGATCGCAACATGCGTCTGTAAACTATGGACTATAGAGATTTAAAACATCAAAATGTACTCTATAATGTTATCAGCTTAGATTAGCATGCAGCCAGAAAAAGGACACAAATGGCTGTTGGAGGCTGGTTTGTGTCCATTCGAATTGACCTATGAACTATACTGTAACAGAAGAACCAGGAAGAAGAACCAATGGAACCATGCCAAACTGTTCTATTGTATTGCCTTTCCCTGTAAGAGTATAAATGTGGGCTCTCTAAACTTGGATGTCAGTCTTCTTGCCTTGCTGATGACGGAGGTTTCTATATTGATGCCGGTATCTGGGTCCAGATCGCGTGCGTATGTAACAACTGTACCTTGGGTCTGTATGATTTATTTGCGCTAATTGTCTTTAGATCACAGCGTGTAACAATCTATTTTTATATTGAATAATAACTTTTTGTGCTTTGGAACCACTCTCAAAGTCTGAAAGCATTTATTTCTTGTGTGACTCATTATGCTAAATAGTGACAATTTTTAGAAGGTATAGGCAGGATATTAGAAGGTATAGGCAGGATTTTAGAAGGTATAGATAGCAGGAATTGATAAAGCCCAAAGAGAATCAGTTTAGAAAGAGAAAAATTTAAAAAATGTTAGAGTTGGGTGTAATTGAAGAATCGCATAGTGAGTGGTCAAGCCCCTTTGTGCTTATTCCAAAGCCCAACGGGAGTGTGCATTTCTGCAATGACTTCCAGAAATTGAATAGTGTGTCAAAGTTCGATGTCTACCCAATGCCAAGGGTGGATGAACTAATTGAATGGCTAGGGACAGCCAGATATTTAACCACACTTGGCAAGTGCCATTAACTTAGAATGCAAAGGAAAAGACAGCTTTTTCTGCACCTGAGGGGTTGTTTCAATACAAGATGTTGCCCTTTGGGTGGGAAGGAAATTCAGGCTGATCACTGACCATGCCCCTTTGAAGTGGATGTCAGAGAACAAAGAAAGCAATAGGAGAATAATGAGGTGGTTCTTGGCATTGCAAAACTTTAATTTTTTGGTAAAACACAGGCCAGGATGCCAGCTGGCCAATGCAGACACTTTGTCACACGTTCAATGTTTGGGGGCTGCAGTTGTTCCGCTCCTCAGGTCAAAACAAAGGGGGGGATATGTGATAGAAGCACTGGAGAAGTGTTGAATGGCTTCTATGTGTGTCCCAGATTCCTGTCCTGTGTGTGTTAACATCCCCAGGTGAAGTCTGTTTGTAAAAACAGACTAGAAATGTCGGCTTTGGAGAAAAGCTGAAATGGGTCCTGGGGGTGTGGATGAGAGGAGAGGGAGGGTTCCATCCACAGGACACTCCAGGTATTGGGCCTTTTCAGCCTGGTAGCAGGCTCATTAGGGCTTGCACCTGGGCATGGCTGATTTAAGCTGGGTTTAGTTGTGGCTGAGTGTCTCACACCTGGAAGAGCAGGCCCGCAGGATAGCTTGCTCTGAGACACTGTTTATTACAAACCTGTAAGTACCGTGGAAGTGTACTTGTTTTAGTGTTTTGGTAGTAAGGGAATCTACTGTTTAGTTAGAGCCCAGATGGGCTAGGATTTTGTTTGTGTTTTATTTTGTTTATGCGTTTGGTACAATAAAGACTGGCGCCAACCAGTTTGTACAAGAACCCGAGACTTGTGTCCTGTTTCTCCAGCTGCTGTGTGTGTAAAGAGGGATCCCACCTACCCCAGGAGAGGGACCCCTGTCCCAACTGTGTCACTATATATATAATATATATATATATATATATATATATATAAAATCTGTTGTGTTATCAATGAAATATAGTCATTTGAACCAGTAACTGTGTTGTGAAGAATAGACCAGAAAAGAGAGCAAACAGCTGGGTTTATACCATGATTTAAATGAAGATCAGTAACCACTTGATATAGATTGCATCTTGATCCTTTCCAATTATATTATTATTATTATTATTATTATTATTATTATTATTATTATTATTAGTGGCTACTTTGATCTATAAACATTATTTATTTGATTTTTGCTATTGGATTCTTATTTGATCCTTTTTAAGGACAAAATGGATATTTGTATCTAATTGCTCCTAATCATTCCTAATGTATTTGTGGGTATTACCACTGTCGAGCTGCATGTCCTGTGTAAACTACAGTAAGTGCATATTATACTGATTTCTCCTGATTTCAACCTGACACATAGAATATTATTCTCTCCTGTGTAAAAGATGCACCCAACTCTCCAATCAGTGCAAAAAGTGTTTAATTTTGTTCAAAATGTATGCTTGTATTTTTAGTAGAGATGTGCGGGTCCGGTTTTATTCGGGTTCTTTTCGCCAAAATTGTCACAAGTTCGGATTAGTTTGGATTTAATTTATTGACTATACAAAACTCGTGATAGCAGATAGCCAATAAGATGCCATTTTTGAGATCTGAACATATCCGAGTAAAAACAAGTAAAACCGAACCCGCACATCTCTAATTTTTAGCACAAAATGCATCCAAGTGAACATCAGCCTATACTCCGGGCAATCTTTGAGAACATATTTCTATTGTGCTGTTAAAAGCAATTACAAAATACAAGGTTTGCTTTTTTCTCATTTGTCTCAAAGAATGTTTGTACTGTCTAATGGGCCCCATACATCTGTGACGGATAGCCACAATCCTGCAACCCGGCATTGCAGGATTGCAGAAATCCAACATGTTGGATTTCACTGGAGAAATTTAGCATGTAATATTTCAGCGATCCTGAGACAGATCGCTGAACATCGATGGTGACCGGTCGGCATACCCAAGCACTTCACTATGATCCATCGCAAATGTATGGGCACCTTAAGAGAATTGAATACACTAGTAGCCAAAATTGTGGAAAGCTTTTGGAAAATGTGTGTTTTTGGGTTTAACTGCGTTAATTTTGCATATAACTGCATTATTTTTAAAGAAAATCCTATGAAGGTATATATGGAAATATAATTTAATACACAGTATAATGCAGTTCACCAAAATGAATAATCTGTTTTACATGAAAAGTTATACCTAAATAAAGATAGGGAGAAAACACAACTGTCTTATGTAAAGAGAGGGGATATATTCAACTCAAAACTGACCAATAGGATTAATTGTTCTGAGAGCAAATCAGGTGTTGTGATGCCACAAAATGGATCCAATAAGTTGTCACATTTGTTGCTACCAGAATTTATACTAAAACATTGTATTTAGTTGTTTGATTATCACAGGGGCATATTCAATTAGGTGCGAAAAGTCCAGCACTTTTCACATGCTGGACTTTTCGCCGACATCGCTATTTTTCAATATGAAAAAGTATCACGCACGTGGCCGCTTATATCCGTATTCAATTAGAAATAAGCGAAAATAGGACCCGGCGAAACTCTAACATGCAAAAAGTGCTATCAGATTTCAGAAAATTAGCCTGACACACCCCAAAAGATGCACTGACATTGGGGATCACTATAGATACCCCCGAATAGCCCTGTTGAAGGTATATGGGGTACTTAAATGATCTTAATAGCCTTCTCATAAATATTGTTGCATAAGTGGTGAAGAATAGCATTTAGCATTATTTTTTGGTGAAAATAAGTAGTCCCAGCAAATTTGGTGTACATGTAAATGGGTGCTAGCATACTTTAAATTTGCTCAAGTGAAGTTTTAAAAAACATTAAAAAAAAATCAACCTTCCGCAAGCACCTGAAGTCTTAAAAACACCTGGGGCATACTTGAGGACACCCCTGGAGTCTATTTCGCTAGTTTTTAAGTTTGTCCCCCAACTTTGGACTTTTTTGCCCCCAAAATGAAATGCAAGTACTTTTTTGGGGTGATCTAAAGTATTTTTTTTTTTTAATTTGGACACAGTTTACCTTTGGGGTACTATCACATGGGTGCAGGTTTTTTTTCCGAAGTTTGCACCCCAAAACCCCAATTCTGCACTTTTTATCAATACCTATTCATAGGTAAAACTTTTTTGCTTGTTCCATTGCATTGTGTTTCTGCACAGGCGAAAAGTCTCCGGAATTGAATATGGAGGAAACTTTTCGCATGGTGAAATGATGTCACTCACACTACTTTTTCACGGACTGTGAATTTTCACCTCTAATTGAATACAGCCCTAAATTGGTCTCTGCTTTTTGTGCAGTTTTTTTTACTTTAATTCATTGAAGTAAGCTGTATAATTTATTTTGGATGGCAAGCAAAGTAAAAAGAGTTGACTGGTCACCTAGAAAGAAATACAAAATAATTACTTTACGTGAAGAAGGTAACACTTACAATAAAGTTATAAGAAAAGTAGGTGGCACAATAACCAAAGGTGTAATTTCAAAACTGTGGAATAAGTATCAACAGACTCAGGGCCTGATTCAGAGCCGCTCGTTCGCTCCGAGCGATGTTTGCACAACTGCACATGCGTATGGGTCGTAATGCGCATGCGCCAACCAGTCATTGCGGTCGGAAATCGTGCGCTCGTAAAACAGCGAGGGGCTGCTAATTTGAGTGACAGAATGAGGCGTTTGTGGGTGGTAACAGGGGAATGTGCTTGAAAACGGGGAGAGGAGATCCGAACGCAGGCGTGCCAAATGGTCAAAACGGCGTTTTTTGGGAGTGCATAATTAACAAAGCAGCGTCATCGACCTCGTCACTCCGTTGTCTTTTAACCTGAACTGCTCGCAGTGATAGCGGCAAGTAAATCCTACCACAAGCACTGCAAGCAGATCAGATGCCTTTCGATGTTTAATCTAATAAATAGCAGAGATGACATATGATGAGAACAGCAAAGGGGCGTCTTTAGAACTGGCGAGCGCATTTTTCGGATGCTCGCTCAGACATAGAGGCGTCCACAGACCGCAAAGAACGAGCGCTTAATTTAAATAGCCAGCCCCTTTTTCAGAACGACCGTCCACAAATAGCATCCAGCTCTGAATGAGGTCCTCAGTCGAATCAATATCAAAATGGAAAAGGTCCACAACACCATTCTGTGACAGAAGATTAAAAAAAACGGTGCTTGAGTGACAGAAGAAAATCATCTGAGACAACTTAAAATTATTTATGTGAATGTGGTGTAAACATCAGTGCCAGGACTGTTCGATGCAGACTTCAATAATTTGGGTTAAACACTAGAATTCTAAGGAAAAAGCCACTTTTATCTCACTCACAAAGACGGAAAAAAGTAAAATGTGCTAAAAAGCATATTAATTGGTCAGAAGAACAATAGTACAGTGTCATCTGGAGTTATGACACCAGATTATCCGCATTTGGTAGTGATGGAATAAAATATGTACTCAGATGAATTGGAGAAGATTTGCAACCTGAGTGCATAACACCTACAGTGAAGCATCCAGTTAGTGCTATGATGTGGGAATGTATGACAGCAATAGTTGTGGGCAAATTTGTGTGATCAATGTACTTTAAAAAGCAGCAAGTATATCAGTTATGTATTAGAGTCAAAATTAATACAGTGTTTACTTCACATAATCAACATTTCAGGGATGAACACCCCATCAATCAGGTTACAGCTTCATACACAAGACTTGCAATTCAGTTTATTATTAGGCAGGTCTCCAAACAGCATATGTTAAATCAGTACATATTCACTTCAGCTCATAGTTGCACAGGGACAGGTCAGTATATCAGCATAGAAGTACTGGCTTATATCACAGGACCAGTGGCATTGGCATCCCACACCCCTTTCTGGATGCTAGTCACCATCAGAAGCACAATTCTCTCTTCTGCACACATTTTTAAAGGCTGGTTACAGGTGCAGATTTATTAGATGACCACTGGTTGAGGCAACACCTGAACTGGTTCCTTCAGTCCTGCTGTTTTTACTCTGCCAATCCTGAGATATCTGGACACTCCACATTCACTTCATGTGGAATTATACTGACCCTGCCACTATATATGTATATATACTGTATACAAATAAATACATGCTACAAACCATGTACTCACTTATATTTCAAATTGTAATTCCTTTAAATATAGGGAATGTTAGTTTCAAAATATTGCAATAATTTATCCACCATGTCAAGGTCTCACCATCTGGTCAGTCCCTACACCAGTGATTCCCAACCTCGGTCCTCAAGGCACACTAACGGTCCTGGTTTTAGTGATATCCATGATTGTGCCCAGATGATTAAATCAAAATAACTGAGGTACTAATTAAGTCACTTGTGCTTAAGTATGGCTATCCCTAAAACCTGGACTGTTAGTGTGCCTTGAGGACCGTGGTTGGGAACCCCTGCCCTACACTGACTCTCCAAAATATGAGCATTTATCTGCCACATTTGGCTTCAGCTAACAGACAAATTTGAAATACAATTTATGCTTCATCTATAAGTATGGGTCCTAGATTATATAAATTTTTTTGTGGCCACACTTTTTGGGCACCCTGCTTTTCAAATGTAAGACAAACTTTATCACTTTATTCCCAGGTGCTCATTAACTGATATTCCTGGGTGTGGTTCTGTCGCTTTAAACCAGGACCCATACTCATAGACAGAGCATAATTTGCATTTAAAATCAGTGTGTTAGCTGGAGCCAAATGTGGCAGAGTCATAGTATGCTTGTTTTTGTTTTTTTAAATAACAAACCGTTCTTGATTTAAATGGGATCACCTGTCTTATCAATATAATTATATATTGTTAGCACACTTCCAATTATGTCTTTGGTTTGAGAATTTGTAATTTTGTTTGGATAATTTCAGCATATATTGGTGAAATGCATTTTCAAAATATTTATCTACAAATGCTAGTCAATGAAAAACATTTGCTCTCTTACCTTAGATTATTGATGCTGTGTCAGTTTGTGTCCTTACGGAAGAAATGACCACATTAAACATCCTTTAGTGTCTTTTGTGTTTGCAAAATATAATTTATTTGAGTTGGTAAGAAAAAATTTATATGTAAGCTCACTGATTAAAAAAATACTGTAGTCACATGGGTTTGTTATCAGGATATTTAACATTTCTGTTGGTGTGACTCATTGCGTGATTAGATTTGAAGATTGTTCATACCAGGAAATAGTTGTGTCAGTTACAAAACCAAACCAAATACATTAAGAATTTATGAATATGAAACAATCATAACAGTATTTAATACTATAGATGGACTAATACATGGACACAACAGATGTTTTAAGGTTTTTTTGCTTTGTAAAAAATTTCATGGAATGAGCCAGCTATTGAAACCGTTGAAAACATAATGAATATGATTCTGAGTTGCATGCAAAAGGCCACACAACAGAGTCTATAGACAGCTGCCTGTCTGTGAGTTTATGGAAATTATGGTACAAACTCCTTCCCTTGTGTACATCCGCTTGGCAGAATGTGTCTGAAATGACTAAGACTCCCACTTTTAGTTCGCTACACACTGTCATACTGATTGGTGTATCCTTATAAGCCATCATCAATAATGCCCTATCATAAGTTCAGTTTTTACATCTGACTATGACCTCCTATGGCTACACTGACACACCCACAACACTTTAACTGTATGAGCCTTTATTCTGCGCATTTCTAGTAGAGAAGAGCAGTTCGGATTTGATTCTCTAAGTGTAGATCTTCCTGCTTATTTCAGATCTGATATTGAAGCAGTAGGTCATCTTTTCACCACAAGAGATCCATGTCGTACATGAAAGATAATGTGTTGCCTCTTTTTCAGATCCAAGCTAGCATAAATTTGGTCAAAAAGAACAGAGACAAATATGAACATCTCATCTCTGATCTCTAGCCACCTCCCCATCACCAGCCAGGAATTCCCATCACTCTTCAGTAACAATTCTGTTCCGATTAAACCAGCACCTCCGTGTGTACAATCTGTGTAATGCATGCATAGGAGTTTTCTGAAACTTTTGAGCATGCATAGTTACAAAACATTGCTCCCCTATGTGAACATTTACATGTGCTTAGTGTTGTACTACAGTAGCTAAAGTGCTGCCTATGAAGGTCACATTTCTCCTCTGTATTAAAATAGATTTAAATTAGTTAATGTAATGAATGAATTAATTTATTTATTGTGGGGTTAGGGGCACATTTGTCAAGGCTGTTTTGTAGGATATCTACCAAAAACATCAATTTTAGGAGGATACAAACAAAAAAATAAGAATCCCAATATGTACAGTAAGAAGAGGGAATGGCTGCGGATATCTGACATCTGCTGTAGTTCCTCCATTTACATTTTCAAAAGCAGCCCCACATAGATTTCTGTAAGGGCTGCTAAAATTTTAAATGTACCATGCTCTAGAATGGGAAGCACCCTGGAGTTTAGCCCCAGAAGCTAACACCATTTTCAATTGTTTTGAACCTTCAGGACTACATAAGAAATGTTTCTGTCAATCCATAAGAAGTAATGTGATCACATATGAGATCACTATACTCCTGAATTCATCTCCCTACTACGCTACTGCTCTTGTACCAATATCCATCAGCATATGAGCAAATGGACAGGATTGGAGAAGGATCTGAAGGATCCCAGAAGTAAAGTGATCATATACTGTATGTGATCACTTTACTTCTTACTGATCCCCGGGATGTGCTATTATCGGAGTCTCTGACCTAGTGACTCAGACATAATACATTCAGGAGAGCAAAGATTTCATTTTCATTGGCAGGCCACAATTATTGATAAATAAGTCCATTATACTCTGCCCCATATTAACAGGTGTGGATTGAAAGATAGACAGTTTAAAGGTATACAGTGTCTAGATAGAACATGATGTTACACAGTCAGTAGGTCGACATGGACAAAAAGTTGACAGGGACAAAAGGTCAACACACTAAAGGTCGACATATATACAAAGGTCGACAGGTACATATGGTCGACAAGGTCAAAGGTTGGCACAAAAATGATCTACACTTTTTTGTTTTCTAACCCTAATTTTCTCCCTACCCCTAACCCTCCCCTTGGTGTTAACTCTAACCTTCACTCCTGGTGCTTAACCCTCCAGTAAGTGCCTAACCCTAATCATCCCTCCTGGTGCTTAACCCTAAGCATCAGAGTAAGTGCCTAACCCTAACTTTCAGGGTAATTGTCTAACCATAACCCTCAAGTAAATGCCTAACCCTAAAAAATAAAAAAATGTGTCAATCTTTAGACCATGTTGACCATTTGTACCTGTCAACCTTCTTACCTGTCGACCTTTAGTGTGTTGACCTTATGTCCCTGTCGATATTTTATGACTGTCAACCTATTGACCTTCTAACATTTAGGGCCAAATGTATTATGGTGAAAGGTTAGAAAACGTGAGAGTTTCTGACACTTTTTAAACTTTGCCAATGTAATAGAGTCTAAAAACAAAGTAACAGAGCAAACTCGCATGTTTTTTTAGACTTAAACTCTCACGATTTAAAATCTTATTCAGATATTTTCCCATTTTGAAGATAAAACTCAACCAATATGAGAGTTTACTGCTAAACTCTCACATTTTCTAAAATCTCACCCTATTACATTTGGCCTGTAGTGTCTATCTCAAAATTGTCTACCTTTTTTCTGTCTATCTATAGACCAGATCCCGATTCATCATTTAACTTGTACTTGTGAAAATGATGGACACAATTTTTCTGCCTTCCTCAGTGCAATATCATATCTGCAGTTAATGGAAACGAGCGCTGTAAATGAGAATGGGGTTATTTATGATTCACAAGCCTTATGTTAAAAAGTTGCAAAAAATATAGATACAATTAAAATGTTTAAATGCACAATGCATGCACAAAGAGTAAAAAAATGTTATTAGAATGATGTTATGTTTATAGCCCTTTTGAAGGGTTAAAGGAGAGTCCCAGTCTATCGTCTGAGAATAATGAAAACACCTTCGGAGCACAATTTTCTGGAGGGTCTAGCTATACCTGCTAACCTGGCCCTATCTCACCTCCTGGCATCTGGCAGTGTGCAGTGGGTCTTCTCAGATGGCGCTACCACTAAAATTGTTCCGGCGTGAGTCTGGCTGCTCATGGCTATGGATGACGTCACTCTGGGATCTTTCAGGACTTCGGGAAATCAGTCCTGCAAGGAGTACACACAGTATATAGTACTATAGTATCTTAAGTGTAAAGTATAGATGTGTAAAGATAATCAATAAAGTGTCAGTATAATAAGAAAGAATTCACATTACATAAATAATGAACAAACAAATAGAAAGGTAATGAAAAAGTATTATGTATTCCTATACTATATACTAGTATCTAGTACTAATTACTCCATCAGTAGGGCGGACTTCCAACACTTTTGGCACTCCTGATGGAGTAATTAGTACTAGATGGTAAGCTCCGTCATGCCTCCCTCAGTCAAAATGCTCCTTGACTGATGCCACCGCACACCAGCTCCCCTTGCCGGGATGCTAGACGCGAGCCACCAAGGCCGCCACATGTGCAGTGAATTGCGGCTGACAGCGCGTGCAGATAATCACCTTTCCACTCTGGTCTCCAGACATCCCCAGGAGGAGGGTGAGTGTGGGGTAGGCAGATGAATATACTGTAAGTCCATCCTGGAGCAGGTGTTATTAGAGGTAGCAAAATAAAGTAACAATGTTTCCAGGGAGCTGCCTTTAAGGCCTCAGCAATGCATGCTGGAGACAGATACACCCTTAACGTGTTTCTTTCTCTTATGAGAATTTCTCCTGAAGGATGTCAGACAGCAGGAAGGTGTCACTTTTTAAACGGAATCCCTTCCATTCCAAATCATTCATTAGTGCAGACACCACCTGCAAATAATTTATGCCCCTGCCTCAGCTAAATTGCACTTGCTGTGATTCAGAAAGTATCCAAACCAGCATGTTTTATGTTTAAAACATTCTTATGTTTAAATGAAATACTTTTTGTTTATGATTTCTAAGGAACAGGTCTATAATGGAAAACTTTACATCTAAATGATATGTCCATAGGAGGGTAAGATCAGTTACATATGGTATAATTGATTTTTGTTACTTTAATTAAAGAATATATGAACACATAATCTATATATAATATAACAAAAACTAATACAGTGTGGTAATATAAATATTGTTACTGATAGAATAACCACATTAGTATGAAGGTCTATCAGTCTCAGTGGCAATCACCACCAGAGTGCAGGTATAATACTAAATAACTAAAAAATAAAAAAATAATCAAATAGAGTCTAAAACCCTAAATTCTCTTATAAAAAACTATTGAAATCCTGTCTTAGAAGGTGGACATATTGTTGACAATAAGTTGCTGTATACAATCCAAGACATGTCCTAATTCTAAGACTGCCCGAACTGCTACACTAGCCTAAACATATGGTGCTGATTTGAACCCCAGAATAATTGTTT
This sequence comes from Taudactylus pleione, assembly GCA_031769625.1. Classification (NCBI taxonomy): domain Eukaryota; kingdom Metazoa; phylum Chordata; class Amphibia; order Anura; family Myobatrachidae; genus Taudactylus; species Taudactylus pleione. Next base: position 4,230,871 of record JAUIMM010000107.1, read on the forward strand.
TAGAATATGTGTTTACTTTATATTTTATTTTTATATTTCTTAGTGTGGTTTTGGTTTATTCACTATTGTGTATATATATATAATATATATATATATATATATATATATATATATTATGAGCACTTATTTAATAAATACATTTGACTTTATTATTAATACACTGGATACAGTGATTCACATTTATTCATATTTATAGCACATGATTATTCACATAATTTTTGAGGGGCATTTACTCATGTTCACATTTTGCACATAATATAGACACTTATATTTTGTACATTAATTTACAGCTATATATACAGTATATATATATATATATATATATATATATATATATATATTTATGATTAAAGTTAAAAATACATATTAACACTGGATATGTATTTATGTATGTTCATGAAATAAATAAATTACTCTGATATTTGTTTATCCTAAGACTACTATGATACTAATGTATTATAGAATATATATATAGGGACTACATGTAAAATATATGTGGATGCATGATGCATTATTTTACTCATAATATATCCCGTGTTATTACAGGATAAATATTAATATGTTAATCATGCTGTAGTTTCTTATTGCTATTCATAATGTTCACTAATATCAAATAGTCTTGTAGGATACTATTTATTCATATACTGTATGTAAGCTCACGATTACTGCAGATATTGAAACCCGTGTGCCTGTTTTGTTAAAAGATCCTTAGATACAGCTAGAAATCAATAGGAAAGCTGACAGGCTGTCTTTATTTGCCTTTACAACAGTCACTCACTAGGGAGAATAACGATTGGCTGAACTAAATGTCCATCAATTGGAATCAAGCTGTGATTGACTAGGGGATGACATAAGAGAGCTGTCAACCTGGGAGATGGGTTGACCCTATGATTAAGCTGTCTGTGTGAAATGCATATCAGGAGACACGCTGCGCCTGCGTGTATTTTGTTTTAAGTTACTCTGTTAAACCTCTATGAAACTGTAATAATATTAAAATAAGGGTGTCTAAGAGACAGTGGGACTAAAAAGCGGGAGCATGTGACTCTCTGTGCTTATGCTGTTTCATTATATTACATTGTTGCGACTGCACAATAACTTATAATATGCATGTATATAAATAAATAAGCAGGATGAAGTGCTTTTCCTGTCAGTCGATCAGGGGACCACGACGACTTAATTATATCAGCATATAACTACAATATGATTGCCAGTGTTAATAGTATACTTTTTGTTGCTGTGAAATTATATTAATTTAAAGTATCACTATTCATATTGGCAGTTTATTGCCAGTCATAATGGTTCTTTAGAACAGAGTATTGTGTGGATTATATTACAAAAATAATTAGAATTATTTCTGTGATCAATTACTTTGGAAAAATGTGAAATAAACGGTGCATATTAATAAAGAAATTACCTATAACTAAATAAGTAATTTTACCAACCATATTACAAGCTATCTGTTAATTGGAACATCTGTGAAATGTATTAAAATCACAGATTTGGCTTATTACATCAGCCTTTAGCTATTATTGACTGTGAAGGATGTCAGTGTCTGAAGACATAGAGGGGTATTCAATTTGAGCCGAGCCACTATCCTTTTACGCAGCATGGACATTCCGCCAACTTCGCTGGTTTTACCTGTGGAAAAGTATCGAGCGTGTGCCCACGTCTCCCCGTATTCAATTTGAAAGTAGGCAGAAACGGCACCCAGCGAAACTGAAACCAGTGGAAAGTACTGTCAGATTTCGGGAAATCAACCGGACACCCCCCAAATGATACTCTGACATGGGGGTTCCCTATGGTACCCCCCAATTTGGCTTGCTGAAAGTTTTTGGGGTTTTTAAACAGGCTCAATAGCTGCTAAATAACGTTTTTCAGTACCTGATGCAGAATAGTATTTAGGAGATTTTTTTCCAGAAAATAACTTACCCAGGAAATTTGGGGTACTTGAAAATGGGGGTGAGCATATTTAAAAGTTGCTAAAGTGAACTTGAAAAAATTGTGAAAAATCCACCTGCCGCAATCACCTGCAATAAAAAAAAAACTTGGGGCATACTTGGGGACCCCCCCAGAGTCAAGTTCGCTAGTTTTTAAGTTTGTACCCTGATATTTTTTTTTTTGCCCCCTTTTTCAAAGTCATTTTTGGGGTGACCTTAGGACTTTTTAAAACATTTTTTGACTTAGATTACCTTTGGGTAATGTCTGAAGGCTGCAGGGGGGTTCCCGCAATGTTGCACCCCAAAATCCCAATTCTGCACTTTTTTTAGCCAGCTATTCATAGGCGATACTTTTCCTCCTATTACATTGCATTGACTTTGAAATTGAATACGGTGTAAAGGCAAAACCGGCGAAAATGATGTAATCGGCGAAAAAGTATCACCAAAACTGACTTTTCGCTCCAAATTGAATACCCCTAATAATCTATATATATTTTTCATATAAGGAGTAATACAGCAGCAGTGAACACACCACAAGTCACATATATACAGTGGGATTTTGCAATGATTCCTAAGTGAATGCGGTGTATATACATCGCAAGCCGACATTATTGTACTTTCTAATAGGCATTTCATTAGCCATAACTCACTACTGATTCTGAAAGATGGTAGTGTCTGAGGACACGATTTATATGCATGTCTCCCATGGGGAGTGACATGGTAGTGGTGAATACACCATAAATAACATATATGCTGTGGGATTTGCAATGATCCCTAAGTGAACACATTGTACATACATCACATCACAAGTCAATTTTGTCTTTATTATATTGATGTCCAGACCTTATTAATAATTTTGAATTAATAACACAGTAATTCCCTAGTAAACACGTTATATTGTTAATGCATCAAGAGCTTAGATTGATATACTACATTCCTACATATTTATTTATTACTAGTTATTTATATAGTGCACACATATACCACAGCACTTTACAGAGAATATTTGGTCATTCACATCAGGCCCTGCCCCAGTGGAGCTTACAATCTACAGTATATTCCCTATCACATGCGCACACACATACACACTAGGGTTATTTTGTGTTGGGAGCCAATTAACCCACCAGTATATGCTTTGGAGTGTGGGAGGAAATCGGAGTACCCAGGGGAAAACCACACAAGCACAGGGAGAATATACAAACTCCTCACTGGAAGGGCCGTGGTGGGAATTGAACCCATGACCTCAGTGCTGTGAGGCAGTAATGCTAACCATTACACCGTCTATACTGCCGACTGTGCTGCATATGGCACCTATTTGTAAAATACCACGTGTTTTTGGGTTTTATTCTGATAATCGAACACAGTTTCAATTGTTGATATAAAAGGTGGTGATGAGGATAAAGCGATAAGACCCTTGGACATTTTTGTTATCTTTCTTCCTTCATTATAATAAATAAGACTTGTCCACAATCTCAACAGACACCCAATACATGTACCACTGATGACAGAATACTATTATACATATTTAAAAAAATACTCAGGATACATATAGAGGTTTCATATATATTTTTTAATCTTCTTGAATTCTTGGATCATATATATATACAGTATGTATATGATAATATACAATTTAATCTTATATTTCGTGGACATCTTTTTTATTTAAATTTATTAATAAATGTTATATTTTAAATATAGAAACCTAGAATTTGACGGCAGATATGAACCACTTGGCCCATCTAGTCTACTCAATTTTTAAACATATTATTACCTCAACCCTTATTGATCTGAACTTTTTTCTGAAGGATATCCTTATTTCTATCCCATGCATGTTTAAATTGCTCTACTGTCTTAGCCTCTACCACTTCTGATGGAGGCTATGCCACTTGTCCACTACCCTTTCTGCAAAGTAATTTTTCCTCAAATTTCCCCTGAACCTACCACCCTCCAGTTTCAGAACATGTCCTCATGTTCTAATACTTCACTGTCTTTGAAGAATGCCTCCTTCCTTTACCTTGTTAAAACCCTTTATATATTTGAACGTTTCTATCATGTCCCCCTTTTCCCTTCTCTGCTCCAAACTATACAAATAAGATCTTTTAGCCTTTCCTGGTACGTTTTGTGGTGTAGACCTTGAACCATTTTAGTTGCCCTTCTTTGTACAGTCTCTAATGTATTAATAACCTTCTGGAGATATGGCCTCCAGAACTGAACACAGTATTTGAGATGAGGACGTACCAATGACCTATACAGTGTTATTATCACTTCTTTCTTTCTGCTACTGATTCCTCTCCCTATGCAACCAAGCATCTGACCTGCCTTCCTTTTATATTTGTAAAATATTCTTCTGTCTAGTTGACATCAAATCTGTCAGATTGAAAGAATAATTGGTCCGTAAGTGCCTCGCATAGGAATAAACTTTTCTCTTTGCAAGGACAAAAGCCCTCCAGGTAGTAAAATTCAACATTTAAAATTGTTGTGATATGCATATAAAACAAATGTAAACACTCAGTTGTATATAACTAATATAGAATTAATAAATTAGTGTTTTAGGTATAACAATTGCCAGGGCTGTAACTAGGGTGGTGCGACCAGTGCCATGGCACAGGGTACCGCAGGGCAGGGGGTGCTGTTTGGGCCTGTCAGTTTTTCTGTTTATTATCATTCTCACTTGTAGCTTCCTCTTCTTTTATCCCCAGCATCTCCCGACCTCCCCTATCTTTTCCCTGGCCTTTCCCCAGGAGGCTATGGCCCTTTTTTATCATATTTCTCTGACATGGGAGAGGGGGGCACCAATGCTCTCTTTGGCACAGGGCACCAAATAATCTAGTTACGGCTCTAATAATTGCACATGCTTCCTTTTTGACTTCATACTTTGAATTATTTGACAATATTCTCTTTATTGATTAATATTTTAAAAAATATGTTTAAATCACTAGAAAATATATATATATATTAATTTTAAATGGGTTTAGACAAAGAGACTTGTTTGTACATAATTACTAATATTATTCACTATCCTGTATTACAATATATGACTTTTCCTTTGTGATCTTAATTTAATTCTAGACAACCATGAGTGTTGGGGCCTAACCTGACTTTTTTCTTGTAAGTTTCCTCAGAGAAAGCTTTCTCAAATGTATCCTGGATAGAGCTCCAGATTTTTTTCTTGATTTCCTGACCAATGAAGACATAAATAATGGGATTAATACAGCTATTGATGAAGATCAGGCTCGAGGAAACTGGAAGTCCAATGATTACTGTATGTAATAATAAAACATCATTGTAAGAATTTTCAATTAAATCCAGAATTAAAAATATATGTAATGGCAACCAACAGACAAAAAAAGATGTTATTACAGCTGTAATTATTTTAAAAGGTTTGGAAGATTTCATGATATGTTTTAATTTTATGCGAAAGGCAATTATGGTATAACATGAGACAATTATGGTGAAAGGAAAAACAAAGAAAATTATGGATCTCATTATCACAATTGTAATATATTTGTCATAATAAGAAGAGTGATAGCAATATATTTTTCCATCAAAATAATTCAATGTTTTTCTAAATATAAGTTGTGGTAAACTGAAAGCAAAAGAAATGATCCAAATAATCAGGATTGTAATTGAAGCCAGTTTTGGTGTTCGATGATTCTGACACCAAACAGGGAAAACTACAGAGATGCTACGATCTATGCTGATAACAGTCAGCTGGAGCACACTGACAGACTGACTGAGATGTAAAATAAATGAGTTAAACTTACACATGAAGGTTCCAAATGGCCAGTGATAATTAAGGGCAATGTAAGAAATGCTCAATGGAACAAAAAAGGTTAATGTAAAATCGGCTATGGCTAAATTTAGAAACCACATGACATTGACCGTCTTCTTCAGCCTGAAGACAGCAAACCAGATGACCAGTCCGTTTCCTGTTGTTCCCATTAAAAAAGCCACAGAGCAAACTGTTATAAAGAAAACACGTGCAACACATTTACTATTTTCTAGAACATCATAATGATCTTCAGAATCATTGATGTTATCTGTGCTAAGGTCATCAGTAGTGACGGTCTCCATGCTTTCAGTTAATACAGATCGTATTCACAGATTTAGTGTTCTATAAAGAGAAAAAATAAGAAAAATATTAAGTCACTGGACATGGCCAGGGGAAGCCTATTTCTGATGGAAGTCTGGCACCTAGCATGGAGCTGTTACACGTGCTGATAATAATTATGGCAGTTGAAGGGGTCTGTGTAAAATCAATGGGTGGGGCTGTTTTTTGCTTGCAGATGCACATGCCTCTACATTAGTCCTATAAATTATCGCATTAGACTGAGGTAGTGAAGCAGACTTCCTTCCGCAACAACAGCAAGTTTCTGTGCTACTCAGAATCAGTCCCTTAGGGGTATATTTACTAAAGTGAGAGTTTTTTTAAAAGTAGAGATGTTGTCCATAGCAACCAATCAGATTCTACTTAACATTTAACTAGCACCTTCTAGAAGATAATAACTAGAATCTGATGGGTTGCTATGGGTAACCTCAATTCTAAAACTCTCATTTTGGAAAATATACCCCATAGTCTCAAATAAATGTTAATAAATTGGTTTTAAAAAATATTTGTGGCATGTGTTCTCTTACCAAGCTGCTATAGTGCAAAGCCTGCTTCTATTTCTTACTAAAATACAATGTTAGTTTCATAAAAGCTGACATTTCATTACAGAGTGTTTATACCATTCTGCATTTTTGTAAATATCACCTGAAAAATATGTTGCACTGCTGAGCAAAACTGTCCCTCTTCACTAAAGACTAACCAGCTTTCATTTACAGGGATAGTTGTCATATTTCCCTATGTAGGGAATCTGTGCACCAAATCCAGAGTTCTCATAGAACCACCAGCTAAGGGACCACATTCTAGTCTGCCTCCTCAAGTGATTTAATACAAGGATATAAAAATATATCTATTCAATTCTTGACTGTTATTAAAAAATACCAACGCCAACTTATAGTACAAGTCAGTGTTGGAGTTACATGTTTTTCTACTTGCCTCCTGCCTATGATCTTGGCTCTATCTCTTCCCTGCATAAGCAATATGGAGATACATTAGGGCAATATATCCCCCTATGGTGGAAGGGTCTCATCACCTCAACTGTAGCAGTGGCTCATGGTTACAATTTCTTATTCTATGATCCTCCCCAATACCAAGGCATTAGGGAATATGATATCTACAGGTAGTTTTGGATCATATTAGGGCTAGAGTCCCTGGGCCAATGGCAGTAGAGGGGATAATAGCTTTGTCCCTGACAATCTAACGGTTTGTTGTGTAGAGGCAAAAGGGGGAATATATTGCAGTCAATCCTAAGTACCCAAAAATTGATTCATTTGGGGGCTGACTTACTCAGCAATTATGGCTCTACAGTTACCTACATAATATGTGCTTCACTTCAATAATAAAAAATAGCTGCAAAATAACCTATACACTCCTACATCACTCATCTCAAAATGCCAACACTTGGTCCAAATTGGAAGAACATGCCCCTTTACTGCTTCCCACAAAATGCTATCAAATTTACTCAGACCCCCAATTGCTACAAAATGCCCTACTTACCTTCAGACACCAAAAGCCCTCTGTTCTAGATTCTACTCCAATACTCCCTTCACATATCAATCAGACTTCTCCACATGTCACCCACTTGCCACTTGTCCCCTACATGCAACTCTGAGCTCCCAACATGACCCTCAGATCTACTCACATACCACATGCACCTCACCACATAACTCTCTTTCCTTCTCATATGCTCGTTTCACTCAAGGCCGTAAGAAGGGCAGTGAAGCCAGTGCCATCAAACAGGGCATAACCCAGCAGTGCTCACCCGATAATGCAATCAGCACGCTGCTCTGGCTTACTGCTCCCATTCTGTATTGGGAGAGACTTTATGCCTTTTCCCACAGTGCTGTGGGATCTGTTCTGCTGCTTGGAGCATCTGTAGAATGCTCCAAGCAGCATGCTTGTGTGCCAGTGAAGGTGCAGCTCTAGGCGCACAGTTATGACAACTTGAGCGCTGCTCAGGGGTATGGGTGCAGCACAAGGTACAGTGGCACCCTGTTATGGGGCTGCACTCTTTAACAGCTAAAGCCTGCAGAGAAGGGATCCATTGTGGTGCAGACTATACTGCCTTCCCTCCTTCCCATGCAATGAGCTGCCCAACAGATATTTATTGCGCAAAGGGAGCCTAGTGACACATAAATTGTCTGCTCTCATTCTGTATTTTTGCTCCAGTATAAAGTGGAAGATAAATAAGAGTGTGGACAAAATTTGAGGACTACAGAGTCACCAGGCCAATGTCCACTTGCGGTCTGCCTATTTGCCCACAACTGCATTATAAACAGAGGTGCTGCAGTATAGGATTTTAATTTAATCTCTAGAGTGACTGTGGTTTATGAAAATCCCTGTTTTATCTGTTATCATGAGCTGAGCTTCATATAATCCAGCAATTCCAGATGCATGCTTTTTTAATTTTTATATAAAGTAGAGAAGAGAAAGGAAGGATCAGCACAGAAAACAGAAGAGAGTAAGCAGTGGGTAGGGCTAACTTTGTTGATTAACCTCTTTGTTGCATATATTTTAAGGGACTCCTTCTTAGTTGGGAGTAAAGCTGTAAAAGCAAATAACTTTGCAATTGAACAATCCACGTTGCACTGCAAGGAGCATGAATACCTTTATTTTATATTTTTATGCAGAGTTATTACTGGCTGCTTCTTCAAGTAGCCCACAATTGCTGGACAGCTTTATTTCTACACTGCAATTTAGTTTTGAGTTTGGAATTGCAATGGTGGAGCAGGGCTCTGTGCACTCTGTGCTGGACCTGACCCCCAATCAAGTGATGTTATGTTATATCCTTAGAATGTTCGGGGCATCTCTACAGACTGCGGGGCATTCAAAGGATGCTCTGGGTTTCTCAGCTCTACAGGCTCCACAGTGCCATTCACCTTTTTATTATACTGTATGTGACAATTTTGGCATAAAATGCAGAAAACTGTTTGATATGTAGAATTTCTATATATTGTTTTGAATTTTATTTTATTTTGTAGCATAACATTATCTGAAATAAATATAAATATGCTTTTAAAACAAAAAAAATTTTTGTGCTTGATACAAAATTAAAAGTTTGCAAATCATTAAAAAAAACTAGGGGTGTGCACCGGCCACTTTTCGTGTTTTGTGTTTTGGTTTTGGATCTGGATCTTTCTTCGTGTTTTGGATCTGGATTGGTTTTGCCAAAACCACCCTTCCGTGTTTTGGGTTCTGGGTTTTGTGTTTTGGATCTGTATTTTTTTTTAAAAAAGCATAAAAACAGCTAAAATCACAGAATTTGTGGGTTTTTCTGCTCCTATGCTATTTTTAACCTCAATAACCTTAATTTCTACTCATTTCCAGTCTATTCTGAACACCTCACACCTCACAATAGTGTTTTTATGTCCAAAAGGTTGCACCGAGGTAGCTGGATGACTATGCTAAGCGACACGAGTGGGCAGCACAAACACGTGGCCCATCTAGGAGTGACACTGCAGTGGCAGACAGGATGGCAGTTTGAAAAACTAGGCCCCAAACAGTACATAATGCAAAGAAAAAAAAGAGGTGCAAGATGGAATTGTCCTTGGGCCCTCCCACCCACCCTTATGTTGTATAAACAGGACATGCACACTTTAACAAACCAATCATTTCAGCGCCAGGGTCTGCCACACGACTGTGGCTGAAATGATTGGTTCGTTTGGGCCCCGACAAAACAAGCTGGCAATTAATCTTTCCCTGCACAAACTGGCTCTACGGAGGCAAGATGTCGTCCTCATCCTCCTCATTCACCGATTCCTCACCCTCTTCAGTGTTGTGTACATCCTCATCCTCACAGAGAGACGCATGCTTGTCGCTGCTGCTTTAAGGATGCAGGTGCGGCTACAGCCCACACATTTCTCAAAGACAGAAAAAAAAGAAGAATTTTTTTATTGTTTGTGGAGCGCACTTTGAGGGTTACACCACCCTTTAACAGACAGACGCACGCTTGTCGCTGCTGCTTTGAGGATGCAAGTGGAATCTAGACGGGATTTGGAACCGGGGACACACTACCTCCATCAATTGTCTAAATCCCACTGCACTAATGGCGGATACCGGACGCACGTCTAACACCAACATTGCAGTCAAGGCCTCAGTTATACGTTTTGCTTCAGGATGACTGCTGTCGTACTTCATCCTCCTCGCTAGGGACTGTTGGTGGGTCAATTGCTTAGTAAAAGTAGTGGTGTTCCTACTTCCTCTCTGGGATGATGAACAACTCCCAGCAGCAGCAACAGCACTAGGAGGAAGTGGTTCTTGATCTTTCCCTATTTTATTTTTATCGGAGAAAGTTTGGTCCTCCATTTATGTTATATTGATATATATGTGCGGCTAAGGCGCACGACAAACACAGAAAATATTTTTTTATTTTTGCTGGTGAGTAGTGCACTTTGTGGGTTACACCACCCTTTAAGAAATGAGCCAGCCGGCCCTTTACTTATGGGACACAGGCGCATGCTTGGCACTGCTCCTTTGTTGATGCACATGCAGCCACAGTGACAACAATTCACAAACACAGAAAATATTTTTTTATTTTGTTTGCAGTGCCCTTTGGGCTTTACAGCACCCTTTAACGGTCAATCAAGCTGGCCCTTTATTTATGGGACACAGGCGCACGCTTGCCACTACTTTGTTGATGCACGTGCGGCTACTGCGCAGGGACACAGGCACACGCTTGCCACTACTTCGTTGATGCACATGCGGCTACTGCGCACACAATTGACAAACACAAAAAAAAATATATTTTTAATTTGTTTGGAGTGCCCTTTGGAGGTTACAGCACCCTTTAGCGGTTAATCCAGCCGGCCCTTTATTTATGGGACACAGGCGCACGCTTGCCACTACTTTGTTGATGCACGTGCGGCTACTGCGCACACAATTCACAAACACAAAAAAATATATTTTTTAATTTTGTTTGGAGTGCCCTTTGGGTTTTACAGCACCCTTTAGCAGTCAATCCAGCCGGACCTTTATTTATGGGACACAGGCGCACGCTTGGCACTACTTTGTTGATGCACGTTCGGCTACTGCGCACACAAATCACAAACACAAAAAAATATATTTTTTTATTTTGTTTGGAGTGTCCTTTCGGGGTTACAGCACCCTTTAGTGGTCAATCCAGCCGGCCCTTTATTTATGGGACACAGGCGCACGCTTGGCACTACTTTGTTGATGCACATGCGGCTTCTGCGCACACAATTCACAAACACAAAAAAATATTTTTTTTTATTTTGTTTGGAGTGCCCTTTGGGGGTTACAGCACCCTTTAATGGTCAAGCCAGCCGGACCTTTACTTATGACACAGGCGCACTATTGGCACTATTTTGTTGATGCACGTGCGGCTACTGCGCACACAATTCACAAACACAGAAAATATTTTTTTATTTGGTTTGGACTGGAGTGTACTTTGGGGGTTACAGCACCCTTTAACGGTCAAGCCAGCCGGCCCTTTACTTATGACACAGGTGCACGCTTGGCACTACTTTGTTGATGCACGTGCGGCTACTGCGCACACAATTCACAAACACAGAAAATATTTTTTATTTGGTTTGGACTGGAGTGTACTTTGGGGGTTACAGCACCCTTTAACGGTCAAGCCAGCCGGCCCTTTACTTATGACACAGGCACACGCTTGGCACTACTTTGTTGATGCACGTGCGGCTACTGCGCACACAATTCACAAACACAGAAAATATTTTTTTATTTGGTTTGGACTGGAGTGTACTTTGGGGGTTACAGCACCCTTTAATGGTCAAGCCAGCAGGCCCTTTACTTATGACACAGGCGCATGCTTGGCACTACTTTGTTGATGCACGTGCGGCTACTGCGCACACAATTCACAAACACAGAAAATATTTTTTCATTTGGTTTGGACTGGAGTGTACTTTGGGGGTTACAGCACCCTTTAACGGTCAAGCCAGCCGGCCCTTTACTTATGACACAGGCGCACGCTTGGCACTACTTTGTTGATGCACGTGCGGCTACTGCGCACACAATTCACAAACACAGAAAAAATGTGTTTTTTTTTTAGCACTTTGGGGGGAGCACCCTTTATGGACAGAGCACCCCATGGACAACACTACAGCAACCCTTTAGGACTGGGACACTGCACAGGACTTTGGAGTGGACACAGCCCCTATGGAGAACTGACTGCACAACACAGTCCAGCCAGCCCCTATGGACTTTGAAGTAGTGGACACAGCCCCTATTATCAACAGCAGCACAGCACAACACAGCCAGCCCCTATGGACTTTGAAGTAGTGGACACAGCCCCTATGGATAACAGCAGCACAGCGCAGCACAGCGCAGCACAGCACAGCACAGCACAACACTACTCTGCACTACACTACACTACACAGCCCAGCAAGCCCTAACTCCCACCCTCCCTCTTCACTGTCCACAGCCGAGTGAGAAAATGGCGCCGACGCAGGTACCTTATATAGGATCCAAAACCCGCGAGACCCGGAAGGCGGGATGATGACATTTTGCCTCGATTTCAGATCCGAGTCAGGCGGGAAAAGTCGAGCCTGACTCGGAACGTCCCCAGATCGGGGGGGCTCGGATTTCAGAAATCCGAACCCGCTCACCCCTAAAAAAAACTATTGTTTATCTCTTTTGACAATCTGTGGTTGCTCTGATCTGAACTTCAAGGGATATAAACTATTAAATAAAAGAACAAATGTAATTCAAAATAAATATATAAGCAGTGCAAAAAATTATCCATAAACAATGCACACACATTAAATGCTATGTACACCTGTTTCCTACACATTGCTTCTTTGTTTTAAAATCTGTTTTTGTATATTCTCTAGACATAGAAAAATTAATAATATAGCAATTGATAGTCATTTTCTTTAATAGAAAATATATTACTAAAACAAATACATTTACAAGCTACATTTTTAATTTAGAAAAAAACAAAACAAATGAGACTACTCTTTGTATTCACAACATATCAAAAAAGATCACACAGAAAAATTACTATTGCTATATTTCATATCTATTATAACAGCCTCAAGAAGTGGGTATGATCCGTGAAATGCATAGATATTTAATTGAGTCAACATGCGTTTTATTATATTTTATTTTAAGTTTTTTGAATTTATACTTTTTATTTCTTCTAAAACACATATTTCTAAGGCTTTTATTGTTATTTCAGTAACTGACATTCATTTTTTTGCGAGAATCTTTATATAAATGTATGTTATTTATTGTACTGTAAAGCAACTAGCACATCCAAAAATCTAGTACATGTGATTTATTATTGTCAAAATATTAATTATATCCCCTGTGAGGAATACATTTGTTTCTGTCTAATAAAAATGAGTGTGGACCTGAAATCGAGCTGGACATTTGTATATTATGTAGTTTATCAAAAGGAGAATAATGTATTTGTTCTTGCACTCTAATTTACCTCCATGTTTAGAAATTGAACTACAGTACTGACCCAAGAATTGAAAGGCCATCAGGTTGTTGTAGGGAGCAAAGGAGATCCTCTTGTTTTTGGAGATTCTTCTGTCTTGCAAAAAAGAAGAGCTAAAGAAAAGGTAGTTATTTCTCTAGGTGCACTCAGATCATAGATTGATACATCTGAATCAACCCTGTGTATTGATTTTGAGTTATATATATATATATATATATATATGCAATGCATTTACACAGGAATTTTTCTTTTTCTGTGAACACTGAGCAAATAATACTAGCTATTATATCAGATACTGTACTTGTGTGGATCAACGGCAGCAATTAAAACTTATGTCTTGTATATCATATACTACATTATTCCTTCTGAAATAACAGTGTTCACATAAAACTGTATTCACATCAATAAACAAAACTATTATTACATTAGAATATTATAATTGTAAATAAAACATTTCTGAAACCACTTGGTTATTACCTGCTGAAAGTATGATACAGTTTTCTGTAAGCCTGACCCATTCCCAAATATTTTACCTGATTAGTATCACTTATCCCACCTATAAAAGTTTAATGTGTTACAGATGTGCCTTTTTTCATCTTTACTACATAAGCAGTGAATCACACCACGTGTGGCACAAGGCGTGCGCCCGCAAGCGGATACACACACTGCGTTCACACCCTCGCCTCCCTAGGAATGCACGGTGTGATCGTAGTGCAAGCCATAGTGTAACGTAGTGTATGCTGCTGTGAGTAATCACGTGGCGCAATGCGAGCACACGTTTGTAGCACGATTGGCAAATATGTAGCAGGACACATCTGTATGATGATATTTATACTGCCTTAATAGTGTTCCCAAATTATGACAATCACAACATGAAAAGGAAATAAAATATTTTCTAATATATATATTTTTTGGAGAGTGCAGTGTTTGTGTATGTTGGTATTAAGTAGACAGATACATTTCTTTGTTACTTACACACTCGAATACTTGAATATATTGATGCCTCTTTCCAATAGATTGTACGGTCACATATATCGATACTCTGAAGACATCATATATTTGACTTACTAGACTATGTCAGTAAGTAAGAAGAACTCAAAGATCTTTTCTGGTTTTCCAACTTATATGCACTTATTTCAATCGCTAATTCATGGCAGTTCTCTATCACATGTATGTGGTTTATAGATTACAGTACAGAGCTAATCAGATGGTTTTCACCAGTATTGTTATGTGCATGTGCTATAAAAAAGATAATACATTTGCAATTAATGTTCTTAATGTTCATTTGTTGATGAAATTAATTAAATTAGGGATGTTCTTATAATAATGAGAACTGTGGAAGTTCTCTCAGGCATCGATTGGTTTGTTTTCACTAGGGGACGGGGGTGGGTGTTGTAATTCCTATTCTAGGGTTATCTCTTAGATTTTCAGCAGACTGTGCCAGTGAAGGTAGGATCTGACATCAAAATAAATTATACAGTATGGTCAATTATTCACAGAAAAAAGGGTATTCCCTCCAGCACACTGCAACAATATCAGCAAAAAATACTTAATTATTTCTTATTATATTAACACTTTATTGATTATCTTTACACATCTATACTTTACACTTCACTATTACCTTCTTTCCCTTTTTCATGTGATGCTGGCCTGGCACTTAATCATATAATGCAATGATACAGTACTGTAGGAAAAATACAGTATGTGCATACAATTATATATGTACAGTAAATACAATTTAAGGTGCAGAATATTACAGTACTGTGTACAGTATATCAGCCTAAAAATGCCATAATATATGAATATAAAAAAATTAAATAATTCAGAATATACAGTACAGTATACCTGACCCTCACACATACTGTACTGTGTAGGGCAGTACAGAAAAGACAAATAAAAAATTATATATTATTTAATATTCTGCACCTTACATTGTATTTACTGTACATACTGTATACAGTATAATTGTATGCACATACAGTACAGTATTACACTGTACTGTACCTATCATTGCATTATTGCACTTCTTTGCACATTTACTGTAACTTTTACACTTATGCTTCTAATGGTAAAGTACACTCTAAGTTTAAATTTATGTTATACAAATAGCACATTTGGTACTCTATATCAGTTATAAATATATATACAGTACAGTACTGTATATCAGGCATACTGTTCTGTCATGACCAGGGCTAAACACACTGTACTGTACAGTAACGGCTAAAAAGTATTACACATTAAGTTTCCTCACATTTAAATCAGCAGATACTGTACTGTAATATGAAATGTGGCCTGCTCGATGGAAACTAAGGGGCATACAGTACAGTACTGTATGTATCAAAGCTTGATGTGCGATAAAATAGCTAGATACAGTATACAGTATAACCAGCTTGTACAGTAACTTACATTTTGCAGGCTGTGCATAATTAATGATAATTTTGAGCTTATTGGTGATATATATTTCCCAATTTTATCTCACATCAAGCTTTGATACATATGTCCCTTAATAGGCAAAGATGCGTCTATGAAGGAGACAAACATGACATTACAAACAGCAGTATTGCAACTGAAACTAAGATGACTGCTGAGGAAACACAAGATAGCCGCAAGGACAAGACGGTCACTCACAGCAGATTAAAAGGGGCAGTGGGAGACTAGGAAACGATCAGCAGTATATGGTGTGTGATAGAAACTCGATATGCAAATCAGTGTCTACGGGGATGGGCAAAGGACGGGGCATACTGAGGTAGCGGGATATTAAACACAGCAATATTGCGACTGAAACTAAGGTGGCCACTGAGCAAACACAAAATGGCCACAGGTACAGGAAGGTCACTCACAGGAGACTAAAAGGGGCAGCAGGTGGCTAGGAATCGATCAGCGGTATACAGTGTGTGATAGAAACTCGATACGCAAATCAGCGTCTATGGGGATGGCCAAAGGACAGGGCATACTGAGGTACCGATGTGCCCAGGTATTACATCGCATCACAGCGTTATCTCTCACACCACGCATGGCGCACCACACACCATGCCATGAGTCGCACCACAACGAAAGTTTAGTTATGTAGCGTAACGCTGGAAAAAAGTCATTACGTGTAATACAACTTTTTGCCCACCAGATGTCACTTTTCCTAAACTACATAGCGCATGCATCTGATTTCATTACGTGTAATACAACTTTTTGCCCACCAGGTGTCACTTTTCCTAAACTACATAGCGCATGCGTCTGTTTTCTAATGTACCATATGTTCTGTATTGGTTGACAGAAGCGGTGATTCGGAACACTATACAGTATTACAGCGTTTTCCACATGGAATCAGGAATGTACGGTATAATAAAGCGGTAGAAGAATGTCTAATAAAGTTTGAAATCATTAAGCTCTGTATTACCCACTGACTATGCGGTTGATATCATACTTGCGCAAATGTAAATACTGTCGACACTGTCCCAGACTTAGACATTGTAGTGGTTTCATTACTTTACAAACTACAGAACTCTAGTAATGGGTGAAACGTGTGGCCTAGCGGTCTAATGCCTAGTCTCACTGCTTCTCCCTTCTTCTTGTTCCATGGGTTTGAGACCTTGAAAATATGTTTTTTTTTTTATTTTTAAAATCTTCACTTAAAATATTCAGTATTCAATACAGTACATGTGGAGTGCATGCCCAGTGCTTCGGGAGTCAAACAACGAAATTTGGATTTTTTATTACTGTACATACTGTACCTTAGAATACAAACTTGTGTCAATGACGGCGCTGTCCCAGACTTGGACACTATAGTGATTTTTTATGACCGTCAACTGGTAGTGGGCTCTGTTTAAGAGAGAGGGCTCTGTATTACAAACTGACTCTGTGTTTAAACCGCAAAATTGCGTCAATGTCAGCGCGGTTGGCGCATGCCCAGTGGAGGGGTTACAATGACAATGGAATGTGTGCCGCATGCCCAGTGGAGTCAAGCCATAAACCAAGTAGAGCTATGCCATGGCGCATGCCCAGTTGTCTGCATTCCTACAGTACTGTTGGATTTTCACCCTTGTGCCATTCTGCACTGTCCAAGACTTACAGTATACTCAATAGTCATTTCATGACTTCAGAAAGTGCTACAGTAGTGGGCTTTGTTTGGGAGGGAAGTCTTTGTATTACAAACTGACTGTGCTTTAGAGCGCAAACTTGTGTCAATGTCGATGCTGTCCCAGACTCGGAAAATTTAGGGATTTAATGATTTCAGTAGCTGATTGTTGGCTCTGTTTGAGAGAGAGGTCTCTGCATTACAAACTGACTGTGCGTTTAAACCACAAAATTGCATCAATGTTTGAACAGTTGGCGCTGTGGTGACTGATAGCCAGCTCCAAGGGGTTACGGTACAAATAGGATCTGTGGCATGTGCCCAGTGGAGGGGTTGCAATGCATTGCTAGTGGTGCTGTGCCATAGCCATAGCCATACCCTTGTAGCGCTATGCCATGGCATAAAGTATGGAAGATCATACAGTAGCGGGTCATGATTCACACACAGTGAAAGTGGGATCTCCATATTACACATTGACTGTGTAATAATAATATTAAAAAATAAAAAGTGAAACCTTTACTGTCTACTAATAATAATAATAATAAAAAAAAAGTTTAACCTTCCTGTTTTCGAACCCGGAACCAGGTTGTACAGACGTCTGCAATGTAGAAGTTCTATTTCTTACCTCTACACTACAGTCGCCTGATTACTTCATCATACAGTACAGTACTGTAGATGTCACAAAAAGTACTGTAGAGAACAGATGCAATTCTTACTAGGAGAGACTTGTGGCCAAGGGGTTAGGTGATCCGCCTTGCTTACATTTCTCTCCTTCTGTTCGAGACCTTGATAATTTATTTATTTTTTTAAATGTTCACTATAGTACTGTAGTTCAGTATTGTTATCCAACCCTTACAAAACTCAATACATTATACTGTATGTACTGTAGATGTGCCCAGCTACAGTACTGTAGTTTGTTGCTCCATACGGTATGCCATATAGCGCATTGCTAGTTGCGCACTACACTGTGGCATATTGAGTCTCATAGCACTGCGCATGCCCAGTTGTCAGTATTATTGTAAGTACAATACTGTCGATACTGTCCCGGACTTACGGTAGACATTGTAGTGATTCCATGACTCTAGGAACTACAGTAGATGCAGTTGTCTAGGGGGCTAAAGTAGATGCAGTAGCCTAGGGGGCTAATGCTTAGCCCTACTGCAGCTACCATTTTCTTGTCCCGCTGGTTCGAGACCTTTAAAATATATACTGTATACGGTAATTTTATTTTGTTTAAATCTTCACTAATACATTGTCCAGAAATTCTGTCATTTCTGTGCCACAGTACTTTTTGACAAAAAAGTGTAACCTTTACTGTGTAATAATAATAAAAAATAAAAAGTGTAACGTTCCAAGTTTCGAACCCGCAAAAGGGTTGTACAAGCGACGTAATGTATTGGTTTGATTATTTACCATTACACTACAGCCGCCTGCAATACCAAGGTTGCACCTGGCTTGAGTGTGTCCTACAATACTGTACGTCATCGTATCTCAGGCGCATTCCCAGATCTATACCCATGTAGCGCTTTTTTTAAAAAAATTCTTTGCTACTTTTGTTCAGTATTGTTATCCAACCCTTACTAAACTCAGTACATTTTATATGTTAGGGGGTAAATTTACTAAGATGGGAGTTCAGATTCCAGGTATTATCTTCTAGAAGGTGCTACTGTAGATAAATGAGAAGTAGAATCTGATTGGTTGCTATGGGCAACATACAGTAAAGTAACTTCTTAAATTGAACTCCCATCTTAGTAAATTTACCCCTACATGTTTAACTTTATCCCCCAAATTTTTTCTTTGATTTTTGGGGTGTTCTGACTGATTTTTTTTTTTTTAAATTACGCAGTTTACAGTACCTTTAGGGGACTGTCTGAAGGCTGCACGTTGAAGGCTTCCAGCAACGTTGCACCCCAATTCACCACTTTTTTTCTGTCTGCTATTCATACAGTAGGCAAAACTTTTTCACATACTGTCTTACTGTACATTGCATTGACTTCCCGCCTACGGTAGGCTGAAAAGCTTTCAAATTGAATACAGTGATAATTTTACACCCGGCGAATTAATGTAATCGTCTAAACTTTTTTTAACTGATCACGTCTTTTCGCTCCAATGGGTCTATTTACTGTACTAAGCAGTGTTAGAAAACAGAGTGAAAAGTGATAATAAAGTGAAAAAGTGCAAACCAATTTGCTCCCAACTGTCATCTCACAGGCTGTGTTTGAAAAATTACAGCTGGGAGCTGATTGCCTGACACCTTATCAAGTTTTTATCACTTTTCACTCTGTCTCCTAACACTACTTAGTACAGTAAATAGACCCCCTGGAGTGAAAAGACGAGATCAGCTAAAAAAAGTAAATAGACCCCTAAATTGAAAACGGCCCTCAGTGTGTACAGTACTGTATGTCTACTGTACTGTATACTACTGTAAGTGCCAGGCAGCTGTGAAATCACTGGGATGGGCAACAGGAATACTGTACAGTATATGACTGTGGGCGGCAACCCCCATTGGCCGGCGCGCCCCTGGTGAGTGAAATCCTGGCCAATAGGAAGATACGCCCCTGCATCTGTGTGTTATTGACTTTTTGTACCTTTTTAATGACAGATGCACGTGTTGGGTCTCAGGCGCACTTAAAGACTGAATTACATACAGTACAAATACCAATTTTATATATTAATTACAATTTTTATTTAACCTACAGTAACATACTGTACAGAGGGGGGGAACTTCTTTAGCTTTCCACCCCCATAGTCCTCTACTGTCCTCTGCACATCCTGGAGTTCCAAGCTGGGCACGGACATGACTACTATACAGTACCTAGGAGGAAGGAGATGACGTGAGAACAGTCCTTCCTCAATGCCGACCGATACACCTTACTGGACCGAGGACTACACGAAAAGATTATGCTTTTAAGTTAAAATCATCACTGCCACTTTTGGCCTCAGATCCAGAGTTTTACCTATACCAGGTGCATACTCTACCTTGCATCGGAGTGCAAGGTCCACTGTATGCCCTGAAGAAAGGAGGATAGGCAGAGATGAACAGACAGTAAAAGACAGAAAAACAGTTATGGTGCATACAGTACTCACCGGAGATACTCTTTTTCTTCGTCCCGCTCAATCCCACACAGAGGTCCCTGTAGGAGAGAGAATATGCCATGCAAGGCCCTTTCCTGCTCCAATAGCGTGACAAACTAATCTACTGTAACATTAATATCAGCCCTACTATAACTCACCAGTTTAACAAACTACAGTATTAATGTACAGTACAGTACATTTGGCCAAACAGAGGGCCTACCTGTTATGGTGGAAGAGGCTTTGATGGGGGGAACTTCTTTAGCTCTTTTACTTTCCACCCCCATAGTCCTCTACTGTCCCCCGCTTCTTTCTTCTGCCGCTGGCATGTCCTGGAGTTCCAAGCTGGACATGGACATGACTACTGTACAGAACCTAGGAGGAAGGAGATGACGTGAGAACAGTCCTTTCTCAATACTGACTGATACGCCCTACCGCACCGAGGACTGCACAAAAAAATTAGGCTTTTAAGTTAAAATCATCACTGGCGCTTTTGGCCTCAGATCTAGAGTTTCACCTATACCAGGTGCATACTCTAACTTGCATGGAAGTGCAAGGTCTACTGTACACCCAGAAGAAAGGAGGATAGGCAGAGACGAACAGACAGTAAAAGACAGACACTCAGGTACATACAGTACTCACCGGAGATACTCTTTTTCTTCATCCCGCTCAATCCCACACAGAGGTCCCTGTAGGAGAGAGAATATGCCATGCAAGGCCTTTTCCTGCTCTAATAGTGTGTCACACTAATCTACTGTAACATTAATATCTGCCCTACTGTATATCACCAGCCTAACAAACTACAGTATTAATGTATAGTACAGTACAGTTGGCCTCACAGAGGGCCTACCTGTAATGGTGGAAGAGGCTTTGGGGGGGGAACTTCTTTAGCTCTTTTGCTTTCCACCCCTGTAGTCCTCTCCTGTCCTCCACTTCTCTCTTCACATGGGTCTTCCTCTCTTCAGACCTGTTGGTCTGCTGTAGGTTGGGTTTAATGTTCCGTTGGCCTCACATAGGGCCTATCTGTTATGGTGGAAGAGGCTTTTGGGGGAAACTTCTTTAGCTCTTTTGCTTTTCACCCCTTTAGTCCTGTCCTGTCCTCCGCTTCTTTCTTCTACCGCTGCCACATCCTGGCCAGCGGTGGCGCTGGGTCTTCCTGTCTTCTGACAAGTCAATTCAAGTCGTGTTTGTTGATTGAAGATCTGTACTTGAATGTGTGACTGTTCTCCATGCATGTTTCCTTGGCATGCGCATCACCCCATTCAACGTGTCCTTTATCCGGGTAAGTTCTTCTTTCTAATCCTGAATCTTGTCTGGCATCTTGAGAGGATATCTTCTCTTAAATTGTTTGGGATTGGCACTTTCTTCTGACTGCCAACAAAGTTCACCCGCTTGGTCCAATTGCAATAGAGGTCGTAGGGCACGTGTTCTTGAAATATTGCTTGTGCACATCGATGCATCTCACAATTGACAGCTCTGTAAATTTCATTGTCCTTGTCAATGTTGATTAAAGCCAGTGGTATATCCGGTAAGGGTGTTCCAAATACAGTCAGTGGTGCTGGGATGCTCTACATGACAGGCGTTCCTGGTGAAAGAACAGGCATGCTTGCATTTTTGATCCTCGATTCTTCAACTGACCATTCAGGCAGGTGATATGATGCCACTGGTGTACTCAACCACTGAGGTAGGCTGCATGATGGCACTGGTGTCATGTCCAAGTGCTCTGATGCCACTGTAGTGTCCATATCTAGCAAGTGGAATGATGGGTCAGTCTCCAAGTTGAAATCGTCGTCGTTATCCTCATTCTCAAATTCATCCGGTGTGACCATTTCATACTGGATTGCCTGGTCTTGTCTCTTCCTGATACTCTGGGCAGCAGCCTCTTGCCATTCTTCTTTACTTTGCTGTATTGCTTCTTTCATTGCTTCTGCAATGGTGTCCTTCAGCCCTTCCTTCAGCTCTTCTTTCAAGTTGTCAATTTTCGCTTCCAGATGACCAACTTTTTCCACGAGGTCTCTCACCATCCTAGCACAGCTACATTTGCATGCATTCTCTTCTTGGAATGACAGTTTTCGACGAGTTGGTGAGTGGGATACATCTTCAATAAGAGGCTCAAAGGTGTTCAATTCTTTGGGTCCATAAATCACTGGTGTTTCCTCCTGGTTCTGGACGTTCATGGGTTGTTCCACGTTCCCTGGTCCATTTTCTTTTATGTCCAGTTGCAAAGTGTTGTTCTTCGGCTTTGCATTCTTCCTTGCCTTGACTAGAACAGGTAGCTGTACATTTTCCTTACCTGTTTTCTTCTTGGAAGGTTTGCTTGTAGACAGTTGTGGGACTAGTGCACTCAGCCTTTTGGTTATTGGAAGTGGGCAAGATGAGTTTCCATTGTAAAAACCTTTGCTCTTCACCATTTTGACAGTTCGGTGCACTCTGAAATACACAAGTATAAAGACACAAAATACATGTACTGTATACAGTAAATGTTTCACATTACAACACTGTAAACAATTACAGTACTCATACTGCACTTTCAAGAATGTGCTGGTACTGTACTCTATACAACTCCAGTAATAACCCTATCACACAGAAAAGCAAATTACAGTACTGTAGCATTTACAGTAAAGCACTTTACTGTACTTGGTGCAGTCATTTGCTGATCAACAGATTTTTACTGTGTGAAAGGGTCACTTTGACCTTACATTTAACCTGTGTCAGTGACCTGGTCATTTCGACATACAGTACAGTACTGTACAGTATGTTGACCCTTTCACACAGAATAAATGCTCGTGTCCATCTGCAAATCAATGGCTACAAGTGCTACTGTACTGTATGCCCAGTCATTTGTCTGTGCCAAAAAGGGTACAAAGCGGGAGCATCAAAAAAAAAACCTGTACTTCAAATGCTGGATAAAGACAGTACTGTACTTTACTTTCAGTTTTAGTTTAAAAGTTGTTTTGAGTGTTTTTTTAAACAGTAAATATACCGTAGATTCAATCAAATACAGTACATATGGTACAGTACTGTACACAGTACTAAGCAGTGTTAGGAGACAGTGAAAAGAGATACGGTACTGTAAGGTACCATACAGTACTGCACCAACCAATCAGTTCCCAACTGTCATTTTTCAATGTTGCATTTGAATAATTACATTTGGGAGCTGATTGGTTGCTAAAGTACCTTACAGTATCTCTTTTCACTGTCTCCTAACACTGTGTGTATGTGTTATACAGTATATACAGGTAAATATAGGTAATTACAGCGCCAACTGTTGTTAAAGCCCTAACCAATATTGTGAGATTGTATAGAGGCACAAGATAATAAATATGATAAATAATACAGGTGTCTAAAAAACACTCACTAATGATATACTGTACAGTACTGTACTGTACGGTAGGTGTCAGCTCATCAGTAATAAAATGACAATAGTGATTTGTCAGTAATAAAATGTGTGAATTTCTGAACTGATATACAGTACAGTACTGTAAAGTAGAGAACCAAATCTGCTATTTTTAGAACATAAATCAAAA